>CAMITZ010000112.1:0-1200000 GCA_946251845.1 Andrena fulva | reverse complement strand
ACAGTCGTCGGACATGATGGTGGCGGGCCAATCTAGTCCTGGGGTCGTGGGGGCGACCCTATAGTCGTCGGAAAAGTCGGCGGCGGGCCAACCTAGACCCGCGGTCGTGGGGACGACCCTATAGTCGTCGGACATGTCGGCGGCAGGGCAACTTTGGCCCGTGGTCGTGAGGACGACCCTATAGTCGTCGGACATGTCGGCGGCAGGGCAACATTGGCCCGTGGTCGTGGGGACGACCCTATAGTCGTCGGACATGTCGGCGGCTGGCCAACCTAGTCCCGGGGTCGTGGAGACGACCCTATAATCGTCGGACAATTCGGCGGCGGGCCATCCTAATCCCGGGGTCTCGGGGACGACCCTATAGCCGTCGGACATGTTGGCGGTTGGCCAGCTTTGGCCCGGGGTCGTGAGGACGACCCTATAGTTGTCGGACATGTCGGCGGCAGGGCAACTTTGGCCCGGGGTCGAGGGGACGACCCTATAGTCGTCGGACATGCCGGTGACTGGCCAACATAGTCCCGGGGTCGTGGAGACGACCCTATAGTCGTCGGACGTGACGGTGCCGGGGCAATCTAACCCCGGGGTCGAGGGGACGACCCTATAGACGTCGGACATGTCGGCGGCTGGCCAACCTAATCCCGGGGTCTCGGGGACGACCCTATAGCCGTCGGACATGTTGGCGGTTGGCCAGCTTTGGCCCGGGGTCGTGAGGACGACCCTATAGTTGTCGGACATGTCGGCGGCAGGGCAACTTTGGCCCGGGGTCGAGGGGACGACCCTATAGTCGTCGGACATGCCGGTGACTGGCCAACATAGTCCCGGGGTCGTGGAGACGACCCTATAGTCGTCGGACGTGACGGTGCCGGGGCAATCTAACCCCGGGGTCGAGGGGACGACCCTATAGACGTCGGACATGTCGGCGGCTGGCCAACCTAGTCCCGGGGTGGTCGGGACGACCCTATAGTCGTCGGACAAGTCGGCGGCGGGCCAACCTAGTCCTGGGGTCGTGGGGACGGCCCTATAGTCGTCGGACAAGTCGGCGGCGGGCCAACCTAGTCCCGGAGTCGTGGGGACGACCCTATAGTCGTCGGACATGTCGGTGACTGGCCAACCTAGTCCCGGGGTCGTGGGGACGACCCTATAGTCGTCGGACATGTCGGCGGCGGGCCAACCTAGTCCCGGGTTCGTGGGGACGACCCTATAGTCGTCGGACATGTCGGCGGCAGGGCAACTTTGGCCCGTGGTCGTGAGGACGACCCTATAGTCGTCGGACATGTCGGCGGCAGGGCAACTTTGGCCCGTGGTCGTGGGGACGACCCTATAGTCGTCGGACATGTCGGCGGCTGGCCAACCTAGTCCCGGGTTCGCGGGGACGACCCTATAGCCGTCGGACATGTTGGCGGTTGGCCAGCTTTGGCCCGGGGTCGTGGGGACGACCCTATAGTCGTCGGACAAGTCGGCGGCGGGCCAACCTAGTCCCGGGGTCGTGGGGACGACCCTATAGTCGTCGGACAAGTCGGCGGCGGGTCAACCTAGTCCCGGGGTCGCGGGGACGACCCTATAGTCGTCGGACATGTCGGCGGCTGGGCAACATTGGCCCGTGGTCGTGGGGACGACCCTATAGTCGTCGGACATGTCGGCGGCTGGCCAACCTAGACCCGGGGTGGTGGGGACGACCAAATAGTCGTCGGACATGTCGGCGGCGGGCCAACCTAGACCCGGGGTCGTGGGGACGACCCTATAGTCGTCGGACATGTCGGCGGCAGGTCAACTTTGGCCCGGGTCGTGGGGACGACCCTATAGTCGTCGGACATGTCGGTGACTGGCCAACCTAGTCCCGGGGTCGTGGGGACGACCCTATAGTCGTCGGACATGTCGGCGGCAGGGCAACTTTGGCCCGTGGTCGTGGGGACGACCCTATAGTCGTCGGACATGTCGGCGGCGGGCCAACCTAGTCCCGGGGTCGTGGGGACGACCCTATACTCGTCGGACATGACGGTGCCGGGGCAATCTAGCCCCGGGGTCGTGGGGACGACCCCATAGACGTCGGACATGTCGGCGGCTGGCCAACATAGTCCCGGAGTGGTAGGGACGACCCTATAGTCGTCGGACATGTCGGCGGCGGGCCAACCTAGTCCCGTGGTCGTGGGGACGACCCTATAGTCGTCGGAGATGTCGCCGGCTGGGCAACTTTGGCCAGTGGTCGTGGGGACGACCCTATAGTCGTCGGACAAGACGGCGGCGGGCCAACCTAGTCCCGGGGTCGTGAAGACGACCCTATAGTCGTCGGACATGACGGTGGCGGGCCAATCAAGTCCCGGGGTCGCGGGGACGCCCCTATAGTCGTCGGACAAGTCGGCGGCGGGCCAACCTAGTCCCAGTGTCGTGGGGACGACCCTATAGGCGTCGGACAAGTCGGCGGTTGGCCAACCTAGTCCCGGGGTGGTAGGGACGACCCTATAGTCGTCGGACAAGTCGGCGGCGGGCCAACCTAGTCCCGTGGTCGTGGGGACGACCGTATAGTCGTCGGACATGTCGGCGGCTGGCCAACCTAGTCCCGGGGTCGTGGGGAAGACCCTATAGTCGTCGGACATGACGGTGGGGGGCCAATGTAGTCCCGGGTTCGTGGGGACGACCCTATAGTCGTCGGACAAGTCGGCGGCGGGCCAACCTAGTCCCGTGGTCGTGGGGACGACCCTACAGTCGTCGGACATGATGGTGGCGGGCCAATCTAGTCCTGGGGTCGTGGGGGCGACCCTATAGTCGTCGGAAAAGTCGGCGGCGGGCCAACCTAGACCCGCGGTCGTGGGGACGACCCTATAGTCGTCGGACATGTCGGCGGCAGGGCAACTTTGTTCCGTGGTCGTGAGGACGACCCTATAGTCGTCGGACATGTCGGCGGCAGGGCAACTTTGGCCCGTGGTCGTGGGGACGACCCTATAGTCGTCGGACATGTCGGCGGCTGGCCAACCTAGTCCCGGGGTCGTGGAGACGACCCTATAGTCGTCGGACAAGTCGGCGGCGGGCCATCCTAGTCCCGGGGTCGCGGGGACGACCCTATAGCCGTCGGACATGTTGGCGGTTGGCCAGCTTTGGCCCGGGGTCGTGGGGACGACCCTATAGTCGTCGGACAAGTCGGCGGCGGGCCAACCTAGTCCCGGGGTCGTGGGGACGACCCTATAGTCGTCGGACAAGTCGGCGGCGGGTCAACCTAGTCCCGGGGTCGCGGGGACGACCCTATAGTCGTCGGACAAGTCGGCGGCGGGCCAACCTAGTCCCGTGGTCGTGGGGACGTCCCTATAGTCGTCGGACATGATGGTGGCGGGCCAATCTAGTCCTGGGGTCGTGGGGACGACTCTATAGTCGTCGGACAAGTCGGCGGGGGGCCAACCTAGTCCCGGGGTCGTGGAGACGACCCTATAGACGTCGGACATCTCGGCGGCGGGCCAACCTAGTCCCGGGGTCGTGGGGACGACCCTATAGTCGTCGGACATGTCGGCGGCAGGGCATCTTTGGCCCGTGGTCGCGGGGACGACCCTATAGTCGTCGGACATGTTGGCGGCTGGCCAACCTAGTCCCGGGGTCGTGGGGACGACCCTATAATCGTCGGACAAGTCGGCGGCGGGCCAACCTACTCCCGGGGTCGTGGGGACGACCCTATAGTCGTCGGAAAAGTCGGCGGCGGGCCAACCTAGACCCGCGGTCGTGGGGACGACCCTATAGTCGTCGGACATGTCGGCGGCAGGGCAACTTTGGCCCGTGGTCGTGGGGGCGACCCTATAGTCGTCGGACATGTCGGTGACTGGCCAACGTAGTCCCGGGTTCGTGGGGACGACCCTATAGTCGTCGGACAAGTCGGCGGCGGGCCAACCTAGTCCCGTGGTCGTGGGGACGACCCTACAGTCGTCGGACATGATGGTGGCGGGCCAATCTAGTCCTGGGGTCGTGGGGGCGACCCTATAGTCGTCGGAAAAGTCGGCGGCGGGCCAACCTAGACCCGCGGTCGTGGGGACGACCCTATAGTCGTCGGACATGTCGGCGGCAGGGCAACTTTGGCCCGTGGTCGTGAGGACGACCCTATAGTCGTCGGACATGTCGGCGGCAGGGCAACTTTGGCCCGTGGTCGTGGGGACGACCCTATAGTCGTCGGACATGTCGGCGGCTGGCCAACCTAGTCCCGGGGTCGTGGAGACGACCCTATAATCGTCGGACAAGTCGGCGGCGGGCCATCCTAATCCCGGGGTCTCGGGGACGACCCTATAGCCGTCGGACATGTTGGCGGTTGGCCAGCTTTGGCCCGGGGTCGTGAGGACGACCCTATAGTTGTCGGACATGTCGGCGGCAGGGCAACTTTGGCCCGGGGTCGTGGGGACGACCCTATAGTCGTCGGACATGCCGGTGACTGGCCAACATAGTCCCGGGGTCGTGGAGACGACCCTATAGTCGTCGGACGTGACGGTGCCGGGGCAATCTAACCCCGGGGTCGAGGGGACAACCCTATAGACTTCGGACATGTCGGCGGCTGGCCAACCTAGTCCCGGGGTGGTCGGGACGACCCTATAGTCGTCGGACAAGTCGGCGGCGGGCCAACCTAGTCCTGGGGTCGTGGGGACGGCCCTATAGTCGTCGGACAAGTCGGCGGCGGGCCAACCTAGTCCCGGAGTCGTGGGGACGACCCTATAGTCGTCGGACATGTCGGTGACTGGCCAACCTAGACCCGCGGTCGTGGGGACGACCCTATAGTCGTCGGACATGTCGGCGGCAGGGCAACTTTGGCCCGTGGTCGTGAGGACGACCCTATAGTCGTCGGACATGTCGGCGGCAGGGCAACTTTGGCCCGTGGTCGTGAGGACGACCCTATAGTCGTCGGACATGTCGGCGGCAGGGCAACTTTGGCCCGTGGTCGTGGGGACGACCCTATAGTCGTCGGACATGTCGGCGGCTGGCCAACCTAGTCCCGGGGTCGTGGAGACGACCCTATAGTCGTCGGACAAGTCGGCGGCGGGCCATCGTAGTCCCGGGGTCGCGGGGACGACCCTATAGCCGTCGGACATGTTGGCGGTTGGCCAGCTTTGGCCCGGGGTCGTGGGGACGACCCTATAGTCGTCGGACATGTCGGCGGCTGGCCAACCTAGTCCCGGGGTCGTGGAGACGACCCTATAGTCGTCGGACAAGTCGGCGGCGGGCCATCCTAGTCCCGGGGTCGCGGGGACGACCCTATAGCCGTCGGACATGTTGGCGGTTGGCCAGCTTTGGCCCGGGGTCGTGAGGACGACCCTATAGTTGTCGGACATGTCGGCGGCAGGGCAACTTTGGCCCGTGGTCGTGAGGACGACCCTATAGTCGTCGGACAAGTCGGCGGCGGGCCAACCTAGTCCCGTGGTCGTGGGGACGACCCTACAGTCGTCGGACATGATGGTGGCGGGCCAATCTAGTCCTGGGGTCGTGGGGGCGACCCTATAGTCGTCGGAAAAGTCGGCGGCGGGCCAACCTAGACCCGCGGTCGTGGGGACGACCCTATAGTCGTCGGACATGTCGGCGGCAGGGCAACTTTGGCCCGTGGTCGTGAGGACGACCCTATAGTCGTCGGACATGTCGGCGGCAGGGCAACTTTGGCCCGTGGTCGTGGGGACGACCCTATAGTCGTCGGACATGTCGGCGGCTGGCCAACCTAGTCCCGGGGTCGTGGAGACGACCCTATAGTCGTCGGACAAGACGGCGGCGGGCCATCCTAGTCCCGGGGTCGCGGGGACGACCCTATAGCCGTCGGACAAGTCGGCGGCGGGCCATCCTAGTCCCGGGGTCGTGGAGACGACCCTATAGTCGTCGGACAAGTCGGCGGCGGGCCATCCTAGTCCCGGGGTCGCGGGGACGACCCTATAGCCGTCGGACATGTTGGCGGTTGGCCAGCTTTGGCCCGGGGTCGTGGGGACGACCCTATAGTCGTCGGACAAGTCGGCGGCGGGCCAACCTAGTCCCGGGGTCGTGGGGACGACCCTATAGTCGTCGGACAAGTCGGCGGCGGGTCAACCTAGTCCCGGGGTCGCGGGGACGACCCTATAGTCGTCGGACATGTCGGCGGCTGGGCAACATTGGCCCGTGGTCGTGGGGACGACCCTATAGTCGTCGGACATGTCGGCGGCTGGCCAACCTAGACCCGGGGTGGTGGGGACGACCAAATAGTCGTCGGACATGTCGGCGGCGGGCCAACCTAGACCCGGGGTCGTGGGGACGACCCTATAGTCGTCGGACATGTCGGCGGCAGGTCAACTTTGGCCCGGGTCGTGGGGACGACCCTATAGTCGTCGGACATGTCGGTGACTGGCCAACCTAGTCCCGGGGTCGTGGGGACGACCCTATAGTCGTCGGACATGTCGGCGGCAGGGCAACTTTGGCCCGTGGTCGTGGGGACGACCCTATAGTCGTCGGACATGTCGGCGGCGGGCCAACCTAGTCCCGGGGTCGTGGGGACGACCCTATACTCGTCGGACATGACGGTGCCGGGGCAATCTAGCCCCGGGGTCGTGGGGACGACCCCATAGACGTCGGACATGTCGGCGGCTGGCCAACATAGTCCCGGAGTGGTAGGGACGACCCTATAGTCGTCGGACATGTCGGCGGCGGGCCAACCTAGTCCCGTGGTCGTGGGGACGACCCTATAGTCGTCGGAGATGTCGCCGGCTGGGCAACTTTGGCCAGTGGTCGTGGGGACGACCCTATAGTCGTCGGACAAGACGGCGGCGGGCCAACCTAGTCCCGGGGTCGTGAAGACGACCCTATAGTCGTCGGACATGACGGTGGCGGGCCAATCAAGTCCCGGGGTCGCGGGGACGCCCCTATAGTCGTCGGACAAGTCGGCGGCGGGCCAACCTAGTCCCAGTGTCGTGGGGACGACCCTATAGGCGTCGGACAAGTCGGCGGTTGGCCAACCTAGTCCCGGGGTGGTAGGGACGACCCTATAGTCGTCGGACAAGTCGGCGGCGGGCCAACCTAGTCCCGTGGTCGTGGGGACGACCGTATAGTCGTCGGACATGTCGGCGGCTGGCCAACCTAGTCCCGGGGTCGTGGGGACGACCCTATAGTCGTCGGACAAGTCGGCGGCGGGCCAACCTAGTCCCGTGGTCGTGGGGACGACCCTACAGTCGTCGGACATGATGGTGGCGGGCCAATCTAGTCCTGGGGTCGTGGGGGCGACCCTATAGTCGTCGGAAAAGTCGGCGGCGGGCCAACCTAGACCCGCGGTCGTGGGGACGACCCTATAGTCGTCGGACATGTCGGCGGCAGGGCAACTTTGGCCCGTGGTCGTGGGGGCGACCCTATAGTCGTCGGACATGTCGGTGACTGGCCAACGTAGTCCCGGGTTCGTGGGGACGACCCTATAGTCGTCGGACAAGTCGGCGGCGGGCCAACCTAGTCCCGTGGTCGTGGGGACGACCCTACAGTCGTCGGACATGATGGTGGCGGGCCAATCTAGTCCTGGGGTCGTGGGGGCGACCCTATAGTCGTCGGAAAAGTCGGCGGCGGGCCAACCTAGACCCGCGGTCGTGGGGACGACCCTATAGTCGTCGGACATGTCGGCGGCAGGGCAACTTTGGCCCGTGGTCGTGAGGACGACCCTATAGTCGTCGGACATGTCGGCGGCAGGGCAACATTGGCCCGTGGTCGTGGGGACGACCCTATAGTCGTCGGACATGTCGGCGGCTGGCCAACCTAGTCCCGGGGTCGTGGAGACGACCCTATAATCGTCGGACAATTCGGCGGCGGGCCATCCTAATCCCGGGGTCTCGGGGACGACCCTATAGCCGTCGGACATGTTGGCGGTTGGCCAGCTTTGGCCCGGGGTCGTGAGGACGACCCTATAGTTGTCGGACATGTCGGCGGCAGGGCAACTTTGGCCCGGGGTCGAGGGGACGACCCTATAGTCGTCGGACATGCCGGTGACTGGCCAACATAGTCCCGGGGTCGTGGAGACGACCCTATAGTCGTCGGACGTGACGGTGCCGGGGCAATCTAACCCCGGGGTCGAGGGGACGACCCTATAGACGTCGGACATGTCGGCGGCTGGCCAACCTAATCCCGGGGTCTCGGGGACGACCCTATAGCCGTCGGACATGTTGGCGGTTGGCCAGCTTTGGCCCGGGGTCGTGAGGACGACCCTATAGTTGTCGGACATGTCGGCGGCAGGGCAACTTTGGCCCGGGGTCGAGGGGACGACCCTATAGTCGTCGGACATGCCGGTGACTGGCCAACATAGTCCCGGGGTCGTGGAGACGACCCTATAGTCGTCGGACGTGACGGTGCCGGGGCAATCTAACCCCGGGGTCGAGGGGACGACCCTATAGACGTCGGACATGTCGGCGGCTGGCCAACCTAGTCCCGGGGTGGTCGGGACGACCCTATAGTCGTCGGACAAGTCGGCGGCGGGCCAACCTAGTCCTGGGGTCGTGGGGACGGCCCTATAGTCGTCGGACAAGTCGGCGGCGGGCCAACCTAGTCCCGGAGTCGTGGGGACGACCCTATAGTCGTCGGACATGTCGGTGACTGGCCAACCTAGTCCCGGGGTCGTGGGGACGACCCTATAGTCGTCGGACATGTCGGCGGCGGGCCAACCTAGTCCCGGGTTCGTGGGGACGACCCTATAGTCGTCGGACATGTCGGCGGCAGGGCAACTTTGGCCCGTGGTCGTGAGGACGACCCTATAGTCGTCGGACATGTCGGCGGCAGGGCAACTTTGGCCCGTGGTCGTGGGGACGACCCTATAGTCGTCGGACATGTCGGCGGCTGGCCAACCTAGTCCCGGGTTCGCGGGGACGACCCTATAGCCGTCGGACATGTTGGCGGTTGGCCAGCTTTGGCCCGGGGTCGTGGGGACGACCCTATAGTCGTCGGACAAGTCGGCGGCGGGCCAACCTAGTCCCGGGGTCGTGGGGACGACCCTATAGTCGTCGGACAAGTCGGCGGCGGGTCAACCTAGTCCCGGGGTCGCGGGGACGACCCTATAGTCGTCGGACATGTCGGCGGCTGGGCAACATTGGCCCGTGGTCGTGGGGACGACCCTATAGTCGTCGGACATGTCGGCGGCTGGCCAACCTAGACCCGGGGTGGTGGGGACGACCAAATAGTCGTCGGACATGTCGGCGGCGGGCCAACCTAGACCCGGGGTCGTGGGGACGACCCTATAGTCGTCGGACATGTCGGCGGCAGGTCAACTTTGGCCCGGGTCGTGGGGACGACCCTATAGTCGTCGGACATGTCGGTGACTGGCCAACCTAGTCCCGGGGTCGTGGGGACGACCCTATAGTCGTCGGACATGTCGGCGGCAGGGCAACTTTGGCCCGTGGTCGTGGGGACGACCCTATAGTCGTCGGACATGTCGGCGGCGGGCCAACCTAGTCCCGGGGTCGTGGGGACGACCCTATACTCGTCGGACATGACGGTGCCGGGGCAATCTAGCCCCGGGGTCGTGGGGACGACCCCATAGACGTCGGACATGTCGGCGGCTGGCCAACATAGTCCCGGAGTGGTAGGGACGACCCTATAGTCGTCGGACATGTCGGCGGCGGGCCAACCTAGTCCCGTGGTCGTGGGGACGACCCTATAGTCGTCGGAGATGTCGCCGGCTGGGCAACTTTGGCCAGTGGTCGTGGGGACGACCCTATAGTCGTCGGACAAGACGGCGGCGGGCCAACCTAGTCCCGGGGTCGTGAAGACGACCCTATAGTCGTCGGACATGACGGTGGCGGGCCAATCAAGTCCCGGGGTCGCGGGGACGCCCCTATAGTCGTCGGACAAGTCGGCGGCGGGCCAACCTAGTCCCAGTGTCGTGGGGACGACCCTATAGGCGTCGGACAAGTCGGCGGTTGGCCAACCTAGTCCCGGGGTGGTAGGGACGACCCTATAGTCGTCGGACAAGTCGGCGGCGGGCCAACCTAGTCCCGTGGTCGTGGGGACGACCGTATAGTCGTCGGACATGTCGGCGGCTGGCCAACCTAGTCCCGGGGTCGTGGGGAAGACCCTATAGTCGTCGGACATGACGGTGGGGGGCCAATGTAGTCCCGGGTTCGTGGGGACGACCCTATAGTCGTCGGACAAGTCGGCGGCGGGCCAACCTAGTCCCGTGGTCGTGGGGACGACCCTACAGTCGTCGGACATGATGGTGGCGGGCCAATCTAGTCCTGGGGTCGTGGGGGCGACCCTATAGTCGTCGGAAAAGTCGGCGGCGGGCCAACCTAGACCCGCGGTCGTGGGGACGACCCTATAGTCGTCGGACATGTCGGCGGCAGGGCAACTTTGTTCCGTGGTCGTGAGGACGACCCTATAGTCGTCGGACATGTCGGCGGCAGGGCAACTTTGGCCCGTGGTCGTGGGGACGACCCTATAGTCGTCGGACATGTCGGCGGCTGGCCAACCTAGTCCCGGGGTCGTGGAGACGACCCTATAGTCGTCGGACAAGTCGGCGGCGGGCCATCCTAGTCCCGGGGTCGCGGGGACGACCCTATAGCCGTCGGACATGTTGGCGGTTGGCCAGCTTTGGCCCGGGGTCGTGGGGACGACCCTATAGTCGTCGGACAAGTCGGCGGCGGGCCAACCTAGTCCCGGGGTCGTGGGGACGACCCTATAGTCGTCGGACAAGTCGGCGGCGGGTCAACCTAGTCCCGGGGTCGCGGGGACGACCCTATAGTCGTCGGACAAGTCGGCGGCGGGCCAACCTAGTCCCGTGGTCGTGGGGACGTCCCTATAGTCGTCGGACATGATGGTGGCGGGCCAATCTAGTCCTGGGGTCGTGGGGACGACTCTATAGTCGTCGGACAAGTCGGCGGGGGGCCAACCTAGTCCCGGGGTCGTGGAGACGACCCTATAGACGTCGGACATCTCGGCGGCGGGCCAACCTAGTCCCGGGGTCGTGGGGACGACCCTATAGTCGTCGGACATGTCGGCGGCAGGGCATCTTTGGCCCGTGGTCGCGGGGACGACCCTATAGTCGTCGGACATGTTGGCGGCTGGCCAACCTAGTCCCGGGGTCGTGGGGACGACCCTATAATCGTCGGACAAGTCGGCGGCGGGCCAACCTACTCCCGGGGTCGTGGGGACGACCCTATAGTCGTCGGAAAAGTCGGCGGCGGGCCAACCTAGACCCGCGGTCGTGGGGACGACCCTATAGTCGTCGGACATGTCGGCGGCAGGGCAACTTTGGCCCGTGGTCGTGGGGGCGACCCTATAGTCGTCGGACATGTCGGTGACTGGCCAACGTAGTCCCGGGTTCGTGGGGACGACCCTATAGTCGTCGGACAAGTCGGCGGCGGGCCAACCTAGTCCCGTGGTCGTGGGGACGACCCTACAGTCGTCGGACATGATGGTGGCGGGCCAATCTAGTCCTGGGGTCGTGGGGGCGACCCTATAGTCGTCGGAAAAGTCGGCGGCGGGCCAACCTAGACCCGCGGTCGTGGGGACGACCCTATAGTCGTCGGACATGTCGGCGGCAGGGCAACTTTGGCCCGTGGTCGTGAGGACGACCCTATAGTCGTCGGACATGTCGGCGGCAGGGCAACTTTGGCCCGTGGTCGTGGGGACGACCCTATAGTCGTCGGACATGTCGGCGGCTGGCCAACCTAGTCCCGGGGTCGTGGAGACGACCCTATAATCGTCGGACAAGTCGGCGGCGGGCCATCCTAATCCCGGGGTCTCGGGGACGACCCTATAGCCGTCGGACATGTTGGCGGTTGGCCAGCTTTGGCCCGGGGTCGTGAGGACGACCCTATAGTTGTCGGACATGTCGGCGGCAGGGCAACTTTGGCCCGGGGTCGTGGGGACGACCCTATAGTCGTCGGACATGCCGGTGACTGGCCAACATAGTCCCGGGGTCGTGGAGACGACCCTATAGTCGTCGGACGTGACGGTGCCGGGGCAATCTAACCCCGGGGTCGAGGGGACAACCCTATAGACTTCGGACATGTCGGCGGCTGGCCAACCTAGTCCCGGGGTGGTCGGGACGACCCTATAGTCGTCGGACAAGTCGGCGGCGGGCCAACCTAGTCCTGGGGTCGTGGGGACGGCCCTATAGTCGTCGGACAAGTCGGCGGCGGGCCAACCTAGTCCCGGAGTCGTGGGGACGACCCTATAGTCGTCGGACATGTCGGTGACTGGCCAACCTAGACCCGCGGTCGTGGGGACGACCCTATAGTCGTCGGACATGTCGGCGGCAGGGCAACTTTGGCCCGTGGTCGTGAGGACGACCCTATAGTCGTCGGACATGTCGGCGGCAGGGCAACTTTGGCCCGTGGTCGTGAGGACGACCCTATAGTCGTCGGACATGTCGGCGGCAGGGCAACTTTGGCCCGTGGTCGTGGGGACGACCCTATAGTCGTCGGACATGTCGGCGGCTGGCCAACCTAGTCCCGGGGTCGTGGAGACGACCCTATAGTCGTCGGACAAGTCGGCGGCGGGCCATCGTAGTCCCGGGGTCGCGGGGACGACCCTATAGCCGTCGGACATGTTGGCGGTTGGCCAGCTTTGGCCCGGGGTCGTGGGGACGACCCTATAGTCGTCGGACATGTCGGCGGCTGGCCAACCTAGTCCCGGGGTCGTGGAGACGACCCTATAGTCGTCGGACAAGTCGGCGGCGGGCCATCCTAGTCCCGGGGTCGCGGGGACGACCCTATAGCCGTCGGACATGTTGGCGGTTGGCCAGCTTTGGCCCGGGGTCGTGAGGACGACCCTATAGTTGTCGGACATGTCGGCGGCAGGGCAACTTTGGCCCGTGGTCGTGAGGACGACCCTATAGTCGTCGGACAAGTCGGCGGCGGGCCAACCTAGTCCCGTGGTCGTGGGGACGACCCTACAGTCGTCGGACATGATGGTGGCGGGCCAATCTAGTCCTGGGGTCGTGGGGGCGACCCTATAGTCGTCGGAAAAGTCGGCGGCGGGCCAACCTAGACCCGCGGTCGTGGGGACGACCCTATAGTCGTCGGACATGTCGGCGGCAGGGCAACTTTGGCCCGTGGTCGTGAGGACGACCCTATAGTCGTCGGACATGTCGGCGGCAGGGCAACTTTGGCCCGTGGTCGTGGGGACGACCCTATAGTCGTCGGACATGTCGGCGGCTGGCCAACCTAGTCCCGGGGTCGTGGAGACGACCCTATAGTCGTCGGACAAGACGGCGGCGGGCCATCCTAGTCCCGGGGTCGCGGGGACGACCCTATAGCCGTCGGACAAGTCGGCGGCGGGCCATCCTAGTCCCGGGGTCGTGGAGACGACCCTATAGTCGTCGGACAAGTCGGCGGCGGGCCATCCTAGTCCCGGGGTCGCGGGGACGACCCTATAGCCGTCGGACATGTTGGCGGTTGGCCAGCTTTGGCCCGGGGTCGTGGGGACGACCCTATAGTCGTCGGACAAGTCGGCGGCGGGCCAACCTAGTCCCGGGGTCGTGGGGACGACCCTATAGTCGTCGGACAAGTCGGCGGCGGGTCAACCTAGTCCCGGGGTCGCGGGGACGACCCTATAGTCGTCGGACATGTCGGCGGCTGGGCAACATTGGCCCGTGGTCGTGGGGACGACCCTATAGTCGTCGGACATGTCGGCGGCTGGCCAACCTAGACCCGGGGTGGTGGGGACGACCAAATAGTCGTCGGACATGTCGGCGGCGGGCCAACCTAGACCCGGGGTCGTGGGGACGACCCTATAGTCGTCGGACATGTCGGCGGCAGGTCAACTTTGGCCCGGGTCGTGGGGACGACCCTATAGTCGTCGGACATGTCGGTGACTGGCCAACCTAGTCCCGGGGTCGTGGGGACGACCCTATAGTCGTCGGACATGTCGGCGGCAGGGCAACTTTGGCCCGTGGTCGTGGGGACGACCCTATAGTCGTCGGACATGTCGGCGGCGGGCCAACCTAGTCCCGGGGTCGTGGGGACGACCCTATACTCGTCGGACATGACGGTGCCGGGGCAATCTAGCCCCGGGGTCGTGGGGACGACCCCATAGACGTCGGACATGTCGGCGGCTGGCCAACATAGTCCCGGAGTGGTAGGGACGACCCTATAGTCGTCGGACATGTCGGCGGCGGGCCAACCTAGTCCCGTGGTCGTGGGGACGACCCTATAGTCGTCGGAGATGTCGCCGGCTGGGCAACTTTGGCCAGTGGTCGTGGGGACGACCCTATAGTCGTCGGACAAGACGGCGGCGGGCCAACCTAGTCCCGGGGTCGTGAAGACGACCCTATAGTCGTCGGACATGACGGTGGCGGGCCAATCAAGTCCCGGGGTCGCGGGGACGCCCCTATAGTCGTCGGACAAGTCGGCGGCGGGCCAACCTAGTCCCAGTGTCGTGGGGACGACCCTATAGGCGTCGGACAAGTCGGCGGTTGGCCAACCTAGTCCCGGGGTGGTAGGGACGACCCTATAGTCGTCGGACAAGTCGGCGGCGGGCCAACCTAGTCCCGTGGTCGTGGGGACGACCGTATAGTCGTCGGACATGTCGGCGGCTGGCCAACCTAGTCCCGGGGTCGTGGGGAAGACCCTATAGTCGTCGGACATGACGGTGGGGGGCCAATGTAGTCCCGGGTTCGTGGGGACGACCCTATAGTCGTCGGACAAGTCGGCGGCGGGCCAACCTAGTCCCGTGGTCGTGGGGACGACCCTACAGTCGTCGGACATGATGGTGGCGGGCCAATCTAGTCCTGGGGTCGTGGGGGCGACCCTATAGTCGTCGGAAAAGTCGGCGGCGGGCCAACCTAGACCCGCGGTCGTGGGGACGACCCTATAGTCGTCGGACATGTCGGCGGCAGGGCAACTTTGTTCCGTGGTCGTGAGGACGACCCTATAGTCGTCGGACATGTCGGCGGCAGGGCAACTTTGGCCCGTGGTCGTGGGGACGACCCTATAGTCGTCGGACATGTCGGCGGCTGGCCAACCTAGTCCCGGGGTCGTGGAGACGACCCTATAGTCGTCGGACAAGTCGGCGGCGGGCCATCCTAGTCCCGGGGTCGCGGGGACGACCCTATAGCCGTCGGACATGTTGGCGGTTGGCCAGCTTTGGCCCGGGGTCGTGGGGACGACCCTATAGTCGTCGGACAAGTCGGCGGCGGGCCAACCTAGTCCCGGGGTCGTGGGGACGACCCTATAGTCGTCGGACAAGTCGGCGGCGGGTCAACCTAGTCCCGGGGTCGCGGGGACGACCCTATAGTCGTCGGACAAGTCGGCGGCGGGCCAACCTAGTCCCGTGGTCGTGGGGACGTCCCTATAGTCGTCGGACATGATGGTGGCGGGCCAATCTAGTCCTGGGGTCGTGGGGACGACTCTATAGTCGTCGGACAAGTCGGCGGGGGGCCAACCTAGTCCCGGGGTCGTGGAGACGACCCTATAGACGTCGGACATCTCGGCGGCGGGCCAACCTAGTCCCGGGGTCGTGGGGACGACCCTATAGTCGTCGGACATGTCGGCGGCAGGGCATCTTTGGCCCGTGGTCGCGGGGACGACCCTATAGTCGTCGGACATGTCGGCGGCTGGCCAACCTAGTCCCGGGGTCGTGGGGACGACCCTATAATCGTCGGACAAGTCGGCGGCGGGCCAACCTACTCCCGGGGTCGTGGGGACGACCCTATAGTCGTCGGAAAAGTCGGCGGCGGGCCAACCTAGACCCGCGGTCGTGGGGACGACCCTATAGTCGTCGGACATGTCGGCGGCAGGGCAACTTTGGCCCGTGGTCGTGGGGGCGACCCTATAGTCGTCGGACATGTCGGTGACTGGCCAACGTAGTCCCGGGTTCGTGGGGACGACCCTATAGTCGTCGTACAAGTCGGCGGCGGGCCAACCTAGTCCCGTGGTCGTGGGGACGACCCTACAGTCGTCGGACATGATGGTGGCGGGCCAATCTAGTCCTGGGGTCGTGGGGGCGACCCTATAGTCGTCGGAAAAGTCGGCGGCGGGCCAACCTAGACCCGCGGTCGTGGGGACGACCCTATAGTCGTCGGACATGTCGGCGGCAGGGCAACTTTGGCCCGTGGTCGTGAGGACGACCCTATAGTCGTCGGACATGTCGGCGGCAGGGCAACTTTGGCCCGTGGTCGTGGGGACGACCCTATAGTCGTCGGACATGTCGGCGGCTGGCCAACCTAGTCCCGGGGTCGTGGAGACGACCCTATAATCGTCGGACAAGTCGGCGGCGGGCCATCCTAATCCCGGGGTCTCGGGGACGACCCTATAGCCGTCGGACATGTTGGCGGTTGGCCAGCTTTGGCCCGGGGTCGTGAGGACGACCCTATAGTTGTCGGACATGTCGGCGGCAGGGCAACTTTGGCCCGGGGTCGTGGGGACGACCCTATAGTCGTCGGACATGCCGGTGACTGGCCAACATAGTCCCGGGGTCGTGGAGACGACCCTATAGTCGTCGGACGTGACGGTGCCGGGGCAATCTAACCCCGGGGTCGAGGGGACAACCCTATAGACTTCGGACATGTCGGCGGCTGGCCAACCTAGTCCCGGGGTGGTCGGGACGACCCTATAGTCGTCGGACAAGTCGGCGGCGGGCCAACCTAGTCCTGGGGTCGTGGGGACGGCCCTATAGTCGTCGGACAAGTCGGCGGCGGGCCAACCTAGTCCCGGAGTCGTGGGGACGACCCTATAGTCGTCGGACATGTCGGTGACTGGCCAACCTAGACCCGCGGTCGTGGGGACGACCCTATAGTCGTCGGACATGTCGGCGGCAGGGCAACTTTGGCCCGTGGTCGTGAGGACGACCCTATAGTCGTCGGACATGTCGGCGGCAGGGCAACTTTGGCCCGTGGTCGTGAGGACGACCCTATAGTCGTCGGACATGTCGGCGGCAGGGCAACTTTGGCCCGTGGTCGTGGGGACGACCCTATAGTCGTCGGACATGTCGGCGGCTGGCCAACCTAGTCCCGGGGTCGTGGAGACGACCCTATAGTCGTCGGACAAGTCGGCGGCGGGCCATCGTAGTCCCGGGGTCGCGGGGACGACCCTATAGCCGTCGGACATGTTGGCGGTTGGCCAGCTTTGGCCCGGGGTCGTGGGGACGACCCTATAGTCGTCGGACATGTCGGCGGCTGGCCAACCTAGTCCCGGGGTCGTGGAGACGACCCTATAGTCGTCGGACAAGTCGGCGGCGGGCCATCCTAGTCCCGGGGTCGCGGGGACGACCCTATAGCCGTCGGACATGTTGGCGGTTGGCCAGCTTTGGCCCGGGGTCGTGAGGACGACCCTATAGTTGTCGGACATGTCGGCGGCAGGGCAACTTTGGCCCGTGGTCGTGAGGACGACCCTATAGTCGTCGGACAAGTCGGCGGCGGGCCAACCTAGTCCCGTGGTCGTGGGGACGACCCTACAGTCGTCGGACATGATGGTGGCGGGCCAATCTAGTCCTGGGGTCGTGGGGGCGACCCTATAGTCGTCGGAAAAGTCGGCGGCGGGCCAACCTAGACCCGCGGTCGTGGGGACGACCCTATAGTCGTCGGACATGTCGGCGGCAGGGCAACTTTGGCCCGTGGTCGTGAGGACGACCCTATAGTCGTCGGACATGTCGGCGGCAGGGCAACTTTGGCCCGTGGTCGTGGGGACGACCCTATAGTCGTCGGACATGTCGGCGGCTGGCCAACCTAGTCCCGGGGTCGTGGAGACGACCCTATAGTCGTCGGACAAGTCGGCGGCGGGCCATCCTAGTCCCGGGGTCGCGGGGGACGACCCTATAGCCGTCGGACATGTTGGCGGTTGGCCAGCTTTGGCCCGGGTCGTGGGGACGACCCTATAGTCGTCGGACAAGTCGGCGGCGGGCCAACCTAGTCCCGGGATCGTGGGGACGACCCTATAGTCGTCGGACATGTCGGCGGCAGGGCAACTTTGGCCCGTGGTCGTGGGGACGACCCTATAGTCGTCGGACAAGTCGGCGGCGGGCCAACGTATGCCCAGGGTCGTGGGGACGACCCTATAGTCGTCGGACAAGTCGGCGGCGGGCCGTCCTAGACCTGGGGTCGTGGGGACGACCGTATAGTCGTCGGACATGACGGTGGCGGGCCAATCTAGTCCCGGGGTCGTGGGGACGACCCTATAGTCGTCGGACATGTCGGCGGCAGGGCAACTTTGGCCCGTGGTCTTGGGGACGACCCTATAGTCGTCGGACATGTCGGCGGCGGGCCAACCTAGTCCCGGGGTCGTGGGGACGACCCTATAGTCGTCGGACAAGTCGGCGGCGGGCCAACCTAGTCCCGGGTTCGTGGGGACGACCCTATAGTCGTCGGACAAGTCGGCGGCGGGCCAACCTAGTCCCGTGGTCGTGGGGACGACCCTACAGTCGTCGGACATGATGGTGGCGGGCCAATCTAGTCCTGGGGTCGTGGGCGCGACCCTATAGTCGTCGGAAAAGTCGGCGGCGGGCCAACCTAGACCCGCGGTCGTGGGGACGACCCTATAGTCGTCGGACATGTCGGCGGCAGGGCAACTTTGGCCCGTGGTCGTGAGGACGACCCTATAGTCGTCGGACATGTCGGCGGCAGGGCAACTTTGGCCCGTGGTCGTGGGGACGACCCTATAGTCGTCGGACATGTCGGCGGCTGGCCAACCTAGTCCCGGGGTCGTGGAGACGACCCTATAGTCGTCGGACAAGTCGGCGGCGGGCCATCCTAGTCCCGGGGTCGCGGGGACGACCCTATAGCCGTCGGACAAGTCGGCGGCGGGCCAACCTAGTCCCGTGGTCGTGGGGACGTCCCTATAGTCGTCGTACATGATGGTGGCGGGCCAATCTAGTCCCGGGGTCGTTGGGACGACCCTATAGTCGTCGGACTAGTCGGCGGCGGCCCAACCTAGTCCCGGGGTCGTGGGGACGACCCTATAGTCGTCGGACATGTCGGCGGCAGGGCAACTTTGGCCCGTGGTCGTGGGGACGACCCTATAGTCGTCGGACATGTCGGCGGCTGGCCAACCTAGTCCCGGGGTCGTGGAGACGACCCTATAGTCGTCGGACAAGTCGGCGGCGGGCCATCCTAGTCCCGGGGTCGCGGGGACGACCCTATAGCCGTCGGACAAGTCGGCGGCGGGCCATCCTAGTCCCGGGGTCGTGGAGACGACCCTATAGTCGTCGGACAAGTCGGCGGCGGGCCATCCTAGTCCCGGGGTCGCGGGGACGACCCTATAGCCGTCGGACATGTTGGCGGTTGGCCAGCTTTGGCCCGGGGTCGTGGGGACGACCCTATAGTCGTCGGACAAGTCGGCGGCGGGCCAACCTAGTCCCGGGGTCGTGGGGACGACCCTATAGTCGTCGGACAAGTCGGCGGCGGGTCAACCTAGTCCCGGGGTCGCGGGGACGACCTATAGTCGTCGGACAAGTCGGCGGCGGGCCAACCTAGTCCCGTGGTCGTGGGGACGACCGTATAGTCGTCGGACATGTCGGCGGCTGGCCAACCTAGTCCCGGGGTCGTGGGGACGACCCTATAGTCGTCGGACATGTCGGCGGCTGGGCAACATTGGCCCGTGGTCGTGGGGACGACCCTATAGTCGTCGGACATGTCGCGGCTGGCCAACCTAGACCCGGGGTGGTGGGGACGACCAAATAGTCGTCGGACATGTCGGCGGCTGGCCAACCTAGTCCCGGGGTCGTGGGGACGACCCTATAGTCGTCGGACATGTCGGCGGCTGGGCAACATTGGCCCGTGGTCGTGGGGACGACCCTATAGTCGTCGGACATGTCGGCGGCTGGCCAACCTAGACCCGGGGTGGTGGGGACGACCAAATAGTCGTCGGACATGTCGGCGGCGGGCCAACTTTGGCCCGGGTCGTGGGGACGACCCTATAGTCGTCGGACATGTCGGTGACTGGCCAACCTAGTCCCGGGGTCGTGGGGACGACCCTATAGTCGTCGGACATGTCGGCGGCAGGGCAACTTTGGCCCGTGGTCGTGGGGACGACCCCTATAGTCGTCGGACATGTCGGCGGCGGGCCAACCTAGTCCCGGGGGTCGTGGGGACGACCCCTATACTCGTCGGACATGACGGTGCCGGGGCAATCTAGCCCCGGGGTCGTGGGGGACGACCCCATAGACGTCGGACCATGTCGGCGGCTGGCCAACATAGTCCCGGAGTGGTAGGGACGACCCTATAGTCGTCGGACATGTCGGCGGCGGGCCAACCTAGTCCCGTGGGTCGTGGGACGACCCTATAGTCGTCGGAGATGTCGCCGGCTGGGCAACTTTGGCCAGTGGTCGTGGGGACGACCCTATAGTCGTCGGACAAGACGGCGGCGGGCCAACCTAGTCCCGGGGTCGTGAAGACGACCCTATAGTCGTCGGACATGACGGTGGCGGGCCAATCAAGTCCCGGGGTCGCGGGGACGCCCCTATAGTCGTCGGACAAGTCGGCGGCGGGCCAACCTAGTCCCAGTGTCGTGGGGACGACCCTATAGGCGTCGGACAAGTCGGCGGTTGGCCAACCTAGTCCCGGGGTGGTAGGGACGACCCTATAGTCGTCGGACAAGTCGGCGGCGGGCCAACCTAGTCCCGTGGTCGTGGGGACGACCGTATAGTCGTCGGACATGTCGGCGGCTGGCCAACCTAGTCCCGGGGTCGTGGGGAAGACCCTATAGTCGTCGGACATGACGGTGGGGGCCAATGTAGTCCCGGGTTCGTGGGACGACCCTATAGTCGTCGGACAAGTCGGCGGCGGGCCAACCTAGTCCCGTGGTCGTGGGGACGACCCTACAGTCGTCGGACATGATGGTGGCGGGCCAATCTAGTCCTGGGGTCGTGGGGGCGACCCTATAGTCGTCGGAAAAGTCGGCGGCGGGCCAACCTAGACCCGCGGTCGTGGGGACGACCCTATAGTCGTCGGACATGTCGGCGGCAGGGCAACTTTGTTCCGTGGTCGTGAGGACGACCCTATAGTCGTCGGACATGTCGGCGGCAGGGCAACTTTGGCCCGTGGTCGTGGGGACGACCCTATAGTCGTCGGACAAGTCGGCGGCGGGCCAACCTAGTCCCGGGGTCGTGGGGACGACCCTATAGTCGTCGGACAAGTCGGCGGCGGGTCAACCTAGTCCCGGGGTCGCGGGGACGACCCTATAGTCGTCGGACAAGTCGGCGGCGGGCCAACCTAGTCCCGTGGTCGTGGGGACGTCCCTATAGTCGTCGGACATGATGGTGGCGGCCCAACCTAGTCCCGGGGTCGTGGGGACGACTCTATAGTCGTCGGACAAGTCGGCGGGGGGCCAACCTAGTCCCGGGGTCGTGGAGACGACCCTATAGACGTCGGACATCTCGGCGGCGGGCCAACCTAGTCCCGGGGTCGTGGGGACGACCCTATAGTCGTCGGACATGTCGGCGGCAGGGCATCTTTGGCCCGTGGTCGCGGGGACGACCCTATAGTCGTCGGACATGTCGGCGGCTGGCCAACCTAGTCCCGGGGTCGTGGGGACGACCCTATAATCGTCGGACAAGTCGGCGGCGGGCCAACCTACTCCCGGGGTCGTGGGGACGACCCTATAGTCGTCGGAAAAGTCGGCGGCGGGCCAACCTAGACCCGCGGTCGTGGGGACGACCCTATAGTCGTCGGACATGTCGGCGGCAGGGCAACTTTGGCCCGTGGTCGTGGGGGCGACCCTATAGTCGTCGGACATGTCGGTGACTGGCCAACGTAGTCCCGGGTTCGTGGGGACGACCCTATAGTCGTCGGACAAGTCGGCGGCGGGCCAACCTAGTCCCGTGGTCGTGGGGACGACCCTACAGTCGTCGGACATGATGGTGGCGGGCCAATCTAGTCCTGGGGTCGTGGGGGCGACCCTATAGTCGTCGGAAAAGTCGGCGGCGGGCCAACCTAGACCCGCGGTCGTGGGGACGACCCTATAGTCGTCGGACATGTCGGCGGCAGGGCAACTTTGGCCCGTGGTCGTGAGGACGACCCTATAGTCGTCGGACATGTCGGCGGCAGGGCAACTTTGGCCCGTGGTCGTGGGGACGACCCTATAGTCGTCGGACATGTCGGCGGCTGGCCAACCTAGTCCCGGGGTCGTGGAGACGACCCTATAATCGTCGGACAAGTCGGCGGCGGGCCATCCTAATCCCGGGGTCTCGGGGACGACCCTATAGCCGTCGGACATGTTGGCGGTTGGCCAGCTTTGGCCCGGGGTCGTGAGGACGACCCTATAGTTGTCGGACATGTCGGCGGCAGGGCAACTTTGGCCCGGGGTCGTGGGGACGACCCTATAGTCGTCGGACATGCCGGTGACTGGCCAACATAGTCCCGGGGTCGTGGAGACGACCCTATAGTCGTCGGACGTGACGGTGCCGGGGCAATCTAACCCCGGGGTCGAGGGGACAACCCTATAGACTTCGGACATGTCGGCGGCTGGCCAACCTAGTCCCGGGGTGGTCGGGACGACCCTATAGTCGTCGGACAAGTCGGCGGCGGGCCAACCTAGTCCTGGGGTCGTGGGGACGGCCCTATAGTCGTCGGACAAGTCGGCGGCGGGCCAACCTAGTCCCGGAGTCGTGGGGACGACCCTATAGTCGTCGGACATGTCGGTGACTGGCCAACCTAGACCCGCGGTCGTGGGGACGACCCTATAGTCGTCGGACATGTCGGCGGCAGGGCAACTTTGGCCCGTGGTCGTGAGGACGACCCTATAGTCGTCGGACATGTCGGCGGCAGGGCAACTTTGGCCCGTGGTCGTGAGGACGACCCTATAGTCGTCGGACATGTCGGCGGCAGGGCAACTTTGGCCCGTGGTCGTGGGGACGACCCTATAGTCGTCGGACATGTCGGCGGCTGGCCAACCTAGTCCCGGGGTCGTGGAGACGACCCTATAGTCGTCGGACAAGTCGGCGGCGGGCCATCGTAGTCCCGGGGTCGCGGGGACGACCCTATAGCCGTCGGACATGTTGGCGGTTGGCCAGCTTTGGCCCGGGGTCGTGGGGACGACCCTATAGTCGTCGGACATGTCGGCGGCTGGCCAACCTAGTCCCGGGGTCGTGGAGACGACCCTATAGTCGTCGGACAAGTCGGCGGCGGGCCATCCTAGTCCCGGGGTCGCGGGGGACGACCCTATAGCCGTCGGACATGTTGGCGGTTGGCCAGCTTTGGCCCGGGGTCGTGAGGACGACCCTATAGTTGTCGGACATGTCGGCGGCAGGGCAACTTTGGCCCGTGGTCGTGAGGACGACCCTATAGTCGTCGGACAAGTCGGCGGCGGGCCAACCTAGTCCCGTGGTCGTGGGGACGACCCTACAGTCGTCGGACATGATGGTGGCGGGCCAATCTAGTCCTGGGGTCGTGGGGGCGACCCTATAGTCGTCGGAAAAGTCGGCGGCGGGCCAACCTAGACCCGCGGTCGTGGGGACGACCCTATAGTCGTCGGACATGTCGGCGGCAGGGCAACTTTGGCCCGTGGTCGTGAGGACGACCCTATAGTCGTCGGACATGTCGGCGGCAGGGCAACTTTGGCCCGTGGTCGTGGGGACGACCCTATAGTCGTCGGACATGTCGGCGGCTGGCCAACCTAGTCCCGGGGTCGTGGAGACGACCCTATAGTCGTCGGACAAGTCGGCGGCGGGCCATCCTAGTCCCGGGGTCGCGGGGACGACCCTATAGCCGTCGGACATGTTGGCGGTTGGCCAGCTTTGGCCCGGGGTCGTGGGGACGACCCTATAGTCGTCGGACAAGTCGGCGGCGGGCCAACCTAGTCCCGGGATCGTGGGGAAGACCCTATAGTCGTCGGACATGTCGGCGGCAGGGCAACTTTGGCCCGTGGTCGTGGGGACGACCCTATAGTCGTCGGACAAGTCGGCGGCGGGCCAACGTATGCCCAGGGTCGTGGGGACGACCCTATAGTCGTCGGACAAGTCGGCGGCGGGCCGTCCTAGACCTGGGGTCGTGGAGACGACCCTATAGTCGTCGGACAAGTCGGCGGCGGGCCAACCTAGTCCCGGGGTCGTGGAGACGACCCTATAGACGTTGGACATGTCGGCGGCGGGCCAACCTAGTCCCGTGGTCGTGGGGACGACCCTATAGTCGTCGGACATGTCGGCGACTGGCCAACCTAGTCCCGGGGTCGTGGAGACGACCCTATAGTCGTCGGACAAGTCGGCGGCGGGCCAACCTAGTCCCGGGGTCGTGGGGACGACCCTATACTCGTCGGACATGACGGTGCCGGGGCAATCTAGCCCCGGGGTCGTGGGGACGACCCTATAGACGTCGGACATGTCGGCGGCTGGCCAACATAGTCCCGGAGTGGTAGGGACGACCCTATAGTCGTCGGACATGTCGGCGGCGGGCCAACCTAGTCCCGTGGTCGTGGGGACGACCCTATAGTCGTCGGAGATGTCGCCGGCTGGGCAACTTTGGCCAGTGGTCGTGGGGACGACCCTATAGTCGTCGGACAAGTCGGCGGCGGGCCAACCTAGTCCCGGGGTCGTGAAGACGACCCTATAGTCGTCGGACATGACGGTGGCGGGCCAATCAAGTCCCGGGGTCGCGGGGACGCCCCTATAGTCGTCGGACAAGTCGGCGGCGGGCCAACCTAGTCCCAGTGACGTGGGGACGACCCTATAGGCGTCGGACAAGTCGGCGGTTGGCCAATCTAGTGCCGGGGTGGTAGGGACGACCCTATAGTCGTCGGACAAGTCGGCGGCGGGCCAACCTAGTCCCGTGGTCGTGGGGACGACCGTATAGTCGTCGGACATGTCGGCGGCTGGCCAACCTAGTCCCGGGGTCGTGGGGAAGACCCTATAGTCGTCGGACATGACGGTGGGGGGCCAATCTAGTCCCGGGTTCGTGGGGACGACCCTATAGTCGTCGGACAAGTCGGCGGCGGGCCAACCTAGTCCCGTGGTCGTGGGGACGACCCTACAGTCGTCGGACATGATGGTGGCGGGCCAATCTAGTCCTGGGGTCGTGGGGGCGCCCCTATAGTCGTCGGAAAAGTCGGCGGCGGGCCAACCTAGACCCGCGGTCGTGGGGACGACCCTATAGTCGTCGGACATGTCGGCGGCAGGGCAACTTTGGCCCGTGGTCGTGAGGACGACCCTATAGTCGTCGGACATGTCGGCGGCAGGGCAACTTTAGCCCGTGGTCGTGGGGACGACCCTATAGTCGTCGGACATGTCGGCGGCTGGCCAACCTAGTCCCGGGGTCGTGGAGACGACCCTATAGTCGTCGGACAAGTCGGCGGCGGGCCATCCTAGTCCCGGGGTCGCGGGGACGACCCTATAGCCGTCGGACATGTTGGCGGTTGGCCAGCTTTGGCCCGGGGTCGTGGGGACGACCCTATAGTCGTCGGACAAGTCGGCGGCGGGCCAACCTAGTCCCGGGGTCGTGGGGACGACCCTATAGTCGTCGGACAAGTCGGCGGCGGGTCAACCTAGTCCCGGGGTCGCGGGGACGACCCTATAGTCGTCGGACAAGTCGGCGGCGGGCCAACCTAGTCCCGTGGTCGTGGGGACGTCCCTATAGTCGTCGGACATGATGGTGGCGGCCCAACCTAGTCCCGGGGTCGTGGGGACGACTCTATAGTCGTCGGACAAGTCGGCGGGGGGCCAACCTAGTCCCGGGGTCGTGGAGACGACCCTATAGACGTCGGACATCTCGGCGGCGGGCCAACCTAGTCCCGGGGTCGTGGGGACGACCCTATAGTCGTCGGACATGTCGGCGGCAGGGCATCTTTGGCCCGTGGTCGCGGGGACGACCCTATAGTCGTCGGACATGTCGGCGGCTGGCCAACCTAGTCCCGGGGTCGTGGGGACGACCCTATAATCGTCGGACAAG
This sequence comes from Andrena fulva, assembly GCA_946251845.1. NCBI lineage: Eukaryota > Metazoa > Arthropoda > Insecta > Hymenoptera > Andrenidae > Andrena > Andrena fulva. The sequence goes on along the minus strand of CAMITZ010000112.1, from coordinate 1,174,247 downwards.
TCGGCGGCGGGCCAACCTACTCCCGGGGTCGTGGGGACGACCCTATAGTCGTCGGAAAAGTCGGCGGCGGGCCAACCTAGACCCGCGGTCGTGGGGACGACCCTATAGTCGTCGGACATGTCGGCGGCAGGGCAACTTTGGCCCGTGGTCGTGGGGGCGACCCTATAGTCGTCGGACATGTCGGTGACTGGCCAACGTAGTCCCGGGTTCGTGGGGACGACCCTATAGTCGTCGGACAAGTCGGCGGCGGGCCAACCTAGTCCCGTGGTCGTGGGGACGACCCTACAGTCGTCGGACATGATGGTGGCGGGCCAATCTAGTCCTGGGGTCGTGGGGGCGACCCTATAGTCGTCGGAAAAGTCGGCGGCGGGCCAACCTAGACCCGCGGTCGTGGGGACGACCCTATAGTCGTCGGACATGTCGGCGGCAGGGCAACTTTGGCCCGTGGTCGTGAGGACGACCCTATAGTCGTCGGACATGTCGGCGGCAGGGCAACTTTGGCCCGTGGTCGTGGGGACGACCCTATAGTCGTCGGACATGTCGGCGGCTGGCCAACCTAGTCCCGGGGTCGTGGAGACGACCCTATAATCGTCGGACAAGTCGGCGGCGGGCCATCCTAATCCCGGGGTCTCGGGGACGACCCTATAGCCGTCGGACATGTTGGCGGTTGGCCAGCTTTGGCCCGGGGTCGTGAGGACGACCCTATAGTTGTCGGACATGTCGGCGGCAGGGCAACTTTGGCCCGGGGTCGTGGGGACGACCCTATAGTCGTCGGACATGCCGGTGACTGGCCAACATAGTCCCGGGGTCGTGGAGACGACCCTATAGTCGTCGGACGTGACGGTGCCGGGGCAATCTAACCCCGGGGTCGAGGGGACAACCCTATAGACGTCGGACATGTCGGCGGCTGGCCAACCTAGTCCCGGGGTGGTCGGGACGACCCTATAGTCGTCGGACAAGTCGGCGGCGGGCCAACCTAGTCCTGGGGTCGTGGGGACGGCCCTATAGTCGTCGGACAAGTCGGCGGCGGGCCAACCTAGTCCCGGAGTCGTGGGGACGACCCTATAGTCGTCGGACATGTCGGTGACTGGCCAACCTAGACCCGCGGTCGTGGGGACGACCCTATAGTCGTCGGACATGTCGGCGGCAGGGCAACTTTGGCCCGTGGTCGTGAGGACGACCCTATAGTCGTCGGACATGTCGGCGGCAGGGCAACTTTGGCCCGTGGTCGTGAGGACGACCCTATAGTCGTCGGACATGTCGGCGGCAGGGCAACTTTGGCCCGTGGTCGTGGGGACGACCCTATAGTCGTCGGACATGTCGGCGGCTGGCCAACCTAGTCCCGGGGTCGTGGAGACGACCCTATAGTCGTCGGACAAGTCGGCGGCGGGCCATCCTAGTCCCGGGGTCGCGGGGACGACCCTATAGCCGTCGGACATGTTGGCGGTTGGCCAGCTTTGGCCCGGGGTCGTGGGGACGACCCTATAGTCGTCGGACAAGTCGGCGGCGGGCCAACCTAGTCCCGGGGTCGTGGGGACGACCCTATAATCGTCGGACAAGTCGGCGGCGGGCCATCCTAATCCCGGGGTCTCGGGGACGACCCTATAGCCGTCGGACATGTTGGCGGTTGGCCAGCTTTGGCCCGGGGTCGTGAGGACGACCCTATAGTTGTCGGACATGTCGGCGGCAGGGCAACTTTGGCCCGTGGTCGTGAGGACGACCCTATAGTCGTCGGACAAGTCGGCGGCGGGCCAACCTAGTCCCGTGGTCGTGGGGACGACCCTATAATCGTCGGACAAGTCGGCGGCGGGCCATCCTAATCCCGGGGTCTCGGGGACGACCCTATAGCCGTCGGACATGTTGGCGGTTGGCCAGCTTTGGCCCGGGGTCGTGAGGACGACCCTATAGTTGTCGGACATGTCGGCGGCAGGGCAACTTTGGCCCGTGGTCGTGAGGACGACCCTATAGTCGTCGGACAAGTCGGCGGCGGGCCAACCTAGTCCCGTGGTCGTGGGGACGACCCTACAGTCGTCGGACATGATGGTGGCGGGCCAATCTAGTCCTGGGGTCGTGGGGGCGACCCCATAGTCGTCGGAAAAGTCGGCGGCGGGCCAACCTAGACCCGCGGTCGTGGGGACGACCCTATAGTCGTCGGACATGTCGGCGGCAGGGCAACTTTGGCCCGTGGTCGTGAGGACGACCCTATAGTCGTCGGACATGTCGGCGGCAGGGCAACTTTGGCCCGTGGTCGTGGGGACGACCCTATAGTCGTCGGACATGTCGGCGGCTGGCCAACCTAGTCCCGGGGTCGTGGAGACGACCCTATAGTCGTCGGACAAGTCGGCGGCGGGCCATCCTAGTCCCGGGGTCGCGGGGACGACCCTATAGCCGTCGGACATGTTGGCGGTTGGCCAGCTTTGGCCCGGGGTCGTGGGGACGACCCTATAGTCGTCGGACAAGTCGGCGGCGGGCCAACCTAGTCCCGGGGTCGTGGGGACGACCCTATAGTCGTCGGACAAGTCGGCGGCGGGTCAACCTAGTCCCGGGGTCGCGGGGACGACCCTATAGTCGTCGGACAAGTCGGCGGCGGGCCAACCTAGTCCCGTGGTCGTGGGGACGTCCCTATAGTCGTCGGACATGATGGTGGCGGCCCAACCTAGTCCCGGGGTCGTGGGGACGACTCTATAGTCGTCGGACAAGTCGGCGGGGGGCCAACCTAGTCCCGGGGTCGTGGAGACGACCCTATAGACGTCGGACATCTCGGCGGCGGGCCAACCTAGTCCCGGGGTCGTGGGGACGACCCTATAGTCGTCGGACATGTCGGCGGCAGGGCATCTTTGGCCCGTGGTCGCGGGGACGACCCTATAGTCGTCGGACATGTCGGCGGCTGGCCAACCTAGTCCCGGGGTCGTGGGGACGACCCTATAATCGTCGGACAAGTCGGCGGCGAGCCAACCTACTCCCGGGGTCGTGGGGACGACCCTATAGTCGTCGGAAAAGTCGGCGGCGGGCCAACCTAGACCCGCGGTCGTGGGGACGACCCTATAGTCGTCGGACATGTCGGCGGCAGGGCAACTTTGGCCCGTGGTCGTGGGGGCGACCCTATAGTCGTCGGACATGTCGGTGACTGGCCAACGTAGTCCCGGGTTCGTGGGGACGACCCTATAGTCGTCGGACAAGTCGGCGGCGGGCCAACCTAGTCCCGTGGTCGTGGGGACGACCCTACAGTCGTCGGACAAGTCGGCGGCGGGCCAACCTAGTCCTGGGGTCGTGGGGACGGCCCTATAGTCGTCGGACAAGTCGGCGGCGGGCCAACCTAGTCCCGGAGTCGTGGGGACGACCCTATAGTCGTCGGACATGTCGGTGACTGGCCAACCTAGTCCCGGGGTCGTGGAGACGACCCTATAGTCGTCGGACAAGTCGGCGGCGGGACAAGTCGGCGGCGGGCCAACCTGGTCCCGGGGTCGTGGGGACGACCCTATAGTCGTCGGACATGACGGTGCCGGGGGCAATCTAGCACCGGGGTCGTGGGGACGACCCTTTAGACGTCGGACATGTCGGCGGCGGACCAACCTAGTCCCGGGGTCGTGGGGACGACCCTATAGTCGTCGGACAAGTCGGCGGCGGGTCAACCTAGTCCCGGGGTCGCGGGGACGACCCTATAGTCGTCGGACAAGTCGGCGGCGGGCCAACCTAGTCCCGTGGTCGTGGGGACGACCGTATAGTCGTCGGACATGTCGGCGGCTGGCCAACCTAGTCCCGGGGTCGTGGGGACGACCCTATAGTCGTCGGACATGTCGGCGGCTGGGCAACATTGGCCCGTGGTCGTGGGGACGACCCTATAGTCGTCGGACATGTCGGCGGCTGGCCAACCTAGACCCGGGGTGGTGGGGACGACCAAATAGTCGTCGGACATGTCGGCGGCGGGCCAACCTAGACCCGGGGTCGTGGGGACGACCCTATAGTCGTCGGACATGTCGGCGGCAGGTCAACTTTGGCCCGGGTCCTGGGGACGACCCTATAGTCGTCGGACATGTCGGTGACTGGCCAACCTAGTCCCGGGGTCGTGGGGACGACCCTATAGTCGTCGGACATGTCGGCGGCAGGGCAACTTTGGCCCGTGGTCGTGGGGACGACCCTATAGTCGTCGGACATGTCGGCGGCTGGCCAACCTAGACCCGGGGTGGTGGGGACGACCCTATAGTCGTCGGACATGTCGGCGGCTGGCCAACCTAGTCTCGTGGTCGTGGGGACGACCCCATAGTCGTAGGACACGTCGTCGGGGGGCCAACCTAGTTCCGGGGTCGTGGGGACGACCGTATAGTCGTCGGACATGACGGTGGGGGGCCAATCTAGTCCCGGGGTCGTGGGGACGACCCTATAGTCGTCGGACATGTCGGCGGCTGGCCAACTTTGGCCCGGGGCGTGGGGACGACTCTATAGTCGTCGGACATGTCGACGGCGGGCCAACCTAGACCCGGGGTCGTGGGGACGACCCTATAGTCGTCGGACAAGTCGGCGGCGGGCCAACCTAGTCCCGGGGTCGTGGGGACGACCCTATAGTCGTCGGATATGTCGACGGCTGGGCAACTTTGGCCAGTGGTCGTGGGGACGACCCTATAGTCGTCGGACATGTCGGCGGCTGGGCAACTTTGGCCAGTGGTCGTGGGGACGACCCTATAGTCGTCGGACATGTCGGCGGCGGGCCAACCTAGTCCCGGGATCGTGGGGACGACCCTATAGTCGTCGGACATGTCGGCGGCAGGGCAACTTTGGCCCGTGGTCGTGGGGACGACCCTATAGTCGTCGGACAAGTCGGCGGCGGGCCAACGTATGCCCAGGGTCGTGGGGACGACCCTATAGTCGTCGGACAAGTCGGCGGCGGGCCGTCCTAGACCTGGGGTCGTGGGGACGACCCTATAGTCGTCGGACATGCCGGTGACTGGCCAACATAGTCCCGGGGTCGTGGAGACGACCCTATAGTCGTCGGACGTGACGGTGCCGGGGCAATCTAACCCCGGGGTCGAGGGGACAACCCTATAGACGTCGGACATGTCGGCGGCTGGCCAACCTAGTCCCGGGGTGGTCGGGACGACCCTATAGTCGTCGGACAAGTCGGCGGCGGGCCAACCTAGTCCTGGGGTCATGGGGACGGCCCTATAGTTGTCGGACAAGTCGGCGGCGGGCCAACCTAGTCCCGGAGTCGTGGGGACGACCCTATAGTCGTCGGACATGTCGGTGACTGGCCAACCTAGTCCCGGGGTCGTGGAGACGACCCTATAGTCGTCGGACAAGTCGGCGGCGGGACAAGTCGGCGGCGGGCCAACCTGGTCCCGGGGTCGTGGGGACGACCCTATAGTCGTCGGACATGACGGTGCCGGGGGCAATCTAGCACCGGGGTCGTGGGGACGACCCTTTAGACGTCGGACATGTCGGCGGCGGACCAACCTAGTCCCGGGGTCGTGGGGACGACCCTATAGTCGTCGGACATGTCGGCGGCTGGCCAACTTTGGCCCGGGGCGTGGTGACGACCCTATAGTCGTCGGACATGTCGGCGCCGGGCCAGCCTAGTCCCGGGGTCGTGGGGACGACCCTATAGTCGTCGGACATGTCGGCGGCATGGCAACATTGGCCCGTGGTCGTGGGGACGACCCTATAGACGTCGGATAAGTCGGCGGCGGGCCAACCTAGTCCCGCGGTCGTGGGGACGACCCTATAGTCGTCGGACATGACGGTGCCGGGGCAATCTAGCCCCGGGGTCGTGGGGACGACCCTATAGACGTCGGACATGTCGGCGGCTGGCCAACCTAGTCCCGGGGTGGTAGGGACGTCCCTATAGTCGTCGGACAAGTCGGCGGCGGGCCAACCTAGTCCCGTGGTCGTGGGGACGACCGTATAGTCGTCGGACATGTCGGCGGCTGGCCAACCTAGTCCCGGGGTCGTGGGGACGACCCTATAGTCGTCGGACAAGTCGGCGGCGGGCCATCCTACTCCCGGGGTCGTGGGGACGACCCTATAGTCGTCGGACACGTCGGCGGCGGGCCAACCTAGACCCGGGGTCGTGGGGACGACCCTAAAGTCGTCGGACATGTCGGTGGCGGGCCAATCTTGTCCCGGGGTCGTGGGGACGACCCTATAGTCGTCGGACATGTCGGCGGCAGACCGACCTAGTCCCGGGGTCGAGGGGATGACCCTATAGTCGTCGGACATGTCGGCGGCCGGCCAACTTTGGCCCGTGGTCTTGGGGACGACCCTATAGTCGTCGGACATGTCGGCGGCAGGCCAACCTAGTCCCGGGGTCGTGGGGACGACCCTAAAGTCGTCGGACATGTCGGTGGCGGGCCAATCTTGTCCCGGGGTCGTGGGGACGACCCTATAGTCGTCGGACATGTCGGCGGCAGACCGACCTAGTCCCGGGGTCGTGGGGATGACCCTATAGTCGTCGGACATGTCGGCGGCCGGCCAACTTTGGCCCGGGGTCGCGGGGACGACCCTATAGCCGTCGGACATGTTGGCGGTTGGCCAGCTTTGGCCCGGGGTCGTGGGGACGACCCTATAGTCGTCGGACATGTCGGCGGCTGGCCAACCTAGTCCCGGGGTCGTGGAGACGACCCTATAGTCGTCGGACAAGTCGGCGGCGGGCCATCCTAGTCCCGGGGTCGCGGGGACGACCCTATAGCCGTCGGACATGTTGGCGGTTGGCCAGCTTTGGCCCGGGGTCGTGAGGACGACCCTATAGTTGTCGGACATGTCGGCGGCAGGGCAACTTTGGCCCGTGGTCGTGAGGACGACCCTATAGTCGTCGGACAAGTCGGCGGCGGGCCAACCTAGTCCCGTGGTCGTGGGGACGACCCTACAGTCGTCGGACATGATGGTGGCGGGCCAATCTAGTCCTGGGGTCGTGGGGGCGACCCTATAGTCGTCGGAAAAGTCGGCGGCGGGCCAACCTAGACCCGCGGTCGTGGGGACGACCCTATAGTCGTCGGACATGTCGGCGGCAGGGCAACTTTGGCCCGTGGTCGTGAGGACGACCCTATAGTCGTCGGACATGTCGGCGGCAGGGCAACTTTGGCCCGTGGTCGTGGGGACGACCCTATAGTCGTCGGACATGTCGGCGGCTGGCCAACCTAGTCCCGGGGTCGTGGAGACGACCCTATAGTCGTCGGACAAGTCGGCGGCGGGCCATCCTAGTCCCGGGGTCGCGGGGACGACCCTATAGCCGTCGGACATGTTGGCGGTTGGCCAGCTTTGGCCCGGGGTCGTGGGGACGACCCTATAGTCGTCGGACAAGTCGGCGGCGGGCCAACCTAGTCCCGGGATCGTGGGGACGACCCTATAGTCGTCGGACATGTCGGCGGCAGGGCAACTTTGGCCCGTGGTCGTGGGGACGACCCTATAGTCGTCGGACAAGTCGGCGGCGGGCCAACGTATGCCCAGGGTCGTGGGGACGACCCTATAGTCGTCGGACAAGTCGGCGGCGGGCCGTCCTAGACCTGGGGTCGTGGGGACGACCCTATAGTCGTCGGACAAGTCGGCGGCGGGCCAACCTAGTCCCGGGGTCGTGGAGACGACCCTATAGACGTTGGACATGTCGGCGGCGGGCCAACCTAGTCCCGTGGTCGTGGGGACGACCCTATAGTCGTCGGACATGTCGGCGACTGGCCAACCTAGTCCCGGGGTCGTGGAGACGACCCTATAGTCGTCGGACAAGTCGGCGGCGGGCCAACCTAGTCCCGGGGTCGTGGGGACGACCCTATACTCGTCGGACATGACGGTGCCGGGGCAATCTAGCCCCGGGGTCGTGGGGACGACCCTATAGACGTCGGACATGTCGGCGGCTGGCCAACATAGTCCCGGAGTGGTAGGGACGACCCTATAGTCGTCGGACATGTCGGCGGCGGGCCAACCTAGTCCCGTGGTCGTGGGGACGACCCTATAGTCGTCGGAGATGTCGCCGGCTGGGCAACTTTGGCCAGTGGTCGTGGGGACGACCCTATAGTCGTCGGACAAGTCGGCGGCGGGCCAACCTAGTCCCGGGGTCGTGAAGACGACCCTATAGTCGTCGGACATGACGGTGGCGGGCCAATCAAGTCCCGGGGTCGCGGGGACGCCCCTATAGTCGTCGGACAAGTCGGCGGCGGGCCAACCTAGTCCCAGTGACGTGGGGACGACCCTATAGGCGTCGGACAAGTCGGCGGTTGGCCAACCTAGTCCCGGGGTGGTAGGGACGACCCTATAGTCGTCGGACAAGTCGGCGGCGGGCCAACCTAGTCCCGTGGTCGTGGGGACGACCGTATAGTCGTCGGACATGTCGGCGGCTGGCCAACCCAGTCCCGGGGTCGTGGGGAAGACCCTATAGTCGTCGGACATGACGGTGGGGGGCCAATCTAGTCCCGGGTTCGTGGGGACGACCCTATAGTCGTCGGACAAGTCGGCGGCGGGCCAACCTAGTCCCGTGGTCGTGGGGACGACCCTACAGTCGTCGGACATGATGGTGGCGGGCCAATCTAGTCCTGGGGTCGTGGGGGCGCCCCTATAGTCGTCGGAAAAGTCGGCGGCGGGCCAACCTAGACCCGCGGTCGTGGGGACGACCCTATAGTCGTCGGACATGTCGGCGGCAGGGCAACTTTGGCCCGTGGTCGTGAGGACGACCCTATAGTCGTCGGACATGTCGGCGGCAGGGCAACTTTAGCCCGTGGTCGTGGGGACGACCCTATAGTCGTCGGACATGTCGGCGGCTGGCCAACCTAGTCCCGGGGTCGTGGAGACGACCCTATAGTCGTCGGACAAGTCGGCGGCGGGCCATCCTAGTCCCGGGGTCGCGGGGACGACCCTATAGCCGTCGGACATGTTGGCGGTTGGCCAGCTTTGGCCCGGGGTCGTGGGGACGACCCTATAGTCGTCGGACAAGTCGGCGGCGGGCCAACCTAGTCCCGGGGTCGTGGGGACGACCCTATAGTCGTCGGACAAGTCGGCGGCGGGTCAACCTAGTCCCGGGGTCGCGGGGACGACCCTATAGTCGTCGGACAAGTCGGCGGCGGGCCAACCTAGTCCCGTGGTCGTGGGGACGTCCCTATAGTCGTCGGACATGATGGTGGCGGCCCAACCTAGTCCCGGGGTCGTGGGGACGACTCTATAGTCGTCGGACAAGTCGGCGGGGGGCCAACCTAGTCCCGGGGTCGTGGAGACGACCCTATAGACGTCGGACATCTCGGCGGCGGGCCAACCTAGTCCCGGGGTCGTGGGGACGACCCTATAGTCGTCGGACATGTCGGCGGCAGGGCATCTTTGGCCCGTGGTCGCGGGGACGACCCTATAGTCGTCGGACATGTCGGCGGCTGGCCAACCTAGTCCCGGGGTCGTGGGGACGACCCTATAATCGTCGGACAAGTCGGCGGCGGGCCAACCTACTCCCGGGGTCGTGGGGACGACCCTATAGTCGTCGGAAAAGTCGGCGGCGGGCCAACCTAGACCCGCGGTCGTGGGGACGACCCTATAGTCGTCGGACATGTCGGCGGCAGGGCAACTTTGGCCCGTGGTCGTGGGGGCGACCCTATAGTCGTCGGACATGTCGGTGACTGGCCAACGTAGTCCCGGGTTCGTGGGGACGACCCTATAGTCGTCGGACAAGTCGGCGGCGGGCCAACCTAGTCCCGTGGTCGTGGGGACGACCCTACAGTCGTCGGACATGATGGTGGCGGGCCAATCTAGTCCTGGGGTCGTGGGGGCGACCCTATAGTCGTCGGAAAAGTCGGCGGCGGGCCAACCTAGACCCGCGGTCGTGGGGACGACCCTATAGTCGTCGGACATGTCGGCGGCAGGGCAACTTTGGCCCGTGGTCGTGAGGACGACCCTATAGTCGTCGGACATGTCGGCGGCAGGGCAACTTTGGCCCGTGGTCGTGGGGACGACCCTATAGTCGTCGGACATGTCGGCGGCTGGCCAACCTAGTCCCGGGGTCGTGGAGACGACCCTATAATCGTCGGACAAGTCGGCGGCGGGCCATCCTAATCCCGGGGTCTCGGGGACGACCCTATAGCCGTCGGACATGTTGGCGGTTGGCCAGCTTTGGCCCGGGGTCGTGAGGACGACCCTATAGTTGTCGGACATGTCGGCGGCAGGGCAACTTTGGCCCGGGGTCGTGGGGACGACCCTATAGTCGTCGGACATGCCGGTGACTGGCCAACATAGTCCCGGGGTCGTGGAGACGACCCTATAGTCGTCGGACGTGACGGTGCCGGGGCAATCTAACCCCGGGGTCGAGGGGACAACCCTATAGACGTCGGACATGTCGGCGGCTGGCCAACCTAGTCCCGGGGTGGTCGGGACGACCCTATAGTCGTCGGACAAGTCGGCGGCGGGCCAACCTAGTCCTGGGGTCGTGGGGACGGCCCTATAGTCGTCGGACAAGTCGGCGGCGGGCCAACCTAGTCCCGGAGTCGTGGGGACGACCCTATAGTCGTCGGACATGTCGGTGACTGGCCAACCTAGACCCGCGGTCGTGGGGACGACCCTATAGTCGTCGGACATGTCGGCGGCAGGGCAACTTTGGCCCGTGGTCGTGAGGACGACCCTATAGTCGTCGGACATGTCGGCGGCAGGGCAACTTTGGCCCGTGGTCGTGAGGACGACCCTATAGTCGTCGGACATGTCGGCGGCAGGGCAACTTTGGCCCGTGGTCGTGGGGACGACCCTATAGTCGTCGGACATGTCGGCGGCTGGCCAACCTAGTCCCGGGGTCGTGGAGACGACCCTATAGTCGTCGGACAAGTCGGCGGCGGGCCATCCTAGTCCCGGGGTCGCGGGGACGACCCTATAGCCGTCGGACATGTTGGCGGTTGGCCAGCTTTGGCCCGGGGTCGTGGGGACGACCCTATAGTCGTCGGACAAGTCGGCGGCGGGCCAACCTAGTCCCGGGGTCGTGGGGACGACCCTATAATCGTCGGACAAGTCGGCGGCGGGCCATCCTAATCCCGGGGTCTCGGGGACGACCCTATAGCCGTCGGACATGTTGGCGGTTGGCCAGCTTTGGCCCGGGGTCGTGAGGACGACCCTATAGTTGTCGGACATGTCGGCGGCAGGGCAACTTTGGCCCGTGGTCGTGAGGACGACCCTATAGTCGTCGGACAAGTCGGCGGCGGGCCAACCTAGTCCCGTGGTCGTGGGGACGACCCTATAATCGTCGGACAAGTCGGCGGCGGGCCATCCTAATCCCGGGGTCTCGGGGACGACCCTATAGCCGTCGGACATGTTGGCGGTTGGCCAGCTTTGGCCCGGGGTCGTGAGGACGACCCTATAGTTGTCGGACATGTCGGCGGCAGGGCAACTTTGGCCCGTGGTCGTGAGGACGACCCTATAGTCGTCGGACAAGTCGGCGGCGGGCCAACCTAGTCCCGTGGTCGTGGGGACGACCCTACAGTCGTCGGACATGATGGTGGCGGGCCAATCTAGTCCTGGGGTCGTGGGGGCGACCCCATAGTCGTCGGAAAAGTCGGCGGCGGGCCAACCTAGACCCGCGGTCGTGGGGACGACCCTATAGTCGTCGGACATGTCGGCGGCAGGGCAACTTTGGCCCGTGGTCGTGAGGACGACCCTATAGTCGTCGGACATGTCGGCGGCAGGGCAACTTTGGCCCGTGGTCGTGGGGACGACCCTATAGTCGTCGGACATGTCGGCGGCTGGCCAACCTAGTCCCGGGGTCGTGGAGACGACCCTATAGTCGTCGGACAAGTCGGCGGCGGGCCATCCTAGTCCCGGGGTCGCGGGGACGACCCTATAGCCGTCGGACATGTTGGCGGTTGGCCAGCTTTGGCCCGGGGTCGTGGGGACGACCCTATAGTCGTCGGACAAGTCGGCGGCGGGCCAACCTAGTCCCGGGGTCGTGGGGACGACCCTATAGTCGTCGGACAAGTCGGCGGCGGGTCAACCTAGTCCCGGGGTCGCGGGGACGACCCTATAGTCGTCGGACAAGTCGGCGGCGGGCCAACCTAGTCCCGTGGTCGTGGGGACGTCCCTATAGTCGTCGGACATGATGGTGGCGGCCCAACCTAGTCCCGGGGTCGTGGGGACGACTCTATAGTCGTCGGACAAGTCGGCGGGGGGCCAACCTAGTCCCGGGGTCGTGGAGACGACCCTATAGACGTCGGACATCTCGGCGGCGGGCCAACCTAGTCCCGGGGTCGTGGGGACGACCCTATAGTCGTCGGACATGTCGGCGGCAGGGCATCTTTGGCCCGTGGTCGCGGGGACGACCCTATAGTCGTCGGACATGTCGGCGGCTGGCCAACCTAGTCCCGGGGTCGTGGGGACGACCCTATAATCGTCGGACAAGTCGGCGGCGAGCCAACCTACTCCCGGGGTCGTGGGGACGACCCTATAGTCGTCGGAAAAGTCGGCGGCGGGCCAACCTAGACCCGCGGTCGTGGGGACGACCCTATAGTCGTCGGACATGTCGGCGGCAGGGCAACTTTGGCCCGTGGTCGTGGGGGCGACCCTATAGTCGTCGGACATGTCGGTGACTGGCCAACGTAGTCCCGGGTTCGTGGGGACGACCCTATAGTCGTCGGACAAGTCGGCGGCGGGCCAACCTAGTCCCGTGGTCGTGGGGACGACCCTACAGTCGTCGGACAAGTCGGCGGCGGGCCAACCTAGTCCTGGGGTCGTGGGGACGGCCCTATAGTCGTCGGACAAGTCGGCGGCGGGCCAACCTAGTCCCGGAGTCGTGGGGACGACCCTATAGTCGTCGGACATGTCGGTGACTGGCCAACCTAGTCCCGGGGTCGTGGAGACGACCCTATAGTCGTCGGACAAGTCGGCGGCGGGACAAGTCGGCGGCGGGCCAACCTGGTCCCGGGGTCGTGGGGACGACCCTATAGTCGTCGGACATGACGGTGCCGGGGGCAATCTAGCACCGGGGTCGTGGGGACGACCCTTTAGACGTCGGACATGTCGGCGGCGGACCAACCTAGTCCCGGGGTCGTGGGGACGACCCTATAGTCGTCGGACAAGTCGGCGGCGGGTCAACCTAGTCCCGGGGTCGCGGGGACGACCCTATAGTCGTCGGACAAGTCGGCGGCGGGCCAACCTAGTCCCGTGGTCGTGGGGACGACCGTATAGTCGTCGGACATGTCGGCGGCTGGCCAACCTAGTCCCGGGGTCGTGGGGACGACCCTATAGTCGTCGGACATGTCGGCGGCTGGGCAACATTGGCCCGTGGTCGTGGGGACGACCCTATAGTCGTCGGACATGTCGGCGGCTGGCCAACCTAGACCCGGGGTGGTGGGGACGACCAAATAGTCGTCGGACATGTCGGCGGCGGGCCAACCTAGACCCGGGGTCGTGGGGACGACCCTATAGTCGTCGGACATGTCGGCGGCAGGTCAACTTTGGCCCGGGTCCTGGGGACGACCCTATAGTCGTCGGACATGTCGGTGACTGGCCAACCTAGTCCCGGGGTCGTGGGGACGACCCTATAGTCGTCGGACATGTCGGCGGCAGGGCAACTTTGGCCCGTGGTCGTGGGGACGACCCTATAGTCGTCGGACATGTCGGCGGCTGGCCAACCTAGACCCGGGGTGGTGGGGACGACCCTATAGTCGTCGGACATGTCGGCGGCTGGCCAACCTAGTCTCGTGGTCGTGGGGACGACCCCATAGTCGTAGGACACGTCGTCGGGGGGCCAACCTAGTTCCGGGGTCGTGGGGACGACCGTATAGTCGTCGGACATGACGGTGGGGGGCCAATCTAGTCCCGGGGTCGTGGGGACGACCCTATAGTCGTCGGACATGTCGGCGGCTGGCCAACTTTGGCCCGGGGCGTGGGGACGACTCTATAGTCGTCGGACATGTCGACGGCGGGCCAACCTAGACCCGGGGTCGTGGGGACGACCCTATAGTCGTCGGACAAGTCGGCGGCGGGCCAACCTAGTCCCGGGGTCGTGGGGACGACCCTATAGTCGTCGGATATGTCGACGGCTGGGCAACTTTGGCCAGTGGTCGTGGGGACGATCCTATAGTCGTCGGACATGTCGGCGGCTGGGCAACTTTGGCCAGTGGTCGTGGGGACGACCCTATAGTCGTCGGACATGTCGGCGGCGGGCCAACCTAGTCCCGGGATCGTGGGGACGACCCTATAGTCGTCGGACATGTCGGCGGCAGGGCAACTTTGGCCCGTGGTCGTGGGGACGACCCTATAGTCGTCGGACAAGTCGGCGGCGGGCCAACGTATGCCCAGGGTCGTGGGGACGACCCTATAGTCGTCGGACAAGTCGGCGGCGGGCCGTCCTAGACCTGGGGTCGTGGGGACGACCCTATAGTCGTCGGACATGCCGGTGACTGGCCAACATAGTCCCGGGGTCGTGGAGACGACCCTATAGTCGTCGGACGTGACGGTGCCGGGGCAATCTAACCCCGGGGTCGAGGGGACAACCCTATAGACGTCGGACATGTCGGCGGCTGGCCAACCTAGTCCCGGGGTGGTCGGGACGACCCTATAGTCGTCGGACAAGTCGGCGGCGGGCCAACCTAGTCCTGGGGTCGTGGGGACGGCCCTATAGTTGTCGGACAAGTCGGCGGCGGGCCAACCTAGTCCCGGAGTCGTGGGGACGACCCTATAGTCGTCGGACATGTCGGTGACTGGCCAACCTAGTCCCGGGGTCGTGGAGACGACCCTATAGTCGTCGGACAAGTCGGCGGCGGGACAAGTCGGCGGCGGGCCAACCTGGTCCCGGGGTCGTGGGGACGACCCTATAGTCGTCGGACATGACGGTGCCGGGGGCAATCTAGCACCGGGGTCGTGGGGACGACCCTTTAGACGTCGGACATGTCGGCGGCGGACCAACCTAGTCCCGGGGTCGTGGGGACGACCCTATAGTCGTCGGACATGTCGGCGGCTGGCCAACTTTGGCCCGGGGCGTGGTGACGACCCTATAGTCGTCGGACATGTCGGCGCCGGGCCAGCCTAGTCCCGGGGTCGTGGGGACGACCCTATAGTCGTCGGACATGTCGGCGGCATGGCAACATTGGCCCGTGGTCGTGGGGACGACCCTATAGACGTCGGATAAGTCGGCGGCGGGCCAACCTAGTCCCGCGGTCGTGGGGACGACCCTATAGTCGTCGGACATGACGGTGCCGGGGCAATCTAGCCCCGGGGTCGTGGGGACGACCCTATAGACGTCGGACATGTCGGCGGCTGGCCAACCTAGTCCCGGGGTGGTAGGGACGTCCCTATAGTCGTCGGACAAGTCGGCGGCGGGCCAACCTAGTCCCGTGGTCGTGGGGACGACCGTATAGTCGTCGGACATGTCGGCGGCTGGCCAACCTAGTCCCGGGGTCGTGGGGACGACCCTATAGTCGTCGGACAAGTCGGCGGCGGGCCATCCTACTCCCGGGGTCGTGGGGACGACCCTATAGTCGTCGGACACGTCGGCGGCGGGCCAACCTAGACCCGGGGTCGTGGGGACGACCCTAAAGTCGTCGGACATGTCGGTGGCGGGCCAATCTTGTCCCGGGGTCGTGGGGACGACCCTATAGTCGTCGGACATGTCGGCGGCAGACCGACCTAGTCCCGGGGTCGTGGGGATGACCCTATAGTCGTCGGACATGTCGGCGGCCGGCCAACTTTGGCCCGTGGTCTTGGGGACGACCCTATAGTCGTCGGACATGTCGGCGGCAGGCCAACCTAGTCCCGGGGTCGTGGGGACGACCGTATAGTCGTCGGACATGACGGTGGCGGGCCAATCTTGTCCCGGGGTCGTGGGGACGACCCTATAGTCGTCGGACATGTCGGCGGCAGACCAACCTAGTCCCGGGGTCGTGGGGATGACCCTATAGTCGTCGGACATGTCGGCGGCCGGCCAACTTTGGCCCGGGTCGTGTGGACGACCCTATAGTCGTCGGACAAGTCGGCGGCGGGCCAACCTAGTCCCGGGGTCGTGGGGACGACCCTATAGTCGTTGGACATGTCGGCGGCAGGCCAACCTAGTCCCGGGGTCGTGGGGACGACCCTATAGTCGTCGGACATGTCGGCGGCAGGTCAACTTTGGCCCGGGTCGTGGGGACGACCCTATAGTCGTCGGACATGTCGGTGACTGGCCAACCTAGTCCCGGGGTCGTGGGGACGACCCTATAGTCGTCGGACATGTCGGCGGCAGGGCAACTTTGGCCCGTGGTCGTGGGGACGACCCTATAGTCGTCGGACATGTCGGCGGCTGGCCAACCTAGACCCGGGGTGGTGGGGACGACCCTATAGTCGTCGGACATGTCGGCGGCTGGCCAACCTAGTCTCGTGGTCGTGGGGACGACCCCATAGTCGTAGGACACGTCGTCGGGGGGCCAACCTAGTTCCGGGGTCGTGGGGACGACCGTATAGTCGTCGGACATGACGGTGGCGGGCCAATCTAGTCCCGGGGTCGTGGGGACGACCCTA
Source organism: Andrena fulva (assembly GCA_946251845.1). Lineage (NCBI taxonomy): Eukaryota > Metazoa > Arthropoda > Insecta > Hymenoptera > Andrenidae > Andrena > Andrena fulva. Next base: position 1,157,822 of record CAMITZ010000112.1, on the reverse strand, counting down.
TAGTCGTCGGACATGTCGGCGGCAGGGCAACTTTGGCCCGTGGTCTTGGGGACGACCCTATAGTCGTCGGACATGTCGGCGGCGGGCCAGCTTTGGCCCGGGGTCGTGGGGACGACCCTATAGTCGTCGGGCAAGTCGGCGGCGGGCCAACCTAGTCCCGGGGTCGTGGGGACGACCCTATAGTCGTCGGACAAGTCGGCGGCGGGACAACCTAGTCCCGGGTTCTTGGGGACGACCCTATAGTCGTCGGACAAGTCGGCGGCGGGCCAACCTAGTCCCGTGGTCGTGGGGACGACCCTACAGTCGTCGGACATGATGGTGGCGGGCCAATCTAGTCCTGGGGTCGTGGGGGCGACCCTATAGTCGTCGGAAAAGTCGGCGGCGGGCCAACCTAGACCCGCGGTCGTGGGGACGACCCTATAGTCGTCGGACATGTCGGCGGCAGGGCAACTTTGGCCCGTGGTCGTGAGGACGACCCTATAGTCGTCGGACATGTCGGCGGCAGGGCAACTTTGGCCCGTGGTCGTGGGGACGACCCTATAGTCGTCGGACATGTCGGCGGCTGGCCAACCTAGTCCCGGGGTCGTGGAGACGACCCTATAGTCGTCGGACAAGTCGGCGGCGGGCCATCCTAGTCCCGGGGTCGCGGGGACGACCCTATAGCCGTCGGACATGTTGGCGGTTGGCCAGCTTTGGCCCGGGGTCGTGGGGACGACCCTATAGTCGTCGGACAAGTCGGCGGCGGGCCAACCTAGTCCCGGGGTCGTGGGGACGACCCTATAGTCGTCGGACAAGTCGGCGGCGGGTCAACCTAGTCCCGGGGTGGCGGGGACGACCCTATAGTCGTCGGACAAGTCGGCGGCGGGCCAACCTAGTCCCGTGGTCGTGGGGACGACCGTATAGTCGTCGGACATGTCGGCGGCTGGCCAACCTAGTCCCGGGGTCGTGGGGACGACCCTATAGTCGTCGGACATGTCGGCGGCTGGGCAACATTGGCCCGTGGTCGTGGGGACGACCCTATAGTCGTCGGACATGTCGGCGGCTGGCCAACCTAGACCCGGGGTGGTGGGGACGACCAAATAGTCGTCGGACATGTCGGCGGCGGGCCAACCTAGACCCGGGGTCGTGGGGACGACCCTATAGTCGTCGGACATGTCGGCGGCAGGTCAACTTTGGCCCGGGTCGTGGGGACGACCCTATAGTCGTCGGACATGTCGGTGACTGGCCAACCTAGTCCCGGGGTCGTGGGGACGACCCTATAGTCGTCGGACATGTCGGCGGCAGGGCAACTTTGGCCCGTGGTCGTGGGGACGACCCTATAGTCGTCGGACATGTCGGCGGCTGGCCAACCTAGACCCGGGGTGGTGGGGACGACCCTATAGTCGTCGGACATGTCGGCGGCTGGCCAACCTAGTCTCGTGGTCGTGGGGACGACCCCATAGTCGTAGGACACGTCGTCGGGGGGCCAACCTAGTTCCGGGGTCGTGGTGACGACCGTATAGTCGTCGGACATGACGGTGGGGGGCCAATCTAGTCCCGGGGTCGTGGGGACGACCCTATAGTCGTCGGACATGTCGGCGGCTGGCCAACTTTGGCCCGGGGCGTGGGGACGATTCTATAGTCGTCGGACATGTCGACGGCGGGCCAACCTAGACCCGGGGTCGTGGGGACGACCCTATAGTCGTCGGACAAGTCGGCGGCGGGCCAACCTAGTCCCGGGGTCGTGGGGACGACCCTATAGTCGTCGGATATGTCGGCGGCTGGGCAACTTTGGCCAGTGGTCGTGGGGACGACCCTATAGTCGTCGGACATGTCGGCGGCTGGGCAACTTTGGCCAGTGGTCGTGGGGACGACCCTATAGTCGTCGGACATGTCGGCGGCAGGGCAACTTTGGCCCGTGGTCGTGGGGACGACCCTATAGTCGTCGGACAAGTCGGCGGCGGGCCAACGTATGCCCAGGGTCGTGGGGACGACCCTATAGTCGTCGGACAAGTCGGCGGCGGGCCGTCCTAGACCTGGGGTCGTGGGGACGACCCTATAGTCGTCGGACAAGTCGGCGGCGGGCCAACCTAGTCCCGGGGTCGTGGAGACGACCCTATAGACGTTGGACATGTCGGCGGCGGGCCAACCTAGTCCCGTGGTCGTGGGGACGACCCTATAGTCGTCGGACATGTCGGCGACTGGCCAACCTAGTCCCGGGGTCGTGGAGACGACCCTATAGTCGTCGGACAAGTCGGCGGCGGGCCAACCTAGTCCCGGGGTCGTGGGGACGACCCTATACTCGTCGGACATGACGGTGCCGGGGCAATCTAGCCCCGGGGTCGTGGGGACGACCCTATAGACGTCGGACATGTCGGCGGCTGGCCAACCTAGTCCCGGAGTGGTAGGGACGACCCTATAGTCGTCGGACATGTCGGCGGCGGGCCAACCTAGTCCCGTGGTCGTGGGGACGACCCTATAGTCGTCGGAGATGTCGCCGGCTGGGCAACTTTGGCCAGTGGTCGTGGGGACGACCCTATAGTCGTCGGACAAGTCGGCGGCGGGCCAACCTAGTCCCGGGGTCGTGAAGACGACCCTATAGTCGTCGGACATGACGGTGGCGGGCCAATCTAGTCCCGGGGTCGCGGGGACGCCCCTATAGTCGTCGGACAAGTCGGCGGCGGGCCAACCTAGTCCCAGTGTCGTGGGGACGACCCTATAGGCGTCGGACAAGTCGGCGGTTGGCCAACCTAGTCCCGGGGTGGTAGGGACGACCCTATAGCCGTCGGACAAGTCGGCGGCGGGCCAACCTAGTCCCGTGGTCGTGGGGACGACCGTATAGTCGTCGGACATGTCGGCGGCTGGCCAACCTAGTCCCGGGGTCGTGGGGACGACCCTATAGTCGTCGGACAAGTCGGCGGCGGGCCAACCTACTCCCGGGGTCGTGGGGACGACCCTATATTCGTCGGACAAGTCGGCGGCGGGCCAACCTAGTCCCGGGGTCGTGGGGACGACCCTATAGTCGTCGGACATTTCGGCGGCTGGGCAACTTTGGCCCGTGGTCGTGGGGACGTCTCTATAATCGTCGGAAAAGTCGGCGGCGGGCCAACCTAGTCCCGGGGTCGTGGAGACGACCCTATAGTCGTCGGACATGACGGTGGCGGGGCAATCAAGTCCGGGGGTCGTGGGGACGATCCTGTAGTCGTCGGACATGACGGTGGTGGGCCAATCTATTCCTGGGGCCGTGGGGACGACCCTATAGTCGTCGGACATGTCGGTGGCTGGCCAACCTAGTCCCGGGATCGTGGGGACGACCCTATAGACGTCGGACATGTCGGCGGCGGGCCAACCTAGTCCCGTGGTCGTGGGGACGACCCTATAGTCGTCGGACATGTCGGCGACTGGCCAACCTAGTCCCGGGGTCGTGGAGACGACCCTATAGTCGTCGGACAAGTCGGCGGCGGGCCAACCTAGTCCCGGGGTCGTGGGGACGACCCTATAGTCGTCGGACATGACGGTGCCGGGGCAATCTAGCCCCGGGGTCGTGGGGACGACCCTATAGACGTCGGACATGTCGGCGGCTGGCCAACCTAGTCCCGGGGTGGTAGGGACGACTCTATAGTCGTCGGACATGTCGGCGGCGGGCCAACCTAGTCCCGTGGTCGTGGGGACGACCGTATAGTCGTCGGACATGTCGGCGGCTGGCCAACCTAGTCCCGGGGTCGTGGGGACGACCCTATAGTCGTCGGACATGTCGGCGGCGGGGCAACTTTGGCCAGTGGTCGTGGGGACGACCCTATAGTCGTCGGACATGTCGGGGGCAGGGCAACTTTGGCCCATGGTCGTGGGGACGACCCTATAGTCGTCGGACATTTCGGTGACTGGCCAACCTAGTCCCGGGGTCGTGGAGACGACCCTATAGTCGTCGGACATGTCGGTGACTGGCCAACCTAGTCCCGGGGTCGTGGAGACGACCCTATAGTCGTCGGACAAGTCGGCGGCGGGCCAACCTAGTCCCGCGGTCGTGGGGACGACCCTATAGTCGTCGGACATGACGGTGCCGGGGCAATCTAGCCCCGGGGTCGTGGGGACGACCCTTTAGACGTCGGACATGTCGGCGGCGGGCCAACGTATGCCCAGGGTCGTAGGGACGAACCTATAGTCGTCGGACATGACGGTGGCGGGCCAATCTAGCCCCGGGGTCTTGGGGACGACCGTATAGACGTCGGACATGTCGGCGGCGGGCCAGCCTAGTCCCGGGTTCGTGGGGACGACCCTATAGTCGTCGGAGATGTCGCCGGCTGGGCAACTTTGGCCAGTGGTCGTGGGGACGACCCTATAGTCGTCGGACAAGTCGGCGGCGGGCCAACCTAGTCCCGGGGTCGTGGAGACGACCCTATAGTCGTCGGACATGACGGTGGCGGGCCAATCTAGTCCCGGGGTCGCGGGGACGCCCCTATAGTCGTCGGACAAGTCGGCGGCGGGCCAACCTAGTCCCGGTGTCGTGGGGACGACCCTATAGGCGTCGGACAAGTCGGCGGTTGGCCAACCTAGTCCCGGGGTGCTGGGGACGACCCTATAGTCGTCGGACAAGTCGGCGGCGGGCCAACCTAGTCCCGTGGTCGTGGGGACGACCGTATAGTCGTCGGACATGTCGGTGGCTGGCCAACCTAGTCCCGGGGTCGTGGGGACGACCCTATAGTCGTCGGACAAGTCGACGGCGGGCCAACCTACTCCCGGGGTCGTGGGGACGACCCTATAATCGTCGGAAAAGTCGGCGGCGGGCCAACCTATTCCCGGGGTCGTGGAGACGACCCTATAGTCGTCGGACATGACGGTGGCGGGGCAATCAAGTCCGGGGGTCGTGGGGACGATCCTGTAGTCGTCGGACATGACGGTGGTGGGCCAATCTATTCCTGGGGCCGTGGGGACGACCCTATAGTCGTCGGACATATCGGCGGCTGGCCAACCTAGTCCCGGGATCGTGGGGACGACCCTATAGTCGGCGGACATGTCGGCGGCGGGCCAACGTATGCCCATGGTCGTAGGGACGAACCCATAGTCGTCGGACATGACGGTGGTGGGCCAATCTAGTCCCGGGCTCGTGGGGACGACCCTATAGTCGTCGGACATGTCGGCGGCAGGGCAACTTTGGCCCGTGGTCGTGGGGACGACCCTATAGTCGTCGGACATGTCGGCGGCTGGCCAACCTAGTCTCGTGGTCGTGGGGACGACCCTATAGTCGTCGGACATGACGGTGCCGGGGCAATCTAGCCCCGGGGTCGTGGGGACGACCCTATAGACGTCGGGCATGTCGGCGGCTGGGCAACTTTGGCCCGTGGTCGTGGGGACGTCTCTATAATCGTCGGAAAAGTCGGCGGCGGGCCAACCTAGTCCCGGGGTCGTGGAGACGACCCTATAGACGTCAGACATGTCGGCGGCTGGGCAACTTTGGCACGTGGTCGTGGGGACGTCTCTATAATCGTCGGAAAAGTCGGCGGCGGGCCAACCTAGTCCCGGGGTCGTGGAGACGACCCTATAGTCGTCGGACATGTCGGCGGCAGGACAAGGTATGCCCAGGGTCGTAGGGACGAACCTATATTCGTCGGACATGACGGTGGCGGGCCAATCTAGCCCCGGGGTCTTGGGGACGACCCTATAGACGTCGGACATGTCGGCGGCGGGCCAACCTAGTCCCGGGGTCGTGGGGACGACCCTATAGTCGTCGGACATGTCGGCGGCTGGGCAACTTTGGCCAGTGGCCGTGGGGACGACCCTATAGTCGTCGGACAATTCGGCGGCGGGCCAACCTAGTCCCGGGGTCGTGGAGACGACCCTATAGTCGTCGGACATGACGGTGGCGGGCCAATCTAGTCCCGGGGTCGTAGGGACGAACCTATAGTCGTCGGACATGACGGTGGCGGGCCAATCTAGTCCCGGGGTCGCGGGGACGCCCCTATAGTCGTCGGACAAGTCGGCGGCGGGCCAACCTAGTCCCGGTGTCGTGGGGACGACCCTATAGGCGTCGGACAAGTCGGCGGTTGGCCAACCTAGTCCCGGGGTGGTAGGGACGACCCTATAGTCGTCGGACAAGTCGGCGGCGGGCCAACCTACTCCCGTGGTCGTGGGGACGACCGTATAGTCGTCGGACATGTCGGCGGCTGGCCAACCTAGTCCCGGGGTCGTGGGGACGACCCTATAGTCGTCGGACAAGTCGGCGGCGGGCCAACCTACTCCCGGGGTCGTGGGGACGACCCTATATTCGTCGGACATGTCGGCGGCTGGCCAACCTAGTCCCGGGGTCGTGGGGACGACCCTATAGTCGTCGGACAAGTCGGCGGCGGGCCAACCTACTCCCGGGGTCGTGGGGACAACCCTATATTCGTCGGACAAGTCGGCGGCGGGCCAACCTAGTCCCGGGGTCGTGGGGACGACCCTATAGTCGTCGGACATTTCGGCGGCTGGGCAACTTTGGCCCGTGGTCGTGGGGACGTCTCTATAATCGTCGGAAAAGTCGGCGGCGGGCCAACCTAGTCCCGGGGTCGTGGAGACGACCCTATAGTCGTCGGACATGACGGTGGCGGGGCAATCAAGTCCGGGGGTCGTGGGGACGATCCTGTAGTCGTCGGACATGACGGTGGTGGGCCAATCTATTCCTGGGGCCGTGGGGACGACCCTATAGTCGTCGGACATGTCGGCGGCTGGCCAACCTAGTCTCGTGGTCGTTGGGACGACCCTATAGTCGTCGGACATGACGGTGCCGGGGCAATCTAGCCCCGGGGTCGTGGGGACGACCCTATAGACGTCGGGCATGTCGGCGGCTGGGCAACTTTGGCCCGTGGTCGTGGGGACGTCTCTATAATCGTCGGAAAAGTCGGCGGCGGGCCAACCTAGTCCCGGGGTCGTGGAGACGACCCTATAGACGTCGGACATGTCGGCGGCTCGGCAACTTTGGCCCATGGTCGTGGGGACGACCCTATAGTCGTCGGACATTTCGGTGACTGGCCAACCTAGTCCCGGGGTCGTGGAGACGACCCTATAGTCGTCGGACATGTCGGTGACTGGCCAACCTAGTCCCGGGGTCGTGGAGACGACCCTATAGTCGTCGGACAAGTCGGCGGCGGGCCAACCTAGTCCCGGGGTCGTGGGGACGACCCTATAGTCGTCGGACATGACGGTGCCGGGGCAATCTAGCCCCGGGGTCGTGGGGACGACCCTTTAGACGTCGGACATGTCGGCGGCGGGCCAACGTATGCCCAGGGTCGTAGGGACGAACCTATAGTCGTCGGACATGACGGTGGCGGGCCAATCTAGCCCCGGGGTCTTGGGGACGACCGTATAGACGTCGGACATGTCGGCGGCGGGCCAGCCTAGTCCCGGGTTCGTGGGGACGACCCTATAGTCGTCGGAGATGTCGCCGGCTGGGCAACTTTGGCCAGTGGTCGTGGGGACGACCCTATAGTCGTCGGACAAGTCGGCGGCGGGCCAACCTAGTCCCGGGGTCGTGGAGACGACCCTATAGTCGTCGGACATGACGGTGGCGGGCCAATCTAGTCCCGGGGTCGCGGGGACGCCCCTATAGTCGTCGGACAAGTCGGCGGCGGGCCAACCTAGTCCCGGTGTCGTGGGGACGACCCTATAGGCGTCGGACAAGTCGGCGGTTGGCCAACCTAGTCCCGGGGTGGTAGGGACGACCCTATAGTCGTCGGACAAGTCGGCGGCGGGCCAACCTAGTCCCGTGGTCGTGGGGACGACCGTATAGTCGTCGGACATGTCGGCGGCTGGCCAACCTAGTCCCGGGGTCGTGGGGACGACCCTATAGTCGTCGGACAAGTCGACGGCGGGCCAACCTACTCCCGGGGTCGTGGGGACGACCCTATAATCGTCGGAAAAGTCGGCGGCGGGCCAACCTATTCCCGCGGTCGTGGAGACGACCCTATAGTCGTCGGACATGACGGTGGCGGGGCAATCAAGTCCGGGGGTCGTGGGGACGATCCTGTAGTCGTCGGACATGACGGTGGTGGGCCAATCTATTCCTGGGGCCGTGGGGACGACCCTATAGTCGTCGGACATATCGGCGGCTGGCCAACCTAGTCCCGGGATCGTGGGGACGACCCTATAGTCGGCGGACATGTCGGCGGCGGGCCAACGTATGCCCAGGGTCGTAGGGACGAACCCATAGTCGTCGGACATTTCGGTGACTGGCCAACCTAGTCCCGGGGTCGTGGAGACGAACCTATAGTCGTCGGACATGTCGGTGACTGGCCAACCTAGTCCCGGGGTCGTGGAGACGACCCTATAGTCGTCGGACAAGTCGGCGGCGGGCCAACCTAGTCCCGGGGTCGTGGGGACGACCCTATAGTCGTCGGACATGACGGTGCCGGGGCAATCTAGCCCCGGGGTCGTGGGGACGACCCTTTAGACGTCGGACATGTCGGCGGCGGGCCAACGTATGCCCAGGGTCGTAGGGACGAACCTATAGTCGTCGGACATGACGGTGGCGGGCCAATCTAGCCCCGGGGTCTTGGGGACGACCGTATAGACGTCGGACATGTCGGCGGCGGGCCAGCCTAGTCCCGGGTTCGTGGGGACGACCCTATAGTCGTCGGAGATGTCGCCGGCTGGGCAACTTTGGCCAGTGGTCGTGGGGACGACCCTATAGTCGTCGGACAAGTCGGCGGCGGGCCAACCTAGTCCCGGGGTCGTGGAGACGACCCTATAGTCGTCGGACATGACGGTGGCGGGCCAATCTAGTCCCGGGGTCGCGGGGACGCCCCTATAGTCGTCGGACAAGTCGGCGGCGGGCCAACCTAGTCCCGGTGTCGTGGGGACGACCCTATAGGCGTCGGACAAGTCGGCGGTTGGCCAACCTAGTCCCGGGGTGGTAGGGACGACCCTATAGTCGTCGGACAAGTCGGCGGCGGGCCAACCTAGTCCCGTGGTCGTGGGGACGACCGTATAGTCGTCGGACATGTCGGCGGCTGGCCAACCTAGTCCCGGGGTCGTGGGGACGACCCTATAGTCGTCGGACAAGTCGACGGCGGGCCAACCTACTCCCGGGGTCGTGGGGACGACCCTATAATCGTCGGAAAAGTCGGCGGCGGGCCAACCTATTCCCGCGGTCGTGGAGACGACCCTATAGTCGTCGGACATGACGGTGGCGGGGCAATCAAGTCCGGGGGTCGTGGGGACGATCCTGTAGTCGTCGGACATGACGGTGGTGGGCCAATCTATTCCTGGGGCCGTGGGGACGACCCTATAGTCGTCGGACATATCGGCGGCTGGCCAACCTAGTCCCGGGATCGTGGGGACGACCCTATAGTCGGCGGACATGTCGGCGGCGGGCCAACGTATGCCCAGGGTCGTAGGGACGAACCCATAGTCGTCGGACATGACGGTGGTGGGCCAATCTAGTCCCGGGCTCGTGGGGACGACCCTATAGTCGTCGGACATGTCGGCGGCAGGGCAACTTTGGCCCGTGGTCGTGGGGACGACCCTATAGTCGTCGGACATGTCGGCGGCTGGCCAACCTAGTCTCGTGGTCGTGGGGACGACCCTATAGTCGTCGGACATGACGGTGCCGGGGCAATCTAGCCCCGGGGTCGTGGGGACGACCCTATAGACGTCGGGCATGTCGGCGGCTGGGCAACTTTGGCCCGTGGTCGTGGGGACGTCTCTATAATCGTCGGAAAAGTCGGCGGCGGGCCAACCTAGTCCCGGGGTCGTGGAGACGACCCTATAGACGTCGGACATGTCGGCGGCTGGGCAACTTTGGCACGTGGTCGTGGGGACGTCTCTATAATCGTCGGAAAAGTCGGCGGCGGGCCAACCTAGTCCCGGGGTCGTGGGGACGACCCTATAGTCGTCGGACATGTCGGCGGAAGGCCAACCTAGTCCCGGGGTCGTGGGGACGACCCTATAGTCGTCGGCCATGACGGTGGCGGGGCAATCAAGTCCGGGGGTCGTGGGGACGATCCTGTAGTCGTCGGACATGACGGTGGTGCGCCAATCTATTCCTGGGGCCGTGGGGACGACCCTATAGTCGTCGGGCATGTCGGCGGCTGGCCAACCGAGTCCCGGGATCGTGGGGACGACCCTATAGTCGGCGGACATGTCGGCGGCGGGCCAACGTATGCCCAGTGTCGTAGGGACGAACCCATAGTCGTCGGACATGACGGTGGCGGGCCAATCTAGTCCCGGGCTCGTGGGGACGACCCTATAGTCGTCGGACATGTCGGCGGCAGGACAAGGTATACCCAGGGTCGTAGGGACGAACCTATGTTCGTCAGACATGACGGTGGCGGGCCAATCTAGCCCCGGGGTCGTGGGGACGACCCTATATTCGTCGGACATGACGGTGCCGGGGCAATCTAGACCCGGGGTCGTGGGGACGACCCTTTAGACGTCGGACATGTCGGCGGCGGGCCAACGTATGCCCAGGGTCGTAGGGACGAACCTATAGTCGTCGGACATGACGGTGGCGGGCCAATCTAGTCCCGGGGTCGCGGGGACGCCCCTATAGTCGTCGGACAAGTCGGCGGCGGGCCAACCTAGTCCCGGTGTCGTGGGGACGACCCTATAGGCGTCGGACAAGTCGGCGGTTGGCCAACCTAGTCCCGGGGTGGTAGGGACGACCCTATAGTCGTCGGACAAGTCGGCGGCGGGCCAACCTACTCCCGTGGTCGTGGGGACGACCGTATAGTCGTCGGACATGTCGGCGGCTGGCCAACCTAATCCCGGGGTCGTGGGGACGACCCTATAGTCGTCGGACAAGTCGGCGGCGGGCCAACCTACTCCCGGGGTCGTGGGGACGACCCTATATTCGTCGGACATTTCGGCGGCTGGCCAACCTAGTCCCGGGGTCGTGGGGACGACCCTATAGTCGTCGGACAAGTCGGCGGCGGGCCAACCTACTCCCGGGGTCGTGGGGACGACCCTATATTCGTCGGACAAGTCGGCGGCGGGCCAACCTAGTCCCGGGGTCGTGGGGACGACCCTATAGTCGTCGGACATTTCGGCGGCTGGGCAACTTTGGCCCGTGGTCGTGGGGACGTCTCTATAATCGTCGGAAAAGTCGGCGGCGGGCCAACCTAGTCCCGGGGTCGTAGAGACGACCCTATATTCGTCGGACAAGTCGGCGGCGGGCCAACCTAGTCCCGGGGTCGTGGGGACGACCCTATAGTCGTCGGACATTTCGGCGGCTGGGCAACTTTGGCCCGTGGTCGTGGGGACGTCTCTATAATCGTCGGAAAAGTCGGCGGCGGGCCAACCTACTCCCGGGGTCGTGGGGACGACCCTATATTCGTCGGACAAGTCGGCGGCGGGCCAACCTAGTCCCGGGGTCGTGGGGACGACCCTATAGTCGTCGGACATTTCGGCGGCTGGGCAACTTTGGCCCGTGGTCGTGGGGACGTCTCTATAATCGTCGGAAAAGTCGGCGGCGGGCCAACCTAGTCCCGGGGTCGTGGAGACGACCCTATAGTCGTCGGACATGACGGTGGCGGGGCAATCAAGGCCGGGGGTCGTGGGGACGATCCTGTAGTCGTCGGACATGACGGTGGTGCGCCAATCTATTCCTGGGGCCGTGGGGACGACCCTATAGTCGTCGGGCATGTCGGCGGCTGGCCAACCTAGTCCCGGGATCGTGGGGACGACCCTATAGTCGGTGGACATGTCGGCGGCGGGCCAACGTATGCCCAGTGTCGTAGGGACGAACCCATAGTCGTCGGACATGACGGTGGCGGGCCAATCTAGTCCCGGGTTCGTGGGGACGACCCTATAGTCGTCGGACATGTCGGCGGCAGGACAAGGTATGCCCAGGGTCGTAGGGACGAACATATATTCGTCGGACATGACTGTGGCGGGCCAATCTAGCCCCGGGGTCGTGGGGACGTCGCTATAGTCGTCGGACATGTCGGCGGCTGGCCAACCTAGTCCCGGGGTCGTGGGGACGATCCTATAGTCGTCGGATATGTCGGCGGCTGGCCAACTTTGGCCCGTGGTCGTGGGAACGACCCTATAGACGTCGGACATGATGGTGGCGGGCCAATCTAGTCCCGGGGTCGTGGGGACGACCCTATAGTCGTCGGACATGTCGGCGGCGGGCCAACCTAGTCCCGGGGTCGTGGGGACGACCCTATAGTCGTCGGACATGTCGGCGGCGGGCCAACTTTGGACCGGGGCGTGGGGACGACCCTATAGTCGTCGGACATGACGGTGGCGGGCCAATCTAGCCCCGGGGTCGTGGGGACGACACTATAGTCGTCGGACATGTCGGCGGCAGGGCAACTTTGGCCCGTGTTCGTGGGGACGACCCTATAGTCGTCGTACATGTCGGCGGCAGGGCAACTTTGGCCCGTGGTCGTGGTGACGACCCAATAGTCGTGGGACATGTCGGTGACTGGCCAACCTAGTCCCGGCGTCGTGGAGACGACCCTATAGTCGTCGGACAAGTCGGCGGCGGGCCAACCTAGTCCCGGGGTCGTGGGGGCGACCCTATAGACGGCGGACATGTCGGCGGCAGGCCAACATAGTCCCGGGGTCGTGGGGACGACCCTATAGTCGTCGGACAAGTCGGCGGCGGGCCAACCTAGTCCCGGGGTCGTGGGGACGACCCTATAGTCGTCGGACAAGTCGGCGGCGGGCCAACCTAGTCCCGGGGTCGTGGGGGCGACCCTATAGACGGCGGACATGTCGGCGGCAGGCCAACATAGTCCCGGGGTCGTGGGGACGACCCTATAGTCGTCGGACAAGTCGGTGGCGGGCCAATCTAGTCCCGGGGCCGTGGGGACGACCGTATGGTCGTCGGACATGTCGGCGGCTGGCCAACTTTGGCCCGTAGTCGTGGGGTCGATCCTATAGTCGTCGGACATGACGGTGGCGGGCCAATCTAGTCCCAGGGCCGTGGGGACGACCCTATAGTCGTCGGACATTTCGGCGGCGGGCCAACGTAGGCCCGGGGTCGTGGGGCCGACCCTATAGTCGTCGGACAAGTCGGCGGCGGGCCAACCTAGTCCCGGGGTCGTGGAGACGACCCTATAGTCGTCGGACATGACGGTGGCGGGCCAATCTAGTCCCAGGGTCGTGGGGACGACCCTATAGTCGTCGGACATGTCGGCGGCGTGCCAATCTAGTCCTGGGGCCGTGGGGACGACCGTATAGTCGTCGGACATGTCGGCGGCTGGCCAACCTAGTCCCGGGGTCGTGGGGACGACCCTATAGTCGTCGGACAAGTCGGCGGCAGGCCAACATAGTCCCGGGGTCGTGGGGACGACCCAATAGTCGTCGGACAAGTCGGTGGCGGGCCAATCTAGTCCCGGGGCCGGGGGACGACCGTATGGTCATCGGACATGTCGGCGGCTGGCCAACTTTGGCCCGTAGTCGTGGGGTCGACCCTATAGTCGTCGGACATGACGGTGGCGGGGCAATCTAGTCCTGGGGTCGTGGGGACGACCCTATAGTCGTCGGACATGTCGGCGGCTGGCCAACCTAATCCCGGGGTGGTAGGGACGACCCTATAGTCGTCGGACAAGTCGGCGGCGGGCCAACCTAGTCCCAGGGTAGTGGAGGCGACCCAATAGTCGTCGGACATGACGGTGGCGGGGCAATCTAGTCCTGGGGTCGTGGGGACGAACCTATAGTCGTCGGACAAGTCGGCGGCGGGCCAACCTAGACCCGGGGTCGTTGGGACGACCCTATAGTCGTCGGACATGTTGGTGGCGGGCCAACCTAGTCCCGGGGTCGTGGGGACGACCCTATAGTCGTCGGACAAGTCGGCGGCGGGCCAACCTAGTCCCGGGGTCGTGGGGACGACCCTATAGTCGTCGGACATGACGGTGGCGGGCCAATCTAGTTCCGGGGTCGTGGGGACGACCCTATAGTCGTCGGACAAGTCGGCGGCGGGCCAACCTAGTCCCGGGGTCGTGGGGGCGACCCTATAGACGGCGGACATGTCGGCGGCAGGCCAACATAGTCCCGGGGTCGTGGGGACGACCCTATAGTCGTCGGACAAGTCGGTGGCGGGCCAATCTAGTCCCGGGGCCGTGGGGACGACCGTATGGTCGTCGGACATGTCGGCGGCTGGCCAACTTTGGCCCGTAGTCGTGGGGTCGATCCTATAGTCGTCGGACATGACGGTGGCGGGCCAATCTAGTCCCAGGGCCGTGGGGACGACCCTATAGTCGTCGGACATTTCGGCGGCGGGCCAACGTAGGCCCGGGGTCGTGGGGCCGACCCTATAGTCGTCGGACAAGTCGGCGGCGGGCCAACCTAGTCCCGGGGTCGTGGAGACGACCCTATAGTCGTCGGACATGACGGTGGCGGGCCAATCTAGTCCCAGGGTCGTGGGGACGACCCTATAGTCGTCGGACATGTCGGCGGCGTGCCAATCTAGTCCTGGGGCCGTGGGGACGACCGTATAGTCGTCGGACATGTCGGCGGCTGGCCAACCTAGTCCCGGGGTCGTGGGGACGACCCTATAGTCGTCGGACAAGTCGGCGGCAGGCCAACATAGTCCCGGGGTCGTGGGGACGACCCTATAGTCGTCGGACAAGTCGGTGGCGGGCCAATCTAGTCCCGGGGCCGGGGGACGACCGTATGGTCATCGGACATGTCGGCGGCTGGCCAACTTTGGCCCGTAGTCGTGGGGTCGACCCTATAGTCGTCGGACATGACGGTGGCGGGGCAATCTAGTCCTGGGGTCGTGGGGACGACCCTATAGTCGTCGGACATGTCGGCGGCTGGCCAACCTAATCCCGGGGTGGTAGGGACGACCCTATAGTCGTCGGACAAGTCGGCGGCGGGCCAACCTAGTCCCAGGGTAGTGGAGGCGACCCAATAGTCGTCGGACATGACGGTGGCGGGGCAATCTAGTCCTGGGGTCGTGGGGACGAACCTATAGTCGTCGGACAAGTCGGCGGCGGGCCAACCTAGACCCGGGGTGGTTGGGACGACCCTATAGTCGTCGGACATGTTGGTGGCGGGCCAACCTAGTCCCGGGGTCGTGGGGACGACCCTATAGTCGTCGGACAAGTCGGCGGCGGGCCAACCTAGTCCCGGGGTCGTGGGGACGACCCTATAGTCGTCGGACATGACGGTGGCGGGCCAATCTAGTTCCGGGGTCGTGGGGACGACCCTATAGTCGCCGGACAAGTCGGCGGCGGGCCAACCTAGTCCCGGGGTCGTGGGGACGACCCTATAGTCGTCGGACATGTCTGCGGCGCGCCAACCTAGTCCCGTGGTCGTGGGGACGACCCTATAGTCGCCGGACAAGTCGGCGGCGTGCCAACCTAGTCCCGGGGTCGTGGGGACGACCCTATTGTCGTCGGACATGTCGGCGGCTGGCCAACCTAGCCCCGGGGTCGTGGGTACGACCCTATAGTCGTCGGAAATGACGGTGGCGGGCCAATCTAGTCCCGGGGTAGTGGGGACGACCCTATAATCGTCGGACATGATGGTGGCGGGCCAATCTATTCGGGGGGTAGTGGGGACGACCCTATAGGCGTCGGACAAGTCGGAGGCGGGCCAACCTAGTCCCGGGGCCGTGGGGACGACCCTGTAGTCGTCGGACATGACGGTGGTGGGCCAATCTAGTCCCGGGGTCGAGGGGACGACCCTATTGTCGTCGGACATGTGGGCGGCTGGCCAAACAAGTCCCGGGATCGTGGGGACGACCCTATAATCGTCGGACATGTCGGCGGCGGGCCAACGTATGCCCAGGGTCGTGGGGACGACCCTATAGTCGTCGGACAAGTCGGCGGCGGGCCAACCCAGTCCCGGGGTCGTGGGGCCGACCCTATAGTCGTCGGACATGACGGTGGCGGGCCAATCTAGACCCGGGGTCGTGGGTACGACCCTATAGTCGTCGGGCATGATGGTGGCGGGCGAATCTAGCTCCGGGATCGTGGGGATGACCCTATAGTCGTCGGACATGTCGGCGGCTGGCCAACCTAGTTCCGGGGTGGGAGGGACGACCCTATAGTCGTCGGACAAGTCGGCGGCGGGCCAACCTAGTCCCGCGGTCTTGGGGACGACCCTATAGTCGTCGGACATGACGGTGGCAGGCCAATCTAGTCCCGGGGTCGTGGGGACGACCCTATAGTCGTCGGACAAGTCGGCGGCGGGCCAACCTAGTCCCGGGGTCATGGAGACGACCCTATAGTCGTCGGACATGACGGTGGGCAATCTAGCCCGGGGGTCGTGGGGACGATCCTGTTGTCGTCGGACATGACGGTGGTGGCCCAATCTATTCCCCCGGCCGTGGGGACGACCCTGTAGTCGTCGGACATGACGGTGGTGGGCCAATCTAGTCCCGGGGTCGTGGGGACGATCCTATTGTCGTCGGACATGTCGGCGGCTGGCCAACCTAGTTCCAGGGTGGGAGGGACGGCCCTATAGTCGTCGGACAAGTCGGCGGCGGGCCAACCCAGTCCCGGGGTCGTGGGGCCGACCCTATAGTCGTCGGACATGACGGTGGCGGGCCAATCTAGCTCCGGGGTCGTGGGGACGACCCTATAGTCGTCGGACATGTCGGCGGCTGGCCAACCTAGTTCCGGGGTGGGAGGGACGACCCTATGGTCGTCGGACAAGTCGCGGCGGGCCAACCTAGTCCCGGGGTCGTGGGGACGACCCTATAGTCGTCGGACATGACGTTGGCGGGCCAATCTAGTCCCGGGGTCGTGGGGACGACCCTATAGTCGTCGGACATGATGGTGGCGGGCCAATCTAGTCCCGGGGTCGTGGGGACGACCCTATAGTCGTCGAACATGATGGTGGCGGGCCAACCTAGTCCCGGGGTCGTGGGGACGACCCTATAGTCGTCGGACATGACGGTGGCGGGCCAATCTAGTCCCGGGGTCGTGGGGACGACCCTATAGTCTTCGGACATGCCGGCGGCTTGGCAACGTACGCCCAGGGTCGTAGGGACGAACCTATAGTCGTCGGACATAACGATGGCGGGCCAATCTAGCCCCGGGGTCGTGGGGACGACCCTATAGACGTCGGACAAGTCGGCGGCTGGCCAACCTAGTTCCAGGGTGGGAGGGACGGCCCTATAGTCGTCGGACAAGTCGGCGGCGGGCCAACCTAGTCCCGGGGTCGTGGGGGCGACCCTATAGACGGCGGACATGTCGGCGGCAGGCCAACATAGTCCCGGGGTCGTGGGGACGACCCTATAGTCGTCGGACAAGTCGGCGGCGGGCCAACCCAGTCCCGGGGTCGTGGGGCCGACCCTATAGTCGTCGGACATGACGGTGGCGGGCCAATCTAGCTCCGGGGTCGTGGGGACGACCCTATAGTCGTCGGACATGTCGGCGGCTGGCCAACCTAGTTCCGGGGTGGGAGGGACGACCCTATGGTCGTCGGACAAGTCGCGGCGGGCCAACCTAGTCCCGGGGTCGTGGGGACGACCCTATAGTCGTCGGACATGACGTTGGCGGGCCAATCTAGTCCCGGGGTCGTGGGGACGACCCTATAGTCGTCGGACATGATGGTGGCGGGCCAATCTAGTCCCGGGGTCGTGGGGACGACCCTATAGTCGTCGAACATGATGGTGGCGGGCCAACCTAGTCCCGGGGTCGTGGGGACGACCCTATAGTCGTCGGACATGACGGTGGCGGGCCAATCTAGTCCCGGGGTCGTGGGGACGACCCTATAGTCTTCGGACATGCCGGCGGCTTGGCAACGTACGCCCAGGGTCGTAGGGACGAACCTATAGTCGTCGGACATAACGATGGCGGGCCAATCTAGCCCCGGGGTCGTGGGGACGACCCTATAGACGTCGGACAAGTCGGCGGCGGGTCAACCTAGTCCCGGGGTCGTGGGGATGACCCTATAGTCGTTGGACATGTTGGCGGCTGGCCAACCTAGTCGCGGGATCGTGGGGACGACCCTATAGTCGTCGAACAACTCGGTGGCGGGCCAACCTAGTCCCGGGGTCGTGGGGATGACCCTATAGTCGTCGGACATATCGGTGGCGGGCCAATCTAGTCCCGGGGTCGTGGGGCGACCCTATAGTCGTCGGACATGACGGCGGCTGGGCAACATTGGTTCGTGGTCGTGGGAACGTCCCTATAGTCGCCGGACAAGTCGGCGGCGGGCCAACCTAGTCCCGGGGTCGTGGAGACGACCCTATAGTCGTCGGACATGTTGGCGGCTGGCCAACCTAGGTCCGGGGTGGGAGGGACGACCCTATAGTCGTCGGACAAGTCGGAGGCGGGCCAACCTAGTCCCGGGGTCGTGGAGACGACCCTATAGTCGTCGGACATATCGGTGGCGGGCCAATCTAGTCCCGGGGTCGTGGGGCGACCCTATAGTCGTCGGACATGACGGTGGCGGGCCACTCTAGTCCCGGGGTCATGGGGACGACCCAATAGTCGTCGGACATGTCGGCGGCTGACCAACTTTGGCCTGTGGTCGTGTGGACAAACCTATAGACCTCCGACATGATGGTGGCGGGCAAATCTAGTCCCGGGGTCGTGGGGCGACCCTATAGTCGTCGGACATGACGGCGGCTGGGCAACATTGGTTCGTGGTCGTGGGAACGTCCCTATAGTCGCCGGACAAGTCGGCGGCGGGCCAACCTAGTCCCGGGGTCGTGGAGACGACCCTATAGTCGTCGGACATGTCGGCGGCTGGGCAACATTGGCCCGTGGTCGTGGGGACGTCCCTATAGTCGCCGGACAAGTCGGCGGCGGGCCAACCTAGTCCCGGGGTCGTGGGGACGACCCTATAGTCGTCGGACATGATGGTGGCGGGCCAATCTAGTCCCGGGGTCGTGGGGACGACCCTATAGTCGTCGAACATGATGGTGGCGGGCCAACCTAGGCCCGGGGTCGTGGGGACGACCCTATAGTCGTCGGACATGACGGTGGCGGGCCAATCTAGTCCCGGGGTCGTGGGGACGACCCCATAGGCTTCGGACATGCCGGCGGCGGGCCAACCTAGGCCCGGGGTCGTGGGGACGACCCTATAGTCGTCGGACATGACGGTGGCGGGCCAATCTAGTCCCGGGGTCGTGGGGACGACCCCATAGGCTTCGGACATGCCGGCGGCTGGCCAACCCCAGTCCCGGGATCGTGGGGACGACCCTATAGTCGTCGGACATGTCGGCGGCGGGCCAACCTAGTCCGGGGGTCGTGGAGACGACCCTATAGTCGTCGGACATGTCGGTGGCGGGCCAATCTAGTCCCGGGGTCGTGGGGCGACCCTATAGTCGTCGGACATGACGGTGGCGGGCCACTCTAGTCCCGCGGTCATGGGGACGACCCAATAGTCGTCGGACATGTCGGCGGCTGACCAACTTTGACCCGCGGTCGTGTGGACAAACCTATAGACCTCCGACATGATGGTGGCGGGCCAATCTAGTCCCGGCGTCGTGGGGACGACCCTATAGTCGTCGGACATGTCGGCGGCTGGGCAACATTGGCCCGTGGTCGTGGGAACGTCCCTATAGTCGCCGGACAAGTCGGCGGCGGGCCAACCTAGTCCCGGGGTCGTGGAGACGACCCTATAGTCGTCGGACATGTCGGCGGCTTGCCAACCTAGTCCCGGGGTGGTAGGGACGACCCTATAGTCGTCGGACAAGTCGGCGGCGGGCCAACCTAGTCCCGGGGTCGTGGGGACGACCCTATAGTCGTCGGACATGATGGTGGCGGGCCAATCTAGTCCCGGGGTCGTGGGGACGACCCTATAGTCGTCGGACAAGTCGGCGACGGGCCAACGTAGCCCCGGTGTCGTGGGGACGACCCTATTGTCGTCGGACATGTCGGCGGCGGTCCAATATAGTCCCGGGGTAGTGGGGGCGACCCTATAGTCGTCGGACATTTCGGCGGCTGGGCAACTTTGGCCCGTGGTCGTGGGGACGCCCCTATAGTCGTCGGACAAGTCAGCGGCGGGCCAACCTAGTCCCGGGGTGGGAGGGAAGACCCTATAGTCGTCGGACAAGTCGGTGGTGGGCCAATCTATTCCCGGGGCCGTGGGGACGACCCTGTAGTCGTCGGACATGACGGTGATGGGCCAATCTAGTCCCGGGGTCGTGGGGACGACCCTATTGTCGTCGGACATGTCGGCGGCTGGCCAACCTAGTCCCGGGGTCGTGGGTACGACCCTATACTCGTCGGACATGACTGTGGCGGGCCACTCTAGTCCCGGGGTCATGGGGACGACCCTATAGTCTTCGGACAAGTCGGCGGCGGGCCAATCTAGTCCCGGGGTCGTGGGGACGACCCTATAGTCGTCGGACAAGTCGGCGGCGGGCCAACATAGTCCCGGGGTCGTGGGGACGACCCCATAGTCGTCGGACAAGTCGGCGGCGGGCCAACCTAGTCGCGGGGTGGTGGGGACGACCCTATAATCGTCGGACATGATGGTGGCGGGGCAATCTAGTCCGGGGGTCGTGGGGACGATCCTGTAGTCGTCGGACATGACGGCGGCGGGCCAATCTAGTCCCGGGGTCGTGGGGACGACCTTATTGTCGTCGGACAAGTCGGCGGCGGGCCAACCTAGTCCCGGGGTCATGGAGACGACCCTATAGTCGTCGGACATGACGGTGGGCAATCTAGCCCGGGGGTCGTGGGGACGATCCTGTTGTCGTCGGACATGACGGTGGTGGCCCAATCTATTCCCCGGGCCGTGGGGACGACCCTGTAGTCGTCGGACATGACGGCGGCGGGCCAATCTAGCTCCGGGGACGTGGGGACGACCCTGTAGTCGTCGGACATGACGGTGGTGGGCCAATCTAGTCCCGGGGTCGTGGGGACGACCCTATTGTCGTCGGACATGTCGGCGGCTGGCCAACCTAGCCCCGGGGTCGTGGGTACGACCCTATAGTCGTCGGAAATGACGGTGGCGGGCCAATCTAGTCCCGGGGTAGTGGGGACGACCCTATAATCGTCGGACATGATGGTGGCGGGCCAATCTATTCCGGGGGTAGTGGGGACGACCCTATAGGCGTCGGACAAGTCGGAGGCGGGCCAACCTAGTCCCGGGGCCGTGGGGACGACCCTGTAGTCGTCGGACATGACGGTGGTGGGCCAATCTAGTCCCGGGGTCGAGGGGACGACCCTATTGTCGTCGGACATGTGGGCGGCTGGCCAAACTAGTCCCGGGATCGTGGGGACGACCCTATAATCGTCGGACATGTCGGCGGCGGGCCAACGTATGCCCAGGGTCGTGGGGACGACCCTATAGTCGTCGGACAAGTCGGCGGCGGGCCAACCCAGTCCCGGGGTCGTGGGGCCGACCCTATAGTCGTCGGACACGACGGTGGCGGGCCAATCTAGCTCCGGGGTCGTGTGGACGACCCTATAGTCGTCGGACATGTCGGCGGCTGGCCAACCTAGTTCCGGGGTGGGAGGGACGACCCTATGGTCGTCGGACAAGTCGCGGCGGGCCAACCTAGTCCCGGGGTCGTGGGGACGACCCTATAGTCGTCGGACATGACGTTGGCGGGCCAATCTAGTCCCGGGGTCGTGGGGACGACCCTATAGTCGTCGGACATGATGGTGGCGGGCCAATCTAGTCCCGGGGTCGTGGGGACGACCCTATAGTCGTCGAACATGATGGTGGCGGGCCAACCTAGTCCCGGGGTCGTGGGGACGACCCTATAGTCGTCGGACATGACGGTGGCGGGCCAATCTAGTCTCGGGGTCGTGGGGACGACCCTATAGTCTTCGGACATGCCGGCGGCTGGGCAACGTACGCCCAGGGTCGTAGGGACGAACCTATAGTCGTCGGACATAACGATGGCGGGCCAATCTAGCCCCGGGGTCGTGGGGACGACCCTATAGACGTCGGACAAGTCGGCGGCGGGTCAACCTAGTCCCGGGGTCGTGGGGATGACCCTATAGTCGTTGGACATGTTGGCTGCTGGCCAACCGAGTCGCGGGATCGTGGGGACGACCCTATAGTCGTCGGACATGTCGGCGGCGGGCCAACGTATGCCCAGGGTCGTGGGGACGACCCTATAGTCGTCGGACATGTCGGCGGCGGACCAACGTATGCCCAGGGTCGTAGGGACGAACCTATAGTCGTCGGACATGTCGGCGGCGGGCCAACCTAGCCCCGGGGTCGTGGGGACGACCCAATAGTCGTCGGACATGTCGGCGGCTGGCCAATCTAGCCCCGCGGTCGTGGGGACGACCCTATAGGCGTCGGACAAGTCGGCGGCGGGCCAACGTAGCCGCGGGGTGGTGGGGACGACCCTATAGTCGTCGGACATGACTGTGGCGGGCCAATCTAGTCCCGGGGTCGTGGGGACGACCCTGTAGGCGTCGGACAAGTCGGCGGCGGGCCAACCTAGTCGCGGGGTCGTGGGGACGACACAATAGTCGTCGGACATGTCGGCGGCTGGCCAATCTAGCCCCGGGGTCGTGGGGACGACCCTATAGGCGACGGACAAGTCGGCGGCGGGCCAAGCTAGTCCCGTGGTCGTGGGTACGACCCTATAGTCGTCGGACATGACGGTGGCTGGGCAACATTGGTTCGTGGTCGTGGGAACGTCCCTATAGTCGCCGGACAAGTCGGCGGCGGGCCAACCTAGTCCCGGGGTCGTGGAGACGACCCTATAGTCGTCGGACATGTCGGCGGCGGGCCAACCTAGTCCGGGGGTCGTGGAGACGACCCTATAGTCGTCGGACATGACGGTGGCGGGCCAATCTAGCTCCGGGGTCGTGGGGACGACCCTATAGTCGTCGGACATATCGGCGGCTGGCCAACCTAGTTCCGGGGTGGGAGGGACGACCCTATGGTCGTCGGACAAGTCGCGGCGGGCCAACCTAGTCCCGGGGTCGTGGGGACGACCCTATAGTCGTCGGACATGACGTTGGCGGGCCAATCTAGTCCCGGGGTCGTGGGGACGACCCTATAGTCGTCGGACATGATGGTGGCGGGCCAATCTAGTCCCGGGGTCGTGGGGACGACCCTATAGTCGTCGAACATGAGGGTGGCGGGCCAACCTAGTCCCGGGGTCGTGGGGACGACCCTATAGTCGTCGGACATGACGGTGGCGGGCCAATCTAGTCCCGGGGTCGTGGGGACGACCCTATAGTCTTCGGACATGCCGGCGGCTGGGCAACTTTGGCCCGTTGTCGTGGGGACGACCGTATAGTCGTCGGGCAAGTCGGTGGCTGGCCAACCTAGTCCCGGGATCGTGGGGACGACCCTATAGTCGTCGGACATGTCGGCGGCGGCCCAACGTACACCCAGGGTCGTAGGGACGAACCTATAGTCGTCGGACATAACGATGGCGGGCCAATCTAGCCCCGGGGTCGTGGGGACGACCCTATAGACGTCGGACAAGTCGGCGGCGGATCAACCTAGTCCCGGGGTCGTGGGGATGACCCTATAGTCGTTGGACATGTTGGCGGCTGGCCAACCTAGTCGCGGGATCGTGGGACGACCCTATAGTCGTCGGACAACTCGGCGGCGGGCCAACCTAGTCCCGGGGTCGTGGAGACGACCCTATAGTCGTCGGACATGTCGGCGGCGGGCCAACCTAGTCCGGGGGTCGTGGAGACGACCCTATAGTCGTCGGACATGACGGTGGCGGGCCAATCTAGTCCCGGGGTCGTGGGGACGACCCTATAGTCGTCGGACAAGTCGGCGGCGGGCCTACCTAGTCCCGGGGTCATGGAGACGACCCTATAGTCGTCGGACATGACGGTGGGCAATCTAGCCCGGGGGTCGTGGGGACGATCCTGTTGTCGTCGGACATGACGGTGGTGGCCCAATCTATTCCCCGGGCCGTGGGGACGACCCTGTAGTCGTCGGACATGACGGTGGTGGGCCAATCTAGTCCCGGGGTCGTGGGGACGATCCTATTGTCGTCGGACATGTCGGCGGCTGGCCAACCTAGTTCCGGGGTGGGAGGGACGACCCTATAGTCGTCGGACAAGTCGGCGGCGGGCCAACCCAGTCCCGGGGTCGTGGGGCCGACCCTATAGTCGTCGGACATGACGGTGGCGGGCCAATCTAGCTCCGGGGTCGTGGGGACGACCCTATAGTCGTCGGACATGTCGGCGGCTGGCCAACCTAGTTCCGGGGTGGGAGGGACGACCCTATGGTCGTCGGACAAGTCGCGGCGGGCCAACCTAGTCCCGGGGTCGTGGGGACGACCCTATAGTCGTCGGACATGACGTTGGCGGGCCAATCTAGTCCCGGGGTCGTGGGGACGACCCTATAGTCGTCGGACATGATGGTGGCGGGCCAATCTAGTCCCGGGGTCGTGGGGACGACCCTATAGTCGTCGAACATGATGGTGGCGGGCCAACCTAGTCCCGGGGTCGTGGGGACGACCCTATAGTCGTCGGACATGACGGCGGCGGGCCAATCAAGCCCCGGGGTTGTGGGGACGACCCTATAGTCTTCGGACATGCCGGCGGCTGGGCAACTTTGGCCCGTTGTCGTGGGGACGACCGTATAGTCGTCGGGCAAGTCGGTGGCTGGTCAACCTAGTCCCGGGATCGTGGGGACGACCCTATAGTCGTCGGACATGTCGGCGGCGGCCCAACGTACGCCCAGGGTCGTAGGGACGAACCTATAGTCGTCGGACATAACGATGGCGGGCCAATCTAGCCCCGGGGTCGTGGGGACGACCCTATAGACGTCGGACAAGTCGGCGGCGGGTCAACCTAGTCCCGGGGTCGTGGGGATGACCCTATAGTCGTTGGACATGTTGGCGGCTGGCCAACCTAGTCGCGGGATCGTGGGGACGACCCTATAGTCGTCGGACAACTCGATGGCGGGCCAACCTAGTCCCGGGGTCGTGGAGACGACCCTATAGTCGTCGGACATGTCGGCGGCGGGCCAACCTAGTCTGGGGGTCGTGGAGACGACCCTATAGTCGTCGGACATGTCGGTGGCGGGCCAATCTAGTCCCGGGGTCGTGGGGACAACCCTATAGACCTCCGACATGATGGTGGCGGGCCAATCTAGTCCCGGGGTCGTGGGGACGACCCTATAGTCGTCGGACATGTCGGCGGCTGGGCAACATTGGTTCGTGGTCGTGGGAACGTCCCTATAGTCGCCGGACAAGTCGGCGGCGGGCCAACCTAGTCCCGGGGTCGTGGAGACGACCCTATAGTCGTCGGACATATCGGTGGCGGGCCAATCTAGTCCCGGGGTCGTGGGGCGACCCTATAGTCGTCGGACATGACGGTGGCGGGCCACTCTAGTCCCGGGGTCATGGGGACGACCCAATAGTCGTCGGACATGTCGGCGGCTGACCAACTTTGGCCTGTGGTCGTGTGGACAACCCTATAGACCTCCGACATGATGGTGGCGGGACAATCTAGTCCCGGGGTCGTGGGGACGACCCTATAGTCGCCGGACATGTCGGCGGCTGGGCAACATTGGCCCGTGGTCGTGGGGACGTCCCTATACTCGCCGGACAAGTCGGCGGCGGGCCAACCTAGTCCCGGGGTCGTGGAGACGACCCTATAGTCGTCGGACATGTCGGCGGCTGGGCAACATTGGCCCGTGGTCGTGGGTACGTCCCTATAGTCGCCGGACAAGTCGGCGGAGGGCCAACCTAGTCCCGGGGTCGTGGGGACGACCCTATAGTCGTCGGACATGACGGTGGCGGGCCAATCTAGTCCCGGGGCCGTGGGGACGACCCTGTAGTCGTCGGACATGACGGTGGTGGGCCAATCTAGTCCCGGGGTCGAGGGGACGACCCTATTGTCGTCGGACATGTGGGCGGCTGGCCAAACTAGTCCCGGAATCGTTGGGACGACCCTATAATCGTCGGACATGTCGGCGGCGGGCCAACCCAGTCCCGGGGTCGTGGGGCCGACCCTATAGTCGTCGGACATGACGGTGGCGGGCCAATCTAGTCCCGGGGTCGTGGGTACGACCCTATAGTCGTCGGGCATGACGGTGGCGGGCGAATCTAGCTCCGGGGTCGTGGGGACGACCCTATAGTCGTCGGACAAGTCGGCGGCGGGCCAACCTAGTCCCGCGGTCGTGGGGACGACCCTATAGTCGTCGGACATGACGGTGGCGGGCCAATCTAGTCCCGGGGTCGTGGGGACGACCCTATAGTCGTCGGACAAGTCGGCGGCGGGCCAACCTAGTCCCGGGGTCATGGAGACGACCCTATAGACGTCGGACATGACGGTGGGCAATCTAGCCCGGGGGTCGTGGGGACGATCCTGTTGTCGTCGGACATGACGGTGGTGGCCCAATCTATTCCCCGGGCCGTGGGGACGACCCTGTAGTCGTCGGACATGACGGTGGTGGGCCAATCTAGTCCCGGGGTCGTGGGGACGATCCTATTGTCGTCGGACATGTCGGCGGCTGGCCAACCTAGTTCCGGGGTGGGAGGGACGACCCTATAGTCGTCGGACAAGTCGGCGGCGGGCCAACCCAGTCCCGGGGTCGTGGGGCCAACCCTATAGTCGTCGGGCAAGTCGGTGGCTGGCCAACCTAGTCCCGGGATCGTGGGGACGACCCTATAGTCGTCGGACATGTCGGCGGCGGCCCAACGTACGCCCAGGGTCGTAGGGACGAACCTATAGTCGTCGGACATAACGATGGCGGGCCAATCTAGCCCCGGGGTCGTGGGGACGACCCTATAGACGTCGGACAAGTCGGCGGCGGGTCAACCTAGTCCCGGGGTCGTGGGGATGACCCTATAGTCGTTGGACATGTTGGCGGCTGGCCAACCTAGTCGCGGGATCGTGGGGACGACCCTATAGTCGTCGGACAACTCGGCGGCGGGCCAAACTAGTCCCGGGGTCGTGGAGACGACCCTATAGTCGTCGGACATGTCGGCGGCGGGCCAACCTAGTCCGGGGGTCGTGGAGACGACCCTATAGTCGTCGGACATGACGGTGGCGGGCCAATCTAGTCCCGGGGTCGTGGGGACGACCCTATAGTCGTCGGACAAGTCGGCGGCGGGCCAACCTAGTCCCGGGGTCATGGAGACGACCCTATAGTCGTCGGACATGACGGTGGGCAATCTAGCCCGGGGGTCGTGGGGACGATCCTGTTGTCGTCGGACATGACGGTGGTGGCCCAATCTATTCCCCGGGCCGTGGGGACGACCCTGTAGTCGTCGGACATGACGGTGGTGGGCCAATCTAGTCCCGGGGTCGTGGGGACGATCCTATTGTCGTCGGACATGTCGGCGGCTGGCCAACCTAGTTCCGGGGTGGGAGGGACGACCCTATAGTCGTCGGACAAGTCGGCGGCGGGCCAACCCAGTCCCGGGGTCGTGGGGCCGACCCTATAGTCGTCGGACATGACGGTGGCGGGCCAATCTAGCTCCGGGGTCGTGGGGACGACCCTATAGTCGTCGGACATGTCGGCGGCTGGCCAACCTAGTTCCGGGGTGGGAGGGACGACCCTATGGTCGTCGGACAAGTCGCGGCGGGCTAATCTAGTCCCGGGGTCGTGGGTACGACCCTATAGTCGTCGGGCATGACGGTGGCGGGCGAATCTAGCTCCGGGGTCGTGGGGACGACCCTATAGTCGTCGGACAAGTCGGCGGCGGGCCAACCTAGTCCCGCGGTCGTGGGGACGACCCTATAGTCGTCGGACATGACGGTGGCGGGCCAATCTAGTCCCGGGGTCGTGGGGACGACCCTATAGTCGTCGGACAAGTCGGCGGCGGGCCAACCTAGTCCCGGGGTCATGGAGACGACCCTATAGACGTCGGACATGACGGTGGGCAATCTAGCCCGGGGGTCGTGGGGACGATCCTGTTGTCGTCGGACATGACGGTGGTGGCCCAATCTATTCCCCGGGCCGTGGGGACGACCCTGTAGTCGTCGGACATGACGGTGGTGGGCCAATCTAGTCCCGGGGTCGTGGGGACGATCCTATTGTCGTCGGACATGTCGGCGGCTGGCCAACCTAGTTCCGGGGTGGGAGGGACGACCCTATAGTCGTCGGACAAGTCGGCGGCGGGCCAACCCAGTCCCGGGGTCGTGGGGCCGACCCTATAGTCGTCGGGCAAGTCGGTGGCTGGCCAACCTAGTCCCGGGATCGTGGGGACGACCCTATAGTCGTCGGACATGATGGTGGCGGGCCAATCTAGTCCCGGGGTCGTGGGGACGACCCTATAGTCGTCGAACATGATGGTGGCGGGCCAACCTAGTCCCGGGGTCGTGGGGACGACCCTATAGACGTCGGACAAGTCGGCGGCGGGTCAACCTAGTCCCGGGGTCGTGGGGATGACCCTATAGTCGTTGGACATGTTGGCGGCTGGCCAACCTAGTCCGGGGGTCGTGGAGACGACCCTATAGTCGTCGGACATGACGGTGGCGGGCCAATCTAGTCCCGGGGTCGTGGGGACGACCCTATAGTCGTCGGACAAGTCGGCGGCGGGCCAACCTAGTCCCGGGGTCATGGAGACGACCCTATAGTCGTCGGACATGACGGTGGGCAATCTAGCCCGGGGGTCGTGGGGACGATCCTGTTGTCGTCGGACATGACGGTGGTGGCCCAATCTATTCCCCGGGCCGTGGGGACGACCCTGTAGTCGTCGGACATGACGGTGGTGGGCCAATCTAGTCCCGGGGTCGTGGGGACGATCCTATTGTCGTCGGACATGTCGGCGGCTGGCCAACCTAGTTCCGGGGTGGGAGGGACGACCCTATAGTCGTCGGACAAGTCGGCGGCGGGCCAACCCAGTCCCGGGGTCGTGGGGCCGACCCTATAATCGTCGGACATGACGGTGGCGGGCCAATCTAGCTCCGGGGTCGTGGGGACGACCCTATAGTCGTCGGACATGTCGGCGGCTGGCCAACCTAGTTCCGGGGTGGGAGGGACGACCCTATGGTCGTCGGACAAGTCGCGGCGGGCCAACCTAGTCCCGGGGTCGTGGGGACGACCCTATAGTCGTCGGACATGACGTTGGCGGGCCAATCTAGTCCCGGGGTCGTGGGGACGACCCTATAGTCGTCGGACATGATGGTGGCGGGCCATCCTAGTCCCGGGGTCGTGGGGACGACCCTATAGTCGTCGGACATGACGGTGGCGGGCCAATCTAGTCCCGGGGTCGTGGGGACGACCCTATAGTCTTCGGACATGCCGGCGGCTGGGCAACTTTGGCCCGTTGTCGTGGGGACGACCGTATAGTCGTCGGGCAAGTCGGTGGCTGGCCAACGTAGTCCCGGGATCGTGGGGACGACCCTATAGTCGTCGGACAAGTCGGCGGCGGCCCAACGTACGCCCAGGGTCGTAGGGACGAACCTATAGTCGTCGGACATAACGATGGCGGGCCAATCTAGCCCCGGGGTCGTGGGGACGACCCTATAGACGTCGGACAAGTTGGCGGCGGGTCAACCTAGTCCCGGGGTCGTGGGGATGACCCTATAGTCGTTGGACATGTTGGCGGCTGGCCAACCTAGTCGCGGGATCGTGGGGACGACCCTATAGTCGTTGGACAACTCGGCGGCGGGCCAACCTAGTCCCGGGGTCGTGGAGACGACCCTATGGTCGTCGGACATGTCGGCGGCGGGCCAACCTAGTCCGGGGGTCGTGGAGACGACCCTATAGTCGTCGGACATGTCGGTGGCGGGCCAATCTAGTCCCGGGGTCGTGGGGCGAACCTATAGTCGTCGGACATGACGGTGGCGGGCTCCTCAAGTCCCGCGGTCATGGGGACGACCCAATAGTCGTCGGACATTTCGGCGGCTGACCAACTTTGGCCCGTGGTCGTGTGGACAACCCTATAGACCTCCGACATGATGGTGGCGGGCCAATCTAGTCCCGGGGTCGTGGGGACGACCCTATAGTCGTCGGACATATCGGCGGCTGGGCAACGTTGGTTCGTGGTCGTGGGAACGTCCCTATAGTCGCCGGACAAGTCGGCGGCGGGCCAACCTAGTCCCGGGGTCGTGGAGACGACCCTATAGTCGTCGGACATATCGGTGGCGGGCCAATCTAGTCCCGGGGTCGTGGGGCGACCCTATAGTCGTCGGACATGACGGTGGCGGGCCACTCTAGTCCCGGGGTCATGGGGACGACCCAATAGTCGTCGGACATGTCGGCGGCTGACCAACTTTGGCCTGTGGTCGTGTGGACAACCCTATAGACCTCCGACATGATGGTGGCGGGCCAATCTAGTCCCGGGGTCGTGGGGACGACCCTATAGTCGTCGGACATGTCGGCGGCTGGGCAACATTGGCCCGTGGTCGTGGGGACGTCCCTATAGTCGCCGGACAAGTCGGCGGCGGGCCAACCTAGTCCCGGGGTCGTGGAGACGACCCTATAGTCGTCGGACATGTCGGCGGCTGGGCAACATTGGCCCGTGGTCGTGGGGACGTCCCTATAGTCGCCGGACAAGTCGGCGGCGGGCCAACCTAGTCCCGGGGTCGTGGGGACGACCCTATAGTCGTCGGACATGACGGTGGCGGGCCAATATAGTCCCGGGGTCGTGGGGACGACCCTATAGTCGTCGGACATGATGGTGGCGGGCCAATCTAGTCCCGGGGTCGTGGGGACGACCCTATAGTCGTCGAACATGATGGTGGCGGGCCAACCTAGTCCCGGGGTCGTGGGGACGACCCTATAGTCGTCGGACATGACGGTGGCGGGCCAATCTAGTCCCGGGGTCGTGGGGACGACCCTATAGGCTTCGGACATGCCGGCGGCTGGCCAACCCCAGTCCCGGGATCGTGGGGACGACCCTATAGTCGTCGGACATGTCGGCGGCGGGCCAGCGTACGCCCAGGGTCGTAGGGACGAACCTATAGTCGTCGCACATAACGATGGCGGGCCAATCTAGCCCCGGGGTCGTGGGGACGACCCTATAGACGTCGGGCAAGTCGGCGGCGGGCCAACCTAGTCCCGGGGTCGTGGGGATGACCCTATAGTCGTTGGACATGTCGGCGGCGGGCCAACCTAGTCCGGGGGTCGTGGAGACGACCCTATAGTCGTCGGACATGTCGGCGGCTGGCCAATCTAGTCCCGGGGTCGTGGGGCGACCCTATAGTCGTCGGACATGTCGGCGGCTGGCCAACCTAGTCCCGGGGTCGTGGGTACGACCCTATAGTCGTCGGAAATGACGGTGGCGGGCCAATCTAGTCCCGGGGTAGTGGGGACGACCCTATAGTCGTCGGGCAAGTCGGCGGCGGGCCAACCTAGTCCCGGGGTCGTGGGGACGACCCTATAGTCGTCGGACATGTCGGCGGCTGGCCAACTTTGGCCCGTGGTCGTGGGGACGACCCTATAATCGTCGGACATGATGGTGGCGGGCCAATCTAGTGCCGGGGTCGTGGGGACGACCCAATAGTCGTCGGACATGACGGTGGCGGGCCATTCTAGTCCCGGGGTCGTGGGGACGACCCTATAGTCTTCGGACATGCCGGCGGCTGGGCAACTTTGGCCCGTTGTCGTGGGGACGACCCTATAGTCGTCGGGCAAGTCGGTGGCTGGCCAACCTAGTCCCGGGATCGTGGGGACGACCCTATAGTCGTCGGACAACTCGGCGGCGGGCCAACCTAGTCCCGGGGTCGTGGAGACGACCCTATAGTCGTCGGACATGTCGGCGGCGGGCCAACCTAGTCCGGGGGTCGTGGAGACGACCCTATAGTCGACGGACATGACGGTGGCGGGCCAATCTAGTCCCGGGGTCGTGGGGCGACCCTATAGTCGTCGGACATGACGGTGGCGGGCCACTCTAGTCCCGCGGTCATGGGGACGACCCTATAGTCGTGGGACAAGTCGGCGGCGGGCCAACATAGTCCCGGGATCGTGGGGCGACCCTATAGTCGCCGGACATGTCGGCGGCTGGCCAATCTCGCCCCGCGGTCGTGGGGACGACCCTATAGGCGTCGGACAAGTCGGCGGCTTGCCAACCTAGTCCCGGGGTGGTAGGGACGACCCTATAGTCGTCGGACAAGTCGGCGGCGGGCCAACCTAGTCCCGCGGTCGTGGGGACGACCCTATAGTCGTCGGACATGATGGTGGCGGGCCAATCTAGTCCCGGGATCGTGGGGCGACCCTATAGTCGCCGGACATGTCGGCGGCTGGCCAATCTCGCCCCGCGGTCGTGGGGACGACCCTATAGGCGTCGGACAAGTCGGCGGCTTGCCAACCTAGTCCCGGGGTGGTAGGGACGACCCTATAGTCGTCGGACAAGTCGGCGGCGGGCCAACCTAGTCCCGCGGTCGTGGGGACGACCCTATAGTCGTCGGACATGATGGTGGCGGGCCAATCTAGTCCCGCGGTCGTGGGGCGACCCTATAGTCGTCGGACATGAAGGTGGCGGGCCACTCAAGTCCCGCGGGCATGGGGACGACCCAATAGTCGTCGGACATGACGGTGGCGGGCCAATCTAGTCCCGGGGTCGTGGGGACGACCCTATAGTCGTCGGACATGATGGTGGCGGGCCAATCTAGTCCCGGGGTCGTGGGGACGACCCTATAGTCGTCGAACATGATGGTGGCGGGCCAACCTAGTCCCGGGGTCGTGGGGACGACCCTATAGTCGTCGGACATGACGGTGGCGGGCCAATCTAGTCCCGGGGTCGGGGGGACGACCCTATAGGCTTCGGACATGCCGGCGGCTGGCCAACCCCAGTCCCGGGATCGTGGGGACGACCCTATAGGCGTCGGACAAGTCGGCGGCGGGCCAACATAGTCCCGGGGTCGTGGGGACGACCCTATAGTCGTCGGACATGTCGGCGGCTGGCCAACCTAGTTCCGGGGTGTGAGGGACGACCCTATAGTCGTCGGACATGTCGGCGGCTGGTCAACCTAGTTCCGGGGTGGGAGGGACGACCCTATAGTCGTCGGACAAGTCGGAGGCGGGCCAACCTAGTCCCGGGGTCGTGGGGACGACCCTATAGTCGTGGGACAAGTCGGCGGCGGGCCAACATAGTCCCGGGGTCGTGGGGACGACCCTATAGTCGTCGGACATGTCGGCGGCGGGCCAACCTAGTCCCGGGATCGTGGGGCGACCCTATAGTCGCCGGACATGTCGGCGGCTGGCCAATCTCGCCCCGCGGTCGTGGGGACGACCCTATAGGCGTCGGACAAGTCGGCGGCGGGCCAACCTAGTCCCGGGGTCGTGGAGACGACCCTATAGTCGACGGACATGTCGGCGGCTTGCCAACCTAGTCCCGGGGTGGTAGGAACGACCCTATTGTCGTCGGACAAGTCGGCGGCGGGCCAACCTAGTCCCGCGGTCGTGGGGACGACCCTATAGTCGTCGGACATGATGGTGGCGGGCCAATCTAGTCCCGGGGTCGTGGGGACGACCCTATAGTCGTCGGACAAGTCAGCGGCGGGCCATCCTAGCCCCGGTGTCGTGGGGACGACCATATAGTCGTCGGACATGTCGGCGGCTGACCAACTTTGGCCCGTGGTCGTGGCGACGACCCTATAGTCGTCGGACATGACGGTGGCGGGCCAATCTAGCCCCGGGGTCGTGGGGACGACCCTATAGTCGTCGGACATGTCGGCGGCTGGCCAACCCTTGTTCCGGGGTGGGAGGGACGACCCGATAGTCGTCGGACATGTCGGCGGCGGGCCAACCTAGTCCCGGGGTCGTGGAGACTACCCTATAGTCGTCGGACATGACTGTGGCGGGGCAATCTAGTCCCGGGGTAGTGGGGGCGACCCTATAGTCGTCGGACATGTCGGCGGCCGGCCAACCTAGTCCCGGGGTCGTGGGTACGACCCTATACTCGTCGGACATGACGGTGGCGGGCCACTCTAGTCCCGGGGTCATGGGGACGACCCAATAGTCGTCGGACATGTCGGCGGCT
Organism: Andrena fulva; assembly: GCA_946251845.1. Lineage (NCBI taxonomy): Eukaryota > Metazoa > Arthropoda > Insecta > Hymenoptera > Andrenidae > Andrena > Andrena fulva. The sequence continues at coordinate 1,124,128 of CAMITZ010000112.1, read as the reverse complement.
GACCAACTTTGGCCCGTGGTCGCGGGGACGACCCTATAGTCGTCGGACATGACTGTGGCGGGCCAATCTAGTCCCGGGGTCGTGGGGACGACCCTATAGTCGTCGGACATGACGGAGGCGGGCGAATCTAGCTCCGGGGTCGTGGGGACGACCCTATAGTCGTCGGACATGTCGGCGGCTGGCCAACCTAGTTCCGGGGTGGGAGGGACGACCCTATAGTCGTCGGACAAGTCGGCCGCGGGCCAACCTAGTCCCGGGGTCGTGGGGACGACCCTATAGTCGTCGGACATGACGGTGGCGGGCCAATCTAGTCCCGGGGTCGTGGGGACGACCCTATAGTCGTCGGACAAGTCGGCGGCGGGCCAACCTAGTCGCGGGGTCGTGGGGACGACCCTATAGTCGTCGGACATGACGGTGGCGGGCGAATCTAGCTCCGGGGTCGTGGGGACGACCCTATAGTCGTCGGACATGTCGGCGGCTGGCCAACCTAGTTCCAGGGTGGGAGGGACGACCCTATAGTCGTCGGACAAGTCGGCGGCGGGCCAACCTAGTCCCGGGGTCGTGGGGACGACCCTATAGTCGTCGGACATGACGGTGGCGGGCCAATCTAGTCCCGGGGTCGTGGGGACGACCCTATAGTCGTCGGACAAGTCGGCGGCGGGCCAACCTAGTCCCGGGGTCGTGGGGACGACCCTATAGTCGTCGGACATGACGGTGGCGGGCCAATGTAGTCCCGGGGTCGTGGGGACGACCCTATAGTCGTCGGACATGATGGTGGCGGGCCAATCTAGTCCCGGGGTCGTGGGGACGACCCTATAGTCGTCGAACATGATGGTGGCGGGCCAACCTAGTCCCGGGATCGTGGGGACGACCCTATAGTCGTCGGACATGTCGGCGGCGGGCCAGCGTACGCCCAGGGTCGTAGGGACGAACCTATAGTCGTCGGACATAACGATGGCGGGCCAATCTAGCCCCGGGGTCGTGGGGACGACCCTATAGACGTCGGGCAAGTCGGCGGCGGGCCAACCTAGTCCCGGGGTCGTGGGGATGACCCTATAGTCGTTGGACATGTTGGCGGCGGGCCAACCTAGTCCCGGGGTTGTGGGGACGACCCTATAGTAATCAGTCAGCTGTTACACAGTACAGACGTGTTTATATCTAGCTCGCCTGGTGTTGTTGTCTCTTGAGTGGATTTCGTTTGTGGACTCAACTGTCATACTTCGCTGAGCGATACGTTTTTAGTTCAAATTCTCGGTGGATCAGGGTCTCCTTCTTTCCTGTCATTGTTTCCGGTTTCTTGTGAGATGTCTCCGCCGCCTAAGAAATTGTGCAAACGATGCAGGTCGGTAGTGGTTAATCCACTGTCCTGTGCCAGCTGTGGCGTGCTTTCCCACCCGGGTTGCCTGGGTCTTACCGGTCATCCGTGGAAAATGGGAATGCTTCTGGATTGCGCGGAAAGCACAGGTGCGGTGGCTCCAGCGCCTATGACCTTAGCCCCTAGTGTCTCCAACGATGCATTACTCAGCTCGATGGAGGACCTTCTAAATCGGCAGCTGGCGTTGTTTAGTGAACGGCTTCGAAGAGAGCAGAGGGAAGAGCTTATGAGCTGTCGAGGTGATTTGATGAGGGAGTTTAAATCAGAATGCAATAAGCTCAGTGCATCTATCGGAGCGCTTTCGGGACGTATGGATGCCATCGAGGCCAGAGTCAACGATCTGAGCACGGGCGCAGCGTTGGATAGCTCTGAAGTGATCGAGGCGGCTGTGGTGGAATTCCAGGATAGGAAGAGCAGGGAGAACAACTTGGTAATTTTTAATGTGGATGAGTCCATCTCATCTGCGGGGTTGGATTCCAACGCACCAACCGTCAACGCTGACCGCGTCAAGGTCATGGAGATTTTGAACGCGGTGGCTCCCAACAGCTATGACAGCATGAGGATCAGGAGGATAGGCAAGAGGAGTACGGACAAGGTCCGTCCGATTATTGTCTCGCTGCCGCCGGATATACAGGCCCGTACCATTATCCGGCTTAAGAATAATTATAAGGGTGTCGCCAGGGTTTCGTTGGACTACACTGAGCGTCAGCGACAGCACCTCCGTGCCCTTCAAGAACGTCTTCGGGCCTCGAACGACCCGTCTTTGACCATCAGGTTTATGCACGGAACTCCTACGATTGTGCAGAGGGGAGCGAGTTCTGCCCCAAAAAACCGAGTGTAGCCCCTCTGGTCTATTATCAAAATGTAAGAGGGTTGAGAACGAAACTGTTCATTTTAGGTGAATCTATTGCTTCGTACCATGTGGATTTTGATATTTTGGTGTTTGTCGAAACTTGGCTCACAAAAGATATTGCGTCCTCCGAATTGGGCTTGGATAATTACTGCGTTTTTCGTAAGGATAGGAGCCCTGATACGAGCAATCACTCCCGTGGCGGCGGAGTCCTAGTTGCGGTTAAAAGAGGTTTGAGTGCTACTGAGATTCTTCCGACTGCCGGCAATATAGAACAGATTTTCGTCAGAGTTACCATAGGTGACTCGTCATACGTTTTCGGTTCTGTTTATATTCCTCCCGGGTCACCGTCCGCGACGTATTCTGGACTTTGTAACAGTATGGACGAGGTGCTTGATCATGCTGTCGATATCAACGTGTGCATTTTAGGGGACTTTAATCTGCCGCTTGTTTCCTGGCTATGCGACTCCGCCTCAACGTTAGTCCCAATTATGCATTCTGGCTCTTCGGATGTTAATATATCCGTGTCGGCGATGGCCGAATGCTTTAACTTTCATAGCTGTTTGCAATATAATAATGTACGTAACATCAACGGCAATATGCTGGATTTAATATTCTCCAACTTTCCGTTGCTTGATATTTCTTCCCCTGATGATACTATCCTGCCAGTGGACTCGTACCACCCAGCCTTATCCTTTTCTGTTGGATCCATTACTAAGGGACCTTTTTCGCGAGCCGCAGTCAAGCAAGACTTTTTTAGAGCCGACTACGATTCTATGGTACGTGCCTTAAACTGCGTCAATTGGGATAGCGACCTGGGTAACTTGTCTGCGGATGAGGCCGTTCGAGTATTTTACTCTCATTTGTATTGCGTTATCGATTTGTATGTACCTAAATGTTACATATTTAAGACGTCCTTCCCTAGTTGGTTTTCGCGGGAACTTCGGATAGCCGTTAGTAATAAGAAGCGGGCTCATCGCACTTGGAAGCGCTCTAACCTGCAGTGCGACTTTTTAAATTTTTCTTATCTCCGTACTCGTTGTAAGGTGCTGGCCAAACAGAACTACGCTTCCTACATTGCCAGGCTGGAAGGCAATATTGTACATAATGTTAAGGCGTTCTGGGGGCATGTGAACTCCAAAAGAGGCGACTCTCTATTGCCGGCTCGTATGCATCTTGGGGAGGAGAGCTCTGATTCGGACGAATCAATCGCGAACCTTTTTGCTGGGCATTTTAATTCAGTATTCATTCCACCGTCTAATGTATCCCTCGGCTCTGACCGCGATGGTACTTCCTTAGTGCATTTAGAGAATCTTAATATTGATCTTGCCGAGGTGTATGATGCCATTATGGCTCTTGACCCGAATAAGTCTGCAGGCGATGATGGTGTGCCTCCTATTCTCGTTAAGTCGTGTATTTTTGGGCTGTCCAGAGCTCTTTGGATTATATTCAATTTGTCCCTTAATTCTGGGTCCTTTCCGGCGCTCTGGAAGTCTAGCGTGGTGGCTCCCATTTTCAAATCGGGGGACAAGAGCGAGGTTAAGAACTATAGGCCTATTTCGCTTCTTAGTTGTTTTCCTAAGATTTTTGAAAAGATTGTCACAGGCAAAATTTCGGGGTTGATAAGGGGTAGCTTGTCCGAGGCCCAACATGGCTTCTTTCCGGGTAGGTCTACTGTGACCAATCTTGCGGTCTTTTCGAACTTCGTGTCCTCGGCTTTGGACTTGCGTCAGCAAGTCGATGTTGTGTACACGGATTTTAGGAAGGCATTTGACACGGTGGACCATAGTATTTTGTTGAACAAATTGGGGGCTTTTGGATTCCATGGAAGGCTGTTACTATGGCTACGTAGCTACTTGACTGATCGGTCACAAGTAATTAAGGTTCGTGGTTGCCGCTCTCAACCTATTTTTGCATCTTCAGGGGTTCCTCAAGGGTCACATTTGGGTCCCGTGCTTTTTTGTATATTTATTAACGATCTCCCGGATACCTTTCAATTTGCTACACCACTGCTCTTCGCTGATGATCTGAAATTATTTGCTCGTATTAATTCCTTTGATGATGCATGGAGTTTGCAATGTGACCTCGATCGATTAACGGATTGGTGCAGTGTTAATAGACTCTCCTTGAATTTATCTAAATGCGTGGTTATGAGGATCTTCCGATCTTTTAGTAGCATAAGGTATGCGTATTCTCTGGATATGAAGCTCTTGTCCGGCGTTGAGAGTGTCTGTGACCTCGGGGTGACGTACAACTCTACTTTTTCCTTTAAATTACATGTATATAGAGTCGCTAATGCAGCATCCAAGCAATTGGGTTTTATAATGAGGCACTCGCATGGGTTTAAGAACTTGCGAACATTTAAATTGTTGTTTAACTCCTTGGTAAGGCCCTTTTTGGAGTACGCTTCTGTGATATGGACTCCTCACCAAGCCTACTTACTTGTTGCGTTAGAAAGAGTCCAGCACAGATTCCTGCGGTTTGCGTCTTTCCGCCTTGGGCAACCTATGCATAGATTCAATCATGATTACCAGCCGTTGCTGCATAAGTTCAATTTCTTGACGCTGCATCAGCGCCTTCAGCTAGCCGATTTGACCTTCCTGTTTAGGATTCCCAATGGTCAAGTTATCTGCCCCCAACTTCTGGGGTTAATTAATTTTTACGTGGCGTCCAGGCCGTTGCGGCATACTCCGTTATTTTATGTCAAAGCCTACAGAACGAACATCCTCATGAGTGACCCTATTTCTAGAATGTGTATGCGTGGTAATGAGGTAGCCGACACTATAAACTTCTTCGGATCCTCTGTTGGCATCTTTAAACGGATTGTAACTTCCTCATTTCGCACGTCGTTGCCATAAAATGTAATTTGTTATTGCTATCAGGCATATTTTTATTTCTACTAGTCTTCGTGTATCTATGTATATCGCGTTCTGTACATTACTGTTTTTCCTTCTGTTGAATATTGGGGCTAACCCGTTTAATAAATAAATAAATAAATAAATAAATATAGTCGTCGGCACAAGTCGTCGGACATGTCGGCGGCTGGCCAACTTTGGCCCGTGGTCGTGGGGACGACCCTATAATCGTCGGACATGATGGTGGCGGGCCAATCTAGTCCCGGGGTCGTGGGGACGACCCTATAGTCGTCGGACAAGTCGGCGGCGGGCGAACCTAGTCCCGGGGTCGTGGGGACGACCCTATAGTCGTCGGACATGACGGTGGCGGGCCAATCTAGTCCCGGGGTCGTGGGGACGACCCTATAGTCGTCGGACATGATGGTGGCGGGACAATCTAGTCCCGGGGTCGTGGGGACGACCCTATAGTCGTCGGACAAGTCAGCGGCGGGCCAACCTAGTCCCGGGGTCGTGGGGACGACCCTATAGTCATCGGACATGACGGTGGCGGGCCAATCTAGTCCCGGGGTCGTGGGGACGACCCTATAGGCTTCGGACATGCCGGCGGCGGGCCAACCTAGTCCCAGGGTCGTGGGGACGACCCTATAGTCGTCGGACAAGTCGGCGGCGGGCCAACCCAGTCCCGGGGTCGTGGGGCCGACCCTATGTCGTCGGACATGACGGTGGCGGGCCAATCTAGCCCCGGGGTCGTGGGTACGACCCTATAGTCGTCGGACATGACGGTGGCGGGCGAATCTAGCTCCGGGGTCGTGGGGACGACCCTATTGTCGTCGGACATGTCGGCGGCTGGCCAACCTAGTTCCGGGGTGGGATGGACGACACTATAGTCATCGGACAAGTCGGCGGCGGGCCAACCTAGTCCCGGGGTCGTGGGGACGACCCTATAGTCGTCGGACATGACGGTGGCGGGCCAATCTAGTCCCGGGGTCGTGGGGACGACCCTATAGTCGTCGGACAAGTCGGCGGCGGGCCAACCTAGTCCCGGGGTCATGGAGACGACCCTATAGTCGTCGGACATGACGGTGGGCAATCTAGCCCGGGGTCGTGGGGACGATCCTGTTGTCGTCGGACATGACGGTGGTGGGCCAATCTATTCCCCGGGCCGTGGGGACGACCCTGTAGTCGTCGGACATGACGGTGGTGGGCCAATCTAGTCCCGGGGTCGTGGGGACGACCCTATTGTCGTCGGACATGTCGGCGGCTGGCCAACCTAGTTCCGGGGTGGGAGGGACGACCCTATAGTCGTCGGACAAGTCGGCGGCGGGCCAACCCAGTCCCGGGGTCGTGGGGCCGACCCTATAGTCGTCGGACATGACGGTGGCGGGCCAATCTAGCTCCGGGGTCGTGGGGACGACCCTATAGTCGTCGGACATGTCGGCGGCTGGCCAACCTAGTTCCGGGGTGGGAGGGACGACCCTATGGTCGTCGGACAAGTCGGCGGCGGGCCAACCTAGTCCCGGGGTCGTGGGGACGACCCTATAGTCGTCGGACATGTCGGCGGCGGGCCAACCTAGTCCGGGGGTCGTGGAGACGACCCTATAGTCGTCGGACATGTCGGTGGCGGGCCAATCTAGTCCCGGGGTCGTGGGGCGACCCTATAGTCGTCGGACATGACGGTGGCGGGCCACTCTAGTCCCGCGGTCATGGGGACGACCCAATAGTCGTCGGACATGTCGGCGGCTGACCAACTTTGGCCCGTGGTCGTGTGGACAACCCTATAGACCTCCGACATGATGGTGGCGGGCCAATCTAGTCCCGGGGTCGTGGGGACGACCCTATAGTCGTTGGACATGTCGGCGGCTGGGCAACATTGGCCCGTGGTCGTGGGAACGTCCCTATAGTCGCCGGACAAGTCGTCGGCGGGCCAACCTAGTCCCGGGGTCGTGGAGACGACCCTATAGTCGTCGGACATGTCGGCGGCTTGCCAAACTAGTCCCGGGGTGGTAGGGACGACCCTATAGTCGTCGGACAAGTCGGCGGCGGGCCAACCTAGTCCCGGGGTCGTGGGGACGACCCTATAGTCGTCGGACATGATGGTGGCGGGCCAATCTAGTCCCGGGGTCGTGGGGACGACCCTATAGTCGTCGGACAAGTCGGCGGCGGGCCAACCTAGCCCCGGTGTCGTGGGGACGACCCTATAGTCGTCGGACATGTCGGCGGCTGACCAACTTTGGCCCGTGGTCGTGGGGACGACCCTATAGTCGTCGGACATGACGGTGGCGGGCCAATCTAGCCCCGGGGTCGTGGGGACGACCCTATAGTCGTCGGACATGTCGGCGGCTGGCCAACCTAGTTCCGGGGTGGGAGGGACGACCCTATAGTCGTCGGACATGTCGGCGGCTGGCCAACCTAGTTCCGGGGTGGGAGGGACGACCCTATAGTCGTCGGACAAGTCGGAGGCGGGCCAACCTAGTCCCGGGGTCGTGGGGACGACCCTATAGTCGTCGGACATGACGGTGCCGGGGCAATCTAGCCCCGGGGTCGTGGGGACGACCCTATAGTCTTCGGACCAGTCGGCGGCGGGCCAACCTAGTCCCGGGGTCGTGGGGACAACCCTATAGTCGTCGGACATGACGGTGCCGGGGCAATCTAGCCCCGGGGTCATGGGGACGACCCTAGAGTCGTCGGACATGTCGGCGGCTGGCCAACCTAGTCCCGGGGTGGTAGGGACGACCCTATAGTCGTTGGACACGTCGGCGGCGGGCCAACCTAGTCCCGGGGTAGTGGGGACGACCCTATAGTCGTCGGACATGGCGGTGGCGGGCCAACCTAGTCCCGGGCTCGTGGGGACGAGCCTATAGTCGTCGGACAAGTCGGCGGCTGGCCAACCTAGTCCCGGGGTCGTGGGGACGACCCTATAGTCGTCGGACATGACGGTGGCGGGGCAATCTAGCCCCGGGGTCGTGGGGACGACCCTATAGTCGTCGGACATGTCGGCGGCTGGCCAACCTAGTCCCGGGGTGGTAGGGACGACCCTATAGTCGTTGGACACGTCGGCGGCGGGCCAACCTAGTCCCGGGGTAGTGGGGACGAGCCTATAGTCGTCGGACAAGTCGGCGGCTGGCCAACCTAGTCCCGGGGTCGTGGGGACGACCCTATAGTCGTCGGACATGACGGTGGCGGGGCAATCTAGCCCCGGGGTCGTGGGGACGACCCTATAGTCGTTGGACACGTCGGCGGCGGGCCAACCTAGTCCCGGGGTAGTGGGGACGAGCCTATAGTCGTCGGACAAGTCGGCGGCTGGCCAACCTAGTCCCGGGGTCGTGGGGACGACCCTATAGTCGTCGGACATGTCGGTGACTGGCCAACCTAGTCCCGGGGTCGTGGGGACGACCCTATAGTCGTCGGACATGTCGGCGGCAGGGCAACTTTGGCCCGTGGTCGTGGGGACGACCCTATAGTCGTCGGACATGTCGGCGGCGGGCCAGCTTTGGCCCGGGGTCGTGGGGACGACCCTATAGTCGTCGGGCAAGTCGGCGGCGGGCCAACCTAGTCCCGGGGTCGTGGGGACGACCCTATAGTCGTCGGACAAGTCGGCGGCGGGACAACCTAGTCCCGGGTTCTTGGGGACGACCCTATAGTCGTCGGACAAGTCGGCGGCGGGCCAACCTAGTCCCGTGGTCGTGGGGACGACCCTACAGTCGTCGGACATGATGGTGGCGGGCCAATCTAGTCCTGGGGTCGTGGGGGCGACCCTATAGTCGTCGGAAAAGTCGGCGGCGGGCCAACCTAGACCCGCGGTCGTGGGGACGACCCTATAGTCGTCGGACATGTCGGCGGCAGGGCAACTTTGGCCCGTGGTCGTGAGGACGACCCTATAGTCGTCGGACATGTCGGCGGCAGGGCAACTTTGGCCCGTGGTCGTGGGGACGACCCTATAGTCGTCGGACATGTCGGCGGCTGGCCAACCTAGTCCCGGGGTCGTGGAGACGACCCTATAGTCGTCGGACAAGTCGGCGGCGGGCCATCCTAGTCCCGGGGTCGCGGGGACGACCCTATAGCCGTCGGACATGTTGGCGGTTGGCCAGCTTTGGCCCGGGGTCGTGGGGACGACCCTATAGTCGTCGGACAAGTCGGCGGCGGGCCAACCTAGTCCCGGGGTCGTGGGGACGACCCTATAGTCGTCGGACAAGTCGGCGGCGGGTCAACCTAGTCCCGGGGTGGCGGGGACGACCCTATAGTCGTCGGACAAGTCGGCGGCGGGCCAACCTAGTCCCGTGGTCGTGGGGACGACCGTATAGTCGTCGGACATGTCGGCGGCTGGCCAACCTAGTCCCGGGGTCGTGGGGACGACCCTATAGTCGTCGGACATGTCGGCGGCTGGGCAACATTGGCCCGTGGTCGTGGGGACGACCCTATAGTCGTCGGACATGTCGGCGGCTGGCCAACCTAGACCCGGGGTGGTGGGGACGACCAAATAGTCGTCGGACATGTCGGCGGCGGGCCAACCTAGACCCGGGGTCGTGGGGACGACCCTATAGTCGTCGGACATGTCGGCGGCAGGTCAACTTTGGCCCGGGTCGTGGGGACGACCCTATAGTCGTCGGACATGTCGGTGACTGGCCAACCTAGTCCCGGGGTCGTGGGGACGACCCTATAGTCGTCGGACATGTCGGCGGCAGGGCAACTTTGGCCCGTGGTCGTGGGGACGACCCTATAGTCGTCGGACATGTCGGCGGCTGGCCAACCTAGACCCGGGGTGGTGGGGACGACCCTATAGTCGTCGGACATGTCGGCGGCTGGCCAACCTAGTCTCGTGGTCGTGGGGACGACCCCATAGTCGTAGGACACGTCGTCGGGGGGCCAACCTAGTTCCGGGGTCGTGGGGACGACCGTATAGTCGTCGGACATGACGGTGGGGGGCCAATCTAGTCCCGGGGTCGTGGGGACGACCCTATAGTCGTCGGACATGTCGGCGGCTGGCCAACTTTGGCCCGGGGCGTGGGGACGATTCTATAGTCGTCGGACATGTCGACGGCGGGCCAAAATAGACCCGGGGTCGTGGGGACGACCCTATAGTCGTCGGACAAGTCGGCGGCGGGCCAACCTAGTCCCGGGGTCGTGGGGACGACCCTATAGTCGTCGGATATGTCGGCGGCTGGGCAACTTTGGCCAGTGGTCGTGGGGACGACCCTATAGTCGTCGGACATGTCGGCGGCTGGGCAACTTTGGCCAGTGGTCGTGGGGACGACCCTATAGTCGTCGGACATGTCGGCGGCGGGCCAACCTAGTCCCGGGATCGTGGGGACGACCCTATAGTCGTCGGACATGTCGGCGGCAGGGCAACTTTGGCCCGTGGTCGTGGGGACGACCCTATAGTCGTCGGACAAGTCGGCGGCGGGCCAACGTATGCCCAGGGTCGTGGGGACGACCCTATAGTCGTCGGACAAGTCGGCGGCGGGCCGTCCTAGACCTGGGGTCGTGGGGACGACCCTATAGTCGTCGGACAAGTCGGCGGCGGGCCAACCTAGTCCCGGGGTCGTGGAGACGACCCTATAGACGTTGGACATGTCGGCGGCGGGCCAACCTAGTCCCGTGGTCGTGGGGACGACCCTATAGTCGTCGGACATGTCGGCGACTGGCCAACCTAGTCCCGGGGTCGTGGAGACGACCCTATAGTCGTCGGACAAGTCGGCGGCGGGCCAACCTAGTCCCGGGGTCGTGGGGACGACCCTATACTCGTCGGACATGACGGTGCCGGGGCAATCTAGCCCCGGGGTCGTGGGGACGACCCTATAGACGTCGGACATGTCGGCGGCTGGCCAACCTAGTCCCGGAGTGGTAGGGACGACCCTATAGTCGTCGGACATGTCGGCGGCGGGCCAACCTAGTCCCGTGGTCGTGGGGACGACCCTATAGTCGTCGGAGATGTCGCCGGCTGGGCAACTTTGGCCAGTGGTCGTGGGGACGACCCTATAGTCGTCGGACAAGTCGGCGGCGGGCCAACCTAGTCCCGGGGTCGTGAAGACGACCCTATAGTCGTCGGACATGACGGTGGCGGGCCAATCTAGTCCCGGGGTCGCGGGGACGCCCCTATAGTCGTCGGACAAGTCGGCGGCGGGCCAACCTAGTCCCAGTGTCGTGGGGACGACCCTATAGGCGTCGGACAAGTCGGCGGTTGGCCAACCTAGTCCCGGGGTGGTAGGGACGACCCTATAGCCGTCGGACAAGTCGGCGGCGGGCCAACCTAGTCCCGTGGTCGTGGGGACGACCGTATAGTCGTGGGACATGTCGGCGGCTGGCCAACCTAGTCCCGGGGTCGTGGGGACGACCCTATAGTCGTCGGACAAGTCGGCGGCGGGCCAACCTACTCCCGGGGTCGTGGGGACGACCCTATATTCGTCGGACAAGTCGGCGGCGGGCCAACCTAGTCCCGGGGTCGTGGGGACGACCCTATAGTCGTCGGACATTTCGGCGGCTGGGCAACTTTGGCCCGTGGTCGTGGGGACGTCTCTATAATCGTCGGAAAAGTCGGCGGCGGGCCAACCTAGTCCCGGGGTCGTGGAGACGACCCTATAGTCGTCGGACATGACGGTGGCGGGGCAATCAAGTCCGGGGGTCGTGGGGACGATCCTGTAGTCGTCGGACATGACGGTGGTGGGCCAATCTATTCCTGGGGCCGTGGGGACGACCCTATAGTCGTCGGACATGTCGGTGGCTGGCCAACCTAGTCCCGGGATCGTGGGGACGACCCTATAGACGTCGGACATGTCGGCGGCGGGCCAACCTAGTCCCGTGGTCGTGGGGACGACCCTATAGTCGTCGGACATGTCGGCGACTGGCCAACCTAGTCCCGGGGTCGTGGAGACGACCCTATAGTCGTCGGACAAGTCGGCGGCGGGCCAACCTAGTCCCGGGGTCGTGGGGACGACCCTATAGTCGTCGGACATGACGGTGCCGGGGCAATCTAGCCCCGGGGTCGTGGGGACGACCCTATAGACGTCGGACATGTCGGCGGCTGGCCAACCTAGTCCCGGGGTGGTAGGGACGACTCTATAGTCGTCGGACATGTCGGCGGCGGGCCAACCTAGTCCCGTGGTCGTGGGGACGACGTATAGTCGTCGGACATGTCGGCGGCTGGCCAACCTAGTCCCGGGGGTCGTGGGGACGACCCTATAGTCGTCGGACATGTCGGCGGCGGGGCAACTTTGGCCAGTGGTCGTGGGGACGACCCTATAGTCGTCGGACATGTCGGGGGCAGGGCAACTTTGGCCCATGGTCGTGGGGACGACCCTATAGTCGTCGGACATTTCGGTGACTGGCCAACCTAGTCCCGGGGTCGTGGAGACGACCCTATAGTCGTCGGACATGTCGGTGACTGGCCAACCTAGTCCCGGGGTCGTGGAGACGACCCTATAGTCGTCGGACAAGTCGGCGGCGGGCCAACCTAGTCCCGCGGTCGTGGGGACGACCCTATAGTCGTCGGACATGACGGTGCCGGGGCAATCTAGCCCCGGGGTCGTGGGGACGACCCTTTAGACGTCGGACATGTCGGCGGCGGGCCAACGTATGCCCAGGGTCGTAGGGACGAACCTATAGTCGTCGGACATGACGGTGGCGGGCCAATCTAGCCCCGGGGTCTTGGGGACGACCGTATAGACGTCGGACATGTCGGCGGCGGGCCAGCCTAGTCCCGGGTTCGTGGGGACGACCCTATAGTCGTCGGAGATGTCGCCGGCTGGGCAACTTTGGCCAGTGGTCGTGGGGACGACCCTATAGTCGTCGGACAAGTCGGCGGCGGGCCAACCTAGTCCCGGGGTCGTGGAGACGACCCTATAGTCGTCGGACATGACGGTGGCGGGCCAATCTAGTCCCGGGGTCGCGGGGACGCCCCTATAGTCGTCGGACAAGTCGGCGGCGGGCCAACCTAGTCCCGGTGTCGTGGGGACGACCCTATAGGCGTCGGACAAGTCGGCGGTTGGCCAACCTAGTCCCGGGGTGCTGGGGACGACCCTATAGTCATCGGACAAGTCGGCGGCGGGCCAACCTAGTCCCGTGGTCGTGGGGACGACCGTATAGTCGTCGGACATGTCGGTGGCTGGCCAACCTAGTCCCGGGGTCGTGGGGACGACCCTATAGTCGTCGGACAAGTCGACGGCGGGCCAACCTACTCCCGGGGTCGTGGGGACGACCCTATAATCGTCGGAAAAGTCGGCGGCGGGCCAACCTATTCCCGGGGTCGTGGAGACGACCCTATAGTCGTCGGACATGACGGTGGCGGGGCAATCAAGTCCGGGGGTCGTGGGGACGATCCTGTAGTCGTCGGACATGACGGTGGTGGGCCAATCTATTCCTGGGGCCGTGGGGACGACCCTATAGTCGTCGGACATATCGGCGGCTGGCCAACCTAGTCCCGGGATCGTGGGGACGACCCTATAGTCGGCGGACATGTCGGCGGCGGGCCAACGTATGCCCATGGTCGTAGGGACGAACCCATAGTCGTCGGACATGACGGTGGTGGGCCAATCTAGTCCCGGGCTCGTGGGGACGACCCTATAGTCGTCGGACATGTCGGCGGCAGGGCAACTTTGGCCCGTGGTCGTGGGGACGACCCTATAGTCGTCGGACATGTCGGCGGCTGGCCAACCTAGTCTCGTGGTCGTGGGGACGACCCTATAGTCGTCGGACATGACGGTGCCGGGGCAATCTAGCCCCGGGGTCGTGGGGACGACCCTATAGACGTCGGGCATGTCGGCGGCTGGGCAACTTTGGCCCGTGGTCGTGGGGACGTCTCTATAATCGTCGGAAAAGTCGGCGGCGGGCCAACCTAGTCCCGGGGTCGTGGAGACGACCCTATAGACGTCAGACATGTCGGCGGCTGGGCAACTTTGGCACGTGGTCGTGGGGACGTCTCTATAATCGTCGGAAAAGTCGGCGGCGGGCCAACCTAGTCCCGGGGTCGTGGAGACGACCCTATAGTCGTCGGACATGTCGGCGGCAGGACAAGGTATGCCCAGGGTCGTAGGGACGAACCTATATTCGTCGGACATGACGGTGGCGGGCCAATCTAGCCCCGGGGTCTTGGGGACGACCCTATAGACGTCGGACATGTCGGCGGCGGGCCAACCTAGTCCCGGGGTCGTGGGGACGACCCTATAGTCTTCGGACATGTCGGCGGCTGGGCAACTTTGGCCAGTGGCCGTGGGGACGACCCTATAGTCGTCGGACAATTCGGCGGCGGGCCAACCTAGTCCCGGGGTCGTGGAGACGACCCTATAGTCGTCGGACATGACGGTGGCGGGCCAATCTAGTCCCGGGGTCGTAGGGACGAACCTATAGTCGTCGGACATGACGGTGGCGGGCCAATCTAGTCCCGGGGTCGCGGGGACGCCCCTATAGTCGTCGGACAAGTCGGCGGCGGGCCAACCTAGTCCCGGTGTCGTGGGGACGACCCTATAGGCGTCGGACAAGTCGGCGGTTGGCCAACCTAGTCCCGGGGTGGTAGGGACGACCCTATAGTCGTCGGACAAGTCGGCGGCGGGCCAACCTACTCCCGTGGTCGTGGGGACGACCGTATAGTCGTCGGACATGTCGGCGGCTGGCCAACCTAGTCCCGGGGTCGTGGGGACGACCCTATAGTCGTCGGACAAGTCGGCGGCGGGCCAACCTACTCCCGGGGTCGTGGGGACGACCCTATATTCGTCGGACATGTCGGCGGCTGGCCAACCTAGTCCCGGGGTCGTGGGGACGACCCTATAGTCGTCGGACAAGTCGGCGGCGGGCCAACCTACTCCCGGGGTCGTGGGGACAACCCTATATTCGTCGGACAAGTCGGCGGCGGGCCAACCTAGTCCCGGGGTCGTGGGGACGACCCTATAGTCGTCGGACATTTCGGCGGCTGGGCAACTTTGGCCCGTGGTCGTGGGGACGTCTCTATAATCGTCGGAAAAGTCGGCGGCGGGCCAACCTAGTCCCGGGGTCGTGGAGACGACCCTATAGTCGTCGGACATGACGGTGGCGGGGCAATCAAGTCCGGGGGTCGTGGGGACGATCCTGTAGTCGTCGGACATGACGGTGGTGGGCCAATCTATTCCTGGGGCCGTGGGGACGACCCTATAGTCGTCGGACATGTCGGCGGCTGGCCAACCTAGTCTCGTGGTCGTTGGGACGACCCTATAGTCGTCGGACATGACGGTGCCGGGGCAATCTAGCCCCGGGGTCGTGGGGACGACCCTATAGACGTCGGGCATGTCGGCGGCTGGGCAACTTTGGCCCGTGGTCGTGGGGACGTCTCTATAATCGTCGGAAAAGTCGGCGGCGGGCCAACCTAGTCCCGGGGTCGTGGAGACGACCCTATAGACGTCGGACATGTCGGCGGCTCGGCAACTTTGGCCCATGGTCGTGGGGACGACCCTATAGTCGTCGGACATTTCGGTGACTGGCCAACCTAGTCCCGGGGTCGTGGAGACGACCCTATAGTCGTCGGACATGTCGGTGACTGGCCAACCTAGTCCCGGGGTCGTGGAGACGACCCTATAGTCGTCGGACAAGTCGGCGGCGGGCCAACCTAGTCCCGGGGTCGTGGGGACGACCCTATAGTCGTCGGACATGACGGTGCCGGGGCAATCTAGCCCCGGGGTCGTGGGGACGACCCTTTAGACGTCGGACATGTCGGCGGCGGGCCAACGTATGCCCAGGGTCGTAGGGACGAACCTATAGTCGTCGGACATGACGGTGGCGGGCCAATCTAGCCCCGGGGTCTTGGGGACGACCGTATAGACGTCGGACATGTCGGCGGCGGGCCAGCCTAGTCCCGGGTTCGTGGGGACGACCCTATAGTCGTCGGAGATGTCGCCGGCTGGGCAACTTTGGCCAGTGGTCGTGGGGACGACCCTATAGTCGTCGGACAAGTCGGCGGCGGGCCAACCTAGTCCCGGGGTCGTGGAGACGACCCTATAGTCGTCGGACATGACGGTGGCGGGCCAATCTAGTCCCGGGGTCGCGGGGACGCCCCTATAGTCGTCGGACAAGTCGGCGGCGGGCCAACCTAGTCCCGGTGTCGTGGGGACGACCCTATAGGCGTCGGACAAGTCGGCGGTTGGCCAACCTAGTCCCGGGGTGGTAGGGACGACCCTATAGTCGTCGGACAAGTCGGCGGCGGGCCAACCTAGTCCCGTGGTCGTGGGGACGACCGTATAGTCGTCGGACATGTCGGCGGCTGGCCAACCTAGTCCCGGGGTCGTGGGGACGACCCTATAGTCGTCGGACAAGTCGACGGCGGGCCAACCTACTCCCGGGGTCGTGGGGACGACCCTATAATCGTCGGAAAAGTCGGCGGCGGGCCAACCTATTCCCGCGGTCGTGGAGACGACCCTATAGTCGTCGGACATGACGGTGGCGGGGCAATCAAGTCCGGGGGTCGTGGGGACGATCCTGTAGTCGTCGGACATGACGGTGGTGGGCCAATCTATTCCTGGGGCCGTGGGGACGACCCTATAGTCGTCGGACATATCGGCGGCTGGCCAACCTAGTCCCGGGATCGTGGGGACGACCCTATAGTCGGCGGACATGTCGGCGGCGGGCCAACGTATGCCCAGGGTCGTAGGGACGAACCCATAGTCGTCGGACATTTCGGTGACTGGCCAACCTAGTCCCGGGGTCGTGGAGACGACCCTATAGTCGTCGGACATGTCGGTGACTGGCCAACCTAGTCCCGGGGTCGTGGAGACGACCCTATAGTCGTCGGACAAGTCGGCGGCGGGCCAACCTTGTCCCGGGGTCGTGGGGACGACCCTATAGTCGTCGGACATGACGGTGCCGGGGCAATCTAGCCCCGGGGTCGTGGGGACGACCCTTTAGACGTCGGACATGTCGGCGGCGGGCCAACGTATGCCCAGGGTCGTAGGGACGAACCTATAGTCGTCGGACATGACGGTGGCGGGCCAATCTAGCCCCGGGGTCTTGGGGACGACCGTATAGACGTCGGACATGTCGGCGGCGGGCCAGCCTAGTCCCGGGTTCGTGGGGACGACCCTATAGTCGTCGGAGATGTCGCCGGCTGGGCAACTTTGGCCAGTGGTCGTGGGGACGACCCTATAGTCGTCGGACAAGTCGGCGGCGGGCCAACCTAGTCCCGGGGTCGTGGAGACGACCCTATAGTCGTCGGACATGACGGTGGCGGGCCAATCTAGTCCCGGGGTCGCGGGGACGCCCCTATAGTCGTCGGACAAGTCGGCGGCGGGCCAACCTAGTCCCGGTGTCGTGGGGACGACCCTATAGGCGTCGGACAAGTCGGCGGTTGGCCAACCTAGTCCCGGGGTGGTAGGGACGACCCTATAGTCGTCGGACAAGTCGGCGGCGGGCCAACCTAGTCCCGTGGTCGTGGGGACGACCGTATAGTCGTCGGACATGTCGGCGGCTGGCCAACCTAGTCCCGGGGTCGTGGGGACGACCCTATAGTCGTCGGACAAGTCGACGGCGGGCCAACCTACTCCCGGGGTCGTGGGGACGACCCTATAATCGTCGGAAAAGTCGGCGGCGGGCCAACCTATTCCCGCGGTCGTGGAGACGACCCTATAGTCGTCGGACATGACGGTGGCGGGGCAATCAAGTCCGGGGGTCGTGGGGACGATCCTGTAGTCGTCGGACATGACGGTGGTGGGCCAATCTATTCCTGGGGCCGTGGGGACGACCCTATAGTCGTCGGACATAACGGCGGCTGGCCAACCTAGTCCCGGGATCGTGGGGACGACCCTATAGTCGGCGGACATGTCGGCGGCGGGCCAACGTATGCCCAGGGTCGTAGGGACGAACCCATAGTCGTCGGACATGACGGTGGTGGGCCAATCTAGTCCCGGGCTCGTGGGGACGACCCTATAGTCGTCGGACATGTCGGCGGCAGGGCAACTTTGGCCCGTGGTCGTGGGGACGACCCTATAGTCGTCGGACATGTCGGCGGCTGGCCAACCTAGTCTCGTGGTCGTGGGGACGACCCTATAGTCGTCGGACATGACGGTGCCGGGGCAATCTAGCCCCGGGGTCGTGGGGACGACCCTATAGACGTCGGGCATGTCGGCGGCTGGGCAACTTTGGCCCGTGGTCGTGGGGACGTCTCTATAATCGTCGGAAAAGTCGGCGGCGGGCCAACCTAGTCCCGGGGTCGTGGAGACGACCCTATAGACGTCGGACATGTCGGCGGCTGGGCAACTTTGGCACGTGGTCGTGGGGACGTCTCTATAATCGTCGGAAAAGTCGGCGGCGGGCCAACCTAGTCCCGGGGTCGTGGGGACGACCCTATAGTCGTCGGACATGTCGGCGGAAGGCCAACCTAGTCCCGGGCTCGTGGGGACGACCCTATAGTCGTCGGACATGTCGGCGGCAGGACAAGGTATACCCAGGGTCGTAGGGACGAACCTATGTTCGTCAGACATGACGGTGGCGGGCCAATCTAGCCCCGGGGTCGTGGGGACGACCCTATAGACGTCGGACATGTCGGCGGCGGGCCAACCTAGTCCCGGGGTCGTGGGGACGACCCTATAGTCGTCGGACATGTCGGCGGCTGGGCAACTTTGGCCAGTGGCCGTGGGGACGACCCTATAGTCGTCGGACAATTCGGCGGCGGGCCAACCTAGTCCCGGGGTCGTGGAGACGACCCTATAGTCGTCGGACATGACGGTGGCGGGCCAATCTAGTCCCGGGGTCGTAGGGACGAACCTATAGTCGTCGGACATGACGGTGGCGGGCCAATCTAGTCCCGGGGTCGCGGGGACGCCCCTATAGTCGTCGGACAAGTCGGCGGCGGGCCAACCTAGTCCCGGTGTCGTGGGGACGACCCTATAGGCGTCGGACAAGTCGGCGGTTGGCCAACCTAGTCCCGGGGTGGTAGGGACGACCCTATAGTCGTCGGACAAGTCGGCGGCGGGCCAACCTACTCCCGTGGTCGTGGGGACGACCGTATAGTCGTCGGACATGTCGGCGGCTGGCCAACCTAGTCCCGGGGTCGTGGGGACGACCCTATAGTCGTCGGACAAGTCGGCGGCGGGCCAACCTACTCCCGGGGTCGTGGGGACGACCCTATATTCGTCGGACATGTCGGCGGCTGGCCAACCTAGTCCCGGGGTCGTGGGGACGACCCTATAGTCGTCGGACAAGTCGGCGGCGGGCCAACCTACTCCCGGGGTCGTGGGGACAACCCTATATTCGTCGGACAAGTCGGCGGCGGGCCAACCTAGTCCCGGGGTCGTGGGGACGACCCTATAGTCGTCGGACATTTCGGCGGCTGGGCAACTTTGGCCCGTGGTCGTGGGGACGTCTCTATAATCGTCGGAAAAGTCGGCGGCGGGCCAACCTAGTCCCGGGGTCGTGGAGACGACCCTATAGTCGTCGGACATGACGGTGGCGGGGCAATCAAGTCCGGGGGTCGTGGGGACGATCCTGTAGTCGTCGGACATGACGGTGGTGGGCCAATCTATTCCTGGGGCCGTGGGGACGACCCTATAGTCGTCGGACATGTCGGCGGCTGGCCAACCTAGTCTCGTGGTCGTTGGGACGACCCTATAGTCGTCGGACATGACGGTGCCGGGGCAATCTAGCCCCGGGGTCGTGGGGACGACCCTATAGACGTCGGGCATGTCGGCGGCTGGGCAACTTTGGCCCGTGGTCGTGGGGACGTCTCTATAATCGTCGGAAAAGTCGGCGGCGGGCCAACCTAGTCCCGGGGTCGTGGAGACGACCCTATAGACGTCGGACATGTCGGCGGCTCGGCAACTTTGGCCCATGGTCGTGGGGACGACCCTATAGTCGTCGGACATTTCGGTGACTGGCCAACCTAGTCCCGGGGTCGTGGAGACGACCCTATAGTCGTCGGACATGTCGGTGACTGGCCAACCTAGTCCCGGGGTCGTGGAGACGACCCTATAGTCGTCGGACAAGTCGGCGGCGGGCCAACCTAGTCCCGGGGTCGTGGGGACGACCCTATAGTCGTCGGACATGACGGTGCCGGGGCAATCTAGCCCCGGGGTCGTGGGGACGACCCTTTAGACGTCGGACATGTCGGCGGCGGGCCAACGTATGCCCAGGGTCGTAGGGACGAACCTATAGTCGTCGGACATGACGGTGGCGGGCCAATCTAGCCCCGGGGTCTTGGGGACGACCGTATAGACGTCGGACATGTCGGCGGCGGGCCAGCCTAGTCCCGGGTTCGTGGGGACGACCCTATAGTCGTCGGAGATGTCGCCGGCTGGGCAACTTTGGCCAGTGGTCGTGGGGACGACCCTATAGTCGTCGGACAAGTCGGCGGCGGGCCAACCTAGTCCCGGGGTCGTGGAGACGACCCTATAGTCGTCGGACATGACGGTGGCGGGCCAATCTAGTCCCGGGGTCGCGGGGACGCCCCTATAGTCGTCGGACAAGTCGGCGGCGGGCCAACCTAGTCCCGGTGTCGTGGGGACGACCCTATAGGCGTCGGACAAGTCGGCGGTTGGCCAACCTAGTCCCGGGGTGGTAGGGACGACCCTATAGTCGTCGGACAAGTCGGCGGCGGGCCAACCTAGTCCCGTGGTCGTGGGGACGACCGTATAGTCGTCGGACATGTCGGCGGCTGGCCAACCTAGTCCCGGGGTCGTGGGGACGACCCTATAGTCGTCGGACAAGTCGACGGCGGGCCAACCTACTCCCGGGGTCGTGGGGACGACCCTATAATCGTCGGAAAAGTCGGCGGCGGGCCAACCTATTCCCGCGGTCGTGGAGACGACCCTATAGTCGTCGGACATGACGGTGGCGGGGCAATCAAGTCCGGGGGTCGTGGGGACGATCCTGTAGTCGTCGGACATGACGGTGGTGGGCCAATCTATTCCTGGGGCCGTGGGGACGACCCTATAGTCGTCGGACATATCGGCGGCTGGCCAACCTAGTCCCGGGATCGTGGGGACGACCCTATAGTCGGCGGACATGTCGGCGGCGGGCCAACGTATGCCCAGGGTCGTAGGGACGAACCCATAGTCGTCGGACATTTCGGTGACTGGCCAACCTAGTCCCGGGGTCGTGGAGACGACCCTATAGTCGTCGGACATGTCGGTGACTGGCCAACCTAGTCCCGGGGTCGTGGAGACGACCCTATAGTCGTCGGACAAGTCGGCGGCGGGCCAACCTTGTCCCGGGGTCGTGGGGACGACCCTATAGTCGTCGGACATGACGGTGCCGGGGCAATCTAGCCCCGGGGTCGTGGGGACGACCCTTTAGACGTCGGACATGTCGGCGGCGGGCCAACGTATGCCCAGGGTCGTAGGGACGAACCTATAGTCGTCGGACATGACGGTGGCGGGCCAATCTAGCCCCGGGGTCTTGGGGACGACCGTATAGACGTCGGACATGTCGGCGGCGGGCCAGCCTAGTCCCGGGTTCGTGGGGACGACCCTATAGTCGTCGGAGATGTCGCCGGCTGGGCAACTTTGGCCAGTGGTCGTGGGGACGACCCTATAGTCGTCGGACAAGTCGGCGGCGGGCCAACCTAGTCCCGGGGTCGTGGAGACGACCCTATAGTCGTCGGACATGACGGTGGCGGGCCAATCTAGTCCCGGGGTCGCGGGGACGCCCCTATAGTCGTCGGACAAGTCGGCGGCGGGCCAACCTAGTCCCGGTGTCGTGGGGACGACCCTATAGGCGTCGGACAAGTCGGCGGTTGGCCAACCTAGTCCCGGGGTGGTAGGGACGACCCTATAGTCGTCGGACAAGTCGGCGGCGGGCCAACCTAGTCCCGTGGTCGTGGGGACGACCGTATAGTCGTCGGACATGTCGGCGGCTGGCCAACCTAGTCCCGGGGTCGTGGGGACGACCCTATAGTCGTCGGACAAGTCGACGGCGGGCCAACCTACTCCCGGGGTCGTGGGGACGACCCTATAATCGTCGGAAAAGTCGGCGGCGGGCCAACCTATTCCCGCGGTCGTGGAGACGACCCTATAGTCGTCGGACATGACGGTGGCGGGGCAATCAAGTCCGGGGGTCGTGGGGACGATCCTGTAGTCGTCGGACATGACGGTGGTGGGCCAATCTATTCCTGGGGCCGTGGGGACGACCCTATAGTCGTCGGACATATCGGCGGCTGGCCAACCTAGTCCCGGGATCGTGGGGACGACCCTATAGTCGGCGGACATGTCGGCGGCGGGCCAACGTATGCCCAGGGTCGTAGGGACGAACCCATAGTCGTCGGACATGACGGTGGTGGGCCAATCTAGTCCCGGGCTCGTGGGGACGACCCTATAGTCGTCGGACATGTCGGCGGCAGGGCAACTTTGGCCCGTGGTCGTGGGGACGACCCTATAGTCGTCGGACATGTCGGCGGCTGGCCAACCTAGTCTCGTGGTCGTGGGGACGACCCTATAGTCGTCGGACATGACGGTGCCGGGGCAATCTAGCCCCGGGGTCGTGGGGACGACCCTATAGACGTCGGGCATGTCGGCGGCTGGGCAACTTTGGCCCGTGGTCGTGGGGACGTCTCTATAATCGTCGGAAAAGTCGGCGGCGGGCCAACCTAGTCCCGGGGTCGTGGAGACGACCCTATAGACGTCGGACATGTCGGCGGCTGGGCAACTTTGGCACGTGGTCGTGGGGACGTCTCTATAATCGTCGGAAAAGTCGGCGGCGGGCCAACCTAGTCCCGGGGTCGTGGGGACGACCCTATAGTCGTCGGACATGTCGGCGGAAGGCCAACCTAGTCCCGGGGTCGTGGGGACGACCCTATAGTCGTCGGCCATGACGGTGGCGGGGCAATCAAGTCCGGGGGTCGTGGGGACGATCCTGTAGTCGTCGGACATGACGGTGGTGCGCCAATCTATTCCTGGGGCCGTGGGGACGACCCTATAGTCGTCGGGCATGTCGGCGGCTGGCCAACCGAGTCCCGGGATCGTGGGGACGACCCTATAGTCGGCGGACATGTCGGCGGCGGGCCAACGTATGCCCAGTGTCGTAGGGACGAACCCATAGTCGTCGGACATGACGGTGGCGGGCCAATCTAGTCCCGGGCTCGTGGGGACGACCCTATAGTCGTCGGACATGTCGGCGGCAGGACAAGGTATACCCAGGGTCGTAGGGACGAACCTATGTTCGTCAGACATGACGGTGGCGGGCCAATCTAGCCCCGGGGTCGTGGGGACGACCCTATATTCGTCGGACATGACGGTGCCGGGGCAATCTAGACCCGGGGTCGTGGGGACGACCCTTTAGACGTCGGACATGTCGGCGGCGGGCCAACGTATGCCCAGGGTCGTAGGGACGAACCTATAGTCGTCGGACATGACGGTGGCGGGCCAATCTAGTCCCGGGGTCGCGGGGACGCCCCTATAGTCGTCGGACAAGTCGGCGGCGGGCCAACCTAGTCCCGGTGTCGTGGGGACGACCCTATAGGCGTCGGACAAGTCGGCGGTTGGCCAACCTAGTCCCGGGGTGGTAGGGACGACCCTATAGTCGTCGGACAAGTCGGCGGCGGGCCAACCTACTCCCGTGGTCGTGGGGACGACCGTATAGTCGTCGGACATGTCGGCGGCTGGCCAACCTAATCCCGGGGTCGTGGGGACGACCCTATAGTCGTCGGACAAGTCGGCGGCGGGCCAACCTACTCCCGGGGTCGTGGGGACGACCCTATATTCGTCGGACATTTCGGCGGCTGGCCAACCTAGTCCCGGGGTCGTGGGGACGACCCTATAGTCGTCGGACAAGTCGGCGGCGGGCCAACCTACTCCCGGGGTCGTGGGGACGACCCTATATTCGTCGGACAAGTCGGCGGCGGGCCAACCTAGTCCCGGGGTCGTGGGGACGACCCTATAGTCGTCGGACATTTCGGCGGCTGGGCAACTTTGGCCCGTGGTCGTGGGGACGTCTCTATAATCGTCGGAAAAGTCGGCGGCGGGCCAACCTAGTCCCGGGGTCGTAGAGACGACCCTATATTCGTCGGACAAGTCGGCGGCGGGCCAACCTAGTCCCGGGGTCGTGGGGACGACCCTATAGTCGTCGGACATTTCGGCGGCTGGGCAACTTTGGCCCGTGGTCGTGGGGACGTCTCTATAATCGTCGGAAAAGTCGGCGGCGGGCCAACCTACTCCCGGGGTCGTGGGGACGACCCTATATTCGTCGGACAAGTCGGCGGCGGGCCAACCTAGTCCCGGGGTCGTGGGGACGACCCTATAGTCGTCGGACATTTCGGCGGCTGGGCAACTTTGGCCCGTGGTCGTGGGGACGTCTCTATAATCGTCGGAAAAGTCGGCGGCGGGCCAACCTAGTCCCGGGGTCGTGGAGACGACCCTATAGTCGTCGGACATGACGGTGGCGGGGCAATCAAGGCCGGGGGTCGTGGGGACGATCCTGTAGTCGTCGGACATGACGGTGGTGCGCCAATCTATTCCTGGGGCCGTGGGGACGACCCTATAGTCGTCGGGCATGTCGGCGGCTGGCCAACCTAGTCCCGGGATCGTGGGGACGACCCTATAGTCGGTGGACATGTCGGCGGCGGGCCAACGTATGCCCAGTGTCGTAGGGACGAACCCATAGTCGTCGGACATGACGGTGGCGGGCCAATCTAGTCCCGGGTTCGTGGGGACGGCCCTATAGTCGTCGGACATGTCGGCGGCAGGACAAGGTATGCCCAGGGTCGTAGGGACGAACATATATTCGTCGGACATGACTGTGGCGGGCCAATCTAGCCCCGGGGTCGTGGGGACGTCGCTATAGTCGTCGGACATGTCGGCGGCTGGCCAACCTAGTCCCGGGGTCGTGGGGACGACCCTATAGTCGTTGGACATTTTGGCGGCTGGCCAACTTTGGCCCGTGGTCGTGGGGACGATCCTATAGTCGTCGGATATGTCGGCGGCTGGCCAACTTTGGCCCGTGGTCGTGGGAACGACCCTATAGACGTCGGACATGATGGTGGCGGGCCAATCTAGTCCCGGGGTCGTGGGGACGACCCTATAGTCGTCGGACATGTCGGCGGCGGGCCAACCTAGTCCCGGGGTCGTGGGGACGACCCTATAGTCGTCGGACATGTCGGCGGCGGGCCAACTTTGGACCGGGGCGTGGGGACGACCCTATAGTCGTCGGACATGACGGTGGCGGGCCAATCTAGCCCCGGGGTCGTGGGGACGACACTATAGTCGTCGGACATGTCGGCGGCAGGGCAACTTTGGCCCGTGTTCGTGGGGACGACCCTATAGTCGTCGTACATGTCGGCGGCAGGGCAACTTTGGCCCGTGGTCGTGGTGACGACCCAATAGTCGTGGGACATGTCGGTGACTGGCCAACCTAGTCCCGGCGTCGTGGAGACGACCCTATAGTCGTCGGACAAGTCGGCGGCGGGCCAACCTAGTCCCGGGGTCGTGGGGGCGACCCTATAGACGGCGGACATGTCGGCGGCAGGCCAACATAGTCCCGGGGTCGTGGGGACGACCCTATAGTCGTCGGACAAGTCGGCGGCGGGCCAACCTAGTCCCGGGGTCGTGGGGACGACCCTATAGTCGTCGGACAAGTCGGCGGCGGGCCAACCTAGTCCCGGGGTCGTGGGGGCGACCCTATAGACGGCGGACATGTCGGCGGCAGGCCAACATAGTCCCGGGGTCGTGGGGACGACCCTATAGTCGTCGGACAAGTCGGTGGCGGGCCAATCTAGTCCCGGGGCCGTGGGGACGACCGTATGGTCGTCGGACATGTCGGCGGCTGGCCAACTTTGGCCCGTAGTCGTGGGGTCGATCCTATAGTCGTCGGACATGACGGTGGCGGGCCAATCTAGTCCCAGGGCCGTGGGGACGACCCTATAGTCGTCGGACATTTCGGCGGCGGGCCAACGTAGGCCCGGGGTCGTGGGGCCGACCCTATAGTCGTCGGACAAGTCGGCGGCGGGCCAACCTAGTCCCGGGGTCGTGGAGACGACCCTATAGTCGTCGGACATGACGGTGGCGGGCCAATCTAGTCCCAGGGTCGTGGGGACGACCCTATAGTCGTCGGACATGTCGGCGGCGTGCCAATCTAGTCCTGGGGCCGTGGGGACGACCGTATAGTCGTCGGACATGTCGGCGGCTGGCCAACCTAGTCCCGGGGTCGTGGGGACGACCCTATAGTCGTCGGACAAGTCGGCGGCAGGCCAACATAGTCCCGGGGTCGTGGGGACGACCCAATAGTCGTCGGACAAGTCGGTGGCGGGCCAATCTAGTCCCGGGGCCGGGGGACGACCGTATGGTCATCGGACATGTCGGCGGCTGGCCAACTTTGGCCCGTAGTCGTGGGGTCGACCCTATAGTCGTCGGACATGACGGTGGCGGGGCAATCTAGTCCTGGGGTCGTGGGGACGACCCTATAGTCGTCGGACATGTCGGCGGCTGGCCAACCTAATCCCGGGGTGGTAGGGACGACCCTATAGTCGTCGGACAAGTCGGCGGCGGGCCAACCTAGTCCCAGGGTAGTGGAGGCGACCCAATAGTCGTCGGACATGACGGTGGCGGGGCAATCTAGTCCTGGGGTCGTGGGGACGAACCTATAGTCGTCGGACAAGTCGGCGGCGGGCCAACCTAGACCCGGGGTCGTTGGGACGACCCTATAGTCGTCGGACATGTTGGTGGCGGGCCAACCTAGTCCCGGGGTCGTGGGGACGACCCTATAGTCGTCGGACAAGTCGGCGGCGGGCCAACCTAGTCCCGGGGTCGTGGGGACGACCCTATAGTCGTCGGACATGACGGTGGCGGGCCAATCTAGTTCCGGGGTCGTGGGGACGACCCTATAGTCGTCGGACAAGTCGGCGGCGGGCCAACCTAGTCCCGGGGTCGTGGGGGCGACCCTATAGACGGCGGACATGTCGGCGGCAGGCCAACATAGTCCCGGGGTCGTGGGGACGACCCTATAGTCGTCGGACAAGTCGGTGGCGGGCCAATCTAGTCCCGGGGCCGTGGGGACGACCGTATGGTCGTCGGACATGTCGGCGGCTGGCCAACTTTGGCCCGTAGTCGTGGGGTCGATCCTATAGTCGTCGGACATGACGGTGGCGGGCCAATCTAGTCCCAGGGCCGTGGGGACGACCCTATAGTCGTCGGACATTTCGGCGGCGGGCCAACGTAGGCCCGGGGTCGTGGGGCCGACCCTATAGTCGTCGGACAAGTCGGCGGCGGGCCAACCTAGTCCCGGGGTCGTGGAGACGACCCTATAGTCGTCGGACATGACGGTGGCGGGCCAATCTAGTCCCAGGGTCGTGGGGACGACCCTATAGTCGTCGGACATGTCGGCGGCGTGCCAATCTAGTCCTGGGGCCGTGGGGACGACCGTATAGTCGTCGGACATGTCGGCGGCTGGCCAACCTAGTCCCGGGGTCGTGGGGACGACCCTATAGTCGTCGGACAAGTCGGCGGCAGGCCAACATAGTCCCGGGGTCGTGGGGACGACCCTATAGTCGTCGGACAAGTCGGTGGCGGGCCAATCTAGTCCCGGGGCCGGGGGACGACCGTATGGTCATCGGACATGTCGGCGGCTGGCCAACTTTGGCCCGTAGTCGTGGGGTCGACCCTATAGTCGTCGGACATGACGGTGGCGGGGCAATCTAGTCCTGGGGTCGTGGGGACGACCCTATAGTCGTCGGACATGTCGGCGGCTGGCCAACCTAATCCCGGGGTGGTAGGGACGACCCTATAGTCGTCGGACAAGTCGGCGGCGGGCCAACCTAGTCCCAGGGTAGTGGAGGCGACCCAATAGTCGTCGGACATGACGGTGGCGGGGCAATCTAGTCCTGGGGTCGTGGGGACGAACCTATAGTCGTCGGACAAGTCGGCGGCGGGCCAACCTAGACCCGGGGTGGTTGGGACGACCCTATAGTCGTCGGACATGTTGGTGGCGGGCCAACCTAGTCCCGGGGTCGTGGGGACGACCCTATAGTCGTCGGACAAGTCGGCGGCGGGCCAACCTAGTCCCGGGGTCGTGGGGACGACCCTATAGTCGTCGGACATGACGGTGGCGGGCCAATCTAGTTCCGGGGTCGTGGGGACGACCCTATAGTCGCCGGACAAGTCGGCGGCGGGCCAACCTAGTCCCGGGGTCGTGGGGACGACCCTATAGTCGTCGGACATGTCTGCGGCGCGCCAACCTAGTCCCGTGGTCGTGGGGACGACCCTATAGTCGCCGGACAAGTCGGCGGCGGGCCAACCTAGTCCCGGGGTCGTGGGGACGACCCTATTGTCGTCGGACATGTCGGCGGCTGGCCAACCTAGCCCCGGGGTCGTGGGTACGACCCTATAGTCGTCGGAAATGACGGTGGCGGGCCAATCTAGTCCCGGGGTAGTGGGGACGACCCTATAATCGTCGGACATGATGGTGGCGGGCCAATCTATTCGGGGGGTAGTGGGGACGACCCTATAGGCGTCGGACAAGTCGGAGGCGGGCCAACCTAGTCCCGGGGCCGTGGGGACGACCCTGTAGTCGTCGGACATGACGGTGGTGGGCCAATCTAGTCCCGGGGTCGAGGGGACGACCCTATTGTCGTCGGACATGTGGGCGGCTGGCCAAACAAGTCCCGGGATCGTGGGGACGACCCTATAATCGTCGGACATGTCGGCGGCGGGCCAACGTATGCCCAGGGTCGTGGGGACGACCCTATAGTCGTCGGACAAGTCGGCGGCGGGCCAACCCAGTCCCGGGGTCGTGGGGCCGACCCTATAGTCGTCGGACATGACGGTGGCGGGCCAATCTAGACCCGGGGTCGTGGGTACGACCCTATAGTCGTCGGGCATGATGGTGGCGGGCGAATCTAGCTCCGGGATCGTGGGGATGACCCTATAGTCGTCGGACATGTCGGTGGGCAATCTAGCCCGGGGGTCGTGGGGACGATCCTGTTGTCGTCGGACATGACGGTGGTGGCCCAATCTATTCCCCCGGCCGTGGGGACGACCCTGTAGTCGTCGGACATGACGGTGGTGGGCCAACCTAGTCCCGCGGTCGTGGGGACGACCCTATAGTCGTCGGTCATGACGGTGGCAGGCCAATCTAGTCCCGGGGTCGTGGGGACGACCCTATAGTCGTCGGACAAGTCGGCGGCGGGCCAACCTAGTCCCGGGGTCATGGAGACGACCCTATAGTCGTCGGACATGACGGTGGGCAATCTAGCCCGGGGGTCGTGGGGACGATCCTGTTGTCGTCGGACATGACGGTGGTGGCCCAATCTATTCCCCCGGCCGTGGGGACGACCCTGTAGTCGTCGGACATGACGGTGGTGGGCCAATCTAGTCCCGGGGTCGTCGGGACGATCCTATTGTCGTCGGACATGTCGGCGGCTGGCCAACCTAGTTCCAGGGTGGGAGGGACGGCCCTATAGTCGTCGGACAAGTCGGCGGCGGGCCAACCCAGTCCCGGGGTCGTGGGGCCGACCCTATAGTCGTCGGACATGACGGTGGCGGGCCAATCTAGCTCCGGGGTCGTGGGGACGACCCTATAGTCGTCGGACATGTCGGCGGCTGGCCAACCTAGTTCCGGGGTGGGAGGGACGACCCTATGGTCGTCGGACAAGTCGCGGCGGGCCAACCTAGTCCCGGGGTCGTGGGGACGACCCTATAGTCGTCGGACATGACGTTGGCGGGCCAATCTAGTCCCGGGGTCGTGGGGACGACCCTATAGTCGTCGGACATGATGGTGGCGGGCCAATCTAGTCCCGGGGTCGTGGGGACGACCCTATAGTCGTCGAACATGATGGTGGCGGGCCAACCTAGTCCCGGGGTCGTGGGGACGACCCTATAGTCGTCGGACATGACGGTGGCGGGCCAATCTAGTCCCGGGGTCGTGGGGACGACCCTATAGTCTTCGGACATGCCGGCGGCTTGGCAACGTACGCCCAGGGTCGTAGGGACGAACCTATAGTCGTCGGACATAACGATGGCGGGCCAATCTAGCCCCGGGGTCGTGGGGACGACCCTATAGACGTCGGACAAGTCGGCGGCGGGTCAACCTAGTCCCGGGGTCGTGGGGATGACCCTATAGTCGTTGGACATGTTGGCGGCTGGCCAACCTAGTCGCGGGATCGTGGGGACGACCCTATAGTCGTCGAACAACTCGGTGGCGGGCCAACCTAGTCCCGGGGTCGTGGGGATGACCCTATAGTCGTCGGACATATCGGTGGCGGGCCAATCTAGTCCCGGGGTCGTGGGGCGACCCTATAGTCGTCGGACATGACGGCGGCTGGGCAACATTGGTTCGTGGTCGTGGGAACGTCCCTATAGTCGCCGGACAAGTCGGCGGCGGGCCAACCTAGTCCCGGGGTCGTGGAGACGACCCTATAGTCGTCGGACATGTTGGCGGCTGGCCAACCTAGGTCCGGGGTGGGAGGGACGACCCTATAGTCGTCGGACAAGTCGGAGGCGGGCCAACCTAGTCCCGGGGTCGTGGAGACGACCCTATAGTCGTCGGACATATCGGTGGCGGGCCAATCTAGTCCCGGGGTCGTGGGGCGACCCTATAGTCGTCGGACATGACGGTGGCGGGCCACTCTAGTCCCGGGGTCATGGGGACGACCCAATAGTCGTCGGACATGTCGGCGGCTGACCAACTTTGGCCTGTGGTCGTGTGGACAAACCTATAGACCTCCGACATGATGGTGGCGGGCAAATCTAGTCCCGGGGTCGTGGGGCGACCCTATAGTCGTCGGACATGACGGCGGCTGGGCAACATTGGTTCGTGGTCGTGGGAACGTCCCTATAGTCGCCGGACAAGTCGGCGGCGGGCCAACCTAGTCCCGGGGTCGTGGAGACGACCCTATAGTCGTCGGACATGTCGGCGGCTGGGCAACATTGGCCCGTGGTCGTGGGGACGTCCCTATAGTCGCCGGACAAGTCGGCGGCGGGCCAACCTAGTCCCGGGGTCGTGGGGACGACCCTATAGTCGTCGGACATGATGGTGGCGGGCCAATCTAGTCCCGGGGTCGTGGGGACGACCCTATAGTCGTCGAACATGATGGTGGCGGGCCAACCTAGGCCCGGGGTCGTGGGGACGACCCTATAGTCGTCGGACATGACGGTGGCGGGCCAATCTAGTCCCGGGGTCGTGGGGACGACCCCATAGGCTTCGGACATGCCGGCGGCGGGCCAACCTAGGCCCGGGGTCGTGGGGACGACCCTATAGTCGTCGGACATGACGGTGGCGGGCCAATCTAGTCCCGGGGTCGTGGGGACGACCCCATAGGCTTCGGACATGCCGGCGGCTGGCCAACCCCAGTCCCGGGATCGTGGGGACGACCCTATAGTCGTCGGACATGTCGGCGGCGGGCCAACCTAGTCCGGGGGTCGTGGAGACGACCCTATAGTCGTCGGACATGTCGGTGGCGGGCCAATCTAGTCCCGGGGTCGTGGGGCGACCCTATAGTCGTCGGACATGACGGTGGCGGGCCACTCTAGTCCCGCGGTCATGGGGACGACCCAATAGTCGTCGGACATGTCGGCGGCTGACCAACTTTGACCCGCGGTCGTGTGGACAAACCTATAGACCTCCGACATGATGGTGGCGGGCCAATCTAGTCCCGGCGTCGTGGGGACGACCCTATAGTCGTCGGACATGTCGGCGGCTGGGCAACATTGGCCCGTGGTCGTGGGAACGTCCCTATAGTCGCCGGACAAGTCGGCGGCGGGCCAACCTAGTCCCGGGGTCGTGGAGACGACCCTATAGTCGTCGGACATGTCGGCGGCTTGCCAACCTAGTCCCGGGGTGGTAGGGACGACCCTATAGTCGTCGGACAAGTCGGCGGCGGGCCAACCTACTCCCGGGGTCGTGGGGACGACCCTATAGTCGTCGGACATGATGGTGGCGGGCCAATCTAGTCCCGGGGTCGTGGGGACGACCCTATAGTCGTCGGACAAGTCGGCGACGGGCCAACGTAGCCCCGGTGTCGTGGGGACGACCCTATTGTCGTCGGAAATGTCGGCGGCGGTCCAATATAGTCCCGGGGTAGTGGGGGCGACCCTATAGTCGTCGGACATTTCGGCGGCTGGGCAACTTTGGCCCGTGGTCGTGGGGACGCCCCTATAGTCGTCGGACAAGTCAGCGGCGGGCCAACCTAGTCCCGGGGTGGGAGGGAAGACCCTATAGTCGTCGGACAAGTCGGTGGTGGGCCAATCTATTCCCGGGGCCGTGGGGACGACCCTGTAGTCGTCGGACATGACGGTGATGGGCCAATCTAGTCCCGGGGTCGTGGGGACGACCCTATTGTCGTCGGACATGTCGGCGGCTGGCCAACCTAGTCCCGGGGTCGTGGGTACGACCCTATACTCGTCGGACATGACGGTGGCGGGCCACTCTAGTCCCGGGGTCATGGGGACGACCCTATAGTCTTCGGACAAGTCGGCGGCGGGCCAATCTAGTCCCGGGGTCGTGGGGACGACCCTATAGTCGTCGGACAAGTCGGCGGCGGGCCAACATAGTCCCGGGGTCGTGGGGACGACCCCATAGTCGTCGGACAAGTCGGCGGCGGGCCAACCTAGTCGCGGGGTGGTGGGGACGACCCTATAATCGTCGGACATGATGGTGGCGGGGCAATCTAGTCCGGGGGTCGTGGGGACGATCCTGTAGTCGTCGGACATGACGGCGGCGGGCCAATCTAGTCCCGGGGTCGTGGGGACGACCTTATTGTCGTCGGACAAGTCGGCGGCGGGCCAACCTAGTCCCGGGGTCATGGAGACGACCCTATAGTCGTCGGACATGACGGTGGGCAATCTAGCCCGGGGGTCGTGGGGACGATCCTGTTGTCGTCGGACATGACGGTGGTGGCCCAATCTATTCCCCGGGCCGTGGGGACGACCCTGTAGTCGTCGGACATGACGGCGGCGGGCCAATCTAGCTCCGGGGACGTGGGGACGACCCTGTAGTCGTCGGACATGACGGTGGTGGGCCAATCTAGTCCCGGGGTCGTGGGGACGACCCTATTGTCGTCGGACATGTCGGCGGCTGGCCAACCTAGCCCCGGGGTCGTGGGTACGACCCTATAGTCGTCGGAAATGACGGTGGCGGGCCAATCTAGTCCCGGGGTAGTGGGGACGACCCTATAATCGTCGGACATGATGGTGGCGGGCCAATCTATTCCGGGGGTAGTGGGGACGACCCTATAGGCGTCGGACAAGTCGGAGGCGGGCCAACCTAGTCCCGGGGCCGTGGGGACGACCCTGTAGTCGTCGGACATGACGGTGGTGGGCCAATCTAGTCCCGGGGTCGAGGGGACGACCCTATTGTCGTCGGACATGTGGGCGGCTGGCCAAACTAGTCCCGGGATCGTGGGGACGACCCTATAATCGTCGGACATGTCGGCGGCGGGCCAACGTATGCCCAGGGTCGTGGGGACGACCCTATAGTCGTCGGACAAGTCGGCGGCGGGCCAACCCAGTCCCGGGGTCGTGGGGCCGACCCTATAGTCGTCGGACACGACGGTGGCGGGCCAATCTAGCTCCGGGGTCGTGTGGACGACCCTATAGTCGTCGGACATGTCGGCGGCTGGCCAACCTAGTTCCGGGGTGGGAGGGACGACCCTATGGTCGTCGGACAAGTCGCGGCGGGCCAACCTAGTCCCGGGGTCGTGGGGACGACCCTATAGTCGTCGGACATGACGTTGGCGGGCCAATCTAGTCCCGGGGTCGTGGGGACGACCCTATAGTCGTCGGACATGATGGTGGCGGGCCAATCTAGTCCCGGGGTCGTGGGGACGACCCTATAGTCGTCGAACATGATGGTGGCGGGCCAACCTAGTCCCGGGGTCGTGGGGACGACCCTATAGTCGTCGGACATGACGGTGGCGGGCCAATCTAGTCTCGGGGTCGTGGGGACGACCCTATAGTCTTCGGACATGCCGGCGGCTGGGCAACGTACGCCCAGGGTCGTAGGGACGAACCTATAGTCGTCGGACATAACGATGGCGGGCCAATCTAGCCCCGGGGTCGTGGGGACGACCCTATAGACGTCGGACAAGTCGGCGGCGGGTCAACCTAGTCCCGGGGTCGTGGGGATGACCCTATAGTCGTTGGACATGTTGGCTGCTGGCCAACCGAGTCGCGGGATCGTGGGGACGACCCTATAGTCGTCGGACATGTCGGCGGCGGGCCAACGTATGCCCAGGGTCGTGGGGACGACCCTATAGTCGTCGGACATGTCGGCGGCGGACCAACGTATGCCCAGGGTCGTAGGGACGAACCTATAGTCGTCGGACATGTCGGCGGCGGGCCAACCTAGCCCCGGGGTCGTGGGGACGACCCAATAGTCGTCGGACATGTCGGCGGCTGGCCAATCTAGCCCCGCGGTCGTGGGGACGACCCTATAGGCGTCGGACAAGTCGGCGGCGGGCCAACGTAGCCGCGGGGTGGTGGGGACGACCCTATAGTCGTCGGACATGACTGTGGCGGGCCAATCTAGTCCCGGGGTCGTGGGGACGACCCTGTAGGCGTCGGACAAGTCGGCGGCGGGCCAACCTAGTCGCGGGGTCGTGGGGACGACACAATAGTCGTCGGACATGTCGGCGGCTGGCCAATCTAGCCCCGGGGTCGTGGGGACGACCCTATAGGCGCCGGACAAGTCGGCGGCGGGCCAAGCTAGTCCCGTGGTCGTGGGTACGACCCTATAGTCGTCGGACATGACGGTGGCTGGGCAACATTGGTTCGTGGTCGTGGGAACGTCCCTATAGTCGCCGGACAAGTCGGCGGCGGGCCAACCTAGTCCCGGGGTCGTGGAGACGACCCTATAGTCGTCGGACATGTCGGCGGCGGGCCAACCTAGTCCGGGGGTCGTGGAGACGACCCTATAGTCGTCGGACATGACGGTGGCGGGCCAATCTAGCTCCGGGGTCGTGGGGACGACCCTATAGTCGTCGGACATATCGGCGGCTGGCCAACCTAGTTCCGGGGTGGGAGGGACGACCCTATGGTCGTCGGACAAGTCGCGGCGGGCCAACCTAGTCCCGGGGTCGTGGGGACGACCCTATAGTCGTCGGACATGACGTTGGCGGGCCAATCTAGTCCCGGGGTCGTGGGGACGACCCTATAGTCGTCGGACATGATGGTGGCGGGCCAATCTAGTCCCGGGGTCGTGGGGACGACCCTATAGTCGTCGAACATGATGGTGGCGGGCCAACCTAGTCCCGGGGTCGTGGGGACGACCCTATAGTCGTCGGACATGACGGTGGCGGGCCAATCTAGTCCCGGGGTCGTGGGGACGACCCTATAGTCTTCGGACATGCCGGCGGCTGGGCAACTTTGGCCCGTTGTCGTGGGGACGACCGTATAGTCGTCGGGCAAGTCGGTGGCTGGCCAACCTAGTCCCGGGATCGTGGGGACGACCCTATAGTCGTCGGACATGTCGGCGGCGGCCCAACGTACACCCAGGGTCGTAGGGACGAACCTATAGTCGTCGGACATAACGATGGCGGGCCAATCTAGCCCCGGGGTCGTGGGGACGACCCTATAGACGTCGGACAAGTCGGCGGCGGATCAACCTAGTCCCGGGGTCGTGGGGATGACCCTATAGTCGTTGGACATGTTGGCGGCTGGCCAACCTAGTCGCGGGATCGTGGGACGACCCTATAGTC
Organism: Andrena fulva; assembly: GCA_946251845.1. Lineage (NCBI taxonomy): Eukaryota > Metazoa > Arthropoda > Insecta > Hymenoptera > Andrenidae > Andrena > Andrena fulva. The sequence continues at coordinate 1,088,489 of CAMITZ010000112.1, read as the reverse complement.
GTCGGACAACTCGGCGGCGGGCCAACCTAGTACCGGGGTCGTGGAGACGACCCTATAGTCGTCGGACATGTCGGCGGCGGGCCAACCTAGTCCGGGGGTCGTGGAGACGACCCTATAGTCGTCGGACATGACGGTGGCGGGCCAATCTAGTCCCGGGGTCGTGGGGACGACCCTATAGTCGTCGGACAAGTCGGCGGCGGGCCAACCTAGTCCCGGGGTCATGGAGACGACCCTATAGTCGTCGGACATGACGGTGGGCAATCTAGCCCGGGGGTCGTGGGGACGATCCTGTTGTCGTCGGACATGACGGTGGTGGCCCAATCTATTCCCCGGGCCGTGGGGACGACCCTGTAGTCGTCGGACATGACGGTGGTGGGCCAATCTAGTCCCGGGGTCGTGGGGACGATCCTATTGTCGTCGGACATGTCGGCGGCTGGCCAACCTAGTTCCGGGGTGGGAGGGACGACCCTATAGTCGTCGGACAAGTCGGCGGCGGGCCAACCCAGTCCCGGGGTCGTGGGGCCGACCCTATAGTCGTCGGACATGACGGTGGCGGGCCAATCTAGCTCCGGGGTCGTGGGGACGACCCTATAGTCGTCGGACATGTCGGCGGCTGGCCAACCTAGTTCCGGGGTGGGAGGGACGACCCTATGGTCGTCGGACAAGTCGCGGCGGGCCAACCTAGTCCCGGGGTCGTGGGGACGACCCTATAGTCGTCGGACATGACGTTGGCGGGCCAATCTAGTCCCGGGGTCGTGGGGACGACCCTATAGTCGTCGGACATGATGGTGGCGGGCCAATCTAGTCCCGGGGTCGTGGGGACGACCCTATAGTCGTCGAACATGATGGTGGCGGGCCAACCTAGTCCCGGGGTCGTGGGGACGACCCTATAGTCGTCGGACATGACGGCGGCGGGCCAATCAAGCCCCGGGGTTGTGGGGACGACCCTATAGTCTTCGGACATGCCGGCGGCTGGGCAACTTTGGCCCGTTGTCGTGGGGACGACCGTATAGTCGTCGGGCAAGTCGGTGGCTGGTCAACCTAGTCCCGGGATCGTGGGGACGACCCTATAGTCGTCGGACATGTCGGCGGCGGCCCAACGTACGCCCAGGGTCGTAGGGACGAACCTATAGTCGTCGGACATAACGATGGCGGGCCAATCTAGCCCCGGGGTCGTGGGGACGACCCTATAGACGTCGGACAAGTCGGCGGCGGGTCAACCTAGTCCCGGGGTCGTGGGGATGACCCTATAGTCGTTGGACATGTTGGCGGCTGGCCAACCTAGTCGCGGGATCGTGGGGACGACCCTATAGTCGTCGGACAACTCGGCGGCGGGCCAACCTAGTCCCGGGGTCGTGGAGACGACCCTATAGTCGTCGGACATGTCGGCGGCGGCCCAACCTAGTCCGGGGGTCGTGGAGACGACCCTATAGTCGTCGGACATGTCGGTGGCGGGCCAATCTAGTCCCGGGGTCGTGGGGACAACCCTATAGACCTCCGACATGATGGTGGCGGGCCAATCTAGTCCCGGGGTCGTGGGGACGACCCTATAGTCGTCGGACATGTCGGCGGCTGGGCAACATTGGTTCGTGGTCGTGGGAACGTCCCTATAGTCGCCGGACAAGTCGGCGGCGGGCCAACCTAGTCCCGGGGTCGTGGAGACGACCCTATAGTCGTCGGACATATCGGTGGCGGGCCAATCTAGTCCCGGGGTCGTGGGGCGACCCTATAGTCGTCGGACATGACGGTGGCGGGCCACTCTAGTCCCGGGGTCATGGGGACGACCCAATAGTCGTCGGACATGTCGGCGGCTGACCAACTTTGGCCTGTGGTCGTGTGGACAACCCTATAGACCTCCGACATGATGGTGGCGGGACAATCTAGTCCCGGGGTCGTGGGGACGACCCTATAGTCGCCGGACATGTCGGCGGCTGGGCAACATTGGCCCGTGGTCGTGGGGACGTCCCTATACTCGCCGGACAAGTCGGCGGCGGGCCAACCTAGTCCCGGGGTCGTGGAGACGACCCTATAGTCGTCGGACATGTCGGCGGCTGGGCAACATTGGCCCGTGGTCGTGGGTACGTCCCTATAGTCGCCGGACAAGTCGGCGGAGGGCCAACCTAGTCCCGGGGTCGTGGGGACGACCCTATAGTCGTCGGACATGACGGTGGCGGGCCAATCTAGTCCCGGGGCCGTGGGGACGACCCTGTAGTCGTCGGACATGACGGTGGTGGGCCAATCTAGTCCCGGGGTCGAGGGGACGACCCTATTGTCGTCGGACATGTGGGCGGCTGGCCAAACTAGTCCCGGAATCGTTGGGACGACCCTATAATCGTCGGACATGTCGGCGGCGGGCCAACCCAGTCCCGGGGTCGTGGGGCCGACCCTATAGTCGTCGGACATGACGGTGGCGGGCCAATCTAGTCCCGGGGTCGTGGGTACGACCCTATAGTCGTCGGGCATGACGGTGGCGGGCGAATCTAGCTCCGGGGTCGTGGGGACGACCCTATAGTCGTCGGACAAGTCGGCGGCGGGCCAACCTAGTCCCGCGGTCGTGGGGACGACCCTATAGTCGTCGGACATGACGGTGGCGGGCCAATCTAGTCCCGGGGTCGTGGGGACGACCCTATAGTCGTCGGACAAGTCGGCGGCGGGCCAACCTAGTCCCGGGGTCATGGAGACGACCCTATAGACGTCGGACATGACGGTGGGCAATCTAGCCCGGGGGTCGTGGGGACGATCCTGTTGTCGTCGGACATGACGGTGGTGGCCCAATCTATTCCCCGGGCCGTGGGGACGACCCTGTAGTCGTCGGACATGACGGTGGTGGGCCAATCTAGTCCCGGGGTCGTGGGGACGATCCTATTGTCGTCGGACATGTCGGCGGCTGGCCAACCTAGTTCCGGGGTGGGAGGGACGACCCTATAGTCGTCGGACAAGTCGGCGGCGGGCCAACCCAGTCCCGGGGTCGTGGGGCCAACCCTATAGTCGTCGGGCAAGTCGGTGGCTGGCCAACCTAGTCCCGGGATCGTGGGGACGACCCTATAGTCGTCGGACATGTCGGCGGCGGCCCAACGTACGCCCAGGGTCGTAGGGACGAACCTATAGTCGTCGGACATAACGATGGCGGGCCAATCTAGCCCCGGGGTCGTGGGGACGACCCTATAGACGTCGGACAAGTCGGCGGCGGGTCAACCTAGTCCCGGGGTCGTGGGGATGACCCTATAGTCGTTGGACATGTTGGCGGCTGGCCAACCTAGTCGCGGGATCGTGGGGACGACCCTATAGTCGTCGGACAACTCGGCGGCGGGCCAAACTAGTCCCGGGGTCGTGGAGACGACCCTATAGTCGTCGGACATGTCGGCGGCGGGCCAACCTAGTCCGGGGGTCGTGGAGACGACCCTATAGTCGTCGGACATGACGGTGGCGGGCCAATCTAGTCCCGGGGTCGTGGGGACGACCCTATAGTCGTCGGACAAGTCGGCGGCGGGCCAACCTAGTCCCGGGGTCATGGAGACGACCCTATAGTCGTCGGACATGACGGTGGGCAATCTAGCCCGGGGGTCGTGGGGACGATCCTGTTGTCGTCGGACATGACGGTGGTGGCCCAATCTATTCCCCGGGCCGTGGGGACGACCCTGTAGTCGTCGGACATGACGGTGGTGGGCCAATCTAGTCCCGGGGTCGTGGGGACGATCCTATTGTCGTCGGACATGTCGGCGGCTGGCCAACCTAGTTCCGGGGTGGGAGGGACGACCCTATAGTCGTCGGACAAGTCGGCGGCGGGCCAACCCAGTCCCGGGGTCGTGGGGCCGACCCTATAGTCGTCGGACATGACGGTGGCGGGCCAATCTAGCTCCGGGGTCGTGGGGACGACCCTATAGTCGTCGGACATGTCGGCGGCTGGCCAACCTAGTTCCGGGGTGGGAGGGACGACCCTATGGTCGTCGGACAAGTCGCGGCGGGCTAATCTAGTCCCGGGGTCGTGGGTACGACCCTATAGTCGTCGGGCATGACGGTGGCGGGCGAATCTAGCTCCGGGGTCGTGGGGACGACCCTATAGTCGTCGGACAAGTCGGCGGCGGGCCAACCTAGTCCCGCGGTCGTGGGGACGACCCTATAGTCGTCGGACATGACGGTGGCGGGCCAATCTAGTCCCGGGGTCGTGGGGACGACCCTATAGTCGTCGGACAAGTCGGCGGCGGGCCAACCTAGTCCCGGGGTCATGGAGACGACCCTATAGACGTCGGACATGACGGTGGGCAATCTAGCCCGGGGGTCGTGGGGACGATCCTGTTGTCGTCGGACATGACGGTGGTGGCCCAATCTATTCCCCGGGCCGTGGGGACGACCCTGTAGTCGTCGGACATGACGGTGGTGGGCCAATCTAGTCCCGGGGTCGTGGGGACGATCCTATTGTCGTCGGACATGTCGGCGGCTGGCCAACCTAGTTCCGGGGTGGGAGGGACGACCCTATAGTCGTCGGACAAGTCGGCGGCGGGCCAACCCAGTCCCGGGGTCGTGGGGCCGACCCTATAGTCGTCGGGCAAGTCGGTGGCTGGCCAACCTAGTCCCGGGATCGTGGGGACGACCCTATAGTCGTCGGACATGTCGGCGGCGGCCCAACTTACGCCCAGGGTCGTAGGGACGAACCTATAGTCGTCGGACATAACGATGGCGGGCCAATCTAGCCCCGGGGTCGTGGGGACGACCCTATAGACGTCGGACAAGTCGGCGGCGGGTCAACCTAGTCCCGGGGTCGTGGGGATGACCCTATAGTCGTTGGACATGTTGGCGGCTGGCCAACCTAGTCCGGGGGTCGTGGAGACGACCCTATAGTCGTCGGACATGACGGTGGCGGGCCAATCTAGTCCCGGGGTCGTGGGGACGACCCTATAGTCGTCGGACAAGTCGGCGGCGGGCCAACCTAGTCCCGGGGTCATGGAGACGACCCTATAGTCGTCGGACATGACGGTGGGCAATCTAGCCCGGGGGTCGTGGGGACGATCCTGTTGTCGTCGGACATGACGGTGGTGGCCCAATCTATTCCCCGGGCCGTGGGGACGACCCTGTAGTCGTCGGACATGACGGTGGTGGGCCAATCTAGTCCCGGGGTCGTGGGGACGATCCTATTGTCGTCGGACATGTCGGCGGCTGGCCAACCTAGTTCCGGGGTGGGAGGGACGACCCTATAGTCGTCGGACAAGTCGGCGGCGGGCCAACCCAGTCCCGGGGTCGTGGGGCCGACCCTATAATCGTCGGACATGACGGTGGCGGGCCAATCTAGCTCCGGGGTCGTGGGGACGACCCTATAGTCGTCGGACATGTCGGCGGCTGGCCAACCTAGTTCCGGGGTGGGAGGGACGACCCTATGGTCGTCGGACAAGTCGCGGCGGGCCAACCTAGTCCCGGGGTCGTGGGGACGACCCTATAGTCGTCGGACATGACGTTGGCGGGCCAATCTAGTCCCGGGGTCGTGGGGACGACCCTATAGTCGTCGGACATGATGGTGGCGGGCCATCCTAGTCCCGGGGTCGTGGGGACGACCCTATAGTCGTCGGACATGACGGTGGCGGGCCAATCTAGTCCCGGGGTCGTGGGGACGACCCTATAGTCTTCGGACATGCCGGCGGCTGGGCAACTTTGGCCCGTTGTCGTGGGGACGACCGTATAGTCGTCGGGCAAGTCGGTGGCTGGCCAACGTAGTCCCGGGATCGTGGGGACGACCCTATAGTCGTCGGACAAGTCGGCGGCGGCCCAACGTACGCCCAGGGTCGTAGGGACGAACCTATAGTCGTCGGACATAACGATGGCGGGCCAATCTAGCCCCGGGGTCGTGGGGACGACCCTATAGACGTCGGACAAGTCGGCGGCGGGTCAACCTAGTCCCGGGGTCGTGGGGATGACCCTATAGTCGTTGGACATGTTGGCGGCTGGCCAACCTAGTCGCGGGATCGTGGGGACGACCCTATAGTCGTTGGACAACTCGGCGGCGGGCCAACCTAGTCCCGGGGTCGTGGAGACGACCCTATGGTCGTCGGACATGTCGGCGGCGGGCCAACCTAGTCCGGGGGTCGTGGAGACGACCCTATAGTCGTCGGACATGTCGGTGGCGGGCCAATCTAGTCCCGGGGTCGTGGGGCGAACCTATAGTCGTCGGACATGACGGTGGCGGGCTCCTCAAGTCCCGCGGTCATGGGGACGACCCAATAGTCGTCGGACATTTCGGCGGCTGACCAACTTTGGCCCGTGGTCGTGTGGACAACCCTATAGACCTCCGACATGATGGTGGCGGGCCAATCTAGTCCCGGGGTCGTGGGGACGACCCTATAGTCGTCGGACATATCGGCGGCTGGGCAACGTTGGTTCGTGGTCGTGGGAACGTCCCTATAGTCGCCGGACAAGTCGGCGGCGGGCCAACCTAGTCCCGGGGTCGTGGAGACGACCCTATAGTCGTCGGACATATCGGTGGCGGGCCAATCTAGTCCCGGGGTCGTGGGGCGACCCTATAGTCGTCGGACATGACGGTGGCGGGCCACTCTAGTCCCGGGGTCATGGGGACGACCCAATAGTCGTCGGACATGTCGGCGGCTGACCAACTTTGGCCTGTGGTCGTGTGGACAACCCTATAGACCTCCGACATGATGGTGGCGGGCCAATCTAGTCCCGGGGTCGTGGGGACGACCCTATAGTCGTCGGACATGTCGGCGGCTGGGCAACATTGGCCCGTGGTCGTGGGGACGTCCCTATAGTCGCCGGACAAGTCGGCGGCGGGCCAACCTAGTCCCGGGGTCGTGGAGACGACCCTATAGTCGTCGGACATGTCGGCGGCTGGGCAACATTGGCCCGTGGTCGTGGGGACGTCCCTATAGTCGCCGGACAAGTCGGCGGCGGGCCAACCTAGTCCCGGGGTCGTGGGGACGACCCTATAGTCGTCGGACAAGTCGGCGGCGGGCCAACATAGTCCCGGGGTCGTGGGGACGACCCTATAGTCGTCGGACATGTCGGCGGCTGGCCAACCTAGTTCCGGGGTGTGAGGGACGACCCTATAGTCGTCGGACATGTCGGCGGCTGGTCAACCTAGTTCCGGGGAGGGAGGGACGACCCTATAGTCGTCGGACAAGTCGGAGGCGGGCCAACCTAGTCCCGGGGTCGTGGGGACGACCCTATAGTCGTGGGACAAGTCGGCGGCGGGCCAACATAGTCCCGGGGTCGTGGGGACGACCCTATAGTCGTCGGACATGTCGGCGGCGGGCCAACCTAGTCCCGGGATCGTGGGGCGACCCTATAGTCGCCGGACATGTCGGCGGCTGGCCAATCTCGCCCCGCGGTCGTGGGGACGACCCTATAGGCGTCGGACAAGTCGGCGGCGGGCCAACCTAGTCCCGGGGTCGTGGAGACGACCCTATAGTCGACGGACATGTCGGCGGCTTGCCAACCTAGTCCCGGGGTGGTAGGAACGACCCTATTGTCGTCGGACAAGTCGGCGGCGGGCCAACCTAGTCCCGCGGTCGTGGGGACGACCCTATAGTCGTCGGACATGATGGTGGCGGGCCAATCTAGTCCCGGGGTCGTGGGGACGACCCTATAGTCGTCGGACAAGTCAGCGGCGGGCCATCCTAGCCCCGGTGTCGTGGGGACGACCATATAGTCGTCGGACATGTCGGCGGCTGACCAACTTTGGCCCGTGGTCGTGGCGACGACCCTATAGTCGTCGGACATGACGGTGGCGGGCCAATCTAGCCCCGGGGTCGTGGGGACGACCCTATAGTCGTCGGACATGTCGGCGGCTGGCCAACCCTTGTTCCGGGGTGGGAGGGACGACCCGATAGTCGTCGGACATGTCGGCGGCGGGCCAACCTAGTCCCGGGGTCGTGGAGACTACCCTATAGTCGTCGGACATGACTGTGGCGGGGCAATCTAGTCCCGGGGTAGTGGGGGCGACCCTATAGTCGTCGGACATGTCGGCGGCCGGCCAACCTAGTCCCGGGGTCGTGGGTACGACCCTATACTCGTCGGACATGACGGTGGCGGGCCACTCTAGTCCCGGGGTCATGGGGACGACCCAATAGTCGTCGGACATGTCGGCGGCTGACCAACTTTGGCCCGTGGTCGCGGGGACGACCCTATAGTCGTCGGACATGACGGTGGCGGGCCAATCTAGCTCCGTGGTCGTGGGGACGACCCTATTGTCGTCGGACATGTCGGCGGCTGGCCAACCTAGTTCCGGGGTGGGAGGGACGACCCTATAGTCGTCGGACAAGTCGGCGGCGGGCCAACCTAGTCCCGGGGTCGTGGGGACGACCCTATAGGCGTCGGACAAGTCGGCGGCGGGCCAACCTAGTCGCGGGGTGGTGGGGACGACCCTATAGTCGTCGGACATGACTGTGGCGGGCCAATCTAGTCCCGGGGTCGTGGGGACGACCCTATAGTCGTCGGACATGACGGAGGCGGGCGAATCTAGCTCCGGGGTCGTGGGGACGACCCTATAGTCGTCGGACATGTCGGCGGCTGGCCAACCTAGTTCCGGGGTGGGAGGGACGACCCTATAGTCGTCGGACAAGTCGGCCGCGGGCCAACCTAGTCCCGGGGTCGTGGGGACGACCCTATAGTCGTCGGACATGACGGTGGCGGGCCAATCTAGTCCCGGGGTCGTGGGGACGACCCTATAGTCGTCGGACAAGTCGGCGGCGGGCCAACCTAGTCCCGGGGTCGTGGGGACGACCCTATAGTCGTCGGACATGACGGTGGCGGGCCAATGTAGTCCCGGGGTCGTGGGGACGACCCTATAGTCGTCGGACATGATGGTGGCGGGCCAATCTAGTCCCGGGGTCGTGGGGACGACCCTATAGTCGTCGAACATGATGGTGGCGGGCCAACCTAGTCCCGGGATCGTGGGGACGACCCTATAGTCGTCCGACATGTCGGCGGCGGGCCAGCGTACGCCCAGGGTCGTAGGGACGAACCTATAGTCGTCGGACATAACGATGGCGGGCCAATCTAGCCCCGGGCTCGTGGGGACGACCCTATAGACGTCGGGCAAGTCGGCGGCGGGCCAACCTAGTCCCGGGGTCGTGGGGATGACCCTATAGTCGTTGGACATGTTGGCGGCTGGCCAACCTAGTCGCGGGGTCGTGGGGACGACCCTATAGTCGTCGGACAACTCGGCGGCGGGCCAACCTAGTCCCGGGGTCGTGGAGACGACCCTGTAGTCGTCGGACATGACGGTGGCGGGCCAATCTAGTCCCGGGGTCGTGGGGACGACCCTATAGTCGTCGGACAAGTCGGCGGCGGGCCAACCTAGTCGCGGGGTCGTGGGGACGACCCTATAGTCGTCGGACATGACGGTGGCGGGCGAATCTAGCTCCGGGGTCGTGGGGACGACCCTATAGTCGTCGGACATGTCGGCGGCTGGCCAACCTAGTTCCAGGGTGGGAGGGACGACCCTATAGTCGTCGGACAAGTCGGCGGCGGGCCAACCTAGTCCCGGGGTCGTGGGGACGACCCTATAGTCGTCGGACATGACGGTGGCGGGCCAATCTAGTCCCGGGGTCGTGGGGACGACCCTATAGTCGTCGGACAAGTCGGCGGCGGGCCAACCTAGTCCCGGGGTCGTGGGGACGACCCTATAGTCGTCGGACATGACGGTGGCGGGCCAATGTAGTCCCGGGGTCGTGGGGACGACCCTATAGTCGTCGGACATGATGGTGGCGGGCCAATCTAGTCCCGGGGTCGTGGGGACGACCCTATAGTCGTCGAACATGATGGTGGCGGGCCAACCTAGTCCCGGGATCGTGGGGACGACCCTATAGTCGTCGGACATGTCGGCGGCGGGCCAGCGTACGCCCAGGGTCGTAGGGACGAACCTATAGTCGTCGGACATAACGATGGCGGGCCAATCTAGCCCCGGGGTCGTGGGGACGACCCTATAGACGTCGGGCAAGTCGGCGGCGGGCCAACCTAGTCCCGGGGTCGTGGGGATGACCCTATAGTCGTTGGACATGTTGGCGGCGGGCCAACCTAGTCCCGGGGTTGTGGGGACGACCCTATAGTAATCAGTCAGCTGTTACACAGTACAGACGTGTTTATATCTAGCTCGCCTGGTGTTGTTGTCTCTTGAGTGGATTTCGTTTGTGGACTCAACTGTCATACTTCGCTGAGCGATACGTTTTTAGTTCAAATTCTCGGTGGATCAGGGTCTCCTTCTTTCCTGTCATTGTTTCCGGTTTCTTGTGAGATGTCTCCGCCGCCTAAGAAATTGTGCAAACGATGCAGGTCGGTAGTGGTTAATCCACTGTCCTGTGCCAGCTGTGGCGTGCTTTCCCACCCGGGTTGCCTGGGTCTTACCGGTCATCCGTGGAAAATGGGAATGCTTCTGGATTGCGCGGAAAGCACAGGTGCGGTGGCTCCAGCGCCTATGACCTTAGCCCCTAGTGTCTCCAACGATGCATTACTCAGCTCGATGGAGGACCTTCTAAATCGGCAGCTGGCGTTGTTTAGTGAACGGCTTCGAAGAGAGCAGAGGGAAGAGCTTATGAGCTGTCGAGGTGATTTGATGAGGGAGTTTAAATCAGAATGCAATAAGCTCAGTGCATCTATCGGAGCGCTTTCGGGACGTATGGATGCCATCGAGGCCAGAGTCAACGATCTGAGCACGGGCGCAGCGTTGGATAGCTCTGAAGTGATCGAGGCGGCTGTGGTGGAATTCCAGGATAGGAAGAGCAGGGAGAACAACTTGGTAATTTTTAATGTGGATGAGTCCATCTCATCTGCGGGGTTGGATTCCAACGCACCAACCGTCAACGCTGACCGCGTCAAGGTCATGGAGATTTTGAACGCGGTGGCTCCCAACAGCTATGACAGCATGAGGATCAGGAGGATAGGCAAGAGGAGTACGGACAAGGTCCGTCCGATTATTGTCTCGCTGCCGCCGGATATACAGGCCCGTACCATTATCCGGCTTAAGAATAATTATAAGGGTGTCGCCAGGGTTTCGTTGGACTACACTGAGCGTCAGCGACAGCACCTCCGTGCCCTTCAAGAACGTCTTCGGGCCTCGAACGACCCGTCTTTGACCATCAGGTTTATGCACGGAACTCCTACGATTGTGCAGAGGGGAGCGAGTTCTGCCCCAAAAAACCGAGTGTAGCCCCTCTGGTCTATTATCAAAATGTAAGAGGGTTGAGAACGAAACTGTTCATTTTAGGTGAATCTATTGCTTCGTACCATGTGGATTTTGATATTTTGGTGTTTGTCGAAACTTGGCTCACAAAAGATATTGCGTCCTCCGAATTGGGCTTGGATAATTACTGCGTTTTTCGTAAGGATAGGAGCCCTGATACGAGCAATCACTCCCGTGGCGGCGGAGTCCTAGTTGCGGTTAAAAGAGGTTTGAGTGCTACTGAGATTCTTCCGACTGCCGGCAATATAGAACAGATTTTCGTCAGAGTTACCATAGGTGACTCGTCATACGTTTTCGGTTCTGTTTATATTCCTCCCGGGTCACCGTCCGCGACGTATTCTGGACTTTGTAACAGTATGGACGAGGTGCTTGATCATGCTGTCGATATCAACGTGTGCATTTTAGGGGACTTTAATCTGCCGCTTGTTTCCTGGCTATGCGACTCCGCCTCAACGTTAGTCCCAATTATGCATTCTGGCTCTTCGGATGTTAATATATCCGTGTCGGCGATGGCCGAATGCTTTAACTTTCATAGCTGTTTGCAATATAATAATGTACGTAACATCAACGGCAATATGCTGGATTTAATATTCTCCAACTTTCCGTTGCTTGATATTTCTTCCCCTGATGATACTATCCTGCCAGTGGACTCGTACCACCCAGCCTTATCCTTTTCTGTTGGATCCATTACTAAGGGACCTTTTTCGCGAGCCGCAGTCAAGCAAGACTTTTTTAGAGCCGACTACGATTCTATGGTACGTGCCTTAAACTGCGTCAATTGGGATAGCGACCTGGGTAACTTGTCTGCGGATGAGGCCGTTCGAGTATTTTACTCTCATTTGTATTGCGTTATCGATTTGTATGTACCTAAATGTTACATATTTAAGACGTCCTTCCCTAGTTGGTTTTCGCGGGAACTTCGGATAGCCGTTAGTAATAAGAAGCGGGCTCATCGCACTTGGAAGCGCTCTAACCTGCAGTGCGACTTTTTAAATTTTTCTTATCTCCGTACTCGTTGTAAGGTGCTGGCCAAACAGAACTACGCTTCCTACATTGCCAGGCTGGAAGGCAATATTGTACATAATGTTAAGGCGTTCTGGGGGCATGTGAACTCCAAAAGAGGCGACTCTCTATTGCCGGCTCGTATGCATCTTGGGGAGGAGAGCTCTGATTCGGACGAATCAATCGCGAACCTTTTTGCTGGGCATTTTAATTCAGTATTCATTCCACCGTCTAATGTATCCCTCGGCTCTGACCGCGATGGTACTTCCTTAGTGCATTTAGAGAATCTTAATATTGATCTTGCCGAGGTGTATGATGCCATTATGGCTCTTGACCCGAATAAGTCTGCAGGCGATGATGGTGTGCCTCCTATTCTCGTTAAGTCGTGTATTTTTGGGCTGTCCAGAGCTCTTTGGATTATATTCAATTTGTCCCTTAATTCTGGGTCCTTTCCGGCGCTCTGGAAGTCTAGCGTGGTGGCTCCCATTTTCAAATCGGGGGACAAGAGCGAGGTTAAGAACTATAGGCCTATTTCGCTTCTTAGTTGTTTTCCTAAGATTTTTGAAAAGATTGTCACAGGCAAAATTTCGGGGTTGATAAGGGGTAGCTTGTCCGAGGCCCAACATGGCTTCTTTCCGGGTAGGTCTACTGTGACCAATCTTGCGGTCTTTTCGAACTTCGTGTCCTCGGCTTTGGACTTGCGTCAGCAAGTCGATGTTGTGTACACGGATTTTAGGAAGGCATTTGACACGGTGGACCATAGTATTTTGTTGAACAAATTGGGGGCTTTTGGATTCCATGGAAGGCTGTTACTATGGCTACGTAGCTACTTGACTGATCGGTCACAAGTAATTAAGGTTCGTGGTTGCCGCTCTCAACCTATTTTTGCATCTTCAGGGGTTCCTCAAGGGTCACATTTGGGTCCCGTGCTTTTTTGTATATTTATTAACGATCTCCCGGATACCTTTCAATTTGCTACACCACTGCTCTTCGCTGATGATCTGAAATTATTTGCTCGTATTAATTCCTTTGATGATGCATGGAGTTTGCAATGTGACCTCGATCGATTAACGGATTGGTGCAGTGTTAATAGACTCTCCTTGAATTTATCTAAATGCGTGGTTATGAGGATCTTCCGATCTTTTAGTAGCATAAGGTATGCGTATTCTCTGGATATGAAGCTCTTGTCCGGCGTTGAGAGTGTCTGTGACCTCGGGGTGACGTACAACTCTACTTTTTCCTTTAAATTACATGTATATAGAGTCGCTAATGCAGCATCCAAGCAATTGGGTTTTATAATGAGGCACTCGCATGGGTTTAAGAACTTGCGAACATTTAAATTGTTGTTTAACTCCTTGGTAAGGCCCTTTTTGGAGTACGCTTCTGTGATATGGACTCCTCACCAAGCCTACTTACTTGTTGCGTTAGAAAGAGTCCAGCACAGATTCCTGCGGTTTGCGTCTTTCCGCCTTGGGCAACCTATGCATAGATTCAATCATGATTACCAGCCGTTGCTGCATAAGTTCAATTTCTTGACGCTGCATCAGCGCCTTCAGCTAGCCGATTTGACCTTCCTGTTTAGGATTCTCAATGGTCAAGTTATCTGCCCCCAACTTCTGGGGTTAATTAATTTTTACGTGGCGTCCAGGCCGTTGCGGCATACTCCGTTATTTTATGTCAAAGCCTACAGAACGAACATCCTCATGAGTGACCCTATTTCTAGAATGTGTATGCGTGGTAATGAGGTAGCCGACACTATAAACTTCTTCGGATCCTCTGTTGGCATCTTTAAACGGATTGTAACTTCCTCATTTCGCACGTCGTTGCCATAAAATGTAATTTGTTATTGCTATCAGGCATATTTTTATTTCTACTAGTCTTCGTGTATCTATGTATATCGCGTTCTGTACATTACTGTTTTTCCTTCTGTTGAATATTGGGGCTAACCCGTTTAATAAATAAATAAATAAATAAATAAATATAGTCGTCGGCACAAGTCGTCGGACATGTCGGCGGCTGGCCAACTTTGGCCCGTGGTCGTGGGGACGACCCTATAATCGTCGGACATGATGGTGGCGGGCCAATCTAGTCCCGGGGTCGTGGGGACGACCCTATAGTCGTCGGACAAGTCGGCGGCGGGCGAACCTAGTCCCGGGGTCGTGGGGACGACCCTATAGTCGTCGGACATGACGGTGGCGGGCCAATCTAGTCCCGGGGTCGTGGGGACGACCCTATAGTCGTCGGACATGATGGTGGCGGGACAATCTAGTCCCGGGGTCGTGGGGACGACCCTATAGTCGTCGGACAAGTCAGCGGCGGGCCAACCTAGTCCCGGGGTCGTGGGGACGACCCTATAGTCATCGGACATGACGGTGGCGGGCCAATCTAGTCCCGGGGTCGTGGGGACGACCCTATAGGCTTCGGACATGCCGGCGGCGGGCCAACCTAGTCCCAGGGTCGTGGGGACGACCCTATAGTCGTCGGACAAGTCGGCGGCGGGCCAACCCAGTCCCGGGGTCGTGGGGCCGACCCTATGTCGTCGGACATGACGGTGGCGGGCCAATCTAGTCCCGGGGTCGTGGGTACGACCCTATAGTCGTCGGACATGACGGTGGCGGGCGAATCTAGCTCCGGGGTCGTGGGGACGACCCTATTGTCGTCGGACATGTCGGCGGCTGGCCAACCTAGTTCCGGGGTGGGATGGACGACACTATAGTCATCGGACAAGTCGGCGGCGGGCCAACCTAGTCCCGGGGTCGTGGGGACGACCCTATAGTCGTCGGACATGACGGTGGCGGGCCAATCTAGTCCCGGGGTCGTGGGGACGACCCTATAGTCGTCGGACAAGTCGGCGGCGGGCCAACCTAGTCCCGGGGTCATGGAGACGACCCTATAGTCGTCGGACATGACGGTGGGCAATCTAGCCCGGGGTCGTGGGGACGATCCTGTTGTCGTCGGACATGACGGTGGTGGGCCAATCTATTCCCCGGGCCGTGGGGACGACCCTGTAGTCGTCGGACATGACGGTGGTGGGCCAATCTAGTCCCGGGGTCGTGGGGACGACCCTATTGTCGTCGGACATGTCGGCGGCTGGCCAACCTAGTTCCGGGGTGGGAGGGACGACCCTATAGTCGTCGGACAAGTCGGCGGCGGGCCAACCCAGTCCCGGGGTCGTGGGGCCGACCCTATAGTCGTCGGACATGACGGTGGCGGGCCAATCTAGCTCCGGGGTCGTGGGGACGACCCTATAGTCGTCGGACATGTCGGCGGCTGGCCAACCTAGTTCCGGGGTGGGAGGGACGACCCTATGGTCGTCGGACAAGTCGGCGGCGGGCCAACCTAGTCCCGGGGTCGTGGGGACGACCCTATAGTCGTCGGACATGTCGGCGGCGGGCCAACCTAGTCCGGGGGTCGTGGAGACGACCCTATAGTCGTCGGACATGTCGGTGGCGGGCCAATCTAGTCCCGGGGTCGTGGGGCGACCCTATAGTCGTCGGACATGACGGTGGCGGGCCACTCTAGTCCCGCGGTCATGGGGACGACCCAATAGTCGTCGGACATGTCGGCGGCTGACCAACTTTGGCCCGTGGTCGTGTGGACAACCCTATAGACCTCCGACATGATGGTGGCGGGCCAATCTAGTCCCGGGGTCGTGGGGACGACCCTATAGTCGTTGGACATGTCGGCGGCTGGGCAACATTGGCCCGTGGTCGTGGGAACGTCCCTATAGTCGCCGGACAAGTCGTCGGCGGGCCAACCTAGTCCCGGGGTCGTGGAGACGACCCTATAGTCGTCGGACATGTCGGCGGCTTGCCAAACTAGTCCCGGGGTGGTAGGGACGACCCTATAGTCGTCGGACAAGTCGGCGGCGGGCCAACCTAGTCCCGGGGTCGTGGGGACGACCCTATAGTCGTCGGACATGATGGTGGCGGGCCAATCTAGTCCCGGGGTCGTGGGGACGACCCTATAGTCGTCGGACAAGTCGGCGGCGGGCCAACCTAGCCCCGGTGTCGTGGGGACGACCCTATAGTCGTCGGACATGTCGGCGGCTGACCAACTTTGGCCCGTGGTCGTGGGGACGACCCTATAGTCGTCGGACATGACGGTGGCGGGCCAATCTAGCCCCGGGGTCGTGGGGACGACCCTATAGTCGTCGGACATGTCGGCGGCTGGCCAACCTAGTTCCGGGGTGGGAGGGACGACCCTATAGTCGTCGGACATGTCGGCGGCTGGCCAACCTAGTTCCGGGGTGGGAGGGACGACCCTATAGTCGTCGGACAAGTCGGAGGCGGGCCAACCTAGTCCCGGGGTCGTGGGGACGACCCTATAGTCGTCGGACATGACGGTGCCGGGGCAATCTAGCCCCGGGGTCGTGGGGACGACCCTATAGTCTTCGGACAAGTCGGCGGCGGGCCAACCTAGTCCCGGGGTCGTGGGGACAACCCTATAGTCGTCGGACATGACGGTGCCGGGGCAATCTAGCCCCGGGGTCATGGGGACGACCCTAGAGTCGTCGGACATGTCGGCGGCTGGCCAACCTAGTCCCGGGGTGGTAGGGACGACCCTATAGTCGTTGGACACGTCGGCGGCGGGCCAACCTAGTCCCGGGGTAGTGGGGACGACCCTATAGTCGTCGGACATGGCGGTGGCGGGCCAACCTAGTCCCGGGCTCGTGGGGACGAGCCTATAGTCGTCGGACATGTCGGCGGCTGGCCAACCTAGGCCCGGGGTCGTGGGGACGACCCTATAGTCGTCGGACATGACGGTGGCGGGGCAATCTAGCCCCGGGGTCGTGGGGACGACCCTATAGTCGTCGGACATGTCGGCGGCTGGCCAACCTAGTTCCGGGGTGGGAGGGACGACCCTATAGTCGTCGGACATGTCGGCGGCTGGCCAACCTAGTTCCGGGGTGGGAGGGACGACCCTATAGTCGTCGGACATGACGGTGGCGGGGCAATCTAGCCCCGGGGTCGTGGGGACGACCCTATAGTCGTCGGACATGTCGGCGGCTGGCCAACCTAGTCCCGGGGTGGTAGGGACGACCCTATAGTCGTTGGACACGTCGGCGGCGGGCCAACCTAGTCCCGGGGTAGTGGGGACGAGCCTATAGTCGTCGGACAAGTCGGCGGCTGGCCAACCTAGTCCCGGGGTCGTGGGGACGACCCTATAGTCGTCGGACATGACGGTGGCGGGGCAATCTAGCCCCGGGGTCGTGGGGACGACCCTATAGTCGTCGGTCACGTCGGCGGCGGGCCAACGTAGGCCCGGGGTAGTGGGGACGACCCTATAGTCGTCGGACATGGCGGTGGCGGGCCAACCTAGTCCCGGGCTCGTGGGGACGAGCCTATAGTCGTCGGACAAGTCGGCGGCTGGCCAACCTAGTCCCGGGGTCGTGG
The DNA here is from genome assembly GCA_946251845.1 of Andrena fulva. Classification (NCBI taxonomy): domain Eukaryota; kingdom Metazoa; phylum Arthropoda; class Insecta; order Hymenoptera; family Andrenidae; genus Andrena; species Andrena fulva. Next base: position 1,070,909 of record CAMITZ010000112.1, on the reverse strand, counting down.
GGACGACCCTATAGTCGTCGGACATGACGGTGGCGGGGCAATCTAGCCCCGGGGTCGTGGGGACGACCCTATAGTCGTCGGACATGTCGGCGGCTGGCCAACCTAGTCCCGGGGTGGTAGGGACGACCCTATAGTCGTCGGACATGTCGGCGGCGGGCCAACGGAGGCCCGGGGTCGAGGGGACGACCCTATAGTCGTCGGTCACGTCGGCGGCGGGCCAACGTAGGCCCGGGGTAGTGGGGACGACCCTATAGTCGTCGGACATGGCGGTGGCGGGCCAACCTAGTCCCGGGCTCGTGGGGACGAGCCTATAGTCGTCGGACAAGTCGGCGGCGGGCCAACCTAGTCACGGGGACGTGGGGACGACCCTATAGTCGTCGGACATGACGGTGGCGGGCCAATCTAGTCCCGGGGACGTGGGGACGACCCTATAGTCGTCGGACAAGTCGGCGGCTTGACAACCTAGTCCCGGCGTCGTGGGGACGACCCTATAGTTGTCGGACATGACGGTGGCGGGCCAATCTAGTCCCGGGGACGTGGGGACGACCCTATAGTCGTCGGACAAGTCTGCGGCGGGCCAACCTAGTCCCGGGGTCGTGGGGACGACCCGATAGTCGTCGGACATGACGGTGGCGGGCCAATCTAGCCCCGGGGTTGTGGGGACGACCCTATAGTCGTCGGACATGACGGTGGCGGGCCAATCTAGCCCCGGGGTTGTGGGGACGACCCTATAGTCGTCGGACATGTCGGCGGCGGGCCAACCTAGTCCCGGGGTCGTGGGGACGACCCTATAGTCGTCGGACATGATGGTGGCGGGCCAACCTAGTCCCAGGGACGTGGGGACGATTCTATAGTCGTCGGACATGTCGGCGGCGGGCCAACGGAGGCCCGGGGTGGTAGGGACGACCCTATAGTCGTCGTACAAGTCGGCGGCGGGCCAACCTAGTCACGGGGACGTGGGGACGACCCTATAGTCGTCGGACATGACGGTGGCGGGCCAATCTAGTCCCGGGGACGTGGGGACGACCCTATAGTCGTCGGACAAGTCGGCGGCTTGACAACCTAGTCCCGGCGTCGTGGGGACGACCCTATAGTCGCTGGACACGTCGGCGGCGGGCCAACCTAGTCCCGGGGTAGTGGGGACGACCCTATAGTCGTCGGACATGACGGTGGGCAATCTAGCCCGGGGGTCGTGGGGACGATCCTGTTGTCGTCGGACATGACGGTGGTGGCCCAATCTATTCCCCCGGCCGTGGGGACGACCCTGTAGTCGTCGGACATGACGGTGGTGGGCCAATCTAGTCCCGGGGTCGTGGGGACGATCCTATTGTCGTCGGACATGTCGGCGGCTGGCCAACCTAGTTCCAGGGTGGGAGGGACGGCCCTATAGTCGTCGGACAAGTCGGCGGCGGGCCAACCCAGTCCCGGGGTCGTGGGGCCGACCCTATAGTCGTCGGACATGACGGTGGCGGGCCAATCTAGCTCCGGGGTCGTGGGGACGACCCTATAGTCGTCGGACATGTCGGCGGCTGGCCAACCTAGTTCCGGGGTGGGAGGGACGACCCTATGGTCGTCGGACAAGTCGCGGCGGGCCAACCTAGTCCCGGGGTCGTGGGGACGACCCTATAGTCGTCGGACATGACGTTGGCGGGCCAATCTAGTCCCGGGGTCGTGGGGACGACCCTATAGTCGTCGGACATGATGGTGGCGGGCCAATCTAGTCCCGGGGTCGTGGGGACGACCCTATAGTCGTCGAACATGATGGTGGCGGGCCAACCTAGTCCCGGGGTCGTGGGGACGACCCTATAGTCGTCGGACATGACGGTGGCGGGCCAATCTAGTCCCGGGGTCGTGGGGACGACCCTATAGTCTTCGGACATGCCGGCGGCTTGGCAACGTACGCCCAGGGTCGTAGGGACGAACCTATAGTCGTCGGACATAACGATGGCGGGCCAATCTAGCCCCGGGGTCGTGGGGACGACCCTATAGACGTCGGACAAGTCGGCGGCGGGTCAGCCTAGTCCCGGGGTCGTGGGGATGACCCTATAGTCGTTGGACATGTTGGCGGCTGGCAAACCTAGTCGCGGGATCGTGGGGACGACCCTATAGTCGTCGAACAACTCGGTGGCGGGCCAACCTAGTCCCGGGGTCGTGGGGATGACCCTATAGTCGTCGGACATATCGGTGGCGGGCCAATCTAGTCCCGGGGTCGTGGGGCGACCCTATAGTCGTCGGACATGACGGCGGCTGGGCAACATTGGTTCGTGGTCGTGGGAACGTCCCTATAGTCGCCGGACAAGTCGGCGGCGGGCCAACCTAGTCCCGGGGTCGTGGAGACGACCCTATAGTCGTCGGACATGTTGGCGGCTGGCCAACCTAGGTCCGGGGTGGGAGGGACGACCCTATAGTCGTCGGACAAGTCGGAGGCGGGCCAACCTAGTCCCGGGGTCGTGGAGACGACCCTATAGTCGTCGGACATATCGGTGGCGGGCCAATCTAGTCCCGGGGTCGTGGGGCGACCCTATAGTCGTCGGACATGACGGTGGCGGGCCACTCTAGTCCCGGGGTCATGGGGACGACCCAATAGTCGTCGGACATGTCGGCGGCTGACCAACTTTGGCCTGTGGTCGTGTGGACAAACCTATAGACCTCCGACATGATGGTGGCGGGCAAATCTAGTCCCGGGGTCGTGGGGCGACCCTATAGTCGTCGGACATGACGGCGGCTGGGCAACATTGGTTCGTGGTCGTGGGAACGTCCCTATAGTCGCCGGACAAGTCGGCGGCGGGCCAACCTAGTCCCGGGGTCGTGGAGACGACCCTATAGTCGTCGGACATGTCGGCGGCTGGGCAACATTGGCCCGTGGTCGTGGGGACGTCCCTATAGTCGCCGGACAAGTCGGCGGCGGGCCAACCTAGTCCCGGGGTCGTGGGGACGACCCTATAGTCGTCGGACATGATGGTGGCGGGCCAATCTAGTCCCGGGGTCGTGGGGACGACCCTATAGTCGTCGAACATGATGGTGGCGGGCCAACCTAGGCCCGGGGTCGTGGGGACGACCCTATAGTCGTCGGACATGACGGTGGCGGGCCAATCTAGTCCCGGGGTCGTGGGGACGACCCCATAGGCTTCGGACATGCCGGCGGCGGGCCAACCTAGGCCCGGGGTCGTGGGGACGACCCTATAGTCGTCGGACATGACGGTGGCGGGCCAATCTAGTCCCGGGGTCGTGGGGACGACCCCATAGGCTTCGGACATGCCGGCGGCTGGCCAACCCCAGTCCCGGGATCGTGGGGACGACCCTATAGTCGTCGGACATGTCGGCGGCGGGCCAACCTAGTCCGGGGGTCGTGGAGACGACCCTATAGTCGTCGGACATGTCGGTGGCGGGCCAATCTAGTCCCGGGGTCGTGGGGCGACCCTATAGTCGTCGGACATGACGGTGGCGGGCCACTCTAGTCCCGCGGTCATGGGGACGACCCAATAGTCGTCGGACATGTCGGCGGCTGACCAACTTTGACCCGCGGTCGTGTGGACAAACCTATAGACCTCCGACATGATGGTGGCGGGCCAATCTAGTCCCGGCGTCGTGGGGACGACCCTATAGTCGTCGGACATGTCGGCGGCTGGGCAACATTGGCCCGTGGTCGTGGGAACGTCCCTATAGTCGCCGGACAAGTCGGCGGCGGGCCAACCTAGTCCCGGGGTCGTGGAGACGACCCTATAGTCGTCGGACATGTCGGCGGCTTGCCAACCTAGTCCCGGGGTGGTAGGGACGACCCTATAGTCGTCGGACAAGTCGGCGGCGGGCCAACCTAGTCCCGGGGTCGTGGGGACGACCCTATAGTCGTCGGACATGATGGTGGCGGGCCAATCTAGTCCCGGGGTCGTGGGGACGACCCTATAGTCGTCGGACAAGTCGGCGACGGGCCAACGTAGCCCCGGTGTCGTGGGGACGACCCTATTGTCGTCGGAAATGTCGGCGGCGGTCCAATATAGTCCCGGGGTAGTGGGGGCGACCCTATAGTCGTCGGACATTTCGGCGGCTGGGCAACTTTGGCCCGTGGTCGTGGGGACGCCCCTATAGTCGTCGGACAAGTCAGCGGCGGGCCAACCTAGTCCCGGGGTGGGAGGGAAGACCCTATAGTCGTCGGACAAGTCGGTGGTGGGCCAATCTATTCCCGGGGCCGTGGGGACGACCCTGTAGTCGTCGGACATGACGGTGATGGGCCAATCTAGTCCCGGGGTCGTGGGGACGACCCTATTGTCGTCGGACATGTCGGCGGCTGGCCAACCTAGTCCCGGGGTCGTGGGTACGACCCTATACTCGTCGGACATGACGGTGGCGGGCCACTCTAGTCCCGGGGTCATGGGGACGACCCTATAGTCTTCGGACAAGTCGGCGGCGGGCCAATCTAGTCCCGGGGTCGTGGGGACGACCCTATAGTCGTCGGACAAGTCGGCGGCGGGCCAACATAGTCCCGGGGTCGTGGGGACGACCCCATAGTCGTCGGACAAGTCGGCGGCGGGCCAACCTAGTCGCGGGGTGGTGGGGACGACCCTATAATCGTCGGACATGATGGTGGCGGGGCAATCTAGTCCGGGGGTCGTGGGGACGATCCTGTAGTCGTCGGACATGACGGCGGCGGGCCAATCTAGTCCCGGGGTCGTGGGGACGACCTTATTGTCGTCGGACAAGTCGGCGGCGGGCCAACCTAGTCCCGGGGTCATGGAGACGACCCTATAGTCGTCGGACATGACGGTGGGCAATCTAGCCCGGGGGTCGTGGGGACGATCCTGTTGTCGTCGGACATGACGGTGGTGGCCCAATCTATTCCCCGGGCCGTGGGGACGACCCTGTAGTCGTCGGACATGACGGCGGCGGGCCAATCTAGCTCCGGGGACGTGGGGACGACCCTGTAGTCGTCGGACATGACGGTGGTGGGCCAATCTAGTCCCGGGGTCGTGGGGACGACCCTATTGTCGTCGGACATGTCGGCGGCTGGCCAACCTAGCCCCGGGGTCGTGGGTACGACCCTATAGTCGTCGGAAATGACGGTGGCGGGCCAATCTAGTCCCGGGGTAGTGGGGACGACCCTATAATCGTCGGACATGATGGTGGCGGGCCAATCTATTCCGGGGGTAGTGGGGACGACCCTATAGGCGTCGGACAAGTCGGAGGCGGGCCAACCTAGTCCCGGGGCCGTGGGGACGACCCTGTAGTCGTCGGACATGACGGTGGTGGGCCAATCTAGTCCCGGGGTCGAGGGGACGACCCTATTGTCGTCGGACATGTGGGCGGCTGGCCAAACTAGTCCCGGGATCGTGGGGACGACCCTATAATCGTCGGACATGTCGGCGGCGGGCCAACGTATGCCCAGGGTCGTGGGGACGACCCTATAGTCGTCGGACAAGTCGGCGGCGGGCCAACCCAGTCCCGGGGTCGTGGGGCCGACCCTATAGTCGTCGGACACGACGGTGGCGGGCCAATCTAGCTCCGGGGTCGTGTGGACGACCCTATAGTCGTCGGACATGTCGGCGGCTGGCCAACCTAGTTCCGGGGTGGGAGGGACGACCCTATGGTCGTCGGACAAGTCGCGGCGGGCCAACCTAGTCCCGGGGTCGTGGGGACGACCCTATAGTCGTCGGACATGACGTTGGCGGGCCAATCTAGTCCCGGGGTCGTGGGGACGACCCTATAGTCGTCGGACATGATGGTGGCGGGCCAATCTAGTCCCGGGGTCGTGGGGACGACCCTATAGTCGTCGAACATGATGGTGGCGGGCCAACCTAGTCCCGGGGTCGTGGGGACGACCCTATAGTCGTCGGACATGACGGTGGCGGGCCAATCTAGTCTCGGGGTCGTGGGGACGACCCTATAGTCTTCGGACATGCCGGCGGCTGGGCAACGTACGCCCAGGGTCGTAGGGACGAACCTATAGTCGTCGGACATAACGATGGCGGGCCAATCTAGCCCCGGGGTCGTGGGGACGACCCTATAGACGTCGGACAAGTCGGCGGCGGGTCAACCTAGTCCCGGGGTCGTGGGGATGACCCTATAGTCGTTGGACATGTTGGCTGCTGGCCAACCGAGTCGCGGGATCGTGGGGACGACCCTATAGTCGTCGGACATGTCGGCGGCGGGCCAACGTATGCCCAGGGTCGTGGGGACGACCCTATAGTCGTCGGACATGTCGGCGGCGGACCAACGTATGCCCAGGGTCGTAGGGACGAACCTATAGTCGTCGGACATGTCGGCGGCGGGCCAACCTAGCCCCGGGGTCGTGGGGACGACCCAATAGTCGTCGGACATGTCGGCGGCTGGCCAATCTAGCCCCGCGGTCGTGGGGACGACCCTATAGGCGTCGGACAAGTCGGCGGCGGGCCAACGTAGCCGCGGGGTGGTGGGGACGACCCTATAGTCGTCGGACATGACTGTGGCGGGCCAATCTAGTCCCGGGGTCGTGGGGACGACCCTGTAGGCGTCGGACAAGTCGGCGGCGGGCCAACCTAGTCGCGGGGTCGTGGGGACGACACAATAGTCGTCGGACATGTCGGCGGCTGGCCAATCTAGCCCCGGGGTCGTGGGGACGACCCTATAGGCGCCGGACAAGTCGGCGGCGGGCCAAGCTAGTCCCGTGGTCGTGGGTACGACCCTATAGTCGTCGGACATGACGGTGGCTGGGCAACATTGGTTCGTGGTCGTGGGAACGTCCCTATAGTCGCCGGACAAGTCGGCGGCGGGCCAACCTAGTCCCGGGGTCGTGGAGACGACCCTATAGTCGTCGGACATGTCGGCGGCGGGCCAACCTAGTCCGGGGGTCGTGGAGACGACCCTATAGTCGTCGGACATGACGGTGGCGGGCCAATCTAGCTCCGGGGTCGTGGGGACGACCCTATAGTCGTCGGACATATCGGCGGCTGGCCAACCTAGTTCCGGGGTGGGAGGGACGACCCTATGGTCGTCGGACAAGTCGCGGCGGGCCAACCTAGTCCCGGGGTCGTGGGGACGACCCTATAGTCGTCGGACATGACGTTGGCGGGCCAATCTAGTCCCGGGGTCGTGGGGACGACCCTATAGTCGTCGGACATGATGGTGGCGGGCCAATCTAGTCCCGGGGTCGTGGGGACGACCCTATAGTCGTCGAACATGATGGTGGCGGGCCAACCTAGTCCCGGGGTCGTGGGGACGACCCTATAGTCGTCGGACATGACGGTGGCGGGCCAATCTAGTCCCGGGGTCGTGGGGACGACCCTATAGTCTTCGGACATGCCGGCGGCTGGGCAACTTTGGCCCGTTGTCGTGGGGACGACCGTATAGTCGTCGGGCAAGTCGGTGGCTGGCCAACCTAGTCCCGGGATCGTGGGGACGACCCTATAGTCGTCGGACATGTCGGCGGCGGCCCAACGTACACCCAGGGTCGTAGGGACGAACCTATAGTCGTCGGACATAACGATGGCGGGCCAATCTAGCCCCGGGGTCGTGGGGACGACCCTATAGACGTCGGACAAGTCGGCGGCGGATCAACCTAGTCCCGGGGTCGTGGGGATGACCCTATAGTCGTTGGACATGTTGGCGGCTGGCCAACCTAGTCGCGGGATCGTGGGACGACCCTATAGTCGTCGGACAACTCGGCGGCGGGCCAACCTAGTACCGGGGTCGTGGAGACGACCCTATAGTCGTCGGACATGTCGGCGGCGGGCCAACCTAGTCCGGGGGTCGTGGAGACGACCCTATAGTCGTCGGACATGACGGTGGCGGGCCAATCTAGTCCCGGGGTCGTGGGGACGACCCTATAGTCGTCGGACAAGTCGGCGGCGGGCCAACCTAGTCCCGGGGTCATGGAGACGACCCTATAGTCGTCGGACATGACGGTGGGCAATCTAGCCCGGGGGTCGTGGGGACGATCCTGTTGTCGTCGGACATGACGGTGGTGGCCCAATCTATTCCCCGGGCCGTGGGGACGACCCTGTAGTCGTCGGACATGACGGTGGTGGGCCAATCTAGTCCCGGGGTCGTGGGGACGATCCTATTGTCGTCGGACATGTCGGCGGCTGGCCAACCTAGTTCCGGGGTGGGAGGGACGACCCTATAGTCGTCGGACAAGTCGGCGGCGGGCCAACCCAGTCCCGGGGTCGTGGGGCCGACCCTATAGTCGTCGGACATGACGGTGGCGGGCCAATCTAGCTCCGGGGTCGTGGGGACGACCCTATAGTCGTCGGACATGTCGGCGGCTGGCCAACCTAGTTCCGGGGTGGGAGGGACGACCCTATGGTCGTCGGACAAGTCGCGGCGGGCCAACCTAGTCCCGGGGTCGTGGGGACGACCCTATAGTCGTCGGACATGACGTTGGCGGGCCAATCTAGTCCCGGGGTCGTGGGGACGACCCTATAGTCGTCGGACATGATGGTGGCGGGCCAATCTAGTCCCGGGGTCGTGGGGACGACCCTATAGTCGTCGAACATGATGGTGGCGGGCCAACCTAGTCCCGGGGTCGTGGGGACGACCCTATAGTCGTCGGACATGACGGCGGCGGGCCAATCAAGCCCCGGGGTTGTGGGGACGACCCTATAGTCTTCGGACATGCCGGCGGCTGGGCAACTTTGGCCCGTTGTCGTGGGGACGACCGTATAGTCGTCGGGCAAGTCGGTGGCTGGTCAACCTAGTCCCGGGATCGTGGGGACGACCCTATAGTCGTCGGACATGTCGGCGGCGGCCCAACGTACGCCCAGGGTCGTAGGGACGAACCTATAGTCGTCGGACATAACGATGGCGGGCCAATCTAGCCCCGGGGTCGTGGGGACGACCCTATAGACGTCGGACAAGTCGGCGGCGGGTCAACCTAGTCCCGGGGTCGTGGGGATGACCCTATAGTCGTTGGACATGTTGGCGGCTGGCCAACCTAGTCGCGGGATCGTGGGGACGACCCTATAGTCGTCGGACAACTCGGCGGCGGGCCAACCTAGTCCCGGGGTCGTGGAGACGACCCTATAGTCGTCGGACATGTCGGCGGCGGCCCAACCTAGTCCGGGGGTCGTGGAGACGACCCTATAGTCGTCGGACATGTCGGTGGCGGGCCAATCTAGTCCCGGGGTCGTGGGGACAACCCTATAGACCTCCGACATGATGGTGGCGGGCCAATCTAGTCCCGGGGTCGTGGGGACGACCCTATAGTCGTCGGACATGTCGGCGGCTGGGCAACATTGGTTCGTGGTCGTGGGAACGTCCCTATAGTCGCCGGACAAGTCGGCGGCGGGCCAACCTAGTCCCGGGGTCGTGGAGACGACCCTATAGTCGTCGGACATATCGGTGGCGGGCCAATCTAGTCCCGGGGTCGTGGGGCGACCCTATAGTCGTCGGACATGACGGTGGCGGGCCACTCTAGTCCCGGGGTCATGGGGACGACCCAATAGTCGTCGGACATGTCGGCGGCTGACCAACTTTGGCCTGTGGTCGTGTGGACAACCCTATAGACCTCCGACATGATGGTGGCGGGACAATCTAGTCCCGGGGTCGTGGGGACGACCCTATAGTCGCCGGACATGTCGGCGGCTGGGCAACATTGGCCCGTGGTCGTGGGGACGTCCCTATACTCGCCGGACAAGTCGGCGGCGGGCCAACCTAGTCCCGGGGTCGTGGAGACGACCCTATAGTCGTCGGACATGTCGGCGGCTGGGCAACATTGGCCCGTGGTCGTGGGTACGTCCCTATAGTCGCCGGACAAGTCGGCGGAGGGCCAACCTAGTCCCGGGGTCGTGGGGACGACCCTATAGTCGTCGGACATGACGGTGGCGGGCCAATCTAGTCCCGGGGCCGTGGGGACGACCCTGTAGTCGTCGGACATGACGGTGGTGGGCCAATCTAGTCCCGGGGTCGAGGGGACGACCCTATTGTCGTCGGACATGTGGGCGGCTGGCCAAACTAGTCCCGGAATCGTTGGGACGACCCTATAATCGTCGGACATGTCGGCGGCGGGCCAACCCAGTCCCGGGGTCGTGGGGCCGACCCTATAGTCGTCGGACATGACGGTGGCGGGCCAATCTAGTCCCGGGGTCGTGGGGACGACCCTATAGTCGTCGGACAAGTCGGCGGCGGGCCAACCTAGTCCCGGGGTCATGGAGACGACCCTATAGACGTCGGACATGACGGTGGGCAATCTAGCCCGGGGGTCGTGGGGACGATCCTGTTGTCGTCGGACATGACGGTGGTGGCCCAATCTATTCCCCGGGCCGTGGGGACGACCCTGTAGTCGTCGGACATGACGGTGGTGGGCCAATCTAGTCCCGGGGTCGTGGGGACGATCCTATTGTCGTCGGACATGTCGGCGGCTGGCCAACCTAGTTCCGGGGTGGGAGGGACGACCCTATAGTCGTCGGACAAGTCGGCGGCGGGCCAACCCAGTCCCGGGGTCGTGGGGCCAACCCTATAGTCGTCGGGCAAGTCGGTGGCTGGCCAACCTAGTCCCGGGATCGTGGGGACGACCCTATAGTCGTCGGACATGTCGGCGGCGGCCCAACGTACGCCCAGGGTCGTAGGGACGAACCTATAGTCGTCGGACATAACGATGGCGGGCCAATCTAGCCCCGGGGTCGTGGGGACGACCCTATAGACGTCGGACAAGTCGGCGGCGGGTCAACCTAGTCCCGGGGTCGTGGGGATGACCCTATAGTCGTTGGACATGTTGGCGGCTGGCCAACCTAGTCGCGGGATCGTGGGGACGACCCTATAGTCGTCGGACAACTCGGCGGCGGGCCAAACTAGTCCCGGGGTCGTGGAGACGACCCTATAGTCGTCGGACATGTCGGCGGCGGGCCAACCTAGTCCGGGGGTCGTGGAGACGACCCTATAGTCGTCGGACATGACGGTGGCGGGCCAATCTAGTCCCGGGGTCGTGGGGACGACCCTATAGTCGTCGGACAAGTCGGCGGCGGGCCAACCTAGTCCCGGGGTCATGGAGACGACCCTATAGTCGTCGGACATGACGGTGGGCAATCTAGCCCGGGGGTCGTGGGGACGATCCTGTTGTCGTCGGACATGACGGTGGTGGCCCAATCTATTCCCCGGGCCGTGGGGACGACCCTGTAGTCGTCGGACATGACGGTGGTGGGCCAATCTAGTCCCGGGGTCGTGGGGACGATCCTATTGTCGTCGGACATGTCGGCGGCTGGCCAACCTAGTTCCGGGGTGGGAGGGACGACCCTATAGTCGTCGGACAAGTCGGCGGCGGGCCAACCCAGTCCCGGGGTCGTGGGGCCGACCCTATAGTCGTCGGACATGACGGTGGCGGGCCAATCTAGCTCCGGGGTCGTGGGGACGACCCTATAGTCGTCGGACATGTCGGCGGCTGGCCAACCTAGTTCCGGGGTGGGAGGGACGACCCTATGGTCGTCGGACAAGTCGCGGCGGGCTAATCTAGTCCCGGGGTCGTGGGTACGACCCTATAGTCGTCGGGCATGACGGTGGCGGGCGAATCTAGCTCCGGGGTCGTGGGGACGACCCTATAGTCGTCGGACAAGTCGGCGGCGGGCCAACCTAGTCCCGCGGTCGTGGGGACGACCCTATAGTCGTCGGACATGACGGTGGCGGGCCAATCTAGTCCCGGGGTCGTGGGGACGACCCTATAGTCGTCGGACAAGTCGGCGGCGGGCCAACCTAGTCCCGGGGTCATGGAGACGACCCTATAGACGTCGGACATGACGGTGGGCAATCTAGCCCGGGGGTCGTGGGGACGATCCTGTTGTCGTCGGACATGACGGTGGTGGCCCAATCTATTCCCCGGGCCGTGGGGACGACCCTGTAGTCGTCGGACATGACGGTGGTGGGCCAATCTAGTCCCGGGGTCGTGGGGACGATCCTATTGTCGTCGGACATGTCGGCGGCTGGCCAACCTAGTTCCGGGGTGGGAGGGACGACCCTATAGTCGTCGGACAAGTCGGCGGCGGGCCAACCCAGTCCCGGGGTCGTGGGGCCGACCCTATAGTCGTCGGGCAAGTCGGTGGCTGGCCAACCTAGTCCCGGGATCGTGGGGACGACCCTATAGTCGTCGGACATGTCGGCGGCGGCCCAACTTACGCCCAGGGTCGTAGGGACGAACCTATAGTCGTCGGACATAACGATGGCGGGCCAATCTAGCCCCGGGGTCGTGGGGACGACCCTATAGACGTCGGACAAGTCGGCGGCGGGTCAACCTAGTCCCGGGGTCGTGGGGATGACCCTATAGTCGTTGGACATGTTGGCGGCTGGCCAACCTAGTCCGGGGGTCGTGGAGACGACCCTATAGTCGTCGGACATGACGGTGGCGGGCCAATCTAGTCCCGGGGTCGTGGGGACGACCCTATAGTCGTCGGACAAGTCGGCGGCGGGCCAACCTAGTCCCGGGGTCATGGAGACGACCCTATAGTCGTCGGACATGACGGTGGGCAATCTAGCCCGGGGGTCGTGGGGACGATCCTGTTGTCGTCGGACATGACGGTGGTGGCCCAATCTATTCCCCGGGCCGTGGGGACGACCCTGTAGTCGTCGGACATGACGGTGGTGGGCCAATCTAGTCCCGGGGTCGTGGGGACGATCCTATTGTCGTCGGACATGTCGGCGGCTGGCCAACCTAGTTCCGGGGTGGGAGGGACGACCCTATAGTCGTCGGACAAGTCGGCGGCGGGCCAACCCAGTCCCGGGGTCGTGGGGCCGACCCTATAATCGTCGGACATGACGGTGGCGGGCCAATCTAGCTCCGGGGTCGTGGGGACGACCCTATAGTCGTCGGACATGTCGGCGGCTGGCCAACCTAGTTCCGGGGTGGGAGGGACGACCCTATGGTCGTCGGACAAGTCGCGGCGGGCCAACCTAGTCCCGGGGTCGTGGGGACGACCCTATAGTCGTCGGACATGACGTTGGCGGGCCAATCTAGTCCCGGGGTCGTGGGGACGACCCTATAGTCGTCGGACATGATGGTGGCGGGCCATCCTAGTCCCGGGGTCGTGGGGACGACCCTATAGTCGTCGGACATGACGGTGGCGGGCCAATCTAGTCCCGGGGTCGTGGGGACGACCCTATAGTCTTCGGACATGCCGGCGGCTGGGCAACTTTGGCCCGTTGTCGTGGGGACGACCGTATAGTCGTCGGGCAAGTCGGTGGCTGGCCAACGTAGTCCCGGGATCGTGGGGACGACCCTATAGTCGTCGGACAAGTCGGCGGCGGCCCAACGTACGCCCAGGGTCGTAGGGACGAACCTATAGTCGTCGGACATAACGATGGCGGGCCAATCTAGCCCCGGGGTCGTGGGGACGACCCTATAGACGTCGGACAAGTCGGCGGCGGGTCAACCTAGTCCCGGGGTCGTGGGGATGACCCTATAGTCGTTGGACATGTTGGCGGCTGGCCAACCTAGTCGCGGGATCGTGGGGGACGACCCTATAGTCGTTGGACAACTCGGCGGCGGGCCAACCTAGTCCCGGGGTCGTGGAGACGACCCTATGGTCGTCGGACATGTCGGCGGCGGGCCAACCTAGTCCGGGGGTCGTGGAGACGACCCTATAGTCGTCGGACATGTCGGTGGCGGGCCAATCTAGTCCCGGGGTCGTGGGGCGAACCTATAGTCGTCGGACATGACGGTGGCGGGCTCCTCAAGTCCCGCGGTCATGGGGACGACCCAATAGTCGTCGGACATTTCGGCGGCTGACCAACTTTGGCCCGTGGTCGTGTGGACAACCCTATAGACCTCCGACATGATGGTGGCGGGCCAATCTAGTCCCGGGGTCGTGGGGACGACCCTATAGTCGTCGGACATATCGGCGGCTGGGCAACGTTGGTTCGTGGTCGTGGGAACGTCCCTATAGTCGCCGGACATGTCGGCGGCGGGCCAACCTAGTCCGGGGGTCGTGGAGACGACCCTATAGTCGACGGACATGACGGTGGCGGGCCAATCTAGTCCCGGGGTCGTGGGGCGACCCTATAGTCGTCGGACATGACGGTGGCGGGCCACTCTAGTCCCGCGGTCATGGGGACGACCCTATAGTCGTGGGACAAGTCGGCGGCGGGCCAACATAGTCCCGGGATCGTGGGGCCACCCTATAGTCGCCGGACATGTCGGCGGCTGGCCAATCTCGCCCCGCGGTCGTGGGGACGACCCTATAGGCGTCGGACAAGTCGGCGGCTTGCCAACCTAGTCCCGGGGTGGTAGGGACGACCCTATAGTCGTCGGACAAGTCGGCGGCGGGCCAACCTAGTCCCGCGGTCGTGGGGACGACCCTATAGTCGTCGGACATGATGGTGGCGGGCCAATCTAGTCCCGGGATCGTGGGGCGACCCTATAGTCGCCGGACATGTCGGCGGCTGGCCAATCTCGCCCCGCGGTCGTGGGGACGACCCTATAGGCGTCGGACAAGTCGGCGGCTTGCCAACCTAGTCCCGGGGTGGTAGGGACGACCCTATAGTCGTCGGACAAGTCGGCGGCGGGCCAACCTAGTCCCGCGGTCGTGGGGACGACCCTATAGTCGTCGGACATGATGGTGGCGGGCCAATCTAGTCCCGGGGTCGTGGGGACGACCCTATAGTCGTCGGACAAGTCGGCGGCGGGCCATCCTAGCCCCGGTGTCGTGGGGACGACCATATAGTCGTCGGACATGTCGGCGGCTGACCAACTTTGGCCCGTGGTCGTGGGGACGACCCTATAGTCGTCGGACATGACGGTGGCGGGCCAATCTAGCCCCGGGGTCGTGGGGACGACCCTATAGTCGTCGGACATGTCGGCGGCTGGCCAACCCTTGTTCCGGGGTGGGAGGGACGACCCGATAGTCGTCGGACATGTCGGCGGCGGGCCAACCTAGTCCCGGGGTCGTGGAGACTACCCTATAGTCGTCGGACATGACGGTGGCGGGGCAATCTAGTCCGGGGGTCGTGGGGACGATCCTGTTGTCGTCGGACATGACGGTGGTGGGCCAATCTATTCCCGGGGCCGTGGGGACGACCCTGTAGTCGTCGGACATGACGGTGGCGGGCCAATCTAGTCCCGGGGTCGTGGGGACGACCCTATAGTCGTCGGACAAGTCGCCGGCGGGCCAACCTAGTCCCGGGGTCGTGAGAGACGACCCTATAGTCGTCGGACATGACGGTGGCGGGGCAATCTAGTCCGGGGGTCGTGGGGACGATCCTGTTGTCGTCGGACATGACGGTGGTGGGCCAATCTATTCCCGGGGTAGTGGGGGCGACCCTATAGTCGTCGGACAACTCGGCTGCGGGCCAACCTAGTCCCGGGGTCGTGGAGACGACCCTATAGTCGTCGGACATGTCGGCGGCGGGCCAACCTAGTCCGGGGGTCGTGGAGACGACCCTATAGTCGTCGGACATGTCGGTGGCGGGCCAATCTAGTCCCGCGGTCGTGGGGCGACCCTATAGTCGTCGGACATGAAGGTGGCGGGCCACTCAAGTCCCGCGGGCATGGGGACGACCCAATAGTCGTCGGACATGACGGTGGCGGGCCAATCTAGTCCCGGGGTCGTGGGGACGACCCTATAGTCGTCGGACATGATGGTGGCGGGCCAATCTAGTCCCGGGGTCGTGGGGACGACCCTATAGTCGTCGAACATGATGGTGGCGGGCCAACCTAGTCCCGGGGTCGTGGGGACGACCCTATAGTCGTCGGACATGACGGTGGCGGGCCAATCTAGTCCCGGGGTCGGGGGGACGACCCTATAGGCTTCGGACATGCCGGCGGCTGGCCAACCCCAGTCCCGGGATCGTGGGGACGACCCTATAGGCGTCGGACAAGTCGGCGGCGGGCCAACATAGTCCCGGGGTCGTGGGGACGACCCTATAGTCGTCGGACATGTCGGCGGCTGGCCAACCTAGTTCCGGGGTGTGAGGGACGACCCTATAGTCGTCGGACATGTCGGCGGCTGGTCAACCTAGTTCCGGGGTGGGAGGGACGACCCTATAGTCGTCGGACAAGTCGGAGGCGGGCCAACCTAGTCCCGGGGTCGTGGGGACGACCCTATAGTCGTGGGACAAGTCGGCGGCGGGCCAACATAGTCCCGGGGTCGTGGGGACGACCCTATAGTCGTCGGACATGTCGGCGGCGGGCCAACCTAGTCCCGGGATCGTGGGGCGACCCTATAGTCGCCGGACATGTCGGCGGCTGGCCAATCTCGCCCCGCGGTCGTGGGGACGACCCTATAGGCGTCGGACAAGTCGGCGGCGGGCCAACCTAGTCCCGGGGTCGTGGAGACGACCCTATAGTCGACGGACATGTCGGCGGCTTGCCAACCTAGTCCCGGGGTGGTAGGAACGACCCTATTGTCGTCGGACAAGTCGGCGGCGGGCCAACCTAGTCCCGCGGTCGTGGGGACGACCCTATAGTCGTCGGACATGATGGTGGCGGGCCAATCTAGTCCCGGGGTCGTGGGGACGACCCTATAGTCGTCGGACAAGTCAGCGGCGGGCCATCCTAGCCCCGGTGTCGTGGGGACGACCATATAGTCGTCGGACATGTCGGCGGCTGACCAACTTTGGCCCGTGGTCGTGGCGACGACCCTATAGTCGTCGGACATGACGGTGGCGGGCCAATCTAGTCCCGGGGTAGTGGGGGCGACCCTATAGTCGTCGGACATGTCGGCGGCCGGCCAACCTAGTCCCGGGGTCGTGGGTACGACCCTATACTCGTCGGACATGACGGTGGCGGGCCACTCTAGTCCCGGGGTCATGGGGACGACCCAATAGTCGTCGGACATGTCGGCGGCTGACCAACTTTGGCCCGTGGTCGCGGGGACGACCCTATAGTCGTCGGACATGACGGTGGCGGGCCAATCTAGCTCCGTGGTCGTGGGGACGACCCTATTGTCGTCGGACATGTCGGCGGCTGGCCAACCTAGTTCCGGGGTGGGAGGGACGACCCTATAGTCGTCGGACAAGTCGGCGGCGGGCCAACCCAGTCCCGGGGTCGTGGGGCCGACCCTATAATCGTCGGACATGACGGTGGCGGGCCAATCTAGCTCCGGGGTCGTGGGGACGACCCTATAGTCGTCGGACATGTCGGCGGCTGGCCAACCTAGTTCCGGGGTGGGAGGGACGACCCTATGGTCGTCGGACAAGTCGCGGCGGGCCAACCTAGTCCCGGGGTCGTGGGGACGACCCTATAGTCGTCGGACATGACGTTGGCGGGCCAATCTAGTCCCGGGGTCGTGGGGACGACCCTATAGTCGTCGGACATGATGGTGGCGGGCCATCCTAGTCCCGGGGTCGTGGGGACGACCCTATAGTCGTCGGACATGACGGTGGCGGGCCAATCTAGTCCCGGGGTCGTGGGGACGACCCTATAGTCTTCGGACATGCCGGCGGCTGGGCAACTTTGGCCCGTTGTCGTGGGGACGACCGTATAGTCGTCGGGCAAGTCGGTGGCTGGCCAACGTAGTCCCGGGATCGTGGGGACGACCCTATAGTCGTCGGACAAGTCGGCGGCGGCCCAACGTACGCCCAGGGTCGTAGGGACGAACCTATAGTCGTCGGACATAACGATGGCGGGCCAATCTAGCCCCGGGGTCGTGGGGACGACCCTATAGACGTCGGACAAGTCGGCGGCGGGTCAACCTAGTCCCGGGGTCGTGGGGATGACCCTATAGTCGTTGGACATGTTGGCGGCTGGCCAACCTAGTCGCGGGATCGTGGGGACGACCCTATAGTCGTTGGACAACTCGGCGGCGGGCCAACCTAGTCCCGGGGTCGTGGAGACGACCCTATGGTCGTCGGACATGTCGGCGGCGGGCCAACCTAGTCCGGGGGTCGTGGAGACGACCCTATAGTCGTCGGACATGTCGGTGGCGGGCCAATCTAGTCCCGGGGTCGTGGGGCGAACCTATAGTCGTCGGACATGACGGTGGCGGGCTCCTCAAGTCCCGCGGTCATGGGGACGACCCAATAGTCGTCGGACATTTCGGCGGCTGACCAACTTTGGCCCGTGGTCGTGTGGACAACCCTATAGACCTCCGACATGATGGTGGCGGGCCAATCTAGTCCCGGGGTCGTGGGGACGACCCTATAGTCGTCGGACATATCGGCGGCTGGGCAACGTTGGTTCGTGGTCGTGGGAACGTCCCTATAGTCGCCGGACATGTCGGCGGCGGGCCAACCTAGTCCGGGGGTCGTGGAGACGACCCTATAGTCGACGGACATGACGGTGGCGGGCCAATCTAGTCCCGGGGTCGTGGGGCGACCCTATAGTCGTCGGACATGACGGTGGCGGGCCACTCTAGTCCCGCGGTCATGGGGACGACCCTATAGTCGTGGGACAAGTCGGCGGCGGGCCAACATAGTCCCGGGATCGTGGGGCCACCCTATAGTCGCCGGACATGTCGGCGGCTGGCCAATCTCGCCCCGCGGTCGTGGGGACGACCCTATAGGCGTCGGACAAGTCGGCGGCTTGCCAACCTAGTCCCGGGGTGGTAGGGACGACCCTATAGTCGTCGGACAAGTCGGCGGCGGGCCAACCTAGTCCCGCGGTCGTGGGGACGACCCTATAGTCGTCGGACATGATGGTGGCGGGCCAATCTAGTCCCGGGATCGTGGGGCGACCCTATAGTCGCCGGACATGTCGGCGGCTGGCCAATCTCGCCCCGCGGTCGTGGGGACGACCCTATAGGCGTCGGACAAGTCGGCGGCTTGCCAACCTAGTCCCGGGGTGGTAGGGACGACCCTATAGTCGTCGGACAAGTCGGCGGCGGGCCAACCTAGTCCCGCGGTCGTGGGGACGACCCTATAGTCGTCGGACATGATGGTGGCGGGCCAATCTAGTCCCGGGGTCGTGGGGACGACCCTATAGTCGTCGGACAAGTCGGCGGCGGGCCATCCTAGCCCCGGTGTCGTGGGGACGACCATATAGTCGTCGGACATGTCGGCGGCTGACCAACTTTGGCCCGTGGTCGTGGGGACGACCCTATAGTCGTCGGACATGACGGTGGCGGGCCAATCTAGCCCCGGGGTCGTGGGGACGACCCTATAGTCGTCGGACATGTCGGCGGCTGGCCAACCCTTGTTCCGGGGTGGGAGGGACGACCCGATAGTCGTCGGACATGTCGGCGGCGGGCCAACCTAGTCCCGGGGTCGTGGAGACTACCCTATAGTCGTCGGACATGACGGTGGCGGGGCAATCTAGTCCGGGGGTCGTGGGGACGATCCTGTTGTCGTCGGACATGACGGTGGTGGGCCAATCTATTCCCGGGGCCGTGGGGACGACCCTGTAGTCGTCGGACATGACGGTGGCGGGCCAATCTAGTCCCGGGGTCGTGGGGACGACCCTATAGTCGTCGGACAAGTCGCCGGCGGGCCAACCTAGTCCCGGGGTCGTGAGAGACGACCCTATAGTCGTCGGACATGACGGTGGCGGGGCAATCTAGTCCGGGGGTCGTGGGGACGATCCTGTTGTCGTCGGACATGACGGTGGTGGGCCAATCTATTCCCGGGGTAGTGGGGGCGACCCTATAGTCGTCGGACAACTCGGCTGCGGGCCAACCTAGTCCCGGGGTCGTGGAGACGACCCTATAGTCGTCGGACATGTCGGCGGCGGGCCAACCTAGTCCGGGGGTCGTGGAGACGACCCTATAGTCGTCGGACATGTCGGTGGCGGGCCAATCTAGTCCCGCGGTCGTGGGGCGACCCTATAGTCGTCGGACATGAAGGTGGCGGGCCACTCAAGTCCCGCGGGCATGGGGACGACCCAATAGTCGTCGGACATGACGGTGGCGGGCCAATCTAGTCCCGGGGTCGTGGGGACGACCCTATAGTCGTCGGACATGATGGTGGCGGGCCAATCTAGTCCCGGGGTCGTGGGGACGACCCTATAGTCGTCGAACATGATGGTGGCGGGCCAACCTAGTCCCGGGGTCGTGGGGACGACCCTATAGTCGTCGGACATGACGGTGGCGGGCCAATCTAGTCCCGGGGTCGGGGGGACGACCCTATAGGCTTCGGACATGCCGGCGGCTGGCCAACCCCAGTCCCGGGATCGTGGGGACGACCCTATAGGCGTCGGACAAGTCGGCGGCGGGCCAACATAGTCCCGGGGTCGTGGGGACGACCCTATAGTCGTCGGACATGTCGGCGGCTGGCCAACCTAGTTCCGGGGTGTGAGGGACGACCCTATAGTCGTCGGACATGTCGGCGGCTGGTCAACCTAGTTCCGGGGTGGGAGGGACGACCCTATAGTCGTCGGACAAGTCGGAGGCGGGCCAACCTAGTCCCGGGGTCGTGGGGACGACCCTATAGTCGTGGGACAAGTCGGCGGCGGGCCAACATAGTCCCGGGGTCGTGGGGACGACCCTATAGTCGTCGGACATGTCGGCGGCGGGCCAACCTAGTCCCGGGATCGTGGGGCGACCCTATAGTCGCCGGACATGTCGGCGGCTGGCCAATCTCGCCCCGCGGTCGTGGGGACGACCCTATAGGCGTCGGACAAGTCGGCGGCGGGCCAACCTAGTCCCGGGGTCGTGGAGACGACCCTATAGTCGACGGACATGTCGGCGGCTTGCCAACCTAGTCCCGGGGTGGTAGGAACGACCCTATTGTCGTCGGACAAGTCGGCGGCGGGCCAACCTAGTCCCGCGGTCGTGGGGACGACCCTATAGTCGTCGGACATGATGGTGGCGGGCCAATCTAGTCCCGGGGTCGTGGGGACGACCCTATAGTCGTCGGACAAGTCAGCGGCGGGCCATCCTAGCCCCGGTGTCGTGGGGACGACCATATAGTCGTCGGACATGTCGGCGGCTGACCAACTTTGGCCCGTGGTCGTGGCGACGACCCTATAGTCGTCGGACATGACGGTGGCGGGCCAATCTAGTCCCGGGGTAGTGGGGGCGACCCTATAGTCGTCGGACATGTCGGCGGCCGGCCAACCTAGTCCCGGGGTCGTGGGTACGACCCTATACTCGTCGGACATGACGGTGGCGGGCCACTCTAGTCCCGGGGTCATGGGGACGACCCAATAGTCGTCGGACATGTCGGCGGCTGACCAACTTTGGCCCGTGGTCGCGGGGACGACCCTATAGTCGTCGGACATGACGGTGGCGGGCCAATCTAGCTCCGTGGTCGTGGGGACGACCCTATTGTCGTCGGACATGTCGGCGGCTGGCCAACCCTTGTTCCGGGGTGGGAGGGACGACCCGATAGTCGTCGGACATGTCGGCGGCGGGCCAACCTAGTCCCGGGGTCGTGGAGACTACCCTATAGTCGTCGGACATGACTGTGGCGGGGCAATCTAGTCCCGGGGTAGTGGGGGCGACCCTATAGTCGTCGGACATGTCGGCGGCCGGCCAACCTAGTCCCGGGGTCGTGGGTACGACCCTATACTCGTCGGACATGACGGTGGCGGGCCACTCTAGTCCCGGGGTCATGGGGACGACCCAATAGTCGTCGGACATGTCGGCGGCTGACCAACTTTGGCCCGTGGTCGCGGGGACGACCCTATAGTCGTCGGACATGACGGTGGCGGGCCAATCTAGCTCCGTGGTCGTGGGGACGACCCTATTGTCGTCGGACATGTCGGCGGCTGGCCAACCTAGTTCCGGGGTGGGAGGGACGACCCTATAGTCGCCGGACAAGTCGGCGGCGGGCCAACCTAGTCCCGGGGTCGTGGGGACGACCCTATAGGCGTCGGACAAGTCGGCGGCGGGCCAACCTAGTCGCGGGGTGGTGGGGACGACCCTATAGTCGTCGGACATGACTGTGGCGGGCCAATCTAGTCCCGGGGTCGTGGGGACGACCCTATAGTCGTCGGACATGACGGAGGCGGGCGAATCTAGCTCCGGGGTCGTGGGGACGACCCTATAGTCGTCGGACATGTCGGCGGCTGGCCAACCTAGTTCCGGGGTGGGAGGGACGACCCTATAGTCGTCGGACAAGTCGGCCGCGGGCCAACCTAGTCCCGGGGTCGTGGGGACGACCCTATAGTCGTCGGACATGACGGTGGCGGGCCAATCTAGTCCCGGGGTCGTGGGGACGACCCTATAGTCGTCGGACAAGTCGGCGGCGGGCCAACCTAGTCCCGGGGTCGTGGGGACGACCCTATAGTCGTCGGACATGACGGTGGCGGGCCAATGTAGTCCCGGGGTCGTGGGGACGACCCTATAGTCGTCGGACATGATGGTGGCGGGCCAATCTAGTCCCGGGGTCGTGGGGACGACCCTATAGTCGTCGAACATGATGGTGGCGGGCCAACCTAGTCCCGGGATCGTGGGGACGACCCTATAGTCGTCCGACATGTCGGCGGCGGGCCAGCGTACGCCCAGGGTCGTAGGGACGAACCTATAGTCGTCGGACATAACGATGGCGGGCCAATCTAGCCCCGGGCTCGTGGGGACGACCCTATAGACGTCGGGCAAGTCGGCGGCGGGCCAACCTAGTCCCGGGGTCGTGGGGATGACCCTATAGTCGTTGGACATGTTGGCGGCTGGCCAACCTAGTCGCGGGGTCGTGGGGACGACCCTATAGTCGTCGGACAACTCGGCGGCGGGCCAACCTAGTCCCGGGGTCGTGGAGACGACCCTGTAGTCGTCGGACATGACGGTGGCGGGCCAATCTAGTCCCGGGGTCGTGGGGACGACCCTATAGTCGTCGGACAAGTCGGCGGCGGGCCAACCTAGTCGCGGGGTCGTGGGGACGACCCTATAGTCGTCGGACATGACGGTGGCGGGCGAATCTAGCTCCGGGGTCGTGGGGACGACCCTATAGTCGTCGGACATGTCGGCGGCTGGCCAACCTAGTTCCAGGGTGGGAGGGACGACCCTATAGTCGTCGGACAAGTCGGCGGCGGGCCAACCTAGTCCTGGGGTCGTGGGGACGACCCTATAGTCGTCGGACATGACGGTGGCGGGCCAATCTAGTCCCGGGGTCGTGGGGACGACCCTATAGTCGTCGGACAAGTCGGCGGCGGGCCAACCTAGTCCCGGGGTCGTGGGGACGACCCTATAGTCGTCGGACATGACGGTGGCGGGCCAATGTAGTCCCGGGGTCGTGGGGACGACCCTATAGTCGTCGGACAAGTCGGCGGCGGGCCAACCTAGTCCCGGGGTCGTGGGGACGACCCTATAGTCGTCGGACATGACGGTGGCGGGCCAATGTAGTCCCGGGGTCGTGGGGACGACCCTATAGTCGTCGGACATGATGGTGGCGGGCCAATCTAGTCCCGGGGTCGTGGGGACGACCCTATAGTCGTCGAACATGATGGTGGCGGGCCAACCTAGTCCCGGGATCGTGGGGACGACCCTATAGTCGTCCGACATGTCGGCGGCGGGCCAGCGTACGCCCAGGGTCGTAGGGACGAACCTATAGTCGTCGGACATAACGATGGCGGGCCAATCTAGCCCCGGGCTCGTGGGGACGACCCTATAGACGTCGGGCAAGTCGGCGGCGGGCCAACCTAGTCCCGGGGTCGTGGGGATGACCCTATAGTCGTTGGACATGTTGGCGGCTGGCCAACCTAGTCGCGGGGTCGTGGGGACGACCCTATAGTCGTCGGACAACTCGGCGGCGGGCCAACCTAGTCCCGGGGTCGTGGAGACGACCCTGTAGTCGTCGGACATGACGGTGGCGGGCCAATCTAGTCCCGGGGTCGTGGGGACGACCCTATAGTCGTCGGACAAGTCGGCGGCGGGCCAACCTAGTCGCGGGGTCGTGGGGACGACCCTATAGTCGTCGGACATGACGGTGGCGGGCGAATCTAGCTCCGGGGTCGTGGGGACGACCCTATAGTCGTCGGACATGTCGGCGGCTGGCCAACCTAGTTCCAGGGTGGGAGGGACGACCCTATAGTCGTCGGACAAGTCGGCGGCGGGCCAACCTAGTCCTGGGGTCGTGGGGACGACCCTATAGTCGTCGGACATGACGGTGGCGGGCCAATCTAGTCCCGGGGTCGTGGGGACGACCCTATAGTCGTCGGACAAGTCGGCGGCGGGCCAACCTAGTCCCGGGGTCGTGGGGACGACCCTATAGTCGTCGGACATGACGGTGGCGGGCCAATGTAGTCCCGGGGTCGTGGGGACGACCCTATAGTCGTCGGACATGATGGTGGCGGGCCAATCTAGTCCCGGGGTCGTGGGGACGACCCTATAGTCGTCGAACATGATGGTGGCGGGCCAACCTAGTCCCGGGATCGTGGGGACGACCCTATAGTCGTCGGACATGTCGGCGGCGGGCCAGCGTACGCCCAGGGTCGTAGGGACGAACCTATAGTCGTCGGACATAACGATGGCGGGCCAATCTAGCCCCGGGGTCGTGGGGACGACCCTATAGACGTCGGGCAAGTCGGCGGCGGGCCAACCTAGTCCCGGGGTCGTGGGGATGACCCTATAGTCGTTGGACATGTTGGCGGCGGGCCAACCTAGTCCCGGGGTTGTGGGGACGACCCTATAGTAATCAGTCAGCTGTTACACAGTACAGACGTGTTTATATCTAGCTCGCCTGGTGTTGTTGTCTCTTGAGTGGATTTCGTTTGTGGACTCAACTGTCATACTTCGCTGAGCGATACGTTTTTAGTTCAAATTCTCGGTGGATCAGGGTCTCCTTCTTTCCTGTCATTGTTTCCGGTTTCTTGTGAGATGTCTCCGCCGCCTAAGAAATTGTGCAAACGATGCAGGTCGGTAGTGGTTAATCCACTGTCCTGTGCCAGCTGTGGCGTGCTTTCCCACCCGGGTTGCCTGGGTCTTACCGGTCATCCGTGGAAAATGGGAATGCTTCTGGATTGCGCGGAAAGCACAGGTGCGGTGGCTCCAGCGCCTATGACCTTAGCCCCTAGTGTCTCCAACGATGCATTACTCAGCTCGATGGAGGACCTTCTAAATCGGCAGCTGGCGTTGTTTAGTGAACGGCTTCGAAGAGAGCAGAGGGAAGAGCTTATGAGCTGTCGAGGTGATTTGATGAGGGAGTTTAAATCAGAATGCAATAAGCTCAGTGCATCTATCGGAGCGCTTTCGGGACGTATGGATGCCATCGAGGCCAGAGTCAACGATCTGAGCACGGGCGCAGCGTTGGATAGCTCTGAAGTGATCGAGGCGGCTGTGGTGGAATTCCAGGATAGGAAGAGCAGGGAGAACAACTTGGTAATTTTTAATGTGGATGAGTCCATCTCATCTGCGGGGTTGGATTCCAACGCACCAACCGTCAACGCTGACCGCGTCAAGGTCATGGAGATTTTGAACGCGGTGGCTCCCAACAGCTATGACAGCATGAGGATCAGGAGGATAGGCAAGAGGAGTACGGACAAGGTCCGTCCGATTATTGTCTCGCTGCCGCCGGATATACAGGCCCGTACCATTATCCGGCTTAAGAATAATTATAAGGGTGTCGCCAGGGTTTCGTTGGACTACACTGAGCGTCAGCGACAGCACCTCCGTGCCCTTCAAGAACGTCTTCGGGCCTCGAACGACCCGTCTTTGACCATCAGGTTTATGCACGGAACTCCTACGATTGTGCAGAGGGGAGCGAGTTCTGCCCCAAAAAACCGAGTGTAGCCCCTCTGGTCTATTATCAAAATGTAAGAGGGTTGAGAACGAAACTGTTCATTTTAGGTGAATCTATTGCTTCGTACCATGTGGATTTTGATATTTTGGTGTTTGTCGAAACTTGGCTCACAAAAGATATTGCGTCCTCCGAATTGGGCTTGGATAATTACTGCGTTTTTCGTAAGGATAGGAGCCCTGATACGAGCAATCACTCCCGTGGCGGCGGAGTCCTAGTTGCGGTTAAAAGAGGTTTGAGTGCTACTGAGATTCTTCCGACTGCCGGCAATATAGAACAGATTTTCGTCAGAGTTACCATAGGTGACTCGTCATACGTTTTCGGTTCTGTTTATATTCCTCCCGGGTCACCGTCCGCGACGTATTCTGGACTTTGTAACAGTATGGACGAGGTGCTTGATCATGCTGTCGATATCAACGTGTGCATTTTAGGGGACTTTAATCTGCCGCTTGTTTCCTGGCTATGCGACTCCGCCTCAACGTTAGTCCCAATTATGCATTCTGGCTCTTCGGATGTTAATATATCCGTGTCGGCGATGGCCGAATGCTTTAACTTTCATAGCTGTTTGCAATATAATAATGTACGTAACATCAACGGCAATATGCTGGATTTAATATTCTCCAACTTTCCGTTGCTTGATATTTCTTCCCCTGATGATACTATCCTGCCAGTGGACTCGTACCACCCAGCCTTATCCTTTTCTGTTGGATCCATTACTAAGGGACCTTTTTCGCGAGCCGCAGTCAAGCAAGACTTTTTTAGAGCCGACTACGATTCTATGGTACGTGCCTTAAACTGCGTCAATTGGGATAGCGACCTGGGTAACTTGTCTGCGGATGAGGCCGTTCGAGTATTTTACTCTCATTTGTATTGCGTTATCGATTTGTATGTACCTAAATGTTACATATTTAAGACGTCCTTCCCTAGTTGGTTTTCGCGGGAACTTCGGATAGCCGTTAGTAATAAGAAGCGGGCTCATCGCACTTGGAAGCGCTCTAACCTGCAGTGCGACTTTTTAAATTTTTCTTATCTCCGTACTCGTTGTAAGGTGCTGGCCAAACAGAACTACGCTTCCTACATTGCCAGGCTGGAAGGCAATATTGTACATAATGTTAAGGCGTTCTGGGGGCATGTGAACTCCAAAAGAGGCGACTCTCTATTGCCGGCTCGTATGCATCTTGGGGAGGAGAGCTCTGATTCGGACGAATCAATCGCGAACCTTTTTGCTGGGCATTTTAATTCAGTATTCATTCCACCGTCTAATGTATCCCTCGGCTCTGACCGCGATGGTACTTCCTTAGTGCATTTAGAGAATCTTAATATTGATCTTGCCGAGGTGTATGATGCCATTATGGCTCTTGACCCGAATAAGTCTGCAGGCGATGATGGTGTGCCTCCTATTCTCGTTAAGTCGTGTATTTTTGGGCTGTCCAGAGCTCTTTGGATTATATTCAATTTGTCCCTTAATTCTGGGTCCTTTCCGGCGCTCTGGAAGTCTAGCGTGGTGGCTCCCATTTTCAAATCGGGGGACAAGAGCGAGGTTAAGAACTATAGGCCTATTTCGCTTCTTAGTTGTTTTCCTAAGATTTTTGAAAAGATTGTCACAGGCAAAATTTCGGGGTTGATAAGGGGTAGCTTGTCCGAGGCCCAACATGGCTTCTTTCCGGGTAGGTCTACTGTGACCAATCTTGCGGTCTTTTCGAACTTCGTGTCCTCGGCTTTGGACTTGCGTCAGCAAGTCGATGTTGTGTACACGGATTTTAGGAAGGCATTTGACACGGTGGACCATAGTATTTTGTTGAACAAATTGGGGGCTTTTGGATTCCATGGAAGGCTGTTACTATGGCTACGTAGCTACTTGACTGATCGGTCACAAGTAATTAAGGTTCGTGGTTGCCGCTCTCAACCTATTTTTGCATCTTCAGGGGTTCCTCAAGGGTCACATTTGGGTCCCGTGCTTTTTTGTATATTTATTAACGATCTCCCGGATACCTTTCAATTTGCTACACCACTGCTCTTCGCTGATGATCTGAAATTATTTGCTCGTATTAATTCCTTTGATGATGCATGGAGTTTGCAATGTGACCTCGATCGATTAACGGATTGGTGCAGTGTTAATAGACTCTCCTTGAATTTATCTAAATGCGTGGTTATGAGGATCTTCCGATCTTTTAGTAGCATAAGGTATGCGTATTCTCTGGATATGAAGCTCTTGTCCGGCGTTGAGAGTGTCTGTGACCTCGGGGTGACGTACAACTCTACTTTTTCCTTTAAATTACATGTATATAGAGTCGCTAATGCAGCATCCAAGCAATTGGGTTTTATAATGAGGCACTCGCATGGGTTTAAGAACTTGCGAACATTTAAATTGTTGTTTAACTCCTTGGTAAGGCCCTTTTTGGAGTACGCTTCTGTGATATGGACTCCTCACCAAGCCTACTTACTTGTTGCGTTAGAAAGAGTCCAGCACAGATTCCTGCGGTTTGCGTCTTTCCGCCTTGGGCAACCTATGCATAGATTCAATCATGATTACCAGCCGTTGCTGCATAAGTTCAATTTCTTGACGCTGCATCAGCGCCTTCAGCTAGCCGATTTGACCTTCCTGTTTAGGATTCTCAATGGTCAAGTTATCTGCCCCCAACTTCTGGGGTTAATTAATTTTTACGTGGCGTCCAGGCCGTTGCGGCATACTCCGTTATTTTATGTCAAAGCCTACAGAACGAACATCCTCATGAGTGACCCTATTTCTAGAATGTGTATGCGTGGTAATGAGGTAGCCGACACTATAAACTTCTTCGGATCCTCTGTTGGCATCTTTAAACGGATTGTAACTTCCTCATTTCGCACGTCGTTGCCATAAAATGTAATTTGTTATTGCTATCAGGCATATTTTTATTTCTACTAGTCTTCGTGTATCTATGTATATCGCGTTCTGTACATTACTGTTTTTCCTTCTGTTGAATATTGGGGCTAACCCGTTTAATAAATAAATAAATAAATAAATAAATATAGTCGTCGGCACAAGTCGTCGGACATGTCGGCGGCTGGCCAACTTTGGCCCGTGGTCGTGGGGACGACCCTATAATCGTCGGACATGATGGTGGCGGGCCAATCTAGTCCCGGGGTCGTGGGGACGACCCTATAGTCGTCGGACAAGTCGGCGGCGGGCGAACCTAGTCCCGGGGTCGTGGGGACGACCCTATAGTCGTCGGACATGACGGTGGCGGGCCAATCTAGTCCCGGGGTCGTGGGGACGACCCTATAGTCGTCGGACATGATGGTGGCGGGACAATCTAGTCCCGGGGTCGTGGGGACGACCCTATAGTCGTCGGACAAGTCAGCGGCGGGCCAACCTAGTCCCGGGGTCGTGGGGACGACCCTATAGTCATCGGACATGACGGTGGCGGGCCAATCTAGTCCCGGGGTCGTGGGGACGACCCTATAGGCTTCGGACATGCCGGCGGCGGGCCAACCTAGTCCCAGGGTCGTGGGGACGACCCTATAGTCGTCGGACAAGTCGGCGGCGGGCCAACCCAGTCCCGGGGTCGTGGGGCCGACCCTATGTCGTCGGACATGACGGTGGCGGGCCAATCTAGTCCCGGGGTCGTGGGTACGACCCTATAGTCGTCGGACATGACGGTGGCGGGCGAATCTAGCTCCGGGGTCGTGGGGACGACCCTATTGTCGTCGGACATGTCGGCGGCTGGCCAACCTAGTTCCGGGGTGGGATGGACGACACTATAGTCATCGGACAAGTCGGCGGCGGGCCAACCTAGTCCCGGGGTCGTGGGGACGACCCTATAGTCGTCGGACATGACGGTGGCGGGCCAATCTAGTCCCGGGGTCGTGGGGACGACCCTATAGTCGTCGGACAAGTCGGCGGCGGGCCAACCTAGTCCCGGGGTCATGGAGACGACCCTATAGTCGTCGGACATGACGGTGGGCAATCTAGCCCGGGGTCGTGGGGACGATCCTGTTGTCGTCGGACATGACGGTGGTGGGCCAATCTATTCCCCGGGCCGTGGGGACGACCCTGTAGTCGTCGGACATGACGGTGGTGGGCCAATCTAGTCCCGGGGTCGTGGGGACGACCCTATTGTCGTCGGACATGTCGGCGGCTGGCCAACCTAGTTCCGGGGTGGGAGGGACGACCCTATAGTCGTCGGACAAGTCGGCGGCGGGCCAACCCAGTCCCGGGGTCGTGGGGCCGACCCTATAGTCGTCGGACATGACGGTGGCGGGCCAATCTAGCTCCGGGGTCGTGGGGACGACCCTATAGTCGTCGGACATGTCGGCGGCTGGCCAACCTAGTTCCGGGGTGGGAGGGACGACCCTATGGTCGTCGGACAAGTCGGCGGCGGGCCAACCTAGTCCCGGGGTCGTGGGGACGACCCTATAGTCGTCGGACATGTCGGCGGCGGGCCAACCTAGTCCGGGGGTCGTGGAGACGACCCTATAGTCGTCGGACATGTCGGTGGCGGGCCAATCTAGTCCCGGGGTCGTGGGGCGACCCTATAGTCGTCGGACATGACGGTGGCGGGCCACTCTAGTCCCGCGGTCATGGGGACGACCCAATAGTCGTCGGACATGTCGGCGGCTGACCAACTTTGGCCCGTGGTCGTGTGGACAACCCTATAGACCTCCGACATGATGGTGGCGGGCCAATCTAGTCCCGGGGTCGTGGGGACGACCCTATAGTCGTTGGACATGTCGGCGGCTGGGCAACATTGGCCCGTGGTCGTGGGAACGTCCCTATAGTCGCCGGACAAGTCGTCGGCGGGCCAACCTAGTCCCGGGGTCGTGGAGACGACCCTATAGTCGTCGGACATGTCGGCGGCTTGCCAAACTAGTCCCGGGGTGGTAGGGACGACCCTATAGTCGTCGGACAAGTCGGCGGCGGGCCAACCTAGTCCCGGGGTCGTGGGGACGACCCTATAGTCGTCGGACATGATGGTGGCGGGCCAATCTAGTCCCGGGGTCGTGGGGACGACCCTATAGTCGTCGGACAAGTCGGCGGCGGGCCAACCTAGCCCCGGTGTCGTGGGGACGACCCTATAGTCGTCGGACATGTCGGCGGCTGACCAACTTTGGCCCGTGGTCGTGGGGACGACCCTATAGTCGTCGGACATGACGGTGGCGGGCCAATCTAGCCCCGGGGTCGTGGGGACGACCCTATAGTCGTCGGACATGTCGGCGGCTGGCCAACCTAGTTCCGGGGTGGGAGGGACGACCCTATAGTCGTCGGACATGTCGGCGGCTGGCCAACCTAGTTCCGGGGTGGGAGGGACGACCCTATAGTCGTCGGACAAGTCGGAGGCGGGCCAACCTAGTCCCGGGGTCGTGGGGACGACCCTATAGTCGTCGGACATGACGGTGCCGGGGCAATCTAGCCCCGGGGTCGTGGGGACGACCCTATAGTCTTCGGACAAGTCGGCGGCGGGCCAACCTAGTCCCGGGGTCGTGGGGACAACCCTATAGTCGTCGGACATGACGGTGCCGGGGCAATCTAGCCCCGGGGTCATGGGGACGACCCTAGAGTCGTCGGACATGTCGGCGGCTGGCCAACCTAGTCCCGGGGTGGTAGGGACGACCCTATAGTCGTTGGACACGTCGGCGGCGGGCCAACCTAGTCCCGGGGTAGTGGGGACGACCCTATAGTCGTCGGACATGGCGGTGGCGGGCCAACCTAGTCCCGGGCTCGTGGGGACGAGCCTATAGTCGTCGGACATGTCGGCGGCTGGCCAACCTAGTCCCGGGGTCGTGGGGACGACCCTATAGTCGTCGGACATGACGGTGGCGGGGCAATCTAGCCCCGGGGTCGTGGGGACGACCCTATAGTCGTCGGACATGTCGGCGGCTGGCCAACCTAGTTCCGGGGTGGGAGGGACGACCCTATAGTCGTCGGACATGTCGGCGGCTGGCCAACCTAGTTCCGGGGTGGGAGGGACGACCCTATAGTCGTCGGACATGACGGTGGCGGGGCAATCTAGCCCCGGGGTCGTGGGGACGACCCTATAGTCGTCGGACATGTCGGCGGCTGGCCAACCTAGTCCCGGGGTGGTAGGGACGACCCTATAGTCGTTGGACACGTCGGCGGCGGGCCAACCTAGTCCCGGGGTAGTGGGGACGAGCCTATAGTCGTCGGACAAGTCGGCGGCTGGCCAACCTAGTCCCGGGGTCGTGGGGACGACCCTATAGTCGTCGGACATGACGGTGGCGGGGCAATCTAGCCCCGGGGTCGTGGGGACGACCCTATAGTCGTCGGTCACGTCGGCGGCGGGCCAACGTAGGCCCGGGGTAGTGGGGACGACCCTATAGTCGTCGGACATGGCGGTGGCGGGCCAACCTAGTCCCGGGCTCGTGGGGACGAGCCTATAGTCGTCGGACAAGTCGGCGGCTGGCCAACCTAGTCCCGGGGTCGTGGGGACGACCCTATAGTCGTCGGACATGACGGTGGCGGGGCAATCTAGCCCCGGGGTCGTGGGGACGACCCTATAGTCGTCGGACATGTCGGCGGCTGGCCAACCTAGTCCCGGGGTGGTAGGGACGACCCTATAGTCGTCGGACATGTCGGCTGCGGGCCAACGGAGGCCCGGGGTCGAGGGGACGACCCTATAGTCGTCGGTCACGTCGGCGGCGGGCCAACGTAGGCCCGGGGTAGTGGGGACGACCCTATAGTCGTCGGACATGGCGGTGGCGGGCCAACCTAGTCCCGGGCTCGTGGGGACGAGCCTATAGTCGTCGGACAAGTCGGCGGCGGGCCAACCTAGTCACGGGGACGTGGGGACGACCCTATAGTCGTCGGACATGACGGTGGCGGGCCAATCTAGTCCCGGGGACGTGGGGACGACCCTATAGTCGTCGGACAAGTCGGCGGCTTGACAACCTAGTCCCGGCGTCGTGGGGACGACCCTATAGTTGTCGGACATGACGGTGGCGGGCCAATCTAGTCCCGGGGACGTGGGGACGACCCTATAGTCGTCGGACAAGTCTGCGGCGGGCCAACCTAGTCCCGGGGTCGTGGGGACGACCCGATAGTCGTCGGACATGACGGTGGCGGGCCAATCTAGCCCCGGGGTTGTGGGGACGACCCTATAGTCGTCGGACATGACGGTGGCGGGCCAATCTAGCCCCGGGGTTGTGGGGACGACCCTATAGTCGTCGGACATGTCGGCGGCGGGCCAACCTAGTCCCGGGGTCGTGGGGACGACCCTATAGTCGTCGGACATGATGGTGGCGGGCCAACCTAGTCCCAGGGACGTGGGGACGATTCTATAGTCGTCGGACATGTCGGCGGCTGGCCAACCTAGTTCCGGGGTGGGATGGACGACACTATAGTCATCGGACAAGTCGGCGGCGGGCCAACCTAGTCCCGGGGTCGTGGGGACGACCCTATAGTCGTCGGACATGACGGTGGCGGGCCAATCTAGTCCCGGGGTCGTGGGGACGACCCTATAGTCGTCGGACAAGTCGGCGGCGGGCCAACCTAGTCCCGGGGTCATGGAGACGACCCTATAGTCGTCGGACATGACGGTGGGCAATCTAGCCCGGGGTCGTGGGGACGATCCTGTTGTCGTCGGACATGACGGTGGTGGGCCAATCTATTCCCCGGGCCGTGGGGACGACCCTGTAGTCGTCGGACATGACGGTGGTGGGCCAATCTAGTCCCGGGGTCGTGGGGACGACCCTATTGTCGTCGGACATGTCGGCGGCTGGCCAACCTAGTTCCGGGGTGGGAGGGACGACCCTATAGTCGTCGGACAAGTCGG
This sequence comes from Andrena fulva, assembly GCA_946251845.1. Lineage (NCBI taxonomy): Eukaryota > Metazoa > Arthropoda > Insecta > Hymenoptera > Andrenidae > Andrena > Andrena fulva. Next base: position 1,037,646 of record CAMITZ010000112.1, on the reverse strand, counting down.
CGGCGGGCCAACCCAGTCCCGGGGTCGTGGGGCCGACCCTATAGTCGTCGGACATGACGGTGGCGGGCCAATCTAGCTCCGGGGTCGTGGGGACGACCCTATAGTCGTCGGACATGTCGGCGGCTGGCCAACCTAGTTCCGGGGTGGGAGGGACGACCCTATGGTCGTCGGACAAGTCGGCGGCGGGCCAACCTAGTCCCGGGGTCGTGGGGACGACCCTATAGTCGTCGGACATGTCGGCGGCGGGCCAACCTAGTCCGGGGGTCGTGGAGACGACCCTATAGTCGTCGGACATGTCGGTGGCGGGCCAATCTAGTCCCGGGGTCGTGGGGCGACCCTATAGTCGTCGGACATGACGGTGGCGGGCCACTCTAGTCCCGCGGTCATGGGGACGACCCAATAGTCGTCGGACATGTCGGCGGCTGACCAACTTTGGCCCGTGGTCGTGTGGACAACCCTATAGACCTCCGACATGATGGTGGCGGGCCAATCTAGTCCCGGGGTCGTGGGGACGACCCTATAGTCGTTGGACATGTCGGCGGCTGGGCAACATTGGCCCGTGGTCGTGGGAACGTCCCTATAGTCGCCGGACAAGTCGTCGGCGGGCCAACCTAGTCCCGGGGTCGTGGAGACGACCCTATAGTCGTCGGACATGTCGGCGGCTTGCCAAACTAGTCCCGGGGTGGTAGGGACGACCCTATAGTCGTCGGACAAGTCGGCGGCGGGCCAACCTAGTCCCGGGGTCGTGGGGACGACCCTATAGTCGTCGGACATGATGGTGGCGGGCCAATCTAGTCCCGGGGTCGTGGGGACGACCCTATAGTCGTCGGACAAGTCGGCGGCGGGCCAACCTAGCCCCGGTGTCGTGGGGACGACCCTATAGTCGTCGGACATGTCGGCGGCTGACCAACTTTGGCCCGTGGTCGTGGGGACGACCCTATAGTCGTCGGACATGACGGTGGCGGGCCAATCTAGCCCCGGGGTCGTGGGGACGACCCTATAGTCGTCGGACATGTCGGCGGCTGGCCAACCTAGTTCCGGGGTGGGAGGGACGACCCTATAGTCGTCGGACATGTCGGCGGCTGGCCAACCTAGTTCCGGGGTGGGAGGGACGACCCTATAGTCGTCGGACAAGTCGGAGGCGGGCCAACCTAGTCCCGGGGTCGTGGGGACGACCCTATAGTCGTCGGACATGACGGTGCCGGGGCAATCTAGCCCCGGGGTCGTGGGGACGACCCTATAGTCTTCGGACAAGTCGGCGGCGGGCCAACCTAGTCCCGGGGTCGTGGGGACAACCCTATAGTCGTCGGACATGACGGTGCCGGGGCAATCTAGCCCCGGGGTCATGGGGACGACCCTAGAGTCGTCGGACATGTCGGCGGCTGGCCAACCTAGTCCCGGGGTGGTAGGGACGACCCTATAGTCGTTGGACACGTCGGCGGCGGGCCAACCTAGTCCCGGGGTAGTGGGGACGACCCTATAGTCGTCGGACATGGCGGTGGCGGGCCAACCTAGTCCCGGGCTCGTGGGGACGAGCCTATAGTCGTCGGACATGTCGGCGGCTGGCCAACCTAGTCCCGGGGTCGTGGGGACGACCCTATAGTCGTCGGACATGACGGTGGCGGGGCAATCTAGCCCCGGGGTCGTGGGGACGACCCTATAGTCGTCGGACATGTCGGCGGCTGGCCAACCTAGTTCCGGGGTGGGAGGGACGACCCTATAGTCGTCGGACATGTCGGCGGCTGGCCAACCTAGTTCCGGGGTGGGAGGGACGACCCTATAGTCGTCGGACATGACGGTGGCGGGGCAATCTAGCCCCGGGGTCGTGGGGACGACCCTATAGTCGTCGGACATGTCGGCGGCTGGCCAACCTAGTCCCGGGGTGGTAGGGACGACCCTATAGTCGTTGGACACGTCGGCGGCGGGCCAACCTAGTCCCGGGGTAGTGGGGACGAGCCTATAGTCGTCGGACAAGTCGGCGGCTGGCCAACCTAGTCCCGGGGTCGTGGGGACGACCCTATAGTCGTCGGACATGACGGTGGCGGGGCAATCTAGCCCCGGGGTCGTGGGGACGACCCTATAGTCGTCGGTCACGTCGGCGGCGGGCCAACGTAGGCCCGGGGTAGTGGGGACGACCCTATAGTCGTCGGACATGGCGGTGGCGGGCCAACCTAGTCCCGGGCTCGTGGGGACGAGCCTATAGTCGTCGGACAAGTCGGCGGCTGGCCAACCTAGTCCCGGGGTCGTGGGGACGACCCTATAGTCGTCGGACATGACGGTGGCGGGGCAATCTAGCCCCGGGGTCGTGGGGACGACCCTATAGTCGTCGGACATGTCGGCGGCTGGCCAACCTAGTCCCGGGGTGGTAGGGACGACCCTATAGTCGTCGGACATGTCGGCTGCGGGCCAACGGAGGCCCGGGGTCGAGGGGACGACCCTATAGTCGTCGGTCACGTCGGCGGCGGGCCAACGTAGGCCCGGGGTAGTGGGGACGACCCTATAGTCGTCGGACATGGCGGTGGCGGGCCAACCTAGTCCCGGGCTCGTGGGGACGAGCCTATAGTCGTCGGACAAGTCGGCGGCGGGCCAACCTAGTCACGGGGACGTGGGGACGACCCTATAGTCGTCGGACATGACGGTGGCGGGCCAATCTAGTCCCGGGGACGTGGGGACGACCCTATAGTCGTCGGACAAGTCGGCGGCTTGACAACCTAGTCCCGGCGTCGTGGGGACGACCCTATAGTTGTCGGACATGACGGTGGCGGGCCAATCTAGTCCCGGGGACGTGGGGACGACCCTATAGTCGTCGGACAAGTCTGCGGCGGGCCAACCTAGTCCCGGGGTCGTGGGGACGACCCGATAGTCGTCGGACATGACGGTGGCGGGCCAATCTAGCCCCGGGGTTGTGGGGACGACCCTATAGTCGTCGGACATGACGGTGGCGGGCCAATCTAGCCCCGGGGTTGTGGGGACGACCCTATAGTCGTCGGACATGTCGGCGGCGGGCCAACCTAGTCCCGGGGTCGTGGGGACGACCCTATAGTCGTCGGACATGATGGTGGCGGGCCAACCTAGTCCCAGGGACGTGGGGACGATTCTATAGTCGTCGGACATGTCGGCGGCGGGCCAACGGAGGCCCGGGGTGGTAGGGACGACCCTATAGTCGTCGTACAAGTCGGCGGCGGGCCAACCTAGTCACGGGGACGTGGGGACGACCCTATAGTCGTCGGACATGACGGTGGCGGGCCAATCTAGTCCCGGGGACGTGGGGACGACCCTATAGTCGTCGGACAAGTCGGCGGCTTGACAACCTAGTCCCGGCGTCGTGGGGACGACCCTATAGTCGCTGGACACGTCGGCGGCGGGCCAACCTAGTCCCGGGGTAGTGGGGACGACCCTATAGTCGTCGGACATGGCGGTGGCGGGCCAACCTAGTCCCGGGCTCGTGGGGACGAGCCTATAGTCGTCGGACAAGTCGGCGGCTGGCCAACCTAGTCCCGGGGTCGTGGGGACGACCCTACAGTCGTCGGACATGACGGTGGCGGGGCAATCTAGCCCCGTGGTCGTGGGGACGACCCTATAGTCGTCGGACATGTCGGCGGCTGGCCAACCTAGTCCCGGGGTGGTAGGGACGACCCTATAGTCGTTGGACACGTCGGCGGCGGGCCAACCTATTCCCGGGGTAGTTGGGACGAGCCTATAGTCGTCGGACAAGTCGGCGGCTGGCCAACCTAGTCCCGGGGTCGTGGGGGCGACCCTATAGTCGTCGGACATGACGGCGGCGGGGCAATCTAGCCCCGGGGTCGTGGGGACGACCCTATAGTCTTCGGACATGGCGGTGGCGGGCCAACCTAGTCCCGGGCTCGTGGGGACGAGCCTATAGTCGTCGGACAAGTCGGCGGCTGGCCAACCTAGTCCCGGGGTCGTGGGGACGACCCTATAGTCGTCGGACATGACGGTGGCGGGGCAATCTAGCCCCGGGGTCGTGGGGACGACCCTATAGTCGTCGGACATGTCGGCGGCTGGCCAACCTAGTCCCGGGGTGGTAGGGACGACCCTATAGTCGTTGGACACGTCGGCGGCGGGCCAACCTAGTCCCGGGGTAGTGGGGACGACCCTATAGTCGTCGGACATGTCGGCGGCTGGCCAACCTAGTCCCGGGGTGGTAGGGACGACCCTATAGTCGTCGGACATGTCGGCGGCGGGCCAACGGAGGCCCGGGGTCGAGGGGACGACCCTATAGTCGTCGGACACGTCGGCGGCGGGCCAACGTAGGCCCGGGGTCGTGGGGACGACCCTATAGTCGGCGGACAAGTCGGCGGCGGGCCAACCTAGTCCCGGGGTCGTGGAGACGACCCTATATTCGTCGGACATGTCGGCGGCGGGGCAACTTTGGCCCGTGGTGGTGGGGACGACCCTATAGTCGTCGGACATGTCGGCGGCGGGCCATCCTAGTCCCGGGTTCGTGGGGACGACCCTATATTCGTCGGAATAGCCGGCGGCGGGCCAATGTAGGCCCAGGGTCGTTGGGACGACCCTATAGTCGTCGGACATGTCGGCGGCGGGCCAACGGAGGCCCGGGGTGGTAGGGACGACCCTATAGTCGTCGTACAAGTCGGCGGGGGCCAACCTAGTCACGGGGACGTGGGGACGACCCTATAGTCGTGGGACATGTCGGCGGCGGGCCAACCTAGTCCCGGGGTCGTGGGGACGACCCTATAGTCGTCGGACATGATGGTGGCGGGCCAACCTAGTCCCGGGGTCGTGGGGACGACCCTATAGTCGTCGGACATGTCGGCGGCTGGCCAACCTAGTCCCGGGGTGGTAGGGACGACCCTATAGTCGTCGTACAAGTCGGCGGCGGGCCAACCTAGTGCCGGGGACGTGGGGACGACCCTATAGTCGTCGGACATGTCGGCGGCTGGCCAACCTAGTCCCGGGGTGGTAGGGACGACTATATAGTCGTCGGACAAGTCGGCGGCGGGCCAACCTAGTCGCGGGGTCGTGGGGACGACCCAATAGTCCTCGGACATGTCGGCGGCCAGCCAACTTTGGCCCGTGGTCGTGGGGACGACCCTATGGTCGTCGGACAAGTCGGCGGCTGGCCAACTTTGGCCCGTATTCGTGGGGACGATCCTATAGTCGTCGGACATGACGGTGGCGAGCCAATCTAGTCCCAGGGCCGTGGGGACGACCCTATAGTCGTCGGACAAGTCGGCGGCTGGCCAACCTAGTCCCGGGGTGGTGGGGACGACCCTATAGTCGTCGGACACTTCGGCGGCGGGCCAACGTAGGCCCGGGGTCGTGGGGACGACCCTATAGTCGGCGGACAAGTCGGCGGCGGGCCAACCTAGTCCCGGGGTGTTGGGGACGACCCTATATTCGTCGGACATGATGGTGGCGGGCCAATGTAGACCCGGGGCCACGGGGACGACCCTATAGTCGCGGACATGTCGGCGGCGGGCCAACGGAGGCCCGGGGTCGAGGGGACGACCCTATATTCGTCGGACACGTCGGCGGCGGGCCAACGTAGGCCCGGGGTCGTGGGGACGACCCTATAGTCGTCGTACAAGTCGGCGGCGGGCCAACCTAGTCCCGGGGACGTGGGGACGATCCTATAGTCGTCGGACATGTCGGCGGCGGGCCAACGGAGGCCCGGGGTGGTAGGGACGACCCTATAGTCGTCGTACAAGTCGGCGGCGGGCCAACCTAGTCACGGGGACGTGGGGACGACCCTATAGTCGTGGGACATGTCGGCGGCTCGGCCATCCTAGTCCCGGGTTCGTGGGGACGACCCTATATTCGTCGGAATAGCCGGCGGCGGGCCAATGTTGGCCCAGGGTCGTAGCGACGACCCTATAGTCGTCGGACAAGTCGGCGGCGGGCCAACGTAGTCCCTTGGTCGTGGGGACGACCGTATAGTCGTCGCACATGATTGCGGCTGGCCAACCTAGTCCCGGGGTCGTGGGGACGACCCTATAGACGTCGGACATGTCGGCAGCTGGCCAACCTAGTCCGGGGGTGGTAGGGACGACCCTGTTGTCGTCGGAGAAGTCGGCGGCGGGCCAACCTAGTCCCGGGGTCGTGGGGACGACCCTATAGTCGTCGGATATGACGGTGGCGGGCCAATCTAGTCCCGGGGACGTGGGGACGACCCTATAGTCGTCGGACAAGTCTGCGGCGGGCCAACCTAGTCCCGGGGTCGTGGGGACGACCCGATAGTCGTCGGACATGACGGTGGCGGGCCAATCTAGCCCCGGGGTCGTGGGGACGACCCTATAGTCGTCGGACATGACGGTGGCGGGCCAATCTAGTCCCGGGGACGTGGGGACGACCCTATAGTCGTCGGACAAGTCGGCGGCTTGCCAACCTAGTCCCGGCGTCGTGGGGACGACCCTATAGTTGTCGGACATGACGGTGGCGAGCCAATCTAGTCCCGGGGACGTGGGGACGACCCTATAGTCGTCGGACAAGTCTGCGGCGGGCCAACCTAGTCCCGGGGTCGTGGGGACGACCCGATAGTCGTCGGACATGACGGTGGCGGGCCAATCTAGCCCCGGGGTTGTGGGGACGACCCTATAGTCGTCGGACATGTCGGCGGCGGGCCAACCTAGTCCCGGGGTCGTGGGGACGACCCTATAGTCGTCGGACATGTCGGCGGCTGGCCAACCTAGTCCCGGGGTGGTAGGGACGACCCTATAGTCGTTTGACACGTCGGCGGCGGGCCAACCTAGTCCCGGGGTAGTGTGGACGACCCTATAGTCGTCGGACATGTCGGCGGCTGGCCAACCTAGTCCCGGGGTGGTAGGGACGACCCTATAGTCGTGGGACACGTCGGCGGCGGGCCAACCTAGTCCCGGGTCGTGGGGACGACCCTATAGTCTTCGAACATGTCGGCGGCTGGGTAACTTTGGCCCGTGGTCGTGGGGACCACCCTATAGTCGTCGGACAATTCGGCGGCGGGCCAACCTAGTCCCGGGGTCGTGGGGACGACCCTATAGTCGTCGGACATGACGGTGGCGGGGCAATCTAGTCCCGTGGTCGTGGGGACCACCCTATAGCCGTCGGACAAGTCGGCGGCGGGCCAACCAAGTTCCGGGGTCGTGGGGACGAGCCTATAGTCGTCGGACAAGTCGGCGGCGGGCCAACCTAGTCCCGGGGTCGTGGGGACGACCCTATAGTCGTCGGACATGACGGTGGCGGGGCAATCTAGCCCCGGGTTCGTGGGGACGACCCTATAGTCGTCGGACATGTCGGCGGCTGGCCAACCAAGTCCCGGGGTGGTTGGGACGACCCTATAGTCGTCGGACAAGTCGGCGGCGGGCCAACGTAGTCCCTTGGTCGTGGGGACGATCGTATAGTCGTCGGACATGTCGGCGGCTGGCCAACCTAGTCCCGGGGTGGTAGGGACGACCCTGTTGTCGTCGGAGAAGTCGGCGGCGGGCCAACCTAGTCCCGGGGTCGTGGGGACGACCCTGTAGTCGTCGGACATGACGGTGGCGGGCCAATCTAGTCCCGGGGACGTGGGGACGACCCTATAGTCTTCGGACAAGTCTGCGGCGGGCCAACCTAGTCCCGGGGTCGTGGGGACGACCCTATAGTCGTCGGACATGATGGTGGCGGGACAACCTAGTCCCGGGGTGGTAGGGACGACCCTATAGTCGTCGGACATGTCGGCAGCTGGCCAACCTAGTCCCGGGGTGGTAGGGACGACCCTGTTGTCGTCGGAGAAGTCGGCGGCGGGCCAACCTAGTCCCGGGGTCGTAGGGACGACCCTATATTCGTCGGACATGACGGTGGCGGGCCAATCTAGTCCCGGGGACGTGGGGACGACCCTATAGTCGTCGGACAAGTCTGCGGCGGGCCAACCTAGTCCCGGGGTCGTGGGGACGACCCTATAGTCGTCGGACATGACGGTGCCGGGGCAATCTAGCCCCGGGGTCGTGGGGACGACCCTATAGTCGTCGGACAAGTCGGCGGCGGGCCAACCTAGTCCCGGGGTCGTGGGGACGACCCTATAGTCGTCGGACATGACGGTGCCGGGGCAATCTAGCCCCGGGGTCGTGGGGACGACCCTATAGTCGTCGGACAAGTCGGCGGCGGGCCAACCTAGTCGCGGGGTCGTGGAGACGACCCTATAGTCGTCGGACATGACGGTGGCGAGGCAATCTAGTCCCGGGGTCGTAGGGACGACCCCATAGTCGTCGGACATGTCGGCGGCTGGGCAACTTTGGCCCGTGGTCGTGGGGACGACCCTATAGTCGGCGGACAAGTCGGCGGCGGGCCAACCTATTCCCGGGGTCGTGGAGACGACCCTATATTCGTCGGACATGACGGTGGCGGGGCTATCTAGTCCCGGGGTCGTGGGGACGACCCTATAGTCGTCGGACAAGTCGGCGGCGGGCCAACCTATTCCCGGGGTCGTGGGGACGACCCTATAGTCGTCGGACATGACGGCGGCGGGGCAGTCTAGTCCCGGGGTCGTGGGGACGACCCTATAGTCTTCGGACATGACGGCGGCTGGGCAACTTTGGCCCGTGGTCGTGGGGACCACCCTATAGTCGTCGGACAAGTCGGCGGCGGGCCAGCCTAGTCCCGGGGTCGTGGGGACGACCCTAGAGTCGTCGGACATGTCGGCGGCTGGCCAACCTAATCCCGGGGTGGTAGGGACGACCCTATAGTCGTTGGACACGTCGGCGGCGGGCCAACCTAGTCCCGGGGTAGTGGGGACGACCCTATAGTCGTCGGACAAGTCGGCGGCGGGCCAACCTAGTCCCGGGGTCGTGGGGACGACCCTATAGTCGTCGGACATGATGGTGGCGGGCCAACCTAGTCCCGGGGTGGTAGGGACGACCCTGTTGTCGTCGGAGAAATCGGCGGCGGGCCAACCTAGTCCCGGGGTCGTGGGGATGACTCTATAGTGGTCGGACAAGTCGGCGGCGGGTCATCCTAGTCCCGGGGTCGTAGGGACGACCCTATAGTCGTCGGACATGTCGGCGGCTGGGCAACTTTGGCCCGTTGTCGTGGGGACGACCCTATAGTCGGCGGACAAGTCGGCGGCGGGCCAACCTAGTCCCGGGGTCGTGGGGACGACCCTATAGTCGTCGGACATGACGGTGCCGGGGCAATCTAGCCCCGGGGTCGTGGGGACGACCCTAGAGTCGTCGGACATGTCGGCGGCTGGCCAACCTAGTCCCGGGGTGGTAGGGACGACCCTATAGTCGTTGGACACGTCGGCGGCGGGCCAACCTAGTCCCGGGGTAGTGGGGACGATCCTATATTCGTCGGACATGTCGGCGGCTGGCCAACCTAGTCCCGGGGTGGTAGGGACGACCCTATAGTCGTCGGACAATTCGGCGGCAGGCCAACCTAGTCCCGGGTTCGTGGGGACGACCCTATAGTCGTCGGACATGACGTTGGCGGGGCAATCTAGTCCCGTGGTCGTGGGGACCACCCTATAGTCGTCGGACAAGTCGGCGGCGGGCCACCCTAGTTCCGGGGTCGTGGGGACGAGCCTATAGTCGTCGGACAAGTCGGCGGCGGGCCAACCTAGTCCCGGGGTCGTGGGGACGACCCTATAGTCGTCGGACGTGACGGTGGCGGGGCAATCTAGCCCCGGGTTCGTGGGGACGACCCTATAGTCGTCGGACATGTCGGCGGCGGGCCACCCTAGTTCCGGGGTCGTGGGGACGAGCCTATAGTCGTCGGACAAGTCGGCGGCGGGCCAACCTAGTCCCGGGGTCGTGGGGACGACCCTGTAGTCGTCGGACATGACGGTGGCGGGCCAATCTAGTCCCGGGGACGTGGGGACGACCCTATAGTCGTCGGAAAAGTCTGCGGCGGGCCAACCTAGTCCCGGGGTCGTGGGGACGACCCTATAGTCGTCGGACATGATGGTGGCGGGCCAACCTAGTCCCGGGGTGGTAGGGACGACCCTATAGTCGTCGGACATGTCGGCAGCTGGCCAAACTAGTCCCGGGGTGGTAGGGACGACCCTGTTGTCGTCGGAGAAGTCGGCGGCGGGCCAACCTAGTCCCGGGGTCGTAGGGACGACCCTATAGTCGTCGGACATGACGGTGGCGGGCCAATCTAGTCCCTGGGACGTGGGGACGACCCCATAGTCGTCGGACAAGTCTGCGGCGGGCCAACCTAGTCCCGGGGTCGTGGGGACGACCCTATAGTCGTCGGACAAGACGGTGCCGGGTCAATCTAGCCCCGGGGTCGTGGGGACGACCCTATAGTCGTCCGACAAGTCGGCGGCGGGCCAACCTAGTCCCGGGGTCGTGGGCACGACCCTATAGTCGTCGGACAATTCGGCGGCAGGCCAACCTAGTCCCGGGTTCGTGGGGACGACCCTATAGTCGTCGGACATGACGTTGGCGGGGCAATCTAGTCCCGTGGTCGTGGGGACCACCCTATAGTCGTCGGACAAGTCGGCGGCGGGCCACCCTAGTTCCGGGGTCGTGGGGACGAGCCTATAGTCGTCGGACAAGTCGGCGGCGGGCCAACCTAGTCCCGGTGTCGTGGAGACGACCCTATAGTCGTCGGACATGATGGTGGCGGGCCAACCTAGTCCCGGGGTGGTAGGGACGACCCTGTTGTCGTCGGAGAAGTCGGCGGCGGGCCAACCTAGTCCCGGGGTCGTGGGGATGGCTCTATAGTGGTCGGACAAGTCGGCGGCGGGTCATCCTAGTCCCGGGGTCGTAGGGACGACCCTATAGTCGTCGGACATGTCGGCGGCTGGCCAACCTAGTCCCGGGGTCGTGGGGACGACCCTATAGTCGTCGGACATGATGGTGGCGGGCCAACCTAGTCCCGGGGTCGTGGGGACGACCCTATAGTCGTCGGACATGACGGTGGCGGGCCAATCTAGTCCCGGGGACGTGTGGACGACCCTATAGTCGTCGGACAAGTCTGCGGCGGGCCAACCTAGTCCCGGGGTCGTGGGGACGACCCTATAGTCGTCGGACATGATGGTGGCGGGCCAACCTAGTCCCGGGGTGGTAGGGACGACCCTGTTGTCGTCGGAGAAGTCGGCGGCGGGCCAACCTAGTCCCGGGGTCGTGGGGATGACTCTATAGTGGTCGGACAAGTCGGCGGCGGGTCATCCTAGTCCAGGGGTCGTAGGGACGACCCTATAGTCGTCGGACATGTCGGCGGCTGGGCAACTTTGGCCCGTTGTCGTGGGGACGACCCTATAGTCGGCGGACAAGTCGGCGGCGGGCCAACCTAGTCCCGGGGTCGTGGAGACGACCCTATAGTCGTCGGACATGACGGTGCCGGGGCAATCTAGCCCCGGGGTCGTGGGGACGACCCTAGAGTCGTCGGACATGTCGGCGGCTGGCCAACCTAGTCCCGGGGTGGTAGGGACGACCCTATAGTCGTTGGACACGTCGGCGGCGGGCCAACCTAGTCCCGGGGTAGTGGGGACGATCCTATAGTCGTCGGACATGTCGGCGGCTGGCCAACCTAGTCCCGGGGTGGTAGGGACGACCCTATAGTCGTCGGACAAGTCGGCGGCAGGCCAACCTAGTCCCGGGGTCGTGGGGACGACCCTATAGTCGTCGGACATGACGGTGGCGGGCCAATCTAGTCCCGGGGTCGTGGGGACGACCCTATAGTCGTCGGACATGATGGTGGCGGGACAATCTAGTCCCGGGGTCGTGGGGACGACCCTATAGTCGTCGGACAAGTCGGCGGCGGGCGAACCTAGTCCCGGGGTCGTGGGGACGACCCTATAGTCGTCGGACATGACGGTGGCGGGCCAATCTAGTCCCGGGGTCGTGGGGACGACCCTATAGTCGTCGGACATGATGGTGGCGGGACAATCTAGTCCCGGGGTCGTGGGGACGACCCTATAGTCGTCGGACAAGTCAGCGGCGGGCCAACCTAGTCCCGGGGTCGTGGGGACGACCCTATAGTCATCGGACATGACGGTGGCGGGCCAATCTAGTCCCGGGGTCGTGGGGACGACCCTATAGGCTTCGGACATGCCGGCGGCGGGCCAACCTAGTCCCAGGGTCGTGGGGACGACCCTATAGTCGTCGGACAAGTCGGCGGCGGGCCAACCCAGTCCCGGGGTCGTGGGGCCGACCCTATGTCGTCGGACATGACGGTGGCGGGCCAATCTAGTCCCGGGGTCGTGGGTACGACCCTATAGTCGTCGGACATGACGGTGGCGGGCGAATCTAGCTCCGGGGTCGTGGGGACGACCCTATTGTCGTCGGACATGTCGGCGGCTGGCCAACCTAGTTCCGGGGTGGGATGGACGACACTATAGTCATCGGACAAGTCGGCGGCGGGCCAACCTAGTCCCGGGGTCGTGGGGACGACCCTATAGTCGTCGGACATGACGGTGGCGGGCCAATCTAGTCCCGGGGTCGTGGGGACGACCCTATAGTCGTCGGACAAGTCGGCGGCGGGCCAACCTAGTCCCGGGGTCATGGAGACGACCCTATAGTCGTCGGACATGACGGTGGGCAATCTAGCCCGGGGTCGTGGGGACGATCCTGTTGTCGTCGGACATGACGGTGGTGGGCCAATCTATTCCCCGGGCCGTGGGGACGACCCTGTAGTCGTCGGACATGACGGTGGTGGGCCAATCTAGTCCCGGGGTCGTGGGGACGACCCTATTGTCGTCGGACATGTCGGCGGCTGGCCAACCTAGTTCCGGGGTGGGAGGGACGACCCTATAGTCGTCGGACAAGTCGGCGGCGGGCCAACCCAGTCCCGGGGTCGTGGGGCCGACCCTATAGTCGTCGGACATGACGGTGGCGGGCCAATCTAGCTCCGGGGTCGTGGGGACGACCCTATAGTCGTCGGACATGTCGGCGGCTGGCCAACCTAGTTCCGGGGTGGGAGGGACGACCCTATGGTCGTCGGACAAGTCGGCGGCGGGCCAACCTAGTCCCGGGGTCGTGGGGACGACCCTATAGTCGTCGGACATGTCGGCGGCGGGCCAACCTAGTCCGGGGGTCGTGGAGACGACCCTATAGTCGTCGGACATGTCGGTGGCGGGCCAATCTAGTCCCGGGGTCGTGGGGCGACCCTATAGTCGTCGGACATGACGGTGGCGGGCCACTCTAGTCCCGCGGTCATGGGGACGACCCAATAGTCGTCGGACATGTCGGCGGCTGACCAACTTTGGCCCGTGGTCGTGTGGACAACCCTATAGACCTCCGACATGATGGTGGCGGGCCAATCTAGTCCCGGGGTCGTGGGGACGACCCTATAGTCGTTGGACATGTCGGCGGCTGGGCAACATTGGCCCGTGGTCGTGGGAACGTCCCTATAGTCGCCGGACAAGTCGTCGGCGGGCCAACCTAGTCCCGGGGTCGTGGAGACGACCCTATAGTCGTCGGACATGTCGGCGGCTTGCCAAACTAGTCCCGGGGTGGTAGGGACGACCCTATAGTCGTCGGACAAGTCGGCGGCGGGCCAACCTAGTCCCGGGGTCGTGGGGACGACCCTATAGTCGTCGGACATGATGGTGGCGGGCCAATCTAGTCCCGGGGTCGTGGGGACGACCCTATAGTCGTCGGACAAGTCGGCGGCGGGCCAACCTAGCCCCGGTGTCGTGGGGACGACCCTATAGTCGTCGGACATGTCGGCGGCTGACCAACTTTGGCCCGTGGTCGTGGGGACGACCCTATAGTCGTCGGACATGACGGTGGCGGGCCAATCTAGCCCCGGGGTCGTGGGGACGACCCTATAGTCGTCGGACATGTCGGCGGCTGGCCAACCTAGTTCCGGGGTGGGAGGGACGACCCTATAGTCGTCGGACATGTCGGCGGCTGGCCAACCTAGTTCCGGGGTGGGAGGGACGACCCTATAGTCGTCGGACAAGTCGGAGGCGGGCCAACCTAGTCCCGGGGTCGTGGGGACGACCCTATAGTCGTCGGACATGACGGTGCCGGGGCAATCTAGCCCCGGGGTCGTGGGGACGACCCTATAGTCTTCGGACAAGTCGGCGGCGGGCCAACCTAGTCCCGGGGTCGTGGGGACAACCCTATAGTCGTCGGACATGACGGTGCCGGGGCAATCTAGCCCCGGGGTCATGGGGACGACCCTAGAGTCGTCGGACATGTCGGCGGCTGGCCAACCTAGTCCCGGGGTGGTAGGGACGACCCTATAGTCGTTGGACACGTCGGCGGCGGGCCAACCTAGTCCCGGGGTAGTGGGGACGACCCTATAGTCGTCGGACATGGCGGTGGCGGGCCAACCTAGTCCCGGGCTCGTGGGGACGAGCCTATAGTCGTCGGACATGTCGGCGGCTGGCCAACCTAGTCCCGGGGTCGTGGGGACGACCCTATAGTCGTCGGACATGACGGTGGCGGGGCAATCTAGCCCCGGGGTCGTGGGGACGACCCTATAGTCGTCGGACATGTCGGCGGCTGGCCAACCTAGTTCCGGGGTGGGAGGGACGACCCTATAGTCGTCGGACATGTCGGCGGCTGGCCAACCTAGTTCCGGGGTGGGAGGGACGACCCTATAGTCGTCGGACATGACGGTGGCGGGGCAATCTAGCCCCGGGGTCGTGGGGACGACCCTATAGTCGTCGGACATGTCGGCGGCTGGCCAACCTAGTCCCGGGGTGGTAGGGACGACCCTATAGTCGTTGGACACGTCGGCGGCGGGCCAACCTAGTCCCGGGGTAGTGGGGACGAGCCTATAGTCGTCGGACAAGTCGGCGGCTGGCCAACCTAGTCCCGGGGTCGTGGGGACGACCCTATAGTCGTCGGACATGACGGTGGCGGGGCAATCTAGCCCCGGGGTCGTGGGGACGACCCTATAGTCGTCGGTCACGTCGGCGGCGGGCCAACGTAGGCCCGGGGTAGTGGGGACGACCCTATAGTCGTCGGACATGGCGGTGGCGGGCCAACCTAGTCCCGGGCTCGTGGGGACGAGCCTATAGTCGTCGGACAAGTCGGCGGCTGGCCAACCTAGTCCCGGGGTCGTGGGGACGACCCTATAGTCGTCGGACATGACGGTGGCGGGGCAATCTAGCCCCGGGGTCGTGGGGACGACCCTATAGTCGTCGGACATGTCGGCGGCTGGCCAACCTAGTCCCGGGGTGGTAGGGACGACCCTATAGTCGTCGGACATGTCGGCTGCGGGCCAACGGAGGCCCGGGGTCGAGGGGACGACCCTATAGTCGTCGGTCACGTCGGCGGCGGGCCAACGTAGGCCCGGGGTAGTGGGGACGACCCTATAGTCGTCGGACATGGCGGTGGCGGGCCAACCTAGTCCCGGGCTCGTGGGGACGAGCCTATAGTCGTCGGACAAGTCGGCGGCGGGCCAACCTAGTCACGGGGACGTGGGGACGACCCTATAGTCGTCGGACATGACGGTGGCGGGCCAATCTAGTCCCGGGGACGTGGGGACGACCCTATAGTCGTCGGACAAGTCGGCGGCTTGACAACCTAGTCCCGGCGTCGTGGGGACGACCCTATAGTTGTCGGACATGACGGTGGCGGGCCAATCTAGTCCCGGGGACGTGGGGACGACCCTATAGTCGTCGGACAAGTCTGCGGCGGGCCAACCTAGTCCCGGGGTCGTGGGGACGACCCGATAGTCGTCGGACATGACGGTGGCGGGCCAATCTAGCCCCGGGGTTGTGGGGACGACCCTATAGTCGTCGGACATGACGGTGGCGGGCCAATCTAGCCCCGGGGTTGTGGGGACGACCCTATAGTCGTCGGACATGTCGGCGGCGGGCCAACCTAGTCCCGGGGTCGTGGGGACGACCCTATAGTCGTCGGACATGATGGTGGCGGGCCAACCTAGTCCCAGGGACGTGGGGACGATTCTATAGTCGTCGGACATGTCGGCGGCGGGCCAACGGAGGCCCGGGGTGGTAGGGACGACCCTATAGTCGTCGTACAAGTCGGCGGCGGGCCAACCTAGTCACGGGGACGTGGGGACGACCCTATAGTCGTCGGACATGACGGTGGCGGGCCAATCTAGTCCCGGGGACGTGGGGACGACCCTATAGTCGTCGGACAAGTCGGCGGCTTGACAACCTAGTCCCGGCGTCGTGGGGACGACCCTATAGTCGCTGGACACGTCGGCGGCGGGCCAACCTAGTCCCGGGGTAGTGGGGACGACCCTATAGTCGTCGGACATGGCGGTGGCGGGCCAACCTAGTCCCGGGCTCGTGGGGACGAGCCTATAGTCGTCGGACAAGTCGGCGGCTGGCCAACCTAGTCCCGGGGTCGTGGGGACGACCCTACAGTCGTCGGACATGACGGTGGCGGGGCAATCTAGCCCCGTGGTCGTGGGGACGACCCTATAGTCGTCGGACATGTCGGCGGCTGGCCAACCTAGTCCCGGGGTGGTAGGGACGACCCTATAGTCGTTGGACACGTCGGCGGCGGGCCAACCTATTCCCGGGGTAGTTGGGACGAGCCTATAGTCGTCGGACAAGTCGGCGGCTGGCCAACCTAGTCCCGGGGTCGTGGGGGCGACCCTATAGTCGTCGGACATGACGGCGGCGGGGCAATCTAGCCCCGGGGTCGTGGGGACGACCCTATAGTCTTCGGACATGGCGGTGGCGGGCCAACCTAGTCCCGGGCTCGTGGGGACGAGCCTATAGTCGTCGGACAAGTCGGCGGCTGGCCAACCTAGTCCCGGGGTCGTGGGGACGACCCTATAGTCGTCGGACATGACGGTGGCGGGGCAATCTAGCCCCGGGGTCGTGGGGACGACCCTATAGTCGTCGGACATGTCGGCGGCTGGCCAACCTAGTCCCGGGGTGGTAGGGACGACCCTATAGTCGTTGGACACGTCGGCGGCGGGCCAACCTAGTCCCGGGGTAGTGGGGACGACCCTATAGTCGTCGGACATGTCGGCGGCTGGCCAACCTAGTCCCGGGGTGGTAGGGACGACCCTATAGTCGTCGGACATGTCGGCGGCGGGCCAACGGAGGCCCGGGGTCGAGGGGACGACCCTATAGTCGTCGGACACGTCGGCGGCGGGCCAACGTAGGCCCGGGGTCGTGGGGACGACCCTATAGTCGGCGGACAAGTCGGCGGCGGGCCAACCTAGTCCCGGGGTCGTGGAGACGACCCTATATTCGTCGGACATGTCGGCGGCGGGGCAACTTTGGCCCGTGGTGGTGGGGACGACCCTATAGTCGTCGGACATGTCGGCGGCGGGCCATCCTAGTCCCGGGTTCGTGGGGACGACCCTATATTCGTCGGAATAGCCGGCGGCGGGCCAATGTAGGCCCAGGGTCGTTGGGACGACCCTATAGTCGTCGGACATGTCGGCGGCGGGCCAACGGAGGCCCGGGGTGGTAGGGACGACCCTATAGTCGTCGTACAAGTCGGCGGGGGCCAACCTAGTCACGGGGACGTGGGGACGACCCTATAGTCGTGGGACATGTCGGCGGCGGGCCAACCTAGTCCCGGGGTCGTGGGGACGACCCTATAGTCGTCGGACATGATGGTGGCGGGCCAACCTACTCCCGGGGTCGTGGGGACGACCCTATAGTCGTCGGACATGTCGGCGGCTGGCCAACCTAGTCCCGGGGTGGTAGGGACGACCCTATAGTCGTCGTACAAGTCGGCGGCGGGCCAACCTAGTCACGGGGACGTGGGGACGACCCTATAGTCGTGGGACATGTCGGCGGCGGGCCAACCTAGTCCCGGGGTCGTGGGGACGACCCTATAGTCGTCGGATATGACGGTGGCGGGCCAATCTAGTCCCGGGGACGTGGGGACGACCCTATAGTCGTCGGACAAGTCTGCGGCGGGCCAACCTAGTCCCGGGGTCGTGGGGACGACCCGATAGTCGTCGGACATGAGGGTGGCGGGCCAATCTAGCCCCGGGGTCGTGGGGACGACCCTATAGTCGTCGGACATGACGGTGGCGGGCCAATCTAGTCCCGGGGACGTGGGGACGACCCTATAGTCGTCGGACAAGTCGGCGGCTTGCCAACCTAGTCCCGGCGTCGTGGGGACGACCCTATAGTTGTCGGACATGACGGTGGCGAGCCAATCTAGTCCCGGGGACGTGGGGACGACCCTATAGTCGTCGGACAAGTCTGCGGCGGGCCAACCTAGTCCCGGGGTCGTGGGGACGACCCGATAGTCGTCGGACATGACGGTGGCGGGCCAATCTAGCCCCGGGGTTGTGGGGACGACCCTATAGTCGTCGGACATGTCGGCGGCGGGCCAACCTAGTCCCGGGGTCGTGGGGACGACCCTATAGTCGTCGGACATGTCGGCGGCTGGCCAACCTAGTCCCGGGGTGGTAGGGACGACCCTATAGTCGTTTGACACGTCGGCGGCGGGCCAACCTAGTCCCGGGGTAGTGTGGACGACCCTATAGTCGTCGGACATGTCGGCGGCTGGCCAACCTAGTCCCGGGGTGGTAGGGACGACCCTATAGTCGTGGGACACGTCGGCGGCGGGCCAACCTAGTCCCGGGGTCGTGGGGACGACCCTATAGTCTTCGAACATGTCGGCGGCTGGGTAACTTTGGCCCGTGGTCGTGGGGACCACCCTATAGTCGTCGGACAATTCGGCGGCGGGCCAACCTAGTCCCGGGGTCGTGGGGACGACCCTATAGTCGTCGGACATGACGGTGGCGGGGCAATCTAGTCCCGTGGTCGTGGGGACCACCCTATAGCCGTCGGACAAGTCGGCGGCGGGCCAACCAAGTTCCGGGGTCGTGGGGACGAGCCTATAGTCGTCGGACAAGTCGGCGGCGGGCCAACCTAGTCCCGGGGTCGTGGGGACGACCCTATAGTCGTCGGACATGACGGTGGCGGGGCAATCTAGCCCCGGGTTCGTGGGGACGACCCTATAGTCGTCGGACATGTCGGCGGCTGGCCAACCAAGTCCCGGGGTGGTTGGGACGACCCTATAGTCGTCGGACAAGTCGGCGGCGGGCCAACGTAGTCCCTTGGTCGTGGGGACGATCGTATAGTCGTCGGACATGTCGGCGGCTGGCCAACCTAGTCCCGGGGTGGTAGGGACGACCCTGTTGTCGTCGGAGAAGTCGGCGGCGGGCCAACCTAGTCCCGGGGTCGTGGGGACGACCCTGTAGTCGTCGGACATGACGGTGGCGGGCCAATCTAGTCCCGGGGACGTGGGGACGACCCTATAGTCTTCGGACAAGTCTGCGGCGGGCCAACCTAGTCCCGGGGTCGTGGGGACGACCCTATAGTCGTCGGACATGATGGTGGCGGGACAACCTAGTCCCGGGGTGGTAGGGACGACCCTATAGTCGTCGGACATGTCGGCAGCTGGCCAACCTAGTCCCGGGGTGGTAGGGACGACCCTGTTGTCGTCGGAGAAGTCGGCGGCGGGCCAACCTAGTCCCGGGGTCGTAGGGACGACCCTATATTCGTCGGACATGACGGTGGCGGGCCAATCTAGTCCCGGGGACGTGGGGACGACCCTATAGTCGTCGGACAAGTCTGCGGCGGGCCAACCTAGTCCCGGGGTCGTGGGGACGACCCTATAGTCGTCGGACATGACGGTGCCGGGGCAATCTAGCCCCGGGGTCGTGGGGACGACCCTATAGTCGTCGGACAAGTCGGCGGCGGGCCAACCTAGTCCCGGGGTCGTGGGGACGACCCTATAGTCGTCGGACATGACGGTGCCGGGGCAATCTAGCCCCGGGGTCGTGGGGACGACCCTATAGTCGTCGGACAAGTCGGCGGCGGGCCAACCTAGTCGCGGGGTCGTGGAGACGACCCTATAGTCGTCGGACATGACGGTGGCGAGGCAATCTAGTCCCGGGGTCGTAGGGACGACCCCATAGTCGTCGGACATGTCGGCGGCTGGGCAACTTTGGCCCGTGGTCGTGGGGACGACCCTATAGTCGGCGGACAAGTCGGCGGCGGGCCAACCTATTCCCGGGGTCGTGGAGACGACCCTATATTCGTCGGACATGACGGTGGCGGGGCTATCTAGTCCCGGGGTCGTGGGGACGACCCTATAGTCGTCGGACAAGTCGGCGGCGGGCCAACCTATTCCCGGGGTCGTGGGGACGACCCTATAGTCGTCGGACATGACGGCGGCGGGGCAATCTAGTCCCGGGGTCGTGGGGACGACCCTATAGTCTTCGGACATGACGGCGGCTGGGCAACTTTGGCCCGTGGTCGTGGGGACCACCCTATAGTCGTCGGACAAGTCGGCGGCGGGCCAGCCTAGTCCCGGGGTCGTGGGGACGACCCTAGAGTCGTCGGACATGTCGGCGGCTGGCCAACCTAATCCCGGGGTGGTAGGGACGACCCTATAGTCGTTGGACACGTCGGCGGCGGGCCAACCTAGTCCCGGGGTAGTGGGGACGACCCTATAGTCGTCGGACAAGTCGGCGGCGGGCCAACCTAGTCCCGGGGTCGTGGGGACGACCCTATAGTCGTCGGACATGATGGTGGCGGGCCAACCTAGTCCCGGGGTGGTAGGGACGACCCTGTTGTCGTCGGAGAAATCGGCGGCGGGCCAACCTAGTCCCGGGGTCGTGGGGATGACTCTATAGTGGTCGGACAAGTCGGCGGCGGGTCATCCTAGTCCCGGGGTCGTAGGGACGACCCTATAGTCGTCGGACATGTCGGCGGCTGGGCAACTTTGGCCCGTTGTCGTGGGGACGACCCTATAGTCGGCGGACAAGTCGGCGGCGGGCCAACCTAGTCCCGGGGTCGTGGGGACGACCCTATAGTCGTCGGACATGACGGTGCCGGGGCAATCTAGCCCCGGGGTCGTGGGGACGACCCTAGAGTCGTCGGACATGTCGGCGGCTGGCCAACCTAGTCCCGGGGTGGTAGGGACGACCCTATAGTCGTTGGACACGTCGGCGGCGGGCCAACCTAGTCCCGGGGTAGTGGGGACGATCCTATATTCGTCGGACATGTCGGCGGCTGGCCAACCTAGTCCCGGGGTGGTAGGGACGACCCTATAGTCGTCGGACAATTCGGCGGCAGGCCAACCTAGTCCCGGGTTCGTGGGGACGACCCTATAGTCGTCGGACATGACGTTGGCGGGGCAATCTAGTCCCGTGGTCGTGGGGACCACCCTATAGTCGTCGGACAAGTCGGCGGCGGGCCACCCTAGTTCCGGGGTCGTGGGGACGAGCCTATAGTCGTCGGACAAGTCGGCGGCGGGCCAACCTAGTCCCGGGGTCGTGGGGACGACCCTATAGTCGTCGGACGTGACGGTGGCGGGGCAATCTAGCCCCGGGTTCGTGGGGACGACCCTATAGTCGTCGGACATGTCGGCGGCGGGCCACCCTAGTTCCGGGGTCGTGGGGACGAGCCTATAGTCGTCGGACAAGTCGGCGGCGGGCCAACCTAGTCCCGGGGTCGTGGGGACGACCCTGTAGTCGTCGGACATGACGGTGGCGGGCCAATCTAGTCCCGGGGACGTGGGGACGACCCTATAGTCGTCGGAAAAGTCTGCGGCGGGCCAACCTAGTCCCGGGGTCGTGGGGACGACCCTATAGTCGTCGGACATGATGGTGGCGGGCCAACCTAGTCCCGGGGTGGTAGGGACGACCCTATAGTCGTCGGACATGTCGGCAGCTGGCCAAACTAGTCCCGGGGTGGTAGGGACGACCCTGTTGTCGTCGGAGAAGTCGGCGGCGGGCCAACCTAGTCCCGGGGTCGTAGGGACGACCCTATAGTCGTCGGACATGACGGTGGCGGGCCAATCTAGTCCCTGGGACGTGGGGACGACCCCATAGTCGTCGGACAAGTCTGCGGCGGGCCAACCTAGTCCCGGGGTCGTGGGGACGACCCTATAGTCGTCGGACAAGACGGTGCCGGGTCAATCTAGCCCCGGGGTCGTGGGGACGACCCTATAGTCGTCCGACAAGTCGGCGGCGGGCCAACCTAGTCCCGGGGTCGTGGGCACGACCCTATAGTCGTCGGACATGACGGTGCCGGGGCAATCTAGCCCCGGGGTCGTGGGGACGACCCTAGAGTCGTCGGACACGTCGGCGGCTGGCCAACCTAGTCCCGGGGTCGTGGAGACGACCCTATAGTCGTCGGACATGTCGGCGGCGGGCCAACGTATGCCCAGGGTCGTAGGGACGAACCGATAGTCGTTGGATATGACGGTGGCGGGCCAACCTAGACCCGTAGTCGTGGGGACCACCCGATAGTCGTCCGACAAGTCGGCGGCGGGCCAACCTAGTCCCTGGGCCGTGGGGACGACCCTATAGTCGTCGGACAAGTCGGCGGCGGGCCAACCTAGTCCCGGTGTCGTGGAGACGACCCTATAGTCGTCGCACATGATGGTGGCGGGCCAACCTAGTCCCGGGGTGGTAGGGACGACCCTGTTGTCGTCGGAGAAGTCGGCGGCGGGCCAACCTAGTCCCGGGGTCGTGGGGATGGCTCTATAGTGGTCGGACAAGTCGGCGGCGGGTCATCCTAGTCCCGGGGTCGTAGGGACGACCCTATAGTCGTCGGACATGTCGGCGGCTGGCCAACCTAGTCCCGGGGTCGTGGGGACGACCCTATAGTCGTCGGACATGATGGTGGCGGGCCAACCTAGTCCCGGGGTCGTGGGGACGACCCTATAGTCGTCGGACATGACGGTGGCGGGCCAATCTAGTCCCGGGGACGTGTGGACGACCCTATAGTCGTCGGACAAGTCTGCGGCGGGCCAACCTAGTCCCGGGGTCGTGGGGACGACCCTATAGTCGTCGGACATGATGGTGGCGGGCCAACCTAGTCCCGGGGTGGTAGGGACGACCCTGTTGTCGTCGGAGAAGTCGGCGGCGGGCCAACCTAGTCCCGGGGTCGTGGGGATGACTCTATAGTGGTCGGACAAGTCGGCGGCGGGTCATCCTAGTCCAGGGGTCGTAGGGACGACCCTATAGTCGTCGGACATGTCGGCGGCTGGGCAACTTTGGCCCGTTGTCGTGGGGACGACCCTATAGTCGGCGGACAAGTCGGCGGCGGGCCAACCTAGTCCCGGGGTCGTGGAGACGACCCTATAGTCGTCGGACATGACGGTGCCGGGGCAATCTAGCCCCGGGGTCGTGGGGACGACCCTAGAGTCGTCGGACATGTCGGCGGCTGGCCAACCTAGTCCCGGGGTGGTAGGGACGACCCTATAGTCGTTGGACACGTCGGCGGCGGGCCAACCTAGTCCCGGGGTAGTGGGGACGATCCTATAGTCGTCGGACATGTCGGCGGCTGGCCAACCTAGTCCCGGGGTGGTAGGGACGACCCTATAGTCGTCGGACAAGTCGGCGGCAGGCCAACCTAGTCCCGGGGTCGTGGGGACGACCCTATAGTCGTCGGACATGACGTTGGCGGGGCAATCTAGCCCCGGGGTCGTGGGGACGACCCTATAGTCGTCCGACAAGTCGGCGGCAGGCCAACCTAGACCCGGGGTCGTGGGGGCGACCCTATAGTCGTCGGACATGACGTTGCCGGGGCAATCTAGCCCCGGGGTCGTGGGGACGACCCTAGAGTCGTCGGACACGTCGGCGGCTGGCCAACCTAGTCCCGGGGTCGTGGAGACGACCCTATAGTCGTCGGACATGTCGGCGGCGGGCCAACGTATGCCCAGGGTCGTAGGGACGAACCGATAGTCGTTGGATATGACGGTGGCGGGCCAACCTAGACCCGTAGTCGTGGGGACCACCCGATAGTCGTCCGACAAGTCGGCGGCGGGCCAACCTAGTCCCTGGGCCGTGGGGACGACCCTATAGTCGTCGGACAAGTCGGCGGCGGGCCAACCTAGTCCCGGTGTCGTGGAGACGACCCTATAGTCGTCGGACATGATGGTGGCGGGCCAACCTAGTCCCGGGGTGGTAGGGACGACCCTGTTGTCGTCGGACATGACGGTGCCGGGGCAATCTAGCCCCGGGGTCGTGGGGATGACTCTATAGTGGTCGGACAAGTCGGCGGCGGGTCATCCTAGTCCCGGGGTCGTAGGGACGACCCTATAGTCGTCGGACATGTCGGCGGCTGGCCAACCTAGTCCCGGGGTCGTGGGGACGACCCTATAGTCGTCGGACATGATGGTGGCGGGCCAACCTAGTCCCGGGGTCTTGGGGACGACCCTATAGTCGTCGGACAAGTCGGCGGCGGGCCAACCTAGTCCCGGGGTCGTGGGGACAACCCTATAGTCGTCGGACATGACGGTGCCGGGGCAATCTAGTCCCGGGGTCGTGGGGACGACCCTATAGTCGTCGGACATGACGGCGGCGGGGCAATCTAGTCCCGGGGTCGTGGGGACGACCCTATAGTCTTCGGACATGTCGGCGGCTGGGCAACTTTGGCCCATGGTCGTGGGGACCACCCTATAGTCGTCGGACAAGTCGGCGGCGGGCCAACCTAGTCCCGGGGTCGTGGGGACGACCCTATAGTCATCGGACATGTCGGCGGCTGGCCAACCTAGTCTCGGGGTGGTAGGGACGACCCTATAGTCGCTGGACAAGTCGGCGGCGGGCTAACCTAGTCCCGGGGTCGTGGGGACGACCCTATAGTCGTCGGACATGTCGGCGGCTGGCCAACCTAGTCCCGGGGTCGTGGGGACGACCTTATAGTCGGCGGACATGATGGTGGCGGGCCAACCTAGTCCCGGGGTCGTGGGGACGACCCTATAGTCGTCGGACATGACGGTGGCGGGCCAATCTAGTCCCGGGGACGTGTGGACGACCCTATAGTCGTCGGACAAGTCTGCGGCGGGCCAACCTAGTCCCGGGGTCGTGGGGACGACCCTATAGTCGTCGGACATGACGGTGGCGGGCCAATCTAGTCCCGGGGTCGTGGGGACGACCCTATAGTCGTCGGACATGATGGTGGCGGGACAATCTAGTCCCGGGGTCGTGGGGACGACCCTATAGTCGTCGGACAAGTCAGCGGCGGGCCAACCTAGTCCCGGGGTCGTGGGGACGACCCTATAGTCATCGGACATGACGGTGGCGGGCCAATCTAGTCCCGGGGTCGTGGGGACGACCCTATAGGCTTCGGACATGCCGGCGGCGGGCCAACCTAGTCCCAGGGTCGTGGGGACGACCCTATAGTCGTCGGACAAGTCGGCGGCGGGCCAACCCAGTCCCGGGGTCGTGGGGCCGACCCTATGTCGTCGGACATGACGGTGGCGGGCCAATCTAGTCCCGGGGTCGTGGGTACGACCCTATAGTCGTCGGACATGACGGTGGCGGGCGAATCTAGCTCCGGGGTCGTGGGGACGACCGTATTGTCGTCGGACATGTCGGCGGCTGGCCAACCTAGTTCCGGGGTGGGATGGACGACACTATAGTCATCGGACAAGTCGGCGGCGGGCCAACCTAGTCCCGGGGTCGTGGGGACGACCCTATAGTCGTCGGACATGACGGTGGCGGGCCAATCTAGTCCCGGGGTCGTGGGGACGACCCTATAGTCGTCGGACAAGTCGGCGGCGGGCCAACCTAGTCCCGGGGTCATGGAGACGACCCTATAGTCGTCGGACATGACGGTGGGCAATCTAGCCCGGGGTCGTGGGGACGATCCTGTTGTCGTCGGACATGACGGTGGTGGGCCAATCTATTCCCCGGGCCGTGGGGACGACCCTATAGTCGTGGGACACGTCGGCGGCGGGCCAACCTAGTCCCGGGGTCGTGGGGACGACCCTATAGTCTTCGAACATGTCGGCGGCTGGGTAACTTTGGCCCGTGGTCGTGGGGACCACCCTATAGTCGTCGGACAATTCGGCGGCGGGCCAACCTAGTCCCGGGGTCGTGGGGACGACCCTATAGTCGTCGGACATGACGGTGGCGGGGCAATCTAGTCCCGTGGTCGTGGGGACCACCCTATAGCCGTCGGACAAGTCGGCGGCGGGCCAACCAAGTTCCGGGGTCGTGGGGACGAGCCTATAGTCGTCGGACAAGTCGGCGGCGGGCCAACCTAGTCCCGGGGTCGTGGGGACGACCCTATAGTCGTCGGACATGACGGTGGCGGGGCAATCTAGCCCCGGGTTCGTGGGGACGACCCTATAGTCGTCGGACATGTCGGCGGCTGGCCAACCAAGTCCCGGGGTGGTTGGGACGACCCTATAGTCGTCGGACAAGTCGGCGGCGGGCCAACGTAGTCCCTTGGTCGTGGGGACGATCGTATAGTCGTCGGACATGTCGGCGGCTGGCCAACCTAGTCCCGGGGTGGTAGGGACGACCCTGTTGTCGTCGGAGAAGTCGGCGGCGGGCCAACCTAGTCCCGGGGTCGTGGGGACGACCCTGTAGTCGTCGGACATGACGGTGGCGGGCCAATCTAGTCCCGGGGACGTGGGGACGACCCTATAGTCTTCGGACAAGTCTGCGGCGGGCCAACCTAGTCCCGGGGTCGTGGGGACGACCCTATAGTCGTCGGACATGATGGTGGCGGGACAACCTAGTCCCGGGGTGGTAGGGACGACCCTATAGTCGTCGGACATGTCGGCAGCTGGCCAACCTAGTCCCGGGGTGGTAGGGACGACCCTGTTGTCGTCGGAGAAGTCGGCGGCGGGCCAACCTAGTCCCGGGGTCGTAGGGACGACCCTATATTCGTCGGACATGACGGTGGCGGGCCAATCTAGTCCCGGGGACGTGGGGACGACCCTATAGTCGTCGGACAAGTCTGCGGCGGGCCAACCTAGTCCCGGGGTCGTGGGGACGACCCTATAGTCGTCGGACATGACGGTGCCGGGGCAATCTAGCCCCGGGGTCGTGGGGACGACCCTATAGTCGTCGGACAAGTCGGCGGCGGGCCAACCTAGTCCCGGGGTCGTGGGGACGACCCTATAGTCGTCGGACATGACGGTGCCGGGGCAATCTAGCCCCGGGGTCGTGGGGACGACCCTATAGTCGTCGGACAAGTCGGCGGCGGGCCAACCTAGTCGCGGGGTCGTGGAGACGACCCTATAGTCGTCGGACATGACGGTGGCGAGGCAATCTAGTCCCGGGGTCGTAGGGACGACCCCATAGTCGTCGGACATGTCGGCGGCTGGGCAACTTTGGCCCGTGGTCGTGGGGACGACCCTATAGTCGGCGGACAAGTCGGCGGCGGGCCAACCTATTCCCGGGGTCGTGGAGACGACCCTATATTCGTCGGACATGACGGTGGCGGGGCTATCTAGTCCCGGGGTCGTGGGGACGACCCTATAGTCGTCGGACAAGTCGGCGGCGGGCCAACCTATTCCCGGGGTCGTGGGGACGACCCTATAGTCGTCGGACATGACGGCGGCGGGGCAATCTAGTCCCGGGGTCGTGGGGACGACCCTATAGTCTTCGGACATGACGGCGGCTGGGCAACTTTGGCCCGTGGTCGTGGGGACCACCCTATAGTCGTCGGACAAGTCGGCGGCGGGCCAGCCTAGTCCCGGGGTCGTGGGGACGACCCTAGAGTCGTCGGACATGTCGGCGGCTGGCCAACCTAATCCCGGGGTGGTAGGGACGACCCTATAGTCGTTGGACACGTCGGCGGCGGGCCAACCTAGTCCCGGGGTAGTGGGGACGACCCTATAGTCGTCGGACAAGTCGGCGGCGGGCCAACCTAGTCCCGGGGTCGTGGGGACGACCCTATAGTCGTCGGACATGATGGTGGCGGGCCAACCTAGTCCCGGGGTGGTAGGGACGACCCTGTTGTCGTCGGAGAAATCGGCGGCGGGCCAACCTAGTCCCGGGGTCGTGGGGATGACTCTATAGTGGTCGGACAAGTCGGCGGCGGGTCATCCTAGTCCCGGGGTCGTAGGGACGACCCTATAGTCGTCGGACATGTCGGCGGCTGGGCAACTTTGGCCCGTTGTCGTGGGGACGACCCTATAGTCGGCGGACAAGTCGGCGGCGGGCCAACCTAGTCCCGGGGTCGTGGGGACGACCCTATAGTCGTCGGACATGACGGTGCCGGGGCAATCTAGCCCCGGGGTCGTGGGGACGACCCTAGAGTCGTCGGACATGTCGGCGGCTGGCCAACCTAGTCCCGGGGTGGTAGGGACGACCCTATAGTCGTTGGACACGTCGGCGGCGGGCCAACCTAGTCCCGGGGTAGTGGGGACGATCCTATATTCGTCGGACATGTCGGCGGCTGGCCAACCTAGTCCCGGGGTGGTAGGGACGACCCTATAGTCGTCGGACAATTCGGCGGCAGGCCAACCTAGTCCCGGGTTCGTGGGGACGACCCTATAGTCGTCGGACATGACGTTGGCGGGGCAATCTAGTCCCGTGGTCGTGGGGACCACCCTATAGTCGTCGGACAAGTCGGCGGCGGGCCACCCTAGTTCCGGGGTCGTGGGGACGAGCCTATAGTCGTCGGACAAGTCGGCGGCGGGCCAACCTAGTCCCGGGGTCGTGGGGACGACCCTATAGTCGTCGGACGTGACGGTGGCGGGGCAATCTAGCCCCGGGTTCGTGGGGACGACCCTATAGTCGTCGGACATGTCGGCGGCGGGCCACCCTAGTTCCGGGGTCGTGGGGACGAGCCTATAGTCGTCGGACAAGTCGGCGGCGGGCCAACCTAGTCCCGGGGTCGTGGGGACGACCCTGTAGTCGTCGGACATGACGGTGGCGGGCCAATCTAGTCCCGGGGACGTGGGGACGACCCTATAGTCGTCGGAAAAGTCTGCGGCGGGCCAACCTAGTCCCGGGGTCGTGGGGACGACCCTATAGTCGTCGGACATGATGGTGGCGGGCCAACCTAGTCCCGGGGTGGTAGGGACGACCCTATAGTCGTCGGACATGTCGGCAGCTGGCCAAACTAGTCCCGGGGTGGTAGGGACGACCCTGTTGTCGTCGGAGAAGTCGGCGGCGGGCCAACCTAGTCCCGGGGTCGTAGGGACGACCCTATAGTCGTCGGACATGACGGTGGCGGGCCAATCTAGTCCCTGGGACGTGGGGACGACCCCATAGTCGTCGGACAAGTCTGCGGCGGGCCAACCTAGTCCCGGGGTCGTGGGGACGACCCTATAGTCGTCGGACAAGACGGTGCCGGGTCAATCTAGCCCCGGGGTCGTGGGGACGACCCTATAGTCGTCCGACAAGTCGGCGGCGGGCCAACCTAGTCCCGGGGTCGTGGGCACGACCCTATAGTCGTCGTACATGACGGTGCCGGGGCAATCTAGCCCCGGGGTCGTGGGGACGACCCTAGAGTCGTCGGACACGTCGGCGGCTGGCCAACCTAGTCCCGGGGTCGTGGAGACGACCCTATAGTCGTCGGACATGTCGGCGGCGGGCCAACGTATGCCCAGGGTCGTAGGGACGAACCGATAGTCGTTGGATATGACGGTGGCGGGCCAACCTAGACCCGTAGTCGTGGGGACCACCCGATAGTCGTCCGACAAGTCGGCGGCGGGCCAACCTAGTCCCTGGGCCGTGGGGACGACCCTATAGTCGTCGGACAAGTCGGCGGCGGGCCAACCTAGTCCCGGTGTCGTGGAGACGACCCTATAGTCGTCGGACATGATGGTGGCGGGCCAACCTAGTCCCGGGGTGGTAGGGACGACCCTGTTGTCGTCGGAGAAGTCGGCGGCGGGCCAACCTAGTCCCGGGGTCGTGGGGATGGCTCTATAGTGGTCGGACAAGTCGGCGGCGGGTCATCCTAGTCCCGGGGTCGTAGGGACGACCCTATAGTCGTCGGACATGTCGGCGGCTGGCCAACCTAGTCCCGGGGTCGTGGGGACGACCCTATAGTCGTCGGACATGATGGTGGCGGGCCAACCTAGTCCCGGGGTCGTGGGGACGACCCTATAGTCGTCGGACATGACGGTGGCGGGCCAATCTAGTCCCGGGGACGTGTGGACGACCCTATAGTCGTCGGACAAGTCTGCGGCGGGCCAACCTAGTCCCGGGGTCGTGGGGACGACCCTATAGTCGTCGGACATGATGGTGGCGGGCCAACCTAGTCCCGGGGTGGTAGGGACGACCCTGTTGTCGTCGGAGAAGTCGGCGGCGGGCCAACCTAGTCCCGGGGTCGTGGGGATGACTCTATAGTGGTCGGACAAGTCGGCGGCGGGTCATCCTAGTCCAGGGGTCGTAGGGACGACCCTATAGTCGTCGGACATGTCGGCGGCTGGGCAACTTTGGCCCGTTGTCGTGGGGACGACCCTATAGTCGGCGGACAAGTCGGCGGCGGGCCAACCTAGTCCCGGGGTCGTGGAGACGACCCTATAGTCGTCGGACATGACGGTGCCGGGGCAATCTAGCCCCGGGGTCGTGGGGACGACCCTAGAGTCGTCGGACATGTCGGCGGCTGGCCAACCTAGTCCCGGGGTGGTAGGGACGACCCTATAGTCGTTGGACACGTCGGCGGCGGGCCAACCTAGTCCCGGGGTAGTGGGGACGATCCTATAGTCGTCGGACATGTCGGCGGCTGGCCAACCTAGTCCCGGGGTGGTAGGGACGACCCTATAGTCGTCGGACAAGTCGGCGGCAGGCCAACCTAGTCCCGGGGTCGTGGGGACGACCCTATAGTCGTCGGACATGACGTTGGCGGGGCAATCTAGCCCCGGGGTCGTGGGGACGACCCTATAGTCGTCCGACAAGTCGGCGGCAGGCCAACCTAGACCCGGGGTCGTGGGGGCGACCCTATAGTCGTCGGACATGACGGTGCCGGGGCAATCTAGCCCCGGGGTCGTGGGGACGACCCTAGAGTCGTCGGACACGTCGGCGGCTGGCCAACCTAGTCCCGGGGTCGTGGAGACGACCCTATAGTCGTCGGACATGTCGGCGGCGGGCCAACGTATGCCCAGGGTCGTAGGGACGAACCGATAGTCGTTGGATATGACGGTGGCGGGCCAACCTAGACCCGTAGTCGTGGGGACCACCCGATAGTCGTCCGACAAGTCGGCGGCGGGCCAACCTAGTCCCTGGGCCGTGGGGACGACCCTATAGTCGTCGGACAAGTCGGCGGCGGGCCAACCTAGTCCCGGTGTCGTGGAGACGACCCTATAGTCGTCGGACATGATGGTGGCGGGCCAACCTAGTCCCGGGGTGGTAGGGACGACCCTGTTGTCGTCGGACATGACGGTGCCGGGGCAATCTAGCCCCGGGGTCGTGGGGATGACTCTATAGTGGTCGGACAAGTCGGCGGCGGGTCATCCTAGTCCCGGGGTCGTAGGGACGACCCTATAGTCGTCGGACATGTCGGCGGCTGGCCAACCTAGTCCCGGGGTCGTGGGGACGACCCTATAGTCGTCGGACATGATGGTGGCGGGCCAACCTAGTCCCGGGGTCTTGGGGACGACCCTATAGTCGTCGGACAAGTCGGCGGCGGGCCAACCTAGTCCCGGGGTCGTGGGGACAACCCTATAGTCGTCGGACATGACGGTGCCGGGGCAATCTAGTCCCGGGGTCGTGGGGACGACCCTATAGTCGTCGGACATGACGGCGGCGGGGCAATCTAGTCCCGGGGTCGTGGGGACGACCCTATAGTCTTCGGACATGTCGGCGGCTGGGCAACTTTGGCCCATGGTCGTGGGGACCACCCTATAGTCGTCGGACAAGTCGGCGGCGGGCCAACCTAGTCCCGGGGTCGTGGGGACGACCCTATAGTCATCGGACATGTCGGCGGCTGGCCAACCTAGTCTCGGGGTGGTAGGGACGACCCTATAGTCGCTGGACAAGTCGGCGGCGGGCTAACCTAGTCCCGGGGTCGTGGGGACGACCCTATAGTCGTCGGACATGTCGGCGGCTGGCCAACCTAGTCCCGGGGTCGTGGGGACGACCTTATAGTCGGCGGACATGATGGTGGCGGGCCAACCTAGTCCCGGGGTCGTGGGGACGACCCTATAGTCGTCGGACATGACGGTGGCGGGCCAATCTAGTCCCGGGGACGTGTGGACGACCCTATAGTCGTCGGACAAGTCTGCGGCGGGCCAACCTAGTCCCGGGGTCGTGGGGACGACCCTATAGTCGTCGGACATGACGGTGGCGGGCCAATCTAGTCCCGGGGTCGTGGGGACGACCCTATAGTCGTCGGACATGATGGTGGCGGGACAATCTAGTCCCGGGGTCGTGGGGACGACCCTATAGTCGTCGGACAAGTCAGCGGCGGGCCAACCTAGTCCCGGGGTCGTGGGGACGACCCTATAGTCATCGGACATGACGGTGGCGGGCCAATCTAGTCCCGGGGTCGTGGGGACGACCCTATAGGCTTCGGACATGCCGGCGGCGGGCCAACCTAGTCCCAGGGTCGTGGGGACGACCCTATAGTCGTCGGACAAGTCGGCGGCGGGCCAACCCAGTCCCGGGGTCGTGGGGCCGACCCTATGTCGTCGGACATGACGGTGGCGGGCCAATCTAGTCCCGGGGTCGTGGGTACGACCCTATAGTCGTCGGACATGACGGTGGCGGGCGAATCTAGCTCCGGGGTCGTGGGGACGACCCTATTGTCGTCGGACATGTCGGCGGCTGGCCAACCTAGTTCCGGGGTGGGATGGACGACACTATAGTCATCGGACAAGTCGGCGGCGGGCCAACCTAGTCCCGGGGTCGTGGGGACGACCCTATAGTCGTCGGACATGACGGTGGCGGGCCAATCTAGTCCCGGGGTCGTGGGGACGACCCTATAGTCGTCGGACAAGTCGGCGGCGGGCCAACCTAGTCCCGGGGTCATGGAGACGACCCTATAGTCGTCGGACATGACGGTGGGCAATCTAGCCCGGGGTCGTGGGGACGATCCTGTTGTCGTCGGACATGACGGTGGTGGGCCAATCTATTCCCCGGGCCGTGGGGACGACCCTGTAGTCGTCGGACATGACGGTGGTGGGCCAATCTAGTCCCGGGGTCGTGGGGACGACCCTATTGTCGTCGGACATGTCGGCGGCTGGCCAACCTAGTTCCGGGGTGGGAGGGACGACCCTATAGTCGTCGGACAAGTCGGCGGCGGGCCAACCCAGTCCCGGGGTCGTGGGGCCGACCCTATAGTCGTCGGACATGACGGTGGCGGGCCAATCTAGCTCCGGGGTCGTGGGGACGACCCTATAGTCGTCGGACATGTCGGCGGCTGGCCAACCTAGTTCCGGGGTGGGAGGGACGACCCTATGGTCGTCGGACAAGTCGGCGGCGGGCCAACCTAGTCCCGGGGTCGTGGGGACGACCCTATAGTCGTCGGACATGTCGGCGGCGGGCCAACCTAGTCCGGGGGTCGTGGAGACGACCCTATAGTCGTCGGACATGTCGGTGGCGGGCCAATCTAGTCCCGGGGTCGTGGGGCGACCCTATAGTCGTCGGACATGACGGTGGCGGGCCACTCTAGTCCCGCGGTCATGGGGACGACCCAATAGTCGTCGGACATGTCGGCGGCTGACCAACTTTGGCCCGTGGTCGTGTGGACAACCCTATAGACCTCCGACATGATGGTGGCGGGCCAATCTAGTCCCGGGGTCGTGGGGACGACCCTATAGTCGTTGGACATGTCGGCGGCTGGGCAACATTGGCCCGTGGTCGTGGGAACGTCCCTATAGTCGCCGGACAAGTCGTCGGCGGGCCAACCTAGTCCCGGGGTCGTGGAGACGACCCTATAGTCGTCGGACATGTCGGCGGCTTGCCAAACTAGTCCCGGGGTGGTAGGGACGACCCTATAGTCGTCGGACAAGTCGGCGGCGGGCCAACCTAGTCCCGGGGTCGTGGGGACGACCCTATAGTCGTCGGACATGATGGTGGCGGGCCAATCTAGTCCCGGGGTCGTGGGGACGACCCTATAGTCGTCGGACAAGTCGGCGGCGGGCCAACCTAGCCCCGGTGTCGTGGGGACGACCCTATAGTCGTCGGACATGTCGGCGGCTGACCAACTTTGGCCCGTGGTCGTGGGGACGACCCTATAGTCGTCGGACATGACGGTGGCGGGCCAATCTAGCCCCGGGGTCGTGGGGACGACCCTATAGTCGTCGGACATGTCGGCGGCTGGCCAACCTAGTTCCGGGGTGGGAGGGACGACCCTATAGTCGTCGGACATGTCGGCGGCTGGCCAACCTAGTTCCGGGGTGGGAGGGACGACCCTATAGTCGTCGGACAAGTCGGAGGCGGGCCAACCTAGTCCCGGGGTCGTGGGGACGACCCTATAGTCGTCGGACATGACGGTGCCGGGGCAATCTAGCCCCGGGGTCGTGGGGACGACCCTATAGTCTTCGGACAAGTCGGCGGCGGGCCAACCTAGTCCCGGGGTCGTGGGGACAACCCTATAGTCGTCGGACATGACGGTGCCGGGGCAATCTAGCCCCGGGGTCATGGGGACGACCCTAGAGTCGTCGGACATGTCGGCGGCTGGCCAACCTAGTCCCGGGGTGGTAGGGACGACCCTATAGTCGTTGGACACGTCGGCGGCGGGCCAACCTAGTCCCGGGGTAGTGGGGACGACCCTATAGTCGTCGGACATGGCGGTGGCGGGCCAACCTAGTCCCGGGCTCGTGGGGACGAGCCTATAGTCGTCGGACAAGTCGGCGGCTGGCCAACCTAGTCCCGGGGTCGTGGGGACGACCCTATAGTCGTCGGACATGACGGTGGCGGGGCAATCTAGCCCCGGGGTCGTGGGGACGACCCTATAGTCGTCGGACATGTCGGCGGCTGGCCAACCTAGTCCCGGGGTGGTAGGGACGACCCTATAGTCGTTGGACACGTCGGCGGCGGGCCAACCTAGTCCCGGGGTAGTGGGGACGAGCCTATAGTCGTCGGACAAGTCGGCGGCTGGCCAACCTAGTCCCGGGGTCGTGGGGACGACCCTATAGTCGTCGGACATGACGGTGGCGGGGCAATCTAGCCCCGGGGTCGTGGGGACGACCCTATAGTCGTCGGTCACGTCGGCGGCGGGCCAACGTAGGCCCGGGGTAGTGGGGACGACCCTATAGTCGTCGGACATGGCGGTGGCGGGCCAACCTAGTCCCGGGCTCGGGGGGACGAGCCTATAGTCGTCGGACAAGTCGGCGGCTGGCCAACCTAGTCCCGGGGTCGTGGGGACGACCCTATAGTCGTCGGACATGACGGTGGCGGGGCAATCTAGCCCCGGGGTCGTGGGGACGACCCTATAGTCGTCGGACATGTCGGCGGCTGGCCAACCTAGTCCCGGGGTGGTAGGGACGACCCTATAGTCGTCGGACATGTCGGCGGCGGGCCAACGGAGGCCCGGGGTCGAGGGGACGACCCTATAGTCGTCGGTCACGTCGGCGGCGGGCCAACGTAGGCCCGGGGTAGTGGGGACGACCCTATAGTCGTCGGACATGGCGGTGGCGGGCCAACCTAGTCCCGGGCTCGTGGGGACGAGCCTATAGTCGTCGGACAAGTCGGCGGCGGGCCAACCTAGTCACGGGGACGTGGGGACGACCCTATAGTCGTCGGACATGACGGTGGCGGGCCAATCTAGTCCCGGGGACGTGGGGACGACCCTATAGTCGTCGGACAAGTCGGCGGCTTGACAACCTAGTCCCGGCGTCGTGGGGACGACCCTATAGTTGTCGGACATGACGGTGGCGGGCCAATCTAGTCCCGGGGACGTGGGGACGACCCTATAGTCGTCGGACAAGTCTGCGGCGGGCCAACCTAGTCCCGGGGTCGTGGGGACGACCCGATAGTCGTCGGACATGACGGTGGCGGGCCAATCTAGCCCCGGGGTTGTGGGGACGACCCTATAGTCGTCGGACATGACGGTGGCGGGCCAATCTAGCCCCGGGGTTGTGGGGACGACCCTATAGTCGTCGGACATGTCGGCGGCGGGCCAACCTAGTCCCGGGGTCGTGGGGACGACCCTATAGTCGTCGGACATGATGGTGGCGGGCCAACCTAGTCCCAGGGACGTGGGGACGATTCTATAGTCGTCGGACATGTCGGCGGCGGGCCAACGGAGGCCCGGGGTGGTAGGGACGACCCTATAGTCGTCGTACAAGTCGGCGGCGGGCCAACCTAGTCACGGGGACGTGGGGACGACCCTATAGTCGTCGGACATGACGGTGGCGGGCCAATCTAGTCCCGGGGACGTGGGGACGACCCTATAGTCGTCGGACAAGTCGGCGGCTTGACAACCTAGTCCCGGCGTCGTGGGGACGACCCTATAGTCGCTGGACACGTCGGCGGCGGGCCAACCTAGTCCCGGGGTAGTGGGGACGACCCTATAGTCGTCGGACATGGCGGTGGCGGGCCAACCTAGTCCCGGGCTCGTGGGGACGAGCCTATAGTCGTCGGACAAGTCGGCGGCTGGCCAACCTAGTCCCGGGGTCGTGGGGACGACCCTACAGTCGTCGGACATGACGGTGGCGGGGCAATCTAGCCCCGGGGTCGTGGGGACGACCCTATAGTCGTCGGACATGTCGGCGGCTGGCCAACCTAGTCCCGGGGTGGTAGGGACGACCCTATAGTCGTTGGACACGTCGGCGGCGGGCCAACCTATTCCCGGGGTAGTTGGGACGAGCCTATAGTCGTCGGACAAGTCGGCGGCTGGCCAACCTAGTCCCGGGGTCGTGGGGGCGACCCTATAGTCGTCGGACATGACGGCGGCGGGGCAATCTAGCCCCGGGGTCGTGGGGACGACCCTATAGTCTTCGGACATGGCGGTGGCGGGCCAACCTAGTCCCGGGCTCGTGGGGACGAGCCTATAGTCGTCGGACAAGTCGGCGGCTGGCCAACCTAGTCCCGGGGTCGTGGGGACGACCCTATAGTCGTCGGACATGACGGTGGCGGGGCAATCTAGCCCCGGGGTCGTGGGGACGACCCTATAGTCGTCGGACATGTCGGCGGCTGGCCAACCTAGTCCCGGGGTGGTAGGGACGACCCTATAGTCGTTGGACACGTCGGCGGCGGGCCAACCTAGTCCCGGGGTAGTGGGGACGACCCTATAGTCGTCGGACATGTCGGCGGCTGGCCAACCTAGTCCCGGGGTGGTAGGGACGACCCTATAGTCGTCGGACATGTCGGCGGCGGGCCAACGGAGGCCCGGGGTCGAGGGGACGACCCTATAGTCGTCGGACACGTCGGCGGCGGGCCAACGTAGGCCCGGGGTCGTGGGGACGACCCTATAGTCGGCGGACAAGTCGGCGGCGGGCCAACCTAGTCCCGGGGTCGTGGAGACGACCCTATATTCGTCGGACATGTCGGCGGCGGGGCAACTTTGGCCCGTGGTGGTGGGGACGACCCTATAGTCGTCGGACATGTCGGCGGCGGGCCATCCTAGTCCCGGGTTCGTGGGGACGACCCTATATTCGTCGGAATAGCCGGCGGCGGGCCAATGTAGGCCCAGGGTCGTTGGGACGACCCTATAGTCGTCGGACATGTCGGCGGCGGGCCAACGGAGGCCCGGGGTGGTAGGGACGACCCTATAGTCGTCGTACAAGTCGGCGGGGGCCAACCTAGTCACGGGGACGTGGGGACGACCCTATAGTCGTGGGACATGTCGGCGGCGGGCCAACCTAGTCCCGGGGTCGTGGGGACGACCCTATAGTCGTCGGACATGATGGTGGCGGGCCAACCTAGTCCCGGGGTCGTGGGGACGACCCTATAGTCGTCGGACATGTCGGCGGCTGGCCAACCTAGTCCCGGGGTGGTAGGGACGACCCTATAGTCGTCGTACAAGTCGGCGGCGGGCCAACCTAGTGCCGGGGACGTGGGGACGACCCTATAGTCGTCGGACATGTCGGCGGCTGGCCAACCTAGTCCCGGGGTGGTAGGGACGACTATATAGTCGTCGGACAAGTCGGCGGCGGGCCAACCTAGTCGCGGGGTCGTGGGGACGACCCAATAGTCCTCGGACATGTCGGCGGCCAGCCAACTTTGGCCCGTGGTCGTGGGGACGACCCTATGGTCGTCGGACAAGTCGGCGGCTGGCCAACTTTGGCCCGTATTCGTGGGGACGATCCTATAGTCGTCGGACATGACGGTGGCGAGCCAATCTAGTCCCAGGGCCGTGGGGACGACCCTATAGTCGTCGGACAAGTCGGCGGCTGGCCAACCTAGTCCCGGGGTGGTGGGGACGACCCTATAGTCGTCGGACACTTCGGCGGCGGGCCAACGTAGGCCCGGGGTCGTGGGGACGACCCTATAGTCGGCGGACAAGTCGGCGGCGGGCCAACCTAGTCCCGGGGTGTTGGGGACGACCCTATATTCGTCGGACATGATGGTGGCGGGCCAATGTAGACCCGGGGCCACGGGGACGACCCTATAGTCGCGGACATGTCGGCGGCGGGCCAACGGAGGCCCGGGGTCGAGGGGACGACCCTATATTCGTCGGACACGTCGGCGGCGGGCCAACGTAGGCCCGGGGTCGTGGGGACGACCCTATAGTCGTCGTACAAGTCGGCGGCGGGCCAACCTAGTCCCGGGGACGTGGGGACGATCCTATAGTCGTCGGACATGTCGGCGGCGGGCCAACGGAGGCCCGGGGTGGTAGGGACGACCCTATAGTCGTCGTACAAGTCGGCGGCGGGCCAACCTAGTCACGGGGACGTGGGGACGACCCTATAGTCGTGGGACATGTCGGCGGCTCGGCCATCCTAGTCCCGGGTTCGTGGGGACGACCCTATATTCGTCGGAATAGCCGGCGGCGGGCCAATGTTGGCCCAGGGTCGTAGCGACGACCCTATAGTCGTCGGACAAGTCGGCGGCGGGCCAACGTAGTCCCTTGGTCGTGGGGACGACCGTATAGTCGTCGCACATGATTGCGGCTGGCCAACTTAGTCCCGGGGTCGTGGGGACGACCCTATAGACGTCGTACATGTCGGCAGCTGGCCAACCTAGTCCGGGGGTGGTAGGGACGACCCTGTTGTCGTCGGAGAAGTCGGCGGCGGGCCAACCTAGTCCCGGGGTCGTGGGGACGACCCTATAGTCGTCGGATATGACGGTGGCGGGCCAATCTAGTCCCGGGGACGTGGGGACGACCCTATAGTCGTCGGACAAGTCTGCGGCGGGCCAACCTAGTCCCGGGGTCGTGGGGACGACCCGATAGTCGTCGGACATGACGGTGGCGGGCCAATCTAGCCCCGGGGTCGTGGGGACGACCCTATAGTCGTCGGACATGACGGTGGCGGGCCAATCTAGTCCCGGGGACGTGGGGACGACCCTATAGTCGTCGGACAAGTCGGCGGCTTGCCAACCTAGTCCCGGCGTCGTGGGGACGACCCTATAGTTGTCGGACATGACGGTGGCGAGCCAATCTAGTCCCGGGGACGTGGGGACGACCCTATAGTCGTCGGACAAGTCTGCGGCGGGCCAACCTAGTCCCGGGGTCGTGGGGACGACCCGATAGTCGTCGGACATGACGGTGGCGGGCCAATCTAGCCCCGGGGTTGTGGGGACGACCCTATAGTCGTCGGACATGTCGGCGGCGGGCCAACCTAGTCCCGGGGTCGTGGGGACGACCCTATAGTCGTCGGACATGTCGGCGGCTGGCCAACCTAGTCCCGGGGTGGTAGGGACGACCCTATAGTCGTTTGACACGTCGGCGGCGGGCCAACCTAGTCCCGGGGTAGTGTGGACGACCCTATAGTCGTCGGACATGTCGGCGGCTGGCCAACCTAGTCCCGGGGTGGTAGGGACGACCCTATAGTCGTGGGACACGTCGGCGGCGGGCCAACCTAGTCCCGGGGTCGTGGGGACGACCCTATAGTCTTCGAACATGTCGGCGGCTGGGTAACTTTGGCCCGTGGTCGTGGGGACCACCCTATAGTCGTCGGACAATTCGGCGGCGGGCCAACCTAGTCCCGGGGTCGTGGGGACGACCCTATAGTCGTCGGACATGACGGTGGCGGGGCAATCTAGTCCCGTGGTCGTGGGGACCACCCTATAGCCGTCGGACAAGTCGGCGGCGGGCCAACCAAGTCCCGGGGTCGTGGGGACGAGCCTATAGTCGTCGGACAAGTCGGCGGCGGGCCAACCTAGTCCCGGGGTCGTGGGGACGACCCTATAGTCGTCGGACATGACGGTGGCGGGGCAATCTAGCCCCGGGTTCGTGGGGACGACCCTATAGTCGTCGGACATGTCGGCGGCTGGCCAACCAAGTCCCGGGGTGGTTGGGACGACCCTATAGTCGTCGGACAAGTCGGCGGCGGGCCAACGTAGTCCCTTGGTCGTGGGGACGATCGTATAGTCGTCGGACATGTCGGCGGCTGGCCAACCTAGTCCCGGGGTGGTAGGGACGACCCTGTTGTCGTCGGAGAAGTCGGCGGCGGGCCAACCTAGTCCCGGGGTCGTGGGGACGACCCTGTAGTCGTCGGACATGACGGTGGCGGGCCAATCTAGTCCCGGGGACGTGGGGACGACCCTATAGTCTTCGGACAAGTCTGCGGCGGGCCAACCTAGTCCCGGGGTCGTGGGGACGACCCTATAGTCGTCGGACATGATGGTGGCGGGACAACCTAGTCCCGGGGTGGTAGGGACGACCCTATAGTCGTCGGACATGTCGGCAGCTGGCCAACCTAGTCCCGGGGTGGTAGGGACGACCCTGTTGTCGTCGGAGAAGTCGGCGGCGGGCCAACCTAGTCCCGGGGTCGTAGGGACGACCCTATATTCGTCGGACATGACGGTGGCGGGCCAATCTAGTCCCGGGGACGTGGGGACGACCCTATAGTCGTCGGACAAGTCTGCGGCGGGCCAACCTAGTCCCGGGGTCGTGGGGACGACCCTATAGTCGTCGGACATGACGGTGCCGGGGCAATCTAGCCCCGGGGTCGTGGGGACGACCCTATAGTCGTCGGACAAGTCGGCGGCGGGCCAACCTAGTCCCGGGGTCGTGGGGACGACCCTATAGTCGTCGGACATGACGGTGCCGGGGCAATCTAGCCCCGGGGTCGTGGGGACGACCCTATAGTCGTCGGACAAGTCGGCGGCGGGCCAACCTAGTCGCGGGGTCGTGGAGACGACCCTATAGTCGTCGGACATGACGGTGGCGAGGCAATCTAGTCCCGGGGTCGTAGGGACGACCCCATAGTCGTCGGACATGTCGGCGGCTGGGCAACTTTGGCCCGTGGTCGTGGGGACGACCCTATAGTCGGCGGACAAGTCGGCGGCGGGCCAACCTATTCCCGGGGTCGTGGAGACGACCCTATATTCGTCGGACATGACGGTGGCGGGGCTATCTAGTCCCGGGGTCGTGGGGACGACCCTATAGTCGTCGGACAAGTCGGCGGCGGGCCAACCTATTCCCGGGGTCGTGGGGACGACCCTATAGGCGTCGGACACGTCGGCGGCGGGCCAACCTAGTCCCGGGGTCGTGGGGACGACCCTATAGTCGTCGGACATGTCGGCGGCGGGCCAACCTAGTCGCGGGGTCGTGGAGACGACCCTATAGTCGTCGGACATGATGGTGGCGGGCCAACCTAGTCCCGGGGTGGTAGGGACGACCCTGTTGTCGTCGGAGAATTCGGCGGCGGGCAACCTAGTCCCGGGGTCGTGGGGATGACTCTATAGTGGTCGGACAAGTCGGCGGCGGGTCACCCTAGTCCAGGGGTCGTAGGGACGACCCTATAGTCGTCGGACATGTCGGCGGCTGGGCAACTTTGGCCCGTGGTCGTGGGGACGACCCTATTGTCGGCGGACAAGTCGGCGGCGGGCCAACCTAGTCCCGGGGTCGTGGAGACGACCCTATATTCGTCGGACATGACGGAGGCGGGGCTATCTAGTCCCGGGGTCTTGGGGACGACCCTATAGTCGTCGGACATGACGGCGGCGGGGCAATCTAGTCCCGGGGTCGTGGGGACGACCCTATAGTCTTCGGACATGACGGCGGCTGGGCAACTTTGGCCCGTGGTCGTGGGGACCACCCTATAGTCGTCGGACAAGTCGGCGGCGGGCCAGCCTAGTCCCGGGGTCGTGGGGACGACCCTAGAGTCGTCGGACATGTCGGCGGCTGGCCAACCTAATCCCGGGGTGGTAGGGACGACCCTATAGTCGTTGGACACGTCGGCGGCGGGCCAACCTAGTCCCGGGGTAGTGGGGACGACCCTATAGTCGTCGGACAAGTCGGCGGCGGGCCAACCTAGTCCCGGGGTCGTGGGGACGACCCTATAGTCGTCGGACATGATGGTGGCGGGCCAACCTAGTCCCGGGGTGGTAGGGACGACCCTGTTGTCGTCGGAGAAATCGGCGGCGGGCCAACCTAGTCCCGGGGTCGTGGGGATGACTCTATAGTGGTCGGACAAGTCGGCGGCGGGTCATCCTAGTCCCGGGGTCGTAGGGACGACCCTATAGTCGTCGGACATGTCGGCGGCTGGGCAACTTTGGCCCGTTGTCGTGGGGACGACCCTATAGTCGGCGGACAAGTCGGCGGCGGGCCAACCTAGTCCCGGGGTCGTGGGGACGACCCTATAGTCGTCGGACATGACGGTGCCGGGGCAATCTAGCCCCGGGGTCGTGGGGACGACCCTAGAGTCGTCGGACATGTCGGCGGCTGGCCAACCTAGTCCCGGGGTGGTAGGGACGACCCTATAGTCGTTGGACACGTCGGCGGCGGGCCAACCTAGTCCCGGGGTAGTGGGGACGATCCTATATTCGTCGGACATGTCGGCGGCTGGCCAACCTAGTCCCGGGGTGGTAGGGACGACCCTATAGTCGTCGGACAATTCGGCGGCAGGCCAACCTAGTCCCGGGTTCGTGGGGACGACCCTATAGTCGTCGGACATGACGTTGGCGGGGCAATCTAGTCCCGTGGTCGTGGGGACCACCCTATAGTCGTCGGACAAGTCGGCGGCGGGCCACCCTAGTTCCGGGGTCGTGGGGACGAGCCTATAGTCGTCGGACAAGTCGGCGGCGGGCCAACCTAGTCCCGGGGTCGTGGGGACGACCCTATAGTCGTCGGACGTGACGGTGGCGGGGCAATCTAGCCCCGGGTTCGTGGGGACGACCCTATAGTCGTCGGACATGTCGGCGGCGGGCCACCCTAGTTCCGGGGTCGTGGGGACGAGCCTATAGTCGTCGGACAAGTCGGCGGCGGGCCAACCTAGTCCCGGGGTCGTGGGGACGACCCTGTAGTCGTCGGACATGACGGTGGCGGGCCAATCTAGTCCCGGGGACGTGGGGACGACCCTATAGTCGTCGGAAAAGTCTGCGGCGGGCCAACCTAGTCCCGGGGTCGTGGGGACGACCCTATAGTCGTCGGACATGATGGTGGCGGGCCAACCTAGTCCCGGGGTGGTAGGGACGACCCTATAGTCGTCGGACATGTCGGCAGCTGGCCAAACTAGTCCCGGGGTGGTAGGGACGACCCTGTTGTCGTCGGAGAAGTCGGCGGCGGGCCAACCTAGTCCCGGGGTCGTAGGGACGACCCTATAGTCGTCGGACATGACGGTGGCGGGCCA
Organism: Andrena fulva; assembly: GCA_946251845.1. Lineage (NCBI taxonomy): Eukaryota > Metazoa > Arthropoda > Insecta > Hymenoptera > Andrenidae > Andrena > Andrena fulva. The sequence continues at coordinate 994,462 of CAMITZ010000112.1, read as the reverse complement.
ATCTAGTCCCTGGGACGTGGGGACGACCCCATAGTCGTCGGACAAGTCTGCGGCGGGCCAACCTAGTCCCGGGGTCGTGGGGACGACCCTATAGTCGTCGGACAAGACGGTGCCGGGTCAATCTAGCCCCGGGGTCGTGGGGACGACCCTATAGTCGTCCGACAAGTCGGCGGCGGGCCAACCTAGTCCCGGGGTCGTGGGCACGACCCTATAGTCGTCGGACATGACGGTGCCGGGGCAATCTAGCCCCGGGGTCGTGGGGACGACCCTAGAGTCGTCGGACACGTCGGCGGCTGGCCAACCTAGTCCCGGGGTCGTGGAGACGACCCTATAGTCGTCGGACATGTCGGCGGCGGGCCAACGTATGCCCAGGGTCGTAGGGACGAACCGATAGTCGTTGGATATGACGGTCGCGGGCCAACCTAGACCCGTAGTCGTGGGGACCACCCGATAGTCGTCCGACAAGTCGGCGGCGGGCCAACCTAGTCCCTGGGCCGTGGGGACGACCCTATAGTCGTCGGACAAGTCGGCGGCGGGCCAACCTAGTCCCGGTGTCGTGGAGACGACCCTATAGTCGTCGGACATGATGGTGGCGGGCCAACCTAGTCCCGGGGTGGTAGGGACGACCCTGTTGTCGTCGGAGAAGTCGGCGGCGGGCCAACCTAGTCCCGGGGTCGTGGGGATGGCTCTATAGTGGTCGGACAAGTCGGCGGCGGGTCATCCTAGTCCCGGGGTCGTAGGGACGACCCTATAGTCGTCGGACATGTCGGCGGCTGGCCAACCTAGTCCCGGGGTCGTGGGGACGACCCTATAGTCGTCGGACATGATGGTGGCGGGCCAACCTAGTCCCGGGGTCGTGGGGACGACCCTATAGTCGTCGGACATGACGGTGGCGGGCCAATCTAGTCCCGGGGACGTGTGGACGACCCTATAGTCGTCGGACAAGTCTGCGGCGGGCCAACCTAGTCCCGGGGTCGTGGGGACGACCCTATAGTCGTCGGACATGATGGTGGCGGGCCAACCTAGTCCCGGGGTGGTAGGGACGACCCTGTTGTCGTCGGAGAAGTCGGCGGCGGGCCAACCTAGTCCCGGGGTCGTGGGGATGACTCTATAGTGGTCGGACAAGTCGGCGGCGGGTCATCCTAGTCCAGGGGTCGTAGGGACGACCCTATAGTCGTCGGACATGTCGGCGGCTGGGCAACTTTGGCCCGTTGTCGTGGGGACGACCCTATAGTCGGCGGACAAGTCGGCGGCGGGCCAACCTAGTCCCGGGGTCGTGGAGACGACCCTATAGTCGTCGGACATGACGGTGCCAGGGCAATCTAGCCCCGGGGTCGTGGGGACGACCCTAGAGTCGTCGGACATGTCGGCGGCTGGCCAACCTAGTCCCGGGGTGGTAGGGACGACCCTATAGTCGTTGGACACGTCGGCGGCGGGCCAACCTAGTCCCGGGGTAGTGGGGACGATCCTATAGTCGTCGGACATGTCGGCGGCTGGCCAACCTAGTCCCGGGGTGGTAGGGACGACCCTATAGTCGTCGGACAAGTCGGCGGCAGGCCAACCTAGTCCCGGGGTCGTGGGGACGACCCTATAGTCGTCGGACATGACGTTGGCGGGGCAATCTAGCCCCGGGGTCGTGGGGACGACCCTATAGTCGTCCGACAAGTCGGCGGCGGGCCAACCTAGACCCGGGGTCGTGGGGGCGACCCTATAGTCGTCGGACATGACGGTGCCGGGGCAATCTAGCCCCGGGGTCGTGGGGACGACCCTAGAGTCGTCGGACACGTCGGCGGCTGGCCAACCTAGTCCCGGGGTCGTGGAGACGACCCTATAGTCGTCGGACATGTCGGCGGCGGGCCAACGTATGCCCAGGGTCGTAGGGACGAACCGATAGTCGTTGGATATGACGGTGGCGGGCCAACCTAGACCCGTAGTCGTGGGGACCACCCGATAGTCGTCCGACAAGTCGGCGGCGGGCCAACCTAGTCCCAGGGCCGCGGGGACGACCCTATAGTCGTCGGACAAGTCGGCGGCGGGCCAACCTAGTCCCGGTGTCGTGGAGACGACCCTATAGTCGTCGGACATGATGGTGGCGGGCCAACCTAGTCCCGGGGTGGTAGGGACGACCCTGTTGTCGTCGGACATGACGGTGCCGGGGCAATCTAGCCCCGGGGTCGTGGGGATGACTCTATAGTGGTCGGACAAGTCGGCGGCGGATCATCCTAGTCCCGGGGTCGTAGGGACGACCCTATAGTCGTCGGACATGTCGGCGGCTGGCCAACCTAGTCCCGGGGTCGTGGGGACGACCCTATAGTCGTCGGACATGATGGTGGCGGGCCAACCTAGTCCCGGGGTCTTGGGGACGACCCTATAGTCGTCGGACAAGTCGGCGGCGGGCCAACCTAGTCCCGGGGTCGTGGGGACAACCCTATAGTCGTCGGACATGACGGTGCCGGGGCAATCTAGTCCCGGGGTCGTGGGGACGACCCTATAGTCGTCGGACATGACGGCGGCGGGGCAATCTAGTCCCGGGGTCGTGGGGACGACCCTATAGTCTTCGGACATGTCGGCGGCTGGGCAACTTTGGCCCATGGTCGTGGGGACCACCCTATAGTCGTCGGACAAGTCGGCGGCGGGCCAACCTAGTCCCGGGGTCGTGGGGACGACCCTATAGTCATCGGACATGTCGGCGGCTGGCCAACCTAGTCTCGGGGTGGTAGGGACGACCCTATAGTCGTTGGACAAGTCGGCGGCGGGCTAACCTAGTCCCGGGGTCGTGGGGACGACCCTATAGTCGTCGGACATGTCGGCGGCTGGCCAACCTAGTCCCGGGGTCGTGGGAACGACCTTATAGTCGGCGGACATGATGGTGGCGGGCCAACCTAGTCCCGGGGTCGTGGGGACGACCCTATAGTCGTCGGACATGACGGTGGCGGGCCAATCTAGTCCCGGGGACGTGTGGACGACCCTATAGTCGTCGGACAAGTCTGCGGCGGGCCAACCTAGTCCCGGGGTCGTGGGGACGACCCTATAGTCGTCGGACATGATGGTGGCGGGCCAACCTAGTCCCGGGGTCGTGGGGACGACCCTATAGTCGTCGGACATGACGGTGGCGGGCCAATCTAGTCCCGGGGTCGTGGGTACAACCCTATACTCGTCGGACATGACGGTGGCGGGCCAACGTACGCCCAGGGTCGTAGGGACGAACTTATAGTCGTCGGACATGACGGTGGCGGGCCAATCTAGCCCCGGGGTCGTGGGGACGACCCCATAGTCGTCGGACATGTCGGCGGCGGGCCAACGTTGGCCCGGGGTCGAGGGGACGACCCTATAGACGTCGGACATGTCGACGGCTGGCCAACCTAGTCCCGGATTCGTGGGGACGACCCTATATTCGTCGGAATAGCCAGCGGCGGGCCAACGTGGGCCCAGGGTCGTAGGGACGACCCTATAGTCGTCGGAAAAGTCGGCGACGGGCCAACTTAGTCCCGGGGTCGTGGGGACTACCCTATAGTCGTCGGACATGTCGGCGGCTGGGCAACTTTGGCCCGTGGTCGTGGGGACGACCCTATAGTCGTCGGACATGACGGTGGCGGGCCAATCTAGTCCCAGGGCCGTGCGGACGACCCTATAGTCGTCGGACATGTCGGCGGCGGGCCAATCTAGTCCCGGGGACGTGTGGACGACCCTATAGTCGTCGGACAAGTCTGCGGCGGGCCAACCTAGTCCCGGGGTCGTGGGGACGACCCTATAGTCGTCGGACATGATGGTGGCGGGCCAACCTAGTCCCGGGGTCGTGGGGACGACCCTATAGTCGTCGGACATGACGGTGGCGGGCCAATCTAGTCCCGGGGACGCGTGGACGACCCTATAGTCGTCGGACAAGTCTGCGGCGGGCCAACCTAGTCCCGGGGTCGTGGGGACGACCCTATAGTCGTCGGACATGACGGTGCCGGGGCAATCTAGCCCCGGGGTCGTGGGGACGACCCTATATTCGTCGGACAAGTCGGTGGCGGGCCAACCTAGTCCCGGGGTCGTGGGGACGACCCTATAGTCGTCGGACATGACGGTGCCGGGGCAATCTAGCCCCGGGGTCGTGGGGACGACCCTAGAGTCGTCGGACATGTCGGCGGCTGGCCAACCTAGCCCCGGGGTGGTAGGGACGACCCTATAGTCGTTGGACAAGTCGGCGGCAGGCCAACCTAGTCCCGGGGTCGTGGGGACGACCCTATAGTCGTCGGACATGACGTTGGCGGGGCAATCTAGTCCCGTGGTCTTGGGGACCACCCTATAGTCGTCGGACAAGTCGGCGGCGGGCCAACCTAGTCCCGGGGTCGTGGGGACGACCCTATAGTCGTCGGACATGACGGTGCCGGGGCAATCTAGCCCCGGGGTCGTGGGGACGACCCTAGAGTCGTCTGACATGTCGGCGGCTGGCCAACCTAGTCCCGGGGTCGTGGAGACGACCCTATAGTCGTCGGACATGTCGGCGGCGGGCCAACGTATGCCCAGGGTCGTAGGGACGAACCGATAGTCGTTGGATATGACGGTGGCGGGCCAACCTAGACCCGTAGTCGTGGGGACCACCCGATAGTCGTCGGACAAGTCGGCGGCGGGCCAACCTAGTCCCTGGGCCGTGGGGACGACCCTATAGTCGTCGGACAAGTCGGCGGCGGGCCAACCTAGTCCCGGTGTCGTGGGGACGACCCTATAGTCGTCGGACATGTCGGCGGCTGGGCAACTTTGGCCCGTGGTCGTGGGGACGACCCTATTGTCGGCGGACAAGCCGGCGGCGGGCCAACCTAGTCGCGGGGTCGTGGAGACGACCCTATAGTCGTCGGACATGATGGTGGCGGGCCAACCTAGTCCCGGGGTGGTAGGGACGACCCTGTTGTCGTCGGAGAAGTCGGCGGCGGGCCAACCTAGTCCCGGGGTCGTGGGGATGACTCTATAGTGGTCGGACAAGTCGGCGGCGGGTCATCCTAGTCCAGGGGTCGTAGGGACGACCCTATAGTCGTCGGACATGTCGGCGGCTGGGCAACTTTGGCCCGTGGTCGTGGGGACGACCCTATTGTCGGCGGACAAGTCGGCGGCGGGCCAACCTAGTCCCGGGGTCGTGGAGACGACCCTATATTCGTCGGACATGACGGTGGCGGGGCTATCTAGTCCCGGGGTCTTGGGGACGATCCTATAGTCGTCGGACATGTCGGCGGCTGGCCAACCTAGTCCCGGGGTGGTAGGGACGACCCTATAGTCGTCGGACAAGTCGGCGGCTGACCAACATTGGCCCGTGGTGGTGGGGACCACCCTATAGTCATCGGACATGTCGGCGGCTGGGCAACATTGGCCCGTGGTCGTGGAGACGACCCTATAGTCATCGGACATGACGGTGCCGGGGCAATCTAGCCCCGGGGTCGTGGGAACGACCATATATTCTTCGGACATGTCAGCGGCGGGCCAACCTAGTCCCGGGGTCGTGGGGACGACCCTATAGTCGTCGGACATGAGGGTGGCGGGGCAATCTAGCCCCGGGGTCGTGGGGACGACCCTATAGTCATCGGACATGTCGGCGGCTGGGCAACATTGGCCCGTGGTCGTGGAGACGACCCTATAGTCATCGGACATGACGGTGCCGGGGCAATCTAGCCCCGGGGTCGTGGGAACGACCATATATTCTTCGGACATGTCAGCGGCGGGCCAACCTAGTCCCGGGGTCGTGGGGACGACCCTATAGTCGTCGGACATGTCGGCGGCTTGGCAACTTTGGCCCGTGGTCGTGGGGACGACCCTATAGTCGTCGGACATGTCGGCGGCTGACCAACATTGGCCCGTGGTGGTGGGGACCACCCTATAGTCGTCGGACATGTCGGCGGCTGGCCAACCTAGTCCCGGGGTCGTGGGGACGACCCTATAGTCGTCGGACAAGTCGGCGGCGGGCCAACCTAGTCCCGGGGTCGTTGGGACGACCCTATAGTCGTCGGACATGACGGTGCCGGGGCAATCTAGCCCCGGGGTCGTGGGGACGACCCTATAGTCATCGGACATGTCGGCGGCTGGGCAACATTGGCCCGTGGTCGTGGAGACGACCCTATAATCATCGGACATGACGGTGCCGGGGCAATCTAGCCCCGGGGTCGTGGGAACGACCCTACATTCTTCGGACATGTCGGCGGCGGGCCAACCTAGTCCCGTGGTCGTGGGGACGACCGTATAGACGTCGGACATGTCGGCGGCGGGCCAACCTAGTCCCGGGGTCGTGGAGACGACCCTATGGTCGTCGGACATGACGGTGCCGGGGCAATCTAGCCCCGGGGTCATGGGGACGACCCTATAGACGTCGGACTTGTCGGCGGCGGGCCAAGCTAGTCCCGGGGTCGTGGGGACGACCGTATAGTCGTCGGACATGTCGGCGGCTGTCCAACCTAGTCCCGGGGTCGTGGGGACGACCCTATAGACGTCGGACAAGTTGTGGGCGGGCCAACCTAGTCCCGGGGTCGTGGGGACGACCCCATAGTCGTCGGACATGACGGTGGCGGGCCAATCTAGCCCCGGGGTCGTGGGGACGACCCTATAGACGTCGGACATGTCGGCGGCTGGCCAACCTAGTCCCGGGGTCGTGGGGACGACCCTATAGTCGTCGGACATGTCGGCGGCAGGGCAACTTTGGCCCGTGGTCGTGGGGGCGACCCTATAGTCGTCGGACATGTTGGCGGCTGGCCAGCTTTGGCCCGGGGTAGTGGGGACGACCCTATAGTCGTCGGACATGTCGGCGGCTGGCCAACTTTGGCCCGTGGTCGTGGGGACAACCCTATAGACCTCCGACACGATGGTGGCGGGCCAATCTAGTCCCGGGGTCGTGGGAACGACCCTATAGTCGTCGGACAAGTCGGCGGCGGGCCAACATAGTCCCGGGGTCGTGGGGACGACCCTATAGTCGTCGGACAAGTCGGCGGCGGGCCAACCTAGTCCCGTGGTCGTGGGGGCGACCCTATAGTCGTCGGACATGACGGTGGCGGGCCAATCTAGTCCCGGGGTCGTGGGGACGACCCTATAGTCGTCGGACATGTCTGCGGCTGGCCAACCTAGTCCCGGGCCGTGGGGACGACCCTATAGTCGTCGGACAAGTCGGCGGCGGGCCAACCTAGTCCAGGGGTCGTGGAGACGACCCTATAGACGTCGGACATGTCGTCGGCGGGCCAACCTAGTCCCGGGGTCGTGGGGACGACCCTATAGTCGTCGGACATGACGGTGGCGGGCCAATCTTGTCCCGGGGTCGTGGGGATGACCCTATAGTCGTCGGACATGTCTGCGGCTGGCCAACCTAGTCCCGGGCCGTGGGGACGACCCTATAGACGTCGGACAAGTCGGCGGCGGGCCAACCTAGTCCCGGGGTCGTGGAGACGACCCTATAGACGTCGGACATGTCGGCGGCGGGCCAACCTAGTCCCGGGGTCGTGGGGACGACCCTATAGTCGTCGGACAAGTCGGCGGCGGGCCAACCTAGTCCCGGGGTCGTGGGGACGACCCTATAGCCGTCGGACAAGTCGGCGGCGGGCCAACCTAGTCCCGTGGTCGTGGGGGCGACCCTACAGTCGTCGGACATGACGGTGGCGGGCCAATCTAGTCCCGGGGTCGTGGAGACGACCCTATAGACGTCGGACATGTCGGCGGCTGGCCAACCTAGTCCCGGGGTCGTTGGGACGACCCTATAGTCGTCGGACTATTCGGCGGCGGCCCAACCTAGTCCCGGGGTCGTGGGGACGACTCTATAGTCGTCGGACATGTCGGCGGCGGGCCAACCTAGTCCCGGGGTCGTGGAGACGACCCTATAGACGTCGGACATGTCGGCGGCAGGCCAACCTAGTCCCGGGGTCGTGGGGACGACCCTATAGTCGTCGGACATGTCGGCGGCAGGGCATCTTTGGCCCGTGGTCGCGGGGACGACCCTATAGTCGTCGGACATGTCGGCGGCTGGCCAACCTAGTCCCGGGGTCGTGGAGACGACCCTATAGTCGTCGGACATGTTGGCGGCTTGCCAGCTATGGCCCGGGGTAGTGGGGACGACCCTATAGTCGTCGGACATGTCGGCGGCAGGGCAACTTTGGCCCGTGGTCGTGGGGGCGACCCTATAGTCGTCGGACATGACGGTGGCGGGCCAATCTAGTCCCGGGGTCGTGGGGACGACTCTATAGTCGTCGGACAAGTCGGCGGCGGGCCAACCTAGTCCCGGGGTCGTGGAGACGACCCTATAGACGTCGGACATGTCGGCGGCGGGCCAACCTAGTCCCGGGGTCGTGGGGACGACCCTATAGTCGTCGGACATGTCGGCGGCAGGGCATCTTTGGCCCGTGGTCGCGGGGACGACCCTATAGTCGTCGGACATGTCGGCGGCTGGCCAACCTAGTCCCGGGGTCGTGGAGACGACCCTATAGTCGTCGGACAAGTCGGCGGCGGGCCAACCTAATCCCGGGGTCGTGGGGACGACCCTATATTCGTCGGACATGTTGGCGGCTTGCCAGCTATGGCCCGGGGTAGTGGGGACGACCCTATAGTCGTCGGACATGTCGGCGGCAGGGCAACTTTGGCCCGTGGTCGTGGGGACGACCCTATTGTCGTCGGACATGACGGTGGCGGGCCAATCTAGTCCCGGGGTCGTGGGGACGACCCTATTGTCGTCGGACATGTCGGCGGCTGGCCAACCTAGTTGCGGGATCGTGGGGACGACCCTATAGTCGTCGGACATGTCGGCGGCGGGCCAACGTATGCCCAGGGTCGTAGGCACGAACCTATATTCGTCGGACATGACGGTGGCGGGCCAATCTAGTCCCAGGGTCGTTGGGACGACTCTATAGTCGTCGGACTAGTCGGCGGCGGGCCAACCTAGTCCCTGGGCCGTGGGGACGACCCTATAGTCGTCGGACAAGTCGGCGGCGGGCCAACCTAGTCCCGGTGTCGTGGAGACGACCCTATAGTCGTCGGACATGATGGTGGCGGGCCAACCTAGTCCCGGGGTGGTAGGGACGACCCTGTTGTCGTCGGAGAAGTCGGCGGCGGGCCAACCTAGTCCCGGGGTCGTGGGGACGACCCTATAGTCGTCGGACATGTCTGCGGCTGGCCGACCTAGTCCCGGGGTCGTGGGGACGACTCTATAGTCGTCGGACAAGTCGGCGGCGGGCCAACCTAGTCCCGGGGTCGTGGAGACGAACCTATAGACGTCGGACATGTCGGCGGCGGGCCAACCTAGTCCCGGGGTCGTGGGGACGACCCTATAGTCGTCGGACATGACGGTGGCGGGCCAATCTAGTCCCGGGGTCGTGGGGACGACCCTATAGTCGTCGGACATGTCTGCGGCTGGCCAACCTAGTCCCGGGTCGTGGGGACGACCCTATAGTCGTTGGACATGTTGGCGGCTGGGCAACTTTGGCCCGTGGTCGTGGGGACGACCCTATAGTCGTCGGAAAAGTCGGCGGCGGGCCAACCTAGACCCGGGGTCGTGGGGACGACCCTATAGTCGTCGGACATGTCGGCGGCAGGGCAACTTTGGCCCGTGGTCGTGGGGGCGACCCTATAGTCGTCGGACATGACGGTGGCGGGCCAATCCAGTCCCGGGGTCGTGGGGTCGACCCTATAGTCGTCGGACATGTCTGCGGCTGGCCAACCTAGTCCCGGGTCGTGGGGACGACCCTATAGTCGTTGGACATGTTGGCGGCGGGCCAACCTAGTCCCGGGGTCGTGGGGACGACCCTATAGTCGTCGGACATGTCTGCGGCTGGCCGACCTAGTCCCGGGGTCGTGGGGACGACTCTATAGTCGTCGGACAAGTCGGCGGCGGGCCAACCTAGTCCCGGGGTCGTGGAGACGAACCTATAGACGTCGGACATGTCGGCGGCGGGCCAACCTAGTCCCGGGGTCGTGGGGACGACCCTATAGTCATCGGACATGACGGTGCCGGGGCAATCTAGCCCCGGGGTCGTGGGAACGACCCTATATTCTTCGGACATGTCGGCGGCGGGCCAACATAGTCCCGGGGTCGTGGGGACGACCCTATAGTCGTCGGACATGTCGGCGGCTGGCCAGCTTTGGCCCGGGGTCGTGGGGACGACCCTATAGTCGTCGGACATGTCGGCGGCAGGGCAACTTTGGCCCGTGGTCGTGGGGGCGACCCTATAGTCGTCGGACATGTCGGCGGCTGGCCAACCTATTCCCGGGGTCGTGGAGACGACCCTATAGTCGTCGGAAAAGTCGGCGGCGGGCCAACCTAGTCCCGGGGTCGTGGAGACGACCCTATAGTCGTCGGAAAAGTCGGCGGCGGGCCAACCTAGTCCCGGGGTCGTGGGGACGACCCTATAGTCGTCGGACATGTCTGCGGCTGGCCAACCTAGTCCCGGGCCGTGGGGACGACCCTATATTCGTCGGACAAGTCGGTGGCGGGCCAACCTAGTCCCGGGGTCGTGGGGACGACCCTATAGTCGTCGGACATGACGGTGCCGGGGCAATCTAGCCCCGGGGTCGTGGGGACGACCCTAGAGTCGTCGGACATGTCGGCGGCTGGCCAACCTAGTCCCGGGGTGGTAGGGACGACCCTATAGTCGTTGGACAAGTCGGCGGCAGGCCAACCTAGTCCCGGGGTCGTGGGGACGACCCTATAGTCGTCGGACATGTCGGCGGCGGGCCAACGTATGCCCAGGGTCGTAGGGACGAACCGATAGTCGTTGGATATGACGGTGGCGGGCCAACCTAGACCCGTAGTCGTGGGGACCACCCGATAGTCGTCGGACAAGTCGGCGGCGGGCCAACCTAGTCCCTGGGCCGTGGGGACGACCCTATAGTCGTCGGACAAGTCGGCGGCGGGCCAACCTAGTCCCGGTGTCGTGGGGACGACCCTATAGTCGTCGGACATGTCGGCGGCTGGGCAACTTTGGCCCGTGGTCGTGGGGACGACCCTATTGTCGGCGGACAAGCCGGCGGCGGGCCAACCTAGTCGCGGGGTCGTGGAGACGACCCTATAGTCGTCGGACATGATGGTGGCGGGCCAACCTAGTCCCGGGGTGGTAGGGACGACCCTGTTGTCGTCGGAGAAGTCGGCGGCGGGCCAACCTAGTCCCGGGGTCGTGGGGATGACTCTATAGTGGTCGGACAAGTCGGCGGCGGGTCATCCTAGTCCAGGGGTCGTAGGGACGACCCTATAGTCGTCGGACATGTCGGCGGCTGGGCAACTTTGGCCCGTGGTCGTGGGGACGACCCTATTGTCGGCGGACAAGTCGGCGGCGGGCCAACCTAGTCCCGGGGTCGTGGAGACGACCCTATATTCGTCGGACATGACGGTGGCGGGGCTATCTAGTCCCGAGGTCTTGGGGACGATCCTATAGTCGTCGGACATGTCGGCGGCTGGCCAACCTAGTCCCGGGGTGGTAGGGACGACCCTATAGTCGTCGGACAAGTCGGCGGCAGGCCAACCTAGTCCCGGGGTCGTGGGCACGACCCTATAGTCGTCGGACATGACGGTGGCGGGCCAATCTAGTCCCGGGGTCGTGGAGACGACCCTATAGTCGTCGGACATGACGGTGGCGGGGCAATCTAGCCCCGGGGTCGTGGGGACGACCCTATAGTCATCGGACATGTCGGCGGCTGGGCAACATTGGCCCGTGGTCGTGGAGACGACCCTATAATCATCGGACATGACGGAGCCGGGCCAACCTAGTCCCGGGGTCGTGGGGACGACCCTATAGTCGTCGGACATGTCGGCGGCTTGGCAACTTTGGCCCGTGGTCGTGGGGACGACCCTATAGTCGTCGGACATGTCGGCGGCTGACCAACATTGGCCCGTGGTGGTGGGGACCACCCTATAGTCGTCGGACATGTCGGCGGCTGGCCAACCTAGTCCCGGGGTCGTGGGGACGACCCTATAGTCGTCGGACAAGTCGGCGGCGGGCCAACCTAGTCCCGGGGTCGTGGGGACGACCCTATAGTCGTCGGACATGACGGTGCCGGGGCAATCTAGCCCCGGGGTCGTGGGGACGACCCTATAGTCATCGGACATGTCGGCGGCTGGGCAACATTGGCCCGTGGTCGTGGAGACGACCCTATAATCATCGGACATGACGGTGCCGGGGCAATCTAGCCCCGGGGTCGTGGGAACGACCCTACATTCTTCGGACATGTCGGCGGCGGGCCAACCTAGTCCCGTGGTCGTGGGGACGACCGTATAGACGTCGGACATGTCGGCGGCGGGCCAACCTAGTCCCGGGGTCGTGGAGACGACCCTATGGTCGTCGGACATGACGGTGCCGGGGCAATCTAGCCCCGGGGTCATGGGGACGACCCTATAGACGTCGGACTTGTCGGCGGCGGGCCAAGCTAGTCCCGGGGTCGTGGGGACGACCGTATAGTCGTCGGACATGTCGGCGGCTGTCCAACCTAGTCCCGGGGTCGTGGGGACGACCCTATAGACGTCGGACAAGTTGTGGGCGGGCCAACCTAGTCCCGGGGTCGTGGGGACGACCCCATAGTCGTCGGACATGACGGTGGCGGGCCAATCTAGCCCCGGGGTCGTGGGGACGACCCTATAGACGTCGGACATGTCGGCGGCTGGCCAACCTAGTCCCGGGGTCGTGGGGACGACCCTATAGTCGTCGGACATGTCGGCGGCAGGGCAACTTTGGCCCGTGGTCGTGGGGGCGACCCTATAGTCGTCGGACATGTTGGCGGCTGGCCAGCTTTGGCCCGGGGTAGTGGGGACGACCCTATAGTCGTCGGACATGTCGGCGGCTGGCCAACTTTGGCCCGTGGTCGTGGGGACAACCCTATAGACCTCCGACACGATGGTGGCGGGCCAATCTAGTCCCGGGGTCGTGGGAACGACCCTATAGTCGTCGGACAAGTCGGCGGCGGGCCAACATAGTCCCGGGGTCGTGGGGACGACCCTATAGTCGTCGGACAAGTCGGCGGCGGGCCAACCTAGTCCCGTGGTCGTGGGGGCGACCCTATAGTCGTCGGACATGACGGTGGCGGGCCAATCTAGTCCCGGGGTCGTGGGGACGACCCTATAGTCGTCGGACATGTCTGCGGCTGGCCAACCTAGTCCCGGGCCGTGGGGACGACCCTATAGTCGTCGGACAAGTCGGCGGCGGGCCAACCTAGTCCAGGGGTCGTGGAGACGACCCTATAGACGTCGGACATGTCGTCGGCGGGCCAACCTAGTCCCGGGGTCGTGGGGACGACCCTATAGTCGTCGGACATGACGGTGGCGGGCCAATCTTGTCCCGGGGTCGTGGGGATGACCCTATAGTCGTCGGACATGTCTGCGGCTGGCCAACCTAGTCCCGGGCCGTGGGGACGACCCTATAGACGTCGGACAAGTCGGCGGCGGGCCAACCTAGTCCCGGGGTCGTGGAGACGACCCTATAGACGTCGGACATGTCGGCGGCGGGCCAACCTAGTCCCGGGGTCGTGGGGACGACCCTATAGTCGTCGGACAAGTCGGCGGCGGGCCAACCTAGTCCCGGGGTCGTGGGGACGACCCTATAGCCGTCGGACAAGTCGGCGGCGGGCCAACCTAGTCCCGTGGTCGTGGGGGCGACCCTACAGTCGTCGGACATGACGGTGGCGGGCCAATCTAGTCCCGGGGTCGTGGAGACGACCCTATAGACGTCGGACATGTCGGCGGCTGGCCAACCTAGTCCCGGGGTCGTTGGGACGACCCTATAGTCGTCGGACTAGTCGGCGGCGGCCCAACCTAGTCCCGGGGTCGTGGGGACGACTCTATAGTCGTCGGACATGTCGGCGGCGGGCCAACCTAGTCCCGGGGTCGTGGAGACGACCCTATAGACGTCGGACATGTCGGCGGCAGGCCAACCTAGTCCCGGGGTCGTGGGGACGACCCTATAGTCGTCGGACATGTCGGCGGCAGGGCATCTTTGGCCCGTGGTCGCGGGGACGACCCTATAGTCGTCGGACATGTCGGCGGCTGGCCAACCTAGTCCCGGGGTCGTGGAGACGACCCTATAGTCGTCGGACATGTTGGCGGCTTGCCATCTATGGCCCGGGGTAGTGGGGACGACCCTATAGTCGTCGGACATGTCGGCGGCAGGGCAACTTTGGCCCGTGGTCGTGGGGGCGACCCTATAGTCGTCGGACATGACGGTGGCGGGCCAATCTAGTCCCGGGGTCGTGGGGACGACTCTATAGTCGTCGGACAAGTCGGCGGCGGGCCAACCTAGTCCCGGGGTCGTGGAGACGACCCTATAGACGTCGGACATGTCGGCGGCGGGCCAACCTAGTCCCGGGGTCGTGGGGACGACCCTATAGTCGTCGGATATGTCGGCGGCAGGGCATCTTTGGCCCGTGGTCGCGGGGACGACCCTATAGTCGTCGGACATGTCGGCGGCTGGCCAACCTAGTCCCGGGGTCGTGGAGACGACCCTATAGTCGTCGGACAAGTCGGCGGCGGGCCAACCTAGTCCCGGGGTCGTGGGGACGACCCTATATTCGTCGGACATGTTGGCGGCTTGCCAGCTATGGCCCGGGGTAGTGGGGACGACCCTATAGTCGTCGGACATGTCGGCGGCAGGGCAACTTTGGCCCGTGGTCGTGGGGACGACCCTATTGTCGTCGGACATGACGGTGGCGGGCCAATCTAGTCCCGGGGTCGTGGGGACGACCCTATTGTCGTCGGACATGTCGGCGGCTGGCCAACCTAGTTGCGGGATCTTGGGGACGACCCTATAGTCGTCGGACATGTCGGCGGCGGGCCAACGTATGCCCAGGGTCGTAGGCACGAACCTATATTCGTCGGACATGACGGTGGCGGGCCAATCTAGTCCCAGGGTCGTTGGGACGACTCTATAGTCGTCGGACTAGTCGGCGGCGGGCCAACCTAGTCCCTGGGCCGTGGGGACGACCCTATAGTCGTCGGACAAGTCGGCGGCGGGCCAACCTAGTCCCGGTGTCGTGGAGACGACCCTATAGTCGTCGGACATGATGGTGGCGGGCCAACCTAGTCCCGGGGTGGTAGGGACGACCCTGTTGTCGTCGGAGAAGTCGGCGGCGGGCCAACCTAGTCCCGGGGTCGTGGGGACGACCCTATAGTCGTCGGACATGTCGGCGGCAGGGCAACTTTGGCCCGTGGTCGTGGGGGCGACCCTATAGTCGTCGGACATGTCGGCGGCTGGCCAACCTATTCCCGGGGTCGTGGAGACGACCCTATAGTCGTCGGACAAGTCGGCGGCGGGCCAACCTAGTCCCGGGGTCGTGGGGACGACCCTATAGCCGTCGGACAAGTCGGCGGCGGGCCAACCTACTCCCGGGGTCGTGGGGACGACCCTATAGTCGTCGGAAAAGTCGGCGGCGGGCCAACCTAGACCCGGGGTCGTGGGGACGACCCTATAGTCGTCGGACATGTCGGCGGCAGGGCAACTTTGGCCCGTGGTCGTGGGGGCGACCCTATAGTCGTCGGACATGACGGTGGCGGGCCAATCTAGTCCCGGGGTCGTGGGGACGACCCTATAGTCGTCGGACATGTCTGCGGCTGGCCAACCTAGTCCCGGGCCGTGGGGACGACCCTATAGTCGTCGGACAAGTCGGCGGCGGGCCAACCTAGTCCAGGGGTCGTGGAGACGACCCTATAGACGTCGGACATGTCGTCGGCGGGCCAACCTAGTCCCGGGGTCGTGGGGACGACCCTATAGTCGTCGGACATGTCGGCGGCTGGGCAACATTGGCCCGTGGTCGTGGAGACGACCCTATAATCATCGGACATGACGGTGAAGGGGCAATCTAGCCCCGGGGTCGTGGGAACGACCCTACATTCTTCGGACATGTCGGCGGCGGGCCAACCTAGTCCCGTGGTCGTGGGGACGACCGTATAGACGTCGGACATGTCGGCGGCGGGCCAACCTAGTCCCGGGGTCGTGGAGACGACCCTATGGTCGTCGGACATGACGGTGCCGGGGCAATCTAGCCCCGGGGTCATGGGGACGACCCTATAGACGTCGGACTTGTCGGCGGCGGGCCAAGCTAGTCCCGGGGTCGTGGGGACGACCGTATAGTCGTCGGACATGTCGGCGGCTGTCCAACCTAGTCCCGGGGTCGTGGGGACGACCCTATAGACGTCGGACAAGTTGTGGGCGGGCCAACCTAGTCCCGGGGTCGTGGGGACGACCCCATAGTCGTCGGACATGACGGTGGCGGGCCAATCTAGCCCCGGGGTCGTGGGGACGACCCTATAGACGTCGGACATGTCGGCGGCTGGCCAACCTAGTCCCGGGGTCGTGGGGACGACCCTATAGTCGTCGGACATGTCGGCGGCAGGGCAACTTTGGCCCGTGGTCGTGGGGGCGACCCTATAGTCGTCGGACATGTTGGCGGCTGGCCAGCTTTGGCCCGGGGTAGTGGGGACGACCCTATAGTCGTCGGACATGTCGGCGGCTGGCCAACCTTGGCCCGTGGTCGTGGGGACAACCCTATAGACCTCCGACACGATGGTGGCGGGCCAATCTAGTCCCGGGGTCGTGGGAACGACCCTATAGTCGTCGGACATGTCGGCGGCTGGGCAACATTGGCCCGTGGTCGTGGAGACGACCCTATAATCATCTGACATGACGGTGCCGGGGCAATCTAGCCCCGGGGTCGTGGGAACGACCCTACATTCTTCGGACATGTCGGCGGCTGGCCAACCTAGTCCCGGGGTCGTGGGGACGACCCTATAGTCGTCGGACATGTCGGCGGCAGGGCAACTTTGGCCCGTGGTCGTGGGGGCGACCCTATAGTCGTCGGACATGACGGTGGCGGGCCAATCTAGTCCCGGGGTCGTGGGGACGACCCTATAGTCGTCGGACATGTCTGCGGCTGGACAACCTAGTCCCGGGCCGTGGGGACGACCCTATAGTCGTCGGACAAGTCGGCGGCGGGCCAACCTAGTCCTGGGGTCGTGGAGACGACCCTATAGACGTCGGACATGTCGTCGGCGGGCCAACCTAGTCCCGGGGTCGTGGGGACGACCCTATAGTCGTCGGACATGTCGGCGGCTGGGCAACATTGGCCCGTGGTCGTGGAGACGACCCTATAATCATCGGACATGACGGTGCCGGGGCAATCTAGCCCCGGGGTCGTGGGAACGACCCTACATTCTTCGGACATGTCGGCGGCGGGCCAACCTAGTCCCGTGGTCGTGGGGACGACCGTATAGACGTCGGACATGTCGGCGGCGGGCCAACCTAGTTCCGGGGTCGTGGAGACGACCCTATGGTCGTCGGACATGACGGTGCCGGGGCAATCTAGCCCCGGGGTCATGGAGACGACCCTATAGTCGTCGGACAAGTCGGCGGCGGGCCAACCTAGTCCCGGGGTCGTGGGGACGACCCTATATTCGTCGGACATGTTGGCGGCTTGCCAGCTATGGCCCGGGGTAGTGGGGACGACCCTATAGTCGTCGGACATGTCGGCGGCAGGGCAACTTTGGCCCGTGGTCGTGGGGACGACCCTATTGTCGTCGGACATGACGGTGGCGGGCCAATCTAGTCCCGGGGTCGTGGGGACGACCCTATTGTCGTCGGACATGTCGGCGGCTGGCCAACCTAGTTGCGGGATCGTGGGGACGACCCTATAGTCGTCGGACATGTCGGCGGCGGGCCAACGTATGCCCAGGGTCGTAGGCACGAACCTATATTCGTCGGACATGACGGTGGCGGGCCAATCTAGTCCCAGGTTCGTTGGGACGACTCTATAGTCGTCGGACTAGTCGGCGGCGGACCAACCTAGTCCCTGGGCCGTGGGGACGACCCTATAGTCGTCGGACAAGTCGGCGGCGGGCCAACCTAGTCCCGGTGTCGTGGAGACGACCCTATAGTCGTCGGACATAATGGTGGCGGGCCAACCTAGTCCCGGGGTGGTAGGGACGACCCTGTTGTCGTCGGAGAAGTCGGCGGCGGGCCAACCTAGTCCCGGGGTCGTGGGGACGACCCTATAGTCGTCGGACATGTCTGCGGCTGGCCGACCTAGTCCCGGGGTCGTGGGGACGACTCTATAGTCGTCGGACAAGTCGGCGGCGGGCCAACCTAGTCCCGGGGTCGTGGAGACGAACCTATAGACGTCGGACATGTCGGCGGCGGGCCAACCTAGTCCCGGGGTCGTGGGGACGACCCTATAGTCGTCGGACATGACGGTGGCGGGCCAATCTAGTCCCGGGGTCGTGGGGACGACCCTATAGTCGTCGGACATGTCTGCGGCTGGCCAACCTAGTCCCGGGTCGTGGGGACGACCCTATAGTCGTTGGACATGTTGGCGGCTGGGCAACTTTGGCCCGTGGTCGTGGGGACGACCCTATAGTCGTCGGAAAAGTCGGCGGCGGGCCAACCTAGACCCGGGGTCGTGGGGACGACCCTATAGTCGTCGGACATGTCGGCGGCAGGGCAACTTTGGCCCGTGGTCGTGGGGGCGACCCTATAGTCGTCGGACATGACGGTGGCGGGCCAATCCAGTCCCGGGGTCGTGGGGTCGACCCTATAGTCGTCGGACAAGTCTGCGGCTGGCCAACCTAGTCCCGGGTCGTGGGGACGACCCTATAGTCGTTGGACATGTTGGCGGCTGGGCAACTTTGGCCCGTGGTCGTGGGGACGACCCTATAGTCGTCGGACATGTCGGCGGCGGGCCAACATTGGCCCGGGTCGTGGGGACGACCCTATAGTCATCGGACATGACGGTGCCGGGGCAATCTAGCCCCGGGGTCGTGGGAACGACCCTATATTCTTCGGACATGTCGGCGGCGGGCCAACATAGTCCCGGGGTCGTGGGGACGACCCTATAGTCGTCGGACATGTCGGCGGCTGGCCAGCTTTGGCCCGGGGTCGTGGGGACGACCCTATAGTCGTCGGACATGTCGGCGGCAGGGCAACTTTGGCCCGTGGTCGTGGGGGCGACCCTATAGTCGTCGGACATGTCGGCGGCTGGCCAACCTATTCCCGGGGTCGTGGAGACGACCCTATAGTCGTCGGACAAGTCGGCGGCGGGCCAACCTAGTCCCGGGGTCGTGGGGACGACCCTATAGCCGTCGGACTAGTCGGCGGCGGGCCAACCTACTCCCGGGGTCGTGGGGACGACCCTATAGTCGTCGGAAAAGTCGGCGGCGGGCCAACCTAGACCCGGGGTCGTGGGGACGACCCTATAGTCGTCGGACATGTCGGCGGCAGGGCAACTTTGGCCCGTGGTCGTGGGGACGACCCTATAGTCGTCGGACAAGTCGGCGGCGGGCCAACCTAGTCCAGGGGTCGTGGAGACGACCCTATAGACGTCGGACATGTCGTCGGCGGGCCATCCTAGTCCCGGGGTCGTGGGGACGACCCTATAGTCGTCGGACATGTCGGCGGCAGGGCATCTTTGGCCCGTGGTCGCCGGGACGACCCTATAGTCGTCGGACATGACGGTGGCGGGCCAATCTTGTCCCGGGGTCGTGGGGATGACCCTATAGTCGTCGGACATGTCTGCGGCTGGCCAACCTAGTCCCGGGCCGTGGGGACGACCCTATAGTCGTCGGACAAGTCGGCGGCGGGCCAACCTAGTCCCGGGGTCGTGGAGACGACCCTATAGACGTCGGACATGTCGGCGGCGGGCCAACCTAGTCCCGGGGTCGTGGGGACGACCCTATAGTCGTCGGGCAAGTCGGCGGCGGGCCAACCTAGTCCCGGGGTCGTGGGGACGACCCTATAGCCGTGGGACAAGTCGGCGGCGGGCCAACCTACTCCCGGGGTCGTGGGGACGACCCTATAGTCGTCGGACAAGTCGGCGGCGGGCCAACCTAGTCCCGGGGTCGTGGGGACGACCCTATAGTCGTCGGACATGTTGGCGGCTGGCCAGCTTTGGCCCGTGGTCGTGGGGACGACCCTATAGTCGTCGGACATGTCGGCGGCTGGCCAACCTAGTCCCGGGGTCGTGGAGACGACCCTATAGTCGTCGGACATGTCGGCGGCTGGCCAGCTTTGGCCCGTGGTCGTGGGGACGACCCTATTGTCGTCGGACATGACGGTGGCGGGCCAATCTAGTCCCGGGGTCGTGCGGACGACCCTATAGTCGTCGGACATGTCGGCGGCAGGTCAACTTTGGCCCGTGGTCGTGGGGACGACCCTATAGTCGTCGGATATGTCGGAGGCTGGCCAACCTAGTCCCGGGGTGGTAGGCACGACCCTATAGTCGTAGGACAAGTCGGCCGCAGGCCAACTTAGGCCCGGGGTCGTGGGGACGACCCTATAGTCGTCGGACATGTCGGTGACTGGCCAACGTAGTCCCGGGTTCGTGGGGACGACCCTATAGTCGTCGGAAAAGTCGGCGGCGGGTCATCCTAGTCCCGGGGTGGTAGGCACGACCCTATAGTCGTCGGACAAGTCGGCGGCGGGCCAACGTATGCCCAGGGTCGTAGGCACGAACCTATATTCGTCGGACATGACGGTGGCGGGCCAATCTAGTCCCGGGGTCGTTGGGACGACCCTATAGTCGTCGGACTAGTCGGCGGCGGGCCAACCTAGTCCCGGGGTCGTGGGGACGACCCTATAGTCGTCGGACAAGTCGGCGGCGGGCCAACCTAGTCCCGGGGTCGTGGAGACGACCCTATAGACGTCGGACATGTCGGCGGCGGGCCAACCTAGTCCCGGGGTCGTGGGGACGACCCTATAGTCGTCGGACATGTCGGCGGCGGGCCAACCTAGTCCCGGGGTCGTGGGGACGACCCTATAGTCGTCGGACATGTCGGCGGCAGGGCATCTTTGGCCCGTGGTCGCGGGGACGACCCTATAGTCGTCGGACATGTCGGCGGCTGGCCAACCTAGTCCCGGGGTCGTGGAGACGACCCTATAGCCGTCGGACAAGTCGGCGGCGGGCCAACCTAGTCCCGGGGTCGTGGGGACGACCCTATATTCGTCGGACATGTTGGCGGCTTGCCAGCTATGGCCCGTGGTCGCGGGGACGACCCTATAGTCGTCGGACATGTCGGCGGCTGCCCAGCTTTGGCCCGGGGTCGTGGGGACTGCCCTATAGTCGTCGGACATGTCGGCGGCAGGGCAACTTTGGCCTGTGGTTGTGGGGGCGACCCTATAGTCGTCGGACATGTCGGCGGCTGGCCAACCTAGCCCCGGGGTCGTGGAGACGACCCTATAGTCGTCGGACAAGTCGGCGGCGGGCCAACCTAGTCCCGGGGTCGTGGGGACGACCCTATAGCCGTCGGACAAGTCGGCGGCGGGCCAACCTACTCCCGGGGTCGTGGGGACGACCCTATAGTCGTCGGAAAAGTCGGCGGCGGGCCAACCTAGACCCGGGGTCGTGGGGACGACCCTATAGTCGTCGGACATGTCGGCGGCAGGGCAACTTTGGCCCGTGGTCGTGGGGGCGACCCTATAGTCGTCGGACATGACGGTGGCGGGCCAATCTAGTCCCGGGGTCGTGGGGACGACCCTATAGTCGTCGGACATGTCTGCGGCTGGCCAACCTAGTCCCGGGCCGTGGGGACGACCCTATAGTCGTCGGACAAGTCGGCGGCGGGCCAACCTAGTCCAGGGGTCGTGGAGACGACCCTATAGACGTCGGACATGTCGTCGGCGGGCCAACCTAGTCCCGGGGTCGTGGGGACGACCCTATAGTCGTCGGACATGTCGGCGGCAGGGCATCTTTGGCCCGTGGTCGCGGGGACGACCCTATAGTCGTCGGACATGACGGTGGCGGGCCAATCTTGTCCCGGGGTCGTGGGGATGATCCTATAGTCGTCGGACATGTCTGCGGCTGGCCAACCTAGTCCCGGGCCGTGGGGACGACCCTATAGTCGTCGGACAAGTCGGCGGCGGGCCAACCTAGTCCCGGGGTCGTGGAGACGACCCTATAGACGTCGGACATGTCGGCGGCGGGCCAACCTAGTCCCGGGGTCGTGGGGACGACCCTATAGTCGTCGGGCAAGTCGGCGGCGGGCCAACCTAGTCCCGGGGTCGTGGGGACGACCCTATAGCCGTCGGACAAGTCGGCGGCGGGCCAACCTACTCCCGGGGTCGTGGGGACGACCCTATAGTCGTCGGACAAGTCGGCGGCGGGCCAACCTAGTCCCGGGGTCGTGGGGACGACCCTATAGTCGTCGGACATGTTGGCGGCTGGCCAGCTTTGGCCCGTGGTCGTGGGGACGACCCTATTGTCGTCGGACATGTCGGCGGCTGGCCAACCTAGTCCCGGGGTCGTGGAGACGACCCTATAGTCGTCGGACATGTCGGCGGCTGGCCAGCTTTGGCCCGTGGTCGTGGGGACGACCCTATTGTCGTCGGACAAGTCGGCGGCGGGCCAACCTAGTCCCGGGGTCGTGGGGACGACCCTATAGTCGTCGGATATGTCGGAGGCTGGCCAACCTAGTCCCGGGGTGGTAGGCACGACCCTATAGTCGTAGGACAAGTCGGCCGCATGCCAACTTAGGCCCGGGGTCGTGGGGACGACCCTATAGTCGTCGGACATGTCGGTGACTGGCCAACGTAGTCCCGGGTTCGTGGGGACGACCCTATAGTCGTCGGAAAAGTCGGCGGCGGGTCATCCTAGTCCCGGGGTGGTAGGCACGACCCTATAGTCGTCGGACAAGTCGGCGGCGGGCCAACGTATGCCCAGGGTCGTAGGCACGAACCTATATTCGTCAGACATGACGGTGGCGGGCCAATCTAGTCCCGGGGTCGTTGGGACGACTCTATAGTCGTCGGACTAGTCGGCGGCGGGCCAACCAAGTCCCGGGGTCGTGGGGACGACTCTATAGTCGTCGGACAAGTCGGCGGCGGGCCAACCTAGTCCCGGGGTCGTGGAGACGACCCTATAGACGTCGGACATGTCGGCGGCGGGCCAACCTAGTCCCGGGGTCGTGGGGACGACCCTATAGTCGTCGGACATGTCGGCGGCAGGGCATCTTTGGCCCGTGGTCGCGGGGACGACCCTATAGTCGTCGGACATGTCGGCGGCTGGCCAACCTAGTCCCGGGGTCGTGGAGACGACCCTATAGTCGTCGGGCAAGTCGGCGGCGGGCCAACCTAGTCCCGGGGTCGTGGGGACGACCCTATAGCCGTCGGACAAGTCGGCGGCGGGCCAACCTACTCCCGGGGTCGTGGGGACGACCCTATAGTCGTCGGACATGTCGGCGGCAGGGCAACTTTGGCCCGTGGTCGTGGGGGCGACCCTATAGTCGTCGGACATGACGGTGGCGGGCCAATCTAGTCCCGGGGTCGTGGGGACGACCCTATAGTCGTCGGACAAGTCGGCGGCGGGCCAACCTAGTCCCGGGGTCGTGGGGACGACCCTATAGTCGTCGGACATGTCGGCGGCGGGCCAACCTAGTCCCGGGGTCGTGGGGACGACCCTATAGTCGTCGGACATGTCGGCGGCAGGGCATCTTTGGCCCGTGGTCGCGGGGACGACCCTATAGTCGTCGGACATGTCGGCGGCTGGCCAACCTAGTCCCGGGGTCGTGGAGACGACCCTATAGTCGTCGGACAAGTCGGCGGCGGGCCAACCTAGTCCCGGGGTCGTGGGGACGACCCTATATTCGTCGGACATGTTGGCGGCTTGCCAGCTATGGCCCGGGGTAGTGGGGACGACCCTATAGTCGTCGGACATGTCGGCGGCAGGGCAACTTTGGCCCGTGGTCGTGGGGACGACCCTATTCTCGTCGGACATGACGGTGGCGGGCCAATCTAGTCCCGGGGTCGTGCGGACGACCCTATAGTCGTTGGACATGTTGGCGGCTGGGCAACTTTGGCCCGTGGTCGTGGGGACGACCCTATAGTCGTCGGACATGTCGGCGGCGGGCCAACATTGGCCCGGGTCGTGGGGACGACCCTATAGTCATCGGACATGACGGTGCCGGGGCAATCTAGCCCCGGGGTCGTGGGAACGACCCTATATTCTTCGGACATGTCGGCGGCGGGCCAACATAGTCCCGGGGTCGTGGGGACGACCCTATAGTCGTCGGACATGTCGGCGGCTGCCCAGCTTTGGCCCAGGGTCGTGGGGACGACCCTATAGTCGTCGGACATGTCGGCGGCAGGGCAACTTTGGCCCGTGGTTGTGGGGGCGACCCTATAGTCGTCGGACATGTCGGCGGCTGGCCAACCTAGTCCCGGGGTCGTGGAGACGACCCTATAGTCGTCGGACAAGTCGGCGGCGGGCCAACCTAGTCCCGGGGTCGTGGGGACGACCCTATAGCCGTCGGACAAGTCGGCGGCGGGCCAACCTACTCCCGGGGTCGTGGGGACGACCCTATAGTCGTCGGAAAAGTCGGCGGCGGGCCAACCTAGACCCGGGGTCGTGGGGACGACCCTATAGTCGTCGGACATGTCGGCGGCAGGGCAACTTTGGCCCGTGGTCGTGGGGGCGACCCTATAGTCGTCGGACATGACGGTGGCGGGCCAATCTAGTCCCGGGGTCGTGGGGACGACCCTATAGTCGTCGGACATGTCTGCGGCTGGCCAACCTAGTCCCGGGCCGTGGGGACGACCCTATAGTCGTCGGACAAGTCGGCGGCGGGCCAACCTAGTCCCGGGGTCGTGGAGACGACCCTATAGTCGTCGGACAAGTCGGCGGCGGGCCAACCTAGTCCCGGGGTCGTGGAGACGACCCTATATTCGTCGGACATGACGGTGGCGGGGCTATCTAGTCCCGGGGTCTTGGGGACGATCCTATAGTCGTCGGACATGTCGGCGGCTGGCCAACCTAGTCCCGGGGTCGTGGAGACGACCCTATAGTCGTCGGACAAGTCGGCGGCGGGCCAACCTAGTCCCGGGGTCGTGGAGACGACCCTATAGTCGTCGGACAAGTCGGCGGCGGGCCAACCTAGTCCCGGGGTCGTGGAGACGACCCTATATTCGTCGGACATGACGGTGGCGGGGCTATCTAGTCCCGGGGTCTTGGGGACGATCCTATAGTCGTCGGACATGTCGGCGGCTGGCCAACCTAGTCCCGGGGTGGTAGGGACGACCCTATAGTCGTCGGACAAGTCGGCGGCGGGCCAACCTAGTCCCGGGGTCGTGGGGACGACCCTATAGTCGTCGGACATGACGGTGCCGGGGCAATCTAGCCCCGGGGTCGTGGGGACGACCCTAGAGTCGTCGGACACGTCGGCGGCTGGCCAACCTAGTCCCGGGGTCGTGGAGACGACCCTATAGTCGTCGGACATGTCGGCGGCGGGCCAACGTATGCCCAGGGTCGTAGGGACGAACCGATAGTCGTTGGATATGACGGTGGCGGGCCAACCTAGACCCGTAGTCTTGGGGACCACCCGATAGTCGTCCGACAAGTCGGCGGCGGGCCAACCTAGTCCCTGGGCCGTGGGGACGACCCTATAGTCGTCGGACAAGTCGGCGGCGGGCCAACCTAGTCCCGGTGTCGTGGAGACGACCCTATAGTCGTCGGACATGATGGTGGCGGGCCAACCTAGTCCCGGGGTGGTAGGGACGACCCTATAGTCGTCGGACATGATGGTGGCGGGCCAACCTAGTCCCGGGGTCGTGGGGACGACCCTATAGTCGTCGGACATGATGGTGGCGGGCCAACCTAGTCCCGGGGTGGTAGGGACGACCCTGTTGTCGTCGGAGAAGTCGGCGGCGGGCCAACCTAGTCCCGGGGTCGTGGGGATGACTCTATAGTGGTCGGACAAGTCGGCGGCGGGTCATCCTAGTCCAGGGGTCGTAGGGACGACCCTATAGTCGTCGGACATGTCGGCGGCTGGGCAACTTTGGCCCGTTGTCGTGGGGACGACCCTATAGTCGGCGGACAAGTCGGCGGCGGGCCAACCTAGTCCCGGGGTCGTGGAGACGACCCTATAGTCGTCGGACATGACGGTGCCGGGGCAATCTAGCCCCGGGGTCGTGGGGACGACCCTAGAGTCGTCGGACATGTCGGCGGCTGGCCAACCTAGTCCCGGGGTGGTAGGGACGACCCTATAGTCGTTGGACACGTCGGCGGCGGGCCAACCTAGTCCCGGGGTAGTGGGGACGATCCTATAGTCGTCGGACATGTCGGCGGCTGGCCAACCTAGTCCCGGGGTGGTAGGGACGACCCTATAGTCGTCGGACAAGTCGGCGGCAGGCCAACCTAGTCCCGGGGTCGTGGGGACGACCCTATAGTCGTCGGACATGACGTTGGCGGGGCAATCTAGCCCCGGGGTCGTGGGGACGACCCTATAGTCGTCCGACAAGTCGGCGGCGGGCCAACCTAGACCCGGGGTCGTGGGGGCGACCCTATAGTCGTCGGACATGACGGTGCCGGGGCAATCTAGCCCCGGGGTCGTGGGGACGACCCTAGAGTCGTCGGACACGTCGGCGGCTGGCCAACCTAGTCCCGGGGTCGTGGAGACGACCCTATAGTCGTCGGACATGTCGGCGGCGGGCCAACGTATGCCCAGGGTCGTAGGGACGAACCGATAGTCGTTGGATATGACGGTGGCGGGCCAACCTAGACCCGTAGTCGTGGGGACCACCCGATAGTCGTCCGACAAGTCGGCGGCGGGCCAACCTAGTCCCTGGGCCGTGGGGACGACCCTATAGTCGTCGGACAAGTCGGCGGCGGGCCAACCTAGTCCCGGTGTCGTGGAGACGACCCTATAGTCTTCGGACATGTCGGCGGCTGGGCAAATTTGGCCCGTGGTCGTGGGGACCACCCTATAGTCGTCGGACAAGTCGGCGGCGGGCCAACCTAGTCCCGGGGTCGTGGGGACGACCCTATAGTCATCGGACATGTCGGCGGCTAGCCAACCTAGTCTCGGGGTGGTTGGGACGACCCTATAGTCGTTGGACAAGTCGGCGGCGGGCTAACCTAGTCCCGGGGTCGTGGGGACGACCCTATAGTCGTCGGACAAGTCGGCGGCGGGCCAACCTAGTCCCGGGGTCGTGGGGACGACCCTATAGTCGTCGGACATGATGGTGGCGGGCCAACCTAGTCCCGGGGTGGTAGGGACGACCCTGTTGTCGTCGGAGAAGTCGACGGCGGGCCAACCTAGTCCCGGGGTCGTGGGGATGACTCTATAGTGGTCGGACAAGTCGGCGGCGGGTCATCCTAGTCCCGGGGTCGTAGGGACGACCCTATAGTCGTCGGACATGTCGGCGGCTGGGCAACTTTGGCCCGTTGTCGTGGGGACGACCCTATAGTCGGCGGACAAGTCGGCGGCGGGCCAACCTAGTCCCGGGGTCGTGGAGACGACCCTATATTCGTCGGACATGACGGTGGCGGGGCAATCTAGTCCCGGGGTCGTGGGGACGACTCTATAGTCGTCGGCCAAGTCGGCGGCGGGCCAACCTAGTCCCGGGGTCGTGGGGACGACCCTATAGTTGTCGGACAAGTCGGCGGCGGGCCAACCTAGTCCCGGGGTCGTGGGGACGACCCTATTGTCGTCGGACATGTCGGCGGCTGGCCAACCTAGTCGCGGGATCGTGGGGACAACCCTATAGTCGTCGGACATGACGGTGCCGGGGCAATCTAGCCCCGGGGTCGTGGGGACGACCCTATAGTCGTCGGACATGTCGGCGGCTGGCCAACCTAGTCCCGGGGTCGTGGGGACGACCTTATAGTCGGCGGACATGATGGTGGCGGGCCAACCTAGTCCCGGGGTCGTGGGGACGACCCTATAGTCGTCGGACATGACGGTGGCGGGCCAATCTAGTCCCGGGGACGTGTGGACGACCCTATAGTCGTCGGACAAGTCTGCGGCGGGCCAACCTAGTCCCGGGGTCGTGGGGACGACCCTATAGTCGTCGGACATGATGGTGGCGGGCCAACCTAGTCCCGGGGTCGTGGGGACGACCCTATAGTCGTCGGACATGACGGTGGCGGGCCAATCTAGTCCCGGGGTCGTGGGTACAACCCTATACTCGTCGGACATGACGGTGGCGGGCCAACGTACGCCCAGGGTCGTAGGGACGAACTTATAGTCGTCGGACATGACGGTGGCGGGCCAATCTAGCCCCGGGGTCGTGGGGACGACCCCATAGTCGTCGGACATGTCGGCGGCGGGCCAACGTAGGCCCGGGGTCGAGGGGACGACCCTATAGACGTCGGACATGTCGACGGCTGGCCAACCTAGTCCCGGATTCGTGGGGACGACCCTATATTCGTCGGAATAGCCGGCGGCGGGCCAACGTGGGCCCAGGGTCGTAGGGACGACCCTATAGTCGTCGGAAAAGTCGGCGACGGGCCAACTTAGTCCCGGGGTCGTGGGGACTACCCTATAGTCGTCGGACATGTCGGCGGCTGGGCAACTTTGGCCCGTGGTCGTGGGGACGACCCTATAGTCGTCGGACATGACGGTGGCGGGCCAATCTAGTCCCAGGGCCGTGCGGACGACCCTATAGTCGTCGGACATGTCGGCGGCGGGCCAATCTAGTCCCGGGGACGTGTGGACGACCCTATAGTCGTCGGACAAGTCTGCGGCGGGCCAACCTAGTCCCGGGGTCGTGGGGACGACCCTATAGTCGTCGGACATGATGGTGGCGGGCCAACCTAGTCCCGGGGTCGTGGGGACGACCCTATAGTCGTCGGACATGACGGTGGCGGGCCAATCTAGTCCCGGGGACGCGTGGACGACCCTATAGTCGTCGGACAAGTCTGCGGCGGGCCAACCTAGTCCCGGGGTCGTGGGGACGACCCTATAGTCGTCGGACATGACGGTGCCGGGGCAATCTAGCCCCGGGGTCGTGGGGACGACCCTATATTCGTCGGACAAGTCGGTGGCGGGCCAACCTAGTCCCGGGGTCGTGGGGACGACCCTATAGTCGTCGGACATGACGGTGCCGGGGCAATCTAGCCCCGGGGTCGTGGGGACGACCCTAGAGTCGTCGGACATGTCGGCGGCTGGCCAACCTAGTCCCGGGGTGGAAGGGACGACCCTATAGTCGTTGGACAAGTCGGCGGCAGGCCAACCTAGTCCCGGGGTCGTGGGGACGACCCTATAGTCGTCGGACATGTCGGCGGCGGGCCAACGTATGCCCAGGGTCGTAGGGACGAACCGATAGTCGTTGGATATGACGGTGGCGGGCCAACCTAGACCCGTAGTCGTGGGGACCACCCGATAGTCGTCGGACAAGTCGGCGGCGGGCCAACCTAGTCCCTGGGCCGTGGGGACGACCCTATTGTCGTCGGACAAGTCGGCGGCGGGCCAACCTAGTCCCGGTGTCGTGGGGACGACCCTATAGTCGTCGGACATGTCGGCGGCTGGGCAACTTTGGCCCGTGGTCGTGGGGACGACCCTATTGTCGGCGGACAAGCCGGCGGCGGGCCAACCTAGTCGCGGGGTCGTGGAGACGACCCTATAGTCGTCGGACATGATGGTGGCGGGCCAACCTAGTCCCGGGGTGGTAGGGACGACCCTGTTGTCGTCGGAGAAGTCGGCGGCGGGCCAACCTAGTCCCGGGGTCGTGGGGATGACTCTATAGTGGTCGGACAAGTCGGCGGCGGGTCATCCTAGTCCAGGGGTCGTAGGGACGACCCTATAGTCGTCGGACATGTCGGCGGCTGGGCAACTTTGGCCCGTGGTCGTGGGGACGACCCTATTGTCGGCGGACAAGTCGGCGGCGGGCCAACCTAGTCCCGGGGTCGTGGAGACGACCCTATATTCGTCGGACATGACGGTGGCGGGGCTATCTAGTCCCGGGGTCTTGGGGACGATCCTATAGTCGTCGGACATGTCGGCGGCTGGCCAACCTAGTCCCGGGGTGGTAGGGACGACCCTATAGTCGTCGGACAAGTCGGCGGCAGGCCAACCTAGTCCCGGGGTCGTGGGGACGACCCTATAGTCGTCGGACATGACGGTGGCGGGCCAATCTAGTCCCGGGGTCGTGGAGACGACCCTATAATCGTCGGACATGACGGTGGCGGGGCAATCTAGCCCCGGGGTCGTGGGGACGACCCTATAGTCATCGGACATGTCGGCGGCTGGGCAACATTGGCCCGTGGTCGTGGAGACGACCCTATAGTCATCGGACATGACGGAGCCGGGCCAACCTAGTCCCGGGGTCGTGGGGACGACCCTATAGTCGTCGGACATGTCGGCGGCTTGGCAACTTTGGCCCGTGGTCGTGGGGACGACCCTATAGTCGTCGGACATGTCGGCGGCTGACCAACATTGGCCCGTGGTGGTGGGGACCACCCTATAGTCGTCGGACATGTCGGCGGCTGGCCAACCTAGTCCCGGGGTCGTGGGGACGACCCTATAGTCGTCGGACAAGTCGGCGGCGGGCCAACCTAGTCCCGGGGTCGTGGGGACGACCCTATAGTCGTCGGACATGACGGTGCCGGGGCAATCTAGCCCCGGGGTCGTGGGGACGACCCTATAGTCATCGGACATGTCGGCGGCTGGGCAACATTGGCCCGTGGTCGTGGAGACGACCCTATAATCATCGGACATGACGGTGCCGGGGCAATCTAGCCCCGGGGTCGTGGGAACGACCCTACATTCTTCGGACATGTCGGCGGCGGGCCAACCTAGTCCCGTGGTCGTGGGGACGACCGTATAGACGTCGGACATGTCGGCGGCGGGCCAACCTAGTCCCGGGGTCGTGGAGACGACCCTATGGTCGTCGGACATGACGGTGCCGGGGCAATCTAGCCCCGGGGTCATGGGGACGACCCTATAGACGTCGGACTTGTCGGCGGCGGGCCAAGCTAGTCCCGGGGTCGTGGGGACGACCGTATAGTCGTCGGACATGTCGGCGGCTGTCCAACCTAGTCCCGGGGTCGTGGGGACGACCCTATAGACGTCGGACAAGTTGTGGGCGGGCCAACCTAGTCCCGGGGTCGTGGGGACGACCCCATAGTCGTCGGACATGACGGTGGCGGGCCAATCTAGCCCCGGGGTCGTGGGGACGACCCTATAGACGTCGGACATGTCGGCGGCTGGCCAACCTAGTCCCGGGGTCGTGGGGACGACCCTATAGTCGTCGGACATGTCGGCGGCAGGGCAACTTTGGCCCGTGGTCGTGGGGGCGACCCTATAGTCGTCGGACATGTTGGCGGCTGGCCAGCTTTGGCCCGGGGTAGTGGGGACGACCCTATAGTCGTCGGACATGTCGGCGGCTGGCCAACTTTGGCCCGTGGTCGTGGGGACAACCCTATAGACCTCCGACACGATGGTGGCGGGCCAATCTAGTCCCGGGGTCGTGGGAACGACCCTATAGTCGTCGGACAAGTCGGCGGCGGGCCAACATAGTCCCGGGGTCGTGGGGACGACCCTATAGTCGTCGGACAAGTCGGCGGCGGGCCAACCTAGTCCCGTGGTCGTGGGGGCGACCCTATAGTCGTCGGACATGACGGTGGCGGGCCAATCTAGTCCCGGGGTCGTGGGGACGACCCTATAGTCGTCGGACATGTCTGCGGCTGGCCAACCTAGTCCCGGGCCGTGGGGACGACCCTATAGTCGTCGGACAAGTCGGCGGCGGGCCAACCTAGTCCAGGGGTCGTGGAGACGACCCTATAGACGTCGGACATGTCGTCGGCGGGCCAACCTAGTCCCGGGGTCGTGGGGACGACCCTATAGTCGTCGGACATGACGGTGGCGGGCCAATCTTGTCCCGGGGTCGTGGGGATGACCCTATAGTCGTCGGACATGTCTGCGGCTGGCCAACCTAGTCCCGGGCCGTGGGGACGACCCTATAGACGTCGGACAAGTCGGCGGCGGGCCAACCTAGTCCCGGGGTCGTGGAGACGACCCTATAGACGTCGGACATGTCGGCGGCGGGCCAACCTAGTCCCGGGGTCGTGGGGACGACCCTATAGTCGTCGGACAAGTCGGCGGCGGGCCAACCTAGTCCCGGGGTCGTGGGGACGACCCTATAGCCGTCGGACAAGTCGGCGGCGGGCCAACCTAGTCCCGTGGTCGTGGGGGCGACCCTACAGTCGTCGGACATGACGGTGGCGGGCCAATCTAGTCCCGGGGTCGTGGAGACGACCCTATAGACGTCGGACATGTCGGCGGCTGGCCAACCTAGTCCCGGGGTCGTTGGGACGACCCTATAGTCGTCGGACTAGTCGGCGGCGGCCCAACCTAGTCCCGGGGTCGTGGGGACGACTCTATAGTCGTCGGACATGTCGGCGGCGGGCCAACCTAGTCCCGGGGTCGTGGAGACGACCCTATAGACGTCGGACATGTCGGCGGCAGGCCAACCTAGTCCCGGGGTCGTGGGGACGACCCTATAGTCGTCGGACATGTCGGCGGCAGGGCATCTTTGGCCCGTGGTCGCGGGGACGACCCTATAGTCGTCGGACATGTCGGCGGCTGGCCAACCTAGTCCCGGGGTCGTGGAGACGACCCTATAGTCGTCGGACATGTTGGCGGCTTGCCAGCTATGGCCCGGGGTAGTGGGGACGACCCTATAGTCGTCGGACATGTCGGCGGCAGGGCAACTTTGGCCCGTGGTCGTGGGGGGCGACCCTATAGTCGTCGGACATGACGGTGGCGGGCCAATCTAGTCCCGGGGTCGTGGGGACGACTCTATAGTCGTCGGACAAGTCGGCGGCGGGCCAACCTAGTCCCGGGGTCGTGGAGACGACCCTATAGACGTCGGACATGTCGGCGGCGGGCCAACCTAGTCCCGGGGTCGTGGGGACGACCCTATAGTCGACGGACATGTCGGCGGCAGGGCATCTTTGGCCCGTGGTCGCGGGGGACGACCCTATAGTCGTCGGACATGTCGGCGGCTGGCCAACCTAGTCCCGGGGTCGTGGAGACGACCCTATAGTCGTCGGACAAGTCGGCGGCGGGCCAACCTAGTCCCGGGGTCGTGGGGACGACCCTATATTCGTCGGACATGTTGGCGGCTTGCCAGCTATGGCCCGGGGTAGTGGGGACGACCCTATAGTCGTCGGACATGTCGGCGGCAGGGCAACTTTGGCCCGTGGTCGTGGGGACGACCCTATTGTCGTCGGACATGACGGTGGCGGGCCAATCTAGTCCCGGGGTCGTGGGGACGACCCTATTGTCGTCGGACATGTCGGCGGCTGGCCAACCTAGTTGCGGGGATCGTGGGGACGACCCTATAGTCGTCGGACATGTCGGCGGCGGGCCAACGTATGCCCAGGGTCGTAGGCACGAACCTATATTCGTCGGACATGACGGTGGCGGGCCAATCTAGTCCCAGGGTCGTTGGGACGACTCTATAGTCGTCGGACTAGTCGGCGGCGGGCCAACCTAGTCCCTGGGCCGTGGGGACGACCCTATAGTCGTCGGACAAGTCGGCGGCGGGCCAACCTAGTCCCGGTGTCGTGGAGACGACCCTATAGTCGTCGGACATGATGGTGGCGGGCCAACCTAGTCCCGGGGTGGTAGGGACGACCCTGTTGTCGTCGGAGAAGTCGGCGGCGGGCCAACCTAGTCCCGGGGTCGTGGGGACGACCCTATAGTCGTCGGACATGTCTGCGGCTGGCCGACCTAGTCCCGGGGTCGTGGGGACGACTCTATAGTCGTCGGACAAGTCGGCGGCGGGCCAACCTAGTCCCGGGGTCGTGGAGACGAACCTATAGACGTCGGACATGTCGGCGGCGGGCCAACCTAGTCCCGGGGTCGTGGGGACGACCCTATAGTCGTCGGACATGACGGTGGCGGGCCAATCTAGTCCCGGGGTCGTGGGGACGACCCTATAGTCGTCGGACATGTCTGCGGCTGGCCAACCTAGTCCCGGGTCGTGGGGACGACCCTATAGTCGTTGGACATGTTGGCGGCTGGGCAACTTTGGCCCGTGGTCGTGGGGACGACCCTATAGTCGTCGGAAAAGTCGGCGGCGGGCCAACCTAGACCCGGGGTCGTGGGGACGACCCTATAGTCGTCGGACATGTCGGCGGCAGGGCAACTTTGGCCCGTGGTCGTGGGGGCGACCCTATAGTCGTCGGACATGACGGTGGCGGGCCAATCCAGTCCCGGGGTCGTGGGGTCGACCCTATAGTCGTCGGACATGTCTGCGGCTGGCCAACCTAGTCCCGGGTCGTGGGGACGACCCTATAGTCGTTGGACATGTTGGCGGCTGGGCAACTTTGGCCCGTGGTCGTGGGGACGACCCTATAGTCGTCGGACATGTCGGCGGCTGTCCAACCTAGTCCCGGGGTCGTGGGGACGACCCTATAGACGTCGGACAAGTTGTGGGCGGGCCAACCTAGTCCCGGGGTCGTGGGGACGACCCCATAGTCGTCGGACATGACGGTGGCGGGCCAATCTAGCCCCGGGGTCGTGGGGACGACCCTATAGACGTCGGACATGTCGGCGGCTGGCCAACCTAGTCCCGGGGTCGTGGGGACGACCCTATAGTCGTCGGACATGTCGGCGGCAGGGCAACTTTGGCCCGTGGTCGTGGGGGCGACCCTATAGTCGTCGGACATGTTGGCGGCTGGCCAGCTTTGGCCCGGGGTAGTGGGGACGACCCTATAGTCGTCGGACATGTCGGCGGCTGGCCAACTTTGGCCCGTGGTCGTGGGGACAACACTATAGACCTCCGACACGATGGTGGCGGGCCAATCTAGTCCCGGGGTCGTGGGAACGACCCTATAGTCGTCGGACAAGTCGGCGGCGGGCCAACATAGTCCCGGGGTCGTGGGGACGACCCTATAGTCGTCGGACAAGTCGGCGGCGGGCCAACCTAGTCCCGTGGTCGTGGGGGCGACCCTATAGTCGTCGGACATGACGGTGGCGGGCCAATCTAGTCCCGGGGTCGTGGGGACGACCCTATAGTCGTCGGGCATGTCTGCGGCTGGCCAACCTAGTCCCGGGCCGTGGGGACGACCCTATAGTCGTCGGACAAGTCGGCGGCGGGCCAACCTAGTCCAGGGGTCGTGGAGACGACCCTATAGACGTCGGACATGTCGTCGGCGGGCCAACCTAGTCCCGGGGTCGTGGGGACGACCCTATAGTCGTCGGACATGACGGTGGCGGGCCAATCTTGTCCCGGGGTCGTGGGGATGACCCTATAGTCGTCGGACATGTCTGCGGCTGGCCAACCTAGTCCCGGGCCGTGGGGACGACCCTATAGACGTCGGACAAGTCGGCGGCGGGCCAACCTAGTCCCGGGGTCGTGGAGACGACCCTATAGACGTCGGACATGTCGGCGGCGGGCCAACCTAGTCCCGGGGTCGTGGGGACGACCCTATAGTCGTCGGACAAGTCGGCGGCGGGCCAACCTAGTCCCGGGGTCGTGGGGACGACCCTATAGCCGTCGGACAAGTCGGCGGCGGGCCAACCTAGTCCCGTGGTCGTGGGGGCGACCCTACAGTCGTCGGACATGACGGTGGCGGGCCAATCTAGTCCCGGGGTCGTGGAGACGACCCTATAGACGTCGGACATGTCGGCGGCTGGCCAACCTAGTCCCGGGGTCGTTGGGACGACCCTATAGTCGTCGGACTAGTCGGCGGCGGCCCAACCTAGTCCCGGGGTCGTGGGGACGACTCTATAGTCGTCGGACATGTCGGCGGCGGGCCAACCTAGTCCCGGGGTCGTGGAGACGACCCTATAGACGTCGGACATGTCGGCGGCAGGCCAACCTAGTCCCGGGGTCGTGGGGACGACCCTATAGTCGTCGGACATGTCGGCGGCAGGGCATCTTTGGCCCGTGGTCGCGGGGACGACCCTATAGTCGTCGGACATGTCGGCGGCTGGCCAACCTAGTCCCGGGGTCGTGGAGACGACCCTATAGTCGTCGGACATGTTGGCGGCTTGCCAGCTATGGCCCGGGGTAGTGGGGACGACCCTATAGTCGTCGGACATGTCGGCGGCAGGGCAACTTTGGCCCGTGGTCGTGGGGGCGACCCTATAGTCGTCGGACATGACGGTGGCGGGCCAATCTAGTCCCGGGGTCGTGGGGACGACTCTATAGTCGTCGGACAAGTCGGCGGCGGGCCAACCTAGTCCCGGGGTCGTGGAGACGACCCTATAGACGTCGGACATGTCGGCGGCGGGCCAACCTAGTCCCGGGGTCGTGGGGACGACCCTATAGTCGTCGGACATGTCGGCGGCAGGGCATCTTTGGCCCGTGGTCGCGGGGACGACCCTATAGTCGTCGGACATGTCGGCGGCTGGCCAACCTAGTCCCGGGGTCGTGGAGACGACCCTATAGTCGTCGGACAAGTCGGCGGCGGGCCAACCTAGTCCCGGGGTCGTGGGGACGACCCTATATTCGTCGGACATGTTGGCGGCTTGCCAGCTATGGCCCGGGGTAGTGGGGACGACCCTATAGTCGTCGGACATGTCGGCGGCAGGGCAACTTTGGCCCGTGGTCGTGGGGACGACCCTATTGTCGTCGGACATGACGGTGGCGGGCCAATCTAGTCCCGGGGTCGTGGGGACGACCCTATTGTCGTCGGACATGTCGGCGGCTGGCCAACCTAGTTGCGGGATCGTGGGGACGACCCTATAGTCGTCGGACATGTCGGCGGCGGGCCAACGTATGCCCAGGGTCGTAGGCACGAACCTATATTCGTCGGACATGACGGCAGCGGGCCAATCTAGTCCCAGGGTCGTTGGGACGACTCTATAGTCGTCGGACTAGTCGGCGGCGGGCCAACCTAGTCCCTGGGCCGTGGGGACGACCCTATAGTCGTCGGACAAGTCGGCGGCGGGCCAACCTAGTCCCGGTGTCGTGGAGACGACCCTATAGTCGTCGGACATGATGGTGGCGGGCCAACCTAGTCCCGGGGTGGTAGGGACGACCCTGTTGTCGTCGGAGAAGTCGGCGGCGGGCCAACCTAGTCCCGGGGTCGTGGGGACGACCCTATAGTCGTCGGACATGTCTGCGGCTGGCCGACCTAGTCCCGGGGTCGTGGGGACGACTCTATAGTCGTCGGACAAGTCGGCGGCGGGCCAACCTAGTCCCGGGGTCGTGGAGACGAACCTATAGACGTCGGACATGTCGGCGGCGGGCCAACCTAGTCCCGGGGTCGTAGGGACGACCCTATAGTCGTCGGACATGACGGTGGCGGGCCAATCTAGTCCCGGGGTCGTGGGGACGACCCTATAGTCGTCGGACTAGTCGGCGGCGGCCCAACCTAGTCCCGGGGTCGTGGGGACGACTCTATAGTCGTCGGACATGTCGGCGGCGGGCCAACCTAGTCCCGGGGTCGTGGAGACGACCCTATAGACGTCGGACATGTCGGCGGCAGGCCAACCTAGTCCCGGGGTCGTGGGGACGACCCTATAGTCGTCGGACATGTCGGCGGCAGGGCATCCTTGGCCCGTGGTCGCGGGGACGACCCTATAGTCGTCGGACATGTCGGCGGCTGGCCAACCTAGTCCCGGGGTCGTGGAGACGACCCTATAGTCGTCGGACATGTTGGCGGCTTGCCAGCTATGGCCCGGGGTAGTGGGGACGACCCTATAGTCGTCGGACATGTCGGCGGCAGGGCAACTTTGGCCCGTGGTCGTGGGGGCGACCCTATAGTCGTCGGACATGACGGTGGCGGGCCAATCTAGTCCCGGGGTCGTGGGGACGACTCTATAGTCGTCGGACAAGTCGGCGGCGGGCCAACCTAGTCCCGGGGTCGTGGAGACGACCCTATAGACGTCGGACATGTCGGCGGCAGGCCAACCTAGTCCCGGGGTCGTGGGGACGACCCTATAGTCGTCGGACATGTCGGCGGCAGGGCATCTTTGGCCCGTGGTCGCGGGGACGACCCTATAGTCGTCGGACATGTCGGCGGCTGGCCAACCTAGTCCCGGGGTCGTGGAGACGACCCTATAGTCGTCGGACATGTTGGCGGCTTGCCAGCTATGGCCCGGGGTAGTGGGGACGACCCTATAGTCGTCGGACATGTCGGCGGCAGGGCAACTTTGGCCCGTGGTCGTGGGGGCGACCCTATAGTCGTCGGACATGACGGTGGCGGGCCAATCTAGTCCCGGGGTCGTGGGGACGACTCTATAGTCGTCGGACAAGTCGGCGGCGGGCCAACCTAGTCCCGGGGTCGTGGAGACGACCCTATAGACGTCGGACATGTCGGCGGCGGGCCAACCTAGTCCCGGGGTCGTGGGGACGACCCTATAGTCGTCGGACATGTCGGCGGCAGGGCATCTTTGGCCCGTGGTCGCGGGGACGACCCTATAGTCGTCGGACATGTCGGCGGCTGGCCAACCTAGTCCCGGGGTCGTGGAGACGACCCTATAGTCGTCGGACAAGTCGGCGGCGGGCCAACCTAGTCCCGGGGTCGTGGGGACGACCCTATATTCGTCGGACATGTTGGCGGCTTGCCAGCTATGGCCCGGGGTAGTGGGGACGACCCTATAGTCGTCGGACATGTCGGCGGCAGGGCAACTTTGGCCCGTGGTCGTGGGGACGACCCTATTGTCGTCGGACATGACGGTGGCGGGCCAATCTAGTCCCGGGGTCGTGGGGACGACCCTATTGTCGTCGGACATGTCGGCGGCTGGCCAACCTAGTTGCGGGATCGTGGGGACGACCCTATAGTCGTCGGACATGTCGGCGGCGGGCCAACGTATGCCCAGGGTCGTAGGCACGAACCTATATTCGTCGGACATGACGGCAGCGGGCCAATCTAGTCCCAGGGTCGTTGGGACGACTCTATAGTCGTCGGACTAGTCGGCGGCGGGCCAACCTAGTCCCTGGGCCGTGGGGACGACCCTATAGTCGTCGGACAAGTCGGCGGCGGGCCAACCTAGTCCCGGTGTCGTGGAGACGACCCTATAGTCGTCGGACATGATGGTGGCGGGCCAACCTAGTCCCGGGGTGGTAGGGACGACCCTGTTGTCGTCGGAGAAGTCGGCGGCGGGCCAACCTAGTCCCGGGGTCGTGGGGACGACCCTATAGTCGTCGGACATGTCTGCGGCTGGCCGACCTAGTCCCGGGGTCGTGGGGACGACTCTATAGTCGTCGGACAAGTCGGCGGCGGGCCAACCTAGTCCCGGGGTCGTGGAGACGAACCTATAGACGTCGGACATGTCGGCGGCGGGCCAACCTAGTCCCGGGGTCGTAGGGACGACCCTATAGTCGTCGGACATGACGGTGGCGGGCCAATCTAGTCCCGGGGTCGTGGGGACGACCCTATAGTCGTCGGACTAGTCGGCGGCGGCCCAACCTAGTCCCGGGGTCGTGGGGACGACTCTATAGTCGTCGGACATGTCGGCGGCGGGCCAACCTAGTCCCGGGGTCGTGGAGACGACCCTATAGACGTCGGACATGTCGGCGGCAGGCCAACCTAGTCCCGGGGTCGTGGGGACGACCCTATAGTCGTCGGACATGTCGGCGGCAGGGCATCCTTGGCCCGTGGTCGCGGGGACGACCCTATAGTCGTCGGACATGTCGGCGGCTGGCCAACCTAGTCCCGGGGTCGTGGAGACGACCCTATAGTCGTCGGACATGTTGGCGGCTTGCCAGCTATGGCCCGGGGTAGTGGGGACGACCCTATAGTCGTCGGACATGTCGGCGGCAGGGCAACTTTGGCCCGTGGTCGTGGGGGCGACCCTATAGTCGTCGGACATGACGGTGGCGGGCCAATCTAGTCCCGGGGTCGTGGGGACGACTCTATAGTCGTCGGACAAGTCGGCGGCGGGCCAACCTAGTCCCGGGGTCGTGGAGACGACCCTATAGACGTCGGACATGTCGGCGGCGGGCCAACCTAGTCCCGGGGTCGTGGGGACGACCCTATAGTCGTCGGACATGTCGGCGGCAGGGCATCTTTGGCCCGTGGTCGCGGGGACGACCCTATAGTCGTCGGACATGTCGGCGGCTGGCCAACCTAGTCCCGGGGTCGTGGAGACGACCCTATAGTCGTCGGACAAGTCGGCGGCGGGCCAACCTAGTCCCGGGGTCGTGGGGACGACCCTATATTCGTCGGACATGTTGGCGGCTTGCCAGCTATGGCCCGGGGTAGTGGGGACGACCCTATAGTCGTCGGACATGTCGGCGGCAGGGCAACTTTGGCCCGTGGTCGTGGGGACGACCCTATTGTCGTCGGACATGACGGTGGCGGGCCAATCTAGTCCCGGGGTCGTGGGGACGACCCTATTGTCGTCGGACATGTCGGCGGCTGGCCAACCTAGTTGCGGGATCGTGGGGACGACCCTATAGTCGTCGGACATGTCGGCGGCGGGCCAACGTATGCCCAGGGTCGTAGGCACGAACCTATATTCGTCGGACATGACGGTGGCGGGCCAATCTAGTCCCAGGGTCGTTGGGACGACTCTATAGTCGTCGGACTAGTCGGCGGCGGGCCAACCTAGTCCCTGGGCCGTGGGGACGACCCTATAGTCGTCGGACAAGTCGGCGGCGGGCCAACCTAGTCCCGGTGTCGTGGAGACGACCCTATAGTCGTCGGACATGATGGTGGCGGGCCAACCTAGTCCCGGGGTGGTAGGGACGACCCTGTTGTCGTCGGAGAAGTCGGCGGCGGGCCAACCTAGTCCCGGGGTCGTGGGGACGACCCTATAGTCGTCGGACATGTCTGCGGCTGGCCGACCTAGTCCCGGGGTCGTGGGGACGACTCTATAGTCGTCGGACAAGTCGGCGGCGGGCCAACCTAGTCCCGGGGTCGTGGAGACGAACCTATAGACGTCGGACATGTCGGCGGCGGGCCAACCTAGTCCCGGGGTCGTGGGGACGACCCTATAGTCGTCGGACATGACGGTGGCGGGCCAATCTAGTCCCGGGGTCGTGGGGACGACCCTATAGTCGTCGGACTAGTCGGCGGCGGCCCAACCTAGTCCCGGGGTCGTGGGGACGACTCTATAGTCGTCGGACATGTCGGCGGCGGGCCAACCTAGTCCCGGGGTCGTGGAGACGACCCTATAGACGTCGGACATGTCGGCGGCAGGCCAACCTAGTCCCGGGGTCGTGGGGACGACCCTATAGTCGTCGGACATGTCGGCGGCAGGGCATCCTTGGCCCGTGGTCGCGGGGACGACCCTATAGTCGTCGGACATGTCGGCGGCTGGCCAACCTAGTCCCGGGGTCGTGGAGACGACCCTATAGTCGTCGGACATGTTGGCGGCTTGCCAGCTATGGCCCGGGGTAGTGGGGACGACCCTATAGTCGTCGGACATGTCGGCGGCAGGGCAACTTTGGCCCGTGGTCGTGGGGGCGACCCTATAGTCGTCGGACATGACGGTGGCGGGCCAATCTAGTCCCGGGGTCGTGGGGACGACTCTATAGTCGTCGGACAAGTCGGCGGCGGGCCAACCTAGTCCCGGGGTCGTGGAGACGACCCTATAGACGTCGGACATGTCGGCGGCGGGCCAACCTAGTCCCGGGGTCGTGGGGACGACCCTATAGTCGTCGGACATGTCGGCGGCAGGGCATCTTTGGCCCGTGGTCGCGGGGACGACCCTATAGTCGTCGGACATGTCGGCGGCTGGCCAACCTAGTCCCGGGGTCGTGGAGACGACCCTATAGTCGTCGGACAAGTCGGCGGCGGGCCAACCTAGTCCCGGGGTCGTGGGGACGACCCTATATTCGTCGGACATGTTGGCGGCTTGCCAGCTATGGCCCGGGGTAGTGGGGACGACCCTATAGTCGTCGGACATGTCGGCGGCAGGGCAACTTTGGCCCGTGGTCGTGGGGACGACCCTATTGTCGTCGGACATGACGGTGGCGGGCCAATCTAGTCCCGGGGTCGTGGGGACGACCCTATTGTCGTCGGACATGTCGGCGGCTGGCCAACCTAGTTGCGGGATCGTGGGGACGACCCTATAGTCGTCGGACATGTCGGCGGCGGGCCAACGTATGCCCAGGGTCGTAGGCACGAACCTATATTCGTCGGACATGACGGTGGCGGGCCAATCTAGTCCCAGGGTCGTTGGGACGACTCTATAGTCGTCGGACTAGTCGGCGGCGGGCCAACCTAGTCCCTGGGCCGTGGGGACGACCCTATAGTCGTCGGACAAGTCGGCGGCGGGCCAACCTAGTCCCGGGGTCGTGGGGACGACCCTATAGTCGTCGGACATGACGGTGGCGGGCCAATCTAGTCCCGGGGTCGTGGGGACGACCCTATAGTCGTCGGACATGTCTGCGGCTGGCCAACCTAGTCCCGGGTCGTGGGGACGACCCTATAGTCGTTGGACATGTTGGCGGCTGGGCAACTTTGGCCCGTGGTCGTGGGGACGACCCTATAGTCGTCGGAAAAGTCGGCGGCGGGCCAACCTAGACCCGGGGTCGTGGGGACGACCCTATAGTCGTCGGACATGTCGGCGGCAGGGCAACTTTGGCCCGTGGTCGTGGGGGCGACCCTATAGTCGTCGGACATGACGGTGGCGGGCCAATCCAGTCCCGGGGTCGTGGGGTCGACCCTATAGTCGTCGGACATGTCTGCGGCTGGCCAACCTAGTCCCGGGTCGTGGGGACGACCCTATAGTCGTTGGACATGTTGGCGGCTGGGCAACTTTGGCCCGTGGTCGTGGGGACGACCCTATAGTCGTCGGACATGTCGGCGGCTGTCCAACCTAGTCCCGGGGTCGTGGGGACGACCCTATAGACGTCGGACAAGTTGTGGGCGGGCCAACCTAGTCCCGGGGTCGTGGGGACGACCCCATAGTCGTCGGACATGACGGTGGCGGGCCAATCTAGCCCCGGGGTCGTGGGGACGACCCTATAGACGTCGGACATGTCGGCGGCTGGCCAACCTAGTCCCGGGGTCGTGGGGACGACCCTATAGTCGTCGGACATGTCGGCGGCAGGGCAACTTTGGCCCGTGGTCGTGGGGGCGACCCTATAGTCGTCGGACATGTTGGCGGCTGGCCAGCTTTGGCCCGGGGTAGTGGGGACGACCCTATAGTCGTCGGACATGTCGGCGGCTGGCCAACTTTGGCCCGTGGTCGTGGGGACAACCCTATAGACCTCCGACACGATGGTGGCGGGCCAATCTAGTCCCGGGGTCGTGGGAACGACCCTATAGTCGTCGGACAAGTCGGCGGCGGGCCAACATAGTCCCGGGGTCGTGGGGACGACCCTATAGTCGTCGGACAAGTCGGCGGCGGGCCAACCTAGTCCCGTGGTCGTGGGGGCGACCCTATAGTCGTCGGACATGACGGTGGCGGGCCAATCTAGTCCCGGGGTCGTGGGGACGACCCTATAGTCGTCGGACATGTCTGCGGCTGGCCAACCTAGTCCCGGGCCGTGGGGACGACCCTATAGTCGTCGGACAAGTCGGCGGCGGGCCAACCTAGTCCAGGGGTCGTGGAGACGACCCTATAGACGTCGGACATGTCGTCGGCGGGCCAACCTAGTCCCGGGGTCGTGGGGACGACCCTATAGTCGTCGGACATGACGGTGGCGGGCCAATCTTGTCCCGGGGTCGTGGGGATGACCCTATAGTCGTCGGACATGTCTGCGGCTGGCCAACCTAGTCCCGGGCCGTGGGGACGACCCTATAGACGTCGGACAAGTCGGCGGCGGGCCAACCTAGTCCCGGGGTCGTGGAGACGACCCTATAGACGTCGGACATGTCGGCGGCGGGCCAACCTAGTCCCGGGGTCGTGGGGACGACCCTATAGTCGTCGGACAAGTCGGCGGCGGGCCAACCTAGTCCCGGGGTCGTGGGGACGACCCTATAGCCGTCGGACAAGTCGGCGGCGGGCCAACCTAGTCCCGTGGTCGTGGGGGCGACCCTACAGTCGTCGGACATGACGGTGGCGGGCCAATCTAGTCCCGGGGTCGTGGAGACGACCCTATAGACGTCGGACATGTCGGCGGCTGGCCAACCTAGTCCCGGGGTCGTTGGGACGACCCTATAGTCGTCGGACTAGTCGGCGGCGGCCCAACCTAGTCCCGGGGTCGTGGGGACGACTCTATAGTCGTCGGACATGTCGGCGGCGGGCCAACCTAGTCCCGGGGTCGTGGAGACGACCCTATAGACGTCGGACATGTCGGCGGCAGGCCAACCTAGTCCCGGGGTCGTGGGGACGACCCTATAGTCGTCGGACATGTCGGCGGCAGGGCATCTTTGGCCCGTGGTCGCGGGGACGACCCTATAGTCGTCGGACATGTCGGCGGCTGGCCAACCTAGTCCCGGGGTCGTGGAGACGACCCTATAGTCGTCGGACATGTTGGCGGCTTGCCAGCTATGGCCCGGGGTAGTGGGGACGACCCTATAGTCGTCGGACATGTCGGCGGCAGGGCAACTTTGGCCCGTGGTCGTGGGGGCGACCCTATAGTCGTCGGACATGACGGTGGCGGGCCAATCTAGTCCCGGGGTCGTGGGGACGACTCTATAGTCGTCGGACAAGTCGGCGGCGGGCCAACCTAGTCCCGGGGTCGTGGAGACGACCCTATAGACGTCGGACATGTCGGCGGCGGGCCAACCTAGTCCCGGGGTCGTGGGGACGACCCTATAGTCGTCGGACATGTCGGCGGCAGGGCATCTTTGGCCCGTGGTCGCGGGGACGACCCTATAGTCGTCGGACATGTCGGCGGCTGGCCAACCTAGTCCCGGGGTCGTGGAGACGACCCTATAGTCGTCGGACAAGTCGGCGGCGGGCCAACCTAGTCCCGGGGTCGTGGGGACGACCCTATATTCGTCGGACATGTTGGCGGCTTGCCAGCTATGGCCCGGGGTAGTGGGGACGACCCTATAGTCGTCGGACATGTCGGCGGCAGGGCAACTTTGGCCCGTGGTCGTGGGGACGACCCTATTGTCGTCGGACATGACGGTGGCGGGCCAATCTAGTCCCGGGGTCGTGGGGACGACCCT
The DNA here is from genome assembly GCA_946251845.1 of Andrena fulva. Classification (NCBI taxonomy): domain Eukaryota; kingdom Metazoa; phylum Arthropoda; class Insecta; order Hymenoptera; family Andrenidae; genus Andrena; species Andrena fulva. The sequence goes on along the minus strand of CAMITZ010000112.1, from coordinate 949,816 downwards.
ATTGTCGTCGGACATGTCGGCGGCTGGCCAACCTAGTTGCGGGATCGTGGGGACGACCCTATAGTCGTCGGACATGTCGGCGGCGGGCCAACGTATGCCCAGGGTCGTAGGCACGAACCTATATTCGTCGGACATGACGGCAGCGGGCCAATCTAGTCCCAGGGTCGTTGGGACGACTCTATAGTCGTCGGACTAGTCGGCGGCGGGCCAACCTAGTCCCTGGGCCGTGGGGACGACCCTATAGTCGTCGGACAAGTCGGCGGCGGGCCAACCTAGTCCCGGTGTCGTGGAGACGACCCTATAGTCGTCGGACATGATGGTGGCGGGCCAACCTAGTCCCGGGGTGGTAGGGACGACCCTGTTGTCGTCGGAGAAGTCGGCGGCGGGCCAACCTAGTCCCGGGGTCGTGGGGACGACCCTATAGTCGTCGGAAAAGTCGGCGGCGGGCCAACCTAGACCCGGGGTCGTGGGGACGACCCTATAGTCGTCGGACATGTCGGCGGCAGGGCAACTTTGGCCCGTGGTCGTGGGGGCGACCCTATAGTCGTCGGACATGACGGTGGCGGGCCAATCCAGTCCCGGGGTCGTGGGGTCGACCCTATAGTCGTCGGACATGTCTGCGGCTGGCCAACCTAGTTCCGGGTCGTGGGGACGACCCTATAGTCGTTGGACATGTTGGCGGCTGGGCAACTTTGGCCCGTGGTCGTGGGGACGACCCTATAGTCGTCGGACATGTCGGCGGCGGGCCAACATTGGCCCGGGTCGTGGGGACGACCCTATAGTCATCGGACATGACGGTGCCGGGGCAATCTAGCCCCGGGGTCGTGGGAACGACCCTATATTCTTCGGACATGTCGGCGGCGGGCCAACATAGTCCCGGGGTCGTGGGGACGACTCTATAGTCGTCGGACATGTCGGCGGCTGGCCAGCTTTGGCCCGGGGTCGTGGGGACGACCCTATAGTCGTCGGACATGTCGGCGGCAGGGCAACTTTGGCCCGTGGTCGTGGGGGCGACCCTATAGTCGTCGGACATGTCGGCGGCTGGCCAACCTATTCCCGGGGTCGTGGAGACGACCCTATAGTCGTCGGACAAGTCGGCGGCGGGCCAACCTAGTCCCGGGGTCGTGGGGACGACCCTATAGCCGTCGGACAAGTCGGCGGCGGGCCAACCTACTCCCGGGGTCGTGGGGACGACCCTATAGTCGTCGGAAAAGTCGGCGGCGGGCCAACCTAGACCCGGGGTCGTGGGGACGACCCTATAGTCGTCGGACATGTCGGCGGCAGGGCAACTTTGGCCCGTGGTCGTGGGGGCGACCCTATAGTCGTCGGACATGACGGTGGCTGGGCAACATTGGCCCGTGGTCGTGGAGACGACCCTATAATCATCGGACATGACGGTGAAGGGGCAATCTAGCCCCGGGGTCGTGGGAACGACCCTACATTCTTCGGACATGTCGGCGGCGGGCCAACCTAGTCCCGTGGTCGTGGGGACGACCGTATAGACGTCGGACATGTCGGCGGCGGGCCAACCTAGTCCCGGGGTCGTGGAGACGACCCTATGGTCGTCGGACATGACGGTGCCGGGGCAATCTAGCCCCGGGGTCATGGGGACGACCCTATAGACGTCGGACTTGTCGGCGGCGGGCCAAGCTAGTCCCGGGGTCGTGGGGACGACCGTATAGTCGTCGGACATGTCGGCGGCTGTCCAACCTAGTCCCGGGGTCGTGGGGACGACCCTATAGACGTCGGACAAGTTGTGGGCGGGCCAACCTAGTCCCGGGGTCGTGGGGACGACCCCATAGTCGTCGGACATGACGGTGGCGGGCCAATCTAGCCCCGGGGTCGTGGGGACGACCCTATAGACGTCGGACATGTCGGCGGCTGGCCAACCTAGTCCCGGGGTCGTGGGGACGACCCTATAGTCGTCGGACATGTCGGCGGCAGGGCAACTTTGGCCCGTGGTCGTGGGGGCGACCCTATAGTCGTCGGACATGTTGGCGGCTGGCCAGCTTTGGCCCGGGGTAGTGGGGACGACCCTATAGTCGTCGGACATGTCGGCGGCTGGTCAACCTTGGCCCGTGGTCGTGGGGACAACCCTATAGACCTCCGACACGATGGTGGCGGTCCAATCTAGTCCCGGGGTCGTGGGAACGACCCTATAGTCGTCGGACATGTCGGCGGCTGGGCAACATTGGCCCGTGGTCGTGGAGACGACCCTATAATCATCGGACATGACGGTGCCGGGGCAATCTAGCCCCGGGGTCGTGGGAACGACCCTACATTCTTCGGACATGTCGGCGGCTGGCCAACCTAGTCCCGGGGTCGTGGGGACGACCCTATAGTCGTCGGACATGTCGGCGGCAGGGCAACTTTGGCCCGTGGTCGTGGGGGCGACCCTATAGTCGTCGGACATGACGGTGGCGGGCCAATCTAGTCCCGGGGTCGTGGGGACGACCCTATAGTCGTCGGACATGTCTGCGGCTGGACAACCTAGTCCCGGGCCGTGGGGACGACCCTATAGTCGTCGGACAAGTCGGCGGCGGGCCAACCTAGTCCTGGGGTCGTGGAGACGACCCTATAGACGTCGGACATGTCGTCGGCGGGCCAACCTAGTCCCGGGGTCGTGGGGACGACCCTATAGTCGTCGGACATGTCGGCGGCTGGGCAACATTGGCCCGTGGTCGTGGAGACGACCCTATAATCATCGGACATGACGGTGCCGGGGCAATCTAGCCCCGGGGTCGTGGGAACGACCCTACATTCTTCGGACATGTCGGCGGCGGGCCAACCTAGTCCCGTGGTCGTGGGGACGACCGTATAGACGTCGGACATGTCGGCGGCGGGCCAACCTAGTTCCGGGGTCGTGGAGACGACCCTATGGTCGTCGGACATGACGGTGCCGGGGCAATCTAGCCCCGGGGTCATGGAGACGACCCTATAGTCGTCGGACAAGTCGGCGGCGGGCCAACCTAGTCCCGGGGTCGTGGGGACGACCCTATATTCGTCGGACATGTTGGCGGCTTGCCAGCTATGGCCCGGGGTAGTGGGGACGACCCTATAGTCGTCGGACATGTCGGCGGCAGGGCAACTTTGGCCCGTGGTCGTGGGGACGACCCTATTGTCGTCGGACATGACGGTGGCGGGCCAATCTAGTCCCGGGGTCGTGGGGACGACCCTATTGTCGTCGGACATGTCGGCGGCTGGCCAACCTAGTTGCGGGATCGTGGGGACGACCCTATAGTCGTCGGACATGTCGGCGGCGGGCCAACGTATGCCCAGGGTCGTAGGCACGAACCTATATTCGTCGGACATGACGGTGGCGGGCCAATCTAGTCCCAGGTTCTTTGGGACGACTCTATAGTCGTCGGACTAGTCGGCGGCGGACCAACCTAGTCCCTGGGCCGTGGGGACGACCCTATAGTCGTCGGACAAGTCGGCGGCGGGCCAACCTAGTCCCGGTGTCGTGGAGACGACCCTATAGTCGTCGGACATGATGGTGGCGGGCCAACCTAGTCCCGGGGTGGTAGGGACGACCCTGTTGTCGTCGGAGAAGTCGGCGGCGGGCCAACCTAGTCCCGGGGTCGTGGGGACGACCCTATAGTCGTCGGACATGTCTGCGGCTGGCCGACCTAGTCCCGGGGTCGTGGGGACGACTCTATAGTCGTCGGACAAGTCGGCGGCGGGCCAACCTAGTCCCGGGGTCGTGGAGACGAACCTATAGACGTCGGACATGTCGGCGGCGGGCCAACCTAGTCCCGGGGTCGTGGGGACGACCCTATAGTCGTCGGACATGACGGTGGCGGGCCAATCTAGTCCCGGGGTCGTGGGGACGACCCTATAGTCGTCGGACATGTCTGCGGCTGGCCAACCTAGTCCCGGGTCGTGGGGACGACCCTATAGTCGTTGGACATGTTGGCGGCTGGGCAACTTTGGCCCGTGGTCGTGGGGACGACCCTATAGTCGTCGGAAAAGTCGGCGGCGGGCCAACCTAGACCCGGGGTCGTGGGGACGACCCTATAGTCGTCGGACATGTCGGCGGCAGGGCAACTTTGGCCCGTGGTCGTGGGGGCGACCCTATAGTCGTCGGACATGACGGTGGCGGGCCAATCCAGTCCCGGGGTCGTGGGGTCGACCCTATAGTCGTCGGACATGTCTGCGGCTGGCCAACCTAGTCCCGGGTCGTGGGGACGACCCTATAGTCGTTGGACATGTTGGCGGCTGGGCAACTTTGGCCCGTGGTCGTGGGGACGACCCTATAGTCGTCGGACATGTCGGCGGCGGGCCAACATTGGCCCGGGTCGTGGGGACGACCCTATAGTCATCGGACATGACGGTGCCGGGGCAATCTAGCCCCGGGGTCGTGGGAACGACCCTATATTCTTCGGACATGTCGGCGGCGGGCCAACATAGTCCCGGGGTCGTGGGGACGACCCTATAGTCGTCGGACATGTCGGCGGCTGGCCAGCTTTGGCCCGGGGTCGTGGGGACGACCCTATAGTCGTCGGACATGTCGGCGGCAGGGCAACTTTGGCCCGTGGTCGTGGGGGCGACCCTATAGTCGTCGGACATGTCGGCGGCTGGCCAACCTATTCCCGGGGTCGTGGAGACGACCCTATAGTCGTCGGACAAGTCGGCGGCGGGCCAACCTAGTCCCGGGGTCGTGGGGACGACCCTATAGCCGTCGGACAAGTCGGCGGCGGGCCAACCTACTCCCGGGGTCGTGGGGACGACCCTATAGTCGTCGGAAAAGTCGGCGGCGGGCCAACCTAGACCCGGGGTCGTGGGGACGACCCTATAGTCGTCGGACATGTCGGCGGCAGGGCAACTTTGGCCCGTGGTCGTGGGGGCGACCCTATAGTCGTCGGACATGACGGTGGCGGGCCAATCTAGTCCCGGGGTCGTGGGGACGACCCTATAGTCGTCGGACATGTCTGCGGCTGGCCAACCTAGTCCCGGGCCGTGGGGACGACCCTATAGTCGTCGGACAAGTCGGCGGCGGGCCAACCTAGTCCAGGGGTCGTGGAGACGACCCTATAGACGTCGGACATGTCGTCGGCGGGCCAACCTAGTCCCGGGGTCGTGGGGACGACCCTATAGTCGTCGGACATGTCGGCGGCAGGGCATCTTTGGCCCGTGGTCGCCGGGACGACCCTATAGTCGTCGGACATGACGGTGGCGGGCCAATCTTGTCCCGGGGTCGTGGGGATGACCCTATAGTCGTCGGACATGTCTGCGGCTGGCCAACCTAGTCCCGGGCCGTGGGGACGACCCTATAGTCGTCGGACAAGTCGGCGGCGGGCCAACCTAGTCCCGGGGTCGTGGAGACGACCCTATAGACGTCGGACATGTCGGCGGCGGGCCAACCTAGTCCCGGGGTCGTGGGGACGACCCTATAGTCGTCGGGCAAGTCGGCGGCGGGCCAACCTAGTCCCGGGGTCGTGGGGACGACCCTATAGCCGTCGGACAAGTCGGCGGCGGGCCAACCTACTCCCGGGGTCGTGTGGACGACCCTATAGTCGTCGGACAAGTCGGCGGCGGGCCAACCTAGTCCCGGGGTCGTGGGGACGACCCTATAGTCGTCGGACATGTTGGCGGCTGGCCAGCTTTGGCCCGTGGTCGTGGGGACGACCCTATAGTCGTCGGACATGTCGGCGGCTGGCCAACCTAGTCCCGGGGTCGTGGAGACGACCCTATAGTCGTCGGACATGTCGGCGGCTGGCCAGCTTTGGCCCGTGGTCGTGGGGACGACCCTATTGTCGTCGGACATGACGGTGGCGGGCCAATCTAGTCCCGGGGTCGTGCGGACGACCCTATAGTCGTCGGACATGTCGGCGGCAGGTCAAATTTGGCCCGTGGTCGTGGGGACGACCCTATAGTCGTCGGATATGTCGGAGGCTGGCCAACCTAGTCCCGGGGTGGTAGGCACGACCCTATAGTCGTAGGACAAGTCGGCCGCAGGCCAACTTAGGCCCGGGGTCGTGGGGACGACCCTATAGTCGTCGGACATGTCGGTGACTGGCCAACGTAGTCCCGGGTTCGTGGGGACGACCCTATAGTCGTCGGAAAAGTCGGCGGCGGGTCATCCTAGTCCCGGGGTGGTAGGCACGACCCTATAGTCGTCGGACAAGTCGGCGGCGGGCCAACGTATGCCCAGGGTCGTAGGCACGAACCTATATTCGTCGGACATGACGGTGGCGGGCCAATCTAGTCCCGGGGTCGTTGGGACGACCCTATAGTCGTCGGACTAGTCGGCGGCGGGCCAACCTAGTCCCGGGGTCGTGGGGACGACCCTATAGTCGTCGGACAAGTCGGCGGCGGGCCAACCTAGTCCCGGGGTCGTGGAGACGACCCTATAGACGTCGGACATGTCGGCGGCGGGCCAACCTAGTCCCGGGGTCGTGGGGACGACCCTATAGTCGTCGGACATGTCGGCGGCGGGCCAACCTAGTCCCCGGGTCGTGGGGACGACCCTATAGTCGTCGGACATGTCGGCGGCAGGGCATCTTTGGCCCGTGGTCGCGGGGACGACCCTATAGTCGTCGGACATGTCGGCGGCTGGCCAACCTAGTCCCGGGGTCGTGGAGACGACCCTATAGCCGTCGGACAAGTCGGCGGCGGGCCAACCTAGTCCCGGGGTCGTGGGGACGACCCTATATTCGTCGGACATGTTGGCGGCTTGCCAGCTATGGCCCGGGGTAGTGGGGACGACCCTATAGTCGTCGGACATGTCGGCGGCAGGGCAACTTTGGCCCGTGGTCGTGGGGACGACCCTATTGTCGTCGGACATGACGGTGGCGGGCCAATCTAGTCCCGGGGTCGTGCGGACGACCCTATAGTCGTTGGACATGTTGGCGGCTGGGCAACTTTGGCCCGTGGTCGTGGGGACGACCCTATAGTCGTCGGACATGTCGGCGGCGGGCCAACATTGGCCCGGGTCGTGGGGACGACCCTATAGTCATCGGACATGACGGTGCCGGGGCAATCTAGCCCCGGGGTCGTGGGAACGACCCTATATTCTTCGGACATGTCGGCGGCGGGCCAACATAGTCCCGGGGTCGTGGGGACGACCCTATAGTCGTCGGACATGTCGGCGGCTGCCCAGCTTTGGCCCGGGGTCGTGGGGACGACCCTATAGTCGTCGGACATGTCGGCGGCAGGGCAACTTTGGCCTGTGGTTGTGGGGGCGACCCTATAGTCGTCGGACATGTCGGCGGCTGGCCAACCTAGCCCCGGGGTCGTGGAGACGACCCTATAGTCGTCGGACAAGTCGGCGGCGGGCCAACCTAGTCCCGGGGTCGTGGGGACGACCCTATAGCCGTCGGACAAGTCGGCGGCGGGCCAACCTACTCCCGGGGTCGTGGGGACGACCCTATAGTCGTCGGAAAAGTCGGCGGCGGGCCAACCTAGACCCGGGGTCGTGGGGACGACCCTATAGTCGTCGGACATGTCGGCGGCAGGGCAACTTTGGCCCGTGGTCGTGGGGGCGACCCTATAGTCGTCGGACATGACGGTGGCGGGCCAATCTAGTCCCGGGGTCGTGGGGACGACCCTATAGTCGTCGGACATGTCTGCGGCTGGCCAACCTAGTCCCGGGCCGTGGGGACGACCCTATAGTCGTCGGACAAGTCGGCGGCGGGCCAACCTAGTCCAGGGGTCGTGGAGACGACCCTATAGACGTCGGACATGTCGTCGGCGGGCCAACCTAGTCCCGGGGTCGTGGGGACGACCCTATAGTCGTCGGACATGTCGGCGGCAGGGCATCTTTGGCCCGTGGTCGCGGGGACGACCCTATAGTCGTCGGACATGACGGTGGCGGGCCAATCTTGTCCCGGGGTCGTGGGGATGATCCTATAGTCGTCGGACATGTCTGCGGCTGGCCAACCTAGTCCCGGGCCGTGGGGACGACCCTATAGTCGTCGGACAAGTCGGCGGCGGGCCAACCTAGTCCCGGGGTCGTGGAGACGACCCTATAGACGTCGGACATGTCGGCGGCGGGCCAACCTAGTCCCGGGGTCGTGGGGACGACCCTATAGTCGTCGGGCAAGTCGGCGGCGGGCCAACCTAGTCCCGGGGTCGTGGGGACGACCCTATAGCCGTCGGACAAGTCGGCGGCGGGCCAACCTACTCCCGGGGTCGTGGGGACGACCCTATAGTCGTCGGACAAGTCGGCGGCGGGCCAACCTAGTCCCGGGGTCGTGGGGACGACCCTATAGTCGTCGGACATGTTGGCGGCTGGCCAGCTTTGGCCCGTGGTCGTGGGGACGACCCTATTGTCGTCGGACATGTCGGCGGCTGGCCAACCTAGTCCCGGGGTCGTGGAGACGACCCTATAGTCGTCGGACATGTCGGCGGCTGGCCAGCTTTGGCCCGTGGTCGTGGGGACGACCCTATTGTCGTCGGACAAGTCGGCGGCGGGCCAACCTAGTCCCGGGGTCGTGGGGACGACCCTATAGTCGTCGGATATGTCGGAGGCTGGCCAACCTAGTCCCGGGGTGGTAGGCACGACCCTATAGTCGTAGGACAAGTCGGCCGCATGCCAACTTAGGCCCGGGGTCGTGGGGACGACCCTATAGTCGTCGGACATGTCGGTGACTGGCCAACGTAGTCCCGGGTTCGTGGGGACGACCCTATAGTCGTCGGAAAAGTCGGCGGCGGGTCATCCTAGTCCCGGGGTGGTAGGCACGACCCTATAGTCGTCGGACAAGTCGGCGGCGGGCCAACGTATGCCCAGGGTCGTAGGCACGAACCTATATTCGTCAGACATGACGGTGGCGGGCCAATCTAGTCCCGGGGTCGTTGGGACGACTCTATAGTCGTCGGACTAGTCGGCGGCGGGCCAACCTAGTCCCGGGGTCGTGGGGACGACTCTATAGTCGTCGGACAAGTCGGCGGCGGGCCAACCTAGTCCCGGGGTCGTGGAGACGACCCTATAGACGTCGGACATGTCGGCGGCGGGCCAACCTAGTCCCGGGGTCGTGGGGACGACCCTATAGTCGTCGGACATGTCGGCGGCGGGCCAACCTAGTCCCGGGGTCGTGGGGACGACCCTATAGTCGTCGGACATGTCGGCGGCAGGGCATCTTTGGCCCGTGGTCGCGGGGACGACCCTATAGTCGTCGGACATGTCGGCGGCTGGCCAACCTAGTCCCGGGGTCGTGGAGACGACCCTATAGTCGTCGGGCAAGTCGGCGGCGGGCCAACCTAGTCCCGGGGTCGTGGGGACGACCCTATAGCCGTCGGACAAGTCGGCGGCGGGCCAACCTACTCCCGGGGTCGTGGGGACGACCCTATAGTCGTCGGACAAGTCGGCGGCGGGCCAACCTAGTCCCGGGGTCGTGGGGACGACCCTATAGTCGTCGGACATGTTGGCGGCTGGCCAGCTTTGGCCCGTGGTCGTGGGGACGACCCTATAGTCGTCGGACAAGTCGGCGGCGGGCCAACCTAGTCCCGGGGTCGTGGAGACGACCCTATAGACGTCGGACATGTCGGCGGCGGGCCAACCTAGTCCCGGGGTCGTGGGGACGACCCTATAGTCGTCGGGCAAGTCGGCGGCGGGCCAACCTAGTCCCGGGGTCGCGGGGACGACCCTATAGCCGTCGGACAAGTCGGCGGCGGGCCAACCTACTCCCGGGGTCGTGGGGACGACCCTATAGTCGTCGGACAAGTCGGCGGCGGGCCAACCTAGTCCCGGGGTCGTGGGGACGACCCTATAGCCGTCGGACAAGTCGGCGGCGGGCCAACCTACTCCCGGGGTCGTGGGGACGACCCTATAGTCGTCGGAAAAGTCGGCGGCGGGCCAACCTAGACCCGGGGTCGTGGGGACGACCCTATAGTCGTCGGACATGTCGGCGGCAGGGCAACTTTGGCCCGTGGTCGTGGGGGCGACCCTATAGTCGTCGGACATGACGGTGGCGGGCCAATCTAGTCCCGGGGTCGTGGGGACGACCCTATAGTCGTCGGACAAGTCGGCGGCGGGCCAACCTAGTCCCGGGGTCGTGGGGACGACCCTATAGTCGTCGGACATGTCGGCGGCGGGCCAACCTAGTCCCGGGGTCGTGGGGACGACCCTATAGTCGTCGGACATGTCGGCGGCAGGGCATCTTTGGCCCGTGGTCGCGGGGACGACCCTATAGTCGTCGGACATGTCGGCGGCTGGCCAACCTAGTCCCGGGGTCGTGGAGACGACCCTATAGTCGTCGGACAAGTCGGCGGCGGGCCAACCTAGTCCCGGGGTCGTGGGGACGACCCTATATTCGTCGGACATGTTGGCGGCTTGCCAGCTATGGCCCGGGGTAGTGGGGACGACCCTATAGTCGTCGGACATGTCGGCGGCAGGGCAACTTTGGCCCGTGGTCGTGGGGACGACCCTATTCTCGTCGGACATGACGGTGGCGGGCCAATCTAGTCCCGGGGTCGTGCGGACGACCCTATAGTCGTTGGACATGTTGGCGGCTGGGCAACTTTGGCCCGTGGTCGTGGGGACGACCCTATAGTCGTCGGACATGTCGGCGGCGGGCCAACATTGGCCCGGGTCGTGGGGACGACCCTATAGTCATCGGACATGACGGTGCCGGGGCAATCTAGCCCCGGGGTCGTGGGAACGACCCTATATTCTTCGGACATGTCGGCGGCGGGCCAACATAGTCCCGGGGTCGTGGGGACGACCCTATAGTCGTCGGACATGTCGGCGGCTGCCCAGCTTTGGCCCAGGGTCGTGGGGACGACCCTATAGTCGTCGGACATGTCGGCGGCAGGGCAACTTTGGCCCGTGGTTGTGGGGGCGACCCTATAGTCGTCGGACATGTCGGCGGCTGGCCAACCTAGTCCCGGGGTCGTGGAGACGACCCTATAGTCGTCGGACAAGTCGGCGGCGGGCCAACCTAGTCCCGGGGTCGTGGGGACGACCCTATAGCCGTCGGACAAGTCGGCGGCGGGCCAACCTACTCCCGGGGTCGTGGGGACGACCCTATAGTCGTCGGAAAAGTCGGCGGCGGGCCAACCTAGACCCGGGGTCGTGGGGACGACCCTATAGTCGTCGGACATGTCGGCGGCAGGGCAACTTTGGCCCGTGGTCGTGGGGGCGACCCTATAGTCGTCGGACATGACGGTGGCGGGCCAATCTAGTCCCGGGGTCGTGGGGACGACCCTATAGTCGTCGGACATGTCTGCGGCTGGCCAACCTAGTCCCGGGCCGTGGGGACGACCCTATAGTCGTCGGACAAGTCGGCGGCGGGCCAACCTAGTCCAGGGGTCGTGGAGACGACCCTATAGACGTCGGACATGTCGTCGGCGGGCCAACCTAGTCCCGGGGTCGTGGGGACGACCCTATAGTCGTCGGACATGTCGGCGGCAGGGCATCTTTGGCCCGTGGTCGCGGGGACGACCCTATAGTCGTCGGACATGACGGTGGCGGTCCAATCTTGTCCCGGGGTCGTGGGGATGATCCTATAGTCGTCGGACATGTCTGCGGCTGGCCAACCTAGTCCCGGGCCGTGGGGACGACCCTATAGTCGTCGGACAAGTCGGCGGCGGGCCAACCTAGTCCCGGGGTCGTGGAGACGAGCCTATAGACGTCGGACATGTCGGCGGCGGGCCAACCTAGTCCCGGGGTCGTGGGGACGACCCTATAGTCGTCGGGCAAGTCGGCGGCGGGCCAACCTAGTCCCGGGGTCGTGGGGACGACCCTATAGCCGTCGGACAAGTCGGCGGCGGGCCAACCTACTCCCGGGGTCGTGGGGACGACCCTATAGTCGTCGGACAAGTCGGCGGCGGGCCAACCTAGTCCCGGGGTCGTGGGGACGACCCTATAGTCGTCGGACATGTTGGCGGCTGGCCAGCTTTGGCCCGTGGTCGTGGGGACGACCCTATAGTCGTCGGACATGTCGGCGGCTGGCCAACCTAGTCCCGGGGTCGTGGAGACGACCCTATAGTCGTCGGACATGTCGGCGGCTGGCCAGCTTTGGCCCGTGGTCGTGGGGACGACCCTATTGTCGTCGGACATGACGGTGGCCGGCCAATCTAGTCCCGGGGTCGTGCGGACGACCCTATAGTCGTCGGACATGTCGGCGGCAGGTCAACTTTGGCCCGTGGTCGTGGGGACGACCCTATAGTCGTCGGACATGACGGTGGCGGGCCAATCTAGTCCCGGGGTCGTTGGGACGACTCTATAGTCGTCGGACTAGTCGGCGGCGGGCCAACCTAGTCCCGGGGTCGTGGGGACGACCCTATAGTCGTCGGACAAGTCGGCGGCGGGCCAACCTAGTCCCGGGGTCGTGGAGACGACCCTATAGACGTCGGACATGTCGGCGGCGGGCCAACCTAGTCCCGGGGTCGTGGGGACGACCCTATAGTCGTCGGACATGTCGGCGGCGGGCCAACCTAGTCCCGGGGTCGTGGGGACGACCCTATAGTCGTCGGACATGTCGGCGGCAGGGCATCTTTGGCCCGTGGTCGCGGGGACGACCCTATAGTCGTCGGACATGTCGGCGGCTGGCCAACCTAGTCCCGGGGTCGTGGAGACGACCCTATAGTCGTCGGACAAGTCGGCGGCGGGCCAACCTAGTCCCGGGGTCGTGGGGACGACCCTATATTCGTCGGACATGTTGGCGGCTTGCCAGCTATGGCCCGGGGTAGTGGGGACGACCCTATAGTCGTCGGACATGTCGGCGGCAGGGCAACTTTGGCCCGTGGTCGTGGGGGCGACCCTATAGTCGTCGGACATGACGGTGGCGGGCCAATCTAGTCCCGGGGTCGTGGGGACGACCCTATAGTCGTCGGACATGTCTGCGGCTGGCCAACCTAGTCCCGGGCCGTGGGGACGACCCTATAGTCGTCGGACAAGTCGGCGGCGGGCCAACCTAGTCCAGGGGTCGTGGAGACGACCCTATAGACGTCGGACATGTCGTCGGCGGGCCAACCTAGTCCCGGGGTCGTGGGGACGACCCTATAGTCGTCGGACATGTCGGCGGCAGGGCATCTTTGGCCCGTGGTCGCGGGGACGACCCTATAGTCGTCGGACATGACGGTGGCGGGCCAATCTTGTCCCGGGGTCGTGGGGATGATCCTATAGTCGTCGGACATGTCTGCGGCTGGCCAACCTAGTCCCGGGCCGTGGGGACGACCCTATAGTCGTCGGACAAGTCGGCGGCGGGCCAACCTAGTCCCGGGGTCGTGGAGACGACCCTATAGACGTCGGACATGTCGGCGGCGGGCCAACCTAGTCCCGGGGTCGTGGGGACGACCCTATAGTCGTCGGGCAAGTCGGCGGCGGGCCAACCAAGTCCCGGGGTCGTGGGGACGACCCTATAGCCGTCGGACAAGTCGGCGGCGGGCCAACCTACTCCCGGGGTCGTGGGGACGACCCTATAGTCGTCGGACAAGTCGGCGGCGGGCCAACCTAGTCCCGGGGTCGTGGGGACGACCCTATAGTCGTCGGACATGTTGGCGGCTGGCCAGCTTTGGCCCGTGGTCGTGGGGACGACCCTATAGTCGTCGGACATGTCGGCGGCTGGCCAACCTAGTCCCGGGGTCGTGGAGACGACCCTATAGTCGTCGGACATGTCGGCGGCTGGCCAGCTTTGGCCCGTGGTCGTGGGGACGACCCTATTGTCGTCGGACATGACGGTGGCGGGCCAATCTAGTCCCGGGGTCGTGCGGACGACCCTATAGTCGTCGGACATGTCGGCGGCAGGTCAACTTTGGCCCGTGGTCGTGGGGACGACCCTATAGTCGTCGGATATGTCGGAGGCTGGCCAACCTAGTCCCGGGGTGGTAGGCACGACCCTATATTCGTAGGACAAGTCGGCCGCAGGCCAACTTAGGCCCGGGGTCGTGGGGACGACCCTATAGTCGTCGGACATGTCGGTGACTGGCCAACGTAGTCCCGGGTTCGTGGGGACGACACTATAGTCGTCGGAAAAGTCGGCGGCGGGTCATCCTAGTCCCGGGGTGGTAGGCACGACCCTATAGTCGTCGGACAAGTCGGCGGCGGGCCAACGTATGCCCAGGGTCGTAGGCACGAACCTATATTCGTCGGACATGACGGTGGCGGGCCAATCTAGTCCCGGGGTCGTTGGGACGACTCTATAGTCGTCGGACTAGTCGGCGGCGGGCCAACCTAGTCCCGGGGTCGTGGGGACGACTCTATAGTCGTCGGACAAGTCGGCGGCGGGCCAACCTAGTCCCGGGGTCGTGGAGACGACCCTATAGACGTCGGACATGTCGGCGGCGGGCCAACCTAGTCCCGGGGTCGTGGGGACGACCCTATAGTCGTCGGACATGTCGGCGGCGGGCCAACCTAGTCCCGGGGTCGTGGGGACGACCCTATAGTCGTCGGACATGTCGGCGGCAGGGCATCTTTGGCCCGTGGTCGCGGGGACGACCCTATAGTCGTCGGACATGTCGGCGGCTGGCCAACCTAGTCCCGGGGTCGTGGAGACGACCCTATAGTCGTCGGACAAGTCGGCGGCGGGCCAACCTAGTCCCGGGGTCGTGGGGACGACCCTATATTCGTCGGACATGTTGGCGGCTTGCCAGCTATGGCCCGGGGTAGTGGGGACGACCCTATAGTCGTCGGACATGTCGGCGGCAGGGCAACTTTGGCCCGTGGTCGTGGGGACGACCCTATTGTCGTCGGACATGACGGTGGCGGGCCAATCTAGTCCCGGGGTCGTGGGGACGACCCTATTGTCGTCGGACATGTCGGCGGCTTGCCAACCTAGTTGCGGGATCGTGGGGACGACCCTATAGTCGTCGGACATGTCGGAGGCGGGCCAACGTATGCCCAGGGTCGTAGGCACGAACCTATATTCGTCGGACATGACGGTGGCGGGCCAATCTAGTCCCGGGGTCGTTGGGACGACTCTATAGTCGTCGGACTAGTCGGCGGCGGGCCAACCTAGTCCCTGGGCCGTGGGGACGACCCTATAGTCGTCGGACAAGTCGGCGGCGGGCCAACCTAGTCCCGGTGTCGTGGAGACGACCCTATAGTCGTCGGACATGATGGTGGCGGGCCAACCTAGTCCCGGGGTGGTAGGGACGACCCTGTTGTCGTCGGAGAAGTCGGCGGCGGGCCAACCTAGTCCCGGGGTCGTGGGGATGACTCTATAGTGGTCGGACAAGTCGGCGGCGGGTCATCCTAGTCCCGGGGTCGTAGGGACGACCCTATAGTCGTCGGACATGTCGGCGGCTGGCCAACCTAGTCCCGGGGTCGTGGGGACGACCCTATAGTCGTCGGACATGATGGTGGCGGGCCAACCTAGTCCCGGGGTCGTGGGGACGACCCTATAGTCGTCGGACATGACGGTGGCGGGCCAATCTAGACCCGGGGACGTGTGGACGACCCTATAGTCGTCGGACAAGTCTGCGGCGGGCCAACCTAGTCCCGGGGTCGTGGGGACGACCCTATAGTCGTCGGACATGATGGTGGCGGGCCAACCTAGTCCCGGGGTGGTAGGGACGACCCTGTTGTCGTCGGAGAAGTCGGCGGCGGGCCAACCTAGTCCCGGGGTCGTGGGGATGACTCTATAGTGGTCGGACAAGTCGGCGGCGGGTCATCCTAGTCCAGGGGTCGTAGGGACGACCCTATAGTCGTCGGACATGTCGGCGGCTGGGCAACTTTGGCCCGTGGTCGTGGGGACGACCCTATTGTCGGCGGACAAGTCGGCGGCGGGCCAACCTAGTCCCGGGGTCGTGGAGACGACCCTATATTCGTCGGACATGACGGTGGCGGGGCTATCTAGTCCCGGGGTCTTGGGGACGACCCTATAGTCGTCGGACATGATGGTGGCGGGCCAACCTAGGCCCGGGGTCGTGGGGACGACCCTATAGTCGTCGGACATGACGGTGGCGGGCCAATCTAGTCCCGGGGACGTGTGGACGACCCTATAGTCGTCGGACAAGTCTGCGGCGGGCCAACCTAGTCCCGGGGTCGTGGGGACGACCCTATAGTCGTCGGACATGATGGTGGCGGGCCAACCTAGTCCCGGGGTGGTAGGGACGACCCTGTTGTCGTCGGAGAAGTCGGCGGTGGGCCAACCTAGTCCCGGGGTCGTGGGGATGACTCTATAGTGGTCGGACAAGTCGGCGGCGGGCCAACCTAGTCCCGGGGTCGTGGGGACAACCCTATAGTCGTCGGACATGACGGTGCCGGGGCAATCTAGTCCCGGGGTCGTGGGGACGACCCTATAGTCGTCGGACATGACGGCGGCGGGGCAATCTAGTCCCGGGGTCGTGGGGACGACCCTATAGTCTTCGGACATGTCGGCGGCTGGGCAACTTTGGCCCGTGGTCGTGGGGACCACCCTATAGTCGTCGGACAAGTCGGCGGCGGGCCAACCTAGTCCCGGGGTCGTGGGGACGACCCTATAGTCATCGGACATGTCGGCGGCTGGCCAACCTAGTCTCGGGGTGGTAGGGACGACCCTATAGTCGTTGGACAAGTCGGCGGCGGGCTAACCTAGTCCCGGGGTCGTGGGGATGACTCTATAGTGGTCGGACAAGTCGGCGGCGTGTCATCCTAGTCCCGGGGTCGTAGGGACGACCCTATAGTCGTCGGACATGTCGGCGGCAGGGCATCTTTGGCCCGTGGTCGCGGGGACGACCCTATAGTCGTCGGACATGTCGGCGGCTGGCCAACCTAGTCCCGGGGTCGTGGAGACGACCCTATAGTCGTCGGACAAGTCTGCGGCGGGCCAACGTATGCCCAGGGTCGTAGGCACGAACCTATATTCGTCGGACATGACGGTGGCGGGCCAATCTAGTCCCGGGGTCGTTGGGACGACTCTATAGTCGTCGGACTAGTCGGCGGCGGGCCAACCTAGTCCCGGGGTCGTGGGGACGACTCTATAGTCGTCGGACAAGTCGGCGGCGGGCCAACCTAGTCCCGGGGTCGTGGAGACGACCCTATAGACGTCGGACATGTCGGCGGCGGGCCAACCTAGTCCCGGGGTCGTGGGGACGACCCTATAGTCGTCGGACATGTCGGCGGCGGGCCAACCTAGTCCCGGGGTCGTGGGGACGACCCTATAGTCGTCGGACATGTCGGCGGCAGGGCATCTTTGGCCCGTGGTCGCGGGGACGACCCTATAGTCGTCGGACATGTCGGCGGCTGGCCAACCTAGTCCCGGGGTCGTGGAGACGACCCTATAGTCGTCGGACAAGTCTGCGGCGGGCCAACCTAGTCCCGGGGTCGTGGGGACGACCCTATAGTCGTCGGACATGATGGTGGCGGGCCAACCTAGTCCCGGGGTGGTAGGGACGACCCTGTTGTCGTCGGAGAAGTCGGCGGCGGGCCAACCTAGTCCCGGGGTCGTGGGGATGACTCTATAGTGGTCGGACAAGTCGGCGGCGGGTCATCCTAGTCCAGGGGTCGTAGGGACGACCCTATAGTCGTCGGACATGTCGGCGGCTGGGCAACTTTGGCCCGTGGTCGTGGGGACGACCCTATTGTCGGCGGACAAGTCGGCGGCGGGCCAACCTAGTCCCGGGGTCGTGGAGACGACCCTATATTCGTCGGACATGACGGTGGCGGGGCTATCTAGTCCCGGGGTCTTGGGGACGACCCTATAGTCGTCGGACATGATGGTGGCGGGCCAACCTAGTCCCGGGGTGGTAGGGACGACCCTGTTGTCGTCGGAGAAGTCGGCGGCGGGCCAACCTAGTCCCGGGGTCGTGGGGATGACTCTATAGTGGTCGGACAAGTCGGCGGCGTGTCATCCTAGTCCCGGGGTCGTAGGGACGACCCTATAGTCGTCGGACATGTCGGCGGCTGGGCAACTTTGGCCCGTTGTCGTGGGGACGACCCTATAGTCGGCGGACAAGTCGGGGGCGGGCCAACCTAGTCCCGGGGTCGTGGAGACGACCCTATATTCGTCGGACATGACGGTGGCGGGGCAATCTAGTCCCGGGGTCGTGGGGACGACTCTATAGTCGTCGGCCAAGTCGGCGGCGGGCCAACCTACTCCCGGGGTCGTGGGGACGACCCTATAGTCGTCGGACAAGTCGGCGGCGGGGCAATCTAGCCCCGGGGTCGTGGGGACGACCCTATAGTCATCGGACATGTCGGAGGCTGGGCAACATTGGCCCGTGGTCGTGGAGACGACCCTATAGTCATCGGACATGACGGTGCCGGGGCAATCTAGCCCCGGGGTCGTGGGAACGACCATATATTCTTCGGACATGTCGGCGGCGGGCCAACCTAGTCCCGGGGTCGTGGGGACGACCCTATAGTCGTCGGACATGACGGTGCCGGGGCAATCTAGCCCCGGGGTCGTGGGGACCACCCTATAGTCGTCGGACATGTCGGCGGCTGGCCAACCTAGTCCCGGGGTCGTGGGGACGACCCTATAGTCGTCGGACATGATGGTGGCGGGCCAACCTAGTCCCGGGGTCGTGGGGACGACCCTATAGTCGTCGGACATGACGGTGGCGGGCCAATCTAGTCCCGGGGACGTGTGGACGACCCTATAGTCGTCGGACAAGTCTGCGGCGGGCCAACCTAGTCCCGGGGTCGTGGGGACGACCCTATAGTCGTCGGACATGATGGTGGCGGGCCAACCTAGTCCCGGGGTCGTGGGGACGACCCTATAGTCATCGGACATGACGGTGCCGGGGCAATCAAGCCCCGGGGTCGTGGGAACGACCATATATTCTTCGGACATGTCGGCGGCGGGCCAACCTAGTCCCGGGGTCGTGGGGACGACCCTATAGTCGTCGGACATGACGGTGCCGGGGCAATCTAGCCCCGGGGTTGTGGGGACGACCCTATAGTCGTCGGACATGTCGGCGGCTGGCCAACCTAGTCCCGGGGTCGTGGGGACGACCCTATAGTCGTCGGACATGATGGTGGCGGGCCAACCTAGTCCCGGGGTCGTGGGGACGACCCTATAGTCGTCGGACATGACGGTGGCGGGCCAATCTAGTCCCGGGTTCGTGGGGACGACCCTATAGTCGTCGGACATGTCGGCGGCTGGCCAACCTAGTCCCGGGGTGGTAGGGACGACCCTATAGTCGTCGGCCAAGTCGGCGGCGGGCCAACGTAGTCCCTTGGTCGTGGGGACGATCGTATAGTCGTCGGACATGTCTGCGGCTGGCCAACCTAGTCCCGGGGTGGTAGGGACGACCCTGTTGTCGTCGGACAAGTCGGCGGCGGGCCAATCAAGTCCCGGGCTGGTGGGGACGACCCTATAGTCGTCGGACATGACGGTGGCGGGCCAATCTAGTCCCGGGGTCGTGGAGACGACCCTATAGTCGTCGGACATGACGGTGGCGGGGCAATCTAGCCCAGGGGTCGTGGGGACGACCCTATAGTCATCGGACATGTCGGCGGCTGGGCAACATTGGCCCGTGGTCGTGGAGACGACCCTATAGTCATCGGACATGACGGTGCCGGGGCAATCTAGCCCCGGGGTCGTGGGAACGACCATATATTCTTCGGACATGTCGGCGGCGGGCCAACCTAGTCCCGGGGTCGTGGGGACGACCCTATAGTCGTCGGACATGTCGGCGGCTTGGCAACTTTGGCCCGTGGTCGTGGGGACGACCCTATAGACGTCGGACATGTCGGCGGCTGACCAACCTAGTCCAGGGGTCGTGGGGACGACCCTATAGTCGTCGTACAAGTCGGCGGCGGGCCAACCTAGTCCCGGGGTCGTGGGGACGACCCTATAGTCGCCGGACATGACGGTGCCGGGGCAATCTAGCCCCGGGGTCGTGGGGACGACCCTATAGTCATCGGACATGTCGGCGGCTGGGCAACATTGGCCCGTGGTCGTGGAGACGACCCTATAATCATCGGACATGACGGTGCCGGGGCAATCTAGCCCCGGGGTCGTGGGAACGACCCTATATTCTTCGGACATGTCGGCGGCGGGCCAACCTAGTCCCGGGGTCGTGGAGACGACCCTATGGTCGTCGGACATGACGGTGCCGGGGCAATCTAGCCCCGGGGTCATGGGGACGACCCTATAGACGTCGGACTTGTCGGCGGCGGGCCAAGCTAGTCCCGGGGTCTTGGGGACGACCGTATAGTCGTCGGACATGTCGGCGGCTGTCCAACCTAGTCCCGGGGTCGTGGGGACGACCCTATAGACGTCGGACAAGTTGTGGGCGGGCCAACCTACTCCCGGGGTCGTGGGGACGACCCCATAGTCGTCGGACATGACGGTGGCGGGCCAATCTAGCCCCGGGGTCGTGGGGACGACCCTATAGACGTCGGACATGTCGGCGGCTGGCCAACCTAGTCCCGGGGTCGTGGGGACGACCCTATAGTCGTCGGACATGTCGGCGGCAGGGCAACTTTGGCCCGTGGTCGTGGGGGCGACCCTATAGTCGTCGGACATGTTGGCGGCTGGCCAGCTTTGGCCCGGGGTAGTGGGGACGACCCTATAGTCGTCGGACATGTCGGCGGCTGGCCAACTTTGGCCCGTGGTCGTGGGGACAACCCTATAGACCTCCGACACGATGGTGGCGGGCCAATCTAGTCCCGGGGTCGTGGGAACGACCCTATAGTCGTCGGACAAGTCGGCGGCGGGCCAACATTGGCCCGGGTCGTGGGGACGACCCTATAGTCATCGGACATGACGGTGCCGGGGCAATCTAGCCCCGGGGTCGTGGGAACGACCCTATATTCTTCGGACATGTCGGCGGCGGGCCAACATAGTCCCGGGGTCGTGGGGACGACCCTATAGTCGTCGGACATGTCGGCGGCTGCCCAGCTTTGGCCCGGGGTCGTGGGGACGACCCTATAGTCGTCGGACATGTCGGCGGCAGGGCAACTTTGGCCCGTGGTTGTGGGGGCGACCCTATAGCCGTCGGACAAGTCGGCGGCGGGCCAACCTACTCCCGGGGTCGTGGGGACGACCCTATAGTCGTCGGAAAAGTCGGCGGCGGGCCAACCTAGACCCGGGGTCGTGGGGACGACCCTATAGTCGTCGGACATGTCGGCGGCAGGGCAACTTTGGCCCGTGGTCGTGGGGGCGACCCTATAGTCGTCGGACATGACGGTGGCGGGCCAATCTAGTCCCGGGGTCGTGGGGACGACCCTATAGTCGTCGGACATGTCTGCGGCTGGCCAACCTAGTCCCGGGCCGTGGGGACGACCCTATAGTCGTCGGACAAGTCGGCGGCGGGCCAACCTAGTCCCGGGGTCGTGGAGACGACCCTATAGACGTCGGACATGTCGGCGGCGGGCCAACCTAGTCCCGGGGTCGTGGGGACGACCCTATAGTCGCCGGGCAAGTCGGCGGCGGGCCAACCTAGTCCCGGGGTCGTGGGGACGACCCTATAGCCGTCGGACAAGTCGGCGGCGGGCCAACCTACTCCCGGGGTCGTGGGGACGACCCTATAGTCGTCGGACAAGTCGGCGGCGGGCCAACCTAGTCCCGGGGTCGTGGGGACGACCCTATAGTCGTCGGACATGTTGGCGGCTGGCCAGCTTTGGCCCGTGGTCGTGGGGACGACCCTATAGTCGTCGGACATGTCGGCGGCTGGCCAACCTAGTCCCGGGGTCGTGGAGACGACCCTATAGTCGTCGGACATGTCGGCGGCTGGCCAGCTTTGGCCCGTGGTCGTGGGGACGACCCTATTGTCGTCGGACATGACGGTGGCGGGCCAATCTAGTCCCGGGGTCGTGCGGACGACCCTATAGTCGTCGGACATGTCGGCGGCAGGTCAACTTTGGCCCGTGGTCGTGGGGACGACCCTATAGTCGTCGGATATGTCGGAGGCTGGCCAACCTAGTCCCGGGGTGGTAGGCACGACCCTATATTCGTAGGACAAGTCGGCCGCAGGCCAACTTAGGCCCGGGGTCGTGGGGACGACCCTATAGTCGTCGGACATGTCGGTGACTGGCCAACGTAGTCCCGGGTTCGTGGGGACGACACTATAGTCGTCGGAAAAGTCGGCGGCGGGTCATCCTAGTCCCGGGGTGGTAGGCACGACCCTATAGTCGTCGGACAAGTCGGCGGCGGCCAACGTATGCCCAGGGTCGTAGGCACGAACCTATATTCGTCGGACATGACGGTGGCGGGCCAATCTAGTCCCGGGGTCGTTGGGACGACTCTATAGTCGTCGGACTAGTCGGCGGCGGGCCAACCTAGTCCCGGGGTCGTGGGGACGACTCTATAGTCGTCGGACAAGTCGGCGGCGGGCCAACCTAGTCCCGGGGTCGTGGAGACGATCCTATAGACGTCGGACATGTCGGCGGCGGGCCAACCTAGTCCCGGGGTCGTGGGGACGACCCTATAGTCGTCGGACATGTCGGCGGCGGGCCAACCTAGTCCCGGGGTCGTGGGGACGACCCTATAGTCGTCGGACATGTCGGCGGCAGGGCAACTTTGGCCCGTGGTCGTGGGGGCGACCCTATAGTCGTCGGACATGTTGGCGGCTGGCCAGCTTTGGCCCGGGGTAGTGGGGACGACCCTATAGTCGTCGGACATGTCGGCGGCTGGCCAACTTTGGCCCGTGGTCGTGGGGACAACCCTATAGACCTCCGACACGATGGTGGCGGGCCAATCTAGTCCCGGGGTCGTGGGAACGACCCTATAGTCGTCGGACAAGTCGGCGGCGGGCCAACATTGGCCCGGGTCGTGGGGACGACCCTATAGTCATCGGACATGACGGTGCCGGGGCAATCTAGCCCCGGGGTCGTGGGAACGACCCTATATTCTTCGGACATGTCGGCGGCGGGCCAACATAGTCCCGGGGTCGTGGGGATGACTCTATAGTGGTCGGACAAGTCGGCGGCGGGCCAACCTAGTCCCGGGGTCGTGGGGACAACCCTATAGTCGTCGGACATGACGGTGCCGGGGCAATCTAGTCCCGGGGTCGTGGGGACGACCCTATAGTCGTCGGACATGACGGCGGCGGGGCAATCTAGTCCCGGGGTCGTGGGGACGACCCTATAGTCTTCGGACATGTCGGCGGCTGGGCAACTTTGGCCCGTGGTCGTGGGGACCACCCTATAGTCGTCGGACAAGTCGGCGGCGGGCCAACCTAGTCCCGGGGTCGTGGGGACGACCCTATAGTCATCGGACATGTCGGCGGCTGGCCAACCTAGTCTCGGGGTGGTAGGGACGACCCTATAGTCGTTGGACAAGTCGGCGGCGGGCTAACCTAGTCCCGGGGTCGTGGGGACGACCCTATAGTCGTCGGACAAGTCGGCGGCGGGCCAACCTAGTCCCGGGGTCGTGGGGACGACCCTATAGTCGTCGGACATGATGGTGGCGGGCCAACCTAGTCCCGGGGTGGTAGGGACGACCCTGTTGTCGTCGGAGAAGTCGGCGGCGGGCCAACCTAGTCCCGGGGTCGTGGGGATGACTCTATAGTGGTCGGACAAGTCGGCGGCGGGTCATCCTAGTCCCGGGGTCGTAGGGACGACCCTATAGTCGTCGGACATGTCGGCGGCTGGGCAACTTTGGCCCGTTGTCGTGGGGACGACCCTATAGTCGGCGGACAAGTCGGGGGCGGGCCAACCTAGTCCCGGGGTCGTGGAGACGACCCTATATTCGTCGGACATGACGGTGGCGGGGCAATCTAGTCCCGGGGTCGTGGGGACGACTCTATAGTCGTCGGCCAAGTCGGCGGCGGGCCAACCTACTCCCGGGGTCGTGGGGACGACCCTATAGTCGTCGGACAAGTCGGCGGCGGGGCAATCTAGCCCCGGGGTCGTGGGGACGACCCTATAGTCATCGGACATGTCGGAGGCTGGGCAACATTGGCCCGTGGTCGTGGAGACGACCCTATAGTCATCGGACATGACGGTGCCGGGGCAATCTAGCCCCGGGGTCGTGGGAACGACCATATATTCTTCGGACATGTCGGCGGCGGGCCAACCTAGTCCCGGGGTCGTGGGGACGACCCTATAGTCGTCGGACATGACGGTGCCGGGGCAATCTAGCCCCGGGGTCGTGGGGACCACCCTATAGTCGTCGGACATGTCGGCGGCTGGCCAACCTAGTCCCGGGGTCGTGGGGACGACCCTATAGTCGTCGGACATGATGGTGGCGGGCCAACCTAGTCCCGGGGTCGTGGGGACGACCCTATAGTCGTCGGACATGACGGTGGCGGGCCAATCTAGTCCCGGGGACGTGTGGACGACCCTATAGTCGTCGGACAAGTCTGCGGCGGGCCAACCTAGTCCCGGGGTCGTGGGGACGACCCTATAGTCGTCGGACATGATGGTGGCGGGCCAACCTAGTCCCGGGGTCGTGGGGACGACCCTATAGTCATCGGACATGACGGTGCCGGGGCAATCAAGCCCCGGGGTCGTGGGAACGACCATATATTCTTCGGACATGTCGGCGGCGGGCCAACCTAGTCCCGGGGTCGTGGGGACGACCCTATAGTCGTCGGACATGACGGTGCCGGGGCAATCTAGCCCCGGGGTTGTGGGGACGACCCTATAGTCTTCGGACATGTCGGCGGCTGGCCAACCTAGTCCCGGGGTCGTGGGGACGACCCTATAGTCGTCGGACATGATGGTGGCGGGCCAACCTAGTCCCGGGGTCGTGGGGACGACCCTATAGTCGTCGGACATGACGGTGGCGGGGCAATCTAGTCCCGGGGTCGTGGGGACGACCCTATAGTCTTCGGACATGACGGTGGCGGGCCAATCTAGTCCCGGGGACGTGTGGACGACCCTATAGTCGTCGGACAAGTCTGCGGCGGGCCAACCTAGTCCCGGGGTCGTGGGGACGACCCTATAGTCGTCGGACATGATGGTGGCGGGCCAACCTAGTCCCGGGGTGGTAGGGACGACCCTGTTGTCGTCGGAGAAGTCGGCGGCGGGCCAACCTAGTCCCGGGGTCGTGGGGATGACTCTATAGTGGTCGGACAAGTCGGCGGCGGGTCATCCTAGTCCAGGGGTCGTAGGGACGACCCTATAGTCGTCGGACATGTCGGCGGCTGGGCAACTTTGGCCCGTGGTCGTGGGGACGACCCTATTGTCGGCGGACAAGTCGGCGGCGGGCCAACCTAGTCCCGGGGTCGTGGAGACGACCCTCTATTCGTCGGACATGACGGTGGCGGGGCTATCTAGTCCCGGGGTCTTGGGGACGACCCTATAGTCGTCGGACAAGTCGGCGGCGGGCCAACCTAGTCCCGGGGTCGTGGGGACAACCCTATAGTCGTCGGACATGACGGTGCCGGGGCAATCTAGTCCCGGGGTCGTGGGGACGACCCTATAGTCGTCGGACATGACGGCGGCGGGGCAATCTAGTCCCGGGGTCGTGGGGACGACCCTATAGTCTTCGGATATGTCGGCGGCTGGGCAACTTTGGCCCGTGGTCGTGGGGACCACCCTATAGTCGTCGGACTAGTCGGCGGCGGGTCATCCTAGTCCAGGGGTCGTAGGGACGACCCTATAGTCGTCGGACATGTCGGCGGCTGGGCAACTTTGGCCCGTGGTCGTGGGGACGACCCTATTGTCGGCGGACAAGTCGGCGGCGGGCCAACCTAGTCCCGGGGTCGTGGAGACGACCCTCTATTCGTCGGACATGACGGTGGCGGGGCTATCTAGTCCCGGGGTCGTGGGGACAACCCTATAGTCGTCGGACATGACGGTGCCGGGGCAATCTAGTCCCGGGGTCGTGGGGACGACCCTATAGTCGTCGGACATGACGGCGGCGGGGCAATCTAGTCCCGGGGTAGTGGGGACGACCCTATAGTCGTCGGACATGTCGGCGGCTGGCCAACTTTGGCCCGTGGTCGTGGGGACAACCCTATAGACCTCCGACACGATGGTGGCGGGCCAATCTAGTCCCGGGGTCGTGGGAACGACCCTATAGTCGTCGGACAAGTCGGCGGCGGGCCAACATAGTCCCGGGGTCGTGGGGACGACCCTATAGTCGTCGGACAAGTCGGCGGCGGGCCAACCTAGTCCCGGGGTCGTGGGGACGACCCTATAGTCGTCGGAAAAGTCGGCGGCGGGCCAACCTAGACCCGGGGTCGTGGGGACGACCCTATAGTCGTCGGACATGACGGTGGCGGGCCAATCTAGTCCCGGGGTCGTGGGGACGACCCTATAGTCGTCGGACATGTCTGCGGCTGGCCAACCTAGTCCCGGGCCGTGGGGACGACCCTATAGTCGTCGGACAAGTCGGCGGCGGGCCAACCTAGTCCAGGGGTCGTGGAGACGACCCTATAGACGTCGGACATGTCGTCGGCGGGCCAACCTAGTCCCGGGGTCGTGGGGACGACCCTATAGTCGTCGGACATGTCCGCGGCAGGGCATCTTTGGCCCGTGGTCGCGGGGACGACCCTATAGTCGTCGGACATGACGGTGGCGGGCCAATCTTGTCCCGGGGTCGTGGGGATGACCCTATAGTCGTCGGACATGTCTGCGGCTGGCCAACCTAGTCCCGGGCCGTGGGGACGACCCTATAGTCGTCGGACAAGTCGGCGGCGGGCCAACCTAGTCCCGGGGTCGTGGAGACGACCCTATAGACGTCGGACATGTCGGCGGCGGGCCAACCTAGTCCCGGGGTTGTGGGGACGACCCTATAGTCGTCGGACAAGTCGGCGGCGGGCCAACCTAGTCCCGGGGTCGTGGGGACGACCCTATAGCCGTCGGACAAGTCGGCGGCGGGCCAACCTACTCCCGGGGTCGTGGGGACGACCCTATAGTCGTCGGACATGTTGGCGGCTGGCCAGCTTTGGCCCGTGGTCGTGGGGACGACCCTATAGTCGTCGGACATGTCGGCGGCTGGCCAGCCTAGTCCCGGGGTCGTGGAGACGACCCTATAGTCGTCGGACATGTCGGCGGCTGGCCAGCTTTGGCCCGTGGTCGTGGGGACGACCCTATTGTCGTCGGACATGACGGTGGCGGGCCAATCTAGTCCCGGGGTCGTGCGGACGACCCTATAGTCGTCGGACATGTCGGCGGCAGGTCAACTTTGGCCCGTGGTCGTGGGGACGACCCTATAGTCGTCGGATATGTCGGAGGCTGGCCAACCTAGTCCCGGGGTGGTAGGCACGACCCTATAGTCGTAGGACAAGTCGGCCGCAGGCCAACTTAGGCCCAGGGTCGTGGGGACGACCCTATAGTCGGCGGACATGTCGGCGGCAGGGCAACTTTGGCCCGTGGTCGTGGGGGCGACCCTATAGTCGTCGGACATGTCGGTGACTGGCCAACGTAGTCCCGGGTTCGTGGGGACGACCCTATAGTCGTCGGAAAAGTCGGCGGCGGGTCATCCTAGTCCCGGGGTGGTAGGCACGACCCTATAGTCGTCGGACAAGTCGGCGGCAGGGCAACTTTGGCCCGTGGTCGTGGGGGCGACCCTATAGTCGTCGGACATGACGGTGGCGGGCCAATCCAGTCCCGGGGTCGTGGGGTCGACCCTATAGTCGTCGGACATGTCTGCGGCTGGCCAACCTAGTCCCGGGTCGTGGGGACGACCCTATAGTCGTTGGACATGTTGGCGGCTGGGCAACTTTGGCCCGTGGTCGTGGGGACGACCCTATAGTCGTCGGACATGTCGGCGGCTGGCCAACATTGGCCCGGGTCGTGGGGACGACCCTATAGTCATCGGACATGACGGTGCCGGGGCAATCTAGCCCCGGGGTCGTGGGAACGACCCTATATTCTTCGGACATGTCGGCGGCGGGCCAACATAGTCCCGGGGTCGTGGGGACGACCCTATAGTCGTCGGACATGTCGGCGGCTGGCCAGCTTTGGCCCGGGGTCGTGGGGACGACCCTATAGTCGTCGGACATGTCGGCGGCAGGGCAACTTTGGCCCGTGGTCGTGGGGGCGACCCTATAGTCGTCGGACATGTCGGCGGCTGGCCAACCTAGTCCCGGGGTCGTGGAGACGACCCTATAGTCGTCGGACAAGTCGGCGGCTGGCCAACCTAGTCCCGGGGTCGTGGGGACGATCCTATAGCCGTCGGACAAGTCGGCGGCGGGCCAACCTACTCCCGGGGTCGTGGGGACGACCCTATAGTCGTCGGAAAAGTCGGCGGCGGGCCAACCTAGACCCGGGGTCGTGGGGACGACCCTATAGTCGTCGGACATGTCGGCGGCAGGGCAACTTTGGCCCGTGGTCGTGGGGGCGACCCTATAGTCGTCGGACATGACGGTGGCGGGCCAATCTAGTCCCGGGGTCGTGGGGACGACCCTATAGTCGTCGGACATGTCTGCGGCTGGCCAACCTAGTCCCGGGCCGTGGGGGACGACCCTATAGTCGTCGGACAAGTCGGCGGCGGGCCAACCTAGTCCAGGGGTCGTGGAGACGACCCTATAGACGTCGGACATGTCGTCGGCGGGCCAACCTAGTCCCGGGGTCGTGGGGACGACCCTATAGTCGTCGGACATGTCGGCGGCAGGGCATCTTTGGCCCGTGGTCGCGGGGACGACCCTATAGTCGTCGGACATGACGGTGGCGGGCCAATCTTGTCCCGGGGTCGTGGGGATGACCCTATAGTCGTCGGACATGTCTGCGGCTGGCCAACCTAGTCCCGGGCCGTGGGGACGACCCTATAGTCGTCGGACAAGTCGGCGGCGGGCCAACCTAGTCCCGGGGTCGTGGAGACGACCCTATAGACGTCGGACATGTCGGCGGCGGGCCAACCTAGTCCCGGGGTTGTGGGGACGACCCTATAGCCGTCGGACAAGTCGGCGGCGGGCCAACCTACTCCCGGGGTCGTGGGGACGACCCTATAGTCGTCGGACATGTTGGCGGCTGGCCAGCTTTGGCCCGTGGTCGTGGGGACGACCCTATAGTCGTCGGACATGTCGGCGGCTGGCCAGCCTAGTCCCGGGGTCGTGGAGACGACCCTATAGTCGTCGGACATGTCGGCGGCTGGCCAGCTTTGGCCCGTGGTCGTGGGGACGACCCTATTGTCGTCGGACATGACGGTGGCGGGCCAATCTAGTCCCGGGGTCGTGCGGACGACCCTATAGTCGTCGGACATGTCGGCGGCAGGTCAACTTTGGCCCGTGGTCGTGGGGACGACCCTATAGTCGTCGGATATGTCGGAGGCTGGCCAACCTAGTCCCGGGGTGGTAGGCACGACCCTATAGTCGTAGGACAAGTCGGCCGCAGGCCAACTTAGGCCCGGGGTCGTGGGGACGACCCTATAGTCGGCGGACATGTCGGCGGCAGGGCAACTTTGGCCCGTGGTCGTGGGGGCGACCCTATAGTCGTCGGACATGTCGGTGACTGGCCAACGTAGTCCCGGGTTCGTGGGGACGACCCTATAGTCGTCGGAAAAGTCGGCGGCGGGTCATCCTAGTCCCGGGGTGGTAGGCACGACCCTATAGTCGTCGGACAAGTCGGCGGCGGGCCAACCTAGTCCCGTGGTCGTGGGGACGGCCCTATAGTCGTCGGACATGATGGTGGCGGGCCAATCTAGTCCCGGGGTCGTTGGGACGACCCTATAGTCGTCGGACTAGTCGGCGGCGGCCCAACCTAGTCCCGGGGTCGTGGGGACGACTCTATAGTCGTCGGACATGTCGGCGGCGGGCCAACCTAGTCCCGGGGTCGTGGAGACGACCCTATAGACGTCGGACATGTCGGCGGCAGGCCAACCTAGTCCCGGGGTCGTGGGGACGACCCTATAGTCGTCGGACATGTCGTCGGCAGGGCATCTTTGGCCCGTGGTCGCGGGGACGACCCTATAGTCGTCGGACATGTCGGCGGCTGGCCAACCTAGTCCCGGGGTCGTGGAGACGACCCTATAGTCGTCGGACAAGTCGGCGGCGGGCCAACCTAGTCCCGGGGTCGTGGGGACGACCCTATATTCGTCGGACATGTTGGCGGCTTGCCAGCTATGGCCCGGTGTAGTGGGGACGACCCTATAGTCGTCGGACATGTCGGCGGCAGGGCAACTTTGGCCCGTGGTCGTGGGGACGACCCTATTGTCGTCGGACATGACGGTGGCGGGCCAATCTAGTCCCGGGGTCGTGGGGACGACCCTATTGTCGTCGGACATGTCGGCAGCTGGCCAACCTAGTTGCGGGATCGTGGGGACGACCCTATAGTCGTCGGACATGTCGGCGGCGGCCCAACGTATGCCCAGGGTCGTAGGCACGAACCTATATTCGTCGGACATGACGGTGGCGGGCCAATCTAGTCCCGGGGTCGTTGGGACGACTCTATAGTCGTCGGACTAGTCGGCGGCGGGCTAACCTAGTCCCGGGGACGTGGGGACGACCCTATCGTCGTCGGACAAGTTGGCTGCGGACCAACCTAATCCCGGGGTCGTGGGGACGATCCTATAGTCGTCGGAAATGACGGTGGCGGGCCAATCTAGTCCCGGGGTCGTGGGGACGACCCTATAACCGTCGGACATGATGGTGGGGGGCCAATCTAGTCCCGGGGTCGTGGGGACGACCCTATAGTCGTTGGACATGTTGGCGGCTGGGCAACTTTGGCCCGTGGTCGTGGGGACGACCCTATAGTCGTCGGACATGTCGGCGGCTGGCCAACTTTGGCCCGTGGTCGTGGGGACAACCCTATAGACCTCCGACACGATGGTGGCGGGCCAATCTAGTCCCGGGGTCGTGGGAACGACCCTATAGTCGTCGGACAAGTCGGCGGCGGGCCAACATAGTCCCGGGGTCGTGGGGACGACCCTATAGTCGTCGGACAAGTCGGCGGCGGGCCAACCTAGTCCCGGGGTCGTGGGGCGACCCTATAGTCGTCGGACATGTCGGTGACGGGCCAATCTAGACCCGGGGTCGTGGGGACGACCCTATAGTCGTCGGACAAGTCGGCGGCGGGCCAACCTAGTCCCGGGGTCGTGGGGCGACCCTATAGTCGTCGGACATGTCGGTGACGGGCCAATCTAGACCCGGGATCGTGGGGACGACCCTATAGTCGGCGGACATGTCGGCGGCTGGGCAACATTGGCCCGTGGTCGTGGGGACAACCCTATAGACCTCCGACACGATGGTGGCGGGCCAATCTAGTCCCGGGGTCGTGGGAACGACCCTATAGTCGTCGGACAAGTCGGCGGCGGGCCAACATAGTCCCGGGGTCGTGGGGACGACTCTATAGTCGTCGGACATGTCGGCGGCGGGCCAACCTAGTCCCGGGGTCGTGGAGACGACCCTATAGACGTCGGACATGTCGGCGGCAGGCCAACCTAGTCCCGGGGTCGTGGGGACGACTCTATAGTCGTCGGACAAGTCGGCGGCGGGCCAACCTAGTCCCGGGGTCGTGGAGACGACCCTATAGTCGTCGGACAAGTCGGCGGCGGGCCAACCTAGTCCCGGGGTCGTGGGGACGACCCTATATTCGTCGGACATGTTGGCGGCTTGCCAGCTATGGCCCGGGGTAGTGGGGACGACCCTATAGTCGTCGGACATGTCGGCGGCAGGGCAACTTTGGCCCGTGGTCGTGGGGACGACCCTATTGTCGTCGGACACGACGGTGGCGGGCCAATCTAGTCCCGGGGTCGTGGGGACGACCCTATTGTCGTCGGACATGTCGGCGGCTGCCCAACCTAGTTGCGGGATCGTGGGGACGACCCTATAGTCGTCGGACATGTCGGCGGCGGGCCAACGTATGCCCAGGGTCGTAGGCACGAACCTATATTCGTCGGACATGACGGTGGCGGGCCAATCTAGTCCCTGGGTCGTTGGGACGACTCTATAGTCGTCGGACTAGTCGGCGGCGGGCCAACCTAGTCCCGGGGTCGTGGGGACGACTCTATAGTCGTCGGACAAGTCGGCGGCGGGCCAACCTAGTCCCGGGGTCGTGGGGACGACCCTATAGTCGTCGGACATGTCGGCGGCAGGGCATCTTTGGCCCGTGGTCGCGGGGACGACCCTATAGTCGTCGGACATGTCTGCGGCTGGCCAACCTAGTCCCGGGCCGTGGGGACGACCCTATAGTCGTCGGACAAGTCGGCGTCGG
The DNA here is from genome assembly GCA_946251845.1 of Andrena fulva. Lineage (NCBI taxonomy): Eukaryota > Metazoa > Arthropoda > Insecta > Hymenoptera > Andrenidae > Andrena > Andrena fulva. Next base: position 917,958 of record CAMITZ010000112.1, on the reverse strand, counting down.
GCCAACCTAGTCCCGGGGTCGTGGAGACGACCCTATAGACGTCGGACATGTCGGCGGCGGGCCAACCTAGTCCCGGGGTCGTGGGGACGACCCTGTAGTCGTCGGACATGTCGGCGGCAGGGCATCTTTGGCCCGTGGTCGCGGGGACGACGCTATAGTCGTCGGACATGTCGGCGGGTGGCCAACATAGTCCCGGGGTCGTGGAGACGACCCTATAGTCGTCGGACAAGTCGGCGGCGGGCCAACCTAGTCCCGGGGTCGTGGGGACGACCCTATACCCGTCGGACAAGTCGGCGGCGGGCCAACCTACTCCCGGGGTCGTGGGGACGACCCTATAGTCGTCGGAAAAGTCGGCGGCGGGCCAACCTAGACCCGGGGTCGTGGGGACGACCCTATAGTCGTCGGACATGTCGGCGGCAGGGCATCTTTGGCCCGTGGTCGCGGGAACGACCCTATAGTCGTCGGACATGTCGGCGGCTGGCCAACCTAGTCCCGGGGTCGTGGAGACGACCCTTTAGTCGTCGGACAAGTCGGCGGCGGGCCAACCTAGTCCCTGGGTCGTGGGGACGACCCTATAGTCGCCGGACAAGTCGGCGGCGGGCCAACCTAGTCCCGGGGTCGTGGAGACGACCCTATGGACGTCGGACATGTCGGCGGCGGGCCAACCTAGTCCCGGGGTCGTGGGGACGACCCTATAGTCGTCGGACATGTCGGCGGCAGGGCATCTTTGGCCCGTGGTCGCGGGAACGACCCTATAGTCGTCGGACATGTCGGCGGCTGGCCAACCTAGTCCCGGGGTCGTGGAGACGACCCTATAGACGTCGGACATGTCGGCGGCGGGCCAACCTAGTCCCGGGTTCGTGGGGACGACCCTATAGTCGTCGGACATGTCGGCGGCAGGGCATCTTTGGCCCGTCGTCGCGGGGACGACCCTATAGTCGTCGGACATGTCGGCGGCTGGCCAACCTAGTCCCGGGGTCGTGGAGACCACCCTATAGTCGTCGGACAAGTCGGCGGCGGGCCAACCTAGTCCCGGGGTCGTGGGGACGACCCTATAGTCGTCGGACATGTCGGCGGCGGGACAACGTATGCCCAGGGTCGTAGGCACGAACCTATATTCGCCGGACATGACGGTGGCGGGCCAATCTAGTCCCGGGGTCGTGGAGACGACCCTATAGTCGTCGGACATGTCGGCGGCTGGCCAGCTTTGGCCCGTGGTCGTGGGGACGACCCTATAGTCGTCGGACATGTCGGCGGCTGGCCAACCTAGTCCCGGGGTCGTGGAGACGACCCTATAGTCGTCGGACATGTCGGCGGCTGGCCAACATTGGCCCGGGTCGTGGGAACGACCCTATAGTCGTCGGACATGTCGGCGGCGGGCCGACCTAGTCCCGGGGTCGTGGGGACGACCCTATAGTCATCGGACATGTCGGCGGCTTGCCAACCTAGTCCCGGGGTGGTAGGGACGACCCTATAGTCGTCAGACAAGTCGGCGGCGGGCCAATCTAGTCCCGGCGTCGTGGGGACGAACTTATAGACGTCGGACATGTCGGCGGCGGGCCAACCTAGTCCCGGGGTCGTGGGGACGACCCTATAGTCGTCGGACATGTCGGCGGCTGGCCAGCTTTGGCCCGTGGTCGTGGGGACGACCCTATAGTCGTCGGACATGTCGGCGGCTGGCCAACCTAGTCCCGGGGTCGTGGAGACGACCCTATAGTCGTCGGACATGTCGGCGGCTGGCCAACATTGGCCCGGGTCGTGGGAACGACCCTATAGTCGTCGGACATGTCGGCGGCGGGCCGACCTAGTCCCGGGGTCGTGGGGACGACCCAGAGTCATCGGACATGTCGGCGGCTTGCCAACCTAGTCCCGGGTCGTGGGGACGACCCTATAGTCGTCGGAAAAGTCGGCGGCGGGCCAATCTAGTCCCGGGGTCGTGGGGACGACCCTATAGCCGTCGGACATGATGGTGGGGGGCCAATCTAGTCCCGGGGTCGTGGGGACGACCCTATAGTCGTTGGACATGTTGGCGGCTGGGCAACTTTGGCCCGTGGTCGTGGGGACGACCCTATAGTCGTCGGACATGTCGGCGGCTGGCCAACTTTGGCCCGTGGTCGTGGGGACAACCCTATAGACCTCCGACACGATGGTGGCGGGCCAATCTAGTCCCGGGGTCGTGGGAACGACCCTATAGTCGTCGGACAAGTCGGCGGCGGGCCAACATAGTCCCGGGGTCGTGGGGACGACCCTATAGTCGTCGGACAAGTCGGCGGCGGGCCAACATAGTCCCGGGGTCGTGGGGCGACCCTATAGTCGTCGGACATGTCGGTGACGGGCCAATCTAGACCCGGGGTCGTGGGGACGACCCTATAGTCGGCGGGCATGTCGGCGGCTGGGCAACATTGGCCCGTGGTCGTGGAGACGACCCTATAGTCATCGGACATGACGGTGCCAGGGCAATCTAGCCCCGGGGTCGTGGGAACGACCCTATATTCTTCGGACATGTCGGCGGCGGGCCAACATAGTCCCGGGGTCGTGGGGACGACCCTATAGTCGTCGGACATGTCGGCGGCTGGCCAACATTGGCCCGGGTCGTGGGGACGACCCTATAGTCGTCGGACATGTCGGCGGCGGTCCGACCTAGTCCCGGGGTCGTGGGGACGACCCTATAGTCATCGGACATGTCGGCGGCTTGCCAACCTAGTCCCGGGGTGGTAGGGACGACCCTATAGTCGTCAGACAAGTCGGCGGCGGGCCAATCTAGTCCCGGGGTCGTGGGAACGACCCTATAGTCGTCGGACATGTCTGCGGCTGGCCAACCTAGTCCCGGGGTCGTGGGGACGACTCTATAGTCGTCGGACAAGTCGGCGTCGGGCCAACCTAGTCCCGGGGTCGTGGAGACGAACCTATAGACGTCGGACATGTCGGCGGCGGGCCAACCTAGTCCCGGGGTCGTGGGGACGACCCTGTAGTCGTCGGACATGACGGTGGCGGGCCAATCTAGTCCCGGGTTCGTGGGGACGACCCTATAGTCGTCGGACATGTCTGCGGCTGGCCAACCTAGTCCCGGGTCGTGGGGACGACCCTATAGTCGTCGGAAAAGTCGGCGGCGGGCCAACCTAGACCCGGGGTCGTGGGGACGACCCTATAGTCGTCGGACATGTCGGCGGCAGGGCAACTTTGGCCCGTGGTCGTGGGGGCGACCCTATAGTCGTCGGACATGACGGTGGCGGGCCAATCTAGTCCCGGGGTCGTGGGGACGACCCTATAGTCGTCGGACATGTCTGCGGCTGGCCAACCTAGTCCCGGGCTGTGGGGACGACCCTATAGTCGTCGGACAAGTCGGCGGCGGGCCAACCTAGTCCAGGGGTCGTGGAGACGACCCTATAGACGTCAGACATGTCGTCGGCGGGCCAACCTAGTCCCGGGGTCGTGGGGACGACCCTATAGACGTCGGACATGTCGTCGGCGGGCCAACCTAGTCCCGGGGTCGTGGGGACGACCCTATAGTCGTCGGACATGTCGGCGGCAGGGCATCTTTGGCCCGTGGTCGCGGGGACGACCCTATAGTCGTCGGACATGACGGTGGCGGGCCAATCTTGTCCCGGGGTCGTGGGGACGACCCTATAGTCGTCGGACATGTCTGCGGCTGGCCAACCTAGTCCCGGGCCGTGGGGACGACCCTATAGTCGTCGGACAAGTCGGCGGCGGGCCAACCTAGTCCCGGGGTCGTGGAGACGACCCTATAGTCGTCGGACAAGTCGGCGGCGGGCCAACCTAGTCCCGGGGTCGTGGGGACGACCCTATAGCCGTCGGACAAGTCGGCGGCGGGCCAACCTACTCCCGGGGTCGTGGGGACGACCCTATAGTCGTCGGACAAGTCGGCGGCGGGCCAACCTAGTCGCGGGATCGTGGGGACGACCCTATAGTCGTCGGACAAGTCGGCGGCGGGCCAACCTAGTCCCGGGGTCGTGGAGACGACCCTATAGTCGTCGGACAAGTCGGCGGCGGGCCAACCTAGTCCCGGGGTCGTGGGGACGACCCTATAGGCGTCGGACATGTTGGCGGCTGGCCAGCTTTGGCCCGGGGTCGTGGGGACGACCCTATAGTCGTCGGACATGTCTGCGGCTGGCCAACCTAGTCCCGGGCCGTGGGGACGACCCTATAGTCGTCGGACAAGTCGGCGTCGGGCCAACCTAGTCCCGGGGTCGTGGAGACGACCCTATAGACGTCGGATATGTCGGCGGCGGGCCAACCTAGTCCCGGGGTCGTGGGGACGACCCTATAGTCGTCGGACATGTCGGCGGCAGGGCATCTTTGGCCCGTGGTCGCGGGGACGACCCTATAGTCGTCGGACATGTCGGCGGCTGGCCAACCTAGTCCCGGGGTCGTGGAGACGACCCTATAGTCGTCGGACAAGTCGGCGGCGGGCCAACCTAGTCCCGGGGTCGTGGGGACGACCCTATAGTCGTCGGACAAGACGGCGGCGGGCCAACCTAGACCCGGGGTCGTGGGGACGACCCTATAGTCGTCGGACATGTCGGCGGCAGGGCATCTTTGGCCCGTGGTCGCGGGAACGACCCTATAGTCGTCGGACATGTCGGCGGCTGGCCAACCTAGTCCCGGGGTCGTGGAGACGACCCTATAGACGTCGGACATGTCGGCGGCGGTCCAACCTAGTCCCGGGTTCGTGGGGACGACCCTATAGTCGTCGGACATGTCGGCGGCAGGGCATCTTTGGCCCGTGGTCGCGGGGACGACCCTATAGTCGTCGGACATGTCGGCGGCTGGCCAACCTAGTCCCGGGGTCGTGGAGACGACCCTATAGTCGTCGGACAAGTCGGCGGCGGGCCAACCTAGTCCCGGGGTCGTGGGGACGACCCTATAGTCGTCGGACATGTCGGCGGCGGGACAACGTATGCCCAGGGTCGTAGGCACGAACCTATATTCGTCGGACATGACGGTGGCGGGCCAATCTAGTCCCGGGGTCGTGGAGACGACCCTATAGTCGTCGGACATGTCGGCGGCTGGCCAGCTTTGGCCCGTGGTCGTGGGGACGACCCTATAGTCGTCGGACATGTCGGCGGCTGGCCAACCTAGTCCCGGGGTCGTGGAGACGACCCTATAGTCGTCGGACATGTCGGCGGCTGGCCAGCTTTGGCCCGTGGTCGTGGGGACGACCCTATTGTCGTCGGACATGACGGTGGCGGGCCAATCTAGTCCCGGGGTCGTGCGGACGACCCTATAGTTGTCGGACATGTCGGCGGCAGGTCAACTTTGGCCCGTGGTCGTGGGGACGACCCTATAGCCGTCGGACAAGTCGGCGGCGGGCCAACCTACTCCCGGGGTCGTGGGGACGACCCTATATTCGTCGGAAAAGTCGGCGGCGGGCCAACCTAGTCCAGGGGTCGTGGAGACGACCCTATAGACGTCGGACATGTCGTCGGCGGGCCAACCTAGTCCCGGGGTCGTGGGGACGACCCTATAGTCGTCGGACATGTCGGCGGCAGGGCATCTTTGGCCCGTGGTCGTGGGGGCGACCCTATAGTCGTCGGACATGACGGTGGCGGGCCAATCTAGTCCCGGGGTCGTGGAGACGACCCTATAGTCGTCGGACATGTCGGCGGCTGGCCAGCTTTGGCCCGTGGTCGTGGGGACGACCCTATAGTCGTCGGACATGTCGGCGGCTGGCCAACCTAGTCCCGGGGTCGTGGAGACGACCCTATAGTCGTCGGACATGTCGGCGGCTGGCCAGCTTTGGCCCGTGGTCGTGGGGACGACCCTATTGTCGTCGGACATGACGGTGGCGGGCCAATCTAGTCCCGGGGTCGTGCGGACGACCCTATAGTTGTCGGACATGTCGGCGGCAGGTCAACTTTGGCCCGTGGTCGTGGGGACGACCCTATAGCCGTCGGACAAGTCGGCGGCGGGCCAACCTACTCCCGGGGTCGTGGGGACGACCCTATAGTCGTCGGAAAAGTCGGCGGCGGGCCAACCTAGTCCAGGGGTCGTGGAGACGACCCTATAGACGTCGGACATGTCGTCGGCGGGCCAACCTAGTCCCGGGGTCGTGGGGACGACCCTATAGTCGTCGGACATGTCGGCGGCAGGGCATCTTTGGCCCGTGGTCGTGGGGGCGACCCTATAGTCGTCGGACATGACGGTGGCGGGCCAATCTAGTACCGGGGTCGTGGGGACGACCCTATAGTCGTCGGACATGTCTGCGGCTGGCCAACCTAGTCCCGGGCCGTGGGGACGACCCTATAGTCGTCGGACAATTCGGCGGTGGGCCAACCTAGTCCAGGGGTCGTGGAGACGACCCTATATACGTCGGACATGTCGTCGGCGGGCCAACCTAGTCCCGGGGTCGTGGGGACGACCCTATAGACGTCGGACATGTCGTCGGCGGGCCAACCTAGTCCCGGGGTCGTGGGGACGACCCTATAGTCGTCGGACATGTCGGCGGCAGGGCATCTTTGGCCCGTGGTCGCGGGGACGACCCTATAGTCGTCGGACATGTCGGCGGCTGGACAACCTAGTCCCGGGGTCGTGGAGACGACCCTATAGTCGTCGGACAAGTCGGCGGCGGGCCAACCTAGTCCCGGGGTCGTGGGGACGACCCTATAGGCGTCGGACATGTTGGCGGCTGGCCAGCTTTGGCCCGGGGTCGTGGGGACGACCCTATAGTCGTCGGACATGTCTGCGGCTGGCCAACCTAGTCCCGGGCCGTGGGGACGACCCTATAGTCGTCGGACAAGTCGGCGTCGGGCCAACCTAGTCCCGGGGTCGTGGAGACGACCCTATAGACGTCGGACATGTCGGCGGCGGGCCAACCTAGTCCCGGGGTCGTGGGGACGACCCTATAGTCGTCGGACATGTCGGCGGCAGGGCATCTTTGGCCCGAGGTCGCGGGGACGACCCTATAGTCGTCGGACATGTCGGCGGCTGGCCAACCTAGTCCCGGGGTCGTGGAGACGACCCTATAGTCGTCGGACAAGTCGGCGGCGGGCCAACCTAGTCCCGGGGTCGTGGGGACGACCCTATAGGCGTCGGACATGTTGGCGGCTGGCCAGCTTTGGCCCGGGGTCGTGGGGACGACCCTATAGTCGTCGGACATGTCTGCGGCTGGCCAACCTAGTCCCGGGCCGTGGGGACGACCCTATAGTCGTCGGACAAGTCGGCGTCGGGCCAACCTAGTCCCGGGGTCGTGGAGACGACCCTATAGACGTCGGACATGTCGGCGGCGGGCCAACCTAGTTCCGGGGTCGTGGGGACGACCCTATAGTCGTCGGACATGTCGGCGGCAGGGCATCTTTGGCCCGTGGTCGCGGGGACGACCCTATAGTCGTCGGACATGTCGGCGGCTGGCCAACCTAGTCCCGGGGTCGTGGAGACGACCCTATAGTCGTCGGACAAGTCGGCGGCGGGCCAACCTAGTCCCGGGGTCGTGGGGACGACCCTATAGCCGTCGGACAAGTCGGCGGCGGGCCAACCTACTCCCGGGGTCGTGGGGACGACCCTATAGTCGTCGGACATGTCGGCGGCAGGGCATCTTTGGCCCGTGGTCGCGGGGACGACCCTATAGTCGTCGGACATGTCGGCGGCTGGACAACCTAGTCCCGGGGTCGTGGAGACGACCCTATAGTCGTCGGACAAGTCGGCGGCGGGCCAACCTAGTCCCGGGGTCGTGGGGACGACCCTATAGCCGTCGGACAAGTCGGCGGCGGGCCAACCTACTCCCGGGGTCGTGGGGACGACCCTATAGTCGTCGGACAAGTCGGCGGCGGGCCAACCTAGTCCCGGGGTCGTGGAGACGACCCTATAGACGTCGGACATGTCGGCGGCGGGCCAACCTAGTCCCGGGGTCGTGGGGACGACCCTATAGCCGTCGGACAAGTCGGCGGCGGGCCAACCTACTCCCGGGGTCGTGGGGACGACCCTATAGTCGTCGGAAAAGTCGGCGGCGGGCCAACCTAGTCCAGGGGTCGTGGAGACGACCCTATAGACGTCGGACATGTCGTCGGCGGGCCAACCTAGTCCCGGGGTCGTGGGGACGACCCTATAGTCGTCGGACATGTCGGCGGCAGGGCATCTTTGGCCCGTGGTCGTGGGGGCGACCCTATAGTCGTCGGACATGACGGTGGCGGGCCAATCTAGTCCCGGGGTCGTGGGGACGACCCTATAGTCGTCGGACATGTCTGCGTCTGGCCAACCTAGTCCCGGGGTCGTGGAGACGACCCTATAGACGTCGGACATGTCGGCGGCGGGCCAACCTAGTTCCGGGGTCGTGGGGACGACCCTATAGTCGTCGGACATGTCGGCGGCAGGGCATCTTTGGCCCGTGGTCGCGGGGACGACCCTATAGTCGTCGGACATGTCGGCGGCTGGCCAACCTAGTCCCGGGGTCGTGGAGACGACCCTATAGTCGTCGGACAAGTCGGCGTCGGGCCAACCTAGTCCCGGGGTCGTGGAGACGACCCTATAGACGTCGGACATGTCGGCGGCGGGCCAACCTAGTTCCGGGGTCGTGGGGACGACCCTATAGTCGTCGGACATGTCGGCGGCAGGGCATCTTTGGCCCGTGGTCGCGGGGACGACCCTATAGTCGTCGGACATGTCGGCGGCTGGCCAACCTAGTCCCGGGGTCGTGGAGACGACCCTATAGTCGTCGGACAAGTCGGCGGCGGGCCAACCTAGTCCCGGGGTCGTGGGGACGACCCTATAGCCGTCGGACAAGTCGGCGGCGGGCCAACCTAGTCCAGGGGTCGTGGAGACGACCCTATAGACGTCGGACATGTCGTCGGCGGGCCAACCTAGTCCCGGGGTCGTGGGGACGACCCTATAGACGTCGGACATGTCGTCGGCGGGCCAACCTAGTCCCGGGGTCGTGGAGACGACCCTATAGTCGTCGGACATGTCGGCGGCAGGGCATCTTTGGCCCGTGGTCGCGGGGACGACCCTATAGTCGTCGGACATGACGGTGGCGGGCCAATCTTGTCCCGGGGTCGTGGGGACGACCCTATAGTCGTCGGACATGTCTGCGGCTGGCCAACCTAGTCCCGGGCCGTGGGGACGACCCTATAGTCGTCGGACAAGTCGGCGGCGGGCCAACCTAGTCCCGGGGTCGTGGAGACGACCCTATAGTCGTCGGACAAGTCGGCGGCGGGCCAACCTAGTCCCGGGGTCGTGGGGACGACCCTATAGCCGTCGGACAAGTCGGCGGCGGGCCAACCTACTCCCGGGGTCGTGGGGACGACCCTATAGTCGTCGGACAAGTCGGCGGCGGGCCAACCTAGTCGCGGGATCGTGGGGACGACCCTATAGTCGTCGGACAAGTCGGCGGCGGGCCAACCTAGTCCCGGGGTCGTGGGGACGACCCTATAGCCGTCGGACAAGTCAGCGGCGGGCCAACCTACTCCCGGGGTCGTGGGGACGACCCTGTAGTCGTCGGACAAGTCGGCGGCGGGCCAACCTAGTCGCGGGATCGTGGGGACGACCCTATAGTCGTCGGACATGTCGGCGGCGAGCCAACCTAGTCCCGGGGTCGTGGAGACGACCCTATAGTCGTCGGACAAGTCGGCGGCGGGCCAACCTAGTCCCGGGGTCGTGGGGACGACCCTATAGGCGTCGGACATGTTGGCGGCTGGCCAGCTTTGGCCCGGGGTCGTGGGGACGACCCTATAGTCGTCGGACATGTCTAGGGCTGGCCAACCTAGTCCCGGGCCGTGGGGACGACCCTATAGTCGTCGGACAAGTCGGCGTCGGGCCAACCTAGTCGCGGGGTCGTGGAGACGACCCTATAGACGTCGGATATGTCGGCGGCGGGCCAACCTAGTCCCGGGGTCGTGGGGACGACCCTATAGTCGTCGGACATGTCGGCGGCAGGGCATCTTTGGCCCGTGGTCGCGGGGACGACCCTATAGTCGTCGGACATGTCGGCGGCTGGACAACCTAGTCCCGGGGTCGTGGAGACGACCCTATAGTCGTCGGACAAGTCGGCGGCGGGCCAACCTAGTCCCGGGGTCGTGGGGACGACCCTATAGGCGTCGGACATGTTGGCGGCTGGCCAGCTTTGGCCCGGGGTCGTGGGGACGACCCTATAGTCGTCGGACATGTCTGCGGCTGGCCAACCTAGTCCCGGGCCGTGGGGACGACCCTATAGTCGTCGGACAAGTCGGCGTCGGGCCAACCTAGTCCCGGGGTCGTGGAGACGACCCTATAGACGTCGGACATGTCGGCGGCGGGCCAACCTAGTCCCGGGGTCGTGGGGACGACCCTATAGTCGTCGGACATGTCGGCGGCAGGGCATCTTTGGCCCGTGGTCGCGGGGACGACCCTATAGTCGTCGGACATGTCGGCGGCAGGGCATCTTTGGCCCGTGGTCGCGGGGACGACCCTATAGTCGTCGGACATGTCGGCGGCAGGGCATCTTTGGCCCGTGGTCGCGGGGACGACCCTATAGTCGTCGGACATGTCGGCGGCTGGCCAACCTAGTCCCGGGGTCGTGGGGACGACCCTATAGTCGTCGGACAAGACGGCGGCGGGCCAACCTAGACCCGGGGTCGTGGGGACGACCCTATAGTCGTCGGACATGTCGGCGGCGGGCCAACCTAGTCCCGGGGTCGTGGGGACGACCCTATAGTCGTCGGACATGTCGGCGGCAGGGCATCTTTGGCCCGTGGTCGCGGGAACGACCCTATAGTCGTCGGACATGTCGGCGGCGGGCCAACCTAGTCCCGGGGTCGTGGAGACGACCCTATAGACGTCGGACATGTCGGCGGCGGGCCAACCTAGTCCCGGGTTCGTGGGGACGACCCTATAGTCGTCGGACATGTCGGCGGCAGGGCATCTTTGGCCCGTGGTCGCGGGGACGACCCTATAGTCGTCGGACATGTCGGCGGCTGGCCAACCTAGTCCCGGGGTCGTGGAGACGACCCTATAGTCGTCGGACAAGTCGGCGGCGGGCCAACCTAGTCCCGGGGTCGTGGGGACGACCCTATAGTCGTCGGACATGTCGGCGGCGGGACAACGTATGCCCAGGGTCGTAGACACGAACCTATATTCGTCGGACATGACGGTGGCGGGCCAATCTAGTCCCGGGGTCGTGGAGACGACCCTATAGTCGTCGGACATGTCGGCGGCTGGCCAGCTTTGGCCCGTGGTCGTGGGGACGACCCTATAGTCGTCGGACATGTCGGCGGCTGGCCAACCTAGTCCCGGGGTCGTGGAGACGACCCTATAGTCGTCGGACATGTCGGCGGCTGGCCAGCTTTGGCCCGTGGTCGTGGGGACGACCCTATTGTCGTCGGACATGACGGTGGCGGGCCAATCTAGTCCCGGGGTCGTGCGGACGACCCTATAGTTGTCGGACATGTCGGCGGCAGGTCAACTTTGGCCCGTGGTCGTGGGGACGACCCTATAGCCGTCGGACAAGTCGGCGGCGGGCCAACCTACTCCCGGGGTCGTGGGGACGACCCTATAGTCGTCGGACAAGACGGCGGCGGGCCAACCTAGACCCGGGGTCGTGGGGACGACCCTATAGTCGTCGGACAAGTCGGCGGCGGGCCAACCTAGTCCCGGGGTCGTGGGGACGACCCTATAGTCGTCGGACATGTCGGCGGCTGGCCAACCTAGTCCCGGGGTCGTGGAGACGACCCTATAGTCGTCGGACATGTCGGCGGCAGGGCATCTTTGGCCCGTGGTCGTGGGGGCGACCCTATAGTCGTCGGACATGACGGTGGCGGGCCAATCTAGTACCGGGGTCGTGGGGACGACCCTATAGTCGTCGGACATGTCGGCGGCAGGGCATCTTTGGCCCGTGGTCGCGGGGACGACCCTATAGTCGTCGGACATGTCGGCGGCTGGCCAACCTAGTCCCGGGGTCGTGGAGACGACCCTATAGTCGTCGGACAAGTCGGCGGCGGGCCAACCTAGTCCCGGGGTCGTGGGGACGACCCTATAGTCGTCGGACATGTCGGCGGCGGGGCAACGTATGCCCAGGGTCGTAGACACGAACCTATATTCGTCGGACATGACGGTGGCCGGCCAATCTGGTCCCGGGGTCGTGGAGACGACCCTATAGTCGTCGGACATGTCGGCGGCTGGCCAGCTTTGGCCCGTGGTCGTGGGGACGACCCTATAGTCGTCGGACATGTCGGCGGCTGGCCAACCTAGTCCCGGGGTCGTGGAGACGACCCTATAGTCGTCGGACATGTCGGCGGCTGGCCAGCTTTGGCCCGTGGTCGTGGGGACGACCCTATTGTCGTCGGACATGACGGTGGCGGGCCAATCTAGTCCCGGGGTCGTGCGGACGACCCTATAGTTGTCGGACATGTCGGCGGCAGGTCAACTTTGGCCCGTGGTCGTGGGGACGACCCTATAGCCGTCGGACAAGTCGGCGGCGGGCCAACCTACTCCCGGGGTCGTGGGGACGACCCTATAGTCGTCGGAAAAGTCGGCGGCGGGCCAAACTAGTCCAGGGGTCGTGGAGACGACCCTATAGACGTCGGACATGTCGTCGGCGGGCCAACCTAGTCCCGGGGTCGTGGGGACGACCCTATAGTCGTCGGGCAAGTCGGCGGCGGGTCATCCTAGTCCCGGGGACGTGGGGACGACCCTATCGTCGTCGGACAAGTTGGCTGCGGACCAACCTAATCCCGGGGTCGTGGGGACGATCCTATAGTCGTCGGAAATGACGGTGGCGGGCCAATCTAGTCCCGGGGTCGTGGGGACGACCCTATAACCGTCGCACATGATGGTGGGGGGCCAATCTAGTCCCGGGGTCGTGGGGACGACCCTATAGTCGTTGGACATGTTGGCGGCTGGGCAACTTTGGCCCGTCGTCGTGGGGACGACCCTATAGTCGTCGGACATGTCGGCGGCTGGCCAACTTTGGCCCGTGGTCGTGGGGACAACCCTATAGACCTCCGACACGATGGTGGCGGGCCAATCTAGTCCCGGGGTCGTGGGAACGACCCTATAGTCGTCGGACAAGTAGGCGGCGGGCCAACATAGTCCCGGGGTCGTGGGGACGACCCTATAGTCGTCGGACAAGTCGGCGGCGGGCCCACCTAGTCCCGGGGTCGTGGGGCGACCCTATAGTCGTCGGACATGTCGGTGACGGGCCAATCTAGACCCGGGGTCGTGGGGACGACCCTATACTCGTCGGACAAGTCGGCGGCGGGCCAACCTAGTCCCGGGGTCGTGGGGCGACCCTATAGTCGTCGGACATGTCGGTGACGGGCCAACCTAGACCCGGGGTCGTGGGGACGACCCTATAGTCGGCGGACATGTCGGCGGCTGGGCAACATTGGCCCGTGGTCGTGGGGACAACCCTATAGACCTCCGACACGATGGTGGCGGGCCAATCTAGTCCCGGGGTCGTGGGAACGACCCTATAGTCGTCGGACAAGTCGGCGGCGGGCCAACATAGTCCCGGGGTCGTGGAGACGACCCTATAGTCGTCGGACAAGTCGGCGGCGGGCCAACCTAGTCCCGGGGTCGTGGGGACGACCCTATATTCGTCGGACATGTTGGCGGCTTGCCAGCTATGGCCCGGGGTAGTGGGGACGACCCTATAGTCGTCGGACATGTCGGCGGCAGGGCAACTTTGGCCCGTGGTCGTGGGGACGACCCTATTGTCGTCGGACACGACGGTGGCGGGCCAATCTAGTCCCGGGGTCGTGGGGACGACCCTATTGTCGTCGGACATGTCGGCGGCTGCCCAACCTAGTTGCGGGATCGTGGGGACGACCCTATAGTCGTCGGACATGTCGGCGGCGGGCCAACGTATGCCCAGGGTCGTAGGCACGAACCTATATTCGTCGGACATGACGGTGGCGGGCCAATCTAGTCCCGGGGTCGTTGGGACGACTCTATAGTCGTCGGACTAGTCGGCGGCGGGCCAACCTAGTCCCGGGGTCGTGGGGACGACTCTATAGTCGTCGGACAAGTCGGCGGCGGGCCAACCTAGTCCCGGGGTCGTGGGGACGACCCTATAGTCGTCGGACATGTCGGCGGCAGGGCATCTTTGGCCCGTGGTCGCGGGGACGACCCTATAGTCGTCGGACATGTCTGCGGCTGGCCAACCTAGTCCCGGGCCGTGGGGACGACTCTATAGTCGTCGGACAAGTCGGCGTCGGGCCAACCTAGTCCCGGGGTCGTGGAGACGACCCTATAGACGTCGGACATGTCGGCGGCGGGCCAACCTAGTCCCGGGGTCGTGGGGACGACCCTGTAGTCGTCGGACATGTCGGCGGCAGGGCATCTTTGGCCCGTGGTCGCGGGGACGACCCTATAGTCGTCGGACATGTCGGCGGCTGGCCAACCTAGTCCCGGGGTCGTGGAGACGACCCTATAGTCGTCGGACAAGTCGGCGGCGGGCCAACCTAGTCCCGGGGTCGTGGGGACGACCCTATACCCGTCGGACAAGTCGGCGGCGGGCCAACCTACTCCCGGGGTCGTGGGGACGACCCTATAGTCGTCGGAAAAGTCGGCGGCGGGCCAACCTAGACCCGGGGTCGTGGGGACGACCCTATAGTCGTCGGACATGTCGGCGGCAGGGCATCTTTGGCCCGTGGTCGCGGGAACGACCCTATAGTCGTCGGACATGTCGGCGGCTGGCCAACCTAGTCCCGGGGTCGTGGAGACGACCCTATAGTCGTCGGACAAGTCGGCGGCGGGCCAACCTAGTCCCTGGGTCGTGGGGACGACCCTATAGTCGCCGGACAAGTCGGCGGCGGGCCAACCTAGTCCCGGGGTCGTGGAGACGACCCTATAGACGTCGGACATGTCGGCGGCGGGCCAACCTAGTCCCGGGGTCGTGGGGACGACCCTATAGTCGTCGGACATGTCGGCGGCAGGGCATCTTTGGCCCGTGGTCGCGGGAACGACCCTATAGTCGTCGGACATGTCGGCGGCTGGCCAACCTAGTCCCGGGGTCGTGGAGACGACCCTATAGACGTCGGACATGTCGGCGGCGGGCCAACCTAGTCCCGGGTTCGTGGGGACGACCCTATAGTCGTCGGACATGTCGGCGGCAGGGCATCTTTGGCCCGTCGTCGCGGGGACGACCCTATAGTCGTCGGACATGTCGGCGGCTGGCCAACCTAGTCCCGGGGTCGTGGAGACCACCCTATAGTCGTCGGACAAGTCGGCGGCGGGCCAACCTAGTCCCGGGGTCGTGGGGACGACCCTATAGTCGTCGGACATGTCGGCGGCGGGACAACGTATGCCCAGGGTCGTAGGCACGAACCTATATTCGTCGGACATGACGGTGGCGGGCCAATCTAGTCCCGGGGTCGTGGAGACGACCCTATAGTCGTCGGACATGTCGGCGGCCGGCCAGCTTTGGCCCGTGGTCGTGGGGACGACCCTATAGTCGTCGGACAAGTCGGCGGCGGGCCAACCTAGTCCCGGGGTCGTGGGGACGACCCTATAGTCGTCGGACATGTCGGCGGCGGGACAACGTATGCCCAGGGTCGTAGGCACGAACCTATATTCGTCGGACATGACGGTGGCGGGCCAATCTAGTCCCGGGGTCGTGGAGACGACCCTATAGTCGTCAGACAAGTCGGCGGCGGGCCAATCTAGTCCCGGGGTCGTGGGGACGACCCTATAGTTGTCGGACATGTCTGCGGCTGGCCAACCTAGTCCCGGGGTCGTGGGGACGACTCTATAGTCGTCGGACAAGTCGGCGGCGGGCCAACCTAGTCCCGGGGTCGTGGAGACGAACCTATAGACGTCGGACATGTCGGCGGCGGGCCAACCTAGTCCCGGGGTCGTGGGGACGACCCTATAGTCGTCGGACATGACGGTGGCGGGCCAATCTAGTCCCGGGGTCGTGGGGACGACCCTATAGTCGTCGGACATGTCTGCGGCTGGCCAACCTAGTCCCGGGTCGTGGGGACGACCCTATAGTCGTCGGACATGTCGGCGGCTGGCCAGCTTTGGCCCGTGGTCGTGGGGACGACCCTATAGTCGTCGGACATGTCGGCGGCTGGCCAACCTAGTCCCGGGGTCGTGGAGACGACCCTATAGTCGTCGGACATGTCGGCGGCTGGCCAGCTTTGGCCCGTGGTCGTGGGGACGACCCTATTGTCGTCGGACATGACGGTGGCGGGCCAATCTAGTCCCGGGGTCGTGCGGACGACCCTATAGTTGTCGGACATGTCGGCGGCAGGTCAACTTTGGCCCGTGGTCGTGGGGACGACCCTATAGCCGTCGGACAAGTCGGCGGCGGGCCAACCTACTCCCGGGGTCGTGGGGACGACCCTATAGTCGTCGGAAAAGTCGGCGGCGGGCCAAACTAGTCCAGGGGTCGTGGAGACGACCCTATAGACGTCGGACATGTCGTCGGCGGGCCAACCTAGTCCCGGGGTCGTGGGGACGACCCTATAGTCGTCGGGCAAGTCGGCGGCGGGTCATCCTAGTCCCGGGGACGTGGGGACGACTCTATCGTCGTCGGACAAGTTGGCTGCGGACCAACCTAATCCCGGGGTCGTGGGGACGATCCTATAGTCGTCGGAAATGACGGTGGCGGGCCAATCTAGTCCCGGGGTCGTGGGGACGACCCTATAACCGTCGGACATGATGGTGGGGGGCCAATCTAGTCCCGGGGTCGTGGGGACGACCCTATAGTCGTTGGACATGTTGGCGGCTGGGCAACTTTGGCCCGTGGTCGTGGGGACGACCCTATAGTCGTCGGACATGTCGGCGGCTGGCCAACTTTGGCCCGTGGTCGTGGGGACAACCCTATAGACCTCCGACACGATGGTGGCGGGCCAATCTAGTCCCGGGGTCGTGGGAACGACCCTATAGTCGTCGGACAAGTAGGCGGCGGGCCAACATAGTCCCGGGGTCGTGGGGACGACCCTATAGTCGTCGGACAAGTCGGCGGCGGGCCCACCTAGTCCCGGGGTCGTGGGGCGACCCTATAGTCGTCGGACATGTCGGTGACGGGCCAATCTAGACCCGGGGTCGTGGGGACGACCCTATAGTCGTCGGACAAGTCGGCGGCGGGCCAACCTAGTCCCGGGGTCGTGGGGCGACCCTATAGTCGTCGGACATGTCGGTGACGGGCCAACCTAGACCCGGGGTCGTGGGGACGACCCTATAGTCGGCGGACATGTCGGCGGCTGGGCAACATTGGCCCGTGGTCGTGGGGACAACCCTATAGACCTCCGACACGATGGTGGCGGGCCAATCTAGTCCCGGGGTCGTGGGAACGACCCTATAGTCGTCGGACAAGTCGGCGGCGGGCCAACATAGTCCCGGGGTCGTGGAGACGACCCTATAGTCGTCGGACAAGTCGGCGGCGGGCCAACCTAGTCCCGGGGTCGTGGGGACGACCCTATATTCGTCGGACATGTTGGCGGCTTGCCAGCTATGGCCCGGGGTAGTGGGGACGACCCTATAGTCGTCGGACATGTCGGCGGCAGGGCAACTTTGGCCCGTGGTCGTGGGGACGACCCTATTGTCGTCGGACACGACGGTGGCGGGCCAATCTAGTCCCGGGGTCGTGGGGACGACCCTATTGTCGTCGGACATGTCGGCGGCTGCCCAACCTAGTTGCGGGATCGTGGGGACGACCATATAGTCGTCGGACATGTCGGCGGCGGGCCAACGTATGCCCAGGGTCGTAGGCACGAACCTATATTCGTCGGACATGACGGTGGCGGGCCAATCTAGTCCCGGGGTCGTTGGGACGACTCTATAGTCGTCGGACTAGTCGGCGGCGGGCCAACCTAGTCCCGGGGTCGTGGGGACGACCCTATAGTCGTCGGACATGTCGGCGGCAGGGCATCTTTGGCCCGTGGTCGCGGGGACGACCCTATAGTCGTCGGACATGTCTGCGGCTGGCCAACCTAGTCCCGGGCCGTGGGGACGACCCTATAGTCGTCGGACAAGTCGGCGTCGGGCCAACCTAGTCCCGGGGTCGTGGAGACGACCCTATAGACGTCGGACATGTCGGCGGCGGGCCAACCTAGTCCCGGGGTCGTGGGGACGACCCTGTAGTCGTCGGACATGTCGGCGGCAGGGCATCTTTGGCCCGTGGTCGCGGGGACGACCCTATAGTCGTCGGACATGTCTGCGGCTGGCCAACCTAGTCCCGGGCCGTGGGGACGACCCTATAGTCGTCGGACAAGTCGGCGTCGGGCCAACCTAGTCCCGGGGTCGTGGAGACGACCCTATAGACGTCGGACATGTCGGCGGCGGGCCAACCTAGTCCCGGGGTCGTGGGGACGACCCTGTAGTCGTCGGACATGTCGGCGGCAGGGCATCTTTGGCCCGTGGTCGCGGGGACGACCCTATAGTCGTCGGACATGTCGGCGGCTGGCCAACCTAGTCCCGGGGTCGTGGAGACGACCCTATAGTCGTCGGACAAGTCGGCGGCGGGCCAACCTAGTCCCGGGGTCGTGGGGACGACCCTATACGCGTCGGACAAGTCGGCGGCGGGCCAACCTACTCCCGGGGTCGTGGGGACGACCCTATAGTCGTCGGAAAAGTCGGCGGCGGGCCAACCTAGACCCGGGGTCGTGGGGACGACCCTATAGTCGTCGGACATGTCGGCGGCAGGGCATCTTTGGCCCGTGGTCGCGGGAACGACCCTATAGTCGTCGGACATGTCGGCGGCTGGCCAACCTAGTCCCGGGGTCTTGGAGACGACCCTATAGTCGTCGGACAAGTCGGCGGCGGGCCAACCTAGTCCCTGGGTCGTGGGGACGACCCTATAGTCGCCGGACAAGTCGGCGGCGGGCCAACCTAGTCCCGGGGTCGTGGAGACGACCCTATAGACGTCGGACATGTCGGCGGCGGGCCAACCTAGTCCCGGGGTCGTGGGGACGACCCTATAGTCGTCGGACATGTCGGCGGCAGGGCAACTTTGGCCCGTGGTCGTGGGGGCGACCCTATAGTCGTCGGACATGACGGTGGCGGGCCAATCTAGTCCCGGGGTCGTGGAGACGACCCTATAGACGTCGGACATGTCGTCGGCGGGCCAACCTAGTTCCGGGGTCGTGGGGACGACCCTATAGTCGTCGGACATGTCGGCGGCAGGGCATCTTTGGCCCGTGGTCGCGGGGACGACCCTATAGTCGTCGGACATGACGGTGGCGGGCCAATCTTGTCCCGGGGTCGTGGGGACGACCCTATAGTCGTCGGACATGTCTGCGGCTGGCCAACCTAGTCCCGGGCCGTGGGGACGACCCTATAGTCGTCGGACAAGTCGGCGGCGGGCCAACCTAGACCCGGGGTCGTGGGGACGACCCTATAGTCGTCGGACATGTCGGCGGCAGGGCATCTTTGGCCCGTGGTCGCGGGAACGACCCTATAGTCGTCGGACATGACGGTGGCGGGCCAATCTTGTCCCGGGGTCGTGGGGACGACCCTATAGTCGTCGGACATGTCTGCGGCTGGCCAACCTAGTCCCGGGCCGTGGAGACGAACCTATAGACGTCGGACATGTCGGCGGCGGGCCAACCTATTCCCGGGGTCGTGGGGACGACCCAATAGTCGTCGGACAAGTCGGCGGCGGGCCAACCTACTCCCGGGGTCGTGGGGACGACCCTATAGTCGTCGGGCAAGTCGGCGGCGGGTCATCCTAGTCCCGGGGACGTGGGGACGACCCTATCGTCGTCGGACAAGTTGGCTGCGGACCAACCTAATCCCGGGGTCGTGGGGACGATCCTATAGTCGTCGGAAATGACGGCGGCGGGCCAATCTAGTCCCGGGGTCGTGGGGACGACCCTATAGCCGTCGGACATGATGGTGGGGGGCCAATCTAGTCCCGGGGTCGTGGGGACGACCCTATAGTCGTTGGACATGTTGGCGGCTGGGCAACTTTGGCCCGTGGTCGTGGGGACGACCCTATAGTCGTCGGACATGTCGGCGGCTGGCCAACTTTGGCCCGTGGTCGTGGGGACAACCCTATAGACCTCCGACACGATGGTGGCGGGCCAATCTAGTCCCGGGGTCGTGGGAACGACCCTATAGTCGTCGGACAAGTCGGCGGCGGGCCAACATAGTCCCGGGGTCGTGGGGACGACCCTATAGTCGTCGGACAAGTCGGCGGCGGGCCAACCTAGTCCCGGGGTCGTGGGGCGACCCTATAGTCGTCGGACATGTCGGTGACGGGCCAATCTAGACCCGGGGTCGTGGGGACGACCCTATAGTCGGCGGGCATGTCGGCGGCTGGGCAACATTGGCCCGTGGTCGTGGAGACGACCCTATAGTCATCGGACATGACGGTGCCGGGGCAATCTAGCCCCGGGGTCGTGGGAACGACCCTATATTCTTCGGACATGTCGGCGGCGGGCCAACATAGTCCCGGGGTCGTGGGGACGACCCTATAGTCGTCGGACATGTCGGCGGCTGGCCAACATTGGCCCGGGTCGTGGGGACGACCCTATAGTCGTCGGACATGTCGGCGGCGGTCCGACCTAGTCCCGGGGTCGTGGGGACGACCCTATAGTCATCGGACATGTCGGCGGCTTGCCAACCTAGTCCCGGGGTGGTAGGGACGACCCTATAGTCGTCAGACAAGTCGGCGGCGGGCCAATCTAGTCCCGGGGTCGTGGGAACGACCCTATAGTCGTCGGACATGTCTGCGGCTGGCCAACCTAGTCCCGGGGTCGTGGGGACGACTCTATAGTCTTCGGACAAGTCGGCGTCGGGCCAACCTAGTCCCGGGGTCGTGGAGACGAACCTATAGACGTCGGACATGTCGGCGGCGGGCCAACCTAGTCCCGGGGTCGTGGGGACGACCCTATAGTCGTCGGACATGACGGTGGCGGGCCAATCTAGTCCCGGGTTCGTGGGGACGACCCTATAGTCGTCGGACATGTCTGCGGCTGGCCAACCTAGTCCCGGGTCGTGGGGACGACCCTATAGTCGTCGGAAAAGTCGGCGGCGGGCCAACCTAGACCCGGGGTCGTGGGGACGACCCTATAGTCGTCGGACATGTCGGCGGCAGGGCAACTTTGGCCCGTGGTCGTGGGGGCGACCCTATAGTCGTCGGACATGACGGTGGCGGGCCAATCTAGTCCCGGGGTCGTGGGGACGACCCTATAGTCGTCGGTCATGTCTGCGGCTGGCCAACCTAGTCCCGGGCCGTGGGGACGACCCTATAGTCGTCGGACAAGTCGGCGGCGGGCCAACCTAGTCCAGGGGTCGTGGAGACGACCCTATAGACGTCGGACATGTCGTCGGCGGGCCAACCTAGTCCCGGGGTCGTGGGGACGACCCTATAGTCGTCGGACATGTCGGCGGCAGGGCATCTTTGGCCCGTGGTCGCGGGGACGACCCTATAGTCGTCGGACATGACGGTGGCGGGCCAATCTTGTCCCGGGGTCGTGGGGACGACCCTATAGTCGTCGGACATGTCTGCGGCTGGCCAACCTAGTCCCGGGCCGTGGGGACGACCCTATAGTCGTCGGACAAGTCGGCGGCGGGCCAACCTAGTCCCGGGGTCGTGGAGACGACCCTATAGACGTCGGACATGTCGGCGGCGGGCCAACCTAGTCCCGGGGTCGTGGGGACGACCCTATAGTCGTCGGACAAGTCGGCGGCGGGCCAACCTAGTCCCGGGGTCGTGGGGACGACCCTATAGCCGTCGGACAAGTCGGCGGCGGGCCAACCTACTCCCGGGGTCGTGGGGACGACCCTATAGTCGTCGGACATGTCGGCGGCGGGCCAACCTAGTCGCGGGATCGTGGGGACGACCCTATAGTCGTCGGACATGTCTGCGGCTGGCCAACCTAGTCCCGGGCCGTGGGGACGACCCTATAGTCGTCGGACAAGTCGGCGTCGGGCCAACCTAGTCCCGGGGTCGTGGAGACGACCCTATAGACGTCGGACATGTCGGCGGCGGGCCAACCTAGTCCCGGGGTCGTGGGGACGACCCTATAGTCGTCGGACATGTCGGCGGCAGGTCAACTTTGGCCCGTGGTCGTGGGGACGACCCTATAGTCGTCGGATATGTCGGAGGCTGGCCAACCTAGTCCCGGGGTCGTGGGGACGACCCTATAGTCGTCGGACAAGTCGGCGGCGGGCCAACCTAGTCCCGGGGTCGTGGAGACGACCCTATAGACGTCGGACATGTCGGCGGCGGGCCAACCTAGTCCCGGGGTCGTGGGGACGACCCTATAGCCGTCGGACAAGTCGGCGGCGGGCCAACCTACTCCCGGGGTCGTGGGGACGACACTATAGTCGTCGGAAAAGTCGGCGGCGGGCCATCCTAGTCCAGGGGTCGTGGAGACGACCCTATAGACGTCGGACATGTCGTCGGCGGGCCAACCTAGTCCCGGGGTCGTGGGGACGACCCTATAGTCGTCGGACATGTCGGCGGCAGGGCATCATTGGCCCGTGGTCGTGGGGGCGTCCCTATAGTCGTCGGACATGACGGTGGCGGGCCAATCTAGTCCCGGGGTCGTGGGGACGACCCTATAGTCGTCGGACATGTCTGCGGCTGGCCAACCTAGTCCCGGGCCGTGGGGACGACCCTATAGTCGTCGGACAAGTCGGCGGCGGGCCAACCTAGTCCAGGGGTCGTGGAGACGACCCTATAGACGTCAGACATGTCGTCGGCGGGCCAACCTAGTCCCGGGGTCGTGGGGACGACCCTATAGACGTCGGACATGTCGTCGGCGGGCCAACCTAGTCCCGGGGTCGTGGGGACGACCCTATAGTCGTCGGACATGTCGGCGGCAGGGCATCTTTGGCCCGTGGTCGCGGGGACGACCCTATAGTCGTCGGACATGACGGTGGCGGGCCAATCTTGTCCCGGGGTCGTGGGGACGACCCTATAGTCGTCGGACATGTCTGCGGCTGGCCAACCTAGTCCCGGGCCGTGGGGACGACCCTATAGTCGTCGGACAAGTCGGCGGCGGGCCAACCTAGTCCCGGGGTCGTGGAGACGACCCTATAGTCGTCGGACAAGTCGGCGGCGGGCCAACCTAGTCCCGGGGTCGTGGGGACGACCCTATAGCCGTCGGACAAGTCGGCGGCGGGCCAACCTACTCCCGGGGTCGTGGGGACGACCGTATAGTCGTCGGACAAGTCGGCGGCGGGCCAACCTAGTCGCGGGATCGTGGGGACGACCCTATAGTCGTCGGACAAGTCGGCGGCGGGCCAACCTAGTCCCGGGGTCGTGGGGACGAACCTATAGCCGTCGGACAAGTCGGCGGCGGGCCAACCTACTCCCGGGGTCATGGGGACGACCCTATTGTCGTCGGACAAATCGGCGGCGGGCCAACCTAGTCGCGGGATCGTGGGGACGACCCTATAGTCGTCGGACATGTCGGCGGCGGGCCAACCTAGTCCCGGGGTCGTGGAGACGACCCTATAGTCGTCGGACAAGTCGGCGGCGGGCCAACCTAGTCCCGGGGTCGTGGGGACGACCCTATAGGCGTCGGACATGTTGGCGGCTGGCCAGCTTTGGCCCGGGGTCGTGGGGACGACCCTATAGTCGTCGGACATGTCTGCGGCTGGCCAACCTAGTCCCGGGCCGTGGGGACGACCCTATAGTCGTCGGACAAGTCGGCGTCGGGCCAACCTAGTCCCGGGGTCGTGGAGACGACCCTATAGACGTCGGATATGTCGGCGGCGGGCCAACCTAGTCCCGGGGTCGTGGGGACGACCCTATAGTCGTCGGACATGTCGGCGGCAGGGCATCTTTGGCCCGTGGTCGCGGGGACGACCCTATAGTCGTCGGACATGTCGGCGGCTGGCCAACCTAGTCCCGGGGTCGTGGAGACGACCCTATAGTCGTCGGACAAGTCGGCGGCGGGCCAACCTAGTCCCGGGGTCGTGGGGACGACCCTATAGCCGTCGGACAAGTCGGCGGCGGGCCATCCTACTCCCGGGGTCGTGGGGACGACCCTTTAGTCGTCGGAAAAGTCGGCGGCGGGCCAACCTAGACCCGGGGTCGTGGGGACGACCCTATAGTCGTCGGACATGTCGGCGGCAGGGCATCTTTGGCCCGTGGTCGCGGGAACGACCCTATAGTCGTCGGACATGTCGGCGGCTGGCCAACCTAGTCCCGGGGTCGTGGAGACGACCCTATAGTCGTCGGACAAGTCGGCGGCGGGCCAACCTAGTCCCGGGGTCGTCGGGACGACCCTATAGTCGTCGGACAAGACGGCGGCGGGCCAACCTAGACTCGGGGTCGTGGGGACGACCCTATAGTCGTCGGACATGTCGGCGGCAGGGCATCTTTGGCCCGTGGTCGCGGGAACGACCCTATAGTCGTCGGACATGTCGGCGGCTGGCCAACCTAGTCCCGGGGTCGTGGAGACGACCCTATAGACGTCGGACATGTCGGCGGCGGGCCAACCTAGTCCCGGGTTCGTGGGGACGACCCTATAGTCGTCGGACATGTCGGCGGCAGGGCATCTTTGGCCCGTCGTCGCGGGGACGACCCTATAGTCGTCGGACATGTCGGCGGCGGGCCAACCTACTCCCGGGGTCATGGGGACGACCCTATAGTCGTCGGACAAATCGGCGGCGGGCCAACCTAGTCGCGGGATCGTGGGGACGACCCTATAGTCGTCGGACATGTCGGCGGCGGGCCAACCTAGTCCCGGGGTCGTGGAGACGACCCTATAGTCGTCGGACAAGTCGGCGGCGGGCCAACCTAGTCCCGGGGTCGTGGGGACGACCCTATAGGCGTCGGACATGTTGGCGGCTGGCCAGCTTTGGCCCGGGGTCGTGGGGACGACCCTATAGTCGTCGGACATGTCTGCGGCTGGCCAACCTAGTCCCGGGCCGTGGGGACGACCCTATAGTCGTCGGACAAGTCGGCGTCGGGCCAACCTAGTCCCGGGGTCGTGGAGACGACCCTATAGACGTCGGATATGTCGGCGGCGGGCCAACCTAGTCCCGGGGTCGTGGGGACGACCCTATAGTCGTCGGACATGTCGGCGGCAGGGCATCTTTGGCCCGTGGTCGCGGGGACGACCCTATAGTCGTCGGACATGTCGGCGGCTGGCCAACCTAGTCCCGGGGTCGTGGAGACGACCCTATAGTCGTCGGACAAGTCGGCGGCGGGCCAACCTAGTCCCGGGGTCGTGGGGACGACCCTATAGCCGTCGGACAAGTCGGCGGCGGGCCATCCTACTCCCGGGGTCGTGGGGACGACCCTTTAGTCGTCGGAAAAGTCGGCGGCGGGCCAACCTAGACCCGGGGTCGTGGGGACGACCCTATAGTCGTCGGACATGTCGGCGGCAGGGCATCTTTGGCCCGTGGTCGCGGGAACGACCCTATAGTCGTCGGACATGTCGGCGGCTGGCCAACCTAGTCCCGGGGTCGTGGAGACGACCCTATAGTCGTCGGACAAGTCGGCGGCGGGCCAACCTAGTCCCGGGGTCGTGGGGACGACCCTATAGTCGTCGGAAAAGACGGCGGCGGGCCAACCTAGACTCGGGGTCGTGGGGACGACCCTATAGTCGTCGGACATGTCGGCGGCAGGGCATCTTTGGCCCGTGGTCGCGGGAACGACCCTATAGTCGTCGGACATGTCGGCGGCTGGCCAACCTAGTCCCGGGGTCGTGGAGACGACCCTATAGACGTCGGACATGTCGGCGGCGGGCCAACCTAG
Organism: Andrena fulva; assembly: GCA_946251845.1. Taxonomy (NCBI): domain Eukaryota; kingdom Metazoa; phylum Arthropoda; class Insecta; order Hymenoptera; family Andrenidae; genus Andrena; species Andrena fulva. The sequence goes on along the minus strand of CAMITZ010000112.1, from coordinate 892,364 downwards.
TCCCGGGTTCGTGGGGACGACCCTATAGTCGTCGGACATGTCGGCGGCAGGGCATCTTTGGCCCGTGGTCGCGGGGACGACCCTATAGTCGTCGGACATGTCGGCGGCTGGCCAACCTAGTCCCGGGGTCGTGGAGACGACCCTATAGTCGTCGGACAAGTCGGCGGCGGGCCAACCTAGTCCCGGGGTCGTGGGGACGACCCTATAGTCGTCGGACATGTCGGCGGCGGGACAACGTATTCCCAGGGTCGTAGGCACGAACCTATATTCGTCGGACATGACGGTGGCGGGCCAATCTAGTCCCGGGGTCGTGGAGACGACCCTATAGTCGTCGGACATGTCGGCGGCTGGCCAGCTTTGGCCCGTGGTCGTGGGGACGACCCTATAGTCGTCGGACATGTCGGCGGCTGGCCAACCTAGTCCCGGGGTCGTGGAGACGACCCTATAGTCGTCGGACATGTCGGCGGCTGGCCAGCTTTGGCCCGTGGTCGTGGGGACGACCCTATTGTCGTCGGACATGACGGTGGCGGGCCAATCTAGTCCCGGGGTCGTGCGGACGACCCTATAGTTGTCGGACATGTCGGCGGCAGGTCAACTTTGGCCCGTGGTCGTGGGGACGACCCTATAGCCGTCGGACAAGTCGGCGGCGGGCCAACCTACTCCCGGGGTCGTGGGGACGACCCTATAGTCGTCGGAAAAGTCGGCGGCGGGCCAACCTAGTCCAGGGGTCGTGGAGACGACCCTATAGACGTCGGACATGTCGTCGGCGGGCCAACCTAGTCCCGGGGTCGTGGGGACGACCCTATAGTCGTCGGACATGTCGGCGGCAGGGCATCTTTGGCCCGTGGTCGTGGGGGCGACCCTATAGTCGTCGGACATGACGGTGGCGGGCCAACCTAGTCCAGGGGTCGTGGAGACGACCCTATATACGTCGGACATGTCGTTGGCGGGCCAACCTAGTCCCGGGGTCGTGGGGACGACCCTATAGACGTCGGACATGTCGTCGGCGGGCCATCCTAGTCCCGGGGTCGTGGGGACGACCCTATAGTCGTCGGACATGTCGGCGGCAGGGCATCTTTGGCCCGTGGTCGCGGGGACGACCCTATAGTCGTCGGACATGTCGGCGGCTGGACAACCTAGTCCCGGGGTCGTGGAGACGTACCTATAGTCGTCGGACAAGTCGGCGGCGGGCCAACCTAGTCCCGGGGTCGTGGGGACGACCCTATAGGCGTCGGACATGTTGGCGGCTGGCCAGCTTTGGCCCGGGGTCGTGGGGACGACCCTATAGTCGTCGGACATGTCTGCGGCTGGCCAACCTAGTCCCGGGCCGTGGGGACGACCCTATAGTCGTCGGACAAGTCGGCGTCGGGCCAACCTAGTCCCGGGGTCGTGGAGACGACCCTATAGACGTCGGATATGTCGGCGGCGGGCCAACCTAGTCCCGGGGTCGTGGGGACGACCCTATAGTCGTCGGACATGTCGGCGGCAGGGCATCTTTGGCCCGAGGTCGCGGGGACGACCCTATAGTCGTCGGACATGTCGGCGGCTGGCCAACCTAGTCCCGGGGTCGTGGAGACGACCCTATAGTCGTCGGACAAGTCGGCGGCGGGCCAACCTAGTCCCGGGGTCGTGGGGACGACCCTATAGGCGTCGGACATGTTGGCGGCTGGCCAGCTTTGGCCCGGGGTCGTGGGGACGACCCTATAGTCGTCGGACATGTCTGCGGCTGGCCAACCTAGTCCCGGGCCGTGGGGACGACCCTATAGTCGTCGGACAAGTCGGCGTCGGGCCAACCTAGTCCCGGGGTCGTGGAGACGACCCTATAGACGTCGGACATGTCGGCGGCGGGCCAACCTAGTTCCGGGGTCGTGGGGACGACCCTATAGTCGTCGGACATGTCGGCGGCAGGGCATCTTTGGCCCGTGGTCGCGGGAACGACCCTATAGTCGTCGGACATGTCGGCGGCTGGCCAACCTAGTCCCGGGGTCGTGGAGACGACCCTATAGTCGTTGGACAAGTCGGCGGCGGGCCAACCTAGTCCCGGGGTCGTGGGGACGACCCTATAGTCGTCGGACAAGACGGCGGCGGGCCAACCTAGACCCGGGGTCGTGGGGACGACCCTATAGTCGTCGGACATGTCGGCGGCAGGGCATCTTTGGCCCGTGGTCGCGGGAACGACCCTATAGTCGTCGGACATGTCGGCGGCTGGCCAACCTAGTCCCGGGGTCGTGGAGACGACCCTATAGACGTCGGACATGTCGGCGGCGGGCCAACCTAGTCCCGGGTTCGTGGGGACGACCCTATAGTCGTCGGACATGTCGGCGGCAGGGCATCTTTGGCCCGTGGTCGCGGGGACGACCCTATAGTCGTCGGACATGTCGGCGGCTGGCCAACCTAGTCCCGGGGTCGTGGAGACGACCCTATAGTCGTCGGACAAGTCGGCGGCGGGCCAACCTAGTCCCGGGGTCGTGGGGACGACCCTATAGTCGTCGGACATGTCGGCGGCGGGACAACGTATGCCCAGGGTCGTAGGCACGAACCTATATTCGTCGGACATGACGGTGGCGGGCCAATCTAGTCCCGGGGTCGTGGAGACGACCCTATAGTCGTCGGACATGTCGGCGGCTGACCAGCTTTGGCCCGTGGTCGTGGGGACGACCCTATAGTCGTCGGACATGTCGGCGGCTGGCCAACCTAGTCCCGGGGTCGTGGAGACGACCCTATAGTCGTCGGACATGTCGGCGGCTGGCCAGCTTTGGCCCGTGGTCGTGGGGACGACGCTATTGTCGTCGGACATGACGGTGGCGGGCCAATCTAGTCCCGGGGTCGTGCGGACGACCCTATAGTCGTCGGACATGTCGGCGGCAGGTCAACTTTGGCCCGTGGTCGTGGGGACGACCCTATAGTCGTCGGATATGTCGGAGGCTGGCCAACCTAGTCCCGGGGTCGTGGGGACGACCCTATAGTCGTCGGACAAGTCGGCGGCGGGCCAACCTAGTCCCGGGGTCGTGGAGACGACCCTATAGACGTCGGACATGTCGGCGGCGGGCCAACCTAGTCCCGGGGTCGTGGGGACGACCCTATAGCCGTCGGACAAGTCGGCGGCGGGCCAACCTACTCCCGGGGTCGTGGGGACGACCCTATAGTCGTCGGAAAAGTCGGCGGCGGGCCAACCTAGTCCAGGGGTCGTGGAGACGACCCTATAGACGTCGGACATGTCGTCGGCGGGCCAACCTAGTCCCGGGGTCGTGGGGACGACCCTATAGTCGTCGGACATGTCGGCGGCAGGGCATCTTTGGCCCGTGGTCGTGGGGGCGACCCTATAGTCGTCGGACATGACGGTGGCGGGCCAATCTAGTCCCGGGGTCGTGGGGACGACCCTATAGTCGTCGGACATGTCTGCGTCTGGCCAACCTAGTCCCGGGCCGTGGGGACGACCCTATAGTCGTCGGACAAGTCGGCGGCGGGCCAACCTAGTCCAGGGGTCGTGGAGACGACCCTATAGACGTCGGACATGTCGTCGGCGGGCCAACCTAGTCCCGGGGTCGTGGGGACGACCCTATAGACGTCGGACATGTCGTCGGCGGGCCAACCTAGTCCCGGGGTCGTGGGGACGACCCTATAGTCGTCGGACATGTCGGCGGCAGGGCATCTTTGGCCCGTGGTCGCGGGAACGACCCTATAGTCGTCGGACATGTCGGCGGCTGGCCAACCTAGTCCCGGGGTCGTGGAGACGACCCTATAGTCGTTGGACAAGTCGGCGGCGGGCCAACCTAGTCCCGGGGTCGTGGGGACGACCCTATAGTCGTCGGACAAGACGGCGGCGGGCCAACCTAGACCCGGGGTCGTGGGGACGACCCTATAGTCGTCGGACATGTCGGCGGCAGGGCATCTTTGGCCCGTGGTCGCGGGAACGACCCTATAGTCGTCGGACATGTCGGCGGCTGGCCAACCTAGTCCCGGGGTCGTGGAGACGACCCTATAGACGTCGGACATGTCGGCGGCGGGCCAACCTAGTCCCGGGTTCGTGGGGACGACCCTATAGTCGTCGGACATGTCGGCGGCAGGGCATCTTTGGCCCGTGGTCGCGGGGACGACCCTATAGTCGTCGGACATGTCGGCGGCTGGCCAACCTAGTCCCGGGGTCGTGGAGACGACCCTATAGTCGTCGGACAAGTCGGCGGCGGGCCAACCTAGTCCCGGGGTCGTGGGGACGACCCTATAGTCGTCGGACATGTCGGCGGCGGGACAACGTATGCCCAGGGTCGTAGGCACGAACCTATATTCGTCGGACATGACGGTGGCGGGCCAATCTAGTCCCGGGGTCGTGGAGACGACCCTATAGTCGTCGGACATGTCGGCGGCTGGCCAGCTTTGGCCCGTGGTCGTGGGGACGACCCTATAGTCGTCGGACATGTCGGCGGCTGGCCAACCTAGTCCCGGGGTCGTGGAGACGACCCTATAGTCGTCGGACATGTCGGCGGCTGGCCAGCTTTGGCCCGTGGTCGTGGGGACGACGCTATTGTCGTCGGACATGACGGTGGCGGGCCAATCTAGTCCCGGGGTCGTGCGGACGACCCTATAGTCGTCGGACATGTCGGCGGCAGGTCAACTTTGGCCCGTGGTCGTGGGGACGACCCTATTGTCGTCGGATATGTCGGAGGCTGGCCAACCTAGTCCCGGGGTCGTGGGGACGACCCTATAGTCGTCGGACAAGTCGGCGGCGGGCCAACCTAGTCCCGGGGTCGTGGAGACGACCCTATAGACGTCGGACATGTCGGCGGCGGGCCAACCTAGTCCCGGGGTCGTGGGGACGACCCTATAGTCGTCGGACATGTCGGCGGCAGGGCATCTTTGGCCCGTGGTCGTGGGGGCGACCCTATAGTCGTCGGACATGACGGTGGCGGGCCAATCTAGTCCCGGGGTCGTGGGGACGACCCTATAGTCGTCGGACATGTCTGCGTCTGGCCAACCTAGTCCCGGGCCGTGGGGACGACCCTATAGTCGTCGGACAAGTCGGCGGCGGGCCAACCTAGTCCAGGGGTCGTGGAGACGACCCTATAGACGTCGGACATGTCGTCGGCGGGCCAACCTAGTCCCGGGGTCGTGGGGACGACCCTATAGACGTCGGACATGTCGTCGGCGGGCCAACCTAGTCCCGGGGTCGTGGGGACGACCCTATAGTCGTCGGACATGTCGGCGGCAGGGCATCTTTGGCCCGTGGTCGCGGGGACGACTCTATAGTCGTCGGACATGACGGTGGCGGGCCAATCTTGTCCCGGGGTCGTGGGGACGACCCTATAGTCGTCGGACATGTCTGCGGCTGGCCAACCTAGTCCCGGGCCGTGGGGACGACCCTATAGTCGTCGGACAAGTCGGCGGCGGGCCAACCTAGTCCCGGGGTCGTGGAGACGACCCTATAGTCGTCGGACAAGTCGGCGGCGGGCCAACCTAGTCCCGGGGTCGTGGGGACGACCCTATAGCCGTCGGACAAGTCGGCGGCGGGCCAACCTACTCCCGGGGTCGTGGGGACGACCCTATAGTCGTCGGACAAGTCGGCGGCGGGCCAACCTAGTCGCGGGATCGTGGGGACGACCCTATAGTCGTCGGACAAGTCGGCGGCGGGCCAACCTAGTCCCGGGGTCGTGGGGACGACCCTATAGCCGTCGGACAAGTCGGCGGCGGGCCAACCTACTCCCGGGGTCGTGGGGACGACCCTGTAGTCGTCGGACAAGTCGGCGGCGGGCCAACCTAGTCGCGGGATCGTGGGGACGACCCTATAGTCGTCGGACATGTCGGCGGCGAGCCAACCTAGTCCCGGGGTCGTGGAGACGACCCTATAGTCGTCGGACAAGTCGGCGGCGGGCCAACCTAGTCCCGGGGTCGTGGGGACGACCCTATAGGCGTCGGACATGTTGGCGGCTGGCCAGCTTTGGCCCGGGGTCGTGGGGACGACCCTATAGTCGTCGGACATGTCTGCGGCTGGCCAACCTAGTCCCGGGCCGTGGGGACGACCCTATAGTCGTCGGACAAGTCGGCGTCGGGCCAACCTAGTCCCGGGGTCGTGGAGACGACCCTATAGACGTCGGATATGTCGGCGGCGGGCCAACATAGTCCCGGGGTCGTGGGGACGACCCTATAGTCGTCGGACATGTCGGCGGCAGGGCATCTTTGGCCCGTGGTCGCGGGGACGACCCTATAGTCGTCGGACATGTCGGCGGCTGGACAACCTAGTCCCGGGGTCGTGGAGACGACCCTATAGTCGTCGGACAAGTCGGCGGCGGGCCAACCTAGTCCCGGGGTCGTGGGGACGACCCTATAGGCGTCGGACATGTTGGCGGCTGGCCAGCTTTGGCCCGGGGTCGTGGGGACGACCCTATAGTCGTCGGACATGTCTGCGGCTGGCCAACCTAGTCCCGGGCCGTGGGGACGACCCTATAGTCGTCGGACAAGTCGGCGTCGGGCCAACCTAGTCCCGGGGTAGTGGAGACGACCCTATAGACGTCGGACATGTCGGCGGCGGGCCAACCTAGTCCCGGGGTCGTGGGGACGACCCTATAGTCGTCGGACATGTCGGCGGCAGGGCATCTTTGGCCCGTGGTCGCGGGGACGACCCTATAGTCGTCGGACATGTCGGCGGCAGGGCATCTTTGGCCCGTGGTCGCGGGAACGACCCTATAGTCGTCGGACATGTCGGCGGCTGGCCAACCTAGTCCCGGGGTCGTGGAGACGACCCTATAGTCGTCGGACAAGTCGGCGGCGGGCCAACCTAGTCCCGGGGTCGTGGGGACGACCCTATAGTCGTCGGACAAGACGGCGGCGGGCCAACCTAGACCCGGGGTCGTGGGGACGACCCTATAGTCGTCGGACATGTCGGCGGCAGGGCATCTTTGGCCCGTGGTCGCGGGAACGACCCTATAGTCGTCGGACATGTCGGCGGCTGGCCAACCTAGTCCCGGGGTCGTGGAGACGACCCTATAGACGTCGGACATGTCGGCGGCGGGCCAACCTAGTCCCGGGTTCGTGGGGACGACCCTATAGTCGTCGGACATGTCGGCGGCAGGGCATCTTTGGCCCGTGGTCGCGGGGACGACCCTATAGTCGTCGGACATGTCAGCGGCTGGCCAACCTAGTCCCGGGGTCGTGGAGACGACCCTATAGTCGTCGGACAAGTCGGCGGCGGGCCAACCTAGTCCCGGGGTCGTGGGGACGACCCTATAGTCGTCGGACATGTCGGCGGCGGGACAACCTAGTCCCGGGCCGTGGGGACGACCCTATAGTCGTCGGACAAGTCGGCGTCGGGCCAACCTAGTCCCGGGGTCGTGGAGACGGCCCTATAGACGTCGGACATGTCGGCGGCGGGCCAACCTAGTCCCGGGGTCGTGGGGACGACCCTATAGTCGTCGGACATGTCGGCGGCAGGGCATCTTTGGCCCGAGGTCGCGGGGACGACCCTATAGTCGTCGGACATGTCGGCGGCTGGCCAACCTAGTCCCGGGGTCGTGGAGACGACCCTATAGTCGTCGGACAAGTCGGCGGCGGGCCAACCTAGTCCCGGGGTCGTGGGGACGACCCTATAGGCGTCGGACATGTTGGCGGCTGGCCAGCTTTGGCCCGGGGTCGTGGGGACGACCCTATAGTCGTCGGACATGTCTGCGGCTGGCCAACCTAGTCCCGGGCCGTGGGGACGACCCTATAGTCGTCGGACAAGTCGGCGTCGGGCCAACCTAGTCCCGGGGTCGTGGAGACGACCCTATAGACGTCGGACATGTCGGCGGCGGGCCAACCTAGTTCCGGGGTCGTGGGGACGACCCTATAGTCGTCGGACATGTCGGCGGCAGGGCATCTTTGGCCCGTGGTCGCGGGAACGACCCTATAGTCGTCGGACATGTCGGCGGCTGGCCAACCTAGTCCCGGGGTGGTGGAGACGACCCTATAGTCGTTGGACAAGTCGGCGGCGGGCCAACCTAGTCCCGGGGTCGTGGGGACGACCCTATAGTCGTCGGACAAGACGGCGGCGGGCCAACCTAGACCCGGGGTCGTGGGGACGACCCTATAGTCGTCGGACATGTCGGCGGCAGGGCATCTTTGGCCCGTGGTCGCGGGAACGACCCTATAGTCGTCGGACATGTCGGCGGCTGGCCAACCTAGTCCCGGGGTCGTGGAGACGACCCTATAGACGTCGGACATGTCGGCGGCGGGCCAACCTAGTCCCGGGTTCGTGGGGACGACCCTATAGTCGTCGGACATGTCGGCGGCAGGGCATCTTTGGCCCGTGGTCGCGGGGACGACCCTATAGTCGTCGGACATGTCGGCGGCTGGCCAACCTAGTCCCGGGGTCGTGGAGACGACCCTATAGTCGTCGGACAAGTCGGCGGCGGGCCAACCTAGTCCCGGGGTCGTGGGGACGACCCTATAGTCGTCGGACATGTCGGCGGCAGGGCATCTTTGGCCCGTGGTCGTGGGGGCGACCCTATAGTCGTCGGACATGACGGTGGCGGGCCAATCTAGTCCCGGGGTCGTGGGGACGACCCTATAGTCGTCGGACATGTCTGCGTCTGGCCAACCTAGTCCCGGGCCGTGGGGACGACCCTATAGTCGTCGGACAAGTCGGCGGCGGGCCAACCTAGTCCAGGGGTCGTGGAGACGACCCTATAGACGTCGGACATGTCGTCGGCGGGCCAACCTAGTCCCGGGGTCGTGGGGACGACCCTATAGACGTCGGACATGTCGTCGGCGGGCCAACCTAGTCCCGGGGTCGTGGGGACGACCCTATAGTCGTCGGACATGTCGGCGGCAGGGCATCTTTGGCCCGTGGTCGCGGGGACGACCCTATAGTCGTCGGACATGACGGTGGCGGGCCAATCTTGTCCCGGGGTCGTGGGGACGACCCTATAGTCGTCGGACATGTCTGCGGCTGGCCAACCTAGTCCCGGGCCGTGGGGACGACCCTATAGTCGTCGGACAAGTCGGCGGCGGGCCAACCTAGTCCCGGGGTCGTGGAGACGACCCTATAGTCGTCGGACAAGTCGGCGGCGGGCCAACCTAGTCCCGGGGTCGTGGGGACGACCCTATAGCCGTCGGACAAGTCGGCGGCGGGCCAACCTACTCCCGGGGTCGTGGGGACGACCCTATAGTCGTCGGACAAGTCGGCGGCGGGCCAACCTTGTCGCGGGATCGTGGGGACGACCCTATAGTCGTCGGACAAGTCGGCGGCGGGCCAACCTAGTCCCGGGGTCGTGGGGACGACCCTATAGCCGTCGGACAAGTCGGCGGCGGGCCAACCTACTCCCGGGGTCGTGGGGACGACCCTGTAGTCGTCGGACAAGTCGGCGGCGGGCCAACCTAGTCGCGGGATCGTGGGGACGACCCTATAGTCGTCGGACATGTCGGCGGCGAGCCAACCTAGTCCCGGGGTCGTGGAGACGACCCTATAGTCGTCGGACAAGTCGGCGGCGGGCCAACCTAGTCCCGGGGTCGTGGGGACGACCCTATAGGCGTCGGACATGTTGGCGGCTGGCCAGCTTTGGCCCGGGGTCGTGGGGACGACCCTATAGTCGTCGGACATGTCTGCGGCTGGCCAACCTAGTCCCGGGCCGTGGGGACGACCCTATAGTCGTCGGACAAGTCGGCGTCGGGCCAACCTAGTCCCGGGGTCGTGGAGACGACCCTATAGACGTCGGATATGTCGGCGGCGGGCCAACCTAGTCCCGGGGTCGTGGGGACGACCCTATAGTCGTCGGACATGTCGGCGGCAGGGCATCTTTGGCCCGTGGTCGCGGGGACGACCCTATAGTCGTCGGACATGTCGGCGGCTGGACAACCTAGTCCCGGGGTCGTGGAGACGACCCTATAGTCGTCGGACAAGTCGGCGGCGGGCCAACCTAGTCCCGGGGTCGTGGGGACGACCCTATAGGCGTCGGACATGTTGGCGGCTGGCCAGCTTTGGCCCGGGGTCGTGGGGACGACCCTATAGTCGTCGGACATGTCTGCGGCTGGCCAACCTAGTCCCGGGCCGTGGGGACGACCCTATAGTCGTCGGACAAGTCGGCGTCGGGCCAACCTAGTCCCGGGGTCGTGGAGACGACCCTATAGACGTCGGACATGTCGGCGGCGGGCCAACCTAGTCCCGGGGTCGTGGGGACGACCCTATAGTCGTCGGACATGTCGGCGGCAGGGCATCTTTGGCCCGTGGTCGCGGGGACGACCCTATAGTCGTCGGACATGTCGGCGGCAGGGCATCTTTGGCCCGTGGTCGCGGGGACGACCCTATAGTCGTCGGACATGTCGGCGGCTGGCCAACCTAGTCCCGGGGTCGTGGGGACGACCCTATAGTCGTCGGACAAGACGGCGGCGGGCCAACCTAGACCCGGGGTCGTGGGGACGACCCTATAGTCGTCGGACATGTCGGCGGCAGGGCATCTTTGGCCCGTGGTCGCGGGAACGACCCTATAGTCGTCGGACATGTCGGCGGCAGGGCATCTTTGGCCCGTGGTCGCGGGAACGACCCTATAGTCGTCGGACATGTCGGCGGCTGGCCAACCTAGTCCCGGGGTCGTGGAGACGACCCTATAGTCGTCGGACAAGTCGGCGGCGGGCCAACCTAGTCCCGGGGTCGTGGGGACGACCCTATAGTCGTCGGACATGTCGGCGGCAGGGCATCTTTGGCCCGTGGTCGTGGGGGCGACCCTATAGTCGTCGGACATGACGGTGGCGGGCCAATCTAGTCCCGGGGTCGTGGGGACGACCCTATAGTCGTCGGACATGTCTGCGTCTGGCCAACCTAGTCCCGGGCCGCGGGGACGACCCTATAGTCGTCGGACAAGTCGGCGGCGGGCCAACCTAGTCCAGGGGTCGTGGAGACGACCCTATAGACGTCGGACATGTCGTCGGCGGGCCAACCTAGTCCCGGGGTCGTGGGGACGACCCTATAGACGTCGGACATGTCGTCGGCGGGCCAACCTAGTCCCGGGGTCGTGGGGACGACCCTATAGTCGTCGGACATGTCGGCGGCAGGGCATCTTTGGCCCGTGGTCGCGGGGACGACCCTATAGTCGTCGGACATGACGGTGGCGGGCCAATCTTGTCCCGGGGTCGTGGGGACGACCCTATAGTCGTCGGACATGTCTGCGGCTGGCCAACCTAGTCCCGGGCCGTGGGGACGACCCTATAGTCGTCGGACAAGTCGGCGGCGGGCCAACCTAGTCCCGGGGTCGTGGAGACGACCCTATAGTCGTCGGACAAGTCGGCGGCGGGCCAACCTAGTCCCGGGGTCGTGGGGACGACCCTATAGCCGTCGGACAAGTCGGCGGCGGGCCAACCTACTCCCGGGGTCGTGGGGACGACCCTATAGTCGTCGGACAAGTCGGCGGCGGGCCAACCTAGTCGCGGGATCGTGGGGACGACCCTATAGTCGTCGGACAAGTCGGCGGCGGGCCTACCTAGTCCCGGGGTCGTGGGGACGACCCTATAGCCGTCGGACAAGTCGGCGGCGGGCCAACCTACTCCCGGGGTCGTGGGGACGACCCTGTAGTCGTCGGACAAGTCGGCGGCGGGCCAACCTAGTCGCGGGATCGTGGGGACGACCCTATAGTCGTCGGACATGTCGGCGGCGAGCCAACCTAGTCCCGGGGTCGTGGAGACGACCCTATAGTCGTCGGACAAGTCGGCGGCGGGCCAACCTAGTCCCGGGGTCGTGGGGACGACCCTATAGGCGTCGGACATGTTGGCGGCTGGCCAGCTTTGGCCCGGGGTCGTGGGGACGACCCTATAGTCGTCGGACATGTCTGCGGCTGGCCAACCTAGTCCCGGGCCGTGGGGACGACCCTATAGTCGTCGGACAAGTCGGCGTCGGGCCAACCTAGTCCCGGGGTCGTGGAGACGACCCTATAGACGTCGGATATGTCGGCGGCGGGCCAACCTAGTCCCGGGGTCGTGGGGACGACCCTATAGTCGTCGGACATGTCGGCGGCAGGGCATCTTTGGCCCGTGGTCGCGGGGACGACCCTATAGTCGTCGGACATGTCGGCGGCTGGACAACCTAGTCCCGGGGTCGTGGAGACGACCCTATAGTCGTCGGACAAGTCGGCGGCGGGCCAACCTAGTCCCGGGGTCGTGGGGACGACCCTATAGGCGTCGGACATGTTGGCGGCTGGCCAGCTTTGGCCCGGGGTCGTGGGGACGACCCTATAGTCGTCGGACATGTCTGCGGCTGGCCAACCTAGTCCCGGGCCGTGGGGACGACCCTATAGTCGTCGGACAAGTCGGCGTCGGGCCAACCTAGTCCCGGGGTCGTGGAGACGACCCTATAGACGTCGGACATGTCGGCGGCGGGCCAACCTAGTCCCGGGGTCGTGGGGACGACCCTATAGTCGTCGGACATGTCGGCGGCAGGGCATCTTTGGCCCGTGGTCGCGGGGACGACCCTATAGTCGTCGGACATGTCGGCGGCAGGGCATCTTTGGCCCGTGGTCGCGGGGACGACCCTATAGTCGTCGGACATGTCGGCGGCTGGCCAACCTAGTCCCGGGGTCGTGGGGACGACCCTATAGTCGTCGGACAAGACGGCGGCGGGCCAACCTAGACCCGGGGTCGTGGGGACGACCCTATAGTCGTCGGACATGTCGGCGGCAGGGCATCTTTGGCCCGTGGTCGCGGGAACGACCCTATAGTCGTCGGACATGTCGGCGGCAGGGCATCTTTGGCCCGTGGTCGCGGGAACGACCCTATAGTCGTCGGACATGTCGGCGGCTGGCCAACCTAGTCCCGGGGTCGTGGAGACGACCCTATAGTCGTCGGACAAGTCGGCGGCGGGCCAACCTAGTCCCGGGGTCGTGGGGACGACCCTATAGTCGTCGGACAAGACGGCGGCGGGCCAACCTAGACCCGGGGTCGTGGGGACGACCCTATAGTCGTCGGACATGTCGGCGGCAGGGCATCTTTGGCCCGTGGTCGCGGGAACGACCCTATAGTCGTCGGACATGTCGGCGGCTGGCCAACCTAGTCCCGGGGTCGTGGAGACGACCCTATAGACGTCGGACATGTCGGCGGCGGGCCAACCTAGTCCCGGGTTCGTGGGGACGGCCCTATAGTCGTCGGACATGTCGGCGGCAGGGCATCTTTGGCCCGTGGTCGCGGGGACGACCCTATAGTCGTCGGACATGTCGGCGGCTGGCCAACCTAGTCCCGGGGTCGTGGAGACGACCCTATAGTCGTCGGACAAGTCGGCGGCGGGCCAACCTAGTCCCGGGGTCGTGGGGACGACCCTATAGTCGTCGGACATGTCGGCGGCGGGACAACGTATGCCCAGGGTCGTAGACACGAACCTATATTCGTCGGACATGACGGTGGCGGGCCAATCTAGTCCCGGGGTCGTGGAGACGACCCTATAGTCGTCGGACATGTCGGCGGCTGGCCAGCTTTGGCCCGTGGTCGTGGGGACGACCCTATAGTCGTCGGACATGTCGGCGGCTGGCCAACCTAGTCCCGGGGTCGTGGAGACGACCCTATAGTCGTCGGACATGTCGGCGGCTGGCCAGCTTTGGCCCGTGGTCGTGGGGACGACCCTATTGTCGTCGGACATGACGGTGGCGGGCCAATCTAGTCCCGGGGTCGTGCGGACGACCCTATAGTTGTCGGACATGTCGGCGGCAGGTCAACTTTGGCCCGTGGTCGTGGGGACGACCCTATAGCCGTCGGACAAGTCGGCGGCGGGCCAACCTACTCCCGGGGTCGTGGGGACGACCCTATAGTCGTCGGACAAGACGGCGGCGGGCCAACCTAGACCCGGGGTCGTGGGGACGACCCTATAGTCGTCGGACAAGTCGGCGGCGGGCCAACCTAGTCCCGGGGTCGTGGGGACGACCCTGTAGTCGTCGGACAAGACGGCGGCGGGCCAACCTAGACCCGGGGTCGTGGGGACGACCCTATAGTCGTCGGACATGTCGGCGGCAGGGCATCTTTGGCCCGTGGTCGCGGGAACGACCCTATAGTCGTCGGACATGTCGGCGGCTGGCCAACCTAGTCCCGGGGTCGTGGAGACGACCCTATAGTCGTCGGACATGTCGGCGGCAGGGCATCTTTGGCCCGTGGTCGTGGGGGCGGCCCTATAGTCGTCGGACATGACGGTGGCGGGCCAATCTAGTACCGGGGTCGTGGGGACGACCCTATAGTCGTCGGACATGTCTGCGGCTGGCCAACCTAGTCCCGGGCCGTGGGGACGACCCTATAGTCGTCGGACAAGTCGGCGGCGGACCAACCTACTCCCGGGGTCGTGGGGACGACCCTATAGCCGTCGGACAAGTCGGCGGCGGGCCAACCTACTCCCGGGGTCGTGGGGACGACCCTTTAGTCGTCGGAAAAGTCGGCGGCGGGCCAACCTAGACCCGGGGTCGTGGGGACGACCCTATAGTCGTCGGACATGTCGGCGGCAGGGCATCTTTGGCCCGTGGTCGCGGGAACGACCCTATAGTCGTCGGACATGTCGGCGGCAGGCCAACCTAGTCCCGGGGTCGTGGAGACGACCCTATAGTCGTCGGACAAGTCGGCGGCGGGCCAACCTAGTCCCGGGGTCGTGGGGACGACCCTATAGTCGTCGGACAAGACGGCGGCGGGCCAACCTAGACCCGGGGTCGTGGGAACGACCCTATAGTCGTCGGACATGTCGGCGGCAGGGCATCTTTGGCCCGTGGTCGCGGGAACGACCCTATAGTCGTCGGACATGTCGGCGGCTGGCCAACCTAGTCCCGGGGTCGTGGAGACGACCCTATAGACGTCGGACATGTCGGCGGCGGGCCAACCTAGTCCCGGGTTCGTGGGGACGACCCTATAGTCGTCGGACATGTCGGCGGCAGGGCATCTTTGGCCCGTGGTCGCGGGGACGACCCTATAGTCGTCGGACATGTCGGCGGCTGGCCAACCTAGTCCCGGGGTCGTGGAGACGACCCTATAGTCGTCGGACATGTCGGCGGCTGGCCAGCTTTGGCCCGTGGTCGTGGGGACGACCCTATTGTCGTCGGACATGACGGTGGCGGGCCAATCTAGTCCCGGGGTCGTGCGGACGACCCTATAGTTGTCGGACATGTCGGCGGCAGGTCAACTTTGGCCCGTGGTCGTGGGGACGACACTATAGCCGTCGGACAAGTCGGCGGCGGGCCAACCTACTCCCGGGGTCGTGGGGACGACCCTATAGTCGTCGGAAAAGTCGGCGGCGGGCCAACCTAGTCCAGGGGTCGTGGAGACGACCCTATAGACGTCGGACATGTCGTCGGCGGGCCAACCTAGTCCCGGGGTCGTGGGGACGACCCTATAGTCGTCGGACATGTCGGCGGCAGGGCATCTTTGGCCCGTGGTCGTGGGGGCGACCCTATAGTCGTCGGACATGACGGTGGCGGGCCAATCTAGTACCGGGGTCGTGGGGACGACCCTATAGTCGTCGGACATGTCTGCGGCTGGCCAACCTAGTCCCGGGCCGTGGGGACGACCCTATAGTCGTCGGACAAGTCGGCGGCGGGCCAACCTAGTCCAGGGGTCGTGGAGACGACCCTATATACGTCGGACATGTCGTCGGCGGGCCAACCTAGTCCCGGGGTCGTGGGGACGACCCTATAGACGTCGGACATGTCGTCGGCGGGCCAACCTAGTCCCGGGGTCGTGGGGACGACCCTATAGTCGTCGGACATGTCGGCGGCAGGGCATCTTTGGCCCGTGGTCGCGGGGACGACCCTATAGTCGTCGGACATGTCGGCGGCTGGACAACCTAGTCCCGGGGTCGTGGAGACGACCCTATAGTCGTCGGACAAGTCGGCGGCGGGCCAACCTAGTCCCGGGGTCGTGGAGACGACCCTATAGACGTCGGACATGTCGGCGGCGGGCCAACCTAGTCCCGGGGTCGTGGGGACGACCCTATAGTCGTCGGATATGTCGGCGGCAGGGCATCTTTGGCCCGTGGTCGCGGGGACGACCCTATAGTCGTCGGACATGTCGGCGGCTGGCCAACCTAGTCCCGGGGTCGTGGAGACGACCCTATAGTCGTCGGACAAGTCGGCGGCGGGCCAACCTAGTCCCGGGGTCGTGGGGACGACCCTATAGCCGTCGGACAAGTCGGCGGCGGGCCAACCTACTCCCGGGGTCGTGGGGACGACCCTATAGTCGTCGGAAAAGTCGGCGGCGGGCCAACCTAGACCCGGGGTCGTGGGGACGACCCTATAGTCGTCGGACATGTCGGCGGCAGGGCATCTTTGGCCCGTGGTCGCGGGAACGACCCTATAGTCGTCGGACATGTCGGCGGCTGGCCAACCTAGTCCCGGGGTCGTGGAGACGACCCTATAGTCGTCGGACAAGTCGGCGGCGGGCCAACTTAGTCCCGGGGTCGTGGGGACGACCCTATAGCCGTCGGACAAGTCGGCGGCGGGCCAACCTAGTCCCGGGGTCGTGGAGACGACCCTATAGACGTCGGACATGTCGGCGGCGGGCCAACCTAGTCCCGGGGTCGTGGGGACGACCCTATAGTCGTCGGACATGTCGGCGGCAGGGCATCTTTGGCCCGTGTTCGCGGGGACGACCCTATAGTCGTCGGACATGTCGGCGGCTGGCCAACCTAGTCCCGGGGTCGTGGAGACGACCCTATAGTCGTCGGACAAGTCGGCGGCGGGCCAACCTAGTCCCGGGGTCGTGGGGACGACCCTATAGTCGTCGGACATGTCGGCGGCGGGACAACGTATGCCCAGGGTCATAGGCACGAACCTATATTCGTCGGACATGACGGTGGCGGACCAATCTAGTCCCGGGGTCGTGGAGACGACCCTATAGTCGTCGGACATGTCGGCGGCTGGCCAGCTTTGGCCCGTGTTCGTGGGGACGACCCTATAGTCGTCGGACATGTCGGCGGCTGCCAACCTAGTCCCGGGGTCGTGGAGACGACCCTATAGTCGTCGGACATGTCGGCGGCTGGCCAGCTTTGGCCCGTGGTCGTGGGGACGACCCTATTGTCGTCGGACATGACGGTGGCGGGCCAATCTAGTCCCGGGGTCGTGCGGACGACCCTATGGTCGTCGGACATGTCGGCGGCTGGTCAACTTTGGCCCGTGGTCGTGGGGACGACCCTATAGTCGTCGGATATGTCGGAGGCTGGCCAACCTAGTCCCGGGGTCGTGGGGACGACCCTATAGTCGTCGGACAAGTCGGCGGCGGGCCAACCTAGTCCCGGGGTCGTGGGGCGACCCTATAGTCGTCGGACATGTCGGTGACGGGCCAATCTAGACCCGGGGTCGTGGGGACGACCCTATAGTCGTCGGACATGTCGGCGGCTGGCCAGCTTTGGCCCGTGGTCGTGGGGACGACCCTATAGTCGTCGGACATGTCGGCGGCGGGCCAATCTAGTCCCGGGGTCGTGGGGACGACCCTATAGTCGTCGGACATGTCTGCGGCTGGCCAACCTAGTTCCGGGGTCGTGGGGACGACTCTATAGTCGTCAGACAAGTCGGCGGCGGGCCAACCTAGTCCCGGGGTCGTGGAGACGAACCTATAGACGTCGGACATGTGGGCGGCGGGCCAACCTAGTCCCGGGGTCGTGGGGACGACCCTATAGTCGTCGGACATGACGGTGGCGGGCCAATCTAGTCCCGGGGTCGTGGGGACGACCCTATAGTCGTCGGACATGTCTGCGGCTGGCCAACATAGTCCCGGGTCGTGGGGACGACCCTATAGTCGGCGGACATGTCGGCGGCTGGGCAACATTGGCCCGTGGTCGTGGAGACGACCCTATAGTTATCGGACATGACGGTGCCGGGGCAATCTAGCCCCGGGGTCGTGGGAACGACCCTATATTCTTCGGACATGTCGGCGGCGTGCCAACCTAGACCCGGGGTCGTGGGGACGACCCTATAGTCGTCGGACATGTCGGCGGCAGGGCAACTTTGGCCCGTGGTCGTGGGGGCGACCCTATAGTCGTCGGACATGACGGTGGCGGGCCAATCTAGTCCCGGGGTCGTGAGGACGACCCTATAGTCGTCGGACATGTCTGCGGCTGGCCAACCTAGTCCCGGGTCGTGGGGACGACCCTATAGTCGTTGGACATGTTGGCGGCTGGGCAACTTTGGCCCGTGGTCGTGGGGACGACCCTATAGTCGTCGGACATGTCGGCGGCTGGCCAACATTGGCCCGGGTCGTGGGGACGACCCTATAGTCATCGGACATGACGGTGCCGGGGCAATCTAGCCCCGGGGTCGTGGGAACGACCCTATAGTCGTCGGAAAAGTCGGCGGCGGGCCAACCTAGACCCGGGGTCGTGGGGACGACCCTATAGTCGTCGGACATGTCGGCGGCAGGGCATCTTTGGCCCGTGGTCGCGGGAACGACCCTATAGTCGTCGGACATGTCGGCGGCTGGCCAACCTAGTCCCGGGGTCGTGGAGACGACCCTATAGTCGTCGGACAAGTCGGCGGCGGGCCAACTTAGTCCCGGGGTCGTGGGGACGACCCTATAGCCGTCGGACAAGTCGGCGGCGGGCCAACCTAGTCCCGGGGTCGTGGAGACGACCCTATAGACGTCGGACATGTCGGCGGCGGGCCAACCTAGTCCCGGGGTCGTGGAGACGACCCTATAGACGTCGGACATGTCGGCGGGGGGCCAAACTAGTCCCGGGGTCGTGGGGACGACCCTATAGTCGTCGGACAAGTCGGCGGCGGGCCAACCTAGTCCCGGGGTCGTGGGGACGACCCTATAGCCGTCGGACAAGTCGGCGGCGGGCCAACCTACTCCCGGGGTCGTGGGGACGACCCTATAGTCGTCGGACAAGTCGGCGGCGGGCCAACCTAGTCGCGGGATCGTGGGGACGACCCTATAGTCGTCGGACATGTCGGCGGCGGGCCAACCTAGTCCCGGGGTCGTGGAGACGACCCTATAGTCGTCGGACAAGTCGGCGGCGGGCCAACCTAGTCTCGTGGTCGTGGGGACGACCCTATAGGCGTCGGACATGTTGGCGGCTGGCCAGCTTTGGCCCGGGGTCGTGGGGACGACCCTATAGTCGTCGGACATGTCTGCGGCTGGCCAACCTAGTCCCGGGCCGTGGGAACGACCCTATAGTCGTCGGACAAGTCGGCGTCGGGCCAACTTGTCCCGGGGTCGTGGAGACGACCCTATAGACGTCGGACATGTCGGCGGCGGGCCAACCTAGTCCCGGGGTCGTGGGGACGACCCTATAGCCGTCGGACAAGTCGGCGGCGGGCCAACCTACTCCCGGGGTCGTGGGGACGACCCTATAGTCGTCGGACAAGTCGGCGGCGGGCCAACCTAGTCCCGGGGTCGTGGGGACGACCCTATAGTCGTCGGACATGTCGGCGGCTGGCCAACTTTGGCCCGTGGTCGTGGGGACGACCCTATAATCGTCGGACATGATGGTGGCGGGCCAATCTAGTCCCGGGGTCGTGGGGACGACCCAATAGTCGTCGGACATGTCGGCGGCTGGCCAATCTAGCCCCGCGGTCGTGGGGACGACCCTATAGTCGTCGGACAAGTCGGCGGCGGGCCAACCTAGTCCCGGGGTGGTGGGGACGACCCTATAGTCGTCGGACATGACGGTGGCGGGCCAATCTAGTCCCGGGGTCGTGGGGACGACCCTATAGTCTTCGGACATGCCGGCGGCTGGGCAACTTTGGCCCGTTGTCGTGGGGACGACCCTATAGTCGTCGGGCAAGTCGGTGGCTGGCCAACCTAGTCCCGGGATCGTGGGGACGACCCTATAGTCGTCGGACATGTCGGCGGCGGGCCAACCTAGTCCGGGGGTCGTGGAGACGACCCTATAGTCGTCAAACATGTCGGTGGCGGGCCAATCTAGTCCCGGGGTCGTGGGGCGACCCTATAGTCGTCGGACATGACGGTGGCGGGCCACTCTAGTCCCGCGGTCGTGGGGACGACCCTATAGGCGTCGGACAAGTCGGCGGCGGGCCAACCTAGTCCCGGGGTGGTGGGGACGACCCTATAGTCGTCGGACATGTCGGCGGCTGGGCAACATTGGCCCGTGGTCGTGGGGACGTCCCTATAGTCGCCGGACAAGTCGGCGGCGGGCCAACCTAGTTCCGGTGTCCTGGGGACGACCCTATAGTCGTCGGACATGACGGTGGCGGGCCAACCTAGTCCCGGGGTCGTGGAGACGACCCTATAGTCGTCGGACATGTCGGCGGCTTGCCAACCTAGTCCCGGGGTGGTAGGGACGACCCTATAGTCGTCGGACAAGTCGGCGGCGGGCCAACCTAGTCCCGCGGTCGTGGGGACGACCCTATAGTCGTCGGACATGATGGTGGCGGGCCATCTAGTCCCGGGGTCGTGGGGACGACCCTATAGTCGTCGGACAAGTCGGCGGCGGGCCATCCTAGCCCCGGTGTCGTGGGGACGACCATATAGTCGTCGGACATGTCGGCGGCTGACCAACTTTGGCCCGTGGTCGTGGCGACGACCCTATAGTCGTCGGACATGACGGTGGCGGGCCAATCTAGCCCCGGGGTCGTGGGGACGACCCTATAGTCGCCGGACAAGTCGGCGGCGGGCCAACCTAGTTCCGGTGTCCTGGGGACGACCCTATAGTCGTCGGACATGACGGTGGCGGGCCAACCTAGTCCCGGGGTCGTGGAGACGACCCTATAGTCGTCGGACATGTCGGCGGCTTGCCAACCTAGTCCCGGGGTGGTAGGGACGACCCTATAGTCGTCGGACAAGTCGGCGGCGGGCCAACCTAGTCCCGCGGTCGTGGGGACGACCCTATAGTCGTCGGACATGATGGTGGCGGGCCAATCTAGTCCCGGGGTCGTGGGGACGACCCTATAGTCGTCGGACAAGTCGGCGGCGGGCCATCCTAGCCCCGGTGTCGTGGGGACGACCATATAGTCGTCGGACATGTCGGCGGCTGACCAACTTTGGCCCGTGGTCGTGGCGACGACCCTATAGTCGTCGGACATGACGGTGGCGGGCCAATCTAGCCCCGGGGTCGTGGGGACGACCGTATAGTCGTCGGACATGTCGGCGGCTGGCCAACCCTTGTTCCGGCGTGGGAGGGACGACCCGATAGTCGTCGGACATGTCGGCGGCGGGCCAACCTAGTCCCGAGGTCGTGGAGACTACCCTATAGTCGTCGGTCATGACTGTGGCGGGGCAATCTAGTCCGGGGGTCGTGGGGACGATCCTGTTGTCGTCGGACATGACGGTGGTGGGCCAATCTATTCCCGGGGCCGTGGGGACGACCCTGTAGTCGTCGGACATGACGGTGGCGGGCCAATCTAGTCCCGGGGTCGTGGGGACGACCCTATAGTCGTCGGACAAGTCTGCGGCGGGCCAACCTAGTCCCGGGGTCGTGGAGACGACCCTATAGTCGTCGGACATGACGGTGGCGGGGCAATCTAGTCCGGGGGTCGTGGGGACGATCCTGTTGTCATCGGACATGACGGTGGCGGTCCAATATAGTCCCGGGGTAGTGGGGGCGACCCTATAGTCGTCGGACATGTCGGCGGCTGGGCAACTTTGGCCCGTGGTCGTGGGGACGTCCCTATAGTCGTCGGACAAGTCAGCGGCGGGCCAACCTAGTCCCGGGGTGGGAGGGACGACCCTATAGTCGTCGGACAAGTCGGCGGCGGGCCAACCTAGTCCCGGGGTCGTGGGGACGATCCTGTTGTCGTCGGACATGACGGTGGTGGGCCAATCTATTCCCGGGGCCGTGGGGACGACCCTGTAGTCGTCGGACATGACGGTGGTGGGCCAATCTAGTCCCGGGGTCGTGGGGACGACCCTATTGTCGTCGGACATGTCGGCGGCTGGCCAACCTAGTCCCGGGGTCGTGGGTACGATCCTATACTCGTCGGACATGACGGTGGCGGGCCACTCTAGTCCCGGGGTCATGGGGACGACCCAATAGTCGTCGGACATGTCGGCGGCTGACCAACTTTGGCCCGTGGTCGCGGGGACGACCCTATAGTCGTCGGACATGACGGTGGCGGGCCAATCTAGCTCCGTGATCGTGGGGACGACCCTATTGTCGTCGGACATGTCGGCGGCTGGCCAACCGAGTTCCGGGGTGGGAGGGACGACCCTATAGTCGTCGGACAAGTCGGCGGCGGGCCAACCTAGTCCCGGGGTCGTGGGGACGACCCTATAGGCGTCGGACAAGTCGGCGGCGGGCCAACCTAGTCGCGGGGTGGTGGGGACGACCCTATAGTCGTCGGACATGACTGTGGCGAGCCAATCTAGTCCCGGGGTCGTGGGGACGACCCTATAGTCGTCGGACATGACGGTGGCGGGCGAATCTAGCTCCGGGGTCGTGGGGACGACCCTATAGTCGTCGGACATGTCGGCGGCTGGCCAACCTAGTTCCGGGGTGGGAGGGACGACCCTATAGTCGTCGGACAAGTCGGCGGCGGGCCAACCTAGTCCCGGGGTCGTGGGGACGACCCTATAGGCGTCGGACAAGTCGGCGGCGGGCCAACCTAGTCGCGGGGTGGTGGGGACGACCCTATAGTCGTCGGACATGACTGTGGCGAGCCAATCTAGTCCCGGGGTCGTGGGGACGACCCTATAGTCGTCGGACATGACGGTGGCGGGCGAATCTAGTTCCGGGGTCGTGGGGACGACCCTATAGTCGTCGGACATGTCGGCGGCTGGCCAACCTAGTCCCGGGGTCGTGGGGACGACCCTATAGTCGTCGGACATGACGGTGGCCGGCCAATCTAGTCCCGGGGTCGTGGGGACGACCCTATAGTCGTCGGACATGTCGGCGGCTGGCCAACCTAGTTCCGGGGTGGGAGGGACGACCCTATAGTCGTCGGACAAGTCGGCGGCGGGCCAACCTAGTCCCGGGGTCGTGGGGACGACCCTATAGTCGTCGGACATGACGGTGGCGGGCGAATCTAGCTCCGGGGCGGCGGTGGGGACGACCCTATTGTCGTCGGACATGTCGGCGGCTGGCCAACCTAGTTCCGGGGTGGGAGGGACGACCCTATAGTCGTCGGACAAGTCGGCGGCGGGCCAACCCAGTCCCGGGGTCGTGGGGCCGACCCTATAGTCGTCGGACATGACGGTGGCGGGCCAATCTAGCTCCGGGGTCGTGGGAACGACCCTATAGTCGTCGGACATGTCGGCGGCTGGCCAACCTAGTTCCGGGGTGGGAGGGACGACCCTATGGTCGTCGGACAAGTCGGCGGCGGGCCAACCTAGTCCCGGGGTCGTGGGGACGACCCTATAGTCGTCGGACATGACGGTGGCCGGCCAATCTAGTCCCGGGGTCGTGGGGACGACCCTATAGTCGTCGGACATGATGGTGGCGGGACAATCTAGTCCCGGGGTCGTGGAGACGACCCTATAGTCGTCGGACATGTCGGCGGCTGGCCAGCTTTGGCCCGTGTTCGTGGGGACGACCCTATAGTCGTCGGACATGTCGGCGGCTGGCCAACCTAGTCCCGGGGTCGTGGAGACGACCCTATAGTCGTCGGACATGTCGGCGGCTGGCCAGCTTTGGCCCGTGGTCGTGGGGACGACCCTATTGTCGTCGGACATGACGGTGGCGGGCCAATCTAGTCCCGGGGTCGTGCGGACGACCCTATGGTCGTCGGACATGTCGGCGGCTGGTCAACTTTGGCCCGTGGTCGTGGGGACGACCCTATAGTCGTCGGATATGTCGGAGGCTGGCCAACCTAGTCCCGGGGTCGTGGGGACGACCCTATAGTCGTCGGACAAGTCGGCGGCGGGCCAACCTAGTCCCGGGGTCGTGGGGCGACCCTATAGTCGTCGGACATGTCGGTGACGGGCCAATCTAGACCCGGGGTCGTGGGGACGACCCTATAGTCGTCGGACATGTCGGCGGCTGGCCAGCTTTGGCCCGTGGTCGTGGGGACGACCCTATAGTCGTCGGACATGTCGGCGGCGGGCCAATCTAGTCCCGGGGTCGTGGGGACGACCCTATAGTCGTCGGACATGTCTGCGGCTGGCCAACCTAGTTCCGGGGTCGTGGGGACGACTCTATAGTCGTCAGACAAGTCGGCGGCGGGCCAACCTAGTCCCGGGGTCGTGGAGACGAACCTATAGACGTCGGACATGTGGGCGGCGGGCCAACCTAGTCCCGGGGTCGTGGGGACGACCCTATAGTCGTCGGACATGACGGTGGCGGGCCAATCTAGTCCCGGGGTCGTGGGGACGACCCTATAGTCGTCGGACATGTCTGCGGCTGGCCAACATAGTCCCGGGTCGTGGGGACGACCCTATAGTCGGCGGACATGTCGGCGGCTGGGCAACATTGGCCCGTGGTCGTGGAGACGACCCTATAGTTATCGGACATGACGGTGCCGGGGCAATCTAGCCCCGGGGTCGTGGGAACGACCCTATATTCTTCGGACATGTCGGCGGCGGGCCAACCTAGACCCGGGGTCGTGGGGACGACCCTATAGTCGTCGGACATGTCGGCGGCAGGGCAACTTTGGCCCGTGGTCGTGGGGACGACCCTATAGTCGTCGGACATGACGGTGGCCGGCCAATCTAGTCCCGGGGTCGTGGGGACGACCCTATAGTCGTCGGACATGTCGGCGGCTGGCCAACCTAGTTCCGGGGTGGGAGGGACGACCCTATAGTCGTCGGACAAGTCGGCGGCGGGCCAACCTAGTCCCGGGGTCGTGGGGACGACCCTATAGTCGTCGGACATGACGGTGGCGGGCGAATCTAGCTCCGGGGTCGTGGGGACGACCCTATTGTCGTCGGACATGTCGGCGGCTGGCCAACCTAGTTCCGGGGTGGGAGGGACGACCCTATAGTCGTCGGACAAGTCGGCGGCGGGCCAACCCAGTCCCGGGGTCGTGGGGCCGACCCTATAGTCGTCGGACATGACGGTGGCGGGCCAATCTAGCTCCGGGGTCGTGGGAACGACCCTATAGTCGTCGGACATGTCGGCGGCTGGCCAACCTAGTTCCGGGGTGGGAGGGACGACCCTATGGTCGTCGGACAAGTCGGCGGCGGGCCAACCTAGTCCCGGGGTCGTGGGGACGACCCTATAGTCGTCGGACATGACGGTGGCCGGCCAATCTAGTCCCGGGGTCGTGGGGACGACCCTATAGTCGTCGGACATGATGGTGGCGGGACAATCTAGTCCCGGGGTCGTGGAGACGACCCTATAGTCGTCGGACATGTCGGCGGCTGGCCAGCTTTGGCCCGTGTTCGTGGGGACGACCCTATAGTCGTCGGACATGTCGGCGGCTGGCCAACCTAGTCCCGGGGTCGTGGAGACGACCCTATAGTCGTCGGACATGTCGGCGGCTGGCCAGCTTTGGCCCGTGGTCGTGGGGACGACCCTATTGTCGTCGGACATGACGGTGGCGGGCCAATCTAGTCCCGGGGTCGTGCGGACGACCCTATGGTCGTCGGACATGTCGGCGGCTGGTCAACTTTGGCCCGTGGTCGTGGGGACGACCCTATAGTCGTCGGATATGTCGGAGGCTGGCCAACCTAGTCCCGGGGTCGTGGGGACGACCCTATAGTCGTCGGACAAGTCGGCGGCGGGCCAACCTAGTCCCGGGGTCGTGGGGCGACCCTATAGTCGTCGGACATGTCGGTGACGGGCCAATCTAGACCCGGGGTCGTGGGGACGACCCTATAGTCGTCGGACATGTCGGCGGCTGGCCAGCTTTGGCCCGTGGTCGTGGGGACGACCCTATAGTCGTCGGACATGTCGGCGGCGGGCCAATCTAGTCCCGGGGTCGTGGGGACGACCCTATAGTCGTCGGACATGTCTGCGGCTGGCCAACCTAGTTCCGGGGTCGTGGGGACGACTCTATAGTCGTCAGACAAGTCGGCGGCGGGCCAACCTAGTCCCGGGGTCGTGGAGACGAACCTATAGACGTCGGACATGTGGGCGGCGGGCCAACCTAGTCCCGGGGTCGTGGGGACGACCCTATAGTCGTCGGACATGACGGTGGCGGGCCAATCTAGTCCCGGGGTCGTGGGGACGACCCTATAGTCGTCGGACATGTCTGCGGCTGGCCAACATAGTCCCGGGTCGTGGGGACGACCCTATAGTCGGCGAACATGTCGGCGGCTGGGCAACATTGGCCCGTGGTCGTGGAGACGACCCTATAGTTATCGGACATGACGGTGCCGGGGCAATCTAGCCCCGGGGTCGTGGGAACGACCCTATATTCTTCGGACATGTCGGCGGCGGGCCAACCTAGACCCGGGGTCGTGGGGACGACCCTATAGTCGTCGGACATGTCGGCGGCAGGGCAACTTTGGCCCGTGGTCGTGGGGACGACCCTATAGTCGTCGGACATGACGGTGGCCGGCCAATCTAGTCCCGGGGTCGTGGGGACGACCCTATAGTCGTCGGACATGTCGGCGGCTGGCCAACCTAGTTCCGGGGTGGGAGGGACGACCCTATAGTCGTCGGACAAGTCGGCGGCGGGCCAACCTAGTCCCGGGGTCGTGGGGACGACCCTATAGTCGTCGGACATGACGGTGGCGGGCGAATCTAGCTCCGGGGTCGTGGGGACGACCCTATTGTCGTCGGACATGTCGGCGGCTGGCCAACCTAGTTCCGGGGTGGGAGGGACGACCCTATAGTCGTCGGACAAGTCGGCGGCGGGCCAACCCAGTCCCGGGGTCGTGGGGCCGACCCTATAGTCGTCGGACATGACGGTGGCGGGCCAATCTAGCTCCGGGGTCGTGGGAACGACCCTATAGTCGTCGGACATGTCGGCGGCTGGCCAACCTAGTTCCGGGGTGGGAGGGACGACCCTATGGTCGTCGGACAAGTCGGCGGCGGGCCAACCTAGTCCCGGGGTCGTGGGGACGACCCTATAGTCGTCGGACATGACGGTGGCCGGCCAATCTAGTCCCGGGGTCGTGGGGACGACCCTATAGTCGTCGGACATGATGGTGGCGGGACAATCTAGTCCCGGGGTCGTGGAGACGACCCTATAGTCGTCGGACATGTCGGCGGCCGGCCAATCTAGTCCCGGGGTCGTGAGGACGACCCTATAGTCGTCGGACATGTCTGCGGCTGGCCAACCTAGTCCCGGGTCGTGGGGACGACCCTATAGTCGTTGGACATGTCGGCGGCTGGGCAACTTTGGCCCGTGGTCGTGGGGACGACCCTATAGTCGTCGGACATGTCGGCGGCTGGCCAACATTGGCCCGGGTCGTGGGGACGACCCTATAGTCATCGGACATGACGGTGCCGGGGCAATCTAGCCCCGGGGTCGTGGGAACGACCCTATATTCTTCGGACATGTCGGCGGCGGGCCAACATAGTCCCGGGGTCGTGGGGACGACCCTATAGTCGTCGGACATGTCGGCGGCTGGCCAGCTTTGGCCCGGGGTCGTGGGGACGACCCTATAGTCGTCGGACATGTCGGCGGCAGGGCATCTTTGGCCCGTGGTCGCGGGGACGACCCTATAGTCGTCGGACATGACGGTGGCGGGCCAATCTTGTCCCGGGGTCGTGGGGACGACACTATAGTCGTCGGAGATGTCTGCGGCTGGCCAACCTAGTCCCGGGCCGTGGGGACGACCCTATAGTCGTCGCACAAGTCGGCGGCGGGCCAACCTAGTCCCGGGGTCGTGGAGACGACCCTATAGACGTCGGACATGTCGGCGGGGGGGCCAAACTAGTCCCGGGGTCGTGGGGACGACCCTATAGTCGTCGGACAAGTCGGCGGCGGGCCAACCTAGTCCCGGGGTCGTGGGGACGAACCTATAGCCGTCGGACAAGTCGGCGGCGGGCCAACCTACTCCCGGGGTCGTGGGGACGACCCTATAGTCGTCGGACAAGTCGGCGGCGGGCCAACCTAGTCGCGGGATCGTGGGGACGACCCTATAGTCGTCGGACATGTCGGCGGCGGGCCAACCTAGTCCCGGGGTCGTGGAGACGACCCTATAGTCGTCGGACAAGTCGGCGGCGGGCCAACCTAGTCTCGTGGTCGTGGGGACGACCCTATAGGCGTCGGACATGTTGGCGGCTGGCCAGCTTTGGCCCGGGGTCGTGGGGACGACCCTATAGTCGTCGGACATGTCTGCGGCTGGCCAACCTAGTCCCGGGCCGTGGGAACGACCCTATAGTCGTCGGACAAGTCGGCGTCGGGCCAACTTGTCCCGGGGTCGTGGAGACGACCCTATAGACGTCGGACATGTCGGCGGCGGGCCAACCTAGTCCCGGGGCGTGGGGACGACCCTATAGCCGTCGGACAAGTCGGCGGCGGGCCAACCTACTCCCGGGGTCGTGGGGACGACCCTATAGTCGTCGGACAAGTCGGCGGCGGGCCAACCTAGTCCCGGGGTCGTGGGGACGACCCTATAGTCGTCGGACATGTCGGCGGCTGGCCAACTTTGGCCCGTGGTCGTGGGGACGACCCTATAATCGTCGGACATGATGGTGGCGGGCCAATCTAGTCCCGGGGTCGTGGGGACGACCCAATAGTCGTCGGACATGTCGGCGGCTGGCCAATCTAGCCCCGCGGTCGTGGGGACGACCCTATAGTCGTCGGACAAGTCGGCGGCGGGCCAACCTAGTCCCGGGGTGGTGGGGACGACCCTATAGTCGTCGGACATGACGGTGGCGGGCCAATCTAGTCCCGGGGTCGTGGGGACGACCCTATAGTCTTCGGACATGCCGGCGGCTGGGCAACTTTGGCCCGTTGTCGTGGGGACGACCCTATAGTCGTCGGGCAAGTCGGTGGCTGGCCAACCTAGTCCCGGGATCGTGGGGACGACCCTATAGTCGTCGGACATGTCGGCGGCGGGCCAACCTAGTCCGGGGGTCGTGGAGACGACCCTATAGTCGTCAAACATGTCGGTGGCGGGCCAATCTAGTCCCGGGGTCGTGGGGCGACCCTATAGTCGTCGGACATGACGGTGGCGGGCCACTCTAGTCCCGCGGTCGTGGGGACGACCCTATAGGCGTCGGACAAGTCGGCGGCGGGCCAACCTAGTCCCGGGGTGGTGGGGACGACCCTATAGTCGTCGGACATGACGGTGGCGGGCCAATCTAGTCCCGGGGTCGTGGGGACGACCCTATAGTCTTCGGACATGCCGGCGGCTGGGCAACTTTGGCCCGTTGTCGTGGGGACGACCCTATAGTCGTCGGGCAAGTCGGTGGCTGGCCAACCTAGTCCCGGGATCGTGGGGACGACCCTATAGTCGTCGGACATGTCGGCGGCGGGCCAACCTAGTCCGGGGGTCGTGGAGACGACCCTATAGTCGTCGGACATGTCGGTTGCGGGCCAACCTAGTCCGGGGGTCGTGGAGACGACCCTATAGTCGTCGGACATGTCGGCGGCTGGTCAACCTAGTTCCGGGGTGGGAGGGACGACCCTATAGTCCTCGGACAAGTCGGAGGCGGGCCAACATAGTCCCGGGGTCGTGGGGACGACCCTATAGTCGTGGGACAAGTCGGCGGCGGGCCAACATAGTCCCGGGGTCGTGGGGACGACCCTATAGTCGTCGGACATGTCGGCGGCGGGCCAACCTAGTCCCGGGATCATGGGGCGACCCTATAGTCGCCGGACATGTCGGCGGCTGGCCAATCTCGCCCCGCGGTCGTGGGGACGACCCTATAGGCGTCGGACAAGTCGGCGGCGGGCCAACCTAGTCGCGGGGTGGTGGGGACGACCCTATAATCGTCGGACATGATGGTGGCGGGCCAATCTAGTCCCGGGGTCGTGGGGACGACCCTATAGTCGTCGGACAAGTCGGCGGCGGGCCAACCTAGTTCCGGTGTCCTGGGGACGACCCTATAGTCGTCGGACATGACGGTGGCGGGCCAATCTAGTCCCGAGGTCGTGGGGACGACCCTATAGTCGTCGGACATGTCGGCGGCTGGGCAACATTGGCCCGTGGTCGTGGGGACGTCCCTATAGTCGCCGGACAAGTCGGCGGCGGGCCAACCTAGTTCCGGTGTCCTGGGGACGACCCTATAGTCGTCGGACATGACGGTGGCGGGCCAACCTAGTCCCGGGGTCGTGGAGACGACCCTATAGTCGTCGGACATGTCGGCGGCTTGCCAACCTAGTCCCGGGGTGGTAGGGACGACCCTATAGTCGTCGGACAAGTCGGCGGCGGGCCAACCTAGTCCCGCGGTCGTGGGGACGACCCTATAGTCGTCGGACATGATGGTGGCGGGCCATCTAGTCCCGGGGTCGTGGGGACGACCCTATAGTCGTCGGACAAGTCGGCGGCGGGCCATCCTAGCCCCGGTGTCGTGGGGACGACCATATAGTCGTCGGACATGTCGGCGGCTGACCAACTTTGGCCCGTGGTCGTGGCGACGACCCTATAGTCGTCGGACATGACGGTGGCGGGCCAATCTAGCCCCGGGGTCGTGGGGACGACCCTATAGTCGCCGGACAAGTCGGCGGCGGGCCAACCTAGTTCCGGTGTCCTGGGGACGACCCTATAGTCGTCGGACATGACGGTGGCGGGCCAACCTAGTCCCGGGGTCGTGGAGACGACCCTATAGTCGTCGGACATGTCGGCGGCTTGCCAACCTAGTCCCGGGGTGGTAGGGACGACCCTATAGTCGTCGGACATGTCGGCGGCGGGCCAACCTAGTCCCGCGGTCGTGGGGACGACCCTATAGTCGTCGGACATGATGGTGGCGGGCCAATCTAGTCCCGGGGTCGTGGGGACGACCCTATAGTCGTCGGACAAGTCGGCGGCGGGCCATCCTAGCCCCGGTGTCGTGGAGACGACCATATAGTCGTCGGACATGTCGGCGGCTGACCAACTTTGGCCCGTGGTCGTGGCGACGACCCTATAGTCGTCGGACATGACGGTGGCGGGCCAATCTAGCCCCGGGGTCGTGGGGACGACCCTATAGTCGCCGGACAAGTCGGCGGCGGGCCAACCTAGTTCCGGTGTCCTGGGGACGACCCTATAGTCGTCGGACATGACGGTGGCGGGCCAACCTAGTCCCGGGGTCGTGGAGACGACCCTATAGTCGTCGGACATGTCGGCGGCTTGCCAACCTAGTCCCGGGGTGGTAGGGACGACCCTATAGTCGTCGGACAAGTCGGCGGCGGGCCAACCTAGTCCCGCGGTCGTGGGGACGACCCTATAGTCGTCGGACATGATGGTGGCGGGCCAATCTAGTCCCGGGGTCGTGGGGACGACCCTATAGTCGTCGGACAAGTCGGCGGCGGGCCATCCTAGCCCCGGTGTCGTGGGGACGACCATATAGTCGTCGGACATGTCGGCGGCTGACCAACTTTGGCCCGTGGTCGTGGCGACGACCCTATAGTCGTCGGACATGACGGTGGCGGGCCAATCTAGCCCCGGGGTCGTGGGGACGACCGTATAGTCGTCGGACATGTCGGCGGCTGGCCAACCCTTGTTCCGGCGTGGGAGGGACGACCCGATAGTCGTCGGACATGTCGGCGGCGGGCCAACCTAGTCCCGAGGTCGTGGAGACTACCCTATAGTCGTCGGTCATGACTGTGGCGGGGCAATCTAGTCCGGGGGTCGTGGGGACGATCCTGTTGTCGTCGGACATGACGGTGGTGGGCCAATCTATTCCCGGGGCCGTGGGGACGACCCTGTAGTCGTCGGAAATGACGGTGGCGGGCCAATCTAGTCCCGGGGTCGTGGGGACGACCCTATAGTCGTCGGACAAGTCTGCGGCGGGCCAACCTAGTCCCGGGGTCGTGGAGACGACCCTATAGTCGTCGGACATGACGGTGGCGGGGCAATCTAGTCCGGGGGTCGTGGGGACGATCCTGTTGTCATCGGACATGACGGTGGCGGTCCAATATAGTCCCGGGGTAGTGGGGGCGACCCTATAGTCGTCGGACATGTCGGCGGCTGGGCAACTTTGGCCCGTGGTCGTGGGGACGTCCCTATAGTCGTCGGACAAGTCAGCGGCGGGCCAACCTAGTCCCGGGGTGGGAGGGACGACCCTATAGTCGTCGGACAAGTCGGCGGCGGGCCAACCTAGTCCCGGGGTCGTGGGGACGATCCTGTTGTCGTCGGACATGACGGTGGTGGGCCAATCTATTCCCGGGGCCGTGGGGACGACCCTGTAGTCGTCGGACATGACGGTGGTGGGCCAATCTAGTCCCGGGGTCGTGGGGACGACCCTATTGTCGTCGGACATGTCGGCGGCTGGCCAACCTAGTCCCGGGGTCGTGGGTACGATCCTATACTCGTCGGACATGACGGTGGCGGGCCACTCTAGTCCCGGGGTCATGGGGACGACCCAATAGTCGTCGGACATGTCGGCGGCTGACCAACTTTGGCCCGTGGTCGCGGGGACGACCCTATAGTCGTCGGACATGACGGTGGCGGGCCAATCTAGCTCCGTGATCGTGGGGACGACCCTATTGTCGTCGGACATGTCGGCGGCTGGCCAACCGAGTTCCGGGGTGGGAGGGACGACCCTATAGTCGTCGGACAAGTCGGCGGCGGGCCAACCTAGTCCCGGGGTCGTGGGGACGACCCTATAGGCGTCGGACAAGTCGGCGGCGGGCCAACCTAGTCGCGGGGTGGTGGGGACGACCCTATAGTCGTCGGACATGACTGTGGCGAGCCAATCTAGTCCCGGGGTCGTGGGGACGACCCTATAGTCGTCGGACATGACGGTGGCGGGCGAATCTAGCTCCGGGGTCGTGGGGACGACCCTATAGTCGTCGGACATGTCGGCGGCTGGCCAACCTAGTTCCGGGGTGGGAGGGACGACCCTATAGTCGTCGGACAAGTCGGCGGCGGGCCAACCTAGTCCCGGGGTCGTGGGGACGACCCTATAGGCGTCGGACAAGTCGGCGGCGGGCCAACCTAGTCGCGGGGTGGTGGGGACGACCCTATAGTCGTCGGACATGACTGTGGCGAGCCAATCTAGTCCCGGGGTCGTGGGGACGACCCTATAGTCGTCGGACATGACGGTGGCGGGCGAATCTAGTTCCGGGGTCGTGGGGACGACCCTATAGTCGTCGGACATGTCGGCGGCTGGCCAACCTAGTCCCGGGGTCGTGGGGACGACCCTATAGTCGTCGGACATGACGGTGGCCGGCCAATCTAGTCCCGGGGTCGTGGGGACGACCCTATAGTCGTCGGACATGTCGGCGGCTGGCCAACCTAGTTCCGGGGTGGGAGGGACGACCCTATAGTCGTCGGACAAGTCGGCGGCGGGCCAACCTAGTCCCGGGGTCGTGGGGACGACCCTATAGTCGTCGGACATGACGGTGGCGGGCGAATCTAGCTCCGGGGTCGTGGGGACGACCCTATTGTCGTCGGACATGTCGGCGGCTGGCCAACCTAGTTCCGGGGTGGGAGGGACGACCCTATAGTCGTCGGACAAGTCGGCGGCGGGCCAACCCAGTCCCGGGGTCGTGGGGCCGACCCTATAGTCGTCGGACATGACGGTGGCGGGCCAATCTAGCTCCGGGGTCGTGGGAACGACCCTATAGTCGTCGGACATGTCGGCGGCTGGCCAACCTAGTTCCGGGGTGGGAGGGACGACCCTATGGTCGTCGGACAAGTCGGCGGCGGGCCAACCTAGTCCCGGGGTCGTGGGGACGACCCTATAGTCGTCGGACATGACGGTGGCCGGCCAATCTAGTCCCGGGGTCGTGGGGACGACCCTATAGTCGTCGGACATGATGGTGGCGGGACAATCTAGTCCCGGGGTCGTGGGGACGACCCTATAGTCGTCGAACATGATGGTGGCGGGCCAACCTAGTCCCGGGGTCGTGGGGACGACCCTATAGTCATCGGACATGACGGTGGCGGGCCAATCTAGTCCCGGGGTCGTGGGGACGACCCTATAGGCTTCGGACATGTCGGCGGCGGGCCAGCGTACGCCCAGGGTCGTAGGGACGAACCTATAGTCGTCGGACTAGTCGGCGGCGGGCCAACCTAGTCCCGGGGTCGTGGGGACGACTCTATAGTCGTCGGAGAAGTCGGCGGCGGGTCATCCTAGTCCCGGGGTCGTGGGGACGACCCTATAGTCGTCGGACAAGTCGGCGGCGGGCCAACCTAGTCCCGGGGTCGTGGGGACGACCCTATAGTCGTCGGACATGTCGGCGGCTGGCCAACTTTGGCCCGTGGTCGTGGGGACGACCCTATAATCGTCGGACATGATGGTGGCGGGCCAATCTAGTCCCGGGGTCGTGGGGACGACCCAATAGTCGTCGGACATGTCGGCGGCTGGCCAATCTAGCCCCGCGGTCGTGGGGACGACCCTATAGTCGTCGGACAAGTCGGCGGCGGGCCAACCTAGTCCCGGGGTGGTGGGGACGACCCTATAGTCGTCGGACATGACGGTGGCGGGCCAATCTAGTCCCGGGGTCGTGGGGACGACCCTATAGTCTTCGGACATGCCGGCGGCTGGGCAACTTTGGCCCGTTGTCGTGGGGACGACCCTATAGTCGTCGGGCAAGTCGGTGGCTGGCCAACCTAGTCCCGGGATCGTGGGGACGACCCTATAGTCGTCGGACATGTCGGCGGCGGGCCAACCTAGTCCGGGGGTCGTGGAGACGACCCTATAGTCGTCAAACATGTCGGTGGCGGGCCAATCTAGTCCCGGGGTCGTGGGGCGACCCTATAGTCGTCGGACATGACGGTGGCGGGCCACTCTAGTCCCGCGGTCGTGGGGACGACCCTATAGGCGTCGGACAAGTCGGCGGCGGGCCAACCTAGTCCCGGGGTGGTGGGGACGACCCTATAGTCGTCGGACATGACGGTGGCGGGCCAATCTAGTCCCGGGGTCGTGGGGACGACCCTATAGTCTTCGGACATGCCGGCGGCTGGGCAACTTTGGCCCGTTGTCGTGGGGACGACCCTATAGTCGTCGGGCAAGTCGGTGGCTGGCCAACCTAGTCCCGGGATCGTGGGGACGACCCTATAGTCGTCGGACATGTCGGCGGCGGGCCAACCTAGTCCGGGGGTCGTGGAGACGACCCTATAGTCGTCGGACATGTCGGTTGCGGGCCAACCTAGTCCGGGGGTCGTGGAGACGACCCTATAGTCGTCGGACATGTCGGCGGCTGGTCAACCTAGTTCCGGGGTGGGAGGGACGACCCTATAGTCCTCGGACAAGTCGGAGGCGGGCCAACATAGTCCCGGGGTCGTGGGGACGACCCTATAGTCGTGGGACAAGTCGGCGGCGGGCCAACATAGTCCCGGGGTCGTGGGGACGACCCTATAGTCGTCGGACATGTCGGCGGCGGGCCAACCTAGTCCCGGGATCATGGGGCGACCCTATAGTCGCCGGACATGTCGGCGGCTGGCCAATCTCGCCCCGCGGTCGTGGGGACGACCCTATAGGCGTCGGACAAGTCGGCGGCGGGCCAACCTAGTCGCGGGGTGGTGGGGACGACCCTATAATCGTCGGACATGATGGTGGCGGGCCAATCTAGTCCCGGGGTCGTGGGGACGACCCTATAGTCGTCGGACAAGTCGGCGGCGGGCCAACCTAGTTCCGGTGTCCTGGGGACGACCCTATAGTCGTCGGACATGACGGTGGCGGGCCAATCTAGTCCCGAGGTCGTGGGGACGACCCTATAGTCGTCGGACATGTCGGCGGCAGGGCATCTTTGGCCCGTGGTCGCGGGAACGACCCTATAGTCGTCGGACATGTCGGCGGCTGGCCAACCTAGTCCCGGGGTCGTGGAGACGACCCTATAGTCGTCGGACATGTCGGCGGCAGGGCATCTTTGGCCCGTGGTCGTGGGGGCGGCCCTATAGTCGTCGGACATGACGGTGGCGGGCCAATCTAGTACCGGGGTCGTGGGGACGACCCTATAGTCGTCGGACATGTCTGCGGCTGGCCAACCTAGTCCCGGGCCGTGGGGACGACCCTATAGTCGTCGGACAAGTCGGCGGCGGGCCAACCTACTCCCGGGGTCGTGGGGACGACCCTATAGCCGTCGGACAAGTCGGCGGCGGGCCAACCTACTCCCGGGGTCGTGGGGACGACCCTTTAGTCGTCGGAAAAGTCGGCGGCGGGCCAACCTAGACCCGGGGTCGTGGGGACGACCCTATAGTCGTCGGACATGTCGGCGGCAGGGCATCTTTGGCCCGTGGTCGCGGGAACGACCCTATAGTCGTCGGACATGTCGGCGGCAGGCCAACCTAGTCCCGGGGTCGTGGAGACGACCCTATAGTCGTCGGACAAGTCGGCGGCGGGCCAACCTAGTCCCGGGGTCGTGGGGACGACCCTATAGTCGTCGGACAAGACGGCGGCGGGCCAACCTAGACCCGGGGTCGTGGGAACGACCCTATAGTCGTCGGACATGTCGGCGGCAGGGCATCTTTGGCCCGTGGTCGCGGGAACGACCCTATAGTCGTCGGACATGTCGGCGGCTGGCCAACCTAGTCCCGGGGTCGTGGAGACGACCCTATAGACGTCGGACATGTCGGCGGCGGGCCAACCTAGTCCCGGGTTCGTGGGGACGACCCTATAGTCGTCGGACATGTCGGCGGCAGGGCATCTTTGGCCCGTGGTCGCGGGGACGACCCTATAGTCGTCGGACATGTCGGCGGCTGGCCAACCTAGTCCCGGGGTCGTGGAGACGACCCTATAGTCGTCGGACAAGTCGGCGGCGGGCCAACCTAGTCCCGGGGTCGTGGGGACGACCCTATAGTCGTCGGACATGTCGGCGGCGGGACAACGTATGCCCAGGGTCGTAGACACGAACCTATATTCGTCGGACATGACGGTGGCGGGCCAATCTAGTCCCGGGGTCGTGGAGACGACCCTATAGTCGTCGGACATGTCGGCGGCTGGCCAGCTTTGGCCCGTGGTCGTGGGGACGACCCTATAGTCGTCGGACATGTCGGCGGCTGGCCAACCTAGTCCCGGGGTCGTGGAGACGACCCTATAGTCGTCGGACATGTCGGCGGCTGGCCAGCTTTGGCCCGTGGTCGTGGGGACGACCCTATTGTCGTCGGACATGACGGTGGCGGGCCAATCTAGTCCCGGGGTCGTGCGGACGACCCTATAGTTGTCGGACATGTCGGCGGCAGGTCAACTTTGGCCCGTGGTCGTGGGGACGACACTATAGCCGTCGGACAAGTCGGCGGCGGGCCAACCTACTCCCGGGGTCGTGGGGTCGACCCTATAGTCGTCGGAAAAGTCGGCGGCGGGCCAACCTAGTCCAGGGGTCGTGGAGACGACCCTATAGACGTCGGACATGTCGTCGGCGGGCCAACCTAGTCCCGGGGTCGTGGGGACGACCCTATAGTCGTCGGACATGTCGGCGGCAGGGCATCTTTGGCCCGTGGTCGTGGGGGCGACCCTATAGTCGTCGGACATGACGGTGGCGGGCCAATCTAGTACCGGGGTCGTGGGGACGACCCTATAGTCGTCGGACATGTCTGCGGCTGGCCAACCTAGTCCCGGGCCGTGGGGACGACCCTATAGTCGTCGGACAAGTCGGCGGCGGGCCAACCTAGTCCAGGGGTCGTGGAGACGACCCTATATACGTCGGACATGTCGACGGCGGGCCAACCTAGTCCCGGGGTCGTGGGGACGACCCTATAGACGTCGGACATGTCGTCGGCGGGCCAACCTAGTCCCGGGGTCGTGGGGACGACCCTATAGTCGTCGGACATGTCGGCGGCAGGGCATCTTTGGCCCGTGGTCGCGGGGACGACCCTATAGTCGTCGGACATGTCGGCGGCTGGACAACCTAGTCCCGGGGTCGTGGAGACGACCCTATAGTCGTCGGACAAGTCGGCGGCGGGCCAACCTAGTCCCGGGGTCGTGGAGACGACCCTATAGACGTCGGACATGTCGGCGGCGGGCCAACCTAGTCCCGGGGTCGTGGGGACGACCCTATAGTCGTCGGATATGTCGGCGGCAGGGCATCTTTGGCCCGTGGTCGCGGGGACGACCCTATAGTCGTCGGACATGTCGGCGGCTGGCCAACCTAGTCCCGGGGTCGTGGAGACGACCCTATAGTCGTCGGACAAGTCGGCGGCGGGCCAACCTAGTCCCGGGGTCGTGGGGACGACCCTATAGCCGTCGGACAAGTCGGCGGCGGGCCAACCTACTCCCGGGGTCGTGGGGACGACCCTATAGTCGTCGGACAAGTCGGCGGCGGGCCAACTTAGTCCCGGGGTCGTGGGGACGACCCTATAGCCGTCGGACAAGTCGGCGGCGGGCCAACCTAGTCCCGGGGTCGTGGAGACGACCCTATAGACGTCGGACATGTCGGCGGCGGGCCAACCTAGTCCCGGGGTCGTGGGGACGACCCTATAGTCGTCGGACATGTCGGCGGCAGGGCATCTTTGGCCCGTGTTCGCGGGGACGACCCTATAGTCGTCGGACATGTCGGCGGCTGGCCAACCTAGTCCCGGGGTCGTGGAGACGACCCTATAGTCGTCGGACAAGTCGGCGGCGGGCCAACCTAGTCCCGGGGTCGTGGGGACGACCCTATAGTCGTCGGACATGTCGGCGGCGGGACAACGTATGCCCAGGGTCATAGGCACGAACCTATATTCGTCGGACATGACGGTGGCGGACCAATCTAGTCCCGGGGTCGTGGAGACGACCCTATAGTCGTCGGACATGTCGGCGGCTGGCCAGCTTTGGCCCGTGTTCGTGGGGACGACCCTATAGTCGTCGGACATGTCGGCGGCTGGCCAACCTAGTCCCGGGGTCGTGGAGACGACCCTATAGTCGTCGGACATGTCGGCGGCTGGCCAGCTTTGGCCCGTGGTCGTGGGGACGACCCTATTGTCGTCGGACATGACGGTGGCGGGCCAATCTAGTCCCGGGGTCGTGCGGACGACCCTATGGTCGTCGGACATGTCGGCGGCTGGCCAATCTAGTCCCGGGGTCGTGGGGACGACCCTATAGTCGTCGGACATGTCTGCGGCTGGCCAACCTAGTCCCGGGGTCGTGGGGCGACCCTATAGTCGTCGGACATGTCGGTGACGGGCCAATCTAGACCCGGGGTCGTGGGGACGACCCTATAGTCGTCGGACATGTCGGCGGCTGGCCAGCTTTGGCCCGTGGTCGTGGGGACGACCCTATAGTCGTCGGACATGTCGGCGGCGGGCCAATCTAGTCCCGGGGTCGTGGGGACGACCCTATAGTCGTCGGACATGTCTGCGGCTGGCCAACCTAGTTCCGGGGTCGTGGGGACGACTCTATAGTCGTCGGACATGACGGTGGCGGGCCAATCTAGTCCCGGGGTCGTGGGGACGACCCTATAGTCGTCGGACATGTCTGCGGCTGGCCAACATAGTCCCGGGTCGTGGGGACGACCCTATAGTCGTCGGACATGTCTGCGGCTGGCCAACATAGTCCCGGGTCGTGGGGACGACCCTATAGTCGTCGGACATGTCTGCGGCTGGCCAACATAGTCCCGGGTCGTGGGGACGACCCTATAGTCGTCGGACATGACGGTGGCGGGCCAATCTAGTCCCGGGGTCGTGGGGACGACCCTATAGTCGTCGGACATGTCTGCGGCTGGCCAACATAGTCCCGGGTCGTGGGGACGACCCTATAGTCGGCGGACATGTCGGCGGCTGGGCAACATTGGCCCGTGGTCGTGGAGACGACCCTATAGTTATCGGACATGACGGTGCCGGGGCAATCTAGCCCCGGGGTCGTGGGAACGACCCTATATTCTTCGGACATGTCGGCGGCGGGCCAACCTAGACCCGGGGTCGTGGGGACGACCCTATAGTCGTCGGACATGTCGGCGGCAGGGCAACTTTGGCCCGTGGTCGTGGGGGCGACCCTATAGTCGTCGGACATGACGGTGGCGGGCCAATCTAGTCCCGGGGTCGTGAGGACGACCCTATAGTCGTCGGACATGTCTGCGGCTGGCCAACCTAGTCCCGGGTCGTGGGGACGACCCTATAGTCGTTGGACATGTTGGCGGCTGGGCAACTTTGGCCCGTGGTCGTGGGGACGACCCTATAGTCGTCGGACATGTCGGCGGCTGGCCAACATTGGCCCGGGTCGTGGGGACGACCCTATAGTCATCGGACATGACGGTGCCGGGGCAATCTAGCCCCGGGGTCGTGGGAACGACCCTATATTCTTCGGACATGTCGGCGGCGGGCCAACATAGTCCCGGGGTCGTGGGGACGACCCTATAGTCGTCGGACATGTCGGCGGCTGGCCAGCTTTGGCCCGGGGTCGTGGGGACGACCCTATAGTCGTCGGACATGTCGGCGGCAGGGCATCTTTGGCCCGTGGTCGCGGGGACGACCCTATAGTCGTCGGACATGACGGTGGCGGGCCAATCTTGTCCCGGGGTCGTGGGGACGACACTATAGTCGTCGGAGATGTCTGCGGCTGGCCAACCTAGTCCCGGGCCGTGGGGACGACCCTATAGTCGTCGCACAAGTCGGCGGCGGGCCAACCTAGTCCCGGGGTCGTGGAGACGACCCTATAGACGTCGGACATGTCGGCGGGGGGCCAAACTAGTCCCGGGGTCGTGGGGACGACCCTATAGTCGTCGGACAAGTCGGCGGCGGGCCAACCTAGTCCCGGGGTCGTGGGGACGACCCTATAGCCGTCGGACAAGTCGGCGGCGGGCCAACCTACTCCCGGGGTCGTGGGGACGACCCTATAGTCGTCGGACAAGTCGGCGGCGGGCCAACCTAGTCGCGGGATCGTGGGGACGACCCTATAGTCGTCGGACATGTCGGCGGCGGGCCAACCTAGTCCCGGGGTCGTGGAGACGACCCTATAGTCGTCGGACAAGTCGGCGGCGGGCCAACCTAGTCCCGGGGTCGTGGGGACGACCCTATAGTCTTCGGACATGCCGGCGGCTGGGCAACTTTGGCCCGTTGTCGTGGGGACGACCCTATAGTCGTCGGGCAAGTCGGTGGCTGGCCAACCTAGTCCCGGGATCGTGGGGACGACCCTA
This sequence comes from Andrena fulva, assembly GCA_946251845.1. NCBI lineage: Eukaryota > Metazoa > Arthropoda > Insecta > Hymenoptera > Andrenidae > Andrena > Andrena fulva. Next base: position 851,526 of record CAMITZ010000112.1, on the reverse strand, counting down.
TAGTCGTCGGACATGTCGGCGGCGGGCCAACCTAGTCCGGGGGTCGTGGAGACGACCCTATAGTCGTCAAACATGTCGGTGGCGGGCCAATCTAGTCCCGGGGTCGTGGGGCGACCCTATAGTCGTCGGACATGACGGTGGCGGGCCACTCTAGCCCCGCGGTCGTGGGGACGACCCTATAGGCGTCGGACAAGTCGGCGGCGGGCCAACCTAGTCCCGGGGTGGTGGGGACGACCCTATAGTCGTCGGACATGACGGTGGCGGGCCAATCTAGTCCCGGGGTCGTGGGGACGACCCTATAGTCTTCGGACATGCCGGCGGCTGGGCAACTTTGGCCCGTTGTCGTGGGGACGACCCTATAGTCGTCGGGCAAGTCGGTGGCTGGCCAACCTAGTCCCGGGATCGTGGGGACGACCCTATAGTCGTCGGACATGTCGGCGGCGGGCCAACCTAGTCCGGGGGTCGTGGAGACGACCCTATAGTCGTCGGACATGTCGGTTGCGGGCCAACCTAGTCCGGGGGTCGTGGAGACGACCCTATAGTCGTCGGACATGTCGGCGGCTGGTCAACCTAGTTCCGGGGTGGGAGGGACGACCCTATAGTCCTCGGACAAGTCGGAGGCGGGCCAACATAGTCCCGGGGTCGTGGGGACGACCCTATAGTCGTGGGACAAGTCGGCGGCGGGCCAACATAGTCCCGGGGTCGTGGGGACGACCCTATAGTCGTCGGACATGTCGGCGGCGGGCCAACCTAGTCCCGGGATCATGGGGCGACCCTATAGTCGCCGGACATGTCGGCGGCTGGCCAATCTCGCCCCGCGGTCGTGGGGACGACCCTATAGGCGTCGGACAAGTCGGCGGCGGGCCAACCTAGTCGCGGGGTGGTGGGGACGACCCTATAATCGTCGGACATGATGGTGGCGGGCCAATCTAGTCCCGGGGTCGTGGGGACGACCCTATAGTCGTCGGACAAGTCGGCGGCGGGCCAACCTAGTTCCGGTGTCCTGGGGACGACCCTATAGTCGTCGGACATGACGGTGGCGGGCCAATCTAGTCCCGAGGTCGTGGGGACGACCCTATAGTCGTCGGACATGTCGGCGGCAGGGCATCTTTGGCCCGTGGTCGCGGGAACGACCCTATAGTCGTCGGACATGTCGGCGGCTGGCCAACCTAGTCCCGGGGTCGTGGAGACGACCCTATAGTCGTCGGACATGTCGGCGGCAGGGCATCTTTGGCCCGTGGTCGTGGGGGCGGCCCTATAGTCGTCGGACATGACGGTGGCGGGCCAATCTAGTACCGGGGTCGTGGGGACGACCCTATAGTCGTCGGACATGTCTGCGGCTGGCCAACCTAGTCCCGGGCCGTGGGGACGACCCTATAGTCGTCGGACAAGTCGGCGGCGGGCCAACCTACTCCCGGGGTCGTGGGGACGACCCTATAGCCGTCGGACAAGTCGGCGGCGGGCCAACCTACTCCCGGGGTCGTGGGGACGACCCTTTAGTCGTCGGAAAAGTCGGCGGCGGGCCAACCTAGACCCGGGGTCGTGGGGACGACCCTATAGTCGTCGGACATGTCGGCGGCAGGGCATCTTTGGCCCGTGGTCGCGGGAACGACCCTATAGTCGTCGGACATGTCGGCGGCAGGCCAACCTAGTCCCGGGGTCGTGGAGACGACCCTATAGTCGTCGGACAAGTCGGCGGCGGGCCAACCTAGTCCCGGGGTCGTGGGGACGACCCTATAGTCGTCGGACAAGACGGCGGCGGGCCAACCTAGACCCGGGGTCGTGGGAACGACCCTATAGTCGTCGGACATGTCGGCGGCAGGGCATCTTTGGCCCGTGGTCGCGGGAACGACCCTATAGTCGTCGGACATGTCGGCGGCTGGCCAACCTAGTCCCGGGGTCGTGGAGACGACCCTATAGACGTCGGACATGTCGGCGGCGGGCCAACCTAGTCCCGGGTTCGTGGGGACGACCCTATAGTCGTCGGACATGTCGGCGGCAGGGCATCTTTGGCCCGTGGTCGCGGGGACGACCCTATAGTCGTCGGACATGTCGGCGGCTGGCCAACCTAGTCCCGGGGTCGTGGAGACGACCCTATAGTCGTCGGACAAGTCGGCGGCGGGCCAACCTAGTCCCGGGGTCGTGGGGACGACCCTATAGTCGTCGGACATGTCGGCGGCGGGACAACGTATGCCCAGGGTCGTAGACACGAACCTATATTCGTCGGACATGACGGTGGCGGGCCAATCTAGTCCCGGGGTCGTGGAGACGACCCTATAGTCGTCGGACATGTCGGCGGCTGGCCAGCTTTGGCCCGTGGTCGTGGGGACGACCCTATAGTCGTCGGACATGTCGGCGGCTGGCCAACCTAGTCCCGGGGTCGTGGAGACGACCCTATAGTCGTCGGACATGTCGGCGGCTGGCCAGCTTTGGCCCGTGGTCGTGGGGACGACCCTATTGTCGTCGGACATGACGGTGGCGGGCCAATCTAGTCCCGGGGTCGTGCGGACGACCCTATAGTTGTCGGACATGTCGGCGGCAGGTCAACTTTGGCCCGTGGTCGTGGGGACGACACTATAGCCGTCGGACAAGTCGGCGGCGGGCCAACCTACTCCCGGGGTCGTGGGGACGACCCTATAGTCGTCGGAAAAGTCGGCGGCGGGCCAACCTAGTCCAGGGGTCGTGGAGACGACCCTATAGTCGTCGGACATGTCGGCGGCAGGGCATCTTTGGCCCGTGTTCGCGGGGACGACCCTATAGTCGTCGGACATGTCGGCGGCTGGCCAACCTAGTCCCGGGGTCGTGGAGACGACCCTATAGTCGTCGGACAAGTCGGCGGCGGGCCAACCTAGTCCCGGGGTCGTGGAGACGACCCTATAGACGTCGGACATGTCGGCGGCGGGCCAACCTAGTCCCGGGGTCGTGGGGACGACCCTATAGTCGTCGGACATGTCGGCGGCAGGGCATCTTTGGCCCGTGTTCGCGGGGACGACCCTATAGTCGTCGGACATGTCGGCGGCTGGCCAACCTAGTCCCGGGGTCGTGGAGACGACCCTATAGTCGTCGGACAAGTCGGCGGCGGGCCAACCTAGTCCCGGGGTCGTGGGGACGACCCTATAGTCGTCGGACATGTCGGCGGCGGGACAACGTATGCCCAGGGTCATAGGCACGAACCTATATTCGTCGGACATGACGGTGGCGGACCAATCTAGTCCCGGGGTCGTGGAGACGACCCTATAGTCGTCGGACATGTCGGCGGCTGGCCAGCTTTGGCCCGTGTTCGTGGGGACGACCCTATAGTCGTCGGACATGTCGGCGGCTGGCCAACCTAGTCCCGGGGTCGTGGAGACGACCCTATAGTCGTCGGACATGTCGGCGGCTGGCCAGCTTTGGCCCGTGGTCGTGGGGACGACCCTATTGTCGTCGGACATGACGGTGGCGGGCCAATCTAGTCCCGGGGTCGTGCGGACGACCCTATGGTCGTCGGACATGTCGGCGGCTGGTCAACTTTGGCCCGTGGTCGTGGGGACGACCCTATAGTCGTCGGATATGTCGGAGGCTGGCCAACCTAGTCCCGGGGTCGTGGGGACGACCCTATAGTCGTCGGACAAGTCGGCGGCGGGCCAACCTAGTCCCGGGGTCGTGGGGCGACCCTATAGTCGTCGGACATGTCGGTGACGGGCCAATCTAGACCCGGGGTCGTGGGGACGACCCTATAGTCGTCGGACATGTCGGCGGCTGGCCAGCTTTGGCCCGTGGTCGTGGGGACGACCCTATAGTCGTCGGACATGTCGGCGGCGGGCCAATCTAGTCCCGGGGTCGTGGGGACGACCCTATAGTCGTCGGACATGTCTGCGGCTGGCCAACCTAGTTCCGGGGTCGTGGGGACGACTCTATAGTCGTCAGACAAGTCGGCGGCGGGCCAACCTAGTCCCGGGGTCGTGGAGACGAACCTATAGACGTCGGACATGTGGGCGGCGGGCCAACCTAGTCCCGGGGTCGTGGGGACGACCCTATAGTCGTCGGACATGACGGTGGCGGGCCAATCTAGTCCCGGGGTCGTGGGGACGACCCTATAGTCGTCGGACATGTCTGCGGCTGGCCAACATAGTCCCGGGTCGTGGGGACGACCCTATAGTCGGCGGACATGTCGGCGGCTGGGCAACATTGGCCCGTGGTCGTGGAGACGACCCTATAGTTATCGGACATGACGGTGCCGGGGCAATCTAGCCCCGGGGTCGTGGGAACGACCCTATATTCTTCGGACATGTCGGCGGCGGGCCAACCTAGACCCGGGGTCGTGGGGACGACCCTATAGTCGTCGGACATGTCGGCGGCAGGGCAACTTTGGCCCGTGGTCGTGGGGGCGACCCTATAGTCGTCGGACATGACGGTGGCGGGCCAATCTAGTCCCGGGGTCGTGAGGACGACCCTATAGTCGTCGGACATGTCTGCGGCTGGCCAACCTAGTCCCGGGTCGTGGGGACGACCCTATAGTCGTTGGACATGTTGGCGGCTGGGCAACTTTGGCCCGTGGTCGTGGGGACGACCCTATAGTCGTCGGACATGTCGGCGGCTGGCCAACATTGGCCCGGGTCGTGGGGACGACCCTATAGTCATCGGACATGACGGTGCCGGGGCAATCTAGCCCCGGGGTCGTGGGAACGACCCTATATTCTTCGGACATGTCGGCGGCGGGCCAACATAGTCCCGGGGTCGTGGGGACGACCCTATAGTCGTCGGACATGTCGGCGGCTGGCCAGCTTTGGCCCGGGGTCGTGGGGACGACCCTATAGTCGTCGGACATGTCGGCGGCAGGGCATCTTTGGCCCGTGGTCGCGGGGACGACCCTATAGTCGTCGGACATGACGGTGGCGGGCCAATCTTGTCCCGGGGTCGTGGGGACGACACTATAGTCGTCGGAGATGTCTGCGGCTGGCCAACCTAGTCCCGGGCCGTGGGGACGACCCTATAGTCGTCGCACAAGTCGGCGGCGGGCCAACCTAGTCCCGGGGTCGTGGAGACGACCCTATAGACGTCGGACATGTCGGCGGGGGGCCAAACTAGTCCCGGGGTCGTGGGGACGACCCTATAGTCGTCGGACAAGTCGGCGGCGGGCCAACCTAGTCCCGGGGTCGTGGGGACGACCCTATAGCCGTCGGACAAGTCGGCGGCGGGCCAACCTACTCCCGGGGTCGTGGGGACGACCCTATAGTCGTCGGACAAGTCGGCGGCGGGCCAACCTAGTCGCGGGATCGTGGGGACGACCCTATAGTCGTCGGACATGTCGGCGGCGGGCCAACCTAGTCCCGGGGTCGTGGAGACGACCCTATAGTCGTCGGACAAGTCGGCGGCGGGCCAACCTAGTCTCGTGGTCGTGGGGACGACCCTATAGGCGTCGGACATGTTGGCGGCTGGCCAGCTTTGGCCCGGGGTCGTGGGGACGACCCTATAGTCGTCGGACATGTCTGCGGCTGGCCAACCTAGTCCCGGGCCGTGGGAACGACCCTATAGTCGTCGGACAAGTCGGCGTCGGGCCAACTTGTCCCGGGGTCGTGGAGACGACCCTATAGACGTCGGACATGTCGGCGGCGGGCCAACCTAGTCCCGGGGTCGTGGGGACGACCCTATAGCCGTCGGACAAGTCGGCGGCGGGCCAACCTACTCCCGGGGTCGTGGGGACGACCCTATAGTCGTCGGACAAGTCGGCGGCGGGCCAACCTAGTCCCGGGGTCGTGGGGACGACCCTATAGTCGTCGGACATGTCGGCGGCTGGCCAACTTTGGCCCGTGGTCGTGGGGACGACCCTATAATCGTCGGACATGATGGTGGCGGGCCAATCTAGTCCCGGGGTCGTGGGGACGACCCAATAGTCGTCGGACATGTCGGCGGCTGGCCAATCTAGCCCCGCGGTCGTGGGGACGACCCTATAGTCGTCGGACAAGTCGGCGGCGGGCCAACCTAGTCCCGGGGTGGTGGGGACGACCCTATAGTCGTCGGACATGACGGTGGCGGGCCAATCTAGTCCCGGGGTCGTGGGGACGACCCTATAGTCTTCGGACATGCCGGCGGCTGGGCAACTTTGGCCCGTTGTCGTGGGGACGACCCTATAGTCGTCGGGCAAGTCGGTGGCTGGCCAACCTAGTCCCGGGATCGTGGGGACGACCCTATAGTCGTCGGACATGTCGGCGGCGGGCCAACCTAGTCCGGGGGTCGTGGAGACGACCCTATAGTCGTCAAACATGTCGGTGGCGGGCCAATCTAGTCCCGGGGTCGTGGGGCGACCCTATAGTCGTCGGACATGACGGTGGCGGGCCACTCTAGTCCCGCGGTCGTGGGGACGACCCTATAGGCGTCGGACAAGTCGGCGGCGGGCCAACCTAGTCCCGGGGTGGTGGGGACGACCCTATAGTCGTCGGACATGACGGTGGCGGGCCAATCTAGTCCCGGGGTCGTGGGGACGACCCTATAGTCTTCGGACATGCCGGCGGCTGGGCAACTTTGGCCCGTTGTCGTGGGGACGACCCTATAGTCGTCGGGCAAGTCGGTGGCTGGCCAACCTAGTCCCGGGATCGTGGGGACGACCCTATAGTCGTCGGACATGTCGGCGGCGGGCCAACCTAGTCCGGGGGTCGTGGAGACGACCCTATAGTCGTCGGACATGTCGGTTGCGGGCCAACCTAGTCCGGGGGTCGTGGAGACGACCCTATAGTCGTCGGACATGTCGGCGGCTGGTCAACCTAGTTCCGGGGTGGGAGGGACGACCCTATAGTCCTCGGACAAGTCGGAGGCGGGCCAACATAGTCCCGGGGTCGTGGGGACGACCCTATAGTCGTGGGACAAGTCGGCGGCGGGCCAACATAGTCCCGGGGTCGTGGGGACGACCCTATAGTCGTCGGACATGTCGGCGGCGGGCCAACCTAGTCCCGGGATCATGGGGCGACCCTATAGTCGCCGGACATGTCGGCGGCTGGCCAATCTCGCCCCGCGGTCGTGGGGACGACCCTATAGGCGTCGGACAAGTCGGCGGCGGGCCAACCTAGTCGCGGGGTGGTGGGGACGACCCTATAATCGTCGGACATGATGGTGGCGGGCCAATCTAGTCCCGGGGTCGTGGGGACGACCCTATAGTCGTCGGACAAGTCGGCGGCGGGCCAACCTAGTTCCGGTGTCCTGGGGACGACCCTATAGTCGTCGGACATGACGGTGGCGGGCCAATCTAGTCCCGAGGTCGTGGGGACGACCCTATAGTCGTCGGACATGTCGGCGGCTGGGCAACATTGGCCCGTGGTCGTGGGGACGTCCCTATAGTCGCCGGACAAGTCGGCGGCGGGCCAACCTAGTTCCGGTGTCCTGGGGACGACCCTATAGTCGTCGGACATGACGGTGGCGGGCCAACCTAGTCCCGGGGTCGTGGAGACGACCCTATAGTCGTCGGACATGTCGGCGGCTTGCCAACCTAGTCCCGGGGTGGTAGGGACGACCCTATAGTCGTCGGACAAGTCGGCGGCGGGCCAACCTAGTCCCCCGGTCGTGGGGACGACCCTATAGTCGTCGGACATGATGGTGGCGGGCCATCTAGTCCCGGGGTCGTGGGGACGACCCTATAGTCGTCGGACAAGTCGGCGGCGGGCCATCCTAGCCCCGGTGTCGTGGGGACGACCATATAGTCGTCGGACATGTCGGCGGCTGACCAACTTTGGCCCGTGGTCGTGGCGACGACCCTATAGTCGTCGGACATGACGGTGGCGGGCCAATCTAGCCCCGGGGTCGTGGGGACGACCCTATAGTCGCCGGACAAGTCGGCGGCGGGCCAACCTAGTTCCGGTGTCCTGGGGACGACCCTATAGTCGTCGGACATGACGGTGGCGGGCCAACCTAGTCCCGGGGTCGTGGAGACGACCCTATAGTCGTCGGACATGTCGGCGGCTTGCCAACCTAGTCCCGGGGTGGTAGGGACGACCCTATAGTCGTCGGACATGTCGGCGGCGGGCCAACCTAGTCCCGCGGTCGTGGGGACGACCCTATAGTCGTCGGACATGATGGTGGCGGGCCAATCTAGTCCCGGGGTCGTGGGGACGACCCTATAGTCGTCGGACAAGTCGGCGGCGGGCCATCCTAGCCCCGGTGTCGTGGAGACGACCATATAGTCGTCGGACATGTCGGCGGCTGACCAACTTTGGCCCGTGGTCGTGGCGACGACCCTATAGTCGTCGGACATGACGGTGGCGGGCCAATCTAGCCCCGGGGTCGTGGGGACGACCCTATAGTCGCCGGACAAGTCGGCGGCGGGCCAACCTAGTCCCGCGGTCGTGGGGACGACCCTATAGTCGTCGGACATGATGGTGGCGGGCCAATCTAGTCCCGGGGTCGTGGGGACGACCCTATAGTCGTCGGACAAGTCGGCGGCGGGCCATCCTAGCCCCGGTGTCGTGGGGATGACCATATAGTCGTCGGACATGTCGGCGGCTGACCAACTTTGGCCCGTGGTCGTGGCGACGACCCTATAGTCGTCGGACATGACGGTGGCGGGCCAATCTAGCCCCGGGTCGTGGGGACGACCGTATAGTCGTCGGACATGTCGGCGGCTGGCCAACCCTTGTTCCGGCGTGGGAGGGACGACCCGATAGTCGTCGGACATGTCGGCGGCGGGCCAACCTAGTCCCGAGGTCGTGGAGACTACCCTATAGTCGTCGGTCATGACTGTGGCGGGGCAATCTAGTCCGGGGGTCGTGGGGACGATCCTGTTGTCGTCGGACATGACGGTGGTGGGCCAATCTATTCCCGGGGCCGTGGGGACGACCCTGTAGTCGTCGGACATGACGGTGGCGGGCCAATCTAGTCCCGGGGTCGTGGGGACGACCCTATAGTCGTCGGACAAGTCTGCGGCGGGCCAACCTAGTCCCGGGGTCGTGGAGACGACCCTATAGTCGTCGGACATGACGGTGGCGGGGCAATCTAGTCCGGGGGTCGTGGGGACGATCCTGTTGTCATCGGACATGACGGTGGCGGTCCAATATAGTCCCGGGGTAGTGGGGGCGACCCTATAGTCGTCGGACATGTCGGCGGCTGGGCAACTTTGGCCCGTGGTCGTGGGGACGTCCCTATAGTCGTCGGACAAGTCAGCGGCGGGCCAACCTAGTCCCGGGGTGGGAGGGACGACCCTATAGTCGTCGGACAAGTCGGCGGCGGGCCAACCTAGTCCCGGGGTCGTGGGGACGATCCTGTTGTCGTCGGACATGACGGTGGTGGGCCAATCTATTCCCGGGGCCGTGGGGACGACCCTGTAGTCGTCGGACATGACGGTGGTGGGCCAATCTAGTCCCGGGGTCGTGGGGACGACCCTATTGTCGTCGGACATGTCGGCGGCTGGCCAACCTAGTCCCGGGGTCGTGGGTACGATCCTATACTCGTCGGACATGACGGTGGCGGGCCACTCTAGTCCCGGGGTCATGGGGACGACCCAATAGTCGTCGGACATGTCGGCGGCTGACCAACTTTGGCCCGTGGTCGCGGGGACGACCCTATAGTCGTCGGACATGACGGTGGCGGGCCAATCTAGCTCCGTGATCGTGGGGACGACCCTATTGTCGTCGGACATGTCGGCGGCTGGCCAACCGAGTTCCGGGGTGGGAGGGACGACCCTATAGTCGTCGGACAAGTCGGCGGCGGGCCAACCTAGTCCCGGGGTCGTGGGGACGACCCTATAGGCGTCGGACAAGTCGGCGGCGGGCCAACCTAGTCGCGGGGTGGTGGGGACGACCCTATAGTCGTCGGACATGACTGTGGCGAGCCAATCTAGTCCCGGGGTCGTGGGGACGACCCTATAGTCGTCGGACATGACGGTGGCGGGCGAATCTAGCTCCGGGGTCGTGGGGACGACCCTATAGTCGTCGGACATGTCGGCGGCTGGCCAACCTAGTTCCGGGGTGGGAGGGACGACCCTATAGTCGTCGGACAAGTCGGCGGCGGGCCAACCTAGTCCCGGGGTCGTGGGGACGACCCTATAGGCGTCGGACAAGTCGGCGGCGGGCCAACCTAGTCGCGGGGTGGTGGGGACGACCCTATAGTCGTCGGACATGACTGTGGCGAGCCAATCTAGTCCCGGGGTCGTGGGGACGACCCTATAGTCGTCGGACATGACGGTGGCGGGCGAATCTAGTTCCGGGGTCGTGGGGACGACCCTATAGTCGTCGGACATGTCGGCGGCTGGCCAACCTAGTCCCGGGGTCGTGGGGACGACCCTATAGTCGTCGGACATGACGGTGGCCGGCCAATCTAGTCCCGGGGTCGTGGGGACGACCCTATAGTCGTCGGACATGTCGGCGGCTGGCCAACCTAGTTCCGGGGTGGGAGGGACGACCCTATAGTCGTCGGACAAGTCGGCGGCGGGCCAACCTAGTCCCGGGGTCGTGGGGACGACACTATAGTCGTCGGACATGACGGTGGCGGGCGAATCTAGCTCCGGGGTCGTGGGGACGACCCTATTGTCGTCGGACATGTCGGCGGCTGGCCAACCTAGTTCCGGGGTGGGAGGGACGACCCTATAGTCGTCGGACAAGTCGGCGGCGGGCCAACCCAGTCCCGGGGTCGTGGGGCCGACCCTATAGTCGTCGGACATGACGGTGGCGGGCCAATCTAGCTCCGGGGTCGTGGGAACGACCCTATAGTCGTCGGACATGTCGGCGGCTGGCCAACCTAGTTCCGGGGTGGGAGGGACGACCCTATGGTCGTCGGACAAGTCGGCGGCGGGCCAACCTAGTCCCGGGGTCGTGGGGACGACCCTATAGTCGTCGGACATGACGGTGGCCGGCCAATCTAGTCCCGGGGTCGTGGGGACGACCCTATAGTCGTCGGACATGATGGTGGCGGGACAATCTAGTCCCGGGGTCGTGGGGCGACCCTATAGTCGTCGAACATGATGGTGGCGGGCCAACCTAGTCCCGGGGTCGTGGGGACGACCCTATAGTCATCGGACATGACGGTGGCGGGCCAATCTAGTCCCGGGGTCGTGGGGACGACCCTATAGGCTTCGGACATGTCGGCGGCGGGCCAGCGTACGCCCAGGGTCGTAGGGACGAACCTATAGTCGTCGGACTAGTCGGCGGCGGGCCAACCTAGTCCCGGGGTCGTGGGGACGACTCTATAGTCGTCGGAGAAGTCGGCGGCGGGTCATCCTAGTCCCGGGGTCGTGGGGACGACCCTATAGTCGTCGGACAAGTCGGCGGCGGGCCAACCCAGTCCCGTGGTCGTGGGGCCGACCCTATAGTCGTCGGACATGACGGTGGCGGGCCAATCTAGTCCCGGGGTCGTGGGTACGACCCTATAGTCGTCGGACATGACGGTGGCGGGCGAATCTAGCTCCGGGGTCGTGGGGACGACCCTATAGTCGTCGGACATGTCGGCGGCTGGCCAACCTAGTTCCGGGGTGGGAGGGACCACCCTATAGTCGTCGGACAAGTCGGCGGCGGGCCAACCTAGTCCCGGGGTCATGGAGACGACCCTAAAGTCGTCGGACATGACGGTGGGCAATCTAGCCCGGGGGTCGTGGGGACGATCCTGTTGTCGTCGGACATGACGGTGGTGGGCCAATCTATTCCCCGGGCCGTGGGGACGACCCTGTAGTCGTCGGACATGACGGTGGTGGGCCAATATAGTCCCGGGGTCGTCGGGACGACCCTATTGTCGTCGGACATGTCGGCGGCTGGCCAACCTAGTTCCGGGGTGGGAGGGACGACCCTATAGTCGTCGGACAAGTCGGCGGCGGGCCAACCCAGTCCCGGGGTCGTGGGGCCGACCCTATAGTCGTCGGACATGACGGTGGCGGGCCAATCTAGCTCCGGGGTCGTGGGAACGACCCTATAGTCGTCGGACATGTCGGCGGCTGGCCAACCTAGTTCCGGGGTGGGAGGGACGACCCTATGGTCGTCGGACAAGTCGGCGGCGGGCCAACCTAGTCCCGGGGTCGTGGGGACGACCCTATAGTCGTCGGACATGACGGTGGCCGGCCAATCTAGTCCCGGGGTCGTGGGGACGACCCTATAGTCGTCGGACATGATGGTGGCGGGACAATCTAGTCCCGGGGTCGTGGGGACGACCCTATAGTCGTCGAACATGATGGTGGCGGGCCAACCTAGTCCCGGGGTCGTGGGGACGACCCTATAGTCATCGGACATGACGGTGGCGGGCCAATCTAGTCCCGGGGTCGTGGGGACGACCCTATAGGCTTCGGACATGTCGGCGGCGGGCCAGCGTACGCCCAGGGTCGTAGGGACGAACCTATAGTCGTCGGACTAGTCGGCGGCGGGCCAACCTAGTCCCGGGGTCGTGGGGACGACTCTATAGTCGTCGGAGAAGTCGGCGGCGGGTCATCCTAGTCCCGGGGTCGTGGGGACGACCCTATAGTCGTCGGACAAGTCGGCGGCGGGCCAACCCAGTCCCGGGGTCGTGGGGCCGACCCTATAGTCGTCGGACATGACGGTGGCGGGCCAATCTAGTCCCGGGGTCGTGGGTACGACCCTATAGTCGTCGGACATGACGGTGGCGGGCGAATCTAGCTCCGGGGTCGTGGGGACGACCCTATAGTCGTCGGACATGTCGGCGGCGGGCCAACCTAGTCCCGGGGTCATGGAGACGACCCTAAAGTCGTCGGACATGACGGTGGGCAATCTAGCCCGGGGGTCGTGGGGACGATCCTGTTGTCGTCGGACATGACGGTGGTGGGCCAACCTAGTCCCGGGGTCGTGGGGACGACTCTATAGTCGTCGGACATGACGGTGGCGGGCGAATCTAGCTCCGGGGTCGTGGGGACGACCCTATAGTCGTCGGACATGTCGGCGGCTGGCCAACCTAGTTCCGGGGTGGGAGGGACCACCCTATAGTCGTCGGACATGTCGGCGGCGGGCCAACCTAGTCCCGGGGTCATGGAGACGACCCTAAAGTCGTCGGACATGACGGTGGGCAATCTAGCCCGGGGGTCGTGGGGACGATCCTGTTGTCGTCGGACATGACGGTGGTGGGCCAATCTATTCCCCGGGCCGTGGGGACGACCCTGTAGTCGTCGGACATGACGGTGGTGGGCCAATATAGTCCCGGGGTCGTCGGGACGACCCTATAGTCGTCGGACAAGTCGGCGGCGGGCCAACCTAGTCCCGGGGTCGTGGGGACGACCCTGTAGTCGTCGGACATGTCGGCGTCTGGCCAACTTTGGCCCGTGGTCGTGGGGACGACCCTATAATTGTCGGACATGATGGTGGCGGGCCAATCTAGTCCCGGGGTTGTGGGGACGACCCTATAGTCGTCGGACAAGTCGGCGGCGGGCCAACCTAGTCCCGGGGTCGTGGGGACGACCCTATAGTCGTCGGCACAAGTCGGCGGCGGGCCTACCTAGCCCCGGTGTCGTGGGGACGACCCTATAGTCGTCGGACATGACGGTGGCGGGCCAATCTAGTCCCGGCGTCGTTGGGACGACCCTATAGTCGTCGGACTAGTCGGCGGCGGGCCAACCTAGTCCCGGGGTCGTGGGGACGACTCTATAGTCGTCGGAGAAGTCGGCGGCGGGTCATCCTAGTCCCGGGGTCGTGGGGACGACCCTATAGTCGTCGGACATGACGGTGGCCGGCCAATCTAGTCCCGGGGTCGTGGGGACGACCCTATAGTCGTCGGACATGATGGTGGCGGGACAATCTAGTCCCGGGGTCGTGGGGACGACCCTATAGTCGTCGAACATGATGGTGGCGGGCCAACCTAGTCCCGGGGTCGTGGGGACGACCCTATAGTCATCGGACATGACGGTGGCGGGCCAATCTAGTCCCGGGGTCGTGGGGACGACCCTATAGGCTTCGGACATGTCGGCGGCGGGCCAGCGTACGCCCAGGGTCGTAGGGACGAACCTATAGTCGTCGGACTAGTCGGCGGCGGGCCAACCTAGTCCCGGGGTCGTGGGGACGACTCTATAGTCGTCGGAGAAGTCGGCGGCGGGTCATCCTAGTCCCGGGGTCGTGGGGACGACCCTATAGTCGTCGGACAAGTCGGCGGCGGGCCAACCCAGTCCCGGGGTCGTGGGGCCGACCCTATAGTCGTCGGACATGACGGTGGCGGGCCAATCTAGTCCCGGGGTCGTGGGTACGACCCTATAGTCGTCGGACATGACGGTGGCGGGCGAATCTAGCTCCGGGGTCGTGGGGACGACCCTATAGTCGTCGGACATGTCGGCGGCGGGCCAACCTAGTCCCGGGGTCATGGAGACGACCCTAAAGTCGTCGGACATGACGGTGGGCAATCTAGCCCGGGGGTCGTGGGGACGATCCTGTTGTCGTCGGACATGACGGTGGTGGGCCAACCTAGTCCCGGGGTCGTGGGGACGACTCTATAGTCGTCGGACATGACGGTGGCGGGCGAATCTAGCTCCGGGGTCGTGGGGACGACCCTATAGTCGTCGGACATGTCGGCGGCTGGCCAACCTAGTTCCGGGGTGGGAGGGACCACCCTATAGTCGTCGGACATGTCGGCGGCGGGCCAACCTAGTCCCGGGGTCATGGAGACGACCCTAAAGTCGTCGGACATGACGGTGGGCAATCTAGCCCGGGGGTCGTGGGGACGATCCTGTTGTCGTCGGACATGACGGTGGTGGGCCAATCTATTCCCCGGGCCGTGGGGACGACCCTGTAGTCGTCGGACATGACGGTGGTGGGCCAATATAGTCCCGGGGTCGTCGGGACGACCCTATAGTCGTCGGACAAGTCGGCGGCGGGCCAACCTAGTCCCGGGGTCGTGGGGACGACCCTGTAGTCGTCGGACATGTCGGCGTCTGGCCAACTTTGGCCCGTGGTCGTGGGGACGACCCTATAATTGTCGGACATGATGGTGGCGGGCCAATCTAGTCCCGGGGTTGTGGGGACGACCCTATAGTCGTCGGACAAGTCGGCGGCGGGCCAACCTAGTCCCGGGGTCGTGGGGACGACCCTATAGTCGTCGGCACAAGTCGGCGGCGGGCCTACCTAGCCCCGGTGTCGTGGGGACGACCCTATAGTCGTCGGACATGACGGTGGCGGGCCAATCTAGTCCCGGCGTCGTTGGGACGACCCTATAGTCGTCGGACTAGTCGGCGGCGGGCCAACCTAGTCCCGGGGTCGTGGGGACGACTCTATAGTCGTCGGAGAAGTCGGCGGCGGGTCATCCTAGTCCCGGGGTCGTGGGGACGACCCTATAGTCGTCGGACAAGTCGGCGGCGGGCCAACCCAGTCCCGGGGTCGTGGGGCCGACCCTATAGTCGTCGGACATGTCGGCGGCTGGCCAACCTAGTCCCGGGGTGGTAGGGACGACCCTATAGTCGTCGGACATGTCGGCGGCTGGCCAACCTAGTCCCGGGGTGGTAGGGACGACCCTATAGTCGTCGGACATGACGGTGGCGGGGCAATCTAGTCCCGGGGTCGTGGGGACGACCCTATAGTCGTCGGACATGTCGACGGCTGGCCAACCTAGTCCCGGATTCGTGGGGACGACCCTATATTCGTCGGAATAGACGGCGGCGGGCCAACGTAGGCCCAGGGTCGTAGGGACGACCCTATAGTCGTCGGAAAAGTCGGCGGCGGGCCAACCTAGTTCCGGGGTCGTGGGGACTACCCTATAGTCGTCGGACATGTCGGCGGCTGGGCAACTTTGGCCCGTGGTCGTGGGGACGACCTTATAGTCGTCGGACATGACGGCGGCGGGCCAATCTAGTCCCAGGGCCGTGCGGACGACCCTATAGTCGCCGGACATGTCGGCGGCTGGCCAACCTGGTCCCGGGGTGGTAGGGACGACCCTATAGTCGTTGGACACGTCGGCGGCGGGCCAACCTAGTCCCGGGGTAGTGGGGACGATCCTATAGTCGTCGGACATGTCGGCGGCTGGCCAACCTAGTCCCGGGGTGGTAGGGACGACCCTATAGTCGTCGTACAAGTCGGCGGCGGGCCAACCTAGTCACGGGGACGTGGGGACGACCCTATAGTCGTGGGACATGTCGGCGGCGGGCCAACCTAGTCCCGGCGTCGTGGGGACGACCCTATAGTCGTCGGACATGATGGTGGCGGGCCAACCTAGTCCCGGGGTCGTGGGGACGACCCTATAGTCGTCGGACATGTCGACGGCTGGCCAACCTAGTCCCGGATTCGTGGGGACGACCCTATAGTCGTCGGACATGACAGTGGCGGGGCAATCTAGCCCCGGGTTCGTGGGGACGACCCTATAGTCGTCGGACATGTCGACGGCTGGCCAACCTAGTCCCGGATTCGTGGGGACGACCCTATATTCGTCGGAATAGACGGCTGCGGGCCAACGTAGGCCCAGGGTCGTAGGGACGACCCTATAGTCGTCGGAAAAGTCGGCGGCGGGCCAACCTAGTTCCGGGGTCGTGGGGACTACCCTATAGTCGTCGGACATGTCGGCGGCTGGGCAACTTTGGCCCGTGGTCGTGGGGACGACCTTATAGTCGTCGGACATGACGGCGGCGGGCCAATCTAGTCCCAGGGCCGTGCGGACGACCCTATAGTCGTCGGACATGTCGGCGGCTGGCCAACCTGGTCCCGGGGTGGTAGGGACGACCCTATAGTCGTTGGACACGTCGGCGGCGGGCCAACCTAGTCCCGGGGACGTGGGGACGACCCTATAGTCGTGGGACATGTCGGCGGCGGGCCAACCTAGTCCCGGCGTCGTGGGGACGACCCTATAGTCGTCGGACATGATGGTGGCGGGCCAACCTAGTCCCGGGGTCGTGGGGACGACCCTATAGTCGTCGGACATGTCGACGGCTGGCCAACCTAGTCCCGGATTCGTGGGGACGACCCTATATTCGTCGGAATAGACGGCGGCGGGCCAACGTAGGCCCAGGGTCGTAGGGACGACCCTATAGTCGTCGGAAAAGTCGGCGGCGGGCCAACCTAGTTCCGGGGTCGTGGGGACTACCCTATAGTCGTCGGACATGTCGGCGGCTGGGCAACTTTGGCCCGTGGTCGTGGGGACGACCTTATAGTCGTCGGACATGACGGCGGCGGGCCAATCTAGTCCCAGGGCCGTGCGGACGACCCTATAGTCGTCGGACATGTCGGCGGCTGGCCAACCTGGTCCCGGGGTGGTAGGGACGACCCTATAGTCGTTGGACACGTCGGCGGCGGGCCAACCTAGTCCCGGGGTAGTGGGGACGACCCTATAGTCGTCGGACATGTCGACGGCTGGCCAACCTAGTCCCGGATTCGTGGGGACGACCCTATATTCGTCGGAATAGACGGCGGCGGGCCAACGTAGGCCCAGGGTCGTAGGGACGACCCTATAGTCGTCGGAAAAGTCGGCGGCGGTCCAACCTAGTTCCGGGGTCGTGGGGACTACCCTATAGTCGTCGGACATGTCGGCGGCTGGGCAACTTTGGCCCGTGGTCGTGGGGACGACCTTATAGTCGTCGGACATGACGGCGGCGGGCCAATCTAGTCCCAGGGCCGTGCGGACGACCCTATAGTCGTCGGACATGTCGGCGGCTGGCCAACCTGGTCCCGGGGTGGTAGGGACGACCCTATAGTCGTTGGACACGTCGGCGGCGGGCCAACCTAGTCCCGGGGTAGTGGGGACGATCCTATAGTCGTCGGACATGTCGGCGGCTGGCCAACCTAGTCCCGGGGTGGTAGGGACGACCCTATAGTCGTCGGACAAGTCGGCGGCGGGCCAACCTAGTCCCGGGGTCGTCGGGACGACCCTATAGTCGTCGGACATGACGGTGGCGGGGCAATCTAGTCCCGTGGACGTGGGGACCACCCTATAGTCGTCGGACAAGTCGGCGGCGGGCCAACCTAGTTCCGGGGTCGTGGGGACGAGCCTATAGTCGTCGGTCAAGTCGGCGGCGGGCCAACCTAGTCCCGGGGTCGTGGGGACGACCCTATAGTCGTCGGACATGACAGTGGCGGGGCAATCTAGCCCCGGGTTCGTGGGGACGACCCTATAGTCGTCGGACATGTCGGCGGCTGGCCAACCTAGTCCCGGGGTGGTAGGGACGACCCTATAGTCGTCGGACAAGTCGGCGGGGGGCCAACGTAATCCCTTGGTCGTGGGGACGATCGTATAGTCGTCGGACATGTCGGCGGCTGGCCAACCTAGTCCCGGGGTTGTAGGGACGACCCTGTTGTCGTCGGAGAAGTCGGCGGCGGGCCAACCTAGTCCCGGGGTCGTGGGGACGACCCTGTAGTCGTCGGACATGACGGTGGCGGGCCAATCTGGTCCCGGCGACGTGGGGACGACCCTATAGTCGTCGGACAAGTCTGCGGCGGGCCAACCTAGTCCCGGGGTCGTGGGGACGACCCTATAGTCGTCGGACATAATGGTGGCGGGCCAACCTAGTCCCGGGGTGGTAGGGACGACCCTACAGTCGTCGGACATGTCGGCAGCTGGCCAACCTAGTCCCGGGGTGGTAGGGACGACCCTGTTGTCGTCGGAGAAGTCGGCGGCGGGCCAACCTAGTCCCGGGGTCGTAGGGACGACCCTATAGTCGTCGGACATGACGGTGGCGGGCCAATCTAGTCCCGGGGACGTGGGGACGACCCTGTAGTCGTCGGGCAAGTCTGCGGCGGGCCAACCTAGTCCCGGGGTCGTGGGGACGACCCTATAGTCGTCGGACATGACGGTGCCGGGGCAATCTAGCCCCGGGGTCGTGGGGACGACCCTATAGTCTTCGGACAAGTCGGCGGCGGGCCAACCTAGTCCCGGGGTCGTGGGGACAACCCTATAGTCGTCGGACATGACGGTGCCGGGGCAATCTAGCCCCGGGGTCATGGGGACGACCCTAGAGTCGTCGGACATGTCGGCGGCTGGCCAACCTAGTCCCGGGGTGGTAGGGACGACCCTATAGTCGTTGGACACGTCGGCGGCGGGCCAACCTAGTCCCGGGGTAGTGGGGACGACCCTATATTCGTCGGACATGGCGGTGGCGGGCCAACCTAGTCCCGGGCTCGTGGGGACGAGCCTATAGTCGTCGGACAAGTCGGCGGCTGGCCAACCTAGTCCCGGGGTAGTGGGGACGAGCCTATAGTCGTCGGACAAGTCGGCGGCGGGCCAACCTAGTTCCGGTGTCCTGGGGACGACCCTATAGTCGTCGGACATGACGGTGGCGGGCCAATCTAGTCCCGAGGTCGTGGGGACGACCCTATAGTCGTCGGACATGTCGGCGGCTGGGCAACATTGGCCCGTGGTCGTGGGGACGTCCCTATAGTCGCCGGACAAGTCGGCGGCGGGCCAACCTAGTTCCGGTGTCCTGGGGACGACCCTATAGTCGTCGGACATGACGGTGGCGGGCCAACCTAGTCCCGGGGTCGTGGAGACGACCCTATAGTCGTCGGACATGTCGGCGGCTTGCCAACCTAGTCCCGGGGTGGTAGGGACGACCCTATAGTCGTCGGACAAGTCGGCGGCGGGCCAACCTAGTCCCGCGGTCGTGGGGACGACCCTATAGTCGTCGGACATGATGGTGGCGGGCCATCTAGTCCCGGGGTCGTGGGGACGACCCTATAGTCGTCGGACAAGTCGGCGGCGGGCCATCCTAGCCCCGGTGTCGTGGGGACGACCATATAGTCGTCGGACATGTCGGCGGCTGACCAACTTTGGCCCGTGGTCGTGGCGACGACCCTATAGTCGTCGGACATGACGGTGGCGGGCCAATCTAGCCCCGGGGTCGTGGGGACGACCCTATAGTCGCCGGACAAGTCGGCGGCGGGCCAACCTAGTTCCGGTGTCCTGGGGACGACCCTATAGTCGTCGGACATGACGGTGGCGGGCCAACCTAGTCCCGGGGTCGTGGAGACGACCCTATAGTCGTCGGACATGTCGGCGGCTTGCCAACATAGTCCCGGGGTGGTAGGGACGACCCTATAGTCGTCGGACATGTCGGCGGCGGGCCAACCTAGTCCCGCGGTCGTGGGGACGACCCTATAGTCGTCGGACATGATGGTGGCGGGCCAATCTAGTCCCGGGGTCGTGGGGACGACCCTATAGTCGTCGGACAAGTCGGCGGCGGGCCATCCTAGCCCCGGTGTCGTGGAGACGACCATATAGTCGTCGGACATGTCGGCGGCTGACCAACTTTGGCCCGTGGTCGTGGCGACGACCCTATAGTCGTCGGACATGACGGTGGCGGGCCAATCTAGCCCCGGGGTCGTGGGGACGACCCTATAGTCGTCGGACATGACTGTGGCGAGCCAATCTAGTCCCGGGGTCGTGGGGACGATCCTGTTGTCGTCGGACATGACGGTGGTGGGCCAATCTATTCCCGGGGCCGTGGGGACGACCCTGTAGTCGTCGGACATGACGGTGGTGGGCCAATCTAGTCCCGGGGTCGTGGGGACGACCCTATTGTCGTCGGACATGTCGGCGGCTGGCCAACCTAGTCCCGGGGTCGTGGGTACGATCCTATACTCGTCGGACATGACGGTGGCGGGCCACTCTAGTCCCGGGGTCATGGGGACGACCCAATAGTCGTCGGACATGTCGGCGGCTGACCAACTTTGGCCCGTGGTCGCGGGGACGACCCTATAGTCGTCGGACATGACGGTGGCGGGCCAATCTAGCTCCGTGATCGTGGGGACGACCCTATTGTCGTCGGACATGTCGGCGGCTGGCCAACCGAGTTCCGGGGTGGGAGGGACGACCCTATAGTCGTCGGACAAGTCGGCGGCGGGCCAACCTAGTCCCGGGGTCGTGGGGACGACCCTATAGGCGTCGGACAAGTCGGCGGCGGGCCAACCTAGTCGCGGGGTGGTGGGGACGACCCTATAGTCGTCGGACATGACTGTGGCGAGCCAATCTAGTCCCGGGGTCGTGGGGACGACCCTATAGTCGTCGGACATGACGGTGGCGGGCGAATCTAGCTCCGGGGTCGTGGGGACGACCCTATAGTCGTCGGACATGTCGGCGGCTGGCCAACCTAGTCCCGGGGTCGTGGGGACGACCCTATAGTCGTCGGACATGACGGTGGCGGGCGAATCTAGTTCCGGGGTCGTGGGGACGACCCTATAGTCGTCGGACATGTCGGCGGCTGGCCAACCTAGTCCCGGGGTCGTGGGGACGACCCTATAGTCGTCGGACATGACGGTGGCCGGCCAATCTAGTCCCGGGGTCGTGGGGACGACCCTATAGTCGTCGGACATGTCGGCGGCTGGCCAACCTAGTTCCGGGGTGGGAGGGACGACCCTATAGTCGTCGGACAAGTCGGCGGCGGGCCAACCTAGTCCCGGGGTCGTGGGGACGACACTATAGTCGTCGGACATGACGGTGGCGGGCGAATCTAGCTCCGGGGTCGTGGGGACGACCCTATTGTCGTCGGACATGTCGGCGGCTGGCCAACCTAGTTCCGGGGTGGGAGGGACGACCCTATAGTCGTCGGACAAGTCGGCGGCGGGCCAACCCAGTCCCGGGGTCGTGGGGCCGACCCTATAGTCGTCGGACATGACGGTGGCGGGCCAATCTAGCTCCGGGGTCGTGGGAACGACCCTATAGTCGTCGGACATGTCGGCGGCTGGCCAACCTAGTTCCGGGGTGGGAGGGACGACCCTATGGTCGTCGGACAAGTCGGCGGCGGGCCAACCTAGTCCCGGGGTCGTGGGGACGACCCTATAGTCGTCGGACATGACGGTGGCCGGCCAATCTAGTCCCGGGGTCGTGGGGACGACCCTATAGTCGTCGGACATGATGGTGGCGGGACAATCTAGTCCCGGGGTCGTGGGGCGACCCTATAGTCGTCGAACATGATGGTGGCGGGCCAACCTAGTCCCGGGGTCGTGGGGACGACCCTATAGTCATCGGACATGACGGTGGCGGGCCAATCTAGTCCCGGGGTCGTGGGGACGACCCTATAGGCTTCGGACATGTCGGCGGCGGGCCAGCGTACGCCCAGGGTCGTAGGGACGAACCTATAGTCGTCGGACTAGTCGGCGGCGGGCCAACCTAGTCCCGGGGTCGTGGGGACGACTCTATAGTCGTCGGAGAAGTCGGCGGCGGGTCATCCTAGTCCCGGGGTCGTGGGGACGACCCTATAGTCGTCGGACAAGTCGGCGGCGGGCCAACCCAGTCCCGTGGTCGTGGGGCCGACCCTATAGTCGTCGGACATGACGGTGGCGGGCCAATCTAGTCCCGGGGTCGTGGGTACGACCCTATAGTCGTCGGACATGACGGTGGCGGGCGAATCTAGCTCCGGGGTCGTGGGGACGACCCTATAGTCGTCGGACATGTCGGCGGCTGGCCAACCTAGTTCCGGGGTGGGAGGGACCACCCTATAGTCGTCGGACAAGTCGGCGGCGGGCCAACCTAGTCCCGGGGTCATGGAGACGACCCTAAAGTCGTCGGACATGACGGTGGGCAATCTAGCCCGGGGGTCGTGGGGACGATCCTGTTGTCGTCGGACATGACGGTGGTGGGCCAATCTATTCCCCGGGCCGTGGGGACGACCCTGTAGTCGTCGGACATGACGGTGGTGGGCCAATATAGTCCCGGGGTCGTCGGGACGACCCTATTGTCGTCGGACATGTCGGCGGCTGGCCAACCTAGTTCCGGGGTGGGAGGGACGACCCTATAGTCGTCGGACAAGTCGGCGGCGGGCCAACCCAGTCCCGGGGTCGTGGGGCCGACCCTATAGTCGTCGGACATGACGGTGGCGGGCCAATCTAGCTCCGGGGTCGTGGGAACGACCCTATAGTCGTCGGACATGTCGGCGGCTGGCCAACCTAGTTCCGGGGTGGGAGGGACGACCCTATGGTCGTCGGACAAGTCGGCGGCGGGCCAACCTAGTCCCGGGGTCGTGGGGACGACCCTATAGTCGTCGGACATGACGGTGGCCGGCCAATCTAGTCCCGGGGTCGTGGGGACGACCCTATAGTCGTCGGACATGATGGTGGCGGGACAATCTAGTCCCGGGGTCGTGGGGACGACCCTATAGTCGTCGAACATGATGGTGGCGGGCCAACCTAGTCCCGGGGTCGTGGGGACGACCCTATAGTCATCGGACATGACGGTGGCGGGCCAATCTAGTCCCGGGGTCGTGGGGACGACCCTATAGGCTTCGGACATGTCGGCGGCGGGCCAGCGTACGCCCAGGGTCGTAGGGACGAACCTATAGTCGTCGGACTAGTCGGCGGCGGGCCAACCTAGTCCCGGGGTCGTGGGGACGACTCTATAGTCGTCGGAGAAGTCGGCGGCGGGTCATCCTAGTCCCGGGGTCGTGGGGACGACCCTATAGTCGTCGGACAAGTCGGCGGCGGGCCAACCCAGTCCCGGGGTCGTGGGGCCGACCCTATAGTCGTCGGACATGACGGTGGCGGGCCAATCTAGTCCCGGGGTCGTGGGTACGACCCTATAGTCGTCGGACATGACGGTGGCGGGCGAATCTAGCTCCGGGGTCGTGGGGACGACCCTATAGTCGTCGGACATGTCGGCGGCGGGCCAACCTAGTCCCGGGGTCATGGAGACGACCCTAAAGTCGTCGGACATGACGGTGGGCAATCTAGCCCGGGGGTCGTGGGGACGATCCTGTTGTCGTCGGACATGACGGTGGTGGGCCAACCTAGTCCCGGGGTCGTGGGGACGACTCTATAGTCGTCGGACATGACGGTGGCGGGCGAATCTAGCTCCGGGGTCGTGGGGACGACCCTATAGTCGTCGGACATGTCGGCGGCTGGCCAACCTAGTTCCGGGGTGGGAGGGACCACCCTATAGTCGTCGGACATGTCGGCGGCGGGCCAACCTAGTCCCGGGGTCATGGAGACGACCCTAAAGTCGTCGGACATGACGGTGGGCAATCTAGCCCGGGGGTCGTGGGGACGATCCTGTTGTCGTCGGACATGACGGTGGTGGGCCAATCTATTCCCCGGGCCGTGGGGACGACCCTGTAGTCGTCGGACATGACGGTGGTGGGCCAATATAGTCCCGGGGTCGTCGGGACGACCCTATAGTCGTCGGACAAGTCGGCGGCGGGCCAACCTAGTCCCGGGGTCGTGGGGACGACCCTGTAGTCGTCGGACATGTCGGCGTCTGGCCAACTTTGGCCCGTGGTCGTGGGGACGACCCTATAATTGTCGGACATGATGGTGGCGGGCCAATCTAGTCCCGGGGTTGTGGGGACGACCCTATAGTCGTCGGACAAGTCGGCGGCGGGCCAACCTAGTCCCGGGGTCGTGGGGACGACCCTATAGTCGTCGGCACAAGTCGGCGGCGGGCCTACCTAGCCCCGGTGTCGTGGGGACGACCCTATAGTCGTCGGACATGACGGTGGCGGGCCAATCTAGTCCCGGCGTCGTTGGGACGACCCTATAGTCGTCGGACTAGTCGGCGGCGGGCCAACCTAGTCCCGGGGTCGTGGGGACGACTCTATAGTCGTCGGAGAAGTCGGCGGCGGGTCATCCTAGTCCCGGGGTCGTGGGGACGACCCTATAGTCGTCGGACATGACGGTGGCCGGCCAATCTAGTCCCGGGGTCGTGGGGACGACCCTATAGTCGTCGGACATGATGGTGGCGGGACAATCTAGTCCCGGGGTCGTGGGGACGACCCTATAGTCGTCGAACATGATGGTGGCGGGCCAACCTAGTCCCGGGGTCGTGGGGACGACCCTATAGTCATCGGACATGACGGTGGCGGGCCAATCTAGTCCCGGGGTCGTGGGGACGACCCTATAGGCTTCGGACATGTCGGCGGCGGGCCAGCGTACGCCCAGGGTCGTAGGGACGAACCTATAGTCGTCGGACTAGTCGGCGGCGGGCCAACCTAGTCCCGGGGTCGTGGGGACGACTCTATAGTCGTCGGAGAAGTCGGCGGCGGGTCATCCTAGTCCCGGGGTCGTGGGGACGACCCTATAGTCGTCGGACAAGTCGGCGGCGGGCCAACCCAGTCCCGGGGTCGTGGGGCCGACCCTATAGTCGTCGGACATGACGGTGGCGGGCCAATCTAGTCCCGGGGTCGTGGGTACGACCCTATAGTCGTCGGACATGACGGTGGCGGGCGAATCTAGCTCCGGGGTCGTGGGGACGACCCTATAGTCGTCGGACATGTCGGCGGCGGGCCAACCTAGTCCCGGGGTCATGGAGACGACCCTAAAGTCGTCGGACATGACGGTGGGCAATCTAGCCCGGGGGTCGTGGGGACGATCCTGTTGTCGTCGGACATGACGGTGGTGGGCCAACCTAGTCCCGGGGTCGTGGGGACGACTCTATAGTCGTCGGACATGACGGTGGCGGGCGAATCTAGCTCCGGGGTCGTGGGGACGACCCTATAGTCGTCGGACATGTCGGCGGCTGGCCAACCTAGTTCCGGGGTGGGAGGGACCACCCTATAGTCGTCGGACATGTCGGCGGCGGGCCAACCTAGTCCCGGGGTCATGGAGACGACCCTAAAGTCGTCGGACATGACGGTGGGCAATCTAGCCCGGGGGTCGTGGGGACGATCCTGTTGTCGTCGGACATGACGGTGGTGGGCCAATCTATTCCCCGGGCCGTGGGGACGACCCTGTAGTCGT
Source organism: Andrena fulva (assembly GCA_946251845.1). Taxonomy (NCBI): domain Eukaryota; kingdom Metazoa; phylum Arthropoda; class Insecta; order Hymenoptera; family Andrenidae; genus Andrena; species Andrena fulva. The sequence continues at coordinate 826,012 of CAMITZ010000112.1, read as the reverse complement.
CGGACATGACGGTGGTGGGCCAATATAGTCCCGGGGTCGTCGGGACGACCCTATAGTCGTCGGACAAGTCGGCGGCGGGCCAACCTAGTCCCGGGGTCGTGGGGACGACCCTGTAGTCGTCGGACATGTCGGCGTCTGGCCAACTTTGGCCCGTGGTCGTGGGGACGACCCTATAATTGTCGGACATGATGGTGGCGGGCCAATCTAGTCCCGGGGTTGTGGGGACGACCCTATAGTCGTCGGACAAGTCGGCGGCGGGCCAACCTAGTCCCGGGGTCGTGGGGACGACCCTATAGTCGTCGGCACAAGTCGGCGGCGGGCCTACCTAGCCCCGGTGTCGTGGGGACGACCCTATAGTCGTCGGACATGACGGTGGCGGGCCAATCTAGTCCCGGCGTCGTTGGGACGACCCTATAGTCGTCGGACTAGTCGGCGGCGGGCCAACCTAGTCCCGGGGTCGTGGGGACGACTCTATAGTCGTCGGAGAAGTCGGCGGCGGGTCATCCTAGTCCCGGGGTCGTGGGGACGACCCTATAGTCGTCGGACAAGTCGGCGGCGGGCCAACCCAGTCCCGGGGTCGTGGGGCCGACCCTATAGTCGTCGGACATGACGGTGGCGGGCCAATCTAGTCCCGGGGTCGTGGGGACGACCCTATAGTCGTCGGACATGTCGGCGGCTGGCCAACCTAGTCCCGGGGTGGTAGGGACGACCCTATAGTCGCTGGACACGTCGGCGGCGGGCCAACCTAGTCCCGGGGTAGTGGGGACGACCCTATAGTCGTCGGACATGTCGGCGGCTGGCCAACCTAGTCCCGGGGTGGTAGGGACGACCCTATAGTCGTCGGACATGTCGGCGGCTGGCCAACCTAGTCCCGGGGTGGTAGGGACGACCCTATAGTCGTCGGACATGACGGTGGCGGGGCAATCTAGTCCCGGGGTCGTGGGGACGACCCTATAGTCGTCGGACATGTCGACGGCTGGCCAACCTAGTCCCGGATTCGTGGGGACGACCCTATATTCGTCGGAATAGACGGCGGCGGGCCAACGTAGGCCCAGGGTCGTAGGGACGACCCTATAGTCGTCGGAAAAGTCGGCGGCGGGCCAACCTAGTTCCGGGGTCGTGGGGACTACCCTATAGTCGTCGGACATGTCGGCGGCTGGGCAACTTTGGCCCGTGGTCGTGGGGACGACCTTATAGTCGTCGGACATGACGGCGGCGGGCCAATCTAGTCCCAGGGCCGTGCGGACGACCCTATAGTCGCCGGACATGTCGGCGGCTGGCCAACCTGGTCCCGGGGTGGTAGGGACGACCCTATAGTCGTTGGACACGTCGGCGGCGGGCCAACCTAGTCCCGGGGTAGTGGGGACGATCCTATAGTCGTCGGACATGTCGGCGGCTGGCCAACCTAGTCCCGGGGTGGTAGGGACGACCCTATAGTCGTCGTACAAGTCGGCGGCGGGCCAACCTAGTCACGGGGACGTGGGGACGACCCTATAGTCGTGGGACATGTCGGCGGCGGGCCAACCTAGTCCCGGCGTCGTGGGGACGACCCTATAGTCGTCGGACATGATGGTGGCGGGCCAACCTAGTCCCGGGGTCGTGGGGACGACCCTATAGTCGTCGGACATGTCGACGGCTGGCCAACCTAGTCCCGGATTCGTGGGGACGACCCTATAGTCGTCGGACATGACAGTGGCGGGGCAATCTAGCCCCGGGTTCGTGGGGACGACCCTATAGTCGTCGGACATGTCGACGGCTGGCCAACCTAGTCCCGGATTCGTGGGGACGACCCTATATTCGTCGGAATAGACGGCTGCGGGCCAACGTAGGCCCAGGGTCGTAGGGACGACCCTATAGTCGTCGGAAAAGTCGGCGGCGGGCCAACCTAGTTCCGGGGTCGTGGGGACTACCCTATAGTCGTCGGACATGTCGGCGGCTGGGCAACTTTGGCCCGTGGTCGTGGGGACGACCTTATAGTCGTCGGACATGACGGCGGCGGGCCAATCTAGTCCCAGGGCCGTGCGGACGACCCTATAGTCGTCGGACATGTCGGCGGCTGGCCAACCTGGTCCCGGGGTGGTAGGGACGACCCTATAGTCGTTGGACACGTCGGCGGCGGGCCAACCTAGTCCCGGGGACGTGGGGACGACCCTATAGTCGTGGGACATGTCGGCGGCGGGCCAACCTAGTCCCGGCGTCGTGGGGACGACCCTATAGTCGTCGGACATGATGGTGGCGGGCCAACCTAGTCCCGGGGTCGTGGGGACGACCCTATAGTCGTCGGACATGTCGACGGCTGGCCAACCTAGTCCCGGATTCGTGGGGACGACCCTATATTCGTCGGAATAGACGGCGGCGGGCCAACGTAGGCCCAGGGTCGTAGGGACGACCCTATAGTCGTCGGAAAAGTCGGCGGCGGGCCAACCTAGTTCCGGGGTCGTGGGGACTACCCTATAGTCGTCGGACATGTCGGCGGCTGGGCAACTTTGGCCCGTGGTCGTGGGGACGACCTTATAGTCGTCGGACATGACGGCGGCGGGCCAATCTAGTCCCAGGGCCGTGCGGACGACCCTATAGTCGTCGGACATGTCGGCGGCTGGCCAACCTGGTCCCGGGGTGGTAGGGACGACCCTATAGTCGTTGGACACGTCGGCGGCGGGCCAACCTAGTCCCGGGGTAGTGGGGACGACCCTATAGTCGTCGGACATGTCGACGGCTGGCCAACCTAGTCCCGGATTCGTGGGGACGACCCTATATTCGTCGGAATAGACGGCGGCGGGCCAACGTAGGCCCAGGGTCGTAGGGACGACCCTATAGTCGTCGGAAAAGTCGGCGGCGGGCCAACCTAGTTCCGGGGTCGTGGGGACTACCCTATAGTCGTCGGACATGTCGGCGGCTGGGCAACTTTGGCCCGTGGTCGTGGGGACGACCTTATAGTCGTCGGACATGACGGCGGCGGGCCAATCTAGTCCCAGGGCCGTGCGGACGACCCTATAGTCGTCGGACATGTCGGCGGCTGGCCAACCTGGTCCCGGGGTGGTAGGGACGACCCTATAGTCGTTGGACACGTCGGCGGCGGGCCAACCTAGTCCCGGGGTAGTGGGGACGATCCTATAGTCGTCGGACATGTCGGCGGCTGGCCAACCTAGTCCCGGGGTGGTAGGGACGACCCTATAGTCGTCGGACAAGTCGGCGGCGGGCCAACCTAGTCCCGGGGTCGTCGGGACGACCCTATAGTCGTCGGACATGACGGTGGCGGGGCAATCTAGTCCCGTGGACGTGGGGACCACCCTATAGTCGTCGGACAAGTCGGCGGCGGGCCAACCTAGTTCCGGGGTCGTGGGGACGAGCCTATAGTCGTCGGTCAAGTCGGCGGCGGGCCAACCTAGTCCCGGGGTCGTGGGGACGACCCTATAGTCGTCGGACATGACAGTGGCGGGGCAATCTAGCCCCGGGTTCGTGGGGACGACCCTATAGTCGTCGGACATGTCGGCGGCTGGCCAACCTAGTCCCGGGGTGGTAGGGACGACCCTATAGTCGTCGGACAAGTCGGCGGGGGGCCAACGTAATCCCTTGGTCGTGGGGACGATCGTATAGTCGTCGGACATGTCGGCGGCTGGCCAACCTAGTCCCGGGGTTGTAGGGACGACCCTGTTGTCGTCGGAGAAGTCGGCGGCGGGCCAACCTAGTCCCGGGGTCGTGGGGACGACCCTGTAGTCGTCGGACATGACGGTGGCGGGCCAATCTGGTCCCGGCGACGTGGGGACGACCCTATAGTCGTCGGACAAGTCTGCGGCGGGCCAACCTAGTCCCGGGGTCGTGGGGACGACCCTATAGTCGTCGGACATAATGGTGGCGGGCCAACCTAGTCCCGGGGTGGTAGGGACGACCCTACAGTCGTCGGACATGTCGGCAGCTGGCCAACCTAGTCCCGGGGTGGTAGGGACGACCCTGTTGTCGTCGGAGAAGTCGGCGGCGGGCCAACCTAGTCCCGGGGTCGTAGGGACGACCCTATAGTCGTCGGACATGACGGTGGCGGGCCAATCTAGTCCCGGGGACGTGGGGACGACCCTGTAGTCGTCGGGCAAGTCTGCGGCGGGCCAACCTAGTCCCGGGGTCGTGGGGACGACCCTATAGTCGTCGGACATGACGGTGCCGGGGCAATCTAGCCCCGGGGTCGTGGGGACGACCCTATAGTCTTCGGACAAGTCGGCGGCGGGCCAACCTAGTCCCGGGGTCGTGGGGACAACCCTATAGTCGTCGGACATGACGGTGCCGGGGCAATCTAGCCCCGGGGTCATGGGGACGACCCTAGAGTCGTCGGACATGTCGGCGGCTGGCCAACCTAGTCCCGGGGTGGTAGGGACGACCCTATAGTCGTTGGACACGTCGGCGGCGGGCCAACCTAGTCCCGGGGTAGTGGGGACGACCCTATATTCGTCGGACATGGCGGTGGCGGGCCAACCTAGTCCCGGGCTCGTGGGGACGAGCCTATAGTCGTCGGACAAGTCGGCGGCTGGCCAACCTAGTCCCGGGGTAGTGGGGACGAGCCTATAGTCGTCGGACAAGTCGGCGGCGGGCCAACCTAGTTCCGGTGTCCTGGGGACGACCCTATAGTCGTCGGACATGACGGTGGCGGGCCAATCTAGTCCCGAGGTCGTGGGGACGACCCTATAGTCGTCGGACATGTCGGCGGCTGGGCAACATTGGCCCGTGGTCGTGGGGACGTCCCTATAGTCGCCGGACAAGTCGGCGGCGGGCCAACCTAGTTCCGGTGTCCTGGGGACGACCCTATAGTCGTCGGACATGACGGTGGCGGGCCAACCTAGTCCCGGGGTCGTGGAGACGACCCTATAGTCGTCGGACATGTCGGCGGCTTGCCAACCTAGTCCCGGGGTGGTAGGGACGACCCTATAGTCGTCGGACAAGTCGGCGGCGGGCCAACCTAGTCCCGCGGTCGTGGGGACGACCCTATAGTCGTCGGACATGATGGTGGCGGGCCATCTAGTCCCGGGGTCGTGGGGACGACCCTATAGTCGTCGGACAAGTCGGCGGCGGGCCATCCTAGCCCCGGTGTCGTGGGGACGACCATATAGTCGTCGGACATGTCGGCGGCTGACCAACTTTGGCCCGTGGTCGTGGCGACGACCCTATAGTCGTCGGACATGACGGTGGCGGGCCAATCTAGCCCCGGGGTCGTGGGGACGACCCTATAGTCGCCGGACAAGTCGGCGGCGGGCCAACCTAGTTCCGGTGTCCTGGGGACGACCCTATAGTCGTCGGACATGACGGTGGCGGGCCAACCTAGTCCCGGGGTCGTGGAGACGACCCTATAGTCGTCGGACATGTCGGCGGCTTGCCAACCTAGTCCCGGGGTGGTAGGGACGACCCTATAGTCGTCGGACATGTCGGCGGCGGGCCAACCTAGTCCCGCGGTCGTGGGGACGACCCTATAGTCGTCGGACATGATGGTGGCGGGCCAATCTAGTCCCGGGGTCGTGGGGACGACCCTATAGTCGTCGGACAAGTCGGCGGCGGGCCATCCTAGCCCCGGTGTCGTGGAGACGACCATATAGTCGTCGGACATGTCGGCGGCTGACCAACTTTGGCCCGTGGTCGTGGCGACGACCCTATAGTCGTCGGACATGACGGTGGCGGGCCAATCTAGCCCCGGGGTCGTGGGGACGACCCTATAGTCGCCGGACAAGTCGGCGGCGGGCCAACCTAGTTCCGGTGTCCTGGGGACGACCCTATAGTCGTCGGACATGACGGTGGCGGGCCAACCTAGTCCCGGGGTCGTGGAGACGACCCTATAGTCGTCGGACATGTCGGCGGCTTGCCAACCTAGTCCCGGGGTGGTAGGGACGACCCTATAGTCGTCGGACAAGTCGGCGGCGGGCCAACCTAGTCCCGCGGTCGTGGGGACGACCCTATAGTCGTCGGACATGATGGTGGCGGGCCAATCTAGTCCCGGGGTCGTGGGGACGACCCTATAGTCGTCGGACAAGTCGGCGGCGGGCCATCCTAGCCCCGGTGTCGTGGGGACGACCATATAGTCGTCGGACATGTCGGCGGCTGACCAACTTTGGCCCGTGGTCGTGGCGACGACCCTATAGTCGTCGGACATGACGGTGGCGGGCCAATCTAGCCCCGGGGTCGTGGGGACGACCGTATAGTCGTCGGACATGTCGGCGGCTGGCCAACCCTTGTTCCGGCGTGGGAGGGACGACCCGATAGTCGTCGGACATGTCGGCGGCGGGCCAACCTAGTCCCGAGGTCGTGGAGACTACCCTATAGTCGTCGGTCATGACTGTGGCGGGGCAATCTAGTCCGGGGGTCGTGGGGACGATCCTGTTGTCGTCGGACATGACGGTGGTGGGCCAATCTATTCCCGGGGCCGTGGGGACGACCCTGTAGTCGTCGGACATGACGGTGGCGGGCCAATCTAGTCCCGGGGTCGTGGGGACGACCCTATAGTCGTCGGACAAGTCTGCGGCGGGCCAACCTAGTCCCGGGGTCGTGGAGACGACCCTATAGTCGTCGGACATGACGGTGGCGGGGCAATCTAGTCCGGGGGTCGTGGGGACGATCCTGTTGTCATCGGACATGACGGTGGCGGTCCAATATAGTCCCGGGGTAGTGGGGGCGACCCTATAGTCGTCGGACATGTCGGCGGCTGGGCAACTTTGGCCCGTGGTCGTGGGGACGTCCCTATAGTCGTCGGACAAGTCAGCGCCGGGCCAACCTAGTCCCGGGGTGGGAGGGACGACCCTATAGTCGTCGGACAAGTCGGCGGCGGGCCAACCTAGTCCCGGGGTCGTGGGGACGATCCTGTTGTCGTCGGACATGACGGTGGTGGGCCAATCTATTCCCGGGGCCGTGGGGACGACCCTGTAGTCGTCGGACATGACGGTGGTGGGCCAATCTAGTCCCGGGGTCGTGGGGACGACCCTATTGTCGTCGGACATGTCGGCGGCTGGCCAACCTAGTCCCGGGGTCGTGGGTACGATCCTATACTCGTCGGACATGACGGTGGCGGGCCACTCTAGTCCCGGGGTCATGGGGACGACCCAATAGTCGTCGGACATGTCGGCGGCTGACCAACTTTGGCCCGTGGTCGCGGGGACGACCCTATAGTCGTCGGACATGACGGTGGCGGGCCAATCTAGCTCCGTGATCGTGGGGACGACCCTATTGTCGTCGGACATGTCGGCGGCTGGCCAACCGAGTTCCGGGGTGGGAGGGACGACCCTATAGTCGTCGGACAAGTCGGCGGCGGGCCAACCTAGTCCCGGGGTCGTGGGGACGACCCTATAGGCGTCGGACAAGTCGGCGGCGGGCCAACCTAGTCGCGGGGTGGTGGGGACGACCCTATAGTCGTCGGACATGACTGTGGCGAGCCAATCTAGTCCCGGGGTCGTGGGGACGACCCTATAGTCGTCGGACATGACGGTGGCGGGCGAATCTAGCTCCGGGGTCGTGGGGACGACCCTATAGTCGTCGGACATGTCGGCGGCTGGCCAACCTAGTTCCGGGGTGGGAGGGACGACCCTATAGTCGTCGGACAAGTCGGCGGCGGGCCAACCTAGTCCCGGGGTCGTGGGGACGACCCTATAGGCGTCGGACAAGTCGGCGGCGGGCCAACCTAGTCGCGGGGTGGTGGGGACGACCCTATAGTCGTCGGACATGACTGTGGCGAGCCAATCTAGTCCCGGGGTCGTGGGGACGACCCTATAGTCGTCGGACATGACGGTGGCGGGCGAATCTAGTTCCGGGGTCGTGGGGACGACCCTATAGTCGTCGGACATGTCGGCGGCTGGCCAACCTAGTCCCGGGGTCGTGGGGACGACCCTATAGTCGTCGGACATGACGGTGGCCGGCCAATCTAGTCCCGGGGTCGTGGGGACGACCCTATAGTCGTCGGACATGTCGGCGGCTGGCCAACCTAGTTCCGGGGTGGGAGGGACGACCCTATAGTCGTCGGACAAGTCGGCGGCGGGCCAACCTAGTCCCGGGGTCGTGGGGACGACCCTATAGTCGTCGGACATGACGGTGGCGGGCGAATCTAGCTCCGGGGTCGTGGGGACGACCCTATTGTCGTCGGACATGTCGGCGGCTGGCCAACCTAGTTCCGGGGTGGGAGGGACGACCCTATAGTCGTCGGACAAGTCGGCGGCGGGCCAACCCAGTCCCGGGGTCGTGGGGCCGACCCTATAGTCGTCGGACATGACGGTGGCGGGCCAATCTAGCTCCGGGGTCGTGGGAACGACCCTATAGTCGTCGGACATGTCGGCGGCTGGCCAACCTAGTTCCGGGGTGGGAGGGACGACCCTATGGTCGTCGGACAAGTCGGCGGCGGGCCAACCTAGTCCCGGGGTCGTGGGGACGACCCTATAGTCGTCGGACATGACGGTGGCCGGCCAATCTAGTCCCGGGGTCGTGGGGACGACCCTATAGTCGTCGGACATGATGGTGGCGGGACAATCTAGTCCCGGGGTCGTGGGGACGACCCTATAGTCGTCGAACATGATGGTGGCGGGCCAACCTAGTCCCGGGGTCGTGGGGACGACCCTATAGTCATCGGACATGACGGTGGCGGGCCAATCTAGTCCCGGGGTCGTGGGGACGACCCTATAGGCTTCGGACATGTCGGCGGCGGGCCAGCGTACGCCCAGGGTCGTAGGGACGAACCTATAGTCGTCGGACTAGTCGGCGGCGGGCCAACCTAGTCCCGGGGTCGTGGGGACGACTCTATAGTCGTCGGAGAAGTCGGCGGCGGGTCATCCTAGTCCCGGGGTCGTGGGGACGACCCTATAGTCGTCGGACAAGTCGGCGGCGGGCCAACCTAGTCCCGGGGTCGTGGGGACGACCCTATAGTCGTCGGACATGTCGGCGGCTGGCCAACTTTGGCCCGTGGTCGTGGGGACGACCCTATAATCGTCGGACATGATGGTGGCGGGCCAATCTAGTCCCGGGGTCGTGGGGACGACCCAATAGTCGTCGGACATGTCGGCGGCTGGCCAATCTAGCCCCGCGGTCGTGGGGACGACCCTATAGTCGTCGGACAAGTCGGCGGCGGGCCAACCTAGTCCCGGGGTGGTGGGGACGACCCTATAGTCGTCGGACATGACGGTGGCGGGCCAATCTAGTCCCGGGGTCGTGGGGACGACCCTATAGTCTTCGGACATGCCGGCGGCTGGGCAACTTTGGCCCGTTGTCGTGGGGACGACCCTATAGTCGTCGGGCAAGTCGGTGGCTGGCCAACCTAGTCCCGGGATCGTGGGGACGACCCTATAGTCGTCGGACATGTCGGCGGCGGGCCAACCTAGTCCGGGGGTCGTGGAGACGACCCTATAGTCGTCAAACATGTCGGTGGCGGGCCAATCTAGTCCCGGGGTCGTGGGGCGACCCTATAGTCGTCGGACATGACGGTGGCGGGCCACTCTAGTCCCGCGGTCGTGGGGACGACCCTATAGGCGTCGGACAAGTCGGCGGCGGGCCAACCTAGTCCCGGGGTGGTGGGGACGACCCTATAGTCGTCGGACATGACGGTGGCGGGCCAATCTAGTCCCGGGGTCGTGGGGACGACCCTATAGTCTTCGGACATGCCGGCGGCTGGGCAACTTTGGCCCGTTGTCGTGGGGACGACCCTATAGTCGTCGGGCAAGTCGGTGGCTGGCCAACCTAGTCCCGGGATCGTGGGGACGACCCTATAGTCGTCGGACATGACGGTGGCGGGCCAATCTAGTCCCGAGGTCGTGGGGACGACCCTATAGTCGTCGGACATGTCGGCGGCTGGGCAACATTGGCCCGTGGTCGTGGGGACGTCCCTATAGTCGCCGGACAAGTCGGCGGCGGGCCAACCTAGTTCCGGTGTCCTGGGGACGACCCTATAGTCGTCGGACATGACGGTGGCGGGCCAACCTAGTCCCGGGGTCGTGGAGACGACCCTATAGTCGTCGGACATGTCGGCGGCTTGCCAACCTAGTCCCGGGGTGGTAGGGACGACCCTATAGTCGTCGGACAAGTCGGCGGCGGGCCAACCTAGTCCCGCGGTCGTGGGGACGACCCTATAGTCGTCGGACATGATGGTGGCGGGCCATCTAGTCCCGGGGTCGTGGGGACGACCCTATAGTCGTCGGACAAGTCGGCGGCGGGCCATCCTAGCCCCGGTGTCGTGGGGACGACCATATAGTCGTCGGACATGTCGGCGGCTGACCAACTTTGGCCCGTGGTCGTGGCGACGACCCTATAGTCGTCGGACATGACGGTGGCGGGCCAATCTAGCCCCGGGGTCGTGGGGACGACCCTATAGTCGCCGGACAAGTCGGCGGCGGGCCAACCTAGTTCCGGTGTCCTGGGGACGACCCTATAGTCGTCGGACATGACGGTGGCGGGCCAACCTAGTCCCGGGGTCGTGGAGACGACCCTATAGTCGTCGGACATGTCGGCGGCTTGCCAACCTAGTCCCGGGGTGGTAGGGACGACCCTATAGTCGTCGGACATGTCGGCGGCGGGCCAACCTAGTCCCGCGGTCGTGGGGACGACCCTATAGTCGTCGGACATGATGGTGGCGGGCCAATCTAGTCCCGGGGTCGTGGGGACGACCCTATAGTCGTCGGACAAGTCGGCGGCGGGCCATCCTAGCCCCGGTGTCGTGGAGACGACCATATAGTCGTCGGACATGTCGGCGGCTGACCAACTTTGGCCCGTGGTCGTGGCGACGACCCTATAGTCGTCGGACATGACGGTGGCGGGCCAATCTAGCCCCGGGGTCGTGGGGACGACCCTATAGTCGCCGGACAAGTCGGCGGCGGGCCAACCTAGTTCCGGTGTCCTGGGGACGACCCTATAGTCGTCGGACATGACGGTGGCGGGCCAACCTAGTCCCGGGGTCGTGGAGACGACCCTATAGTCGTCGGACATGTCGGCGGCTTGCCAACCTAGTCCCGGGGTGGTAGGGACGACCCTATAGTCGTCGGACAAGTCGGCGGCGGGCCAACCTAGTCCCGCGGTCGTGGGGACGACCCTATAGTCGTCGGACATGATGGTGGCGGGCCATCTAGTCCCGGGGTCGTGGGGACGACCCTATAGTCGTCGGACAAGTCGGCGGCGGGCCATCCTAGCCCCGGTGTCGTGGGGACGACCATATAGTCGTCGGACATGTCGGCGGCTGACCAACTTTGGCCCGTGGTCGTGGCGACGACCCTATAGTCGTCGGACATGACGGTGGCGGGCCAATCTAGCCCCGGGGTCGTGGGGACGACCCTATAGTCGCCGGACAAGTCGGCGGCGGGCCAACCTAGTTCCGGTGTCCTGGGGACGACCCTATAGTCGTCGGACATGACGGTGGCGGGCCAACCTAGTCCCGGGGTCGTGGAGACGACCCTATAGTCGTCGGACATGTCGGCGGCTTGCCAACCTAGTCCCGGGGTGGTAGGGACGACCCTATAGTCGTCGGACATGTCGGCGGCGGGCCAACCTAGTCCCGCGGTCGTGGGGACGACCCTATAGTCGTCGGACATGATGGTGGCGGGCCAATCTAGTCCCGGGGTCGTGGGGACGACCCTATAGTCGTCGGACAAGTCGGCGGCGGGCCATCCTAGCCCCGGTGTCGTGGAGACGACCATATAGTCGTCGGACATGTCGGCGGCTGACCAACTTTGGCCCGTGGTCGTGGCGACGACCCTATAGTCGTCGGACATGACGGTGGCGGGCCAATCTAGCCCCGGGGTCGTGGGGACGACCCTATAGTCGCCGGACAAGTCGGCGGCGGGCCAACCTAGTTCCGGTGTCCTGGGGACGACCCTATAGTCGTCGGACATGACGGTGGCGGGCCAACCTAGTCCCGGGGTCGTGGAGACGACCCTATAGTCGTCGGACATGTCGGCGGCTTGCCAACCTAGTCCCGGGGTGGTAGGGACGACCCTATAGTCGTCGGACAAGTCGGCGGCGGGCCAACCTAGTCCCGCGGTCGTGGGGACGACCCTATAGTCGTCGGACATGATGGTGGCGGGCCAATCTAGTCCCGGGGTCGTGGGGACGACCCTATAGTCGTCGGACAAGTCGGCGGCGGGCCATCCTAGCCCCGGTGTCGTGGGGACGACCATATAGTCGTCGGACATGTCGGCGGCTGACCAACTTTGGCCCGTGGTCGTGGCGACGACCCTATAGTCGTCGGACATGACGGTGGCGGGCCAATCTAGCCCCGGGGTCGTGGGGACGACCGTATAGTCGTCGGACATGTCGGCGGCTGGCCAACCCTTGTTCCGGCGTGGGAGGGACGACCCGATAGTCGTCGGACATGTCGGCGGCGGGCCAACCTAGTCCCGAGGTCGTGGAGACTACCCTATAGTCGTCGGTCATGACTGTGGCGGGGCAATCTAGTCCGGGGGTCGTGGGGACGATCCTGTTGTCGTCGGACATGACGGTGGTGGGCCAATCTATTCCCGGGGCCGTGGGGACGACCCTGTAGTCGTCGGACATGACGGTGGCGGGCCAATCTAGTCCCGGGGTCGTGGGGACGACCCTATAGTCGTCGGACAAGTCTGCGGCGGGCCAACCTAGTCCCGGGGTCGTGGAGACGACCCTATAGTCGTCGGACATGACGGTGGCGGGGCAATCTAGTCCGGGGGTCGTGGGGACGATCCTGTTGTCATCGGACATGACGGTGGCGGTCCAATATAGTCCCGGGGTAGTGGGGGCGACCCTATAGTCGTCGGACATGTCGGCGGCTGGGCAACTTTGGCCCGTGGTCGTGGGGACGTCCCTATAGTCGTCGGACAAGTCAGCGCCGGGCCAACCTAGTCCCGGGGTGGGAGGGACGACCCTATAGTCGTCGGACAAGTCGGCGGCGGGCCAACCTAGTCCCGGGGTCGTGGGGACGATCCTGTTGTCGTCGGACATGACGGTGGTGGGCCAATCTATTCCCGGGGCCGTGGGGACGACCCTGTAGTCGTCGGACATGACGGTGGTGGGCCAATCTAGTCCCGGGGTCGTGGGGACGACCCTATTGTCGTCGGACATGTCGGCGGCTGGCCAACCTAGTCCCGGGGTCGTGGGTACGATCCTATACTCGTCGGACATGACGGTGGCGGGCCACTCTAGTCCCGGGGTCATGGGGACGACCCAATAGTCGTCGGACATGTCGGCGGCTGACCAACTTTGGCCCGTGGTCGCGGGGACGACCCTATAGTCGTCGGACATGACGGTGGCGGGCCAATCTAGCTCCGTGATCGTGGGGACGACCCTATTGTCGTCGGACATGTCGGCGGCTGGCCAACCGAGTTCCGGGGTGGGAGGGACGACCCTATAGTCGTCGGACAAGTCGGCGGCGGGCCAACCTAGTCCCGGGGTCGTGGGGACGACCCTATAGGCGTCGGACAAGTCGGCGGCGGGCCAACCTAGTCGCGGGGTGGTGGGGACGACCCTATAGTCGTCGGACATGACTGTGGCGAGCCAATCTAGTCCCGGGGTCGTGGGGACGACCCTATAGTCGTCGGACATGACGGTGGCGGGCGAATCTAGCTCCGGGGTCGTGGGGACGACCCTATAGTCGTCGGACATGTCGGCGGCTGGCCAACCTAGTTCCGGGGTGGGAGGGACGACCCTATAGTCGTCGGACAAGTCGGCGGCGGGCCAACCTAGTCCCGGGGTCGTGGGGACGACCCTATAGGCGTCGGACAAGTCGGCGGCGGGCCAACCTAGTCGCGGGGTGGTGGGGACGACCCTATAGTCGTCGGACATGACTGTGGCGAGCCAATCTAGTCCCGGGGTCGTGGGGACGACCCTATAGTCGTCGGACATGACGGTGGCGGGCGAATCTAGTTCCGGGGTCGTGGGGACGACCCTATAGTCGTCGGACATGTCGGCGGCTGGCCAACCTAGTCCCGGGGTCGTGGGGACGACCCTATAGTCGTCGGACATGACGCTGGCCGGCCAACCTAGTTCCGGGGTGGGAGGGACGACCCTATAGTCGTCGGACAAGTCGGCGGCGGGCCAACCTAGTCCCGGGGTCGTGGGGACGACCCTATAGTCGTCGGACATGACGGTGGCGGGCGAATCTAGCTCCGGGGTCGTGGGGACGACCCTATTGTCGTCGGACATGTCGGCGGCTGGCCAACCTAGTTCCGGGGTGGGAGGGACGACCCTATAGTCGTCGGACAAGTCGGCGGCGGGCCAACCCAGTCCCGGGGTCGTGGGGCCGACCCTATAGTCGTCGGACATGACGGTGGCGGGCCAATCTAGCTCCGGGGTCGTGGGAACGACCCTATAGTCGTCGGACATGTCGGCGGCTGGCCAACCTAGTTCCGGGGTGGGAGGGACGACCCTATGGTCGTCGGACAAGTCGGCGGCGGGCCAACCTAGTCCCGGGGTCGTGGGGACGACCCTATAGTCGTCGGACATGACGGTGGCCGGCCAATCTAGTCCCGGGGTCGTGGGGACGACCCTATAGTCGTCGGACATGATGGTGGCGGGACAATCTAGTCCCGGGGTCGTGGGGACGACCCTATAGTCGTCGAACATGATGGTGGCGGGCCAACCTAGTCCCGGGGTCGTGGGGACGACCCTATAGTCATCGGACATGACGGTGGCGGGCCAATCTAGTCCCGGGGTCGTGGGGACGACCCTATAGGCTTCGGACATGTCGGCGGCGGGCCAGCGTACGCCCAGGGTCGTAGGGACGAACCTATAGTCGTCGGACTAGTCGGCGGCGGGCCAACCTAGTCCCGGGGTCGTGGGGACGACTCTATAGTCGTCGGAGAAGTCGGCGGCGGGTCATCCTAGTCCCGGGGTCGTGGGGACGACCCTATAGTCGTCGGACAAGTCGGCGGCGGGCCAACCTAGTCCCGGGGTCGTGGGGACGACCCTATAGTCGTCGGACATGTCGGCGGCTGGCCAACTTTGGCCCGTGGTCGTGGGGACGACCCTATAATCGTCGGACATGATGGTGGCGGGCCAATCTAGTCCCGGGGTCGTGGGGACGACCCAATAGTCGTCGGACATGTCGGCGGCTGGCCAATCTAGCCCCGCGGTCGTGGGGACGACCCTATAGTCGTCGGACAAGTCGGCGGCGGGCCAACCTAGTCCCGGGGTGGTGGGGACGACCCTATAGTCGTCGGACATGACGGTGGCGGGCCAATCTAGTCCCGGGGTCGTGGGGACGACCCTATAGTCTTCGGACATGCCGGCGGCTGGGCAACTTTGGCCCGTTGTCGTGGGGACGACCCTATAGTCGTCGGGCAAGTCGGTGGCTGGCCAACCTAGTCCCGGGATCGTGGGGACGACCCTATAGTCGTCGGACATGTCGGCGGCGGGCCAACCTAGTCCGGGGGTCGTGGAGACGACCCTATAGTCGTCAAACATGTCGGTGGCGGGCCAATCTAGTCCCGGGGTCGTGGGGCGACCCTATAGTCGTCGGACATGACGGTGGCGGGCCACTCTAGTCCCGCGGTCGTGGGGACGACCCTATAGGCGTCGGACAAGTCGGCGGCGGGCCAACCTAGTCCCGGGGTGGTGGGGACGACCCTATAGTCGTCGGACATGACGGTGGCGGGCCAATCTAGTCCCGGGGTCGTGGGGACGACCCTATAGTCTTCGGACATGCCGGCGGCTGGGCAACTTTGGCCCGTTGTCGTGGGGACGACCCTATAGTCGTCGGGCAAGTCGGTGGCTGGCCAACCTAGTCCCGGGATCGTGGGGACGACCCTATAGTCGTCGGACATGTCGGCGGCGGGCCAACCTAGTCCGGGGGTCGTGGAGACGACCCTATAGTCGTCGGACATGTCGGTTGCGGGCCAACCTAGTCCGGGGGTCGTGGAGACGACCCTATAGTCGTCGGACATGTCGGCGGCTGGTCAACCTAGTTCCGGGGTGGGAGGGACGACCCTATAGTCCTCGGACAAGTCGGAGGCGGGCCAACATAGTCCCGGGGTCGTGGGGACGACCCTATAGTCGTGGGACAAGTCGGCGGCGGGCCAACATAGTCCCGGGGTCGTGGGGACGACCCTATAGTCGTCGGACATGTCGGCGGCGGGCCAACCTAGTCCCGGGATCATGGGGCGACCCTATAGTCGCCGGACATGTCGGCGGCTGGCCAATCTCGCCCCGCGGTCGTGGGGACGACCCTATAGGCGTCGGACAAGTCGGCGGCGGGCCAACCTAGTCGCGGGGTGGTGGGGACGACCCTATAATCGTCGGACATGATGGTGGCGGGCCAATCTAGTCCCGGGGTCGTGGGGACGACCCTATAGTCGTCGGACAAGTCGGCGGCGGGCCAACCTAGTTCCGGTGTCCTGGGGACGATCCTATAGTCGTCGGACATGACGGTGGCGGGCCAATCTAGTCCCGAGGTCGTGGGGACGACCCTATAGTCGTCGGACATGTCGGCGGCGGGCCAACCTAGTCCGGGGGTCGTGGAGACGACCCTATAGTCGTCAAACATGTCGGTGGCGGGCCAATCTAGTCCCGGGATCATGGGGCGACCCTATAGTCGCCGGACATGTCGGCGGCTGGCCAATCTCGCCCCGCGGTCGTGGGGACGACCCTATAGGCGTCGGACAAGTCGGCGGCGGGCCAACCTAGTCGCGGGGTGGTGGGGACGACCCTATAATCGTCGGACATGATGGTGGCGGGCCAATCTAGTCCCGGGGTCGTGGGGACGACCCTATAGTCGTCGGACAAGTCGGAGGCGGGCCAACATAGTCCCGGGGTCGTGGGGACGACCCTATAGTCGTGGGACAAGTCGGCGGCGGGCCAACATAGTCCCGGGGTCGTGGGGACGACCCTATAGTCGTCGGACATGTCGGCGGCAGGGCATCTTTGGCCCGTGGTCGTGGGGGCGGCCCTATAGTCGTCGGACATGACGGTGGCGGGCCAATCTAGTACCGGGGTCGTGGGGACGACCCTATAGTCGTCGGACATGTCTGCGGCTGGCCAACCTAGTCCCGGGCCGTGGGGACGACCCTATAGTCGTCGGACAAGTCGGCGGCGGGCCAACCTACTCCCGGGGTCGTGGGGACGACCCTATAGCCGTCGGACAAGTCGGCGGCGGGCCAACCTACTCCCGGGGTCGTGGGGACGACCCTTTAGTCGTCGGAAAAGTCGGCGGCGGGCCAACCTAGACCCGGGGTCGTGGGGACGACCCTATAGTCGTCGGACATGTCGGCGGCAGGGCATCTTTGGCCCGTGGTCGCGGGAACGACCCTATAGTCGTCGGACATGTCGGCGGCAGGCCAACCTAGTCCCGGGGTCGTGGAGACGACCCTATAGTCGTCGGACAAGTCGGCGGCGGGCCAACCTAGTCCCGGGGTCGTGGGGACGACCCTATAGTCGTCGGACAAGACGGCGGCGGGCCAACCTAGACCCGGGGTCGTGGGAACGACCCTATAGTCGTCGGACATGTCGGCGGCAGGGCATCTTTGGCCCGTGGTCGCGGGAACGACCCTATAGTCGTCGGACATGTCGGCGGCTGGCCAACCTAGTCCCGGGGTCGTGGAGACGACCCTATAGACGTCGGACATGTCGGCGGCGGGCCAACCTAGTCCCGGGTTCGTGGGGACGACCCTATAGTCGTCGGACATGTCGGCGGCAGGGCATCTTTGGCCCGTGGTCGCGGGGACGACCCTATAGTCGTCGGACATGTCGGCGGCTGGCCAACCTAGTCCCGGGGTCGTGGAGACGACCCTATAGTCGTCGGACAAGTCGGCGGCGGGCCAACCTAGTCCCGGGGTCGTGGGGACGACCCTATAGTCGTCGGACATGTCGGCGGCGGGACAACGTATGCCCAGGGTCGTAGACACGAACCTATATTCGTCGGACATGACGGTGGCGGGCCAATCTAGTCCCGGGGTCGTGGAGACGACCCTATAGTCGTCGGACATGTCGGCGGCTGGCCAGCTTTGGCCCGTGGTCGTGGGGACGACCCTATAGTCGTCGGACATGTCGGCGGCTGGCCAACCTAGTCCCGGGGTCGTGGAGACGACCCTATAGTCGTCGGACATGTCGGCGGCTGGCCAGCTTTGGCCCGTGGTCGTGGGGACGACCCTATTGTCGTCGGACATGACGGTGGCGGGCCAATCTAGTCCCGGGGTCGTGCGGACGACCCTATAGTTGTCGGACATGTCGGCGGCAGGTCAACTTTGGCCCGTGGTCGTGGGGACGACACTATAGCCGTCGGACAAGTCGGCGGCGGGCCAACCTACTCCCGGGGTCGTGGGGACGACCCTATAGTCGTCGGAAAAGTCGGCGGCGGGCCAACCTAGTCCAGGGGTCGTGGAGACGACCCTATAGACGTCGGACATGTCGTCGGCGGGCCAACCTAGTCCCGGGGTCGTGGGGACGACCCTATAGTCGTCGGACATGTCGGCGGCAGGGCATCTTTGTCCCGTGGTCGTGGGGGCGACCCTATAGTCGTCGGACATGACGGTGGCGGGCCAATCTAGTACCGGGGTCGTGGGGACGACCCTATAGTCGTCGGACATGTCTGCGGCTGGCCAACCTAGTCCCGGGCCGTGGGGACGACCCTATAGTCGTCGGACAAGTCGGCGGCGGGCCAACCTAGTCCAGGGGTCGTGGAGACGACCCTATATACGTCGGACATGTCGTCGGCGGGCCAACCTAGTCCCGGGGTCGTGGGGACGACCCTATAGACGTCGGACATGTCGTCGGCGGGCCAACCTAGTCCCGGGGTCGTGGGGACGACCCTATAGTCGTCGGACATGTCGGCGGCAGGGCATCTTTGGCCCGTGGTCGCGGGGACGACCCTATAGTCGTCGGACATGTCGGCGGCTGGACAACCTAGTCCCGGGGTCGTGGAGACGACCCTATAGTCGTCGGACAAGTCGGCGGCGGGCCAACCTAGTCCCGGGGTCGTGGAGACGACCCTATAGACGTCGGACATGTCGGCGGCGGGCCAACCTAGTCCCGGGGTCGTGGGGACGACCCTATAGTCGTCGGATATGTCGGCGGCAGGGCATCTTTGGCCCGTGGTCGCGGGGACGACCCTATAGTCGTCGGACATGTCGGCGGCTGGCCAACCTAGTCCCGGGGTCGTGGAGACGACCCTATAGTCGTCGGACAAGTCGGCGGCGGGCCAACCTAGTCCCGGGGTCGTGGGGACGACCCTATAGCCGTCGGACAAGTCGGCGGCGGGCCAACCTACTCCCGGGGTCGTGGGGACGACCCTATAGTCGTCGGACAAGTCGGCGGCGGGCCAACTTAGTCCCGGGGTCGTGGGGACGACCCTATAGCCGTCGGACAAGTCGGCGGCGGGCCAACCTAGTCCCGGGGTCGTGGAGACGACCCTATAGACGTCGGACATGTCGGCGGCGGGCCAACCTAGTCCCGGGGTCGTGGGGACGACCCTATAGTCGTCGGACATGTCGGCGGCAGGGCATCTTTGGCCCGTGTTCGCGGGGACGTCCCTATAGTCGTCGGACATGTCGGCGGCTGGCCAACCTAGTCCCGGGGTCGTGGAGACGACCCTATAGTCGTCGGACAAGTCGGCGGCGGGCCAACCTAGTCCCGGGGTCGTGGGGACGACCCTATAGTCGTCGGACATGTCGGCGGCGGGACAACGTATGCCCAGGGTCATAGGCACGAACCTATATTCGTCGGACATGACGGTGGCGGACCAATCTAGTCCCGGGGTCGTGGAGACGACCCTATAGTCGTCGGACATGTCGGCGGCTGGCCAGCTTTGGCCCGTGTTCGTGGGGACGACCCTATAGTCGTCGGACATGTCGGCGGCTGGCCAACCTAGTCCCGGGGTCGTGGAGACGACCCTATAGTCGTCGGACATGTCGGCGGCTGGCCAGCTTTGGCCCGTGGTCGTGGGGACGACCCTATTGTCGTCGGACATGACGGTGGCGGGCCAATCTAGTCCCGGGGTCGTGCGGACGACCCTATGGTCGTCGGACATGTCGGCGGCTGGTCAACTTTGGCCCGTGGTCGTGGGGACGACCCTATAGTCGTCGGATATGTCGGAGGCTGGCCAACCTAGTCCCGGGGTCGTGGGGACGACCCTATAGTCGTCGGACAAGTCGGCGGCGGGCCAACCTAGTCCCGGGGTCGTGGGGCGACCCTATAGTCGTCGGACATGTCGGTGACGGGCCAATCTAGACCCGGGGTCGTGGGGACGACCCTATAGTCGTCGGACATGTCGGCGGCTGGCCAGCTTTGGCCCGTGGTCGTGGGGACGACCCTATAGTCGTCGGACATGTCGGCGGCGGGCCAATCTAGTCCCGGGGTCGTGGGGACGACCCTATAGTCGTCGGACATGTCTGCGGCTGGCCAACCTAGTTCCGGGGTCGTGGGGACGACTCTATAGTCGTCAGACAAGTCGGCGGCGGGCCAACCTAGTCCCGGGGTCGTGGAGACGAACCTATAGACGTCGGACATGTGGGCGGCGGGCCAACCTAGTCCCGGGGTCGTGGGGACGACCCTATAGTCGTCGGACATGACGGTGGCGGGCCAATCTAGTCCCGGGGTCGTGGGGACGACCCTATAGTCGTCGGACATGTCTGCGGCTGGCCAACATAGTCCCGGGTCGTGGGGACGACCCTATAGTCGGCGGACATGTCGGCGGCTGGGCAACATTGGCCCGTGGTCGTGGAGACGACCCTATAGTTATCGGACATGACGGTGCCGGGGCAATCTAGCCCCGGGGTCGTGGGAACGACCCTATATTCTTCGGACATGTCGGCGGCGGGTCAACCTAGACCCGGGGTCGTGGGGACGACCCTATAGTCGTCGGACATGTCGGCGGCAGGGCAACTTTGGCCCGTGGTCGTGGGGGCGACCCTATAGTCGTCGGACATGACGGTGGCGGGCCAATCTAGTCCCGGGGTCGTGAGGACGACCCTATAGTCGTCGGACATGTCTGCGGCTGGCCAACCTAGTCCCGGGTCGTGGGGACGACCCTATAGTCGTTGGACATGTTGGCGGCTGGGCAACTTTGGCCCGTGGTCGTGGGGACGACCCTATAGTCGTCGGACATGTCGGCGGCTGGCCAACATTGGCCCGGGTCGTGGGGACGACCCTATAGTCATCGGACATGACGGTGCCGGGGCAATCTAGCCCCGGGGTCGTGGGAACGACCCTATATTCTTCGGACATGTCGGCGGCGGGCCAACATAGTCCCGGGGTCGTGGGGACGACCCTATAGTCGTCGGACATGTCGGCGGCTGGCCAGCTTTGGCCCGGGGTCGTGGGGACGACCCTATAGTCGTCGGACATGTCGGCGGCAGGGCATCTTTGGCCCGTGGTCGCGGGGACGACCCTATAGTCGTCGGACATGACGGTGGCGGGCCAATCTTGTCCCGGGGTCGTGGGGACGACACTATAGTCGTCGGAGATGTCTGCGGCTGGCCAACCTAGTCCCGGGCCGTGGGGACGACCCTATAGTCGTCGCACAAGTCGGCGGCGGGCCAACCTAGTCCCGGGGTCGTGGAGACGACCCTATAGACGTCGGACATGTCGGCGGGGGGCCAAACTAGTCCCGGGGTCGTGGGGACGACCCTATAGTCGTCGGACAAGTCGGCGGCGGGCCAACCTAGTCCCGGGGTCGTGGGGACGACCCTATAGCCGTCGGACAAGTCGGCGGCGGGCCAACCTACTCCCGGGGTCGTGGGGACGACCCTATAGTCGTCGGACAAGTCGGCGGCGGGCCAACCTAGTCGCGGGATCGTGGGGACGACCCTATAGTCGTCGGACATGTCGGCGGCGGGCCAACCTAGTCCCGGGGTCGTGGAGACGACCCTATAGTCGTCGGACAAGTCGGCGGCGGGCCATCCTAGCCCCGGTGTCGTGGGGACGACCATATAGTCGTCGGACATGTCGGCGGCTGACCAACTTTGGCCCGTGGTCGTGGCGACGACCCTATAGTCGTCGGACATGACGGTGGCGGGCCAATCTAGCCCCGGGGTCGTGGGGACGACCCTATAGTCGCCGGACAAGTCGGCGGCGGGCCAACCTAGTTCCGGTGTCCTGGGGACGACCCTATAGTCGTCGGACATGACGGTGGCGGGCCAACCTAGTCCCGGGGTCGTGGAGACGACCCTATAGTCGTCGGACATGTCGGCGGCTTGCCAACCTAGTCCCGGGGTGGTAGGGACGACCCTATAGTCGTCGGACATGTCGGCGGCGGGCCAACCTAGTCCCGCGGTCGTGGGGACGACCCTATAGTCGTCGGACATGATGGTGGCGGGCCAATCTAGTCCCGGGGTCGTGGGGACGACCCTATAGTCGTCGGACAAGTCGGCGGCGGGCCATCCTAGCCCCGGTGTCGTGGAGACGACCATATAGTCGTCGGACATGTCGGCGGCTGACCAACTTTGGCCCGTGGTCGTGGCGACGACCCTATAGTCGTCGGACATGACGGTGGCGGGCCAATCTAGCCCCGGGGTCGTGGGGACGACCCTATAGTCGCCGGACAAGTCGGCGGCGGGCCAACCTAGTTCCGGTGTCCTGGGGACGACCCTATAGTCGTCGGACATGACGGTGGCGGGCCAACCTAGTCCCGGGGTCGTGGAGACGACCCTATAGTCGTCGGACATGTCGGCGGCTTGCCAACCTAGTCCCGGGGTGGTAGGGACGACCCTATAGTCGTCGGACAAGTCGGCGGCGGGCCAACCTAGTCCCGCGGTCGTGGGGACGACCCTATAGTCGTCGGACATGATGGTGGCGGGCCAATCTAGTCCCGGGGTCGTGGGGACGACCCTATAGTCGTCGGACAAGTCGGCGGCGGGCCATCCTAGCCCCGGTGTCGTGGGGACGACCATATAGTCGTCGGACATGTCGGCGGCTGACCAACTTTGGCCCGTGGTCGTGGCGACGACCCTATAGTCGTCGGACATGACGGTGGCGGGCCAATCTAGCCCCGGGGTCGTGGGGACGACCGTATAGTCGTCGGACATGTCGGCGGCTGGCCAACCCTTGTTCCGGCGTGGGAGGGACGACCCGATAGTCGTCGGACATGTCGGCGGCGGGCCAACCTAGTCCCGAGGTCGTGGAGACTACCCTATAGTCGTCGGTCATGACTGTGGCGGGGCAATCTAGTCCGGGGGTCGTGGGGACGATCCTGTTGTCGTCGGACATGACGGTGGTGGGCCAATCTATTCCCGGGGCCGTGGGGACGACCCTGTAGTCGTCGGACATGACGGTGGCGGGCCAATCTAGTCCCGGGGTCGTGGGGACGACCCTATAGTCGTCGGACAAGTCTGCGGCGGGCCAACCTAGTCCCGGGGTCGTGGAGACGACCCTATAGTCGTCGGACATGACGGTGGCGGGGCAATCTAGTCCGGGGGTCGTGGGGACGATCCTGTTGTCATCGGACATGACGGTGGCGGTCCAATATAGTCCCGGGGTAGTGGGGGCGACCCTATAGTCGTCGGACATGTCGGCGGCTGGGCAACTTTGGCCCGTGGTCGTGGGGACGTCCCTATAGTCGTCGGACAAGTCAGCGGCGGGCCAACCTAGTCCCGGGGTGGGAGGGACGACCCTATAGTCGTCGGACAAGTCGGCGGCGGGCCAACCTAGTCCCGGGGTCGTGGGGACGATCCTGTTGTCGTCGGACATGACGGTGGTGGGCCAATCTATTCCCGGGGCCGTGGGGACGACCCTGTAGTCGTCGGACATGACGGTGGTGGGCCAATCTAGTCCCGGGGTCGTGGGGACGACCCTATTGTCGTCGGACATGTCGGCGGCTGGCCAACCTAGTCCCGGGGTCGTGGGTACGATCCTATACTCGTCGGACATGACGGTGGCGGGCCACTCTAGTCCCGGGGTCATGGGGACGACCCAATAGTCGTCGGACATGTCGGCGGCTGACCAACTTTGGCCCGTGGTCGCGGGGACGACCCTATAGTCGTCGGACATGACGGTGGCGGGCCAATCTAGCTCCGTGATCGTGGGGACGACCCTATTGTCGTCGGACATGTCGGCGGCTGGCCAACCGAGTTCCGGGGTGGGAGGGACGACCCTATAGTCGTCGGACAAGTCGGCGGCGGGCCAACCTAGTCCCGGGGTCGTGGGGACGACCCTATAGGCGTCGGACAAGTCGGCGGCGGGCCAACCTAGTCGCGGGGTGGTGGGGACGACCCTATAGTCGTCGGACATGACTGTGGCGAGCCAATCTAGTCCCGGGGTCGTGGGGACGACCCTATAGTCGTCGGACATGACGGTGGCGGGCGAATCTAGCTCCGGGGTCGTGGGGACGACCCTATAGTCGTCGGACATGTCGGCGGCTGGCCAACCTAGTTCCGGGGTGGGAGGGACGACCCTATAGTCGTCGGACAAGTCGGCGGCGGGCCAACCTAGTCCCGGGGTCGTGGGGACGACCCTATAGGCGTCGGACAAGTCGGCGGCGGGCCAACCTAGTCGCGGGGTGGTGGGGACGACCCTATAGTCGTCGGACATGACTGTGGCGAGCCAATCTAGTCCCGGGGTCGTGGGGACGACCCTATAGTCGTCGGACATGACGGTGGCGGGCGAATCTAGTTCCGGGGTCGTGGGGACGACCCTATAGTCGTCGGACATGTCGGCGGCTGGCCAACCTAGTCCCGGGGTCGTGGGGACGACCCTATAGTCGTCGGACATGACGGTGGCCGGCCAATCTAGTCCCGGGGTCGTGGGGACGACCCTATAGTCGTCGGACATGTCGGCGGCTGGCCAACCTAGTTCCGGGGTGGGAGGGACGACCCTATAGTCGTCGGACAAGTCGGCGGCGGGCCAACCTAGTCCCGGGGTCGTGGGGACGACCCTATAGTCGTCGGACATGACGGTGGCGGGCGAATCTAGCTCCGGGGTCGTGGGGACGACCCTATTGTCGTCGGACATGTCGGCGGCTGGCCAACCTAGTTCCGGGGTGGGAGGGACGACCCTATAGTCGTCGGACAAGTCGGCGGCGGGCCAACCCAGTCCCGGGGTCGTGGGGCCGACCCTATAGTCGTCGGACATGACGGTGGCGGGCCAATCTAGCTCCGGGGTCGTGGGAACGACCCTATAGTCGTCGGACATGTCGGCGGCTGGCCAACCTAGTTCCGGGGTGGGAGGGACGACCCTATGGTCGTCGGACAAGTCGGCGGCGGGCCAACCTAGTCCCGGGGTCGTGGGGACGACCCTATAGTCGTCGGACATGACGGTGGCCGGCCAATCTAGTCCCGGGGTCGTGGGGACGACCCTATAGTCGTCGGACATGATGGTGGCGGGACAATCTAGTCCCGGGGTCGTGGGGACGACCCTATAGTCGTCGAACATGATGGTGGCGGGCCAACCTAGTCCCGGGGTCGTGGGGACGACCCTATAGTCATCGGACATGACGGTGGCGGGCCAATCTAGTCCCGGGGTCGTGGGGACGACCCTATAGGCTTCGGACATGTCGGCGGCGGGCCAGCGTACGCCCAGGGTCGTAGGGACGAACCTATAGTCGTCGGACTAGTCGGCGGCGGGCCAACCTAGTCCCGGGGTCGTGGGGACGACTCTATAGTCGTCGGAGAAGTCGGCGGCGGGTCATCCTAGTCCCGGGGTCGTGGGGACGACCCTATAGTCGTCGGACAAGTCGGCGGCGGGCCAACCTAGTCCCGGGGTCGTGGGGACGACCCTATAGTCGTCGGACATGTCGGCGGCTGGCCAACTTTGGCCCGTGGTCGTGGGGACGACCCTATAATCGTCGGACATGATGGTGGCGGGCCAATCTAGTCCCGGGGTCGTGGGGACGACCCAATAGTCGTCGGACATGTCGGCGGCTGGCCAATCTAGCCCCGCGGTCGTGGGGACGACCCTATAGTCGTCGGACAAGTCGGCGGCGGGCCAACCTAGTCCCGGGGTGGTGGGGACGACCCTATAGTCGTCGGACATGACGGTGGCGGGCCAATCTAGTCCCGGGGTCGTGGGGACGACCCTATAGTCTTCGGACATGCCGGCGGCTGGGCAACTTTGGCCCGTTGTCGTGGGGACGACCCTATAGTCGTCGGGCAAGTCGGTGGCTGGCCAACCTAGTCCCGGGATCGTGGGGACGACCCTATAGTCGTCGGACATGTCGGCGGCGGGCCAACCTAGTCCGGGGGTCGTGGAGACGACCCTATAGTCGTCAAACATGTCGGTGGCGGGCCAATCTAGTCCCGGGGTCGTGGGGCGACCCTATAGTCGTCGGACATGACGGTGGCGGGCCACTCTAGTCCCGCGGTCGTGGGGACGACCCTATAGGCGTCGGACAAGTCGGCGGCGGGCCAACCTAGTCCCGGGGTGGTGGGGACGACCCTATAGTCGTCGGACATGACGGTGGCGGGCCAATCTAGTCCCGGGGTCGTGGGGACGACCCTATAGTCTTCGGACATGCCGGCGGCTGGGCAACTTTGGCCCGTTGTCGTGGGGACGACCCTATAGTCGTCGGGCAAGTCGGTGGCTGGCCAACCTAGTCCCGGGATCGTGGGGACGACCCTATAGTCGTCGGACATGTCGGCGGCGGGCCAACCTAGTCCGGGGGTCGTGGAGACGACCCTATAGTCGTCGGACATGTCGGTTGCGGGCCAACCTAGTCCGGGGGTCGTGGAGACGACCCTATAGTCGTCGGACATGTCGGCGGCTGGTCAACCTAGTTCCGGGGTGGGAGGGACGACCCTATAGTCCTCGGACAAGTCGGAGGCGGGCCAACATAGTCCCGGGGTCGTGGGGACGACCCTATAGTCGTGGGACAAGTCGGCGGCGGGCCAACATAGTCCCGGGGTCGTGGGGACGACCCTATAGTCGTCGGACATGTCGGCGGCGGGCCAACCTAGTCCCGGGATCATGGGGCGACCCTATAGTCGCCGGACATGTCGGCGGCTGGCCAATCTCGCCCCGCGGTCGTGGGGACGACCCTATAGGCGTCGGACAAGTCGGCGGCGGGCCAACCTAGTCGCGGGGTGGTGGGGACGACCCTATAATCGTCGGACATGATGGTGGCGGGCCAATCTAGTCCCGGGGTCGTGGGGACGACCCTATAGTCGTCGGACAAGTCGGCGGCGGGCCAACCTAGTTCCGGTGTCCTGGGGACGACCCTATAGTCGTCGGACATGACGGTGGCGGGCCAATCTAGTCCCGAGGTCGTGGGGACGACCCTATAGTCGTCGGACATGTCGGCGGCAGGGCATCTTTGGCCCGTGGTCGCGGGAACGACCCTATAGTCGTCGGACATGTCGGCGGCTGGCCAACCTAGTCCCGGGGTCGTGGAGACGACCCTATAGTCGTCGGACATGTCGGCGGCAGGGCATCTTTGGCCCGTGGTCGTGGGGGCGGCCCTATAGTCGTCGGACATGACGGTGGCGGGCCAATCTAGTACCGGGGTCGTGGGGACGACCCTATAGTCGTCGGACATGTCTGCGGCTGGCCAACCTAGTCCCGGGCCGTGGGGACGACCCTATAGTCGTCGGACAAGTCGGCGGCGGGCCAACCTACTCCCGGGGTCGTGGGGACGACCCTATAGCCGTCGGACAAGTCGGCGGCGGGCCAACCTACTCCCGGGGTCGTGGGGACGACCCTTTAGTCGTCGGAAAAGT
This sequence comes from Andrena fulva, assembly GCA_946251845.1. Classification (NCBI taxonomy): domain Eukaryota; kingdom Metazoa; phylum Arthropoda; class Insecta; order Hymenoptera; family Andrenidae; genus Andrena; species Andrena fulva. Next base: position 798,476 of record CAMITZ010000112.1, on the reverse strand, counting down.
CGGCGGCGGGCCAACCTAGACCCGGGGTCGTGGGGACGACCCTATAGTCGTCGGACATGTCGGCGGCAGGGCATCTTTGGCCCGTGGTCGCGGGAACGACCCTATAGTCGTCGGACATGTCGGCGGCAGGCCAACCTAGTCCCGGGGTCGTGGAGACGACCCTATAGTCGTCGGACAAGTCGGCGGCGGGCCAACCTAGTCCCGGGGTCGTGGGGACGACCCTATAGTCGTCGGACAAGACGGCGGCGGGCCAACCTAGACCCGGGGTCGTGGGAACGACCCTATAGTCGTCGGACATGTCGGCGGCAGGGCATCTTTGGCCCGTGGTCGCGGGAACGACCCTATAGTCGTCGGACATGTCGGCGGCTGGCCAACCTAGTCCCGGGGTCGTGGAGACGACCCTATAGACGTCGGACATGTCGGCGGCGGGCCAACCTAGTCCCGGGTTCGTGGGGACGACCCTATAGTCGTCGGACATGTCGGCGGCAGGGCATCTTTGGCCCGTGGTCGCGGGGACGACCCTATAGTCGTCGGACATGTCGGCGGCTGGCCAACCTAGTCCCGGGGTCGTGGAGACGACCCTATAGTCGTCGGACAAGTCGGCGGCGGGCCAACCTAGTCCCGGGGTCGTGGGGACGACCCTATAGTCGTCGGACATGTCGGCGGCGGGACAACGTATGCCCAGGGTCGTAGACACGAACCTATATTCGTCGGACATGACGGTGGCGGGCCAATCTAGTCCCGGGGTCGTGGAGACGACCCTATAGTCGTCGGACATGTCGGCGGCTGGCCAGCTTTGGCCCGTGGTCGTGGGGACGACCCTATAGTCGTCGGACATGTCGGCGGCTGGCCAACCTAGTCCCGGGGTCGTGGAGACGACCCTATAGTCGTCGGACATGTCGGCGGCTGGCCAGCTTTGGCCCGTGGTCGTGGGGACGACCCTATTGTCGTCGGACATGACGGTGGCGGGCCAATCTAGTCCCGGGGTCGTGCGGACGACCCTATAGTTGTCGGACATGTCGGCGGCAGGTCAACTTTGGCCCGTGGTCGTGGGGACGACACTATAGCCGTCGGACAAGTCGGCGGCGGGCCAACCTACTCCCGGGGTCGTGGGGACGACCCTATAGTCGTCGGAAAAGTCGGCGGCGGGCCAACCTAGTCCAGGGGTCGTGGAGACGACCCTATAGTCGTCGGACATGACGGTGGCGGGCCAATCTAGTACCGGGGTCGTGGGGACGACCCTATAGTCGTCGGACATGTCTGCGGCTGGCCAACCTAGTCCCGGGCCGTGGGGACGACCCTATAGTCGTCGGACAAGTCGGCGGCGGGCCAACCTAGTCCAGGGGTCGTGGAGACGACCCTATATACGTCGGACATGTCGTCGGCGGGCCAACCTAGTCCCGGGGTCGTGGGGACGACCCTATAGACGTCGGACATGTCGTCGGCGGGCCAACCTAGTCCCGGGGTCGTGGGGACGACCCTATAGTCGTCGGACATGTCGGCGGCAGGGCATCTTTGGCCCGTGGTCGCGGGGACGACCCTATAGTCGTCGGACATGTCGGCGGCTGGACAACCTAGTCCCGGGGTCGTGGAGACGACCCTATAGTCGTCGGACAAGTCGGCGGCGGGCCAACCTAGTCCCGGGGTCGTGGAGACGACCCTATAGACGTCGGACATGTCGGCGGCGGGCCAACCTAGTCCCGGGGTCGTGGGGACGACCCTATAGTCGTCGGATATGTCGGCGGCAGGGCATCTTTGGCCCGTGGTCGCGGGGACGACCCTATAGTCGTCGGACATGTCGGCGGCTGGCCAACCTAGTCCCGGGGTCGTGGAGACGACCCTATAGTCGTCGGACAAGTCGGCGGCGGGCCAACCTAGTCCCGGGGTCGTGGGGACGACCCTATAGCCGTCGGACAAGTCGGCGGCGGGCCAACCTACTCCCGGGGTCGTGGGGACGACCCTATAGTCGTCGGACAAGTCGGCGGCGGGCCAACTTAGTCCCGGGGTCGTGGGGACGACCCTATAGCCGTCGGACAAGTCGGCGGCGGGCCAACCTAGTCCCGGGGTCGTGGAGACGACCCTATAGACGTCGGACATGTCGGCGGCGGGCCAACCTAGTCCCGGGGTCGTGGGGACGACCCTATAGTCGTCGGACATGTCGGCGGCAGGGCATCTTTGGCCCGTGTTCGCGGGGACGACCCTATAGTCGTCGGACATGTCGGCGGCTGGCCAACCTAGTCCCGGGGTCGTGGAGACGACCCTATAGTCGTCGGACAAGTCGGCGGCGGGCCAACCTAGTCCCGGGGTCGTGGGGACGACCCTATAGTCGTCGGACATGTCGGCGGCGGGACAACGTATGCCCAGGGTCATAGGCACGAACCTATATTCGTCGGACATGACGGTGGCGGACCAATCTAGTCCCGGGGTCGTGGAGACGACCCTATAGTCGTCGGACATGTCGGCGGCTGGCCAGCTTTGGCCCGTGTTCGTGGGGACGACCCTATAGTCGTCGGACATGTCGGCGGCTGGCCAACCTAGTCCCGGGGTCGTGGAGACGACCCTATAGTCGTCGGACATGTCGGCGGCTGGCCAGCTTTGGCCCGTGGTCGTGGGGACGACCCTATTGTCGTCGGACATGACGGTGGCGGGCCAATCTAGTCCCGGGGTCGTGCGGACGACCCTATGGTCGTCGGACATGTCGGCGGCTGGTCAACTTTGGCCCGTGGTCGTGGGGACGACCCTATAGTCGTCGGATATGTCGGAGGCTGGCCAACCTAGTCCCGGGGTCGTGGGGACGACCCTATAGTCGTCGGACAAGTCGGCGGCGGGCCAACCTAGTCCCGGGGTCGTGGGGCGACCCTATAGTCGTCGGACATGTCGGTGACGGGCCAATCTAGACCCGGGGTCGTGGGGACGACCCTATAGTCGTCGGACATGTCGGCGGCTGGCCAGCTTTGGCCCGTGGTCGTGGGGACGACCCTATAGTCGTCGGACATGTCGGCGGCGGGCCAATCTAGTCCCGGGGTCGTGGGGACGACCCTATAGTCGTCGGACATGTCTGCGGCTGGCCAACCTAGTTCCGGGGTCGTGGGGACGACTCTATAGTCGTCAGACAAGTCGGCGGCGGGCCAACCTAGTCCCGGGGTCGTGGAGACGAACCTATAGACGTCGGACATGTGGGCGGCGGGCCAACCTAGTCCCGGGGTCGTGGGGACGACCCTATAGTCGTCGGACATGACGGTGGCGGGCCAATCTAGTCCCGGGGTCGTGGGGACGACCCTATAGTCGTCGGACATGTCTGCGGCTGGCCAACATAGTCCCGGGTCGTGGGGACGACCCTATAGTCGGCGGACATGTCGGCGGCTGGGCAACATTGGCCCGTGGTCGTGGAGACGACCCTATAGTTATCGGACATGACGGTGCCGGGGCAATCTAGCCCCGGGGTCGTGGGAACGACCCTATATTCTTCGGACATGTCGGCGGCGGGCCAACCTAGACCCGGGGTCGTGGGGACGACCCTATAGTCGTCGGACATGTCGGCGGCAGGGCAACTTTGGCCCGTGGTCGTGGGGGCGACCCTATAGTCGTCGGACATGACGGTGGCGGGCCAATCTAGTCCCGGGGTCGTGAGGACGACCCTATAGTCGTCGGACATGTCTGCGGCTGGCCAACCTAGTCCCGGGTCGTGGGGACGACCCTATAGTCGTTGGACATGTTGGCGGCTGGGCAACATTGGCCCGGGTCGTGGGGACGACCCTATAGTCATCGGACATGACGGTGCCGGGGCAATCTAGCCCCGGGGTCGTGGGAACGACCCTATATTCTTCGGACATGTCGGCGGCGGGCCAACATAGTCCCGGGGTCGTGGGGACGACCCTATAGTCGTCGGACATGTCGGCGGCTGGCCAGCTTTGGCCCGGGGTCGTGGGGACGACCCTATAGTCGTCGGACATGTCGGCGGCAGGGCATCTTTGGCCCGTGGTCGCGGGGACGACCCTATAGTCGTCGGACATGACGGTGGCGGGCCAATCTTGTCCCGGGGTCGTGGGGACGACACTATAGTCGTCGGAGATGTCTGCGGCTGGCCAACCTAGTCCCGGGCCGTGGGGACGACCCTATAGTCGTCGCACAAGTCGGCGGCGGGCCAACCTAGTCCCGGGGTCGTGGAGACGACCCTATAGACGTCGGACATGTCGGCGGGGGGCCAAACTAGTCCCGGGGTCGTGGGGACGACCCTATAGTCGTCGGACAAGTCGGCGGCGGGCCAACCTAGTCCCGGGGTCGTGGGGACGACCCTATAGCCGTCGGACAAGTCGGCGGCGGGCCAACCTACTCCCGGGGTCGTGGGGACGACCCTATAGTCGTCGGACAAGTCGGCGGCGGGCCAACCTAGTCGCGGGATCGTGGGGACGACCCTATAGTCGTCGGACATGTCGGCGGCGGGCCAACCTAGTCCCGGGGTCGTGGAGACGACCCTATAGTCGTCGGACAAATCGGCGGCGGGCCAACCTAGTCCCGGGGTCGTGGGGACGACCCTATAGTCTTCGGACATGCCGGCGGCTGGGCAACTTTGGCCCGTTGTCGTGGGGACGACCCTATAGTCGTCGGGCAAGTCGGTGGCTGGCCAACCTAGTCCCGGGATCGTGGGGACGACCCTATAGTCGTCGGACATGTCGGCGGCGGGCCAACCTAGTCCGGGGGTCGTGGAGACGACCCTATAGTCGTCAAACATGTCGGTGGCGGGCCAATCTAGTCCCGGGGTCGTGGGGCGACCCTATAGTCGTCGGACATGACGGTGGCGGGCCACTCTAGTCCCGCGGTCGTGGGGACGACCCTATAGGCGTCGGACAAGTCGGCGGCGGGCCAACCTAGTCCCGGGGTGGTGGGGACGACCCTATAGTCGTCGGACATGACGGTGGCGGGCCAATCTAGTCCCGGGGTCGTGGGGACGACCCTATAGTCTTCGGACATGCCGGCGGCTGGGCAACTTTGGCCCGTTGTCGTGGGGACGACCCTATAGTCGTCGGGCAAGTCGGTGGCTGGCCAACCTAGTCCCGGGATCGTGGGGACGACCCTATAGTCGTCGGACATGTCGGCGGCGGGCCAACCTAGTCCGGGGGTCGTGGAGACGACCCTATAGTCGTCGGACATGTCGGTTGCGGGCCAACCTAGTCCGGGGGTCGTGGAGACGACCCTATAGTCGTCGGACATGTCGGCGGCTGGTCAACCTAGTTCCGGGGTGGGAGGGACGACCCTATAGTCCTCGGACAAGTCGGAGGCGGGCCAACATAGTCCCGGGGTCGTGGGGACGACCCTATAGTCGTGGGACAAGTCGGCGGCGGGCCAACATAGTCCCGGGGTCGTGGGGACGACCCTATAGTCGTCGGACATGTCGGCGGCGGGCCAACCTAGTCCCGGGATCATGGGGCGACCCTATAGTCGCCGGACATGTCGGCGGCTGGCCAATCTCGCCCCGCGGTCGTGGGGACGACCCTATAGGCGTCGGACAAGTCGGCGGCGGGCCAACCTAGTCGCGGGGTGGTGGGGACGACCCTATAATCGTCGGACATGATGGTGGCGGGCCAATCTAGTCCCGGGGTCGTGGGGACGACCCTATAGTCGTCGGACAAGTCGGCGGCGGGCCAACCTAGTTCCGGTGTCCTGGGGACGACCCTATAGTCGTCGGACATGACGGTGGCGGGCCAATCTAGTCCCGAGGTCGTGGGGACGACCCTATAGTCGTCGGACATGTCGGCGGCAGGGCATCTTTGGCCCGTGGTCGCGGGAACGACCCTATAGTCGTCGGACATGTCGGCGGCTGGCCAACCTAGTCCCGGGGTCGTGGAGACGACCCTATAGTCGTCGGACATGTCGGCGGCAGGGCATCTTTGGCCCGTGGTCGTGGGGGCGGCCCTATAGTCGTCGGACATGACGGTGGCGGGCCAATCTAGTACCGGGGTCGTGGGGACGACCCTATAGTCGTCGGACATGTCTGCGGCTGGCCAACCTAGTCCCGGGCCGTGGGGACGACCCTATAGTCGTCGGACAAGTCGGCGGCGGGCCAACCTACTCCCGGGGTCGTGGGGACGACCCTATAGCCGTCGGACAAGTCGGCGGCGGGCCAACCTACTCCCGGGGTCGTGGGGACGACCCTTTAGTCGTCGGAAAAGTCGGCGGCGGGCCAACCTAGACCCGGGGTCGTGGGGACGACCCTATAGTCGTCGGACATGTCGGCGGCAGGGCATCTTTGGCCCGTGGTCGCGGGAACGACCCTATAGTCGTCGGACATGTCGGCGGCAGGCCAACCTAGTCCCGGGGTCGTGGAGACGACCCTATAGTCGTCGGACAAGTCGGCGGCGGGCCAACCTAGTCCCGGGGTCGTGGGGACGACCCTATAGTCGTCGGACAAGACGGCGGCGGGCCAACCTAGACCCGGGGTCGTGGGAACGACCCTATAGTCGTCGGACATGTCGGCGGCAGGGCATCTTTGGCCCGTGGTCGCGGGAACGACCCTATAGTCGTCGGACATGTCGGCGGCTGGCCAACCTAGTCCCGGGGTCGTGGAGACGACCCTATAGACGTCGGACATGTCGGCGGCGGGCCAACCTAGTCCCGGGTTCGTGGGGACGACCCTATAGTCGTCGGACATGTCGGCGGCAGGGCATCTTTGGCCCGTGGTCGCGGGGACGACCCTATAGTCGTCGGACATGTCGGCGGCTGGCCAACCTAGTCCCGGGGTCGTGGAGACGACCCTATAGTCGTCGGACAAGTCGGCGGCGGGCCAACCTAGTCCCGGGGTCGTGGGGACGACCCTATAGTCGTCGGACATGTCGGCGGCGGGACAACGTATGCCCAGGGTCGTAGACACGAACCTATATTCGTCGGACATGACGGTGGCGGGCCAATCTAGTCCCGGGGTCGTGGAGACGACCCTATAGTCGTCGGACATGTCGGCGGCTGGCCAGCTTTGGCCCGTGGTCGTGGGGACGACCCTATAGTCGTCGGACATGTCGGCGGCTGGCCAACCTAGTCCCGGGGTCGTGGAGACGACCCTATAGTCGTCGGACATGTCGGCGGCTGGCCAGCTTTGGCCCGTGGTCGTGGGGACGACCCTATTGTCGTCGGACATGACGGTGGCGGGCCAATCTAGTCCCGGGGTCGTGGGGACGACCCTATAGTCGTCGGACAAGTCGGCGGCGGGCCAACTTAGTCCCGGGGTCGTGGGGACGACCCTATAGCCGTCGGACAAGTCGGCGGCGGGCCAACCTAGTCCCGGGGTCGTGGAGACGACCCTATAGACGTCGGACATGTCGGCGGCGGGCCAACCTAGTCCCGGGGTCGTGGGGACGACCCTATAGTCGTCGGACATGTCGGCGGCAGGGCATCTTTGGCCCGTGTTCGCGGGGACGACCCTATAGTCGTCGGACATGTCGGCGGCTGGCCAACCTAGTCCCGGGGTCGTGGAGACGACCCTATAGTCGTCGGACAAGTCGGCGGCGGGCCAACCTAGTCCCGGGGTCGTGGGGACGACCCTATAGTCGTCGGACATGTCGGCGGCGGGACAACGTATGCCCAGGGTCATAGGCACGAACCTATATTCGTCGGACATGACGGTGGCGGACCAATCTAGTCCCGGGGTCGTGGAGACGACCCTATAGTCGTCGGACATGTCGGCGGCTGGCCAGCTTTGGCCCGTGTTCGTGGGGACGACCCTATAGTCGTCGGACATGTCGGCGGCTTACCAACCTAGTCCCGGGGTGGTAGGGACGACCCTATAGTCGTCGGACATGTCGGCGGCGGGCCAACCTAGTCCCGCGGTCGTGGGGACGACCCTATAGTCGTCGGACATGATGGTGGCGGGCCAATCTAGTCCCGGGGTCGTGGGGACGACCCTATAGTCGTCGGACAAGTCGGCGGCGGGCCATCCTAGCCCCGGTGTCGTGGAGACGACCATATAGTCGTCGGACATGTCGGCGGCTGACCAACTTTGGCCCGTGGTCGTGGCGACGACCCTATAGTCGTCGGACATGACGGTGGCGGGCCAATCTAGCCCCGGGGTCGTGGGGACGACCCTATAGTCGCCGGACAAGTCGGCGGCGGGCCAACCTAGTTCCGGTGTCCTGGGGACGACCCTATAGTCGTCGGACATGACGGTGGCGGGCCAACCTAGTCCCGGGGTCGTGGAGACGACCCTATAGTCGTCGGACATGTCGGCGGCTTGCCAACCTAGTCCCGGGGTGGTAGGGACGACCCTATAGTCGTCGGACAAGTCGGCGGCGGGCCAACCTAGTCCCGCGGTCGTGGGGACGACCCTATAGTCGTCGGACATGATGGTGGCGGGCCAATCTAGTCCCGGGGTCGTGGGGACGACCCTATAGTCGTCGGACAAGTCGGCGGCGGGCCATCCTAGCCCCGGTGTCGTGGGGACGACCATATAGTCGTCGGACATGTCGGCGGCTGACCAACTTTGGCCCGTGGTCGTGGCGACGACCCTATAGTCGTCGGACATGACGGTGGCGGGCCAATCTAGCCCCGGGGTCGTGGGGACGACCGTATAGTCGTCGGACATGTCGGCGGCTGGCCAACCCTTGTTCCGGCGTGGGAGGGACGACCCGATAGTCGTCGGACATGTCGGCGGCGGGCCAACCTAGTCCCGAGGTCGTGGAGACTACCCTATAGTCGTCGGTCATGACTGTGGCGGGGCAATCTAGTCCGGGGGTCGTGGGGACGATCCTGTTGTCGTCGGACATGACGGTGGTGGGCCAATCTATTCCCGGGGCCGTGGGGACGACCCTGTAGTCGTCGGACATGACGGTGGCGGGCCAATCTAGTCCCGGGGTCGTGGGGACGACCCTATAGTCGTCGGACAAGTCTGCGGCGGGCCAACCTAGTCCCGGGGTCGTGGAGACGACCCTATAGTCGTCGGACATGACGGTGGCGGGGCAATCTAGTCCGGGGGTCGTGGGGACGATCCTGTTGTCATCGGACATGACGGTGGCGGTCCAATATAGTCCCGGGGTAGTGGGGGCGACCCTATAGTCGTCGGACATGTCGGCGGCTGGGCAACTTTGGCCCGTGGTCGTGGGGACGTCCCTATAGTCGTCGGACAAGTCAGCGGCGGGCCAACCTAGTCCCGGGGTGGGAGGGACGACCCTATAGTCGTCGGACAAGTCGGCGGCGGGCCAACCTAGTCCCGGGGTCGTGGGGACGATCCTGTTGTCGTCGGACATGACGGTGGTGGGCCAATCTATTCCCGGGGCCGTGGGGACGACCCTGTAGTCGTCGGACATGACGGTGGTGGGCCAATCTAGTCCCGGGGTCGTGGGGACGACCCTATTGTCGTCGGACATGTCGGCGGCTGGCCAACCTAGTCCCGGGGTCGTGGGTACGATCCTATACTCGTCGGACATGACGGTGGCGGGCCACTCTAGTCCCGGGGTCATGGGGACGACCCAATAGTCGTCGGACATGTCGGCGGCTGACCAACTTTGGCCCGTGGTCGCGGGGACGACCCTATAGTCGTCGGACATGACGGTGGCGGGCCAATCTAGCTCCGTGATCGTGGGGACGACCCTATTGTCGTCGGACATGTCGGCGGCTGGCCAACCGAGTTCCGGGGTGGGAGGGACGACCCTATAGTCGTCGGACAAGTCGGCGGCGGGCCAACCTAGTCCCGGGGTCGTGGGGACGACCCTATAGGCGTCGGACAAGTCGGCGGCGGGCCAACCTAGTCGCGGGGTGGTGGGGACGACCCTATAGTCGTCGGACATGACTGTGGCGAGCCAATCTAGTCCCGGGGTCGTGGGGACGACCCTATAGTCGTCGGACATGACGGTGGCGGGCGAATCTAGCTCCGGGGTCGTGGGGACGACCCTATAGTCGTCGGACATGTCGGCGGCTGGCCAACCTAGTTCCGGGGTGGGAGGGACGACCCTATAGTCGTCGGACAAGTCGGCGGCGGGCCAACCTAGTCCCGGGGTCGTGGGGACGACCCTATAGGCGTCGGACAAGTCGGCGGCGGGCCAACCTAGTCGCGGGGTGGTGGGGACGACCCTATAGTCGTCGGACATGACTGTGGCGAGCCAATCTAGTCCCGGGGTCGTGGGGACGACCCTATAGTCGTCGGACATGACGGTGGCGGGCGAATCTAGTTCCGGGGTCGTGGGGACGACCCTATAGTCGTCGGACATGTCGGCGGCTGGCCAACCTAGTCCCGGGGTCGTGGGGACGACCCTATAGTCGTCGGACATGACGGTGGCCGGCCAATCTAGTCCCGGGGTCGTGGGGACGACCCTATAGTCGTCGGACATGTCGGCGGCTGGCCAACCTAGTTCCGGGGTGGGAGGGACGACCCTATAGTCGTCGGACAAGTCGGCGGCGGGCCAACCTAGTCCCGGGGTCGTGGGGACGACCCTATAGTCGTCGGACATGACGGTGGCGGGCGAATCTAGCTCCGGGGTCGTGGGGACGACCCTATTGTCGTCGGACATGTCGGCGGCTGGCCAACCTAGTTCCGGGGTGGGAGGGACGACCCTATAGTCGTCGGACAAGTCGGCGGCGGGCCAACCCAGTCCCGGGGTCGTGGGGCCGACCCTATAGTCGTCGGACATGACGGTGGCGGGCCAATCTAGCTCCGGGGTCGTGGGAACGACCCTATAGTCGTCGGACATGTCGGCGGCTGGCCAACCTAGTTCCGGGGTGGGAGGGACGACCCTATGGTCGTCGGACAAGTCGGCGGCGGGCCAACCTAGTCCCGGGGTCGTGGGGACGACCCTATAGTCGTCGGACATGACGGTGGCCGGCCAATCTAGTCCCGGGGTCGTGGGGACGACCCTATAGTCGTCGGACATGATGGTGGCGGGACAATCTAGTCCCGGGGTCGTGGGGACGACCCTATAGTCGTCGAACATGATGGTGGCGGGCCAACCTAGTCCCGGGGTCGTGGGGACGACCCTATAGTCATCGGACATGACGGTGGCGGGCCAATCTAGTCCCGGGGTCGTGGGGACGACCCTATAGGCTTCGGACATGTCGGCGGCGGGCCAGCGTACGCCCAGGGTCGTAGGGACGAACCTATAGTCGTCGGACTAGTCGGCGGCGGGCCAACCTAGTCCCGGGGTCGTGGGGACGACTCTATAGTCGTCGGAGAAGTCGGCGGCGGGTCATCCTAGTCCCGGGGTCGTGGGGACGACCCTATAGTCGTCGGACAAGTCGGCGGCGGGCCAACCTAGTCCCGGGGTCGTGGGGACGACCCTATAGTCGTCGGACATGTCGGCGGCTGGCCAACTTTGGCCCGTGGTCGTGGGGACGACCCTATAATCGTCGGACATGATGGTGGCGGGCCAATCTAGTCCCGGGGTCGTGGGGACGACCCAATAGTCGTCGGACATGTCGGCGGCTGGCCAATCTAGCCCCGCGGTCGTGGGGACGACCCTATAGTCGTCGGACAAGTCGGCGGCGGGCCAACCTAGTCCCGGGGTGGTGGGGACGACCCTATAGTCGTCGGACATGACGGTGGCGGGCCAATCTAGTCCCGGGGTCGTGGGGACGACCCTATAGTCTTCGGACATGCCGGCGGCTGGGCAACTTTGGCCCGTTGTCGTGGGGACGACCCTATAGTCGTCGGGCAAGTCGGTGGCTGGCCAACCTAGTCCCGGGATCGTGGGGACGACCCTATAGTCGTCGGACATGTCGGCGGCGGGCCAACCTAGTCCGGGGGTCGTGGAGACGACCCTATAGTCGTCAAACATGTCGGTGGCGGGCCAATCTAGTCCCGGGGTCGTGGGGCGACCCTATAGTCGTCGGACATGACGGTGGCGGGCCACTCTAGTCCCGCGGTCGTGGGGACGACCCTATAGGCGTCGGACAAGTCGGCGGCGGGCCAACCTAGTCCCGGGGTGGTGGGGACGACCCTATAGTCGTCGGACATGACGGTGGCGGGCCAATCTAGTCCCGGGGTCGTGGGGACGACCCTATAGTCTTCGGACATGCCGGCGGCTGGGCAACTTTGGCCCGTTGTCGTGGGGACGACCCTATAGTCGTCGGGCAAGTCGGTGGCTGGCCAACCTAGTCCCGGGATCGTGGGGACGACCCTATAGTCGTCGGACATGTCGGCGGCGGGCCAACCTAGTCCGGGGGTCGTGGAGACGACCCTATAGTCGTCGGACATGTCGGTTGCGGGCCAACCTAGTCCGGGGGTCGTGGAGACGACCCTATAGTCGTCGGACATGTCGGCGGCTGGTCAACCTAGTTCCGGGGTGGGAGGGACGACCCTATAGTCCTCGGACAAGTCGGAGGCGGGCCAACATAGTCCCGGGGTCGTGGGGACGACCCTATAGTCGTGGGACAAGTCGGCGGCGGGCCAACATAGTCCCGGGGTCGTGGGGACGACCCTATAGTCGTCGGACATGTCGGCGGCGGGCCAACCTAGTCCCGGGATCATGGGGCGACCCTATAGTCGCCGGACATGTCGGCGGCTGGCCAATCTCGCCCCGCGGTCGTGGGGACGACCCTATAGGCGTCGGACAAGTCGGCGGCGGGCCAACCTAGTCGCGGGGTGGTGGGGACGACCCTATAATCGTCGGACATGATGGTGGCGGGCCAATCTAGTCCCGGGGTCGTGGGGACGACCCTATAGTCGTCGGACAAGTCGGCGGCGGGCCAACCTAGTTCCGGTGTCCTGGGGACGACCCTATAGTCGTCGGACATGACGGTGGCGGGCCAATCTAGTCCCGAGGTCGTGGGGACGACCCTATAGTCGTCGGACATGTCGGCGGCAGGGCATCTTTGGCCCGTGGTCGCGGGAACGACCCTATAGTCGTCGGACATGTCGGCGGCTGGCCAACCTAGTCCCGGGGTCGTGGAGACGACCCTATAGTCGTCGGACATGTCGGCGGCAGGGCATCTTTGGCCCGTGGTCGTGGGGGCGGCCCTATAGTCGTCGGACATGACGGTGGCGGGCCAATCTAGTACCGGGGTCGTGGGGACGACCCTATAGTCGTCGGACATGTCTGCGGCTGGCCAACCTAGTCCCGGGCCGTGGGGACGACCCTATAGTCGTCGGACAAGTCGGCGGCGGGCCAACCTACTCCCGGGGTCGTGGGGACGACCCTATAGCCGTCGGACAAGTCGGCGGCGGGCCAACCTACTCCCGGGGTCGTGGGGACGACCCTTTAGTCGTCGGAAAAGTCGGCGGCGGGCCAACCTAGACCCGGGGTCGTGGGGACGACCCTATAGTCGTCGGACATGTCGGCGGCAGGGCATCTTTGGCCCGTGGTCGCGGGAACGACCCTATAGTCGTCGGACATGTCGGCGGCAGGCCAACCTAGTCCCGGGGTCGTGGAGACGACCCTATAGTCGTCGGACAAGTCGGCGGCGGGCCAACCTAGTCCCGGGGTCGTGGGGACGACCCTATAGTCGTCGGACAAGACGGCGGCGGGCCAACCTAGACCCGGGGTCGTGGGAACGACCCTATAGTCGTCGGACATGTCGGCGGCAGGGCATCTTTGGCCCGTGGTCGCGGGAACGACCCTATAGTCGTCGGACATGTCGGCGGCTGGCCAACCTAGTCCCGGGGTCGTGGAGACGACCCTATAGACGTCGGACATGTCGGCGGCGGGCCAACCTAGTCCCGGGTTCGTGGGGACGACCCTATAGTCGTCGGACATGTCGGCGGCAGGGCATCTTTGGCCCGTGGTCGCGGGGACGACCCTATAGTCGTCGGACATGTCGGCGGCTGGCCAACCTAGTCCCGGGGTCGTGGAGACGACCCTATAGTCGTCGGACAAGTCGGCGGCGGGCCAACCTAGTCCCGGGGTCGTGGGGACGACCCTATAGTCGTCGGACATGTCGGCGGCGGGACAACGTATGCCCAGGGTCGTAGACACGAACCTATATTCGTCGGACATGACGGTGGCGGGCCAATCTAGTCCCGGGGTCGTGGAGACGACCCTATAGTCGTCGGACATGTCGGCGGCTGGCCAGCTTTGGCCCGTGGTCGTGGGGACGACCCTATAGTCGTCGGACATGTCGGCGGCTGGCCAACCTAGTCCCGGGGTCGTGGAGACGACCCTATAGTCGTCGGACATGTCGGCGGCTGGCCAGCTTTGGCCCGTGGTCGTGGGGACGACCCTATTGTCGTCGGACATGACGGTGGCGGGCCAATCTAGTCCCGGGGTCGTGCGGACGACCCTATAGTTGTCGGACATGTCGGCGGCAGGTCAACTTTGGCCCGTGGTCGTGGGGACGACACTATAGCCGTCGGACAAGTCGGCGGCGGGCCAACCTACTCCCGGGGTCGTGGGGACGACCCTATAGTCGTCGGAAAAGTCGGCGGCGGGCCAACCTAGTCCAGGGGTCGTGGAGACGACCCTATAGTCGTCGGACATGACGGTGGCGGGCCAATCTAGTACCGGGGTCGTGGGGACGACCCTATAGTCGTCGGACATGTCTGCGGCTGGCCAACCTAGTCCCGGGCCGTGGGGACGACCCTATAGTCGTCGGACAAGTCGGCGGCGGGCCAACCTAGTCCAGGGGTCGTGGAGACGACCCTATATACGTCGGACATGTCGTCGGCGGGCCAACCTAGTCCCGGGGTCGTGGGGACGACCCTATAGACGTCGGACATGTCGTCGGCGGGCCAACCTAGTCCCGGGGTCGTGGGGACGACCCTATAGTCGTCGGACATGTCGGCGGCAGGGCATCTTTGGCCCGTGGTCGCGGGGACGACCCTATAGTCGTCGGACATGTCGGCGGCTGGACAACCTAGTCCCGGGGTCGTGGAGACGACCCTATAGTCGTCGGACAAGTCGGCGGCGGGCCAACCTAGTCCCGGGGTCGTGGAGACGACCCTATAGACGTCGGACATGTCGGCGGCGGGCCAACCTAGTCCCGGGGTCGTGGGGACGACCCTATAGTCGTCGGATATGTCGGCGGCAGGGCATCTTTGGCCCGTGGTCGCGGGGACGACCCTATAGTCGTCGGACATGTCGGCGGCTGGCCAACCTAGTCCCGGGGTCGTGGAGACGACCCTATAGTCGTCGGACAAGTCGGCGGCGGGCCAACCTAGTCCCGGGGTCGTGGGGACGACCCTATAGCCGTCGGACAAGTCGGCGGCGGGCCAACCTACTCCCGGGGTCGTGGGGACGACCCTATAGTCGTCGGACAAGTCGGCGGCGGGCCAACTTAGTCCCGGGGTCGTAGGGACGACCCTATAGCCGTCGGACAAGTCGGCGGCGGGCCAACCTAGTCCCGGGGTCGTGGAGACGACCCTATAGACGTCGGACATGTCGGCGGCGGGCCAACCTAGTCCCGGGGTCGTGGGGACGACCCTATAGTCGTCGGACATGTCGGCGGCAGGGCATCTTTGGCCCGTGTTCGCGGGGACGACCCTATAGTCGTCGGACATGTCGGCGGCTGGCCAACCTAGTCCCGGGGTCGTGGAGACGACCCTATAGTCGTCGGACAAGTCGGCGGCGGGCCAACCTAGTCCCGGGGTCGTGGGGACGACCCTATAGTCGTCGGACATGTCGGCGGCGGGACAACGTATGCCCAGGGTCATAGGCACGAACCTATATTCGTCGGACATGACGGTGGCGGACCAATCTATTCCCGGGGTCGTGGAGACGACCCTATAGTCGTCGGACATGTCGGCGGCTGGCCAGCTTTGGCCCGTGTTCGTGGGGACGACCCTATAGTCGTCGGACATGTCGGCGGCTGGCCAACCTAGTCCCGGGGTCGTGGAGACGACCCTATAGTCGTCGGACATGTCGGCGGCTGGCCAGCTTTGGCCCGTGGTCGTGGGGACGACCCTATTGTCGTCGGACATGACGGTGGCGGGCCAATCTAGTCCCGGGGTCGTGCGGACGACCCTATGGTCGTCGGACATGTCGGCGGCTGGTCAACTTTGGCCCGTGGTCGTGGGGACGACCCTATAGTCGTCGGATATGTCGGAGGCTGGCCAACCTAGTCCCGGGGTCGTGGGGACGACCCTATAGTCGTCGGACAAGTCGGCGGCGGGCCAACCTAGTCCCGGGGTCGTGGGGCGACCCTATAGTCGTCGGACATGTCGGTGACGGGCCAATCTAGACCCGGGGTCGTGGGGACGACCCTATAGTCGTCGGACATGTCGGCGGCTGGCCAGCTTTGGCCCGTGGTCGTGGGGACGACCCTATAGTCGTCGGACATGTCGGCGGCGGGCCAATCTAGTCCCGGGGTCGTGGGGACGACCCTATAGTCGTCGGACATGTCTGCGGCTGGCCAACCTAGTTCCGGGGTCGTGGGGACGACTCTATAGTCGTCAGACAAGTCGGCGGCGGGCCAACCTAGTCCCGGGGTCGTGGAGACGAACCTATAGACGTCGGACATGTGGGCGGCGGGCCAACCTAGTCCCGGGGTCGTGGGGACGACCCTATAGCCGTCGGACAAGTCGGCGGCGGGCCAACCTACTCCCGGGGTCGTGGGGACGACCCTATAGTCGTCGGACATGTCGGTGACGGGCCAATCTAGACCCGGGGTCGTGGGGACGACCCTATAGTCGTCGGACATGTCGGCGGCTGGCCAGCTTTGGCCCGTGGTCGTGGGGACGACCCTATAGTCGTCGGATATGTCGGAGGCTGGCCAACCTAGTCCCGGGGTCGTGGGGACGACCCTATAGTCGTCGGACAAGTCGGCGGCGGGCCAACCTAGTCCCGGGGTCGTGGGGCGACCCTATAGTCGTCGGACATGTCGGTGACGGGCCAATCTAGACCCGGGGTCGTGGGGACGACCCTATAGTCGTCGGACATGTCGGCGGCTGGCCAGCTTTGGCCCGTGGTCGTGGGGACGACCCTATTGTCGTCGGACATGACGGTGGCGGGCCAATCTAGTCCCGGGGTCGTGCGGACGACCCTATGGTCGTCGGACATGTCGGCGGCTGGTCAACTTTGGCCCGTGGTCGTGGGGACGACCCTATAGTCGTCGGACATGTCGGCGGCTGGCCAACCTAGTCCCGGGGTCGTGGAGACGACCCTATAGTCGTCGGACATGTCGGCGGCTGGCCAGCTTTGGCCCGTGGTCGTGGGGACGACCCTATAGTCGTCGGACATGTCGGCGGCGGGCCAATCTAGTCCCGGGTCGTGGGGACGACCCTATAGTCGGCGGACATGTCGGCGGCTGGGCAACATTGGCCCGTGGTCGTGGAGACGACCCTATAGTTATCGGACATGACGGTGCCGGGGCAATCTAGCCCCGGGGTCGTGGGAACGACCCTATATTCTTCGGACATGTCGGCGGCGGGCCAACCTAGACCCGGGGTCGTGGGGACGACCCTATAGTCGTCGGACATGTCGGCGGCAGGGCAACTTTGGCCCGTGGTCGTGGGGGCGACCCTATAGTCGTCGGACATGACGGTGGCGGGCCAATCTAGTCCCGGGGTCGTGAGGACGACCCTATAGTCGTCGGACATGTCTGCGGCTGGCCAACCTAGTCCCGGGTCGTGGGGACGACCCTATAGTCGTTGGACATGTTGGCGGCTGGGCAACTTTGGCCCGTGGTCGTGGGGACGACCCTATAGTCGTCGGACATGTCGGCGGCTGGCCAACATTGGCCCGGGTCGTGGGGACGACCCTATAGTCATCGGACATGACGGTGCCGGGGCAATCTAGCCCCGGGGTCGTGGGAACGACCCTATATTCTTCGGACATGTCGGCGGCGGGCCAACATAGTCCCGGGGTCGTGGGGACGACCCTATAGTCGTCGGACATGTCGGCGGCTGGCCAGCTTTGGCCCGGGGTCGTGGGGACGACCCTATAGTCGTCGGACATGTCGGCGGCAGGGCATCTTTGGCCCGTGGTCGCGGGGACGACCCTATAGTCGTCGGACATGACGGTGGCGGGCCAATCTTGTCCCGGGGTCGTGGGGACGACACTATAGTCGTCGGAGATGTCTGCGGCTGGCCAACCTAGTCCCGGGCCGTGGGGACGACCCTATAGTCGTCGCACAAGTCGGCGGCGGGCCAACCTAGTCCCGGGGTCGTGGAGACGACCCTATAGACGTCGGACATGTCGGCGGGGGGCCAAACTAGTCCCGGGGCCGTGGGGACGACCCTATAGTCGTCGGACAAGTCGGCGGCGGGCCAACCTAGTCCCGGGGTCGTGGGGACGACCCTATAGCCGTCGGACAAGTCGGCGGCGGGCCAACCTACTCCCGGGGTCGTGGGGACGACCCTATAGTCGTCGGACAAGTCGGCGGCGGGCCAACCTAGTCGCGGGATCGTGGGGACGACCCTATAGTCGTCGGACATGTCGGCGGCGGGCCAACCTAGTCCCGGGGTCGTGGAGACGACCCTATAGTCGTCGGACAAGTCGGCGGCGGGCCAACCTAGTCCCGGGGTCGTGCGGACGACCCTATAGTCTTCGGACATGCCGGCGGCTGGGCAACTTTGGCCCGTTGTCGTGGGGACGACCCTATAGTCGTCGGGCAAGTCGGTGGCTGGCCAACCTAGTCCCGGGATCGTGGGGACGACCCTATAGTCGTCGGACATGTCGGCGGCGGGCCAACCTAGTCCGGGGGTCGTGGAGACGACCCTATAGTCGTCAAACATGTCGGTGGCGGGCCAATCTAGTCCCGGGGTCGTGGGGCGACCCTATAGTCGTCGGACATGACGGTGGCGGGCCACTCTAGTCCCGCGGTCGTGGGGACGACCCTATAGGCGTCGGACAAGTCGGCGGCGGGCCAACCTAGTCCCGGGGTGGTGGGGACGACCCTATAGTCGTCGGACATGACGGTGGCGGGCCAATCTAGTCCCGGGGTCGTGGGGACGACCCTATAGTCTTCGGACATGCCGGCGGCTGGGCAACTTTGGCCCGTTGTCGTGGGGACGACCCTATAGTCGTCGGGCAAGTCGGTGGCTGGCCAACCTAGTCCCGGGATCGTGGGGACGACCCTATAGTCGTCGGACATGTCGGCGGCGGGCCAACCTAGTCCGGGGGTCGTGGAGACGACCCTATAGTCGTCGGACATGTCGGTTGCGGGCCAACCTAGTCCGGGGGTCGTGGAGACGACCCTATAGTCGTCGGACATGTCGGCGGCTGGTCAACCTAGTTCCGGGGTGGGAGGGACGACCCTATAGTCCTCGGACAAGTCGCAGGCGGGCCAACATAGTCCCGGGGTCGTGGGGACGACCCTATAGTCGTGGGACAAGTCGGCGGCGGGCCAACATAGTCCCGGGGTCGTGGGGACGACCCTATAGTCGTCGGACATGTCGGCGGCGGGCCAACCTAGTCTCGGGATCATGGGGCGACCCTATAGTCGCCGGACATGTCGGCGGCTGGCCAATCTCGCCCCGCGGTCGTGGGGACGACCCTATAGGCGTCGGACAAGTCGGCGGCGGGCCAACCTAGTCGCGGGGTGGTGGGGACGACCCTATAATCGTCGGACATGATGGTGGCGGGCCAATCTAGTCCCGGGGTCGTGGGGACGACCCTATAGTCGTCGGACAAGTCGGCGGCGGGCCAACCTAGTTCCGGTGTCCTGGGGACGACCCTATAGTCGTCGGACATGACGGTGGCGGGCCAATCTAGTCCCGAGGTCGTGGGGACGACCCTATAGTCGTCGGACATGTCGGCGGCAGGGCATCTTTGGCCCGTGGTCGCGGGAACGACCCTATAGTCGTCGGACATGTCGGCGGCTGGCCAACCTAGTCCCGGGGTCGTGGAGACGACCCTATAGTCGTCGGACATGTCGGCGGCAGGGCATCTTTGGCCCGTGGTCGTGGGGGCGGCCCTATAGTCGTCGGACATGACGGTGGCGGGCCAATCTAGTACCGGGGTCGTGGGGACGACCCTATAGTCGTCGGACATGTCTGCGGCTGGCCAACCTAGTCCCGGGCCGTGGGGACGACCCTATAGTCGTCGGACAAGTCGGCGGCGGGCCAACCTACTCCCGGGGTCGTGGGGACGACCCTATAGCCGTCGGACAAGTCGGCGGCGGGCCAACCTACTCCCGGGGTCGTGGGGACGACCCTTTAGTCGTCGGAAAAGTCGGCGGCGGGCCAACCTAGACCCGGGGTCGTGGGGACGACCCTATAGTCGTCGGACATGTCGGCGGCAGGGCATCTTTGGCCCGTGGTCGCGGGAACGACCCTATAGTCGTCGGACATGTCGGCGGCAGGCCAACCTAGTCCCGGGGTCGTGGAGACGACCCTATAGTCGTCGGACAAGTCGGCGGCGGGCCAACCTAGTCCCGGGGTCGTGGGGACGACCCTATAGTCGTCGGACAAGACGGCGGCGGGCCAACCTAGACCCGGGGTCGTGGGAACGACCCTATAGTCGTCGGACATGTCGGCGGCAGGGCATCTTTGGCCCGTGGTCGCGGGAACGACCCTATAGTCGTCGGACATGTCGGCGGCTGGCCAACCTAGTCCCGGGGTCGTGGAGACGACCCTATAGACGTCGGACATGTCGGCGGCGGGCCAACCTAGTCCCGGGCCGTGGGGACGACCCTATAGTCGTCGGACAAGTCGGCGGCGGGCCAACCTAGTCCAGGGGTCGTGGAGACGACCCTATATACGTCGGACATGTCGTCGGCGGGCCAACCTAGTCCCGGGGTCGTGGGGACGACCCTATAGACGTCGGACATGTCGTCGGCGGGCCAACCTAGTCCCGGGGTCGTGGGGACGACCCTATAGTCGTCGGACATGTCGGCGGCAGGGCATCTTTGGCCCGTGGTCGCGGGGACGACCCTATAGTCGTCGGACATGTCGGCGGCTGGACAACCTAGTCCCGGGGTCGTGGAGACGACCCTATAGTCGTCGGACAAGTCGGCGGCGGGCCAACCTAGTCCCGGGGTCGTGGAGACGACCCTATAGACGTCGGACATGTCGGCGGCGGGCCAACCTAGTCCCGGGGTCGTGGGGACGACCCTATAGTCGTCGGATATGTCGGCGGCAGGGCATCTTTGGCCCGTGGTCGCGGGGACGACCCTATAGTCGTCGGACATGTCGGCGGCTGGCCAACCTAGTCCCGGGGTCGTGGAGACGACCCTATAGTCGTCGGACAAGTCGGCGGCGGGCCAACCTAGTCCCGGGGTCGTGGGGACGACCCTATAGCCGTCGGACAAGTCGGCGGCGGGCCAACCTACTCCCGGGGTCGTGGGGACGACCCTATAGTCGTCGGACAAGTCGGCGGCGGGCCAACTTAGTCCCGGGGTCGTGGGGACGACCCTATAGCCGTCGGACAAGTCGGCGGCGGGCCAACCTAGTCCCGGGGTCGTGGAGACGACCCTATAGACGTCGGACATGTCGGCGGCGGGCCAACCTAGTCCCGGGGTCGTGGGGACGACCCTATAGTCGTCGGACATGTCGGCGGCAGGGCATCTTTGGCCCGTGTTCGCGGGGACGACCCTATAGTCGTCGGACATGTCGGCGGCTGGCCAACCTAGTCCCGGGGTCGTGGAGACGACCCTATAGTCGTCGGACAAGTCGGCGGCGGGCCAACCTAGTCCCGGGGTCGTGGGGACGACCCTATAGTCGTCGGACATGTCGGCGGCGGGACAACGTATGCCCAGGGTCATAGGCACGAACCTATATTCGTCGGACATGACGGTGGCGGACCAATCTAGTCCCGGGGTCGTGGAGACGACCCTATAGTCGTCGGACATGTCGGCGGCTGGCCAGCTTTGGCCCGTGTTCGTGGGGACGACCCTATAGTCGTCGGACATGTCGGCGGCTGGCCAACCTAGTCCCGGGGTCGTGGAGACGACCCTATAGTCGTCGGACATGTCGGCGGCTGGCCAGCTTTGGCCCGTGGTCGTGGGGACGACCCTATTGTCGTCGGACATGACGGTGGCGGGCCAATCTAGTCCCGGGGTCGTGCGGACGACCCTATGGTCGTCGGACATGTCGGCGGCTGGTCAACTTTGGCCCGTGGTCGTGGGGACGACCCTATAGTCGTCGGATATGTCGGAGGCTGGCCAACCTAGTCCCGGGGTCGTGGGGACGACCCTATAGTCGTCGGACAAGTCGGCGGCGGGCCAACCTAGTCCCGGGGTCGTGGGGCGACCCTATAGTCGTCGGACATGTCGGTGACGGGCCAATCTAGACCCGGGGTCGTGGGGACGACCCTATAGTCGTCGGACATGTCGGCGGCTGGCCAGCTTTGGCCCGTGGTCGTGGGGACGACCCTATAGTCGTCGGACATGTCGGCGGCGGGCCAATCTAGTCCCGGGGTCGTGGGGACGACCCTATAGTCGTCGGACATGTCTGCGGCTGGCCAACCTAGTTCCGGGGTCGTGGGGACGACTCTATAGTCGTCAGACAAGTCGGCGGCGGGCCAACCTAGTCCCGGGGTCGTGGAGACGAACCTATAGACGTCGGACATGTGGGCGGCGGGCCAACCTAGTCGCGGGATCGTGGGGACGACCCTATAGTCGTCGGACATGTCGGCGGCGGGCCAACCTAGTCCCGGGGTCGTGGGGACGACCCTATAGTCGTCGGACATGACGGTGGCGGGCCAACATAGTCCCGGGTCGTGGGGACGACCCTATAGTCGGCGGACATGTCGGCGGCTGGGCAACATTGGCCCGTGGTCGTGGAGACGACCCTATAGTTATCGGACATGACGGTGCCGGGGCAATCTAGCCCCGGGGTCGTGGGAACGACCCTATATTCTTCGGACATGTCGGCGGCGGGCCAACCTAGACCCGGGGTCGTGGGGACGACCCTATAGTCGTCGGACATGTCGGCGGCAGGGCAACTTTGGCCCGTGGTCGTGGGGGCGACCCTATAGTCGTCGGACATGACGGTGGCGGGCCAATCTAGTCCCGGGGTCGTGAGGACGACCCTATAGTCGTCGGACATGTCTGCGGCTGGCCAACCTAGTCCCGGGTCGTGGGGACGACCCTATAGTCGTTGGACATGTTGGCGGCTGGGCAACTTTGGCCCGTGGTCGTGGGGACGACCCTATAGTCGTCGGACATGTCGGCGGCTGGCCAACATTGGCCCGGGTCGTGGGGACGACCCTATAGTCATCGGACATGACGGTGCCGGGGCAATCTAGCCCCGGGGTCGTGGGAACGACCCTATATTCTTCGGACATGTCGGCGGCGGGCCAACATAGTCCCGGGGTCGTGGGGACGACCCTATAGTCGTCGGACATGTCGGCGGCTGGCCAGCTTTGGCCCGGGGTCGTGGGGACGACCCTATAGTCGTCGGACATGTCGGCGGCAGGGCATCTTTGGCCCGTGGTCGCGGGGACGACCCTATAGTCGTCGGACATGACGGTGGCGGGCCAATCTTGTCCCGGGGTCGTGGGGACGACACTATAGTCGTCGGAGATGTCTGCGGCTGGCCAACCTAGTCCCGGGCCGTGGGGACGACCCTATAGTCGTCGCACAAGTCGGCGGCGGGCCAACCTAGTCCCGGGGTCGTGGAGACGACCCTATAGACGTCGGACATGTCGGCGGGGGGCCAAACTAGTCCCGGGGTCGTGGGGACGACCCTATAGTCGTCGGACAAGTCGGCGGCGGGCCAACCTAGTCCCGGGGTCGTGGGGACGACCCTATAGCCGTCGGACAAGTCGGCGGCGGGCCAACCTACTCCCGGGGTCGTGGGGACGACCCTATAGTCGTCGGACAAGTCGGCGGCGGGCCAACCTAGTCGCGGGATCGTGGGGACGACCCTATAGTCGTCGGACATGTCGGCGGCGGGCCAACCTAGTCCCGGGGTCGTGGAGACGACCCTATAGTCGTCGGACAAGTCGGCGGCGGGCCAACCTAGTCCCGGGGTCGTGGGGACGACCCTATAGTCTTCGGACATGCCGGCGGCTGGGCAACTTTGGCCCGTTGTCGTGGGGACGACCCTATAGTCGTCGGGCAAGTCGGTGGCTGGCCAACCTAGTCCCGGGATCGTGGGGACGACCCTATAGTCGTCGGACATGTCGGCGGCGGGCCAACCTAGTCCGGGGGTCGTGGAGACGACCCTATAGTCGTCAAACATGTCGGTGGCGGGCCAATCTAGTCCCGGGGTCGTGGGGCGACCCTATAGTCGTCGGACATGACGGTGGCGGGCCAACCTAGTCCGGGGGTGGTGGGGACGACCCTATAGTCGTCGGACATGACGGTGGCGGGCCAATCTAGTCCCGGGGTCGTGGGGACGACCCTATAGTTGTCGGACATGTCGGCGGCAGGTCAACTTTGGCCCGTGGTCGTGGGGACGACACTATAGCCGTCGGACATGTCGGCGGCGGGCCAACCTAGTCGCGGGGTGGTGGGGACGACCCTATAATCGTCGGACATGATGGTGGCGGGCCAATCTAGTCCCGGGGTCGTGGGGACGACCCTATAGTCGTCGGACAAGTCGGCGGCGGGCCAACCTAGTTCCGGTGTCCTGGGGACGACCCTATAGTCGTCGGACATGTCGGCGGCTGGTCAACCTAGTCCGGGGGTCGTGGAGACGACCCTATAGTCGTCGGACATGTCGGTTGCGGGCCAACCTAGTCCGGGGGTCGTGGAGACGACCCTATAGTCGTCGGACATGTCGGCGGCTGGTCAACCTAGTTCCGGGGTGGGAGGGACGACCCTATAGTCCTCGGACAAGTCGGAGGCGGGCCAACATAGTCCCGGGGTCGTGGGGACGACCCTATAGTCGTGGGACAAGTCGGCGGCGGGCCAACATAGTCCCGGGGTCGTGGGGACGACCCTATAGTCGTCGGACATGTCGGCGGCGGGCCAACCTAGTCCCGGGATCATGGGGCGACCCTATAGTCGCCGGACATGTCGGCGGCTGGCCAATCTCGCCCCGCGGTCGTGGGGACGACCCTATAGGCGTCGGACAAGTCGGCGGCGGGCCAACCTAGTCGCGGGGTGGTGGGGACGACCCTATAATCGTCGGACATGATGGTGGCGGGCCAATCTAGTCCCGGGGTCGTGGGGACGACCCTATAGTCGTCGGACAAGTCGGCGGCGGGCCAACCTAGTTCCGGTGTCCTGGGGACGACCCTATAGTCGTCGGACATGACGGTGGCGGGCCAATCTAGTCCCGAGGTCGTGGGGACGACCCTATAGTCGTCGGACATGTCGGCGGCAGGGCATCTTTGGCCCGTGGTCGCGGGAACGACCCTATAGTCGTCGGACATGTCGGCGGCTGGCCAACCTAGTCCCGGGGTCGTGGAGACGACCCTATAGTCGTCGGACATGTCGGCGGCAGGGCATCTTTGGCCCGTGGTCGTGGGGGCGGCCCTATAGTCGTCGGACATGACGGTGGCGGGCCAATCTAGTACCGGGGTCGTGGGGACGACCCTATAGTCGTCGGACATGTCTGCGGCTGGCCAACCTAGTCCCGGGCCGTGGGGACGACCCTATAGTCGTCGGACAAGTCGGCGGCGGGCCAACCTACTCCCGGGGTCGTGGGGACGACCCTATAGCCGTCGGACAAGTCGGCGGCGGGCCAACCTACTCCCGGGGTCGTGGGGACGACCCTTTAGTCGTCGGAAAAGTCGGCGGCGGGCCAACCTAGACCCGGGGTCGTGGGGACGACCCTATAGTCGTCGGACATGTCGGCGGCAGGGCATCTTTGGCCCGTGGTCGCGGGAACGACCCTATAGTCGTCGGACATGTCGGCGGCAGGCCAACCTAGTCCCGGGGTCGTGGAGACGACCCTATAGTCGTCGGACAAGTCGGCGGCGGGCCAACCTAGTCCCGGGGTCGTGGGGACGACCCTATAGTCGTCGGACAAGACGGCGGCGGGCCAACCTAGACCCGGGGTCGTGGGAACGACCCTATAGTCGTCGGACATGTCGGCGGCAGGGCATCTTTGGCCCGTGGTCGCGGGAACGACCCTATAGTCGTCGGACATGTCGGCGGCTGGCCAACCTAGTCCCGGGGTCGTGGAGACGACCCTATAGACGTCGGACATGTCGGCGGCGGGCCAACCTAGTCCCGGGTTCGTGGGGACGACCCTATAGTCGTCGGACATGTCGGCGGCAGGGCATCTTTGGCCCGTGGTCGCGGGGACGACCCTATAGTCGTCGGACATGTCGGCGGCTGGCCAACCTAGTCCCGGGGTCGTGGAGACGACCCTATAGTCGTCGGACAAGTCGGCGGCGGGCCAACCTAGTCCCGGGGTCGTGGGGACGACCCTATAGTCGTCGGACATGTCGGCGGCGGGACAACGTATGCCCAGGGTCGTAGACACGAACCTATATTCGTCGGACATGACGGTGGCGGGCCAATCTAGTCCCGGGGTCGTGGAGACGACCCTATAGTCGTCGGACATGTCGGCGGCTGGCCAGCTTTGGCCCGGGGTCGTGGGGACGACCCTATAGTCGTCGGACATGTCGGCGGCAGGGCATCTTTGGCCCGTGGTCGCGGGGACGACCCTATAGTCGTCGGACATGACGGTGGCGGGCCAATCTTGTCCCGGGGTCGTGGGGACGACACTATAGTCGTCGGAGATGTCTGCGGCTGGCCAACCTAGTCCCGGGCCGTGGGGACGACCCTATAGTCGTCGCACAAGTCGGCGGCGGGCCAACCTAGTCCCGGGGTCGTGGAGACGACCCTATAGACGTCGGACATGTCGGCGGGGGGCCAAACTAGTCCCGGGGTCGTGGGGACGACCCTATAGTCGTCGGACAAGTCGGCGGCGGGCCAACCTAGTCCCGGGGTCGTGGGGACGACCCTATAGCCGTCGGACAAGTCGGCGGCGGGCCAACCTACTCCCGGGGTCGTGGGGACGACCCTATAGTCGTCGGACAAGTCGGCGGCGGGCCAACCTAGTCGCGGGATCGTGGGGACGACCCTATAGTCGTCGGACATGTCGGCGGCGGGCCAACCTAGTCCCGGGGTCGTGGAGACGACCCTATAGTCGTCGGACAAGTCGGCGGCGGGCCATCCTAGCCCCGGTGTCGTGGGGACGACCATATAGTCGTCGGACATGTCGGCGGCTGACCAACTTTGGCCCGTGGTCGTGGCGACGACCCTATAGTCGTCGGACATGACGGTGGCGGGCCAATCTAGCCCCGGGGTCGTGGGGACGACCCTATAGTCGCCGGACAAATCGGCGGCGGGCCAACCTAGTTCCGGTGTCCTGGGGACGACCCTATAGTCGTCGGACATGACGGTGGCGGGCCAACCTAGTCCCGGGGTCGTGGAGACGACCCTATAGTCGTCGGACATGTCGGCGGCTTGCCAACCTAGTCCCGGGGTGGTAGGGACGACCCTATAGTCGTCGGACATGTCGGCGGCGGGCCAACCTAGTCCCGCGGTCGTGGGGACGACCCTATAGTCGTCGGACATGATGGTGGCGGGCCAATCTAGTCCCGGGGTCGTGGGGACGACCCTATAGTCGTCGGACAAGTCGGCGGCGGGCCATCCTAGCCCCGGTGTCGTGGAGACGACCATATAGTCGTCGGACATGTCGGCGGCTGACCAACTTTGGCCCGTGGTCGTGGCGACGACCCTATAGTCGTCGGACATGACGGTGGCGGGCCAATCTAGCCCCGGGGTCGTGGGGACGACCCTATAGTCGCCGGACAAGTCGGCGGCGGGCCAACCTAGTTCCGGTGTCCTGGGGACGACCCTATAGTCGTCGGACATGACGGTGGCGGGCCAACCTAGTCCCGGGGTCGTGGAGACGACCCTATAGTCGTCGGACATGTCGGCGGCTTGCCAACCTAGTCCCGGGGTGGTAGGGACGACCCTATAGTCGTCGGACAAGTCGGCGGCGGGCCAACCTAGTCCCGCGGTCGTGGGGACGACCCTATAGTCGTCGGACATGATGGTGGCGGGCCAATCTAGTCCCGGGGTCGTGGGGACGACCCTATAGTCGTCGGACAAGTCGGCGGCGGGCCATCCTAGCCCCGGTGTCGTGGGGACGACCATATAGTCGTCGGACATGTCGGCGGCTGACCAACTTTGGCCCGTGGTCGTGGCGACGACCCTATAGTCGTCGGACATGACGGTGGCGGGCCAATCTAGCCCCGGGGTCGTGGGGACGACCGTATAGTCGTCGGACATGTCGGCGGCTGGCCAACCCTTGTTCCGGCGTGGGAGGGACGACCCGATAGTCGTCGGACATGTCGGCGGCGGGCCAACCTAGTCCCGAGGTCGTGGAGACTACCCTATAGTCGTCGGTCATGACTGTGGCGGGGCAATCTAGTCCGGGGGTCGTGGGGACGATCCTGTTGTCGTCGGACATGACGGTGGTGGGCCAATCTATTCCCGGGGCCGTGGGGACGACCCTGTAGTCGTCGGACATGACGGTGGCGGGCCAATCTAGTCCCGGGGTCGTGGGGACGACCCTATAGTCGTCGGACAAGTCTGCGGCGGGCCAACCTAGTCCCGGGGTCGTGGAGACGACCCTATAGTCGTCGGACATGACGGTGGCGGGGCAATCTAGTCCGGGGGTCGTGGGGACGATCCTGTTGTCATCGGACATGACGGTGGCGGTCCAATATAGTCCCGGGGTAGTGGGGGCGACCCTATAGTCGTCGGACATGTCGGCGGCTGGGCAACTTTGGCCCGTGGTCGTGGGGACGTCCCTATAGTCGTCGGACAAGTCAGCGGCGGGCCAACCTAGTCCCGGGGTGGGAGGGACGACCCTATAGTCGTCGGACAAGTCGGCGGCGGGCCAACCTAGTCCCGGGGTCGTGGGGACGATCCTGTTGTCGTCGGACATGACGGTGGTGGGCCAATCTATTCCCGGGGCCGTGGGGACGACCCTGTAGTCGTCGGACATGACGGTGGTGGGCCAATCTAGTCCCGGGGTCGTGGGGACGACCCTATTGTCGTCGGACATGTCGGCGGCTGGCCAACCTAGTCCCGGGGTCGTGGGTACGATCCTATACTCGTCGGACATGACGGTGGCGGGCCACTCTAGTCCCGGGGTCATGGGGACGACCCAATAGTCGTCGGACATGTCGGCGGCTGACCAACTTTGGCCCGTGGTCGCGGGGACGACCCTATAGTCGTCGGACATGACGGTGGCGGGCCAATCTAGCTCCGTGATCGTGGGGACGACCCTATTGTCGTCGGACATGTCGGCGGCTGGCCAACCGAGTTCCGGGGTGGGAGGGACGACCCTATAGTCGTCGGACAAGTCGGCGGCGGGCCAACCTAGTCCCGGGGTCGTGGGGACGACCCTATAGGCGTCGGACAAGTCGGCGGCGGGCCAACCTAGTCGCGGGGTGGTGGGGACGACCCTATAGTCGTCGGACATGACTGTGGCGAGCCAATCTAGTCCCGGGGTCGTGGGGACGACCCTATAGTCGTCGGACATGACGGTGGCGGGCGAATCTAGCTCCGGGGTCGTGGGGACGACCCTATAGTCGTCGGACATGTCGGCGGCTGGCCAACCTAGTTCCGGGGTGGGAGGGACGACCCTATAGTCGTCGGACAAGTCGGCGGCGGGCCAACCTAGTCCCGGGGTCGTGGGGACGACCCTATAGGCGTCGGACAAGTCGGCGGCGGGCCAACCTAGTCGCGGGGTGGTGGGGACGACCCTATAGTCGTCGGACATGACTGTGGCGAGCCAATCTAGTCCCGGGGTCGTGGGGACGACCCTATAGTCGTCGGATATGACGGTGGCGGGCGAATCTAGTTCCGGGGTCGTGGGGACGACCCTATAGTCGTCGGACATGTCGGCGGCTGGCCAACCTAGTCCCGGGGTCGTGGGGACGACCCTATAGTCGTCGGACATGACGGTGGCCGGCCAATCTAGTCCCGGGGTCGTGGGGACGACCCTATAGTCGTCGGACATGTCGGCGGCTGGCCAACCTAGTTCCGGGGTGGGAGGGACGACCCTATAGTCGTCGGACAAGTCGGCGGCGGGCCAACCTAGTCCCGGGGTCGTGGGGACGACCCTATAGTCGTCGGACATGACGGTGGCGGGCGAATCTAGCTCCGGGGTCGTGGGGACGACCCTATTGTCGTCGGACATGTCGGCGGCTGGCCAACCTAGTTCCGGGGTGGGAGGGACGACCCTATAGTCGTCGGACAAGTCGGCGGCGGGCCAACCCAGTCCCGGGGTCGTGGGGCCGACCCTATAGTCGTCGGACATGACGGTGGCGGGCCAATCTAGCTCCGGGGTCGTGGGAACGACCCTATAGTCGTCGGACATGTCGGCGGCTGGCCAACCTAGTTCCGGGGTGGGAGGGACGACCCTATGGTCGTCGGACAAGTCGGCGGCGGGCCAACCTAGTCCCGGGGTCGTGGGGACGACCCTATAGTCGTCGGACATGACGGTGGCCGGCCAATCTAGTCCCGGGGTCGTGGGGACGACCCTATAGTCGTCGGACATGATGGTGGCGGGACAATCTAGTCCCGGGGTCGTGGGGACGACCCTATAGTCGTCGAACATGATGGTGGCGGGCCAACCTAGTCCCGGGGTCGTGGGGACGACCCTATAGTCATCGGACATGACGGTGGCGGGCCAATCTAGTCCCGGGGTCGTGGGGACGACCCTATAGGCTTCGGACATGTCGGCGGCGGGCCAGCGTACGCCCAGGGTCGTAGGGACGAACCTATAGTCGTCGGACTAGTCGGCGGCGGGCCAACCTAGTCCCGGGGTCGTGGGGACGACTCTATAGTCGTCGGAGAAGTCGGCGGCGGGTCATCCTAGTCCCGGGGTCGTGGGGACGACCCTATAGTCGTCGGACAAGTCGGCGGCGGGCCAACCTAGTCCCGGGGTCGTGGGGACGACCCTATAGTCGTCGGACATGTCGGCGGCTGGCCAACTTTGGCCCGTGGTCGTGGGGACGACCCTATAATCGTCGGACATGATGGTGGCGGGCCAATCTAGTCCCGGGGTCGTGGGGACGACCCAATAGTCGTCGGACATGTCGGCGGCTGGCCAATCTAGCCCCGCGGTCGTGGGGACGACCCTATAGTCGTCGGACAAGTCGGCGGCGGGCCAACCTAGTCCCGGGGTGGTGGGGACGACCCTATAGTCATCGGACATGACGGTGGCGGGCCAATCTAGTCCCGGGGTCGTGGGGACGACCCTATAGTCGTCGGACATGTCGGCGGCTGGCCAACCTAGTTCCGGGGTGGGAGGGACGACCCTATAGTCGTCGGACAAGTCGGCGGCGGGCCAACCTAGTCCCGGGGTCGTGGGGACGACCCTATAGTCGTCGGACATGACGGTGGCGGGCGAATCTAGCTCCGGGGTCGTGGGGACGACCCTATTGTCGTCGGACATGTCGGCGGCTGGCCAACCTAGTTCCGGGGTGGGAGGGACGACCCTATAGTCGTCGGACAAGTCGGCGGCGGGCCAACCCAGTCCCGGGGTCGTGGGGACGACTCTATAGTCGTCGGAGAAGTCGGCGGCGGGTCATCCTAGTCCCGGGGTCGTGGGGACGACCCTATAGTCGTCGGACAAGTCGGCGGCGGGCCAACCTAGTCCCGGGGTCGTGGGGACGACCCTATAGTCGTCGGACATGTCGGCGGCTGGCCAACTTTGGCCCGTGGTCGTGGGGACGACCCTATAATCGTCGGACATGATGGTGGCGGGCCAATCTAGTCCCGGGGTCGTGGGGACGACCCAATAGTCGTCGGACATGTCGGCGGCTGGCCAATCTAGCCCCGCGGTCGTGGGGACGACCCTATAGTCGTCGGACAAGTCGGCGGCGGGCCAACCTAGTCCCGGGGTGGTGGGGACGACCCTATAGTCGTCGGACATGACGGTGGCGGGCCAATCTAGTCCCGGGGTCGTGGGGACGACCCTATAGTCTTCGGACATGCCGGCGGCTGGGCAACTTTGGCCCGTTGTCGTGGGGACGACCCTATAGTCGTCGGGCAAGTCGGTGGCTGGCCAACCTAGTCCCGGGATCGTGGGGACGACCCTATAGTCGTCGGACATGTCGGCGGCGGGCCAACCTAGTCCGGGGGTCGTGGAGACGACCCTATAGTCGTCAAACATGTCGGTGGCGGGCCAATCTAGTCCCGGGGTCGTGGGGCGACCCTATAGTCGTCGGACATGACGGTGGCGGGCCACTCTAGTCCCGCGGTCGTGGGGACGACCCTATAGGCGTCGGACAAGTCGGCGGCGGGCCAACCTAGTCCCGGGGTGGTGGGGACGACCCTATAGTCGTCGGACATGACGGTGGCGGGCCAATCTAGTCCCGGGGTCGTGGGGACGACCCTATAGTCTTCGGACATGCCGGCGGCTGGGCAACTTTGGCCCGTTGTCGTGGGGACGACCCTATAGTCGTCGGGCAAGTCGGTGGCTGGCCAACCTAGTCCCGGGATCGTGGGGACGACCCTATAGTCGTCGGACATGTCGGCGGCGGGCCAACCTAGTCCGGGGGTCGTGGAGACGACCCTATAGTCGTCGGACATGTCGGTTGCGGGCCAACCTAGTCCGGGGGTCGTGGAGACGACCCTATAGTCGTCGGACATGTCGGCGGCTGGTCAACCTAGTTCCGGGGTGGGAGGGACGACCCTATAGTCCTCGGACAAGTCGGAGGCGGGCCAACATAGTCCCGGGGTGGGAGGGACGACCCTATAGTCCTCGGACAAGTCGGAGGCGGGCCAACATAGTCCCGGGGTCGTGGGGACGACCCTATAGTCGTGGGACAAGTCGGCGGCGGGCCAACCTAGTCCGGGGGTCGTGGAGACGACCCTATAGTCGTCAAACATGTCGGTGGCGGGCCAATCTAGTCCCGGGGTCGTGGGGCGACCCTATAGTCGTCGGACATGACGGTGGCGGGCCACTCTAGTCCCGCGGTCGTGGGGACGACCCTATAGGCGTCGGACAAGTCGGCGGCGGGCCAACCTAGTCCCGGGGTGGTGGGGACGACCCTATAGTCGTCGGACATGACGGTGGCGGGCCAATCTAGTCCCGGGGTCGTGGGGACGACCCTATAGTCTTCGGACATGCCGGCGGCTGGGCAACTTTGGCCCGTTGTCGTGGGGACGACCCTATAGTCGTCGGGCAAGTCGGTGGCTGGCCAACCTAGTCCCGGGATCGTGGGGACGACCCTATAGTCGTCGGACATGTCGGCGGCGGGCCAACCTAGTCCGGGGGTCGTGGAGACGACCCTATAATCGTCGGACATGATGGTGGCGGGCCAATCTAGTCCCGGGGTCGTGGGGACGACCCTATAGTCGTCGGACAAGTCGGCGGCGGGCCAACCTAGTTCCGGTGTCCTGGGGACGACCCTATAGTCGTCGGACATGACGGTGGCGGGCCAATCTAGTCCCGAGGTCGTGGGGACGACCCTATAGTCGTCGGACATGTCGGCGGCAGGGCATCTTTGGCCCGTGGTCGCGGGAACGACCCTATAGTCGTCGGACATGTCGGCGGCTGGCCAACCTAGTCCCGGGGTCGTGGAGACGACCCTATAGTCGTCGGACATGTCGGCGGCAGGGCATCTTTGGCCCGTGGTCGTGGGGGCGGCCCTATAGTCGTCGGACATGACGGTGGCGGGCCAATCTAGTACCGGGGTCGTGGGGACGACCCTATAGTCGTCGGACATGTCTGCGGCTGGCCAACCTAGTCCCGGGCCGTGGGGACGACCCTATAGTCGTCGGACAAGTCGGCGGCGGGCCAACCTACTCCCGGGGTCGTGGGGACGACCCTATAGCCGTCGGACAAGTCGGCGGCGGGCCAACCTACTCCCGGGGTCGTGGGGACGACCCTTTAGTCGTCGGAAAAGTCGGCGGCGGGCCAACCTAGACCCGGGGTCGTGGGGACGACCCTATAGTCGTCGGACATGTCGGCGGCAGGGCATCTTTGGCCCGTGGTCGCGGGAACGACCCTATAGTCGTCGGACATGTCGGCGGCAGGCCAACCTAGTCCCGGGGTCGTGGAGACGACCCTATAGTCGTCGGACAAGTCGGCGGCGGGCCAACCTAGTCCCGGGGTCGTGGGGACGACCCTATAGTCGTCGGACAAGACGGCGGCGGGCCAACCTAGACCCGGGGTCGTGGGAACGACCCTATAGTCGTCGGACATGTCGGCGGCAGGGCATCTTTGGCCCGTGGTCGCGGGAACGACCCTATAGTCGTCGGACATGTCGGCGGCTGGCCAACCTAGTCCCGGGGTCGTGGAGACGACCCTATAGACGTCGGACATGTCGGCGGCGGGCCAACCTAGTCCCGGGTTCGTGGGGACGACCCTATAGTCGTCGGACATGTCGGCGGCAGGGCATCTTTGGCCCGTGGTCGCGGGGACGACCCTATAGTCGTCGGACATGTCGGCGGCTGGCCAACCTAGTCCCGGGGTCGTGGAGACGACCCTATAGTCGTCGGACAAGTCGGCGGCGGGCCAACCTAGTCCCGGGGTCGTGGGGACGACCCTATAGTCGTCGGACATGTCGGCGGCGGGACAACGTATGCCCAGGGTCGTAGACACGAACCTATATTCGTCGGACATGACGGTGGCGGGCCAATCTAGTCCCGGGGTCGTGGAGACGACCCTATAGTCGTCGGACATGTCGGCGGCTGGCCAGCTTTGGCCCGTGGTCGTGGGGACGACCCTATAGTCGTCGGACATGTCGGCGGCTGGCCAACCTAGTCCCGGGGTCGTGGAGACGACCCTATAGTCGTCGGACATGTCGGCGGCTGGCCAGCTTTGGCCCGTGGTCGTGGGGACGACCCTATTGTCGTCGGACATGACGGTGGCGGGCCAATCTAGTCCCGGGGTCGTGCGGACGACCCTATAGTTGTCGGACATGTCGGCGGCAGGTCAACTTTGGCCCGTGGTCGTGGGGACGACACTATAGCCGTCGGACAAGTCGGCGGCGGGCCAACCTACTCCCGGGGTCGTGGGGACGACCCTATAGTCGTCGGAAAAGTCGGCGGCGGGCCAACCTAGTCCAGGGGTCGTGGAGACGACCCTATAGTCGTCGGACATGACGGTGGCGGGCCAATCTAGTACCGGGGTCGTGGGGACGACCCTATAGTCGTCGGACATGTCTGCGGCTGGCCAACCTAGTCCCGGGCCGTGGGGACGACCCTATAGTCGTCGGACAAGTCGGCGGCGGGCCAACCTAGTCCAGGGGTCGTGGAGACGACCCTATATACGTCGGACATGTCGTCGGCGGGCCAACCTAGTCCCGGGGTCGTGGGGACGACCCTATAGACGTCGGACATGTCGTCGGCGGGCCAACCTAGTCCCGGGGTCGTGGGGACGACCCTATAGTCGTCGGACATGTCGGCGGCAGGGCATCTTTGGCCCGTGGTCGCGGGGACGACCCTATAGTCGTCGGACATGTCGGCGGCTGGACAACCTAGTCCCGGGGTCGTGGAGACGACCCTATAGTCGTCGGACAAGTCGGCGGCGGGCCAACCTAGTCCCGGGGTCGTGGAGACGACCCTATAGACGTCGGACATGTCGGCGGCGGGCCAACCTAGTCCCGGGGTCGTGGGGACGACCCTATAGTCGTCGGATATGTCGGCGGCAGGGCATCTTTGGCCCGTGGTCGCGGGGACGACCCTATAGTCGTCGGACATGTCGGCGGCTGGCCAACCTAGTCCCGGGGTCGTGGAGACGACCCTATAGTCGTCGGACAAGTCGGCGGCGGGCCAACCTAGTCCCGGGGTCGTGGGGACGACCCTATAGCCGTCGGACAAGTCGGCGGCGGGCCAACCTACTCCCGGGGTCGTGGGGACGACCCTATAGTCGTCGGACAAGTCGGCGGCGGGCCAACTTAGTCCCGGGGTCGTGGGGACGACCCTATAGCCGTCGGACAAGTCGGCGGCGGGCCAACCTAGTCCCGGGGTCGTGGAGACGACCCTATAGACGTCGGACATGTCGGCGGCGGGCCAACCTAGTCCCGGGGTCGTGGGGACGACCCTATAGTCGTCGGACATGTCGGCGGCAGGGCATCTTTGGCCCGTGTTCGCGGGGACGACCCTATAGTCGTCGGACATGTCGGCGGCTGGCCAACCTAGTCCCGGGGTCGTGGAGACGACCCTATAGTCGTCGGACAAGTCGGCGGCGGGCCAACCTAGTCCCGGGGTCGTGGGGACGACCCTATAGTCGTCGGACATGTCGGCGGCGGGACAACGTATGCCCAGGGTCATAGGCACGAACCTATATTCGTCGGACATGACGGTGGCGGACCAATCTAGTCCCGGGGTCGTGGAGACGACCCTATAGTCGTCGGACATGTCGGCGGCTGGCCAGCTTTGGCCCGTGTTCGTGGGGACGACCCTATAGTCGTCGGACATGTCTGCGGCTGGCCAACCTAGTTCCGGGGTCGTGGGGACGACTCTATAGTCGTCAGACAAGTCGGCGGCGGGCCAACCTAGTCCCGGGGTCGTGGAGACGAACCTATAGACGTCGGACATGTGGGCGGCGGGCCAACCTAGTCCCGGGGTCGTGGGGACGACCCTATAGTCGTCGGACATGACGGTGGCGGGCCAATCTAGTCCCGGGGTCGTGGGGACGACCCTATAGTCGTCGGACATGTCTGCGGCTGGCCAACATAGTCCCGGGTCGTGGGGACGACCCTATAGTCGGCGGACATGTCGGCGGCTGGGCAACATTGGCCCGTGGTCGTGGAGACGACCCTATAGTTATCGGACATGACGGTGCCGGGGCAATCTAGCCCCGGGGTCGTGGGAACGACCCTATATTCTTCGGACATGTCGGCGGCGGGCCAACCTAGACCCGGGGTCGTGGGGACGACCCTATAGTCGTCGGACATGTCGGCGGCAGGGCAACTTTGGCCCGTGGTCGTGGGGGCGACCCTATAGTCGTCGGACATGACGGTGGCGGGCCAATCTAGTCCCGGGGTCGTGAGGACGACCCTATAGTCGTCGGACATGTCTGCGGCTGGCCAACCTAGTCCCGGGTCGTGGGGACGACCCTATAGTCGTTGGACATGTTGGCGGCTGGGCAACTTTGGCCCGTGGTCGTGGGGACGACCCTATAGTCGTCGGACATGTCGGCGGCTGGCCAACATTGGCCCGGGTCGTGGGGACGACCCTATAGTCATCGGACATGACGGTGCCGGGGCAATCTAGCCCCGGGGTCGTGGGAACGACCCTATATTCTTCGGACATGTCGGCGGCGGGCCAACATAGTCCCGGGGTCGTGGGGACGACCCTATAGTCGTCGGACATGTCGGCGGCTGGCCAGCTTTGGCCCGGGGTCGTGGGGACGACCCTATAGTCGTCGGACATGTCGGCGGCAGGGCATCTTTGGCCCGTGGTCGCGGGGACGACCCTATAGTCGTCGGACATGACGGTGGCGGGCCAATCTTGTCCCGGGGTCGTGGGGACGACACTATAGTCGTCGGAGATGTCTGCGGCTGGCCAACCTAGTCCCGGGCCGTGGGGACGACCCTATAGTCGTCGCACAAGTCGGCGGCGGGCCAACCTAGTCCCGGGGTCGTGGAGACGACCCTATAGACGTCGGACATGTCGGCGGGGGGCCAAACTAGTCCCGGGGTCGTGGGGACGACCCTATAGTCGTCGGACAAGTCGGCGGCGGGCCAACCTAGTCCCGGGGTCGTGGGGACGACCCTATAGCCGTCGGACAAGTCGGCGGCGGGCCAACCTACTCCCGGGGTCGTGGGGACGACCCTATAGTCGTCGGACAAGTCGGCGGCGGGCCAACCTAGTCGCGGGATCGTGGGGACGACCCTATAGTCGTCGGACATGTCGGCGGCGGGCCAACCTAGTCCCGGGGTCGTGGAGACGACCCTATAGTCGTCGGACAAGTCGGCGGCGGGCCAACCTAGTCCCGGGGTCGTGCGGACGACCCTATAGTCTTCGGACATGCCGGCGGCTGGGCAACTTTGGCCCGTTGTCGTGGGGACGACCCTATAGTCGTCGGGCAAGTCGGTGGCTGGCCAACCTAGTCCCGGGATCGTGGGGACGACCCTATAGTCGTCGGACATGTCGGCGGCGGGCCAACCTAGTCCGGGGGTCGTGGAGACGACCCTATAGTCGTCAAACATGTCGGTGGCGGGCCAATCTAGTCCCGGGGTCGTGGGGCGACCCTATAGTCGTCGGACATGACGGTGGCGGGCCACTCTTGTCCCGCGGTCGTGGGGACGACCCTATAGGCGTCGGACAAGTCGGCGGCGGGCCAACCTAGTCCCGGGGTGGTGGGGACGACCCTATAGTCGTCGGACATGACGGTGGCGGGCCAATCTAGTCCCGGGGTCGTGGGGACGACCCTATAGTCTTCGGACATGCCGGCGGCTGGGCAACTTTGGCCCGTTGTCGTGGGGACGACCCTATAGTCGTCGGGCAAGTCGGTGGCTGGCCAACCTAGTCCCGGGATCGTGGGGACGACCCTATAGTCGTCGGACATGTCGGCGGCGGGCCAACCTAGTCCGGGGGTCGTGGAGACGACCCTATAGTCGTCGGACATGTCGGTTGCGGGCCAACCTAGTCCGGGGGTCGTGGAGACGACCCTATAGTCGTCGGACATGTCGGCGGCTGGTCAACCTAGTTCCGGGGTGGGAGGGACGACCCTATAGTCCTCGGACAAGTCGGAGGCGGGCCAACATAGTCCCGGGGTCGTGGGGACGACCCTATAGTCGTGGGACAAGTCGGCGGCGGGCCAACATAGTCCCGGGGTCGTGGGGACGACCCTATAGTCGTCGGACATGTCGGCGGCGGGCCAACCTAGTCCCGGGATCATGGGGCGACCCTATAGTCGCCGGACATGTCGGCGGCTGGCCAATCTCGCCCCGCGGTCGTGGGGACGACCCTATAGGCGTCGGACAAGTCGGCGGCGGGCCAACCTAGTCGCGGGGTGGTGGGGACGACCCTATAATCGTCGGACATGATGGTGGCGGGCCAATCTAGTCCCGGGGTCGTGGGGACGACCCTATAGTCGTCGGACAAGTCGGCGGCGGGCCAACCTAGTTCCGGTGTCCTGGGGACGACCCTATAGTCGTCGGACATGACGGTGGCGGGCCAATCTAGTCCCGAGGTCGTGGGGACGACCCTATAGTCGTCGGACATGTCGGCGGCAGGGCATCTTTGGCCCGTGGTCGCGGGAACGACCCTATAGTCGTCGGACATGTCGGCGGCTGGCCAACCTAGTCCCGGGGTCGTGGAGACGACCCTATAGTCGTCGGACATGTCGGCGGCAGGGCATCTTTGGCCCGTGGTCGTGGGGGCGGCCCTATAGTCGTCGGACATGACGGTGGCGGGCCAATCTAGTACCGGGGTCGTGGGGACGACCCTATAGTCGTCGGACATGTCTGCGGCTGGCCAACCTAGTCCCGGGCCGTGGGGACGACCCTATAGTCGTCGGACAAGTCGGCGGCGGGCCAACCTACTCCCGGGGTCGTGGGGACGACCCTATAGCCGTCGGACAAGTCGGCGGCGGGCCAACCTACTCCCGGGGTCGTGGGGACGACCCTTTAGTCGTCGGAAAAGTCGGCGGCGGGCCAACCTAGACCCGGGGTCGTGGGGACGACCCTATAGTCGTCGGACATGTCGGCGGCAGGGCATCTTTGGCCCGTGGTCGCGGGAACGACCCTATAGTCGTCGGACATGTCGGCGGCAGGCCAACCTAGTCCCGGGGTCGTGGAGACGACCCTATAGTCGTCGGACAAGTCGGCGGCGGGCCAACCTAGTCCCGGGGTCGTGGGGACGACCCTATAGTCGTCGGACAAGACGGCGGCGGGCCAACCTAGACCCGGGGTCGTGGGAACGACCCTATAGTCGTCGGACATGTCGGCGGCAGGGCATCTTTGGCCCGTGGTCGCGGGAACGACCCTATAGTCGTCGGACATGTCGGCGGCTGGCCAACCTAGTCCCGGGGTCGTGGAGACGACCCTATAGACGTCGGACATGTCGGCGGCGGGCCAACCTAGTCCCGGGTTCGTGGGGACGACCCTATAGTCGTCGGACATGTCGGCGGCAGGGCATCTTTGGCCCGTGGTCGCGGGGACGACCCTATAGTCGTCGGACATGTCGGCGGCTGGCCAACCTAGTCCCGGGGTCGTGGAGACGACCCTATAGTCGTCGGACAAGTCGGCGGCGGGCCAACCTAGTCCCGGGGTCGTGGGGACGACCCTATAGTCGTCGGACATGTCGGCGGCGGGACAACGTATGCCCAGGGTCGTAGACACGAACCTATATTCGTCGGACATGACGGTGGCGGGCCAATCTAGTCCCGGGGTCGTGGAGACGACCCTATAGTCGTCGGACATGTCGGCGGCTGGCCAGCTTTGGCCCGTGGTCGTGGGGACGACCCTATAGTCGTCGGACATGTCGGCGGCTGGCCAACCTAGTCCCGGGGTCGTGGAGACGACCCTATAGTCGTCGGACATGTCGGCGGCTGGCCAGCTTTGGCCCGTGGTCGTGGGGACGACCCTATTGTCGTCGGACATGACGGTGGCGGGCCAATCTAGTCCCGGGGTCGTGCGGACGACCCTATAGTTGTCGGACATGTCGGCGGCAGGTCAACTTTGGCCCGTGGTCGTGGGGACGACACTATAGCCGTCGGACAAGTCGGCGGCGGGCCAACCTACTCCCGGGGTCGTGGGGACGACCCTATAGTCGTCGGAAAAGTCGGCGGCGGGCCAACCTAGTCCAGGGGTCGTGGAGACGACCCTATAGACGTCGGACATGTCGTCGGCGGGCCAACCTAGTCCCGGGGTCGTGGGGACGACCCTATAGTCGTCGGACATGTCGGCGGCAGGGCATCTTTGGCCCGTGGTCGTGGGGGCGACCCTATAGTCGTCGGACATGACGGTGGCGGGCCAATCTAGTACCGGGGTCGTGGGGACGACCCTATAGTCGTCGGACATGTCTGCGGCTGGCCAACCTAGTCCCGGGCCGTGGGGACGACCCTATAGTCGTCGGACAAGTCGGCGGCGGGCCAACCTAGTCCAGGGGTCGTGGAGACGACCCTATATACGTCGGACATGTCGTCGGCGGGCCAACCTAGTCCCGGGGTCGTGGGGACGACCCTATAGACGTCGGACATGTCGTCGGCGGGCCAACCTAGTCCCGGGGTCGTGGGGACGACCCTATAGTCGTCGGACATGTCGGCGGCAGGGCATCTTTGGCCCGTGGTCGCGGGGACGACCCTATAGTCGTCGGACATGTCGGCGGCTGGACAACCTAGTCCCGGGGTCGTGGAGACGACCCTATAGTCGTCGGACAAGTCGGCGGCGGGCCAACCTAGTCCCGGGGTCGTGGAGACGACCCTATAGACGTCGGACATGTCGGCGGCGGGCCAACCTAGTCCCGGGGTCGTGGGGACGACCCTATAGTCGTCGGATATGTCGGCGGCAGGGCATCTTTGGCCCGTGGTCGCGGGGACGACCCTATAGTCGTCGGACATG
This sequence comes from Andrena fulva, assembly GCA_946251845.1. Lineage (NCBI taxonomy): Eukaryota > Metazoa > Arthropoda > Insecta > Hymenoptera > Andrenidae > Andrena > Andrena fulva. The sequence goes on along the minus strand of CAMITZ010000112.1, from coordinate 757,239 downwards.
TCGGCGGCTGGCCAACCTAGTCCCGGGGTCGTGGAGACGACCCTATAGTCGTCGGACAAGTCGGCGGCGGGCCAACCTAGTCCCGGGGTCGTGGGGACGACCCTATAGCCGTCGGACAAGTCGGCGGCGGGCCAACCTACTCCCGGGGTCGTGGGGACGACCCTATAGTCGTCGGACAAGTCGGCGGCGGGCCAACTTAGTCCCGGGGTCGTGGGGACGACCCTATAGCCGTCGGACAAGTCGGCGGCGGGCCAACCTAGTCCCGGGGTCGTGGAGACGACCCTATAGACGTCGGACATGTCGGCGGCGGGCCAACCTAGTCCCGGGGTCGTGGGGACGACCCTATAGTCGTCGGACATGTCGGCGGCAGGGCATCTTTGGCCCGTGTTCGCGGGGACGACCCTATAGTCGTCGGACATGTCGGCGGCTGGCCAACCTAGTCCCGGGGTCGTGGAGACGACCCTATAGTCGTCGGACAAGTCGGCGGCGGGCCAACCTAGTCCCGGGGTCGTGGGGACGACCCTATAGTCGTCGGACATGTCGGCGGCGGGACAACGTATGCCCAGGGTCATAGGCACGAACCTATATTCGTCGGACATGACGGTGGCGGACCAATCTAGTCCCGGGGTCGTGGAGACGACCCTATAGTCGTCGGACATGTCGGCGGCTGGCCAGCTTTGGCCCGTGTTCGTGGGGACGACCCTATAGTCGTCGGACATGTCGGCGGCTGGCCAACCTAGTCCCGGGGTCGTGGAGACGACCCTATAGTCGTCGGACATGTCGGCGGCTGGCCAGCTTTGGCCCGTGGTCGTGGGGACGACCCTATTGTCGTCGGACATGACGGTGGCGGGCCAATCTAGTCCCGGGGTCGTGCGGACGACCCTATGGTCGTCGGACATGTCGGCGGCTGGTCAACTTTGGCCCGTGGTCGTGGGGACGACCCTATAGTCGTCGGATATGTCGGAGGCTGGCCAACCTAGTCCCGGGGTCGTGGGGACGACCCTATAGTCGTCGGACAAGTCGGCGGCGGGCCAACCTAGTCCCGGGGTCGTGGGGCGACCCTATAGTCGTCGGACATGTCGGTGACGGGCCAATCTAGACCCGGGGTCGTGGGGACGACCCTATAGTCGTCGGACATGTCGGCGGCTGGCCAGCTTTGGCCCGTGGTCGTGGGGACGACCCTATAGTCGTCGGACATGTCGGCGGCGGGCCAATCTAGTCCCGGGGTCGTGGGGACGACCCTATAGTCGTCGGACATGTCTGCGGCTGGCCAACCTAGTTCCGGGGTCGTGGGGACGACTCTATAGTCGTCAGACAAGTCGGCGGCGGGCCAACCTAGTCCCGGGGTCGTGGAGACGAACCTATAGACGTCGGACATGTGGGCGGCGGGCCAACCTAGTCGCGGGATCGTGGGGACGACCCTATAGTCGTCGGACATGTCGGCGGCGGGCCAACCTAGTCCCGGGGTCGTGGGGACGACCCTATAGTCGTCGGACATGACGGTGGCGGGCCAACATAGTCCCGGGTCGTGGGGACGACCCTATAGTCGGCGGACATGTCGGCGGCTGGGCAACATTGGCCCGTGGTCGTGGAGACGACCCTATAGTTATCGGACATGACGGTGCCGGGGCAATCTAGCCCCGGGGTCGTGGGAACGACCCTATATTCTTCGGACATGTCGGCGGCGGGCCAACCTAGACCCGGGGTCGTGGGGACGACCCTATAGTCGTCGGACATGTCGGCGGCAGGGCAACTTTGGCCCGTGGTCGTGGGGGCGACCCTATAGTCGTCGGACATGACGGTGGCGGGCCAATCTAGTCCCGGGGTCGTGAGGACGACCCTATAGTCGTCGGACATGTCTGCGGCTGGCCAACCTAGTCCCGGGTCGTGGGGACGACCCTATAGTCGTTGGACATGTTGGCGGCTGGGCAACTTTGGCCCGTGGTCGTGGGGACGACCCTATAGTCGTCGGACATGTCGGCGGCTGGCCAACATTGGCCCGGGTCGTGGGGACGACCCTATAGTCATCGGACATGACGGTGCCGGGGCAATCTAGCCCCGGGGTCGTGGGAACGACCCTATATTCTTCGGACATGTCGGCGGCGGGCCAACATAGTCCCGGGGTCGTGGGGACGACCCTATAGTCGTCGGACATGTCGGCGGCTGGCCAGCTTTGGCCCGGGGTCGTGGGGACGACCCTATAGTCGTCGGACATGTCGGCGGCAGGGCATCTTTGGCCCGTGGTCGCGGGGACGACCCTATAGTCGTCGGACATGACGGTGGCGGGCCAATCTTGTCCCGGGGTCGTGGGGACGACACTATAGTCGTCGGAGATGTCTGCGGCTGGCCAACCTAGTCCCGGGCCGTGGGGACGACCCTATAGTCGTCGCACAAGTCGGCGGCGGGCCAACCTAGTCCCGGGGTCGTGGAGACGACCCTATAGACGTCGGACATGTCGGCGGGGGGCCAAACTAGTCCCGGGGTCGTGGGGACGACCCTATAGTCGTCGGACAAGTCGGCGGCGGGCCAACCTAGTCCCGGGGTCGTGGGGACGACCCTATAGCCGTCGGACAAGTCGGCGGCGGGCCAACCTACTCCCGGGGTCGTGGGGACGACCCTATAGTCGTCGGACAAGTCGGCGGCGGGCCAACCTAGTCGCGGGATCGTGGGGACGACCCTATAGTCGTCGGACATGTCGGCGGCGGGCCAACCTAGTCCCGGGGTCGTGGAGACGACCCTATAGTCGTCGGACAAGTCGGCGGCGGGCCAACCTAGTCCCGGGGTCGTGGGGACGACCCTATAGTCTTCGGACATGCCGGCGGCTGGGCAACTTTGGCCCGTTGTCGTGGGGACGACCCTATAGTCGTCGGGCAAGTCGGTGGCTGGCCAACCTAGTCCCGGGATCGTGGGGACGACCCTATAGTCGTCGGACATGTCGGCGGCGGGCCAACCTAGTCCGGGGGTCGTGGAGACGACCCTATAGTCGTCAAACATGTCGGTGGCGGGCCAATCTAGTCCCGGGGTCGTGGGGCGACCCTATAGTCGTCGGACATGACGGTGGCGGGCCAACCTAGTCCGGGGGTGGTGGGGACGACCCTATAGTCGTCGGACATGACGGTGGCGGGCCAATCTAGTCCCGGGGTCGTGGGGACGACCCTATAGTTGTCGGACATGTCGGCGGCAGGTCAACTTTGGCCCGTGGTCGTGGGGACGACACTATAGCCGTCGGACATGTCGGCGGCGGGCCAACCTAGTCGCGGGGTGGTGGGGACGACCCTATAATCGTCGGACATGATGGTGGCGGGCCAATCTAGTCCCGGGGTCGTGGGGACGACCCTATAGTCGTCGGACAAGTCGGCGGCGGGCCAACCTAGTTCCGGTGTCCTGGGGACGACCCTATAGTCGTCGGACATGTCGGCGGCTGGTCAACCTAGTCCGGGGGTCGTGGAGACGACCCTATAGTCGTCGGACATGTCGGTTGCGGGCCAACCTAGTCCGGGGGTCGTGGAGACGACCCTATAGTCGTCGGACATGTCGGCGGCTGGTCAACCTAGTTCCGGGGTGGGAGGGACGACCCTATAGTCCTCGGACAAGTCGGAGGCGGGCCAACATAGTCCCGGGGTCGTGGGGACGACCCTATAGTCGTGGGACAAGTCGGCGGCGGGCCAACATAGTCCCGGGGTCGTGGGGACGACCCTATAGTCGTCGGACATGTCGGCGGCGGGCCAACCTAGTCCCGGGATCATGGGGCGACCCTATAGTCGCCGGACATGTCGGCGGCTGGCCAATCTCGCCCCGCGGTCGTGGGGACGACCCTATAGGCGTCGGACAAGTCGGCGGCGGGCCAACCTAGTCGCGGGGTGGTGGGGACGACCCTATAATCGTCGGACATGATGGTGGCGGGCCAATCTAGTCCCGGGGTCGTGGGGACGACCCTATAGTCGTCGGACAAGTCGGCGGCGGGCCAACCTAGTTCCGGTGTCCTGGGGACGACCCTATAGTCGTCGGACATGACGGTGGCGGGCCAATCTAGTCCCGAGGTCGTGGGGACGACCCTATAGTCGTCGGACATGTCGGCGGCAGGGCATCTTTGGCCCGTGGTCGCGGGAACGACCCTATAGTCGTCGGACATGTCGGCGGCTGGCCAACCTAGTCCCGGGGTCGTGGAGACGACCCTATAGTCGTCGGACATGTCGGCGGCAGGGCATCTTTGGCCCGTGGTCGTGGGGGCGGCCCTATAGTCGTCGGACATGACGGTGGCGGGCCAATCTAGTACCGGGGTCGTGGGGACGACCCTATAGTCGTCGGACATGTCTGCGGCTGGCCAACCTAGTCCCGGGCCGTGGGGACGACCCTATAGTCGTCGGACAAGTCGGCGGCGGGCCAACCTACTCCCGGGGTCGTGGGGACGACCCTATAGCCGTCGGACAAGTCGGCGGCGGGCCAACCTACTCCCGGGGTCGTGGGGACGACCCTTTAGTCGTCGGAAAAGTCGGCGGCGGGCCAACCTAGACCCGGGGTCGTGGGGACGACCCTATAGTCGTCGGACATGTCGGCGGCAGGGCATCTTTGGCCCGTGGTCGCGGGAACGACCCTATAGTCGTCGGACATGTCGGCGGCAGGCCAACCTAGTCCCGGGGTCGTGGAGACGACCCTATAGTCGTCGGACAAGTCGGCGGCGGGCCAACCTAGTCCCGGGGTCGTGGGGACGACCCTATAGTCGTCGGACAAGACGGCGGCGGGCCAACCTAGACCCGGGGTCGTGGGAACGACCCTATAGTCGTCGGACATGTCGGCGGCAGGGCATCTTTGGCCCGTGGTCGCGGGAACGACCCTATAGTCGTCGGACATGTCGGCGGCTGGCCAACCTAGTCCCGGGGTCGTGGAGACGACCCTATAGTCGTCGGACAAGTCGGCGGCGGGCCAACCTAGTCCCGGGGTCGTGGGGACGACCCTATAGTCGTCGGACATGTCGGCGGCGGGACAACGTATGCCCAGGGTCGTAGACACGAACCTATATTCGTCGGACATGACGGTGGCGGGCCAATCTAGTCCCGGGGTCGTGGAGACGACCCTATAGTCGTCGGACATGTCGGCGGCTGGCCAGCTTTGGCCCGTGGTCGTGGGGACGACCCTATAGTCGTCGGACATGTCGGCGGCTGGCCAACCTAGTCCCGGGGTCGTGGAGACGACCCTATAGTCGTCGGACATGTCGGCGGCTGGCCAGCTTTGGCCCGTGGTCGTGGGGACGACCCTATTGTCGTCGGACATGACGGTGGCGGGCCAATCTAGTCCCGGGGTCGTGCGGACGACCCTATAGTTGTCGGACATGTCGGCGGCAGGTCAACTTTGGCCCGTGGTCGTGGGGACGACACTATAGCCGTCGGACAAGTCGGCGGCGGGCCAACCTACTCCCGGGGTCGTGGGGACGACCCTATAGTCGTCGGAAAAGTCGGCGGCGGGCCAACCTAGTCCAGGGGTCGTGGAGACGACCCTATAGACGTCGGACATGTCGTCGGCGGGCCAACCTAGTCCCGGGGTCGTGGGGACGACCCTATAGTCGCCGGACATGTCGGCGGCAGGGCATCTTTGGCCCGTGGTCGTGGGGGCGACCCTATAGTCGTCGGACATGACGGTGGCGGGCCAATCTAGTACCGGGGTCGTGGGGACGACCCTATAGTCGTCGGACATGTCTGCGGCTGGCCAACCTAGTCCCGGGCCGTGGGGACGACCCTATAGTCGTCGGACAAGTCGGCGGCGGGCCAACCTAGTCCAGGGGTCGTGGAGACGACCCTATATACGTCGGACATGTCGTCGGCGGGCCAACCTAGTCCCGGGGTCGTGGGGACGACCCTATAGACGTCGGACATGTCGTCGGCGGGCCAACCTAGTCCCGGGGTCGTGGGGACGACCCTATAGTCGTCGGACATGTCGGCGGCAGGGCATCTTTGGCCCGTGGTCGCGGGGACGACCCTATAGTCGTCGGACATGTCGGCGGCTGGACAACCTAGTCCCGGGGTCGTGGAGACGACCCTATAGTCGTCGGACAAGTCGGCGGCGGGCCAACCTAGTCCCGGGGTCGTGGAGACGACCCTATAGACGTCGGACATGTCGGCGGCGGGCCAACCTAGTCCCGGGGTCGTGGGGACGACCCTATAGTCGTCGGATATGTCGGCGGCAGGGCATCTTTGGCCCGTGGTCGCGGGGACGACCCTATAGTCGTCGGACATGTCGGCGGCTGGCCAACCTAGTCCCGGGGTCGTGGAGACGACCCTATAGTCGTCGGACAAGTCGGCGGCGGGCCAACCTAGTCCCGGGGTCGTGGGGACGACCCTATAGCCGTTGGACAAGTCGGCGGCGGGCCAACCTACTCCCGGGGTCGTGGGGACGACCCTATAGTCGTCGGACAAGTCGGCGGCGGGCCAACTTAGTCCCGGGGTCGTGGGGACGACCCTATAGCCGTCGGACAAGTCGGCGGCGGGCCAACCTAGTCCCGGGGTCGTGGAGACGACCCTATAGACGTCGGACATGTCGGCGGCGGGCCAACCTAGTCCCGGGGTCGTGGGGACGACCCTATAGTCGTCGGACATGTCGGCGGCAGGGCATCTTTGGCCCGTGTTCGCGGGGACGACCCTATAGTCGTCGGACATGTCGGCGGCTGGCCAACCTAGTCCCGGGGTCGTGGAGACGACCCTATAGTCGTCGGACAAGTCGGCGGCGGGCCAACCTAGTCCCGGGGTCGTGGGGACGACCCTATAGTCGTCGGACATGTCGGCGGCGGGACAACGTATGCCCAGGGTCATAGGCACGAACCTATATTCGTCGGACATGACGGTGGCGGACCAATCTAGTCCCGGGGTCGTGGAGACGACCCTATAGTCGTCGGACATGTCGGCGGCTGGCCAGCTTTGGCCCGTGTTCGTGGGGACGACCCTATAGTCGTCGGACATGTCGGCGGCTGGCCAACCTAGTCCCGGGGTCGTGGAGACGACCCTATAGTCGTCGGACATGTCGGCGGCTGGCCAGCTTTGGCCCGTGGTCGTGGGGACGACCCTATTGTCGTCGGACATGACGGTGGCGGGCCAATCTAGTCCCGGGGTCGTGCGGACGACCCTATGGTCGTCGGACATGTCGGCGGCTGGTCAACTTTGGCCCGTGGTCGTGGGGACGACCCTATAGTCGTCGGATATGTCGGAGGCTGGCCAACCTAGTCCCGGGGTCGTGGGGACGACCCTATAGTCGTCGGACAAGTCGGCGGCGGGCCAACCTAGTCCCGGGGTCGTGGGGCGACCCTATAGTCGTCGGACATGTCGGTGACGGGCCAATCTAGACCCGGGGTCGTGGGGACGACCCTATAGTCGTCGGACATGTCGGCGGCTGGCCAGCTTTGGCCCGTGGTCGTGGGGACGACCCTATAGTCGTCGGACATGTCGGCGGCGGGCCAATCTAGTCCCGGGGTCGTGGGGACGACCCTATAGTCGTCGGACATGTCTGCGGCTGGCCAACCTAGTTCCGGGGTCGTGGGGACGACTCTATAGTCGTCAGACAAGTCGGCGGCGGGCCAACCTAGTCCCGGGGTCGTGGAGACGAACCTATAGACGTCGGACATGTGGGCGGCGGGCCAACCTAGTCCCGGGGTCGTGGGGACGACCCTATAGTCGTCGGACATGACGGTGGCGGGCCAATCTAGTCCCGGGGTCGTGGGGACGACCCTATAGTCGTCGGACATGTCTGCGGCTGGCCAACATAGTCCCGGGTCGTGGGGACGACCCTATAGTCGGCGGACATGTCGGCGGCTGGGCAACATTGGCCCGTGGTCGTGGAGACGACCCTATAGTTATCGGACATGACGGTGCCGGGGCAATCTAGCCCCGGGGTCGTGGGAACGACCCTATATTCTTCGGACATGTCGGCGGCGGGCCAACCTAGACCCGGGGTCGTGGGGACGACCCTATAGTCGTCGGACATGTCGGCGGCAGGGCAACTTTGGCCCGTGGTCGTGGGGGCGACCCTATAGTCGTCGGACATGACGGTGGCGGGCCAATCTAGTCCCGGGGTCGTGAGGACGACCCTATAGTCGTCGGACATGTCTGCGGCTGGCCAACCTAGTCCCGGGTCGTGGGGACGACCCTATAGTCGTTGGACATGTTGGCGGCTGGGCAACTTTGGCCCGTGGTCGTGGGGACGACCCTATAGTCGTCGGACATGTCGGCGGCTGGCCAACATTGGCCCGGGTCGTGGGGACGACCCTATAGTCATCGGACATGACGGTGCCGGGGCAATCTAGCCCCGGGGTCGTGGGAACGACCCTATATTCTTCGGACATGTCGGCGGCGGGCCAACATAGTCCCGGGGTCGTGGGGACGACCCTATAGTCGTCGGACATGTCGGCGGCTGGCCAGCTTTGGCCCGGGGTCGTGGGGACGACCCTATAGTCGTCGGACATGTCGGCGGCAGGGCATCTTTGGCCCGTGGTCGCGGGGACGACCCTATAGTCGTCGGACATGACGGTGGCGGGCCAATCTTGCCCCGGGGTCGTGGGGACGACACTATAGTCGTCGGAGATGTCTGCGGCTGGCCAACCTAGTCCCGGGCCGTGGGGACGACCCTATAGTCGTCGCACAAGTCGGCGGCGGGCCAACCTAGTCCCGGGGTCGTGGAGACGACCCTATAGACGTCGGACATGTCGGCGGGGGGCCAAACTAGTCCCGGGGTCGTGGGGACGACCCTATAGTCGTCGGACAAGTCGGCGGCGGGCCAACCTAGTCCCGGGGTCGTGGGGACGACCCTATAGCCGTCGGACAAGTCGGCGGCGGGCCAACCTACTCCCGGGGTCGTGGGGACGACCCTATAGTCGTCGGACAAGTCGGCGGCGGGCCAACCTAGTCGCGGGATCGTGGGGACGACCCTATAGTCGTCGGACATGTCGGCGGCGGGCCAACCTAGTCCCGGGGTCGTGGAGACGACCCTATAGTCGTCGGACAAGTCGGCGGCGGGCCAACCTAGTCTCGTGGTCGTGGGGACGACCCTATAGGCGTCGGACATGTTGGCGGCTGGCCAGCTTTGGCCCGGGGTCGTGGGGACGACCCTATAGTCGTCGGACATGTCTGCGGCTGGCCAACCTAGTCCCGGGCCGTGGGAACGACCCTATAGTCGTCGGACAAGTCGGCGTCGGGCCAACTTGTCCCGGGGTCGTGGAGACGACCCTATAGACGTCGGACATGTCGGCGGCGGGCCAACCTAGTCCCGGGGTCGTGGGGACGACCCTATAGCCGTCGGACAAGTCGGCGGCGGGCCAACCTACTCCCGGGGTCGTGGGGACGACCCTATAGTCGTCGGACAAGTCGGCGGCGGGCCAACCTAGTCCCGGGGTCGTGGGGACGACCCTATAGTCGTCGGACATGTCGGCGGCTGGCCAACTTTGGCCCGTGGTCGTGGGGACGACCCTATAATCGTCGGACATGATGGTGGCGGGCCAATCTAGTCCCGGGGTCGTGGGGACGACCCAATAGTCGTCGGACATGTCGGCGGCTGGCCAATCTAGCCCCGCGGTCGTGGGGACGACCCTATAGTCGTCGGACAAGTCGGCGGCGGGCCAACCTAGTCCCGGGGTGGTGGGGACGACCCTATAGTCGTCGGACATGACGGTGGCGGGCCAATCTAGTCCCGGGGTCGTGGGGACGACCCTATAGTCTTCGGACATGCCGGCGGCTGGGCAACTTTGGCCCGTTGTCGTGGGGACGACCCTATAGTCGTCGGGCAAGTCGGTGGCTGGCCAACCTAGTCCCGGGATCGTGGGGACGACCCTATAGTCGTCGGACATGTCGGCGGCGGGCCAACCTAGTCCGGGGGTCGTGGAGACGACCCTATAGTCGTCAAACATGTCGGTGGCGGGCCAATCTAGTCCCGGGGTCGTGGGGCGACCCTATAGTCGTCGGACATGACGGTGGCGGGCCACTCTAGTCCCGCGGTCGTGGGGACGACCCTATAGGCGTCGGACAAGTCGGCGGCGGGCCAACCTAGTCCCGGGGTGGTGGGGACGACCCTATAGTCGTCGGACATGACGGTGGCGGGCCAATCTAGTCCCGGGGTCGTGGGGACGACCCTATAGTCTTCGGACATGCCGGCGGCTGGGCAACTTTGGCCCGTTGTCGTGGGGACGACCCTATAGTCGTCGGGCAAGTCGGTGGCTGGCCAACCTAGTCCCGGGATCGTGGGGACGACCCTATAGTCGTCGGACATGTCGGCGGCGGGCCAACCTAGTCCGGGGGTCGTGGAGACGACCCTATAGTCGTCGGACATGTCGGTTGCGGGCCAACCTAGTCCGGGGGTCGTGGAGACGACCCTATAGTCGTCGGACATGTCGGCGGCTGGTCAACCTAGTTCCGGGGTGGGAGGGACGACCCTATAGTCCTCGGACAAGTCGGAGGCGGGCCAACATAGTCCCGGGGTCGTGGGGACGACCCTATAGTCGTGGGACAAGTCGGCGGCGGGCCAACATAGTCCCGGGGTCGTGGGGACGACCCTATAGTCGTCGGACATGTCGGCGGCGGGCCAACCTAGTCCCGGGATCATGGGGCGACCCTATAGTCGCCGGACATGTCGGCGGCTGGCCAATCTCGCCCCGCGGTCGTGGGGACGACCCTATAGGCGTCGGACAAGTCGGCGGCGGGCCAACCTAGTCGCGGGGTGGTGGGGACGACCCTATAATCGTCGGACATGATGGTGGCGGGCCAATCTAGTCCCGGGGTCGTGGGGACGACCCTATAGTCGTCGGACAAGTCGGCGGCGGGCCAACCTAGTTCCGGTGTCCTGGGGACGACCCTATAGTCGTCGGACATGACGGTGGCGGGCCAATCTAGTCCCGAGGTCGTGGGGACGACCCTATAGTCGTCGGACATGTCGGCGGCTGGGCAACATTGGCCCGTGGTCGTGGGGACGTCCCTATAGTCGCCGGACAAGTCGGCGGCGGGCCAACCTAGTTCCGGTGTCCTGGGGACGACCCTATAGTCGTCGGACATGACGGTGGCGGGCCAACCTAGTCCCGGGGTCGTGGAGACGACCCTATAGTCGTCGGACATGTCGGCGGCTTGCCAACCTAGTCCCGGGGTGGTAGGGACGACCCTATAGTCGTCGGACAAGTCGGCGGCGGGCCAACCTAGTCCCGCGGTCGTGGGGACGACCCTATAGTCGTCGGACATGATGGTGGCGGGCCATCTAGTCCCGGGGTCGTGGGGACGACCCTATAGTCGTCGGACAAGTCGGCGGCGGGCCATCCTAGCCCCGGTGTCGTGGGGACGACCATATAGTCGTCGGACATGTCGGCGGCTGACCAACTTTGGCCCGTGGTCGTGGCGACGACCCTATAGTCGTCGGACATGACGGTGGCGGGCCAATCTAGCCCCGGGGTCGTGGGGACGACCCTATAGTCGCCGGACAAGTCGGCGGCGGGCCAACCTAGTTCCGGTGTCCTGGGGACGACCCTATAGTCGTCGGACATGACGGTGGCGGGCCAACCTAGTCCCGGGGTCGTGGAGACGACCCTATAGTCGTCGGACATGTCGGCGGCTTGCCAACCTAGTCCCGGGGTGGTAGGGACGACCCTATAGTCGTCGGACATGTCGGCGGCGGGCCAACCTAGTCCCGCGGTCGTGGGGACGACCCTATAGTCGTCGGACATGATGGTGGCGGGCCAATCTAGTCCCGGGGTCGTGGGGACGACCCTATAGTCGTCGGACAAGTCGGCGGCGGGCCATCCTAGCCCCGGTGTCGTGGAGACGACCATATAGTCGTCGGACATGTCGGCGGCTGACCAACTTTGGCCCGTGGTCGTGGCGACGACCCTATAGTCGTCGGACATGACGGTGGCGGGCCAATCTAGCCCCGGGGTCGTGGGGACGACCCTATAGTCGCCGGACAAGTCGGCGGCGGGCCAACCTAGTCCCGCGGTCGTGGGGACGACCCTATAGTCGTCGGACATGATGGTGGCGGGCCAATCTAGTCCCGGGGTCGTGGGGACGACCCTATAGTCGTCGGACAAGTCGGCGGCGGGCCATCCTAGCCCCGGTGTCGTGGGGATGACCATATAGTCGTCGGACATGTCGGCGGCTGACCAACTTTGGCCCGTGGTCGTGGCGACGACCCTATAGTCGTCGGACATGACGGTGGCGGGCCAATCTAGCCCCGGGTCGTGGGGACGACCGTATAGTCGTCGGACATGTCGGCGGCTGGCCAACCCTTGTTCCGGCGTGGGAGGGACGACCCGATAGTCGTCGGACATGTCGGCGGCGGGCCAACCTAGTCCCGAGGTCGTGGAGACTACCCTATAGTCGTCGGTCATGACTGTGGCGGGGCAATCTAGTCCGGGGGTCGTGGGGACGATCCTGTTGTCGTCGGACATGACGGTGGTGGGCCAATCTATTCCCGGGGCCGTGGGGACGACCCTGTAGTCGTCGGACATGACGGTGGCGGGCCAATCTAGTCCCTGGGTCGTGGGGACGACCCTATAGTCGTCGGACAAGTCTGCGGCGGGCCAACCTAGTCCCGGGGTCGTGGAGACGACCCTATAGTCGTCGGACATGACGGTGGCGGGGCAATCTAGTCCGGGGGTCGTGGGGACGATCCTGTTGTCATCGGACATGACGGTGGCGGTCCAATATAGTCCCGGGGTAGTGGGGGCGACCCTATAGTCGTCGGACATGTCGGCGGCTGGGCAACTTTGGCCCGTGGTCGTGGGGACGTCCCTATAGTCGTCGGACAAGTCAGCGGCGGGCCAACCTAGTCCCGGGGTGGGAGGGACGACCCTATAGTCGTCGGACAAGTCGGCGGCGGGCCAACCTAGTCCCGGGGTCGTGGGGACGATCCTGTTGTCGTCGGACATGACGGTGGTGGGCCAATCTATTCCCGGGGCCGTGGGGACGACCCTGTAGTCGTCGGACATGACGGTGGTGGGCCAATCTAGTCCCGGGGTCGTGGGGACGACCCTATTGTCGTCGGACATGTCGGCGGCTGGCCAACCTAGTCCCGGGGTCGTGGGTACGATCCTATACTCGTCGGACATGACGGTGGCGGGCCACTCTAGTCCCGGGGTCATGGGGACGACCCAATAGTCGTCGGACATGTCGGCGGCTGACCAACTTTGGCCCGTGGTCGCGGGGACGACCCTATAGTCGTCGGACATGACGGTGGCGGGCCAATCTAGCTCCGTGATCGTGGGGACGACCCTATTGTCGTCGGACATGTCGGCGGCTGGCCAACCGAGTTCCGGGGTGGGAGGGACGACCCTATAGTCGTCGGACAAGTCGGCGGCGGGCCAACCTAGTCCCGGGGTCGTGGGGACGACCCTATAGGCGTCGGACAAGTCGGCGGCGGGCCAACCTAGTCGCGGGGTGGTGGGGACGACCCTATAGTCGTCGGACATGACTGTGGCGAGCCAATCTAGTCCCGGGGTCGTGGGGACGACCCTATAGTCGTCGGACATGACGGTGGCGGGCGAATCTAGCTCCGGGGTCGTGGGGACGACCCTATAGTCGTCGGACATGTCGGCGGCTGGCCAACCTAGTTCCGGGGTGGGAGGGACGACCCTATAGTCGTCGGACAAGTCGGCGGCGGGCCAACCTAGTCCCGGGGTCGTGGGGACGACCCTATAGGCGTCGGACAAGTCGGCGGCGGGCCAACCTAGTCGCGGGGTGGTGGGGACGACCCTATAGTCGTCGGACATGACTGTGGCGAGCCAATCTAGTCCCGGGGTCGTGGGGACGACCCTATAGTCGTCGGACATGACGGTGGCGGGCGAATCTAGTTCCGGGGTCGTGGGGACGACCCTATAGTCGTCGGACATGTCGGCGGCTGGCCAACCTAGTCCCGGGGTCGTGGGGACGACCCTATAGTCGTCGGACATGACGGTGGCCGGCCAATCTAGTCCCGGGGTCGTGGGGACGACCCTATAGTCGTCGGACATGTCGGCGGCTGGCCAACCTAGTTCCGGGGTGGGAGGGACGACCCTATAGTCGTCGGACAAGTCGGCGGCGGGCCAACCTAGTCCCGGGGTCGTGGGGACGACCCTATAGTCGTCGGACATGACGGTGGCGGGCGAATCTAGCTCCGGGGTCGTGGGGACGACCCTATTGTCGTCGGACATGTCGGCGGCTGGCCAACCTAGTTCCGGGGTGGGAGGGACGACCCTATAGTCGTCGGACAAGTCGGCGGCGGGCCAACCCAGTCCCGGGGTCGTGGGGCCGACCCTATAGTCGTCGGACATGACGGTGGCGGGCCAATCTAGCTCCGGGGTCGTGGGAACGACCCTATAGTCGTCGGACATGTCGGCGGCTGGCCAACCTAGTTCCGGGGTGGGAGGGACGACCCTATGGTCGTCGGACAAGTCGGCGGCGGGCCAACCTAGTCCCGGGGTCGTGGGGACGACCCTATAGTCGTCGGACATGACGGTGGCCGGCCAATCTAGTCCCGGGGTCGTGGGGACGACCCTATAGTCGTCGGACATGATGGTGGCGGGACAATCTAGTCCCGGGGTCGTGGGGCGACCCTATAGTCGTCGAACATGATGGTGGCGGGCCAACCTAGTCCCGGGGTCGTGGGGACGACCCTATAGTCATCGGACATGACGGTGGCGGGCCAATCTAGTCCCGGGGTCGTGGGGACGACCCTATAGGCTTCGGACATGTCGGCGGCGGGCCAGCGTACGCCCAGGGTCGTAGGGACGAACCTATAGTCGTCGGACTAGTCGGCGGCGGGCCAACCTAGTCCCGGGGTCGTGGGGACGACTCTATAGTCGTCGGAGAAGTCGGCGGCGGGTCATCCTAGTCCCGGGGTCGTGGGGACGACCCTATAGTCGTCGGACAAGTCGGCGGCGGGCCAACCCAGTCCCGTGGTCGTGGGGCCGACCCTATAGTCGTCGGACATGACGGTGGCGGGCCAATCTAGTCCCGGGGTCGTGGGTACGACCCTATAGTCGTCGGACATGACGGTGGCGGGCGAATCTAGCTCCGGGGTCGTGGGGACGACCCTATAGTCGTCGGACATGTCGGCGGCTGGCCAACCTAGTTCCGGGGTGGGAGGGACCACCCTATAGTCGTCGGACAAGTCGGCGGCGGGCCAACCTAGTCCCGGGGTCATGGAGACGACCCTAAAGTCGTCGGACATGACGGTGGGCAATCTAGCCCGGGGGTCGTGGGGACGATCCTGTTGTCGTCGGACATGACGGTGGTGGGCCAATCTATTCCCCGGGCCGTGGGGACGACCCTGTAGTCGTCGGACATGACGGTGGTGGGCCAATATAGTCCCGGGGTCGTCGGGACGACCCTATTGTCGTCGGACATGTCGGCGGCTGGCCAACCTAGTTCCGGGGTGGGAGGGACGACCCTATAGTCGTCGGACAAGTCGGCGGCGGGCCAACCCAGTCCCGGGGTCGTGGGGCCGACCCTATAGTCGTCGGACATGACGGTGGCGGGCCAATCTAGCTCCGGGGTCGTGGGAACGACCCTATAGTCGTCGGACATGTCGGCGGCTGGCCAACCTAGTTCCGGGGTGGGAGGGACGACCCTATGGTCGTCGGACAAGTCGGCGGCGGGCCAACCTAGTCCCGGGGTCGTGGGGACGACCCTATAGTCGTCGGACATGACGGTGGCCGGCCAATCTAGTCCCGGGGTCGTGGGGACGACCCTATAGTCGTCGGACATGATGGTGGCGGGACAATCTAGTCCCGGGGTCGTGGGGACGACCCTATAGTCGTCGAACATGATGGTGGCGGGCCAACCTAGTCCCGGGGTCGTGGGGACGACCCTATAGTCATCGGACATGACGGTGGCGGGCCAATCTAGTCCCGGGGTCGTGGGGACGACCCTATAGGCTTCGGACATGTCGGCGGCGGGCCAGCGTACGCCCAGGGTCGTAGGGACGAACCTATAGTCGTCGGACTAGTCGGCGGCGGGCCAACCTAGTCCCGGGGTCGTGGGGACGACTCTATAGTCGTCGGAGAAGTCGGCGGCGGGTCATCCTAGTCCCGGGGTCGTGGGGACGACCCTATAGTCGTCGGACAAGTCGGCGGCGGGCCAACCCAGTCCCGGGGTCGTGGGGCCGACCCTATAGTCGTCGGACATGACGGTGGCGGGCCAATCTAGTCCCGGGGTCGTGGGTACGACCCTATAGTCGTCGGACATGACGGTGGCGGGCGAATCTAGCTCCGGGGTCGTGGGGACGACCCTATAGTCGTCGGACATGTCGGCGGCGGGCCAACCTAGTCCCGGGGTCATGGAGACGACCCTAAAGTCGTCGGACATGACGGTGGGCAATCTAGCCCGGGGGTCGTGGGGACGATCCTGTTGTCGTCGGACATGACGGTGGTGGGCCAACCTAGTCCCGGGGTCGTGGGGACGACTCTATAGTCGTCGGACATGACGGTGGCGGGCGAATCTAGCTCCGGGGTCGTGGGGACGACCCTATAGTCGTCGGACATGTCGGCGGCTGGCCAACCTAGTTCCGGGGTGGGAGGGACCACCCTATAGTCGTCGGACATGTCGGCGGCGGGCCAACCTAGTCCCGGGGTCATGGAGACGACCCTAAAGTCGTCGGACATGACGGTGGGCAATCTAGCCCGGGGGTCGTGGGGACGATCCTGTTGTCGTCGGACATGACGGTGGTGGGCCAATCTATTCCCCGGGCCGTGGGGACGACCCTGTAGTCGTCGGACATGACGGTGGTGGGCCAATATAGTCCCGGGGTCGTCGGGACGACCCTATAGTCGTCGGACAAGTCGGCGGCGGGCCAACCTAGTCCCGGGGTCGTGGGGACGACCCTGTAGTCGTCGGACATGTCGGCGTCTGGCCAACTTTGGCCCGTGGTCGTGGGGACGACCCTATAATTGTCGGACATGATGGTGGCGGGCCAATCTAGTCCCGGGGTTGTGGGGACGACCCTATAGTCGTCGGACAAGTCGGCGGCGGGCCAACCTAGTCCCGGGGTCGTGGGGACGACCCTATAGTCGTCGGCACAAGTCGGCGGCGGGCCTACCTAGCCCCGGTGTCGTGGGGACGACCCTATAGTCGTCGGACATGACGGTGGCGGGCCAATCTAGTCCCGGCGTCGTTGGGACGACCCTATAGTCGTCGGACTAGTCGGCGGCGGGCCAACCTAGTCCCGGGGTCGTGGGGACGACTCTATAGTCGTCGGAGAAGTCGGCGGCGGGTCATCCTAGTCCCGGGGTCGTGGGGACGACCCTATAGTCGTCGGACATGACGGTGGCCGGCCAATCTAGTCCCGGGGTCGTGGGGACGACCCTATAGTCGTCGGACATGATGGTGGCGGGACAATCTAGTCCCGGGGTCGTGGGGACGACCCTATAGTCGTCGAACATGATGGTGGCGGGCCAACCTAGTCCCGGGGTCGTGGGGACGACCCTATAGTCATCGGACATGACGGTGGCGGGCCAATCTAGTCCCGGGGTCGTGGGGACGACCCTATAGGCTTCGGACATGTCGGCGGCGGGCCAGCGTACGCCCAGGGTCGTAGGGACGAACCTATAGTCGTCGGACTAGTCGGCGGCGGGCCAACCTAGTCCCGGGGTCGTGGGGACGACTCTATAGTCGTCGGAGAAGTCGGCGGCGGGTCATCCTAGTCCCGGGGTCGTGGGGACGACCCTATAGTCGTCGGACAAGTCGGCGGCGGGCCAACCCAGTCCCGGGGTCGTGGGGCCGACCCTATAGTCGTCGGACATGACGGTGGCGGGCCAATCTAGTCCCGGGGTCGTGGGTACGACCCTATAGTCGTCGGACATGACGGTGGCGGGCGAATCTAGCTCCGGGGTCGTGGGGACGACCCTATAGTCGTCGGACATGTCGGCGGCGGGCCAACCTAGTCCCGGGGTCATGGAGACGACCCTAAAGTCGTCGGACATGACGGTGGGCAATCTAGCCCGGGGGTCGTGGGGACGATCCTGTTGTCGTCGGACATGACGGTGGTGGGCCAACCTAGTCCCGGGGTCGTGGGGACGACTCTATAGTCGTCGGACATGACGGTGGCGGGCGAATCTAGCTCCGGGGTCGTGGGGACGACCCTATAGTCGTCGGACATGTCGGCGGCTGGCCAACCTAGTTCCGGGGTGGGAGGGACCACCCTATAGTCGTCGGACATGTCGGCGGCGGGCCAACCTAGTCCCGGGGTCATGGAGACGACCCTAAAGTCGTCGGACATGACGGTGGGCAATCTAGCCCGGGGGTCGTGGGGACGATCCTGTTGTCGTCGGACATGACGGTGGTGGGCCAATCTATTCCCCGGGCCGTGGGGACGACCCTGTAGTCGTCGGACATGACGGTGGTGGGCCAATATAGTCCCGGGGTCGTCGGGACGACCCTATAGTCGTCGGACAAGTCGGCGGCGGGCCAACCTAGTCCCGGGGTCGTGGGGACGACCCTGTAGTCGTCGGACATGTCGGCGTCTGGCCAACTTTGGCCCGTGGTCGTGGGGACGACCCTATAATTGTCGGACATGATGGTGGCGGGCCAATCTAGTCCCGGGGTTGTGGGGACGACCCTATAGTCGTCGGACAAGTCGGCGGCGGGCCAACCTAGTCCCGGGGTCGTGGGGACGACCCTATAGTCGTCGGCACAAGTCGGCGGCGGGCCTACCTAGCCCCGGTGTCGTGGGGACGACCCTATAGTCGTCGGACATGACGGTGGCGGGCCAATCTAGTCCCGGCGTCGTTGGGACGACCCTATAGTCGTCGGACTAGTCGGCGGCGGGCCAACCTAGTCCCGGGGTCGTGGGGACGACTCTATAGTCGTCGGAGAAGTCGGCGGCGGGTCATCCTAGTCCCGGGGTCGTGGGGACGACCCTATAGTCGTCGGACAAGTCGGCGGCGGGCCAACCCAGTCCCGGGGTCGTGGGGCCGACCCTATAGTCGTCGGACATGACGGTGGCGGGCCAATCTAGTCCCGGGGTCGTGGGGACGACCCTATAGTCGTCGGACATGTCGGCGGCTGGCCAACCTAGTCCCGGGGTGGTAGGGACGACCCTATAGTCGCTGGACACGTCGGCGGCGGGCCAACCTAGTCCCGGGGTAGTGGGGACGACCCTATAGTCGTCGGACATGTCGGCGGCTGGCCAACCTAGTCCCGGGGTGGTAGGGACGACCCTATAGTCGTCGGACATGTCGGCGGCTGGCCAACCTAGTCCCGGGGTGGTAGGGACGACCCTATAGTCGTCGGACATGACGGTGGCGGGGCAATCTAGTCCCGGGGTCGTGGGGACGACCCTATAGTCGTCGGACATGTCGACGGCTGGCCAACCTAGTCCCGGATTCGTGGGGACGACCCTATATTCGTCGGAATAGACGGCGGCGGGCCAACGTAGGCCCAGGGTCGTAGGGACGACCCTATAGTCGTCGGAAAAGTCGGCGGCGGGCCAACCTAGTTCCGGGGTCGTGGGGACTACCCTATAGTCGTCGGACATGTCGGCGGCTGGGCAACTTTGGCCCGTGGTCGTGGGGACGACCTTATAGTCGTCGGACATGACGGCGGCGGGCCAATCTAGTCCCAGGGCCGTGCGGACGACCCTATAGTCGCCGGACATGTCGGCGGCTGGCCAACCTGGTCCCGGGGTGGTAGGGACGACCCTATAGTCGTTGGACACGTCGGCGGCGGGCCAACCTAGTCCCGGGGTAGTGGGGACGATCCTATAGTCGTCGGACATGTCGGCGGCTGGCCAACCTAGTCCCGGGGTGGTAGGGACGACCCTATAGTCGTCGTACAAGTCGGCGGCGGGCCAACCTAGTCACGGGGACGTGGGGACGACCCTATAGTCGTGGGACATGTCGGCGGCGGGCCAACCTAGTCCCGGCGTCGTGGGGACGACCCTATAGTCGTCGGACATGATGGTGGCGGGCCAACCTAGTCCCGGGGTCGTGGGGACGACCCTATAGTCGTCGGACATGTCGACGGCTGGCCAACCTAGTCCCGGATTCGTGGGGACGACCCTATAGTCGTCGGACATGACAGTGGCGGGGCAATCTAGCCCCGGGTTCGTGGGGACGACCCTATAGTCGTCGGACATGTCGACGGCTGGCCAACCTAGTCCCGGATTCGTGGGGACGACCCTATATTCGTCGGAATAGACGGCTGCGGGCCAACGTAGGCCCAGGGTCGTAGGGACGACCCTATAGTCGTCGGAAAAGTCGGCGGCGGGCCAACCTAGTTCCGGGGTCGTGGGGACTACCCTATAGTCGTCGGACATGTCGGCGGCTGGGCAACTTTGGCCCGTGGTCGTGGGGACGACCTTATAGTCGTCGGACATGACGGCGGCGTGCCAATCTAGTCCCAGGGCCGTGCGGACGACCCTATAGTCGTCGGACATGTCGGCGGCTGGCCAACCTGGTCCCGGGGTGGTAGGGACGACCCTATAGTCGTTGGACACGTCGGCGGCGGGCCAACCTAGTCCCGGGGACGTGGGGACGACCCTATAGTCGTGGGACATGTCGGCGGCGGGCCATCCTAGTCCCGGCGTCGTGGGGACGACCCTATAGTCGTCGGACATGATGGTGGCGGGCCAACCTAGTCCCGGGGTCGTGGGGACGACCCTATAGTCGTCGGACATGTCGACGGCTGGCCAACCTAGTCCCGGATTCGTGGGGACGACCCTATATTCGTCGGAATAGACGGCGGCGGGCCAACGTAGGCCCAGGGTCGTAGGGACGACCCTATAGTCGTCGGAAAAGTCGGCGGCGGGCCAACCTAGTTCCGGGGTCGTGGGGACTACCCTATAGTCGTCGGACATGTCGGCGGCTGGGCAACTTTGGCCCGTGGTCGTGGGGACGACCTTATAGTCGTCGGACATGACGGCGGCGGGCCAATCTAGTCCCAGGGCCGTGCGGACGACCCTATAGTCGTCGGACATGTCGGCGGCTGGCCAACCTGGTCCCGGGGTGGTAGGGACGACCCTATAGTCGTTGGACACGTCGGCGGCGGGCCAACCTAGTCCCGGGGTAGTGGGGACGACCCTATAGTCGTCGGACATGTCGACGGCTGGCCAACCTAGTCCCGGATTCGTGGGGACGACCCTATATTCGTCGGAATAGACGGCGGCGGGCCAACGTAGGCCCAGGGTCGTAGGGACGACCCTATAGTCGTCGGAAAAGTCGGCGGCGGGACAACCTAGTTCCGGGGTCGTGGGGACTACCCTATAGTCGTCGGACATGTCGGCGGCTGGGCAACTTTGGCCCGTGGTCGTGGGGACGACCTTATAGTCGTCGGACATGACGGCGGCGGGCCAATCTAGTCCCAGGGCCGTGCGGACGACCCTATAGTCGTCGGACATGTCGGCGGCTGGCCAACCTGGTCCCGGGGTGGTAGGGACGACCCTATAGTCGTTGGACACGTCGGCGGCGGGCCAACCTAGTCCCGGGGTAGTGGGGACGATCCTATAGTCGTCGGACATGTCGGCGGCTGGCCAACCTAGTCCCGGGGTGGTAGGGACGACCCTATAGTCGTCGGACAAGTCGGCGGCGGGCCAACCTAGTCCCGGGGTCGTCGGGACGACCCTATAGTCGTCGGACATGACGGTGGCGGGGCAATCTAGTCCC
The DNA here is from genome assembly GCA_946251845.1 of Andrena fulva. Taxonomy (NCBI): domain Eukaryota; kingdom Metazoa; phylum Arthropoda; class Insecta; order Hymenoptera; family Andrenidae; genus Andrena; species Andrena fulva. Next base: position 735,653 of record CAMITZ010000112.1, on the reverse strand, counting down.
GTGGACGTGGGGACCACCCTATAGTCGTCGGACAAGTCGGCGGCGGGCCAACCTAGTTCCGGGGTCGTGGGGACGAGCCTATAGTCGTCGGTCAAGTCGGCGGCGGGCCAACCTAGTCCCGGGGTCGTGGGGACGACCCTATAGTCGTCGGACATGACAGTGGCGGGGCAATCTAGCCCCGGGTTCGTGGGGACGACCCTATAGTCGTCGGACATGTCGGCGGCTGGCCAACCTAGTCCCGGGGTGGTAGGGACGACCCTATAGTCGTCGGACAAGTCGGCGGCGGGCCAACGTAATCCCTTGGTCGTGGGGACGATCGTATAGTCGTCGGACATGTCGGCGGCTGGCCAACCTAGTCCCGGGGTTGTAGGGACGACCCTGTTGTCGTCGGAGAAGTCGGCGGCGGGCCAACCTAGTCCCGGGGTCGTGGGGACGACCCTGTAGTCGTCGGACATGACGGTGGCGGGCCAATCTGGTCCCGGCGACGTGGGGACGACCCTATAGTCGTCGGACAAGTCTGCGGCGGGCCAACCTAGTCCCGGGGTCGTGGGGACGACCCTATAGTCGTCGGACATAATGGTGGCGGGCCAACCTAGTCCCGGGGTGGTAGGGACGACCCTACAGTCGTCGGACATGTCGGCAGCTGGCCAACCTAGTCCCGGGGTGGTAGGGACGACCCTGTTGTCGTCGGAGAAGTCGGCGGCGGGCCAACCTAGTCCCGGGGTCGTAGGGACGACCCTATAGTCGTCGGACATGACGGTGGCGGGCCAATCTAGTCCCGGGGACGTGGGGACGACCCTGTAGTCGTCGGGCAAGTCTGCGGCGGGCCAACCTAGTCCCGGGGTCGTGGGGACGACCCTATAGTCGTCGGACATGACGGTGCCGGGGCAATCTAGCCCCGGGGTCGTGGGGACGACCCTATAGTCTTCGGACAAGTCGGCGGCGGGCCAACCTAGTCCCGGGGTCGTGGGGACAACCCTATAGTCGTCGGACATGACGGTGCCGGGGCAATCTAGCCCCGGGGTCATGGGGACGACCCTAGAGTCGTCGGACATGTCGGCGGCTGGCCAACCTAGTCCCGGGGTGGTAGGGACGACCCTATAGTCGTTGGACACGTCGGCGGCGGGCCAACCTAGTCCCGGGGTAGTGGGGACGACCCTATATTCGTCGGACATGGCGGTGGCGGGCCAACCTAGTCCCGGGCTCGTGGGGACGAGCCTATAGTCGTCGGACAAGTCGGCGGCTGGCCAACCTAGTCCCGGGGTAGTGGGGACGAGCCTATAGTCGTCGGACAAGTCGGCGGCGGGCCAACCTAGTCCCGGGGTCGTGGGGACGACCCTATAGTCGTCGGACATGACGGTGGCGGGGCAATCTAGCCCCGGGGTCGTGGGGACGACCCTATAGTCGTCGGACATGGCGGTGGCGGGCCAACCTAGTCCCGGGCTCGTGGGGACGAGCCTATAGTCGTCGGACAAGTCGGCGGCTGGCCAACCTAGTCCCGGGGTCGTGGGGACGACCCTATAGTCGTCGGACATGACGGTGGCGGGGCAATCTAGCCCCGGGGTCGTGGGGACGACCCCATAGTCGTCGGACATGTCGGCGGCTGGCCAACCTAGTCCCGGGGTGGTAGGGACGACCCTATAGTCGTTGGACACGTCGGCGGCGGGCCAACCTAGTCCCGGGGTAGTGGGGACGACCCTATAGTCGTCGGACATGTCGGCGGCCGGCCAACCTAGTCCCGGGGTGGTAGGGACGACCCTATAGTCGTCGGACATGTCGGCGGCTGGCCAACGGAGGCCCGTATTCGTGGGGACGATCCTATAGTCGTCGGACATGACGGTGGCGGGCCAATCTAGTCCCAGGGCCGTGGGGACGAGCCTATAGTCGTCGGACAAGTCGGCGGCTGGCCAACCTAGTCCCGGGGTAGTGGGGACGAGCCTATAGTCGTCGGACAAGTCGGCGGCGGGCCAACGTAATCCCTTGGTCGTGGGGACGATCGTATAGTCGTCGGACATGTCGGCGGCTGGCCAACCTAGTCCCGGGGTGGTAGGGACGACCCTGTTGTCGTCGGAGAAGTCGGCGGCGGGCCAACCTAGTCCCGGGGTCGTGGGGACGACCCTGTAGTCGTCGGACATGACGGTGGCGGGCCAATCTGGTCCCGGGGACGTGGGGACGACCCTATAGTCGTCGGACAAGTCTGCGGCGGGCCAATCTAGTCCCGGGGTCGTGGGGACGACCCTATAGTCGTCGGACATAATGGTGGCGGGCCAACCTAGCCCCGGGGTGGTAGGGACGACCCTATAGTCGTCGGACATGTCGGCAGCTGGCCAACCTAGTCCCGGGGTGGTAGGGACGACCCCGTTGTCGTCGGAGAAGTCGGCGGCGGGCCAACCTAGTCCCGGGGTCGTAGGGACGACCCTATAGTCGTCGGACATGACGGTGGCGGGGCAATCTAGTTCCGTGGATGTGGGGACCACCCTATAGTCGTCGGACATGTCGACGGCTGGCCAACCTAGTCCCGGATTCGTGGGGACGACCCTATATTCGTCGGAATAGACGGCGGCGGGCCAACGTAGGCCCAGGGTCGTAGGGACGACCCTATAGTCGTCGGAAAAGTCGGCGGCGGGCCAACCTAGTTCCGGGGTCGTGGGGACTACCCTATAGTCGTCGGACATGTCGGCGGCTGGGCAACTTTGGCCCGTGGTCGTGGGGACGACCTTATAGTCGTCGGACATGACGGCGGCGGGCCAATCTAGTCCCAGGGCCGTGCGGACGACCCTATAGTCGTCGGACATGTCGGCGGCTGGCCAACCTGGTCCCGGGGTGGTAGGGACGACCCTATAGTCGTTGGACACGTCGGCGGCGGGCCAACCTAGTCCCGGGGTAGTGGGGACGATCCTATAGTCGTCGGACATGTCGGCGGCTGGCCAACCTAGTCCCGGGGTGGTAGGGACGACCCTATAGTCGTCGGACAAGTCGGCGGCGGGCCAACCTAGTCCCGGGGTCGTCGGGACGACCCTATAGTCGTCGGACATGACGGTGGCGGGGCAATCTAGTCCCGTGGACGTGGGGACCACCCTATAGTCGTCGGACAAGTCGGCGGCGGGCCAACCTAGTTCCGGGGTCGTGGGGACGAGCCTATAGTCGTCGGTCAAGTCGGCGGCGGGCCAACCTAGTCCCGGGGTCGTGGGGACGACCCTATAGTCGTCGGACATGACAGTGGCGGGGCAATCTAGCCCCGGGTTCGTGGGGACGACCCTATAGTCGTCGGACATGTCGGCGGCTGGCCAACCTAGTCCCGGGGTGGTAGGGACGACCCTATAGTCGTCGGACAAGTCGGCGGCGGGCCAACGTAATCCCTTGGTCGTGGGGACGATCGTATAGTCGTCGGACATGTCGGCGGCTGGCCAACCTAGTCCCGGGGTAGTGGGGACGAGCCTATAGTCGTCGGACAAGTCGGCGGCGGGCCAACCTAGTCCCGGGGTCGTGGGGACGACCCTATAGTCGTCGGACATGACGGTGGCGGGGCAATCTAGCCCCGGGGTCGTGGGGACGACCCTATAGTCGGCGGACAAGTCGGCGGCGGGCCAACCTAGTCCCGGGGTCGTGGAGACGACCCTATATTCGTCGGACATGTCGGCGGCGGGGCAACTTTGGCCCGTGGTGGTGGGGACGACCCTATAGTCGTCGGACATGTCGGCGGCGGGCCATCCTAGTCCCGGGTTCGTGGGGACGACCCTATATTCGTCGGAATAGCCGGCGGCGGGCCAATGTAGGCCCAGGGTCGTTGGGACGACCCTATAGTCGTCGGACATGTCGGCGGCGGGCCAACGGAGGCCCGGGGTGGTAGGGACGACCCTATAGTCGTCGTACAAGTCGGCGGCGGGTCGACCTAGTCACGGGGACGTGGGGACGACCCTATAGTCGTGGGACATGTCGGCGGCGGGCCAACCTAGTCCCGGGGTCGTGGGGACGACCCTATAGTCGTCGGACATGATGGTGGCGGGCCAACCTAGTCCCGGGGTCGTGGGGACGACCCTATAGTCGTCGGACATGTCAGCGGCTGGCCAACCTAGTCCCGGGGTGGTAGGGACGACCCTATAGTCGTCGTACAAGTCAGCGGCGGGCCAACCTAGTCCCGGGGACGTGGGGACGACCCTATAGTCGTCGGACAAGTCGGCGGCGGGCCAACCTAGTCGCGGGGTCGTGGGTACGACCCAATAGTCCTCGGACATGTCGGCGGCCAGCCAACTTTGGCCCGTGGTCGTGGGGACGACCCTATGGTCGTCGGACAAGTCGGCGGCTGGCCAACTTTGGCCCGTATTCGTGGGGACGACCCTATTGTCGTCGGACACGTCGGCGGCGGGCCAACCTAGTCCCGGGGTCGTGGGGACGACCCTATAGTCGTCGGACATGACGGTGGCGGGCCAATCTAGTCCCGGGGACGTGGGGACGACCCTATAGTCGTCGGACATGACGGTGGCGGGCCAATCTAGTCCCGGGGACGTGGGGACGACCCTATAGTCGTCGGACAAGTCTGCGGCGGGCCAACCTAGTCCCGGGGTCGTGGGGACGACCCGATAGTCGTCGGACATGACGGTGGCGGGCCAATCTAGCCCCGGGGTTGTGGGGACGACCCTATAGTCGTCGGACATGTCGGCGGCTGGCCAACCTAGTCCCGGGGTGGTAGGGACGACCCTATAGTCGTGGGACACGTCGGCGGCGGGCCAACCTGGTCCCTGGGTGGCGGGGACGACCCTATAGTCTTCGAACATGTCGGCGGCTGGGTAACTTTGGCCCGTGGTCGTGGGGACCACCCTATAGTCGTCGGACAAGTCGGCGGCGGGCCAACCTAGTCCCGGGGTCGTGGGGACGACCCTATAGTCATCGGACATGTCGGCGGCTGGCCAACCTAGTCTCGGGGTGGTAGGTACGACTATATAGTCGTCGGACAAGTCGGCGGCGGGCCAACCTAGTCGCGGGGTCGTGGAGACGACCCTATAGTCGTCGGAAATGGCGGTGGCGGGCCAATCTAGCCCCGGGGTTGTGGGGACGACCCTATAGTCGTCGGACATGTCGGCGGCTGGCCAACATAGTCCCGGGGTGGTAGGGACGACTATATAGTCGTCGGACAAGTCGGCGGCGGGCCAACCTAGTCGCGGGGTCGTGGAGACGACCCTATAGTCGTCGGACATGACGGTGGCGGGGCAATCTAGTCCTTGGGTCGTGGGGACAACCCTATAGTCGTCGGACAAGTCGGCGGCGGGCCAACCTAGTCCCGGGGTCTTGGGGACGACCCTATAGTCGTCGGACATGACGGTGGCGGGCGAATCTAGTTCCGGGGTCGTGGGGACGACCCTATAGTCGTCGGACATGTCGGCGGCTGGCCAACCTAGTCCCGGGGTCGTGGGGACGACCCTATAGTCGTCGGACATGACGGTGGCCGGCCAATCTAGTCCCGGGGTCGTGGGGACGACCCTATAGTCGTCGGACATGACGGTGGCGGGCCAATCTAGCTCCGGGGTCGTGGGAACGACCCTATAGTCGTCGGACATGTCGGCGGCTGGCCAACCTAGTTCCGGGGTGGGAGGGACGACCCTATGGTCGTCGGACAAGTCGGCGGCGGGCCAACCTAGTCCCGGGGTCGTGGGGACGACCCTATAGTCGTCGGACATGACGGTGGCCGGCCAATCTAGTCCCGGGGTCGTGGGGACGACCCTATAGTCGTCGGACATGTCGGCGGCTGGCCAACCTAGTTCCGGGGTGGGAGGGACGACCCTATAGTCGTCGGACAAGTCGGCGGCGGGCCAACCTAGTCCCGGGGTCGTGGGGACGACCCTATAGTCGTCGGACATGACTGTGGCGAGCCAATCTAGTCCCGGGGTCGTGGGGACGACCCTATAGTCGTCGGACATGACGGTGGCGGGCGAATCTAGTTCCGGGGTCGTGGGGACGACCCTATAGTCGTCGGACATGTCGGCGGCTGGCCAACCTAGTCCCGGGGTCGTGGGGACGACCCTATAGTCGTCGGACATGACGGTGGCCGGCCAATCTAGTCCCGGGGTCGTGGGGACGACCCTATAGTCGTCGGACATGTCGGCGGCGGGCCAACCTAGTCCCGGGGTCGTGGGGACGACCCGATAGTCGTCGGACATGACGGTGGCGGGCCAATCTAGCCCCGGGGTTGTGGGGACGACCCTATAGTCGTCGGACATGTCGGCGGCTGGCCAACCTAGTCCCGGGGTGGTAGGGACGACCCTATAGTCGTGGGACACGTCGGCGGCGGGCCAACCTGGTCCCTGGGTGGCGGGGACGACCCTATAGTCTTCGAACATGTCGGCGGCTGGGTAACTTTGGCCCGTGGTCGTGGGGACCACCCTATAGTCGTCGGACAAGTCGGCGGCGGGCCAACCTAGTCCCGGGGTCGTGGGGACGACCCTATAGTCATCGGACATGTCGGCGGCTGGCCAACCTAGTCTCGGGGTGGTAGGTACGACTATATAGTCGTCGGACAAGTCGGCGGCGGGCCAACCTAGTCGCGGGGTCGTGGAGACGACCCTATAGTCGTCGGAAATGGCGGTGGCGGGCCAATCTAGCCCCGGGGTTGTGGGGACGACCCTATAGTCGTCGGACATGTCGGCGGCTGGCCAACATAGTCCCGGGGTGGTAGGGACGACTATATAGTCGTCGGACAAGTCGGCGGCGGGCCAACCTAGTCGCGGGGTCGTGGAGACGACCCTATAGTCGTCGGACATGACGGTGGCGGGGCAATCTAGTCCTTGGGTCGTGGGGACAACCCTATAGTCGTCGGACAAGTCGGCGGCGGGCCAACCTAGTCCCGGGGTCTTGGGGACGACCCTATAGTCGTCGGACATGACGGTGGCGGGCGAATCTAGTTCCGGGGTCGTGGGGACGACCCTATAGTCGTCGGACATGTCGGCGGCTGGCCAACCTAGTCCCGGGGTCGTGGGGACGACCCTATAGTCGTCGGACATGACGGTGGCCGGCCAATCTAGTCCCGGGGTCGTGGGGACGACCCTATAGTCGTCGGACATGACGGTGGCGGGCCAATCTAGCTCCGGGGTCGTGGGAACGACCCTATAGTCGTCGGACATGTCGGCGGCTGGCCAACCTAGTTCCGGGGTGGGAGGGACGACCCTATGGTCGTCGGACAAGTCGGCGGCGGGCCAACCTAGTCCCGGGGTCGTGGGGACGACCCTATAGTCGTCGGACATGACGGTGGCCGGCCAATCTAGTCCCGGGGTCGTGGGGACGACCCTATAGTCGTCGGACATGTCGGCGGCTGGCCAACCTAGTTCCGGGGTGGGAGGGACGACCCTATAGTCGTCGGACAAGTCGGCGGCGGGCCAACCTAGTCCCGGGGTCGTGGGGACGACCCTATAGTCGTCGGACATGACTGTGGCGAGCCAATCTAGTCCCGGGGTCGTGGGGACGACCCTATAGTCGTCGGACATGACGGTGGCGGGCGAATCTAGTTCCGGGGTCGTGGGGACGACCCTATAGTCGTCGGACATGTCGGCGGCTGGCCAACCTAGTCCCGGGGTCGTGGGGACGACCCTATAGTCGTCGGACATGACGGTGGCCGGCCAATCTAGTCCCGGGGTCGTGGGGACGACCCTATAGTCGTCGGACATGTCGGCGGCTGGCCAACCTAGTTCCGGGGTGGGAGGGACGACCCTATAGTCGTCGGACAAGTCGGCGGCGGGCCAACCTAGTCCCGGGGTCGTGGGGACGACCCTATAGTCGTCGGACATGACGGTGGCGGGCGAATCTAGCTCCGGGGTCGTGGGGACGACCCTATTGTCGTCGGACATGTCGGCGGCTGGCCAACCTAGTTCCGGGGTGGGAGGGACGACCCTATAGTCGTCGGACAAGTCGGCGGCGGGCCAACCCAGTCCCGGGGTCGTGGGGCCGACCCTATAGTCGTCGGACATGACGGTGGCGGGCCAATCTAGCTCCGGGGTCGTGGGAACGACCCTATAGTCGTCGGACATGTCGGCGGCTGGCCAACCTAGTTCCGGGGTGGGAGGGACGACCCTATGGTCGTCGGACAAGTCGGCGGCGGGCCAACCTAGTCCCGGGGTCGTGGGGACGACCCTATAGTCGTCGGACATGACGGTGGCCGGCCAATCTAGTCCCGGGGTCGTGGGGACGACCCTATAGTCGTCGGACATGATGGTGGCGGGACAATCTAGTCCCGGGGTCGTGGGGCGACCCTATAGTCGTCGAACATGATGGTGGCGGGCCAACCTAGTCCCGGGGTCGTGGGGACGACCCTATAGTCATCGGACATGACGGTGGCGGGCCAATCTAGTCCCGGGGTCGTGGGGACGACCCTATAGGCTTCGGACATGTCGGCGGCGGGCCAGCGTACGCCCAGGGTCGTAGGGACGAACCTATAGTCGTCGGACTAGTCGGCGGCGGGCCAACCTAGTCCCGGGGTCGTGGGGACGACTCTATAGTCGTCGGAGAAGTCGGCGGCGGGTCATCCTAGTCCCGGGGTCGTGGGGACGACCCTATAGTCGTCGGACAAGTCGGCGGCGGGCCAACCCAGTCCCGTGGTCGTGGGGCCGACCCTATAGTCGTCGGACATGACGGTGGCGGGCCAATCTAGTCCCGGGGTCGTGGGTACGACCCTATAGTCGTCGGACATGACGGTGGCGGGCGAATCTAGCTCCGGGGTCGTGGGGACGACCCTATAGTCGTCGGACATGTCGGCGGCTGGCCAACCTAGTTCCGGGGTGGGAGGGACCACCCTATAGTCGTCGGACAAGTCGGCGGCGGGCCAACCTAGTCCCGGGGTCATGGAGACGACCCTAAAGTCGTCGGACATGACGGTGGGCAATCTAGCCCGGGGGTCGTGGGGACGATCCTGTTGTCGTCGGACATGACGGTGGTGGGCCAATCTATTCCCCGGGCCGTGGGGACGACCCTGTAGTCGTCGGACATGACGGTGGTGGGCCAATATAGTCCCGGGGTCGTCGGGACGACCCTATTGTCGTCGGACATGTCGGCGGCTGGCCAACCTAGTTCCGGGGTGGGAGGGACGACCCTATAGTCGTCGGACAAGTCGGCGGCGGGCCAACCCAGTCCCGGGGTCGTGGGGCCGACCCTATAGTCGTCGGACATGACGGTGGCGGGCCAATCTAGCTCCGGGGTCGTGGGAACGACCCTATAGTCGTCGGACATGTCGGCGGCTGGCCAACCTAGTTCCGGGGTGGGAGGGACGACCCTATGGTCGTCGGACAAGTCGGCGGCGGGCCAACCTAGTCCCGGGGTCGTGGGGACGACCCTATAGTCGTCGGACATGACGGTGGCCGGCCAATCTAGTCCCGGGGTCGTGGGGACGACCCTATAGTCGTCGGACATGATGGTGGCGGGACAATCTAGTCCCGGGGTCGTGGGGACGACCCTATAGTCGTCGAACATGATGGTGGCGGGCCAACCTAGTCCCGGGGTCGTGGGGACGACCCTATAGTCATCGGACATGACGGTGGCGGGCCAATCTAGTCCCGGGGTCGTGGGGACGACCCTATAGGCTTCGGACATGTCGGCGGCGGGCCAGCGTACGCCCAGGGTCGTAGGGACGAACCTATAGTCGTCGGACTAGTCGGCGGCGGGCCAACCTAGTCCCGGGGTCGTGGGGACGACTCTATAGTCGTCGGAGAAGTCGGCGGCGGGTCATCCTAGTCCCGGGGTCGTGGGGACGACCCTATAGTCGTCGGACAAGTCGGCGGCGGGCCAACCCAGTCCCGGGGTCGTGGGGCCGACCCTATAGTCGTCGGACATGACGGTGGCGGGCCAATCTAGTCCCGGGGTCGTGGGTACGACCCTATAGTCGTCGGACATGACGGTGGCGGGCGAATCTAGCTCCGGGGTCGTGGGGACGACCCTATAGTCGTCGGACATGTCGGCGGCGGGCCAACCTAGTCCCGGGGTCATGGAGACGACCCTAAAGTCGTCGGACATGACGGTGGGCAATCTAGCCCGGGGGTCGTGGGGACGATCCTGTTGTCGTCGGACATGACGGTGGTGGGCCAACCTAGTCCCGGGGTCGTGGGGACGACTCTATAGTCGTCGGACATGACGGTGGCGGGCGAATCTAGCTCCGGGGTCGTGGGGACGACCCTATAGTCGTCGGACATGTCGGCGGCTGGCCAACCTAGTTCCGGGGTGGGAGGGACCACCCTATAGTCGTCGGACATGTCGGCGGCGGGCCAACCTAGTCCCGGGGTCATGGAGACGACCCTAAAGTCGTCGGACATGACGGTGGGCAATCTAGCCCGGGGGTCGTGGGGACGATCCTGTTGTCGTCGGACATGACGGTGGTGGGCCAATCTATTCCCCGGGCCGTGGGGACGACCCTGTAGTCGTCGGACATGACGGTGGTGGGCCAATATAGTCCCGGGGTCGTCGGGACGACCCTATAGTCGTCGGACAAGTCGGCGGCGGGCCAACCTAGTCCCGGGGTCGTGGGGACGACCCTGTAGTCGTCGGACATGTCGGCGTCTGGCCAACTTTGGCCCGTGGTCGTGGGGACGACCCTATAATTGTCGGACATGATGGTGGCGGGCCAATCTAGTCCCGGGGTTGTGGGGACGACCCTATAGTCGTCGGACAAGTCGGCGGCGGGCCAACCTAGTCCCGGGGTCGTGGGGACGACCCTATAGTCGTCGGCACAAGTCGGCGGCGGGCCTACCTAGCCCCGGTGTCGTGGGGACGACCCTATAGTCGTCGGACATGACGGTGGCGGGCCAATCTAGTCCCGGCGTCGTTGGGACGACCCTATAGTCGTCGGACTAGTCGGCGGCGGGCCAACCTAGTCCCGGGGTCGTGGGGACGACTCTATAGTCGTCGGAGAAGTCGGCGGCGGGTCATCCTAGTCCCGGGGTCGTGGGGACGACCCTATAGTCGTCGGACAAGTCGGCGGCGGGCCAACCCAGTCCCGGGGTCGTGGGGCCGACCCTATAGTCGTCGGACATGACGGTGGCGGGCCAATCTAGTCCCGGGGTCGTGGGGACGACCCTATAGTCGTCGGACATGTCGGCGGCTGGCCAACCTAGTCCCGGGGTGGTAGGGACGACCCTATAGTCGCTGGACACGTCGGCGGCGGGCCAACCTAGTCCCGGGGTAGTGGGGACGACCCTATAGTCGTCGGACATGTCGGCGGCTGGCCAACCTAGTCCCGGGGTGGTAGGGACGACCCTATAGTCGTCGGACATGTCGGCGGCTGGCCAACCTAGTCCCGGGGTGGTAGGGACGACCCTATAGTCGTCGGACATGACGGTGGCGGGGCAATCTAGTCCCGGGGTCGTGGGGACGACCCTATAGTCGTCGGACATGTCGACGGCTGGCCAACCTAGTCCCGGATTCGTGGGGACGACCCTATATTCGTCGGAATAGACGGCGGCGGGCCAACGTAGGCCCAGGGTCGTAGGGACGACCCTATAGTCGTCGGAAAAGTCGGCGGCGGGCCAACCTAGTTCCGGGGTCGTGGGGACTACCCTATAGTCGTCGGACATGTCGGCGGCTGGGCAACTTTGGCCCGTGGTCGTGGGGACGACCTTATAGTCGTCGGACATGACGGCGGCGGGCCAATCTAGTCCCAGGGCCGTGCGGACGACCCTATAGTCGCCGGACATGTCGGCGGCTGGCCAACCTGGTCCCGGGGGTGGTAGGGACGACCCTATAGTCGTTGGACACGTCGGCGGCGGGCCAACCTAGTCCCGGGGTAGTGGGGACGATCCTATAGTCGTCGGACATGTCGGCGGCTGGCCAACCTAGTCCCGGGGTGGTAGGGACGACCCTATAGTCGTCGTACAAGTCGGCGGCGGGCCAACCTAGTCACGGGGACGTGGGGACGACCCTATAGTCGTGGGACATGTCGGCGGCGGGCCAACCTAGTCCCGGCGTCGTGGGGACGACCCTATAGTCGTCGGACATGATGGTGGCGGGCCAACCTAGTCCCGGGGTCGTGGGGACGACCCTATAGTCGTCGGACATGTCGACGGCTGGCCAACCTAGTCCCGGATTCGTGGGGACGACCCTATAGTCGTCGGACATGACAGTGGCGGGGCAATCTAGCCCCGGGTTCGTGGGGACGACCCTATAGTCGTCGGACATGTCGACGGCTGGCCAACCTAGTCCCGGATTCGTGGGGACGACCCTATATTCGTCGGAATAGACGGCTGCTGGCCAACGTAGGCCCAGGGTCGTAGGGACGACCCTATAGTCGTCGGAAAAGTCGGCGGCGGGCCAACCTAGTTCCGGGGTCGTGGGGACTACCCTATAGTCGTCGGACATGTCGGCGGCTGGGCAACTTTGGCCCGTGGTCGTGGGGACGACCTTATAGTCGTCGGACATGACGGCGGCGGGCCAATCTAGTCCCAGGGCCGTGCGGACGACCCTATAGTCGTCGGACATGTCGGCGGCTGGCCAACCTGGTCCCGGGGTGGTAGGGACGACCCTATGGTCGTTGGACACGTCGGCGGCGGGCCAACCTAGTCCCGGGGACGTGGGGACGACCCTATAGTCGTGGGACATGTCGGCGGCGGGCCAACCTAGTCCCGGCGTCGTGGGGACGACCCTATAGTCGTCGGACATGATGGTGGCGGGCCAACCTAGTCCCGGGGTCGTGGGGACGACCCTATAGTCGTCGGACATGACGACGGCTGGCCAACCTAGTCCCGGATTCGTGGGGACGACCCTATATTCGTCGGAATAGACGGCGGCGGGCCAACGTAGGCCCAGGGTCGTAGGGACGACCCTATAGTCGTCGGAAAAGTCGGCGGCGGGCCAACCTAGTTCCGGGGTCGTGGGGACTACCCTATAGTCGTCGGACATGTCGGCGGCTGGGCAACTTTGGCCCGTGGTCGTGGGGACGACCTTATAGTCGTCGGACATGACGGCGGCGGGCCAATCTAGTCCCAGGGCCGTGCGGACGACCCTATAGTCGTCGGACATGTCGGCGGCTGGCCAACCTGGTCCCGGGGTGGTAGGGACGACCCTATAGTCGTTGGACACGTCGGCGGCGGGCCAACCTAGTCCCGGGGTAGTGGGGACGACCCTATAGTCGTCGGACATGTCGACGGCTGGCCAACCTAGTCCCGGATTCGTGGGGACGACCCTATATTCGTCGGAATAGACGGCGGCGGGCCAACGTAGGCCCAGGGTCGTAGGGACGACCCTATAGTCGTCGGAAAAGTCGGCGGCGGGCCAACCTAGTTCCGGGGTCGTGGGGACTACCCTATAGTCGTCGGACATGTCGGCGGCTGGGCAACTTTGGCCCGTGGTCGTGGGGACGACCTTATAGTCGTCGGACATGACGGCGGCGGGCCAATCTAGTCCCAGGGCCGTGCGGACGACCCTATAGTCGTCGGACATGTCGGCGGCTGGCCAACCTGGTCCCGGGGTGGTAGGGACGACCCTATAGTCGTTGGACACGTCGGCGGCGGGCCAACCTAGTCCCGGGGTAGTGGGGACGATCCTATAGTCGTCGGACATGTCGGCGGCTGGCCAACCTAGTCCCGGGGTGGTAGGGACGACCCTATAGTCGTCGGACAAGTCGGCGGCGGGCCAACCTAGTCCCGGGGTCGTCGGGACGACCCTATAGTCGTCGGACATGACGGTGGCGGGGCAATCTAGTCCCGTGGACGTGGGGGACCACCCTATAGTCGTCGGACAAGTCGGCGGCGGGCCAACCTAGTTCCGGGGTCGTGGGGACGAGCCTATAGTCGTCGGTCAAGTCGGCGGCGGGCCAACCTAGTCCCGGGGTCGTGGGGACGACCCTATAGTCGTCGGACATGACAGTGGCGGGGCAATCTAGCCCCGGGTTCGTGGGGACGACCCTATAGTCGTCGGACATGTCGGCGGCTGGCCAACCTAGTCCCGGGGTGGTAGGGACGACCCTATAGTCGTCGGACAAGTCGGCGGCGGGCCAACGTAATCCCTTGGTCGTGGGGACGATCGTATAGTCGTCGGACATGTCGGCGGCCTGGCCAACCTAGTCCCGGGGTTGTAGGGACGACCCTGTTGTCGTCGGAGAAGTCGGCGGCGGGCCAACCTAGTCCCGGGGTCGTGGGGACGACCCTGTAGTCGTCGGACATGACGGTGGCGGGCCAATCTGGTCCCGGCGACGTGGGGACGACCCTATAGTCGTCGGACAAGTCTGCGGCGGGCCAACCTAGTCCCGGGGTCGTGGGGACGACCCTATAGTCGTCGGACATAATGGTGGCGGGCCAACCTAGTCCCGGGGTGGTAGGGACGACCCTACAGTCGTCGGACATGTCGGCAGCTGGCCAACCTAGTCCCGGGGTGGTAGGGACGACCCTGTTGTCGTCGGAGAAGTCGGCGGCGGGCCAACCTAGTCCCGGGGTCGTAGGGACGACCCTATAGTCGTCGGACATGACGGTGGCGGGCCAATCTAGTCCCGGGGACGTGGGGACGACCCTGTAGTCGTCGGGCAAGTCTGCGGCGGGCCAACCTAGTCCCGGGGTCGTGGGGACGACCCTATAGTCGTCGGACATGACGGTGCCGGGGCAATCTAGCCCCGGGGTCGTGGGGACGACCCTATAGTCTTCGGACAAGTCGGCGGCGGGCCAACCTAGTCCCGGGGTCGTGGGGACAACCCTATAGTCGTCGGACATGACGGTGCCGGGGCAATCTAGCCCCGGGGTCATGGGGACGACCCTAGAGTCGTCGGACATGTCGGCGGCTGGCCAACCTAGTCCCGGGGTGGTAGGGACGACCCTATAGTCGTTGGACACGTCGGCGGCGGGCCAACCTAGTCCCGGGGTAGTGGGGACGACCCTATATTCGTCGGACATGGCGGTGGCGGGCCAACCTAGTCCCGGGCTCGTGGGGACGAGCCTATAGTCGTCGGACAAGTCGGCGGCTGGCCAACCTAGTCCCGGGGTAGTGGGGACGAGCCTATAGTCGTCGGACAAGTCGGCGGCGGGCCAACCTAGTCCCGGGGTCGTGGGGACGACCCTATAGTCGTCGGACATGACGGTGGCGGGGCAATCTAGCCCCGGGGTCGTGGGGACGACCCTATAGTCGTCGGACATGGCGGTGGCGGGCCAACCTAGTCCCGGGCTCGTGGGGACGAGCCTATAGTCGTCGGACAAGTCGGCGGCTGGCCAACCTAGTCCCGGGGTCGTGGGGACGACCCTATAGTCGTCGGACATGACGGTGGCGGGGCAATCTAGCCCCGGGGTCGTGGGGACGACCCCATAGTCGTCGGACATGTCGGCGGCTGGCCAACCTAGTCCCGGGGTGGTAGGGACGACCCTATAGTCGTTGGACACGTCGGCGGCGGGCCAACCTAGTCCCGGGGTAGTGGGGACGACCCTATAGTCGTCGGACATGTCGGCGGCCGGCCAACCTAGTCCCGGGGTGGTAGGGACGACCCTATAGTCGTCGGACATGTCGGCGGCTGGCCAACGGAGGCCCGTATTCGTGGGGACGATCCTATAGTCGTCGGACATGACGGTGGCGGGCCAATCTAGTCCCAGGGCCGTGGGGACGAGCCTATAGTCGTCGGACAAGTCGGCGGCTGGCCAACCTAGTCCCGGGGTAGTGGGGACGAGCCTATAGTCGTCGGACAAGTCGGCGGCGGGCCAACGTAATCCCTTGGTCGTGGGGACGATCGTATAGTCGTCGGACATGTCGGCGGCTGGCCAACCTAGTCCCGGGGTGGTAGGGGACGACCCCTGTTGTCGTCGGAGAAGTCGGCGGCGGGCCAACCTAGTCCCGGGGTCGTGGGGACGACCCTGTAGTCGTCGGACATGACGGTGGCGGGCCAATCTGGTCCCGGGGGACGTGGGGACGACCCTATAGTCGTCGGACAAGTCTGCGGCGGGCCAATCTAGTTCCGGGGTCGTGGGGACGACCCTATAGTCGTCGGACATAATGGTGGCGGGCCAACCTAGTCCCGGGGTGGTAGGGACGACCCTATAGTCGTCGGACATGTCGGCAGCTGGCCAACCTAGTCCCGGGGTGGTAGGGACGACCCCGTTGTCGTCGGAGAAGTCGGCGGCGGGCCAACCTAGTCCCGGGGTCGTAGGGACGACCCTATAGTCGTCGGACATGACGGTGGCGGGGCAATCTAGTTCCGTGGACGTGGGGACCACCCTATAGTCGTCGGACATGTCGACGGCTGGCCAACCTAGTCCCGGATTCGTGGGGACGACCCTATATTCGTCGGAATAGACGGCGGCGGGCCAACGTAGGCCCAGGGTCGTAGGGACGACCCTATAGTCGTCGGAAAAGTCGGCGGCGGGCCAACCTAGTTCCGGGGTCGTGGGGACTACCCTATAGTCGTCGGACATGTCGGCGGCTGGGCAACTTTGGCCCGTGGTCGTGGGGACGACCTTATAGTCGTCGGACATGACGGCGGCGGGCCAATCTAGTCCCAGGGCCGTGCGGACGACCCTATAGTCGTCGGACATGTCGGCGGCTGGCCAACCTGGTCCCGGGGTGGTAGGGACGACCCTATAGTCGTTGGACACGTCGGCGGCGGGCCAACCTAGTCCCGGGGTAGTGGGGACGATCCTATAGTCGTCGGACATGTCGGCGGCTGGCCAACCTAGTCCCGGGGTGGTAGGGACGACCCTATAGTCGTCGGACAAGTCGGCGGCGGGCCAACCTAGTCCCGGGGTCGTCGGGACGACCCTATAGTCGTCGGACATGACGGTGGCGGGGCAATCTAGTCCCGTGGACGTGGGGACCACCCTATAGTCGTCGGACAAGTCGGCGGCGGGCCAACCTAGTTCCGGGGTCGTGGGGACGAGCCTATAGTCGTCGGTCAAGTCGGCGGCGGGCCAACCTAGTCCCGGGGTCGTGGGGACGACCCTATAGTCGTCGGACATGACAGTGGCGGGGCAATCTAGCCCCGGGTTCGTGGGGACGACCCTATAGTCGTCGGACATGTCGGCGGCTGGCCAACCTAGTCCCGGGGTGGTAGGGACGACCCTATAGTCGTCGGACAAGTCGGCGGCGGGCCAACGTAATCCCTTGGTCGTGGGGACGATCGTATAGTCGTCGGACATGTCGGCGGCTGGCCAACCTAGTCCCGGGGTGGTAGGGACGACCCTGTTGTCGTCGGAGAAGTCGGCGGCGGGCCAACCTAGTCCCGGGGTCGTGGGGACGACCCTGTAGTCGTCGGACATGACGGTGGCGGGCCAATCTGGTCCCGGCGACGTGGGGACGACCCTATAGTCGTCGGACAAGTCTGCGGCGGGCCAACCTAGTCCCGGGGTCGTGGGGACGACCCTATAGTCGTCGGACATAATGGTGGCGGGCCAACCTAGTCCCGGGGTGGTAGGGACGACCCTATAGTCGTCGGACATGTCGGCAGCTGGCCAACCTAGTCCCGGGGTGGTAGGGACGACCCTGTTGTCGTCGGAGAAGTCGGCGGCGGGCCAACCTAGTCCCGGGGTCGTAGGGACGACCCTATAGTCGTCGGACATGACGGTGGCGGGCCAATCTAGTCCCGGGGACGTGGGGACGACCCTGTAGTCGTCGGGCAAGTCTGCGGCGGGCCAACCTAGTCCCGGGGTCGTGGGGACGACCCTATAGTCGTCGGACATGACGGTGCCGGGGCAATCTAGCCCCGGGGTCGTGGGGACGACCCTATAGTCTTCGGACAAGTCGGCGGCGGGCCAACCTAGTCCCGGGGTCGTGGGGACAACCCTATAGTCGTCGGACATGACGGTGCCGGGGCAATCTAGCCCCGGGGTCATGGGGACGACCCTAGAGTCGTCGGACATGTCGGCGGCTGGCCAACCTAGTCCCGGGGTGGTAGGGACGACCCTATAGTCGTTGGACACGTCGGCGGCGGGCCAACCTAGTCCCGGGGTAGTGGGGACGACCCTATATTCGTCGGACATGGCGGTGGCGGGCCAACCTAGTCCCGGGCTCGTGGGGACGAGCCTATAGTCGTCGGACAAGTCGGCGGCTGGCCAACCTAGTCCCGGGGTAGTGGGGACGAGCCTATAGTCGTCGGACAAGTCGGCGGCGGGCCAACCTAGTCCCGGGGTCGTGGGGACGACCCTATAGTCGTCGGACATGACGGTGGCGGGGCAATCTAGCCCCGGGGTCGTGGGGACGACCCTATAGTCGTCGGACATGGCGGTGGCGGGCCAACCTAGTCCCGGGCTCGTGGGGACGAGCCTATAGTCGTCGGACAAGTCGGCGGCTGGCCAACCTAGTCCCGGGGTAGTGGGGACGAGCCTATAGTCGTCGGACAAGTCGGCGGCGGGCCAACCTAGTCCCGGGGTCGTGGGGACGACCCTATAGTCGTCGGACATGACGGTGGCGGGGCAATCTAGCCCCGGGGTCGTGGGGACGACCCTATAGTCGGCGGACAAGTCGGCGGCGGGCCAACCTAGTCCCGGGGTCGTGGAGACGACCCTATATTCGTCGGACATGTCGGCGGCGGGGCAACTTTGGCCCGTGGTGGTGGGGACGACCCTATAGTCGTCGGACATGTCGGCGGCGGGCCATCCTAGTCCCGGGTTCGTGGGGACGACCCTATATTCGTCGGAATAGCCGGCGGCGGGCCAATGTAGGCCCAGGGTCGTTGGGACGACCCTATAGTCGTCGGACATGTCGGCGGCGGGCCAACGGAGGCCCGGGGTGGTAGGGACGACCCTATAGTCGTCGTACAAGTCGGCGGCGGGTCGACCTAGTCACGGGGACGTGGGGACGACCCTATAGTCGTGGGACATGTCGGCGGCGGGCCAACCTAGTCCCGGGGTCGTGGGGACGACCCTATAGTCGTCGGACATGATGGTGGCGGGCCAACCTAGTCCCGGGGTCGTGGGGACGACCCTATAGTCGTCGGACATGTCAGCGGCTGGCCAACCTAGTCCCGGGGTGGTAGGGACGACCCAATAGTCCTCGGACATGTCGGCGGCCAGCCAACTTTGGCCCGTGGTCGTGGGGACGACCCTATGGTCGTCGGACAAGTCGGCGGCTGGCCAACTTTGGCCCGTATTCGTGGGGACGACCCTATTGTCGTCGGACACGTCGGCGGCGGGCCAACCTAGTCCCGGGGTCGTGGGGACGACCCTATAGTCGTCGGACATGACGGTGGCGGGCCAATCTAGTCCCGGGGACGTGGGGACGACCCTATAGTCGTCGGACATGACGGTGGCGGGCCAATCTAGTCCCGGGGGACGTGGGGACGACCCTATAGTCGTCGGACAAGTCTGCGGCGGGCCAACCTAGTCCCGGGGTCGTGGGGACGACCCGATAGTCGTCGGACATGACGGTGGCGGGCCAATCTAGCCCCGGGGTTGTGGGGACGACCCTATAGTCGTCGGACATGTCGGCGGCTGGCCAACCTAGTCCCGGGGTGGTAGGGACGACCCTATAGTCGTGGGACACGTCGGCGGCGGGCCAACCTGGTCCCTGGGTGGCGGGGACGACCCTATAGTCTTCGAACATGTCGGCGGCTGGGTAACTTTGGCCCGTGGTCGTGGGGACCACCCTATAGTCGTCGGACAAGTCGGCGGCGGGCCAACCTAGTCCCGGGGTCGTGGGGACGACCCTATAGTCATCGGACATGTCGGCGGCTGGCCAACCTAGTCTCGGGGTGGTAGGTACGACTATATAGTCGTCGGACAAGTCGGCGGCGGGCCAACCTAGTCGCGGGGTCGTGGAGACGACCCTATAGTCGTCGGAAATGGCGGTGGCGGGCCAATCTAGCCCCGGGGTTGTGGGGACGACCCTATAGTCGTCGGACATGTCGGCGGCTGGCCAACATAGTCCCGGGGTGGTAGGGACGACTATATAGTCGTCGGACAAGTCGGCGGCGGGCCAACCTAGTCGCGGGGTCGTGGAGACGACCCTATAGTCGTCGGACATGACGGTGGCGGGGCAATCTAGTCCTTGGGTCGTGGGGACAACCCTATAGTCGTCGGACAAGTCGGCGGCGGGCCAACCTAGTCCCGGGGTCTTGGGGACGACCCTATAGTCGTCGCACATGATGGTGGCGGGCCAACCTAGTCCCGGGGTGGTAGGGACGACCCTGTTGTCGTCGGAGAAGTCGGCGGCGGGCCAACCTAGTCCCGGGGTCGTGGGGATGACTCTATAGTGGTCGGACAAGGCGGCGGCGGGTCATCCTAGTCCCGGGGTCGTAGGGACGACCCTATAGTCGTCGGACATGTCGGCGGCTGGGCAACTTTGGCCCGTGGTCGTGTGGACGACCCTATAGTCGTCGGACATGTCGGCGGCTGGCCAACCTAGTCCGGGGGTGGTAGGGACGACCCTATAGTGGTTGGAAAAGTCGGCGGCGGGCCAACCTAGTCCCGGGGTCGTGGGGACGACCCTATAGTCGTCGGACATGTCGGCGGCGGGCCAACCTAGACCCGGGGTCGTGGGGACGACCCTATAGTCGTCGGACATGACGGTGCCGGGGCAATCTAGCGCCGGGGTCGTGGGGACGACCCTATAGTTGTCGGACATGTCGGCGGCTGGCCAACCTAGTCCGGGGGTGGTAGGGACGACCCTATAGTGGTTGGACAAGTCGGCGGCGGGCCAACCTAGTCCCGGGGTGGTGGGGACGACCCTATATTCGTCGGACATGATGGTGGCGGGCCAATCTAGACCCGGGGCCGTGGGGACGACCCTATAGTCGTCGGACATGACGGTGGCGGGCCAACCTATTCCCGGGGTCGTGGGGACGACCCTATTGTCGTCGGACACGTCGGCGGCGGGCCAACCTAGTCCCGGGGTCGTGGGGACGACCCTATAGTCGTCGGACATGTCGGCGGCGGGCCAACCTAGTCCCGGGGTCGTGGGGACGACCCTATAGTCGTCGGACATGACGGTGCCGGGGCAATCTAGCCCCGGGGTCGTGGGGACGACCCTATAGTCGTCGGACATGTCGGCGGCTGGCCAACCTAGTCCCGGGGTGGTAGGGACGACCCTATAGTCGTTGGACAAGTCGGCGGCGGGACAACCTAGTCCCGGGGTGGTGGGGACGACCCTATATTCGTCGGACATGATGGTGGCGGGCCAATCTAAACCCGGGGCCGTGGGGACGACCCTATAGTCGTCGGACATGACGGTGGCGGGCCAATCTAGTCCCAGGGCCGTGGGGACGACCCTATAGTCGTCGGACATGTCGGCGGCGGGCCAACGTAGGCCCGGGGTCGAGGGGACGACCCTATAGACGTCGGACATGTCGACCGCTGGCCAACCTAGTCCCGGATTCATGGGGACGGCCCTATATTCGTCGGAATAGCCGGCGGCGGGCCAACGTAGGCCCAGGGTCGTAGGGACGACCCTATAGTCGTCGGAAAAGTCGGCGGCGGGCCAACCTAGTCCCGGGGTTGTGGGGACTACCCTATAGTCGTCGGACATGTCGGCGGCTGGGCAACTTTGGCCCGTGGTCGTGGGGAGGACCCTATAGTCGTCGGACATGACGGTGCCGGGGCAATCTAGCCCCGGGGTCGTGGGGACGACCCTATAGTCGTCGGACATGTCGGCGGCTGGCCAACCTAGTCCCGGGGTGGTAGGGACGACCCTATAGTCGTCGGACAAGTCGGCGGCGGGCCAACCTAGTCCCGGGGTCGTGGGGACGACCCTATAGTCGTCGGACATGACGGTGCCGGGGCAATCTAGCCCCGGATTCGTGGGGAAGACCCTATAGTCGTCGGACATGTCGGCGGCTGGCCAACCTAGTCCCGGGGTGGTAGGGACGACCCTATAGTCGTTGGACAAGTCGGCGGCGGGACAACCTAGTCCCGGGGTGGTGGGGACGACCCTATATTCGTCGGACATGATGGTGGCGGGCCAATCTAGACCCGGGGCCGTGGGGACGACCCTATAGTCGTCGGACATGACGGTGGCGGGCCAATCTAGTCCCAGGGCCGTGGGGACGACCCTACAGTCGTCGTACATGTCGGCGGCGGGCCAACGTAGGCCCGGGGTCGAGGGGACGACCCTATAGACGTCGGACATGTCGACCGCTGGCCAACCTAGTCCCGGATTCATGGGGACGGCCCTATATTCGTCGGAATAGCCGGCGGCGGGCCAACGTAGGCCCAGGGTCGTAGGGACGACCCTATAGTCGTCGGAAAAGTCGGCGGCGGGCCAACCTAGTGCCGGGGTCGTGGGGACTACCCTATAGTCGTCGGACATGTCGGCGGCTGGGCAACTTTGGCCCGTGGTCGTGGGGACGACCCTATAGTCTTCGGACATGACGGTGCCGGGGCAATCTAGCCCCGGGGTCGTGGGGACGACCCTATAGTCGTCGGACATGTCGGCGGCTGGCCAACCTAGTCCCGGGGTGGTAGGGACGACCCTATAGTCGTCGGACAAGTCGGCGGCGGGCCAACCTAGTCCCGGGGTCGTGGGGACGACCCTATAGTCGTCGGACATGACGGTGCCGGGGCAATCTAGCCCCGGATTCGTGGGGAAGACCCTATAGTCGTCGGACATGTCGGCGGCTGGCCAACCTAGTCCCGGGGTGGTAGGGACGACCCTATATTCGTTGGACAAGTCGGCGGCGGGCCAACCTAGTCCCGGGGTGGTGGGGACGACCCTATATTCGTCGGACATGATGGTGGCGGGCCAATCTAGACCCGGGGCCGTGGGGACGACCCTATAGTCGTCGGACATGACGGTGGCGGGCCAATCTAGTCCCGGGGACGTGGGGACGACCCTATAGTCGTCGGACATGACGGTGCCGGGGCAATCTAGCCCCGGGGTCGTGGGGACGACCCTATAGTCTTCGGACAAGTCGGCGGCGGGCCAACCTAGTCCCGGGGTCGTGGGGACAACCCTATAGTCGTCGGACATGACGGTGCCGGGGCAATTTAGCCCCGGGGTCATGGGGACGACCCTAGAGTCGTCGGACATGTCGGCGGCTGGCCAACCTAGTCCCGGGGTGGTAGGGACGACCCTATTGTCGTTGGACACGTCGGCGGCGGGCCAACCTAGTCCCGGGGTAGTGGGGACGACCCTATAGTCGTCGGACATGGCGGTGGCGGGCCAACCTAGTCCCGGGCTCGTGGGGACGAGCCTATAGTCGTCGGACAAGTCGGCGGCTGGCCAACCTAGTCCCGGGGTAGTGGGGACGAGCCTATAGTCGTCGGACAAGTCGGCGGCGGGCCAACCTAGTCCCGGGGTCGTGGGGACGACCCTATAGTCGTCGGACATGACGGTGGCGGGGCAATCTAGCCCCGGGGTCGTGGGGACGACCCTATAGTCGTCGGACATGTCGGCGGCTGGCCAATCTAGTCCCGGGGTGGTAGGGACGACCCTATAGTCGTTGGACACGTCGGCGGCGGGCCAACCTAGTCCCGGGGTAGTGGGGACGACCCTATAGTCGTCGGACATGTCGGCGGCTGGCCAACCTAGTCCCGGGGTGGTAGGGACGACCCTATAGTCGTCGGACATGTCGGCGGCGGGCCAACGGAGGCCCGGGGTCGAGGGGACGACCCTATAGTCGTCGGACACGTCGGCGGCGGGCCAACGTAGGCCCGGGGTCGTGGGGACGACCCTATAGTCGGCGGACAAGTCGGCGGCGGGCCAACCTAGTCCCGGGGTCGTGGAGACGACCCTATATTCGTCGGACATGTCGGCGGCGGGGCAACTTTGGCCCGTGGTGGTGGGGACGACCCTATAGTCGTCGGACATGTCGGCGGCGGGCCATCCTAGTCCCGGGTTCGTGGGGACGACCCTATATTCGTCGGAATAGCCGGCGGCGGGCCAATGTAGGCCCAGGGTCGTTGGGACGACCCTATAGTCGTCGGACATGTCGGCGGCGGGCCAACGGAGGCCCGGGGTGGTAGGGACGACCCTATAGTCGTCGTACAAGTCGGCGGCGGGTCAACCTAGTCACGGGGACGTGGGGACGACCCTATAGTCGTGGGACATGTCGGCGGCGGGCCAACCTAGTCCCGGGGTCGTGGGGACGACCCTATAGTCGTCGGACATGATGATGGCGGGCCAACCTAGTCCCGGGGTCGTGGGGACGACCCTATAGTCGTCGGACATGTCAGCGGCTGGCCAACCTAGTCCCGGGGTGGTAGGGACGACCCTATAGTCGTCGTACAAGTCAGCGGCGGGCCAACCTAGTCCCGGGGACGTGGGGACGACCCTATAGTCGTCGGACAAGTCGGCGGCGGGCCAACCTAGTCGCGGGGTCGTGGGTACGACCCAATAGTCCTCGGACATGTCGGCGGCCAGCCAACTTTGGCCCGTGGTCGTGGGGACGACCCTATGGTCGTCGGACAAGTCGGCGGCTGGCCAACTTTGGCCCGTATTCGTGGGGACGATCCAATAGTCGTCGGACATGACGGTGGCGGGCCAATCTAGTCCCAGGGCCGTGGGGACGACCCTATAGTCGTCGGAAAAGTCGGCGGCGGGCCAACCTAGTCCCGGGGTGGTGGGGACGACCCTATAGTCGTCGGACACTTCGGTGGCGGGCCAACGTAGGCCCGGGGTCGTGGGGACGACCCTATAGTCGGCGGACAAGTCGGCGGCGGGCCAACCTAGTCCCGGGGTGTTGGGGACGACCCTATATTCGTCGGACATGATGGTGGCGGGCCAATGTAGACCCGGGGCCACGGGGACGACCCTATAGTCGTCGGACATGTCGGCGGCGGGCCAACGGAGGCCCGGGGTCGAGGGGACGACCCTATTTTCGTCGGACACGTCGGCGGCGGGCCAACGTAGGCCCGGGGTCGTGGGGACGACCCTATAGTCGTCGTACAAGTCGGCGGCGGGCCAACCTAGTCCCGGGGACGTGGGGACGATCCTATAGTCGTCGGACATGTCGGCGGCGGGCCAACGGAGGCCCGGGGTGGTAGGGACGACCCTATAGTCGTCGTACAAGTCGGCGGCGGGCCAACCTAGTCACGGGGACGTGGGGACGACCCTATAGTCGTGGGACATGTCGGCGGCTGGGCCATCCTAGTCCCGGGTTCGTGGGGACGACCCTATATTCGTCGGAATAGCCGGCGGCGGGCCAATGTTGGCCCAGGGTCGTAGCGACGACCCTATAGTCGTCGGACAAGTCGGCGGCGGGCCAACGTAGTCCCTTGGTCGTGGGGACGACCGTATAGTCGTCGGACATGATTGCGGCTGGCCAACCTAGTCCCGGGGTCGTGGGGACGACCCTATAGTCGTCGGACATGTCGGCAGCTGGCCAACCTAGTCCGGGGGTGGTAGGGACGACCCTGTTGTCGTCGGAGAAGTCGGCGGCGGGCCAACCTAGTCCCGGGGTCGTGGGGACGACCCTATAGCCGTCGGACATGACGGTGGCGGGCCAATCTAGTCCCGGGGACGTGGGGACGACCCTATAGTCGTCGGACATGACGGTGGCGGGCCAATCTAGTCCCGGGGACGTGGGGACGACCCTATAGTCGTCGGACAAGTCTGCGGCGGGCCAACCTAGACCCGGGGTCGTGGGGACGACCCTATAGTCGTCGGACATGACGGTGCCGGGGCAATCTAGCCCCGGGGTCGTGGGGACGACCCTATAGTCGTCGGACATGTCTGCGGCTGGCCAACCTAGTCCGGGGGTGGTAGGGACGACCCTATAGTGGTTGGACAAGTCGGCGGCGGGCCAACCTAGTCCCGGGGTGGTGGGGACGACCCTATATTCGTCGGACATGATGGTGGCGGGCCAATCTAGACCCGGGGCCGTGGGGACGACCCTATAGTCGTCGGACATGACGGTGGCGGGCCAACCTAGTCCCGGGGTCGTGGGGACGACCCTATAGTCGTCGGACATGTCGGCGGCGGGCCAACGTAGTCCCGGGGTCGTGGGGACGACCCTATAGTCGTCGGACATGACGGTGCCGGGGCAATCTAGCCCCGGGGTCGTGGGGACGACCCTATAGTCGTCGGACATGTCGGCGGCTGGCCAACCTAGTCCCGGGGTGGTAGGGACGACCCTATAGTCGTTGGACAAGTCGGCGGCGGGACAACCTAGTCCCGGGGTGGTGGGGACGACCCTATATTCGTCGGACATGATGGTGGCGGGCCAATCTAGACCCGGGGCCGTGGGGACGACCCTATAGTCGTCGGACATGACGGTGGCGGGCCAATCTAGTCCCAGGGCCGTGGGGACGACCCTATAGTCGTCGGACATGTCGGCGGCGGGCCAACGTAGGCCCGGGGTCGAGGGGACGACCCTATAGACGTCGGACATGTCGACCGCTGGCCAACCTAGTCCCGGATTCATGGGGACGGCCCTATATTCGTCGGAATAGCCGGCGGCGGGCCAACGTTGGCCCAGGGTCGTAGGGACGACCCTATAGTCGTCGGAAAAGTCGGCGGCGGGCCAACCTAGTCCCGGGGTCGTGGGGACTAACCTATAGTCGTCGGACATGTCGGCGGCTGGGCAACTTTGGCCCGTGGTCGTGGGGACGACCCTATAGTCGTCGGACATGACGGTGCCGGGGCAATCTAGCCCCGGGGTCGTGGGGACGACCCTATAGTCGTCGGACATGTCGGCGGCTGGCCAACCTAGTCCCGGGGTGGTAGGGACGACCCTATAGTCGTTGGACAAGTCGGCGGCGGGACAACCTAGTCCCGGGGTGGTGGGGACGACCCTATATTCGTCGGACATGATGGTGGCGGGCCAATCTAGACCCGGGGCCGTGGGGACGACCCTATAGTCGTCGGACATGACGGTGGCGGGCCAATCTAGTCCCAGGGCCGTGGGGACGACCCTATAGTCGTCGGACATGTCGGCGGCGGGCCAACGTAGGCCCGGGGTCGAGGGGACGACCCTATAGACGTCGGACATGTCGACCGCTGGCCAACCTAGTCCCGGATTCATGGGGACGGCCCTATATTCGTCGGAATAGCCGGCGGCGGGCCAACGTTGGCCCAGGGTCGTAGGGACGACCCTATAGTCGTCGGAAAAGTCGGCGGCGGGCCAACCTAGTCCCGGGGTCGTGGGGACTAACCTATAGTCGTCGGACATGTCGGCGGCTGGGCAACTTTGGCCCGTGGTCGTGGGGACGACCCTATAGTCGTCGGACATGACGGTGCCGGGGCAATCTAGCCCCGGGGTCGTGGGGACGACCCTATAGTCGTCGGACATGTCGGCGGCTGGCCAACCTAGTCCCGGGGTGGTAGGGACGACCCTATAGTCGTCGGACAAGTCGGCGGCGGGCCAACCTAGTCCCGGGGTCGTGGGGACGACCCTATAGTCGTCGGACATGACGGTTCCGGGGCAATCTAGCCCCGGATTCGTGGGGAAGACCCTATAGTCGTCGGACATGTCGGCGGCTGGCCAACCTAGTCCCGGGGTGGTAGGGACGACCCTATAGTCGTTGGACAAGTCGGCGTCGGGACAACCTAGTCCCGGGGTGGTGGGGACGACCCTATATTCGTCGGACATGATGGTGGCGGGCCAATCTAGACCCGGGGCCGTGGGGACGACCCTATAGTCGTCGGACATGACGGTGGCGGGCCAATCTAGTCCCAGGGCCGTGGGGACGACCCTATAGTCGTCGGACATGTCGGCGGCGGGCCAACGTAGGCCCGGGGTCGAGGGGACGACCCTATAGACGTCGGACATGTCGACCGCTGGCCAACCTAGTCCCGGATTCATGGGGACGGCCCTATATTCGTCGGAATAGCCGGCGGCGGGCCAACGTAGGCCCAGGGTCGTAGGGACGACCCTATAGTCGTCGGAAAAGTCGGTGGCGGGCCAACCTAGTCCCGGGTTCGTGGGGACTACCCTATAGTCGTCGGACATGTCGGCGGCTGGGCAACTTTGGCCCGTGGTCGTGGGGACGACCCTATAGTCGTCGGACATGACGGTGCCGGGGCAATCTAGCCCCGGGGTCGTGGGGACGACCCTATAGTCGTCGGACATGTCGGCGGCTGGCCAACCTAGTCCCGGGGTGGTAGGGACGACCCTATAGTCGTCGGACAAGTCGGCGGCGGGCCAACCTAGTCCCGGGGTCGTGGGGACGACCCTATAGTCGTCGGACATGACGGTGCCGGGGCAATCTAGCCCCGGATTCGTGGGGAAGACCCTATAGTCGTCGGACATGTCGGCGGCTGGCCAACCTAGTCCCGGGGTGGTAGGGACGACCCTATAGTCGTTGGACATGTCGGCGGCGGGCCAACCTAGTCCCGGGGTGGTGGGGACGACCCTATATTCGTCGGACATGATGGTGGCGGGCCAATCTAGACCCGGGGCCGTGGGGACGACCCTATAGTCGTCGGACATGACGGTGGCGGGCCAATCTAGTCCCAGGGCCGTGGGGACGACCCTATAGTCGTCGGACATGTCGGCGGCGGGCCAACGTAGGCCCGGGGTCGTGGGGACGACCCTATAGTCGTCGGACATAATGGTGGCGGGCCAACCTAGTCCCGGGGTGGTAGGGACGACCCTATAGTCGTCGGACATGTCGGCAGCTGGCCAACCTAGTCCCGGGGTGGTAGGGACGACCCTGTTGTCGTCGGAGAAGTCGGCGGCGGGCCAACCTAGTCCCGGGGTCGTAGGGACGACCCTATAGTCGTCGGACATGACGGTGGCGGGCCAATCTAGTCCCGGGGACGTGGGGACGACCCGGTAGTCGTCGGGCAAGTCTGCGGCGGGCCAACCTAGTCCCGGGGTCGTGGGGACGACCCTATAGTCGTCGGACATGACGGTGCCGGGGCAATCTAGCCCCGGGGTCGTGGGGACGACCCTATAGTCTTCGGACAAGTCGGCGGCGGGCCAACCTAGTCCCGGGGTCGTGGGGACAACCCTATAGTCGTCGGACATGACGGTGCCGGGGCAATCTAGCCCCGGGGTCATGGGGACGACCCTAGAGTCGTCGGACATGTCGGCGGCTGGCCAACCTAGTCCCGGGGTGGTAGGGACGACCCTATAGTCGTTGGACACGTCGGCGGCGGGCCAACCTAGTCCCGGGGTCGTGGGGACGACCCTATAGTCGTCGGACATGTCGGCGGCGGGCCAACCTAGTCCCGGGGTCGTGGGGACGACCCTATAGTCGTCGGACATGACGGTGCCGGGGCAATCTAGACCCGGGGTCGTGGGGACGACCCTATAGTCGTCGGACATGTCGGCGGCTGGCCAACCTAGTCCCGGGGTGGTAGGGACGACCCTATAGTCGTTGGACAAGTCGGCGGCGGGACAACCTAGTCCCGGGGTGGTGGGGACGACCCTATATTCGTCGGACATGATGGTGGCGGGCCAATCTAGACCCGGGGCCGTGGGGACGACCCTATAGTCGTCGGACATGACGGTGGCGGGCCAATCTAGTCCCAGGGCCGTGGGGACGACCCTATAGTCGTCGGACATGTCGGCGGCGGGCCAACGTAGGCCCGGGGTCGAGGGGACGACCCTATAGACGTCGGACATGTCGACCGCTGGCCAACCTAGTCCCGGATTCATGGGGACGGCCCTATATTCGTCGGAATAGCCGGCGGCGGGCCAACGTAGGCCCAGGGTCGTAGGGACGACCCTATAGTCGTCGGAAAAGTCGGCGGCGGGCCAACCTAGTCCCGGGGTTGTGGGGACTACCCTATAGTCGTCGGACATGTCGGCGGCTGGGCAACTTTGGCCCGTGGTCGTGGGGACGACCCTATAGTCGTCGGACATGACGGTGCCGGGGCAATCTAGCCCCGGGGTCGTGGGGACGACCCTATAGTCGTCGGACATGTCGGCGGCTGGCCAACCTAGTCCCGGGGTGGTAGGGACGACCCTATAGTCGTCGGACAAGTCGGCGGCGGGCCAACCTAGTCCCGGGGTCGTGGGGACGACCCTATAGTCGTCGGACATGACGGTGCCGGGGCAATCTAGCCCCGGATTCGTGGGGAAGACCCTATAGTCGTCGGACATGTCGGCGGCTGGCCAACCTAGTCCCGGGGTGGTAGGGACGACCCTATAGTCGTTGGACAAGTCGGCGGCGGGACAACCTAGTCCCGGGGTGGTGGGGACGACCCTATATTCGTCGGACATGATGGTGGCGGGCCAATCTAGACCCGGGGCCGTGGGGACGACCCTATAGTCGTCGGACATGACGGTGGCGGGCCAATCTAGTCCCAGGGCCGTGGGGACGACCCTAAAGTCGTCGGACATGTCGGCGGCGGGCCAACGTAGGCCCGGGGTCGAGGGGACGACCCTATAGACGTCGGACATGTCGACCGCTGGCAAACCTAGTCCCGGATTCATGGGGACGGCCCTATATTCGTCGGAATAGCCGGCGGCGGGCCAACGTAGGCCCAGGGTCGTAGGGACGACCCTATAGTCGTTGGACAAGTCGGCGGCGGGCCAACCTAGACCCGGGGTCGTGGGGACGACCCTATAGTCGTCGGACATGACGGTGCCGGGGCAATCTAGCCCCGGGGTCGTGGGGACGACCCTATAGTCGCCGGACATGTCTGCGGCTGGCCAACCTAGTCCGGGGGTGGTAGGGACGACCCTATAGTGGTTGGACAAGTCGGCGGCGGGCCAACCTAGTCCCGGGGTGGTGGGGACGACCCTATATTCGTCGGACATGATGGTGGCGGGCCAATCTAGACCCGGGGCCGTGGGGACGACCCTATAGTCGTCGGACATGACGGTGGCGGGCCAACCTAGTCCCGGGGTCGTGGGGACGACCCTATAGTCGTCGGACATGTCGGCGGCGGGCCAACCTAGTCCCGGGGTCGTGGGGACGACCCTATAGTCGTCGGACATGACGGTGCCGGGGCAATCTAGCCCCGGGGTCGTGGGGACGACCCTATAGTCGTCGGACATGTCGGCGGCTGGCCAACCTAGTCCCGGGGTGGTAGGGACGACCCTATAGTCGTTGGACAAGTCGGCGGCGGGACAACCTAGTCCCGGGGTGGTGGGGACGACCCTATATTCGTCGGACATGATGGTGGCGGGCCAATCTAGACCCGGGGCCGTGGGGACGACCCTATAGTCGTCGGACATGACGGTGGCGGGCCAATCTAGTCCCAGGGCCGTGGGGACGACCCTATAGTCGTCGGACATGTCGGCGGCGGGCCAACGTAGGCCCGGGGTCGAGGGGACGACCCTATAGACGTCGGACATGTCGACCGCTGGCCAACCTAGTCCCGGATTCATGGGGACGGCCCTATATTCGTCGGAATAGCCGGCGGCGGGCCAACGTAGGCCCAGGGTCGTAGGGACGACCCTATAGTCGTCGGAAAAGTCGGCGGCGGGCCAACCTAGTCCCGGGGTCGTGGGGACTAACCTATAGTCGTCGGACATGTCGGCGGCTGGGCAACTTTGGCCCGTGGTCGTGGGGACGACCCTATAGTCGTCGGACATGACGGTGCCGGGGCAATCTAGCCCCGGGGTCGTGGGGACGACCCTATAGTCGTCGGACATGTCGGCGGCTGGCCAACCTAGTCCCGGGGTGGTAGGGACGACCCTATAGTCGTCGGACAAGTCGGCGGCGGGCCAACCTAGTCCCGGGGTCGTGGGGACGACCCTATAGTCGTCGGACATGACGGTGCCGGGGCAATCTAGCCCCGGATTCGTGGGGAAGACCCTATAGTCGTCGGACATGTCGGCGGCTGGCCAACCTAGTCCCGGGGTGGTAGGGACGACCCTATAGTCGTTGGACAAGTCGGCGGCGGGACAACCTAGTCCCGGGGTGGTGGGGACGACCCTATATTCGTCGGACATGATGGTGGCGGGCCAATCTAGACCCGGGGCCGTGGGGACGACCCTATAGTCGTCGGACATGACGGTGGCGGGCCAATCTAGTCCCAGGGCCGTGGGGACGACCCTATAGTCGTCGGACATGTCGGCGGCGGGCCAACGTAGGCCCGGGGTCGAGGGGACGACCCTATAGACGTCGGACATGTCGACCGCTGGCCAACCTAGTCCCGGATTCATGGGGACGACCCTATATTCGTCGGAATAGCCGGCGGCGGGCCAACGTAGGCCCAGGGTCGTAGGGACGACCCTATAGTCGTCGGAAAAGTCGGCGGCGGGCCAACCTAGTCCCGGGTTCGTGGGGACTACCCTATAGTCGTCGGACATGTCGGCGGCTGGGCAACTTTGGCCCGTGGTCGTGGGGACGACCCTATAGTCGTCGGACATGTCGGCGGCTGGCCAACCTAGTCCCGGGGTGGTAGGGACGACCCTATAGTCGTCGGACAAGTCGGCGGCGGGCCAACCTAGTCCCGGGGTCGTGGGGACGACCCTATAGTCGTCGGACATGACGGTGCCGGGGCAATCTAGCCCCGGATTCGTGGGGAAGACCCTATAGTCGTCGGACATGTCGGCGGCTGGCCAACCTAGTCCCGGGGTGGTAGGGACGACCCTATAGTCGTCGGACAAGTCGGCGGCGGGCCAACCTAGTCCCGGGGTCGTGGGGACGACCCTATAGTCGTCGGACATGACGGTGCCGGGGCAATCTAGCCCCGGATTCGTGGGGAAGACCCTATAGTCGTCGGACATGTCGGCGGCTGGCCAACCTAGTCCCGGGGTGGTAGGGACGACCCTATAGTCGTTGGACATGTCGGCGGCGGG
This sequence comes from Andrena fulva, assembly GCA_946251845.1. Classification (NCBI taxonomy): domain Eukaryota; kingdom Metazoa; phylum Arthropoda; class Insecta; order Hymenoptera; family Andrenidae; genus Andrena; species Andrena fulva. The sequence goes on along the minus strand of CAMITZ010000112.1, from coordinate 703,150 downwards.
CCAACCTAGTCCCGGGGTGGTGGGGACGACCCTATATTCGTCGGACATGATGGTGGCGGGCCAATCTAGACCCGGGGCCGTGGGGACGACCCTATAGTCGTCGGACATGACGGTGGCGGGCCAATCTAGTCCCAGGGCCGTGGGGACGACCCTATAGTCGTCGGACATGTCGGCGGCGGGCCAACGTAGGCCCGGGGTCGTGGGGACGACCCTATAGTCGTCGGACATAATGGTGGCGGGCCAACCTAGTCCCGGGGTGGTAGGGACGACCCTATAGTCGTCGGACATGTCGGCAGCGGGCCAACCTAGTCCCGGGGTGGTAGGGACGACCCTGTTGCCGTCGGAGAAGTCGGCGGCGGGCCAACCTAGTCCCGGGGTCGTAGGGACGACCCTATAGTCGTCGGACATGACGGTGGCGGGCCAATCTAGTCCCGGGGACGTGGGGACGACCCGGTAGTCGTCGGGCAAGTCTGCGGCGGGCCAACCTAGTCCCGGGGTCGTGGGGACGACCCTATAGTCGTCGGACATGATGGTGCCGGGGCAATCTAGCCCCGGGGTCGTGGGGACGACCCTATAGTCTTCGGACAAGTCGGCGGCGGGCCAACCTAGTCCCGGGGTCGTGGGGACAACCCTATAGTCGTCGGACATGACGGTGCCGGGGCAATCTAGCCCCGGGGTCATGGGGACGACCCTAGAGTCGTCGGACATGTCGGCGGCTGGCCAACCTAGTCCCGGGGTGGTAGGGACGACCCTATAGTCGTTGGACACGTCGGCGGCGGGCCAACCTAGTCCCGGGGTCGTGGGGACGACCCTATAGTCGTCGGACATGTCGGCGGCGGGCCAACCTAGTCCCGGGGTCGTGGGGACGACCCTATAGTCGTCGGACATGACGGTGCCGGGGCAATCTAGACCCGGGGTCGTGGGGACGACCCTATAGTCGTCGGACATGTCGGCGGCTGGCCAACCTAGTCCCGGGGTGGTAGGGACGACCCTATAGTCGTTGGACAAGTCGGCGGCGGGACAACCTAGTCCCGGGGTGGTGGGGACGACCCTATATTCGTCGGACATGATGGTGGCGGGCCAATCTAGACCCGGGGCCGTGGGGACGACCCTATAGTCGTCGGACATGACGGTGGCGGGCCAATCTAGTCCCAGGGCCGTGGGGACGACCCTATAGTCGTCGGACATGTCGGCGGCGGGCCAACGTAGGCCCGGGGTCGAGGGGACGACCCTATAGACGTCGGACATGTCGACCGCTGGCCAACCTAGTCCCGGATTCATGGGGACGGCCCTATATTCGTCGGAATAGCCGGCGGCGGGCCAACGTAGGCCCAGGGTCGTAGGGACGACCCTATAGTCGTCGGAAAAGTCGGCGGCGGGCCAACCTAGTCCCGGGGTTGTGGGGACTACCCTATAGTCGTCGGACATGTCGGCGGCTGGGCAACTTTGGCCCGTGGTCGTGGGGACGACCCTATAGTCGTCGGACATGACGGTGCCGGGGCAATCTAGCCCCGGGGTCGTGGGGACGACCCTATAGTCGTCGGACATGTCGGCGGCTGGCCAACCTAGTCCCGGGGTGGTAGGGACGACCCTATAGTCGTCGGACAAGTCGGCGGCGGGCCAACCTAGTCCCGGGGTCGTGGGGACGACCCTATAGTCGTCGGACATGACGGTGCCGGGGCAATCTAGCCCCGGATTCGTGGGGAAGACCCTATAGTCGTCGGACAAGTCGGCGGCTGGCCAACCTAGTCCCGGGGTGGTAGGGACGACCCTATAGTCGTTGGACAAGTCGGCGGCGGGCCAACCTAGTCCCGGGGTGGTGGGGACGACCCTATATTCGTCGGACATGATGGTGGCGGGCCAATCTAGACCCGGGGCCGTGGGGACGACCCTATAGTCGTCGGACATGACGGTGGCGGGCCAATCTAGTCCCAGGGCCGTGGGGACGACCCTATAGTCGTCGGACATGTCGGCGGCGGGCCAACGTAGGCCCGGGGTCGTGGGGACGACCCTATAGTCGTCGGACATAATGGTGGCGGGCCAACCTAGTCCCGGGGTGGTAGGGACGACCCTATAGTCGTCGGACATGTCGGCAGCTGGCCAACCTAGTCCCGGGGTGGTAGGGACGACCCTGTTGTCGTCGGAGAAGTCGGCGTCGGGCCAACCTAGTCCCGGGGTCGTAGGGACGACCCTATAGTCGTCGGACAAGTCGGCGGCGGGCCAACCTAGTCCCGGGGTCGTGGGGACAACCCTATAGTCGTCGGACAAGTCGGCGGCTGGCCAACCTAGTCCCGGGGTCGTGGGGACGACCCTATAGTCGTCGGACATGACGGTGGCGGGGCAATCTAGCCCCGGGGTCGTAGGGACGACCCTATAGTCGTCGGACAAGTCGGCGGCGGGCCAACCTAGTCCCGGGGTCGTGGGGACAACCCTATAGTCGTCGGACAAGTCGGCGGCTGGCCAACCTAGTCCCGGGGTCGTGGGGACGACCCTATAGTCGTCGGACAAGTCGGCGGCTGGCCAACCTAGTCCCGGGGTCGTGGGGACGACCCTATAGTCGTCGGACAAGTCGGCGGCGGGCCATACTAGTCCCGGGGTCAAGGGGACGACCCTATAGACGTCGGATAAGTCGGCGGCTGGCCAACCTAGTCCCGGGGTCGTAGGGACGACCCTATAGTCGTCGGACATGTCGGCGGCTGGCCAACCTAGTCCCGGGGTGGTAGGGACGACCCTATAGTCGTTTGACACGTCGGCGGCGGGCCAACCTAGTCCCGGGGTAGTGTGGACGACCCTATAGTCGTCGGACATGTCGGCGGCTGGCCAACCTAGTCCCGGGGTGGTAGGGACGACCCTATAGTCGTGGGACACGTCGGCGGCGGGCCAACCTGGTCCCGGGGTCGTGGGGACGACCCTATAGTCTTCGAACATGTCGGCGGCTGGGTAACTTTGGCCCGTGGTCGTGGGGACCACCCTATAGTCGTCGGACAAGTCGGCGGCGGGCCAACCTAGTCCCGGGGTCGTGGGGACGACCCTATAGTCATCGGACATGTCGGCGGCTGGCCAACCTAGTCTCGGGGTGGTAGGTACGACTATATAGTCGTCGGACAAGTCGGCGGCGGGCCAACCTAGTCGCGGGGTCGTGGAGACGACCCTATAGTCGTCGGAAATGGCGGTGGCGGGCCAATCTAGCCCCGGGGTTGTGGGGACGACCCTATAGTCGTCGGACATGTCGGCGGCTGGCCAACATAGTCCCGGGGTGGTAGGGACGACTATATAGTCGTCGGACATGTCGGCGGCTGGCCAACCTAGTCCGGGGGTGGTAGGGACGACCCTATAGTGGTTGGACAAGTCGGCGGCGGGCCAACCTAGTCCCGGGGTCGTGGGGACGACCCTATAGTCGTCGGACATGTCGGCGGCGGGCCAACCTAGACCCGGGGTCGTGGGGACGACCCTATAGTCGTCGGACATGACGGTGCCGGGGCAATCTTGCCCCGGGGTCGTGGGGACGACCCTATAGTCGTCGGACATGTCTGCGGCTGGCCAACCTAGTCCGGGGGTGGTAGGGACGACCCTATAGTGGTTGGACAAGTCGGCGGCGGGCCAACCTAGTCCCGGGGTGGTGGGGACGACCCTATATTCGTCGGACATGATGGTGGCGGGCCAATCTAGACCCGGGGCCGTGGGGACGACCCTATAGTCGTCGGACATGACGGTGGCGGGCCAACCTAGTCCCGGGGTCGTGGGGACGACCCTATAGTCGTCGGACATGTCGGCGGCGGGCCAACCTAGTCCCGGGGTCGTGGGGACGACCCTATAGTCGTCGGACATGACGGTGCCGGGGCAATCTAGCCCCGGGGTCGTGGGGACGACCCTATAGTCGTCGGACATGTCGGCGGCTGGCCAACCTAGTCCCGGGGTGGTAGGGACGACCCTATAGTCGTTGGACAAGTCGGCGGCGGGACAACCTAGTCCCGGGGTGGTGGGGACGACCCTATATTCGTCGGACATGATGGTGGCGGGCCAATCTAGTCCCGGGGCCGTGGGGACGACCCTATAGTCGTCGGACATGACGGTGGCGGGCCAATCTAGTCCCAGGGCCGTGGGGACGACCCTATAGTCGTCGGACATGTCGGCGGCGGGCCAACGTAGGCCCGGGGTCGAGGGGACGACCCTATAGACGTCGGACATGTCGACCGCTGGCCAACCTAGTCCCGGATTCATGGGGACGGCCCTATATTCGTCGGAATAGCCGGCGGCGGGCCAACGTAGGCCCAGGGTCGTAGGGACGACCCTATAGTCGTCGGAAAAGTCGGCGGCGGGCCAACCTAGTCCCGGGGTCGTGGGGACTAACCTATAGTCGTCGGACATGTCGGCGGCTGGGCAACTTTGGCCCGTGGTCGTGGGGACGACCCTATAGTCGTCGGACATGACGGTGCCGGGGCAATCTAGCCCCGGGGTCGTGGGGACGACCCTATAGTCGTCGGACATGTCGGCGGCTGGCCAACCTAGTCCCGGGGTGGTAGGGACGACCCTATAGTCGTCGGACAAGTCGGCGGCGGGCCAACCTAGTCCCGGGGTCGTGGGGACGACCCTATAGTCGTCGGACATGACGGTGCCGGGGCAATCTAGCCCCGGATTCGTGGGGACGACCCTATAGTCGTCGGACATGTCGGCGGCTGGCCAACCTAGTCCCGGGGTGGTAGGGACGACCCTATAGTCGTTGGACAAGTCGGCGGCGGGACAACCTAGTCCCGGGGTGGTGGGGACGACCCTATATTCGTCGGACATGATGGTGGCGGGCCAATCTAGACCCGGGGCCGTGGGGACGACCCTATAGTCGTCGGACATGACGGTGGCGGGCCAATCTAGTCCCAGGGCCGTGGGGACGACCCTATAGTCGTCGGACATGTCGGCGGCGGGCCAACGCAGGCCCGGGGTCGAGGGGACGACCCTATAGACGTCGGACATGTCGACCGCTGGCCAACCTAGTCCCGGATTCATGGGGACGGCCCTATATTCGTCGGAATAGCCGGCGGCGGGCCAACGTAGGCCCAGGGTCGTAGGGACGACCCTATAGTCGTCGGAAAAGTCGGCGGCGGGCCAACCTAGTCCCGGGTTCGTGGGGACTACCCTATAGTCGTCGGACATGTCGGCGGCTGGGCAACTTTGGCCCGTGGTCGTGGGGACGACCCTATAGTCGTCGGACATGACGGTGCCGGGGCAATCTAGCCCCGGGGTCGTGGGGACGACCCTATAGTCGTCGGACATGTCGGCGGCTGGCCAACCTAGTCCCGGGGTGGTAGGGACGACCCTATAGTCGTCGGACAAGTCGGCGGCGGGCCAACCTAGTCCCGGGGTCGTGGGGACGACCCTATAGTCGTCGGACATGACGGTGCCGGGGCAATCTAGCCCCGGATTCGTGGGGAAGACCCTATAGTCGTCGGACATGTCGGCGGCTGGCCAACCTAGTCCCGGGGTGGTAGGGACGACCCTATAGTCGTTGGACATGTCGGCGGCGGGCCAACCTAGTCCCGGGGTGGTGGGGACGACCCTATATTCGTCGGACATGATGGTGGCGGGCCAATCTAGACCCGGGGCCGTGGGGACGACCCTATAGTCGTCGGACATGACGGTGGCGGGCCAATCTAGTCCCAGGGCCGTGGGGACGACCCTATAGTCGTCGGACATGTCGGCGGCGGGCCAACGTAGGCCCGGGGTCGTGGGGACGACCCTATAGTCGTCGGACATAATGGTGGCGGGCCAACCTAGTCCCGGGGTGGTAGGGACGACCCTATAGTCGTCGGACATGTCGGCAGCTGGCCAACCTAGTCCCGGGGTGGTAGGGACGACCCTGTTGTCGTCGGAGAAGTCGGCGGCGGGCCAACCTAGTCCCGGGGTCGTAGGGACGACCCTATAGTCGTCGGACATGACGGTGGCGGGCCAATCTAGTCCCGGGGACGTGGGGACGACCCTGTAGTCGTCGGGCAAGTCTGCGGCGGGCCAACCTAGTCCCGGGGTCGTGGGGACGACCCTATAGTCGTCGGACATGACGGTGCCGGGGCAATCTAGCCCCGGGGTCGTGGGGACGACCCTATAGTCTTCGGACAAGTCGGCGGCGGGCCAACCTAGTCCCGGGGTCGTGGGGACAACCCTATAGTCGTCGGACATGACGGTGCCGGGGCAATCTAGCCCCGGGGTCACGGGGACGACCCTAGAGTCGTCGGACATGTCGGCGGCTGGCCAACCTAGTCCCGGGGTGGTAGGGACGACCCTATAGTCGTTGGACACGTCGGCGGCGGGCCAACCTAGTCCCGGGGTAGTGGGGACGACCCTATAGTCGTCGGACATGGCGGTGGCGGGCCAACCTAGTCCCGGGCTCGTGGGGACGAGCCTATAGTCGTCGGACAAGTCGGCGGCTGGCCAACCTAGTCCCGGATTCATGGGGACGGCCCTATATTCGTCGGAATAGCCGGCGGCGGGCCAACGTAGGCCCAGGGTCGTAGGGACGACCCTATAGTCGTCGGAAAAGTCGGCGGCGGGCCAACCTAGTCCCGGGGTTGTGGGGACTACCCTATAGTCGTCGGACATGTCGGCGGCTGGGCAACTTTGGCCCGTGGTCGTGGGGACGACCCTATAGTCGTCGGACATGACGGTGCCGGGGCAATCTAGCCCCGGGGTCGTGGGGACGACCCTATAGTCGTCGGACATGTCGGCGGCTGGCCAACCTAGTCCCGGGGTGGTAGGGACGACCCTATAGTCGTCGGACAAGTCGGCGGCGGGCCAACCTAGTCCCGGGGTCGTGGGGACGACCCTATAGTCGTCGGACATGACGGTGCCGGGGCAATCTAGCCCCGGATTCGTGGGGAAGACCCTATAGTCGTCGGACATGTCGGCGGCTGGCCAACCTAGTCCCGGGGTGGTAGGGACGACCCTATAGTAGTTGGACAAGTCGGCGGCGGGACAACCTAGTCCCGGGGTGGTGGGGACGACCCTATATTCGTCGGACATGATGGTGGCGGGCCAATCTAGACCCGGGGCCGTGGGGACGACCCTATAGTCGTCGGACATGACGGTGGCGGGCCAATCTAGTCCCAGGGCCGTGGGGACGACCCTACAGTCGTCGGACATGTCGGCGGCGGGCCAACGTAGGCCCGGGGTCGAGGGGACGACCCTATAGACGTCGGACATGTCGACCGCTGGCCAACCTAGTCCCGGATTCATGGGGACGGCCCTATATTCGTCGGAATAGCCGGCGGCGGGCCAACGTAGGCCCAGGGTCGTAGGGACGACCCTATAGTCGTCGGAAAAGTCGGCGGCGGGCCAACCTAGTGCCGGGGTCGTGGGGACTACCCTATAGTCGTCGGACATGTCGGCGGCTGGGCAACTTTGGCCCGTGGTCGTGGGGACGACCCTATAGTCGTCGGACATGACGGTGCCGGGGCAATCTAGCCCCGGGGTCGTGGGGACGACCCTATAGTCGTCGGACATGTCGGCGGCTGGCCAACCTAGTCCCGGGGTGGTAGGGACGACCCTATAGTCGTCGGACAAGTCGGCGGCGGGCCAACCTAGTCCCGGGGTCGTGGGGACGACCCTATAGTCGTCGGACATGACGGCGGCGGGCCAACCTAGTCCCGGGGTGGTGGGGACGACCCTATATTCGTCGGACATGATGGTGGCGGGCCAATCTAGACCCGGGGCCGTGGGGACGACCCTATAGTCGTCGGACATGACGGTGGCGGGCCAATCTAGTCCCAGGGCCGTGGGGACGACCCTATAGTCGTCGGACATGTCGGCGGCGGGCCAACGTAGGCCCGGGGTCGTGGGGACGACCCTATAGTCGTCGGACATAATGGTGGCGGGCCAACCTAGTCCCGGGGTGGTAGGGACGACCCTATAGTCGTCGGACATGTCGGCAGCTGGCCAACCTAGTCCCGGGGTGGTAGGGACGACCCTGTTGTCGTCGGAGAAGTCGGCGGCGGGCCAACCTAGTCCCGGGGTCGTAGGGACGACCCTATAGTCGTCGGACATGACGGTGGCGGGGCAATCTAGCCCCGGGGTCGTGGGGACGACCCTATAGTCGTCGGACATGTCGGCGGCTGGCCAACCTAGTCCCGGGGTGGTAGGGACGACCCTATAGTCGTTGGACACGTCGGCGGCGGGCCAACCTAGTCCCGGGGTAGTGGGGACGAGCCTATAGTCGTCGGACAAGTCGGCGGCTGGCCAACCTAGTCCCGGGGTCGTGGGGACGACCCTATAGTCGTCGGACAAGTCGGCGGCGGGCCATACTAGTCCCGGGGTCAAGGGGACGACCCTATAGACGTCGGATAAGTCGGCGGCTGGCCAACCTAGTCCCGGGGTCGTAGGGACGACCCTATAGTCGTCGGACATGTCGGCGGCTGGCCAACCTAGTCCCGGGGTGGTAGGGACGACCCTATAGTCGTTTGACACGTCGGCGGCGGGCCAACCTAGTCCCGGGGTAGTGTGGACGACCCTATAGTCGTCGGACATGTCGGCGGCTGGCCAACCTAGTCCCGGGGTGGTAGGGACGACCCTATAGTCGTGGGACACGTCGGCGGCGGGCCAACCTGGTCCCGGGGTCGTGGAGACGACCCTATAGTCGTCGGAAATGGCGGTGGCGGGCCAATCTAGCCCCGGGGTTGTGGGGACGACCCTATAGTCGTCGGACATGTCGGCGGCTGGCCAACATAGTCCCGGGGTGGTAGGGACGACTATATAGTCGTCGGACAAGTCGGCGGCGGGCCAACCTAGTCGCGGGGTGGTGGAGACGACCCTATAGTCGTCGGACATGACGGTGGCGGGGCAATCTAGTCCTTGGGTCGTGGGGACAACCCTATAGTCGGCGGACAAGTCGGCGGCGGGCCAACCTAGTCCCGGGGTCGTGGAGACGACCCTATATTCGTCGGACATGACGGTGGCGGGGCAATCTAGTCCCGGGGTCGTGGGGACGACTCTATAGTCGTCGGCCAAGTCGGCGGCGGGCCAGCCTAGTCCCGGGGTCGTGGGGACGACCCTATAGTCGTCGGATAAGTCGGCGGCGGGCCAACCTAGTCCCGGGGTCGTGGGGACGACCCTATTGTCGTCGGACATGTCGGCGGCTGGCCAACCTAGTCGCGGGATCGTGGGGACGACCCTATAGTCGTCGGACAAGTCGGCGGCGGGCCAACCTAGTCCCGGGGTCGTGGGGACGACCCTGTAGTCGTCGGACATGACGGTGGCGGGCCAATCTAGTCCCGGGGTCGTGGGTACAACCCTATACTCGTCGGACATGACGGTGGCGGGCCAACGTACGCCCAGGGTCGTAGGGACGAACTTACAGTCGTCGGACATGACGGTGGCGGGCCAATCTAGCCCCGGGGTCGTGGGGACGACCCCATAGTCGTCGGGCATGTCGGTGCCGGGGGAATCTAGCCCCGGGGTCGTGGGGACGACCCTATAGTCTTCGGACATGTCGGCGGCTGGGCAACATTGGCCCGTGGTCGTGGGGACCACCCTATAGTCGTCGGACAAGTCGGCGGCGGGCCAATCAAGTCCCGGGCTCGTGGTGACGACGCTATAGTCGTCGGACATGACGGTGGCGGGCCAATCTAGTCCCGGGGTCGTGGAGACGACCCTATAGTCGTCGGACATGACGGCGGCGGGGCAATCTAGCCCCGGGGTCGTGGGGACGACCCTATAGTCATCGGACATGTCGGCGGCTGGGCAACATTGGCCCGTGGTCGTGGAGACGACCCTATAGTCATCGGACATGACGGTGCCGGGACAATCTAGCCCCGGGGTCGTGGGAACGACCATATATTCTTCGGACATGTCGGCGGCGGGCCAACCTAGTCCCGGGGTCGTGGGGACGACCCTATAGTCGTCGGACATGACGGTGCCGGGGCAATCTAGCCCCGGGGTCGTGGGGACGACCCTATAGTCGTCGGACATGTCGGCGGCTGGCCAACCTAGTCCCGGGGTCGTGGGGACGACCCTATAGTCGTCGGACATGATGGTGGCGGGCCAACCTAGTCCCGGGGTCGTGGGGACGACCCTATAGTCGTCGGACATGACGGTGGCGGGCCAATCTAGTCCCGGGGTCGTGGGGACGACCCTATAGTCGTCGGACATGACGGTGGCGGGCCAACCTAGTCCCGGATTCGTGGGGACGACCCTATATTCGTCGGAATAGCCGGCGGCGGGCCAACGTGGGCCCAGGGTCGTAGGGACGACCCTATAGTCGTCGGAAAAGTCGGCGGCGGGCCAACTTAGTCCCGGGGTCGTGGGGACTACCCTATAGTCGTCGGACATGTCGGCGGCTGGGCAACTTTGGCCCGTGGTCGTGGAGACGACCCTATAGTCATCGGACATGACGGTGCCGGGACAATCTAGCCCCGGGGTCGTGGGAACGACCATATATTCTTCGGACATGTCGGCGGCGGGCCAACCTAGTCCCGGGGTCGTGGGGACGACCCTATAGTCGTCGGACATGATGGTGGCGGGCCAACCTAGTCCCGGGGTGGTAGGGACGACCCTGTTGTCGTCGGAGAAGTCGGCGGCGGGCCAACCTAGTCCCGGGGTCGTGGGGACGACCCCATAGTCGTCGGGCATGTCGGTGCCGGGGGAATCTAGCCCCGGGGTCGTGGGGACGACCCTATAGTCTTCGGACATGTCGGCGGCTGGGCAACATTGGCCCGTGGTCGTGGGGACCACCCTATAGTCGTCGGACAAGTCGGCGGCGGGCCAATCAAGTCCCGGGCTCGTGGGGACGACGCTATAGTCGTCGGACATGACGGTGGCGGGCCAATCTATTCTCGGGGTCGTGGAGACGACCCTATAGTCGTCGGACATGACGGTGGCGGGCCAATCTAGTCCCAGGGCCGTGGGGACGACCCTACAGTCGTCGGACATGTCGGCGGCGGGCCAACGTAGGCCCGGGGTCGAGGGGACGACCCTATAGACGTCGGACATGTCGACCGCTGGCCAACCTAGTCCCGGATTCATGGGGACGGCCCTATATTCGTCGGAATAGCCGGCGGCGGGCCAACGTAGGCCCAGGGTCGTAGGGACGACCCTATAGTCGTCGGAAAAGTCGGCGGCGGGCCAACCTAGTGCCGGGGTCGTGGGGACTACCCTATAGTCGTCGTACATGTCGGCGGCTGGGCAACTTTGGCCCGTGGTCGTGGGGACGACCCTATAGTCGTCGGACATGACGGTGCCGGGGCAATCTAGCCCCGGGGTCGTGGGGACGACCCTATAGTCGTCGGACATGTCGGCGGCTGGCCAACCTAGTCCCGGGGTGGTAGGGACGACCCTATAGTCGTCGGACAAGTCGGCGGCGGGCCAACCTAGTCCCGGGGTCGTGGGGACGACCCTATAGTCGTCGGACATGACGGCGGCGGGCCAACCTAGTCCCGGGGTGGTGGGGACGACCCTATATTCGTCGGACATGATGGTGGCGGGCCAATCTAGACCCGGGGCCGTGGGGACGACCCTATAGTCGTCGGACATGACGGTGGCGGGCCAATCTAGTCCCAGGGCCGTGGGGACGACCCTATAGTCGTCGGACATGTCGGCGGCGGGCCAACGTAGGCCCGGGGTCGTGGGGACGACCCTATAGTCGTCGGACATAATGGTGGCGGGCCAACCTAGTCCCGGGGTGGTAGGGACGACCCTATAGTCGTCGGACATGTCGGCAGCTGGCCAACCTAGTCCCGGGGTGGTAGGGACGACCCTGTTGTCGTCGGAGAAGTCGGCGGCGGGCCAACCTAGTCCCGGGGTCGTAGGGACGACCCTATAGTCGTCGGACATGACGGTGGCGGGGCAATCTAGCCCCGGGGTCGTGGGGACGACCCTATAGTCGTCGGACATGTCGGCGGCTGGCCAACCTAGTCCCGGGGTGGTAGGGACGACCCTATAGTCGTTGGACACGTCGGCGGCGGGCCAACCTAGTCCCGGGGTAGTGGGGACGAGCCTATAGTCGTCGGACAAGTCGGCGGCTGGCCAACCTAGTCCCGGGGTCGTGGGGACGACCCTATAGTCGTCGGACAAGTCGGCGGCGGGCCATACTAGTCCCGGGGTCAAGGGGACGACCCTATAGACGTCGGATAAGTCGGCGGCTGGCCAACCTAGTCCCGGGGTCGTAGGGACGACCCTATAGTCGTCGGACATGTCGGCGGCTGGCCAACCTAGTCCCGGGGTGGTAGGGACGACCCTATAGTCGTTTGACACGTCGGCGGCGGGCCAACCTAGTCCCGGGGTAGTGTGGACGACCCTATAGTCGTCGGACATGTCGGCGGCTGGCCAACCTAGTCCCGGGGTGGTAGGGACGACCCTATAGTCGTGGGACACGTCGGCGGCGGGCCAACCTGGTCCCGGGGTCGTGGAGACGACCCTATAGTCGTCGGAAATGGCGGTGGCGGGCCAATCTAGCCCCGGGGTTGTGGGGACGACCCTATAGTCGTCGGACATGTCGGCGGCTGGCCAACATAGTCCCGGGGTGGTAGGGACGACTATATAGTCGTCGGACAAGTCGGCGGCGGGCCAACCTAGTCGCGGGGTGGTGGAGACGACCCTATAGTCGTCGGACATGACGGTGGCGGGGCAATCTAGTCCTTGGGTCGTGGGGACAACCCTATAGTCGGCGGACAAGTCGGCGGCGGGCCAACCTAGTCCCGGGGTCGTGGAGACGACCCTATATACGTCGGACATGACGGTGGCGGGGCAATCTAGTCCCGGGGTCGTGGGGACGACTCTATAGTCGTCGGCCAAGTCGGCGGCGGGCCAGCCTAGTCCCGGGGTCGTGGGGACGACCCTATAGTCGTCGGATAAGTCGGCGGCGGGCCAACCTAGTCCCGGGGTCGTGGGGACGACCCTATTGTCGTCGGACATGTCGGCGGCTGGCCAACCTAGTCGCGGGATCGTGGGGACGACCCTATAGTCGTCGGACAAGTCGGCGGCGGGCCAACCTAGTCCCGGGGTCGTGGGGACGACCCTGTAGTCGTCGGACATGACGGTGGCGGGCCAATCTAGTCCCGGGGTCGTGGGTACAACCCTATACTCGTCGGACATGACGGTGGCGGGCCAACGTACGCCCAGGGTCGTAGGGACGAACTTACAGTCGTCGGACATGACGGTGGCGGGCCAATCTAGCCCCGGGGTCGTGGGGACGACCCCATAGTCGTCGGGCATGTCGGTGCCGGGGGAATCTAGCCCCGGGGTCGTGGGGACGACCCTATAGTCTTCGGACATGTCGGCGGCTGGGCAACATTGGCCCGTGGTCGTGGGGACCACCCTATAGTCGTCGGACAAGTCGGCGGCGGGCCAATCAAGTCCCGGGCTCGTGGGGACGACGCTATAGTCGTCGGACATGACGGTGGCGGGCCAATCTAGTCCCGGGGTCGTGGAGACGACCCTATAGTCGTCGGACATGACGGCGGCGGGGCAATCTAGCCCCGGGGTCGTGGGGACGACCCTATAGTCATCGGACATGTCGGCGGCTGGGCAACATTGGCCCGTGGTCGTGGAGACGACCCTATAGTCATCGGACATGACGGTGCCGGGACAATCTAGCCCCGGGGTCGTGGGAACGACCATATATTCTTCGGACATGTCGGCGGCGGGCCAACCTAGTCCCGGGGTCGTGGGGACGACCCTATAGTCGTCGGACATGACGGTGCCGGGGCAATCTAGCCCCGGGGTCGTGGGGACGACCCTATAGTCGTCGGACATGTCGGCGGCGGGCCAACCTAGTCCCGGGGTCGTGGGGACGACCCTATAGTCGTCGGACATGACGGTGCCGGGGCAATCTAGCCCCGGGGTCGTGGGGACGACCCTATAGTCGTCGGACATGTCGGCGGCGGGCCAACCTAGTCCCGGGGTCGTGGGGACGACCCTATAATCGTCGGACATGTCGGCGGCGGGCCAACTTTGGCCCGTGGTCGTGGCGACGATCCTATAGTCGTAGGACATGTCGGTGACTGGCCAACGTAGTCCCGGGTTCGCGGGGACGACCCTATAGTCGTCGGACATGTCGGCGGCTGTCCAACTTTGGCCCGGGTCGTGGGGACGATCCTATAGTCGTCGGACAAGTCGGCGGCGGGCCGACCTAGTCCCGGGGTCCTGGGGACGACCCTATAGTCGTCGGACAAGTCGGCGGCGGGCCAACCTAGTCCCGTGGTCGTGGGGACGACCCTATACTCGTCGGACATGTCGGCGGCTGGGCAACTTTGGCCCGTGGTCGTGGGGACGACCCTATAGTCGTCGGACATGTCGGCGGCGGGCCAACCTAGTCCCGGGGTCGTGGGGACGACCCTATAGTCGTCGGACATGTCGGCGGCGGGCCAACCTAGTCCCGGGGTCGTGGGGACGACCCTATAGTCGTCGGACATGTAGGCGGCTGGCCAACTTTGGCCCGGGGCGAGGGGACGACCCAATAGTCGTCGGACATGTCGGCGGCGGCCAACCTAGTCCCGAGGTCGTGGGGACGACCCTATAGTCGTCGGACATGTCGGCGGCAGGGCAACTTTGGCCCGTGGTCTTGGGGACGACCCTATAGTCGTCGGACATGTCGGTGACTGGCCAACCTAGTCCCGGGGTCGTGGAGACGACCCTATAGTCGTCGGACAAGTCGGCGGCGGGCCAACCTAGTCCCGGGGTCGTCGGGACGACCCTATAGTCGTCGGACATGTCGGCGGCTGGCCAACTTTGGCCCGGGGCGTGTGGACGACCCTATAGTCTACGGACATGTCGGCGGCGGGCCAACCTAGTCCCGGGGTCGTGGGGACGACCCTATAATCGTCGGACATGTCGGCGGCGGGCCAACCTAGTCCCGGGGACGTGGGGACGACCCTATAGTCGTCGGACAAGTCGGCGGCGGGCCAACCTAGTCCTGGGGTCGTGGGGACGACCCTATAGTCGTCGGACATGTCGGCGGCAGGCCAACGTATGTCCAGGGTCGTAGGGACGAACCTATAGTCGTCGTACATGACGGTGGCGGGCCAATCTAGCCCCGGGGTCGTGGGGACGACCCTATAGACGTCGGACATGTCGGCGGCGGGCCAACCTAGTCCCGGGGTCGTGGTGACGACCCTATAGTCGTCGGAAAAGTCGGCGGCGGGCCAACCTAGACCCGGGGTCGTGGGGACGACCCTATAGTCGTCGGACATGTCGGCGGCAGGGCAACTTTGGCCCGTGGTCGTGGGGACGACCCTATAGTCGTCGGACATGTCGGTGACTGGCCAACGAAGTCCCGGGTTCGCGGGGACGACCCTATAGTCGTCGGACATGTCGGCGGCTGGCCAACCTAGTCCCGTGGTCGTGGGGACGACCCTATACTCGTCGGACATGTCGGCGGCTGGGCAACTTTGGCCCGTGGTCGTGGGGACGACCCTATAGTCGTCGGACATGTCGGCGGCGGGCCAACCTAGTCCCGGGGACGTGGGGACGACCCTATAGTCGTCGGACAAGTCGGCGGCGGGCCAACCTAGTCCTGGGGTCGTGGGGACGACCCTATAGTCGTCGGACATGTCGGCGGCAGGCCAACGTATGTCCAGGGTCGTAGGGATGAACCTATAGTCGTCGGACATGACGGTGGCGGGCCAATCTAGCCCCGGGGTCGTGGGGACGACCCTATAGACGTCGGACATGTCGGCGGCGGGCCAACCTAGTCCCGGGGTCGTGGGGACGACCCTATAGTCGTCGGAAAAGTCGGCGGCGGGCCAACCTAGACCCGGGGTCGTGGGGACGACCCTATAGTCGTCGGACATGTCGGCGGCAGGGCAACTTTGGCCCGTGGTCGTGGGGACGACCCCATAGTCGTAGGACAGGTCGGCGGCGGGCCAACTTTGGCCCGGGGCGTGGGGACGACCCTATTGTCTACGGACATGTCGGCGGCGGGCCAACCTAGTCCCGGGGTCGTGTGGACGACCCTATAATCGTCGGACATGTCGGCGGCGGGCCAACCTAGTCCCGGGGTCGTGGGGACGACCCTATAGTCGTCGGACAAATCGGCGGCGGGCCAACCTAGTCCCGGGGTCGTGGGGACGACCCTATAGACGTCGGACATGTCGGCGGCTGGCCAACCTAGTCCCGGGGTAGTAGGGACGACCCTATAATCGTCGGACAAGTCGGCGGCTGGCCAGCTTTGGCCCGGGGTAGTGGGGACGACCCTATAGTCGTCGGACATGTCGGCGGCTGGGCAACTTTGGCCAGTGGTCGTGGGGACGACCCTATAGTCGTCGGACATGTCGGTGGCTGGGCTACTTTGGCCCGTGGTCGTGGGAACGACCCTATAGTCGTCGGACATGTCGGTGACTGGCCAACCTAATCCCGGGGTCGTGGAGACGACCCTATAGTCGTTGGACAAGTCGGCGGCGGGCCAACCTAGTCCCGGGGTCCTGGGGACGAACCTATGGTCGTCGGACATGTCGGCGGCTGGCCAACTTTGTCCCGGGGCATGGGGACGACCCTATAGTCTGCGGACATGTCGGCGGCGGGCCAACCTAGTCCCGGGGTCGTGGGGACAACCCTATAGTCGTCGGACATGTCGGCGGCGGGCCAACCTAGTCCCGGGGTCGTGGGGACGACCCTATAGTCGTCGGACATGTCGGCGGCTGGGCAACTTTGGCCCGTGGTCGTGGGGACGACCCTATAGTCGTCGGACATGTCGGTGACTGGCCAACGTAGTCCCGGGTTCGCGGGGACGACCCTATAGTCGCCGGACATGTCGGCGGCTGTCCAACTTTGGCCCGGGTCGTGGGGACGATCCTATAGTCGTCGGACAAGTCGGCGGCGGGCCGACCTAGTCCCGGGGTCCTGGGGACGACCCTATAGTCGTCGGACAAGTCGGCGGCGGGCCAACCTAGTCCCGTGGTCGTGGGGACGACCCTATAATCGTCGGACATGTCGGCGGCGGGCCAACCTAGTCCCGGGGTCGTGGGGACGACCCTATAGTCGTCGGACAAATCGGCGGCGGGCCAACCTAGTCCCGGGGTCGTGGGGAGGACCCTATAGACGTCGGACATGTCGGCGGCTGGCCAACCTAGTCCCGGGGTTGTAGGGACGACCCTATAATCGTCGGACAAGTCGGCGGCTGGCCAGCTTTGGCCCGGGGTAGTGGGGACGACCCTATAGTCGTCGGACATGTCGGCGGCTGGGCAACTTTGGCCAGTGGTCGTGGGGACGACCCTATAGTCGTCGGACAAGTCGGTGACTGGCCAACCTAGTCCCGGGGTCGTGGAGACGACCCTATAGTCGTTGGACAAGTCGGCGGCGGGCCAACCTAGTCCCGGGGTCCTGGGGACGAACCTATGGTCGTCGGACATGTCGGCGGCTGGCCAACTTTGTCCCGGGGCATGGGGACGACCCTATAGTCTACGGACATGTCGGCGGCGGGCCAACCTAGTCCCGGGGTCGTGGGGACAACCCTATAGTCGTCGGACATGTCGGCGGCGGGCCAACCTAGTCCCGGGGTCGTGGGGACGACCCTATAGTCGTCGGACATGTCGGCGGCTGGGCAACTTTGGCCCGTGGTCGTGGGGACGACCCTATAGTCGTCGGACATGTCGGTGACTGGCCAACGTAGTCCCGGGTTCGCGGGGACGACCCTATAGTCGCCGGACATGTCGGCGGCTGTCCAACTTTGGCCCGGGTCGTGGGGACGATCCTATAGTCGTCGGACAAGTCGGCGGCGGGCCGACCTAGTCCCGGGGTCCTGGGGACGACCCTATAGTCGTCCGACAAGTCGGCGGCGGGCCAACCTAGTCCCGTGGTCGTGGGGACGACCCTATACTCGTCGGACATGTCGGCGGCTGGGCAACTTTGGCCCGTGGTCGTGGGGACGACCCTATAGTCGTCGGACATGTCGGCGGCGGGCCAACCTAGTCCCGGGGTCGTGGGGACGACCCTATAGTCGTCGGACAAGTCGGCGGCGGGCCAACCTAATCCTGGGGTCGTGGGGACGACCCTATAGTCGTCGGACATGTCCGCGGCAGGCCAACGTATGTCCAGGGTCGTAGGGACGAACCTATAGTCGTCGGACATGACGGTGGCGGGCCAATCTAGCCCCGGGGTCGTGGGGACGACCCAATAGACGTCGGACATGTCGGCGGCTGGCCAACCTAGTCCCGTGGTCGTGGAGACGACCCCATAGTCGTAGGACACGTCGGCGGCTGGCCAACTTTGGCCCGGGGCGTGGGGACGACCCTATAGTCGTCGGACATGTCGGCGGCTGGCCAACCTAGTCCCGTGGTCGTGGGGACGACCCCATAGTCGTAGGACACGTCGGCGGCGGGCCAACTTTGGCCCGGGGCGTGGGGACGACCCAATAGTCGTCGGACATGTCGGCGGCGGCCAACCTAGTCCCGAGGTCGTGGCGACGACCCTATAGTCGTCGGACATGTCGGCGGCAGGGCAACTTTGGCCCGTGGTCGTGGGGACGACCCTATAGTCGTCGGACATGTCGGCGGCAGGGCAACTTTGGCCCGTGGTCGTGGGGACGACCCTATAGTCGTCGGACATGTCGGTGACTGGCCAACGTAGTCCCGGGTTCGCGGGGACGACCCTATAGTCGTCGGACATGTCGGCGGCTGTCCAACTTTGGCCCGGGTCGTGGGGACGACCCTATAGTCGTCGGACAAGTCGGCGGCGGGCCGACCTAGTCCCGGGGTCCTGGGGACGACCCTATAGTCGTCGGACAAGTCGGCGGCGGGCCAACCTAGTCCCGTGGTCGCGAGGACGACCGTATAGTCGTCAGACATGTCGGCGGCAGGGCAACTTTGGCCCGTGGTCGTGGGGACGACCCTATAGTCGTCGGACAAGTCGGCGGCAGGCCAACCTAGTCCCGGGGTCGTGGGGACGACCGTATAGTCGCCGGACATGACGGTGGCGGGCCAATCAAGTCCCGGGGTCGTGGGGACGACCCTATAGTCGTCGGAAAAGTCGGCGGCGGGCCAACCTAGACCCGGGGTCGTGGGGACGACCCTATAGTCGTCGGACATGTCGGCGGCAGGGCAACTTTGGCCCGTGGTCGTGGGGACGACCCTATAGTCGTCGGACATGTCGGTGACTGGCCAACGTAGTCCCGGGTTCGCGGGGACGACCCTATAGTCGTCGGACATGTCGGCGGCTGGCCAACTTTGGCCCGTGGTCGTGGGAACGACCCTATAGTCGTCGGACAAGTCGGTGGCTGGCCAACGTAGTCCCGGGTTCGCGGGGACGACCCTATAGTCGTCGGACATGTCGGCGGCTGTCCAACTTTGGCCCGGGTCGTGGGGACGACCCTATAGTCGTCGGACACGTCGGCGGCGGGCCGACCTAGTCCCGGGGTCCTGGGGACGACCCTATAGTCGTCGGACATGTCGGCGGCAGGGCAACTTTGGCCCGTGGTCGTGGGGACGACCCTATAGTCGTCGGACATGTCGGTGACTGGCCAACCTAGTCCCGGGATCGTGGGGACGACCCTATAGTCGTCGGACATGTCGGCGGCAGGGCAACTTTGGCCCGTGGTCGTGGGGACGACCCTATAGTCGTCGGACATGTCGGTGACTGGCCAACCTAGTCCCGGGATCGTGGGGACGACCCTATAGTCGTCGGACAAGTCGGCGGCGGGCCAACCTAGTCCCGTGGTCGCGAGGACGACCGTATAGTCGTCAGACATGTCGGCGGCAGGGCAACTTTGGCCCGTGGTCGTGGGGACGACCCTATAGTCGTCGGACAAGTCGGCGGCAGGCCAACCTAGTCCCGGGGTCGTGGGGACGACCGTATAGTCGCCGGACATGACGGTGGCGGGCCAATCAAGTCCCGGGGTCGTGGGGACGACCCTATAGTCGTCGGAAAAGTCGGCGGCGGGCCAACCTAGACCCGGGGTCGTGGGGACGACCCTATAGTCGTCGGACATGTCGGCGGCAGGGCAACTTTGGCCCGTGGTCGTGGGGACGACCCTATAGTCGTCGGACATGTCGGTGACTGGCCAACGTAGTCCCGGGTTCGCGGGGACGACCCTATAGTCGTCGGACATGTCGGCGGCTGGCCAACTTTGGCCCGTGGTCGTGGGAACGACCCTATAGTCGTCGGACAAGTCGGTGGCTGGCCAACGTAGTCCCGGGTTCGCGGGGACGACCCTATAGTCGTCGGACATGTCGGCGGCTGTCCAACTTTGGCCCGGGTCGTGGGGACGACCCTATAGTCGTCGGACACGTCGGCGGCGGGCCGACCTAGTCCCGGGGTCCTGGGGACGACCCTATAGTCGTCGGACATGTCGGCGGCAGGGCAACTTTGGCCCGTGGTCGTGGGGACGACCCTATAGTCGTCGGACATGTCGGTGACTGGCCAACCTAGTCCCGGGATCGTGGGGACGACCCTATAGTCGTCGGACATGTCGGCGGCAGGGCAACTTTGGCCCGTGGTCGTGGGGACGACCCTATAGTCGTCGGACATGTCGGCGGCAAGGCAACTTTGGCCCGGGGCGTGGGGACGACCCTATAGTCGTCGGACATGTCGGCGGCGGGCCGACCTAGTCCCGGGGTCCTGGGGACGACCCTATAGTCGTCGGACAAGTCGGCGGCGGGCCAACCTAGTCCCGTGGTCGCGAGGACGACCGTATAGTCGTCGGACATGTCGGCGGCAGGGCAACTTTGGCCCGGGGCGTGGGGACGACCCTATAGTCGTCGGACATGTCGGCGGAGGGCCAACCTAGTCCCGGGATCGTGGGGACGACCCTATAGTCGTCGGACATGTCGGCGGCAGGGCAACTTTGGCCCGTGCTCGTGGGGACGACCCTATAGTCGTCGGACAAGTCGGCGGCGGGCCAACCTAGTCCCGGGGTCGTGGAGACGACCCTATAGTCGTCGGACATCACGGTGGCGGGCCAATCTAGTCCCGGGGTCGTGGGGACGACCCTATAGTCGTAGGACACGTCGGCGGCTGGCCAACTTTGGCCCGGGGCGTGGGGACGACCCTATAGTCGTCGGACATGTCGGCGGCTGGCCAACCTAGTCCCGTGGTCGTGGGGACGACCCCATAGTCGTAGGACACGTCGGCGGCGGGCCAACTTTGGCCCGGGGCGTGGGGACGACCCAATAGTCGTCGGACATGTCGGCGGCGGCCAACCTAGTCCCGAGGTCGTGGCGACGACCCTATAGTCGTCGGACATGTCGGCGGCAGGGCAACTTTGGCCCGTGGTCGTGGGGACGACCCTATAGTCGTCGGACATGTCGGCGGCAGGGCAACTTTGGCCCGTGGTCGTGGGGACGACCCTATAGTCGTCGGACATGTCGGTGACTGGCCAACGTAGTCCCGGGTTCGCGGGGACGACCCTATAGTCGTCGGACATGTCGGCGGCTGTCCAACTTTGGCCCGGGTCGTGGGGACGACCCTATAGTCGTCGGACAAGTCGGCGGCGGGCCGACCTAGTCCCGGGGTCCTGGGGACGACCCTATAGTCGTCGGACAAGTCGGCGGCGGGCCAACCTAGTCCCGTGGTCGCGAGGACGACCGTATAGTCGTCAGACATGTCGGCGGCAGGGCAACTTTGGCCCGTGGTCGTGGGGACGACCCTATAGTCGTCGGACAAGTCGGCGGCAGGCCAACCTAGTCCCGGGGTCGTGGGGACGACCGTATAGTCGCCGGACATGACGGTGGCGGGCCAATCAAGTCCCGGGGTCGTGGGGACGACCCTATAGTCGTCGGAAAAGTCGGCGGCGGGCCAACCTAGACCCGGGGTCGTGGGGACGACCCTATAGTCGTCGGACATGTCGGCGGCAGGGCAACTTTGGCCCGTGGTCGTGGGGACGACCCTATAGTCGTCGGACATGTCGGTGACTGGCCAACGTAGTCCCGGGTTCGCGGGGACGACCCTATAGTCGTCGGACATGTCGGCGGCTGGCCAACTTTGGCCCGTGGTCGTGGGAACGACCCTATAGTCGTCGGACAAGTCGGTGGCTGGCCAACGTAGTCCCGGGTTCGCGGGGACGACCCTATAGTCGTCGGACATGTCGGCGGCTGTCCAACTTTGGCCCGGGTCGTGGGGACGACCCTATAGTCGTCGGACACGTCGGCGGCGGGCCGACCTAGTCCCGGGGTCCTGGGGACGACCCTATAGTCGTCGGGCAAGTCGGCGGCGGGCCAACCTAGTCCCGTGGTCGCGAGGACGACCGTATAGTCGTCGGATATGTCGGCGGCAGGGCAACTTTGGCCCGGGGCGTGGGGACGACCCTATAGTCGTCGGACATGTCGGCGGAGGGCCAACCTAGTCCCGGGATCGTGGGGACGACCCTATAGTCGTCGGACATGTCGGCGGCAGGGCAACTTTGGCCCGTGGTCGTGGGGACGACCCTATAGTCGTCGGGCAAGTCGGCGGCGGGCCAACCTAGTCCCGTGGTCGCGAGGACGACCGTATAGTCGTCGGATATGTCGGCGGCTGGGCAAATTTGGCCAGTGGTCGTGGGGACGAGCCTATAGTCGTCGGACAAGTCGGCGGCGGGCCAACCTAGTCCCGGGGTCGTGGGGACGACCGTATAGTCGCCGGACATGACGGTGGCGGGCCAATCAAGTCCCGGGGTCGTGGGGACGACCCTATAGTCGTCGGACATGTCGGCGGCTGGCCAACTTTGGCCCGGGGCGTGGGGACGACCCTATAGTCGTCGGACATGTCGGCGGAGGGCCAACCTAGTCCCGGGTCCGCGGGGACGACCCTATAGTCGTCGGACATGTCGGCGGCTGGCCAACTTTGGACCGGGGCTTGGGGACGACCCTATAGTCGTCGGACATGTCGGCGGCTGGGCAACTTTGGCCAGTGGTCGTGGGGACGACCCTATAGTCGTCGGACATGTCGGTGACTGGCCAACGTAGTCCCGGGTCCGCGGGGACGACCCTATAGTCGTCGGACATGTCTGCGGCTGGCCAACTTTGGCCCGGGGCGTGGGGACGACCCTATAGTCTACGGACATGTCGGCGGCGGGCCAACCTAGTCCCGGGGTCGTGGGGACGACCCTATAATCGTCGGACATGTCGGCGGCAGGGCAACTTTGGCCCGTGGTCGTGGGGACGACCCTATAGTCGTCGGACAAGTCGGCGGCTGGGCAACTTTGGCCAGTGGTCGTGGGGACGACCCTATAGTCGTCGGACATGTCGGTGACTGGCCAACGTAGTCCCGGGTCCGCGGGGACGACCCTATAGTCGTCGGACATGTCTGCGGCTGGCCAACTTTGGCCCGGGGCGTGGGGACGACCCTATAGTCGTCGGACATGTCGGCGGAGGGCCAACCTAGTCCCGGGTCCGCGGGGACGACCCTATAGTCGTCGGACAAGTCGGCGGCGGGCCGACCTAGTCCCGGGGTCCTGGGGACGACCCTATAGTCGTCGGACAAGTCGGCGGCGGGCCAACCTAGTCCCGTGGTCGCGAGGACGACCGTATAGTCGTCGGACATGTCGGCGGCAGGGCAACTTTGGCCCGGGGCGTGGGGACGACCCTATAGTCGTCGGACATGTCGGCGGAGGGCCAACCTAGTCCCGGGATCGTGGGGACGACCCTATAGTCGTCGGACATGTCGGCGGCAGGGCAACTTTGGCCCTTGGTCGTGGGGACGACCCTATAGTCGTCGGACAATTCGGCGGCGGGCCAACCTAGTCCCGGGGTCGTGGGGACGACCGTATAGTCGCCGGACATGACGGTGGCGGGCCAATCAAGTCCCGGGGTCGTGGGGACGACCCTATAGTCGTCGGACATGTCGGCGGCTGGCCAACTTTGGACCGGGGCTTGGGGACGACCCTATAGTCGTCGGACATGTCGGCGGCTGGGCAACTTTGGCCAGTGGTCGTGGGGACGACCCTATAGTCGTCGGACATGTCGGTGACTGGCCAACGTAGTCCCGGGTCCGCGGGGACGACCCTATAGTCGTCGGACATGTCTGCGGCTGGCCAACTTTGGCCCGGGGCGTGGGGACGACCCTATAGTCTACGGACATGTCGGCGGCGGGCCAACCTAGTCCCGGGGTCGTGGGGACGACCCTATAATCGTCGGACATGTCGGCGGCGGGCCAACCTAGTCCCGGGGTCGTGGGGACGACCCTATAGTCGTCGGACAAGTCGGCGGCGGGCCAACCTAGTCCTGGGGACGTGGGGACGACCCTATAGTCGTCGGACATGTCGGCGGCGGGCCAACCTAGTCCCGGGGTCGTGGGGACGACCCTATAATCGTCGGACATGTCGGCGGCGGGCCAACCTAGTCCCGGGGTCGTGGGGACGACCCTATAGTCGTCGGACAAGTCGGCGGCGGGTCAACCTAGTCCTGGGGACGTGGGGACGACCCTATAGTCGTCGGACATGTCGGCGGCAGGCCAACGTATGCCCAGGGTCGTAGGGACGAACCTATAGTCGTCGGACATGTCGGCGGAGGGCCAACCTAGTCCCGGGATCGTGGGGACGACCCTATAGTCGTCGGACATGTCGGCGGCAGGGCAACGGTGGCCCGTGGTCGTGGGGACGACCCTATAGTCGTCGGACAAGTCGGCGGTGGGCCAACCTAGTCCCGGGGTCGTGGAGACGACCCTATAGTCGTCGGACATCACGGTGGCGGGCCAATCTAGTCCCGGGGTCGTGGGGACGACCCTATAATCGTCGGACATGTCGGCGGCGGGCCAACCTAGTCCCGGGGTCGTGGGGACGACCCTATAGTCGTCGGAAGTCGTCGGCGGCGGGCCAACCTAGTCCTGGGGACGTGGGGACGACCCTATAGTCGTCGGACATGTCGGCGGCAGGCCAACGTATGCCCAGGGTCGTAGGGACGAACCTATAGTCGTCGGACATGACGGTGGCGGGCCAATCTAGCCCCGGGGTCGTGGGGACGACCCTATAGACGTCGGACATGTCGCGGCGGGCCAACCTAGTCCCGGGGTCGTGGGGACGACCCTATAGTCGTCGGAAAAGTCGGCGGCGGGCCAACCTAGACCCGGGGTCGTGGGGACGACCCTATAGTCGTCGGACATGTCGGCGGCTGGGCAACTTTGGCCAGTGGTCGTGGGGACGACCCTATAGTCGTCGGACATGTCGGCGGCAGGGCAACTTTGGCCCGTGGTCGTGGGGACGACCCTATAGTCGTCGGACATGTCGGTGACTGGCCAACGTAGTCCCGGGTTCGCGGGGACGACCCTATAGTCGTCGGACATGTCGGCGGCTGTCCAACTTTGGCCCGGGTCGTGGGGACGACCCTATAGTCGTCGGACAAGTCGGCGGCGGGCCGACCTAGTCCCGGGGTCCTGGGGACGACCCTATAGTCGTCGGACAAGTCGGCGGCGGGACAACCTAGTCCCGTGGTCGCGAGGACGACCGTATAGTCGTCGGACATGTCGGCGGCAGGGCAACTTTGGCCCGGGGCGTGGGGACGACCCTATAGTCGTCGGACATGTCGGCGGAGGGCCAACCTAGTCCCGGGATCGTGGGGACGACCCTATAGTCGTCGGACATGTCGGCGGCAGGGCAACTTTGGCCCGTGGTCGTGGGGACGACCCTATAGTCGTCGGACAAGTCGGCGGCGGGCCAACCTAGTCCCGGGGTCGTGGAGACGACCCTATAGTCGTCGGACATCACAGTGGCGGGCCAATCTAGTCCCGGGGTCGTGGGGACGACCCTATAGTCGTCGGACAAGTCTGCGGCTGGGCAACTTTGGCCAGTGGTCGTGGGGACGACCCTATAGTCGTCGGACATGTCGGCGGCAGGGCAACTTTGGCCCGGGGCGTGGGGACGACCCTATAGTCGTCGGACAAGTCGGCGGCGGGCCAACCTAGTCCCGTGGTCGCGAGGACGACCGTATAGTCGTCGGACATGTCGGCGGCAGGGCAACTTTGGCCCGGGGCGTGGGGACGACCTATATTCGTCGGACATGTCGGCGGAGGGCCAACCTAGTCCCGGGATCGTGGGGACGACCCTATAGTCGTCGGACATGTCGGCGGCAGGGCAACTTTGGCCCGTGGTCGTGGGGACGACCCTATAGTCGTCGGACATGTCGGCGGCAGGGCAACTTTGGCCCGGGGCGTGGGGACGACCCTATAGTCGTCGGACATGTCGGCGGCGGGCCGACCTAGTCCCGGGGTCCTGGGGACGACCCTATAGTCGTCGGACAAGTCGGCGGCGGGCCAACCTAGTCCCGTGGTCGCGAGGACGACCGTATAGTCGTCGGACATGTCGGCGGCAGGGCAACTTTGGCCCGGGGCGTGGGGACGACCCTATAGTCGTCGGACATGTCGGCGGAGGGCCAACCTAGTTCCGGGATCGTGGGGACGACCCTATAGTCGTCGGACATGTCGGCGGCAGGGCAACTTTGGCCCGTGGTCGTGGGGACGACCCTATAGTCGTCGGACAAGTCGGCGGCGGGCCAACCTAGTCCCGGGGTCGTGGAGACGACCCTATAGTCGTCGGACATCACGGTGGCGGGCCAATCTAGTCCCGGGGTCGTGGGGACGACCCTATAGTCGTCGGACAAGTCTGCGGCTGGGCAACTTTGGCCAGTAGTCGTGGGGACGACCCTATAGTCGTCGGACATGACGGCGGCTGACCAACCTAGACCCGGGGTGGTGGGGACGACCCTATAGTCGTCGGACATGTCGGCGGCTGGCCAACCTAGTCCCGTGGTCGTGGGGACGACCCCATAGTCGTAGGACACGTCGGCGGCTGGCCAACTTTGGCCCGGGGCGTGGGGACGACCGTATAGTCGTCGGACATGTCGGCGGCTGGCCAACCTAGTCCCGTGGTCGTGGGGACGACCCCATAGTCGTAGGACACGTCGGCGGCGGGCCAACTTTGGCCCGGGGCGTGGGGACGACCCAATAGTCGTCGGACATGTCGGCGGCGGCCAACCTAGTCCCGAGGTCGTGGCGACGACCCTATAGTCGTCGGACATGTCGGCGGCAGGGCAACTTTGGCCCGTGGTCGTGGGGACGACCCTATAGTCGTCGGACATGTCGGCGGCAGGGCAACTTTGGCCCGTGGTCGTGGGGACGACCCTATAGTCGTCGGACATGTCGGTGACTGGCCAACGTAGTCCCGGGTTCGCGGGGACGACCCTATAGTCGTCGGACATGTCGGCGGCTGTCCAACTTTGGCCCGGGTCGTGGGGACGACCCTATAGTCGTCGGACAAGTCGGCGGCGGGCCGACCTAGTCCCGGGGTCCTGGGGACGACCCTATAGTCGTCGGACAAGTCGGCGGCGGGCCAACCTAGTCCCGTGGTCGCGAGGACGACCGTATAGTCGTCAGACATGTCGGCGGCAGGGCAACTTTGGCCCGTGGTCGTGGGGACGACCCTATAGTCGTCGGACAAGTCGGCGGCAGGCCAACCTAGTCCCGGGGTCGTGGGGACGACCGTATAGTCGCCGGACATGACGGTGGCGGGCCAATCAAGTCCCGGGGTCGCGGGGACGACCCTATAGTCGTCGGACATGTCGGCGGCTGTCCAACTTTGGCCCGGGTCGTGGGGACGACCCTATAGTCGTCGGACACGTCGGCGGCGGGCCGACCTAGTCCCGGGGTCCTGGGGACGACCCTATAGTCGTCGGACATGTCGGCGGCAGGGCAACTTTGGCCCGTGGTCGTGGGGACGACCCTATAGTCGTCGGACAAGTCGGCGGCGGGCCAACCTAGTCCCGGGGTCGTGGAGACGACCCTATAGTCGTCGGACATCACGGTGGCGGGCCAATCTAGTCCCGGGGTCGTGGGGACGACCCTATAGTCGTCGGACATGTCTGCGGCTGGGCAAATTTGGCCAGTGGTCGTGGGGATGACCCTATAGTCGTCGGACAAGTCGGCGGCGGGTCAACCTAGTCCCGGGGTCGGGGGACGACCGTATAGTCGCCGGACATGACGGTGGCGGGCCAATCAAGTCCCGGGGTCGTGGGGACGACCCTATAGTCGTCGGACATGTCGGCGGCTGGCCAACTTTGGCCCGGGGCGTGGGGACGACCCTATAGTCGTCGGACATGTCGGCGGAGGGCCAACCTAGTCCCGGGTCCGCGGGGACGACCCTATAGTCGTCGGACATGTCGGCGGCTGGCCAACTTTGGACCGGGGCTTGGGGACGACCCTATAGTCGTCGGACATGTCGGCGGCTGGGCAACTTTGGCCAGTGGTCGTGGGGACGACCCTATAGTCGTCGGACATGTCGGTGACTGGCCAACGTAGTCCCGGGTCCGCGGGGACGACCCTATAGTCGTCGGACATGTCTGCGGCTGGCCAACTTTGGCCCGGGGCGTGGGGACGACCCTATAGTCTACGGACATGTCGGCGGCGGGCCAACCTAGTCCCGGGGTCGTGGGGACGACCCTATAATCATCGGACATGTCGGCGGCAGGGCAACTTTGGCCCGTGGTCGTGGGGACGACCCTATAGTCGTCGGACAAGTCGGCGGCTGGGCAACTTTGGCCAGTGGTCGTGGGGACGACCCTATAGTCGTCGGACATGTCGGTGACTGGCCAACGTAGTCCCGGGTCCGCGGGGACGACCCTATAGTCGTCGGACATGTCTGCGGCTGGCCAACTTTGGCCCGGGGCGTGGGGACGACCCTATAGTCGTCGGACATGTCGGCGGAGGGCCAACCTAGTCCCGGGTCCGCGGGGACGACCCTATAGTCGTCGGACAAGTCGGCGGCGGGCCGACCTAGTCCCGGGGTCCTGGGGACGACCCTATAGTCGTCGGACAAGTCGGCGGCGGGCCAACCTAGTCCCGTGGTCGCGAGGACGACCGTATAGTCGTCGGACATGTCGGCGGCACGGCAACTTTGGCCCGGGGCGTGGGGACGACCCTATAGTCGTCGGACATGTCGGCGGAGGGCCAACCTAGTCCCGGGATCGTGGGGACGACCCTATAGTCGTCGGACATGTCGGCGGCAGGGCAACTTTGGCCCTTGGTCGTGGGGACGACCCTATAGTCGTCGGACAATTCGGCGGCGGGCCAACCTAGTCCCGGGGTCGTGGGGACGACCGTATAGTCGCCGGACATGACGGTGGCGGGCCAATCTAGCCCCGGGGTCGTGGGGACGACCCTATAGACGTCGGACATGTCGCGGCGGGCCAACCTAGTCCCGGGGTCGTGGGGACGACCCTATAGTCGTCGGAAAAGTCGGCGGCGGGCCAACCTAGACCCGGGGTCGTGGGGACGACCCTATAGTCGTCGGACATGTCGGCGGCTGGGCAACTTTGGCCAGTGGTCGTGGGGACGACCCTATAGTCGTCGGACATGTCGGCGGCAGGGCAACTTTGGCCCGGGGCGTGGGGACGACCCTATAGTCGTCGGACAAGTCGGCGGCGGGCCAACCTAGTCCCGTGGTCGCGAGGACGACCGTATAGTCGTCGGACATGTCGGCGGCAGGGCAACCTTGGCCCGGGGCGTGGGGACGACCCTATAGTCGTCGGACATGTCGGCGGAGGGCCAACCTAGTCCCGGGATCGTGGGGACGACCCTATAGTCGTCGGACATGTCGGCGGCAGGGCAACTTTGGCCCGTGGTCGTGGGGACGACCCTATAGTCGTCGGACATGTCGGCGGCAGGGCAACTTTGGCCCGGGGCGTGGGGACGACCCTATAGTCGTCGGACATGTAGGCGGCGGGCCGACCTAGTCCCGGGGTCCTGGGGACGACCCTATAGTCGTCGGACAAGTCGGCGGCGGGCCAACCTAGTCCCGTGGTCGCGAGGACGACCGTATAGTCGTCGGACATGTCGGCGGCAGGGCAACTTTGGCCCGGGGCGTGGGGACGACCCTATAGTCGTCGGACATGTCGGCGGAGGGCCAACCTAGTCCCGGGATCGTGGGGACGACCCTATAGTCGTCGGACATGTCGGCGGCAGGGCAACTTTGGCCCGTGGTCGTGGGGACGACCCTGTAGTCGTCGGACAAGTCGGCGGCGGGCCAACCTAGTCCCGGGGTCGTGGAGACGACCCTATAGTCGTCGGACATCACGGTGGCGGGCCAATCTAGTCCCGGGGTCGTGGGGACGACCCTATAGTCGTCGGACAAGTCTGCGGCTGGGCAACTTTGGCCAGTGGTCGTGGGGACGACCCTATAGTCGTCGGACATGACGGCGGCTGACCAACCTAGACCCGGGGTGGTGGGGACGACCCTATAGTCGTCGGACATGTCGGCGGATGGCCAACCTAGTCCCGTGGTCGTGGGGACGACCCCATAGTCGTAGGACACGTCGGCGGCTGGCCAACTTTGGCCCGGGGCGTGGGGACGACCCTATAGTCGTCGGACATGTCGGCGGCTGGCCAACCTAGTCCCGTGGTCGTGGGGACGACCCCATAGTCGTAGGACACGTCGGCGGCGGGCCAACTTTGGCCCGGGGCGTGGGGACGACCCAATAGTCGTCGGACATGTCGGCGGCGGCCAACCTAGTCCCGAGGTCGTGGCGACGACCCTATAGTCGTCGGACATGTCGGCGGCAGGGCAACTTTGGCCCGTGGTCGTGGGGACGACCCTATAGTCGTCGGACATGTCGGCGGCAGGGCAACTTTGGCCCGTGGTCGTGGGGACGACCCTATAGTCGTCGGACAAGTCGGCGGCGGGCCGACCTAGTCCCGGGGTCCTGGGGACGACCCTATAGTCGTCGGACAAGTCGGCGGCGGGCCAACCTAGTCCCGTGGTCGCGAGGACGACCGTATAGTCGTCAGACATGTCTGCGGCAGGGCAACTTTGGCCCGTGGTCGTGGGGACGACCCTATAGTCGTCGGACAAGTCGGCGGCAGGCCAACCTAGTCCCGGGGTCGTGGGGACGACCGTATAGTCGCCGGACATGACGGTGGCGGGCCAATCAAGTCCCGGGGTCGTGGGGACGACCCTATAGTCGTCGGAAAAGTCGGCGGCGGGCCAACCTAGACCCGGGGTCGTGGGGACGACCCTATAGTCGTCGGACATGTCGGCGGCAGGGCAACTTTGGCCCGTGGTCGTGGGGACGACCCTATAGTCGTCGGACATGACGGCGGCTGACCAACCTAGACCCGGGGTGGTGGGGACGACCCTATAGTCGTCGGACATGTCGGCGGATGGCCAACCTAGTCCCGTGGTCGTGGGGACGACCCCATAGTCGTAGGACACGTCGGCGGCTGGCCAACTTTGGCCCGGGGCGTGGGGACGACCCTATAGTCGTCGGACATGTCGGCGGCTGGCCAACTTTGGCCCGTGGTCGTGGGAACGACCCTATAGTCGTCGGACAAGTCGGTGGCTGGCCAACGTAGTCCCGGGTTCGCGGGGACGACCCTATAGTCGTCGGACATGTCGGCGGCTGTCCAACTTTGGCCCGGGTCGTGGGGACGACCCTATAGTCGTCGGACAAGTCGACGGCGGGCCGACCTAGTCCCGGGGTCCTGGGGACGACCCTATAGTCGTCGGACAAGTCGGCGGCGGGCCGACCTAGTCCCGGGGTCCTGGGGACGACCCTATAGTCGTCGGACAAGTCGGCGGCGGGCCAACCTAGTCCCGTGGTCGCGAGGACGACCGTATAGTCGTCGGACATGTCGGCGGCAGGGCAACTTTGGCCCGGGGCGTGGGGACGACCCTATAGTCGTCGGACATGTCGGCGGAGGACCAACCTAGTCCCGGGATCGTGGGGACGACCCTATAGTCGTCGGACAAGTCGGCGGCGGGCCAACCTAGTCCCGTGGTCGCGAGGACGACCGTATAGTCGTCAGACATGTCGGCGGCAGGGCAACTTTGGCCCGTGGTCGTGGGGACGACCCTATAGTCGTCGGACAAGTCGGCGGCAGGCCAACCTAGTCCCGGGGTCGTGGGGACGACCGTATAGTCGCCGGACATGACGGTGGCGGGCCAATCAAGTCCCGGGGTCGTGGGGACGACCCTATAGTCGTCGGACACGTCGGCGGCGGGCCGACCTAGTCCCGGGGTCCTGGGGACGACCCTATAGTCGTCGAACAAGTCGGCGGCGGGCCAACCTAGTCCCGTGGTCGCGAGGACGACCGTATAGTCGTCGGACATGTCGGCGGCAGGGCAACTTTGGCCCGGGGCGTGGGGACGACCCTATAGTCGTCGGACATGTCGGCGGAGGGCCAACCTAGTCCCGGGATCGTGGGGACGACCCTATAGTCGTCGGACATGTCGGCGGCAGGGCAACTTTGGCCCGTGGTCGTGGGGACGACCCTATAGTCGTCGGACAAGTCGGCGGCGGGCCAACCTAGTCCCGGGGTCGTGGAGACGACCCTATAGTCGTCGGACATCACGGTGGCGGGCCAATCTAGTCCCGGGGTCGTGGGGACGACCCTATAGTCGTCGGACATGTCTGCGGCTGGGCAAATTTGGCCAGTTGTCGTGGGGACGACCCTATAGTCGTCGGACAAGTCGGCGGCGGGCCAACCTAGTCCCGGGGTCGTGGGGACGACCGTATAGTCGCCGGACATGACGGTGGCGGGCCAATCAAGTCCCGGGGTCGTGGGGACGACCCTATAGTCGTCGGACATGTCGGCGGCTGGCCAACTTTGGCCCGGGGCGTGGGGACGACCCTATAGTCGTCGGACATGTCGGCGGAGGGCCAACCTAGTCCCGGGTCCGCGGGGACGACCCTATAGTCGTCGGACATGTCGGCGGCTGGCCAACTTTGGACCGGGGCTTGGGGACGACCCTATAGTCGTCGGACATGTCGGCGGCTGGGCAACTTTGGCCAGTGGTCGTGGGGACGACCCTATAGTCGTCGGACATGTCGGTGACTGGCCAACGTAGTCCCGGGTCCGCGGGGACGACCCTATAGTCGTCGGACATGTCTGCGGCTGGCCAACTTTGGCCCGGGGCGTGGGGACGACCCTATAGTCTACGGACATGTCGGCGGCGGGCCAACCTAGTCCCGGGGTCGTGGGGACGACCCTATAATCGTCGGACATGTCGGCGGCAGGGCAACTTTGGCCCGTGGTCGTGGGGACGACCCTATAGTCGTCGGACAAGTCGGCGGCTGGGCAACTTTGGCCAGTGGTCGTGGGGACGACCCTATAGTCGTCGGACATGTCGGTGACTGGCCAACGTAGTCCCGGGTCCGCGGGGACGACCCTATAGTCGTCGGACATGTCTGCGGCTGGCCAACTTTGGCCCGGGGCGTGGGGACGACCCTATAGTCGTCGGACATGTCGGCGGAGGGCCAACCTAGTCCCGGGTCCGCGGGGACGACCCTATAGTCGTCGGACAAGTCGGCGGCGGGCCGACCTAGTCCCGGGGTCCTGGGGACGACCCTATAGTCGTCGGACAAGTCGGCGGCGGGCCAACCTAGTCCCGTGGTCGCGAGGACGACCGTATAGTCGTCGGACATGTCGGCGGCAGGGCAACTTTGGCCCGGGGCGTGGGGACGACCCTATAGTCGTCGGACATGTCGGCGGAGGGCCAACCTAGTCCCGGGATCGTGGGGACGACCCTATAGTCGTCGGACATGTCGGCGGCAGGGCAACTTTGGCCCTTGGTCGTGGGGACGACCCTATAGTCGTCGGACAATTCGGCGGCGGGCCAACCTAGTCCCGGGGTCGTGGGGACGACCGTATAGACGTCGGACATGTCGCGGCGGGCCAACCTAGTCCCGGGGTCGTGGGGACGACCCTATAGTCGTCGGAAAAGTCGGCGGCGGGCCAACCTAGACCCGGGGTCGTGGGGACGACCCTATAGTCGTCGGACATGTCGGCGGCTGGGCAACTTTGGCCAGTGGTCGTGGGGACGACCCTATAGTCGTCGGACATGTCGGCGGCAGGGCAACTTTGGCCCGGGGCGTGGGGACGACCCTATAGTCGTCGGACAAGTCGGCGGCGGGCCAACCTAGTCCCGTGGTCGCGAGGACGACCGTATAGTCGTCGGACATGTCGGCGGCAGGGCAACTTTGGCCCGGGGCGTGGGGACGACCCTATAGTCGTCGGACATGTCGGCGGAGGGCCAACCTAGTCCCGGGATCGTGGGGACGACCCTATAGTCGTCGGACATGTCGGCGGCAGGGCAACTTTGGCCCGTGGTCGTGGGGACGACCCTATAGTCGTCGGACATGTCGGCGGCAGGGCAACTTTGGCCCGGGGCGTGGGGACGACCCTATAGTCGTCGGACATGTAGGCGGCGGGCCGACCTAGTCGCGGGGTCCTGGGGACGACCCTATAGTCGTCGGACAAGTCGGCGGCGGGCCAACCTAGTCCCGTGGTCGCGAGGACGACCGTATAGTCGTCGGACATGTCGGCGGCAGGGCAACTTTGGCCCGGGGCGTGGGGACGACCCTATAGTCGTCGGACATGTCGGCGGCTGGCCAACCTAGTCCCGTGGTCGTGGGGACGACCCCATAGTCGTAGGACACGTCGGCGGCTGGCCAACTTTGGCCCGGGGCGTGGGGACGACCCTATAGTCGTCGGACATGTCGGCGGCTGGCCAACCTAGTCCCGTGGTCGTGGGGACGACCCCATAGTCGTAGGACACGTCGGCGGCGGGCCAACTTTGGCCCGGGGCGTGGGGACGACCCAATAGTCGTCGGACATGTCGGCGGCGGCCAACCTAGTCCCGAGGTCGTGGCGACGACCCTATAGTCGTCGGACATGTCGGCGGCAGGGCAACTTTGGCCCGTGGTCGTGGGGACGACCCTATAGTCGTCGGACATGTCGGCGGCAGGGCAACTTTGGCCCGTGGTCGTGGGGACGACCCTATAGTCGTCGGACAAGTCGGCGGCGGGCCGACCTAGTCCCGGGGTCCTGGGGACGACCCTATAGTCGTCGGACAAGTCGGCGGCGGGCCAACCTAGTCCCGTGGTCGCGAGGACGACCGTATAGTCGTCAGACATGTCTGCGGCAGGGCAACTTTGGCCCGTGGTCGTGGGGACGACCCTATAGTCGTCGGACAAGTCGGCGGCAGGCCAACCTAGTCCCGGGGTCGTGGGGACGACCGTATAGTCGCCGGACATGACGGTGGCGGGCCAATCAAGTCCCGGGGTCGTGGGGACGACCCTATAGTCGTCGGAAAAGTCGGCGGCGGGCCAACCTAGACCCGGGGTCGTGGGGACGACCCTATAGTCGTCGGACATGTCGGCGGCAGGGCAACTTTGGCCCGTGGTCGTGGGGACGACCCTATAGTCGTCGGACATGACGGCGGCTGACCAACCTAGACCCGGGGTGGTGGGGACGACCCTATAGTCGTCGGACATGTCGGCGGATGGCCAACCTAGTCCCGTGGTCGTGGGGACGACCCCATAGTCGTAGGACACGTCGGCGGCTGGCCAACTTTGGCCCGGGGCGTGGGGACGACCCTATAGTCGTCGGACATGTCGGCGGCTGGCCAACTTTGGCCCGTGGTCGTGGGAACGACCCTATAGTCGTCGGACAAGTCGGTGGCTGGCCAACGTAGTCCCGGGTTCGCGGGGACGACCCTATAGTCGTCGGACATGTCGGCGGCTGTCCAACTTTGGCCCGGGTCGTGGGGACGACCCTATAGTCGTCGGACAAGTCGACGGCGGGCCGACCTAGTCCCGGGGTCCTGGGGACGACCCTATAGTCGTCGGACAAGTCGGCGGCGGGCCGACCTAGTCCCGGGGTCCTGGGGACGACCCTATAGTCGTCGGACAAGTCGGCGGCGGGCCAACCTAGTCCCGTGGTCGCGAGGACGACCGTATAGTCGTCGGACATGTCGGCGGCAGGGCAACTTTGGCCCGGGGCGTGGGGACGACCCTATAGTCGTCGGACATGTCGGCGGAGGACCAACCTAGTCCCGGGATCGTGGGGACGACCCTATAGTCGTCGGACAAGTCGGCGGCGGGCCAACCTAGTCCCGTGGTCGCGAGGACGACCGTATAGTCGTCAGACATGTCGGCGGCAGGGCAACTTTGGCCCGTGGTCGTGGGGACGACCCTATAGTCGTCGGACAAGTCGGCGGCAGGCCAACCTAGTCCCGGGGTCGTGGGGACGACCGTATAGTCGCCGGACATGACGGTGGCGGGCCAATCAAGTCCCGGGGTCGTGGGGACGACCCTATAGTCGTCGGACACGTCGGCGGCGGGCCGACCTAGTCCCGGGGTCCTGGGGACGACCCTATAGTCGTCGAACAAGTCGGCGGCGGGCCAACCTAGTCCCGTGGTCGCGAGGACGACCGTATAGTCGTCGGACATGTCGGCGGCAGGGCAACTTTGGCCCGGGGCGTGGGGACGACCCTATAGTCGTCGGACATGTCGGCGGAGGGCCAACCTAGTCCCGGGATCGTGGGGACGACCCTATAGTCGTCGGACATGTCGGCGGCAGGGCAACTTTGGCCCGTGGTCGTGGGGACGACCCTATAGTCGTCGGACAAGTCGGCGGCGGGCCAACCTAGTCCCGGGGTCGTGGAGACGACCCTATAGTCGTCGGACATCACGGTGGCGGGCCAATCTAGTCCCGGGGTCGTGGGGACGACCCTATAGTCGTCGGACATGTCTGCGGCTGGGCAAATTTGGCCAGTGGTCGTGGGGACGACCCTATAGTCGTCGGACAAGTCGGCGGCGGGCCAACCTAGTCCCGGGGTCGTGGGGACGACCGTATAGTCGCCGGACATGACGGTGGCGGGCCAATCAAGTCCCGGGGTCGTGGGGACGACCCTATAGTCGTCGGACATGTCGGCGGCTGGCCAACTTTGGCCCGGGGCGTGGGGACGACCCTATAGTCGTCGGACATGTCGGCGGAGGGCCAACCTAGTCCCGGGTCCGCGGGGACGACCCTATAGTCGTCGGACATGTCGGCGGCTGGCCAACTTTGGACCGGGGCTTGGGGACGACCCTATAGTCGTCGGACATGTCGGCGGCTGGGCAACTTTGGCCAGTGGTCGTGGGGACGACCCTATAGTCGTCGGACATGTCGGTGACTGGCCAACGTAGTCCCGGGTCCGCGGGGACGACCCTATAGTCGTCGGACATGTCTGCGGCTGGCCAACTTTGGCCCGGGGCGTGGGGACGACCCTATAGTCTACGGACATGTCGGCGGCGGGCCAACCTAGTCCCGGGGTCGTGGGGACGACCCTATAATCGTCGGACATGTCGGCGGCAGGGCAACTTTGGCCCGTGGTCGTGGGGACGACCCTATAGTCGTCGGACAAGTCGGCGGCTGGGCAACTTTGGCCAGTGGTCGTGGGGACGACCCTATAGTCGTCGGACATGTCGGTGACTGGCCAACGTAGTCCCGGGTCCGCGGGGACGACCCTATAGTCGTCGGACATGTCTGCGGCTGGCCAACTTTGGCCCGGGGCGTGGGGACGACCCTATAGTCGTCGGACATGTCGGCGGAGGGCCAACCTAGTCCCGGGTCCGCGGGGACGACCCTATAGTCGTCGGACAAGTCGGCGGCGGGCCGACCTAGTCCCGGGGTCCTGGGGACGACCCTATAGTCGTCGGACAAGTCGGCGGCGGGCCAACCTAGTCCCGTGGTCGCGAGGACGACCGTATAGTCGTCGGACATGTCGGCGGCAGGGCAACTTTGGCCCGGGGCGTGGGGACGACCCTATAGTCGTCGGACATGTCGGCGGAGGGCCAACCTAGTCCCGGGATCGTGGGGACGACCCTATAGTCGTCGGACATGTCGGCGGCAGGGCAACTTTGGCCCTTGGTCGTGGGGACGACCCTATAGTCGTCGGACAATTCGGCGGCGGGCCAACCTAGTCCCGGGGTCGTGGGGACGACCGTATAGTCGCCGGACATGACGGTGGCGGGCCAATCTAGCCCCGGGGTCGTGGGGACGACCCTATAGACGTCGGACATGTCGCGGCGGGCCAACCTAGTCCCGGGGTCGTGGGGACGACCCTATAGTCGTCGGAAAAGTCGGCGGCGGGCCAACCTAGACCCGGGGTCGTGGGGACGACCCTATAGTCGTCGGACATGTCGGCGGCTGGGCAACTTTGGCCAGTGGTCGTGGGGACGACCCTATAGTCGTCGGACATGTCGGCGGCAGGGCAACTTTGGCCCGGGGCGTGGGGACGACCCTATAGTCGTCGGACAAGTCAGCGGCGGGCCAACCTAGTCCCGTGGTCGCGAGGACGACCGTATAGTCGTCGGACATGTCGGCGGCAGGGCAACTTTGGCCCGGGGCGTGGGGACGACCCTATAGTCGTCGGACATGTCGGCGGAGGGCCAACCTAGTCCCGGGATCGTGGGGACGACCCTATAGTCGTCGGACATGTCGGCGGCAGGGCAACTTTGGCCCGTGGTCGTGAGGACGACCCTATAGTCGTCGGACATGTCGGCGGCAGGGCAACTTTGGCCCGGGGCGTGGGGACGACCCTATAGTCGTCGGACATGTAGGCGGCGGGCCGACCTAGTCGCGGGGTCCTGGGGACGACCCTATAGTCGTCGGACAAGTCGGCGGCGGGCCAACCTAGTCCCGTGGTCGCGAGGACGACCGTATAGTCGTCGGACATGTCGGCGGCAGGGCAACTTTGGCCCGGGGCGTGGGGACGACCCTATAGTCGTCGGACATGTCGGCGGCTGGCCAACCTAGTCCCGTGGTCGTGGGGACGACCCCATAGTCGTAGGACACGTCGGCGGCTGGCCAACTTTGGCCCGGGGCGTGGGGACGACCCTATAGTCGTCGGACATGTCGGCGGCTGGCCAACCTAGTCCCGTGGTCGTGGGGACGACCCCATAGTCGTAGGACACGTCGGCGGCGGGCCAACTTTGGCCCGGGGCGTGGGGACGACCCAATAGTCGTCGGACATGTCGGCGGCGGCCAACCTAGTCCCGAGGTCGTGGCGACGACCCTATAGTCGTCGGACATGTCGGCGGCAGGGCAACTTTGGCCCGTGGTCGTGGGGACGACCCTATAGTCGTCGGACATGTCGGCGGCAGGGCAACTTTGGCCCGTGGTCGTGGGGACGACCCTATAGTCGTCGGACAAGTCGGCGGCGGGCCGACCTAGTCCCGGGGTCCTGGGGACGACCCTATAGTCGTCGGACAAGTCGGCGGCGGGCCAACCTAGTCCCGTGGTCGCGAGGACGACCGTATAGTCGTCAGACATGTCTGCGGCAGGGCAACTTTGGCCCGTGGTCGTGGGGACGACCCTATAGTCGTCGGACAAGTCGGCGGCAGGCCAACCTAGTCCCGGGGTCGTGGGGACGACCGTATAGTCGCCGGACATGACGGTGGCGGGCCAATCAAGTCCCGGGGTCGTGGGGACGACCCTATAGTCGTCGGAAAAGTCGGCGGCGGGCCAACCTAGACCCGGGGTCGTGGGGACGACCCTATAGTCGTCGGACATGTCGGCGGCAGGGCAACTTTGGCCCGTGGTCGTGGGGACGACCCTATAGTCGTCGGACATGTCGGTGACTGGCCAACGTAGTCCCGGGTTCGCGGGGACGACCCTATAGTCGTCGGACATGTCGGCGGCTGGCCAACTTTGGCCCGTGGTCGTGGGAACGACCCTATAGTCGTCGGACAAGTCGGTGGCTGGCCAACGTAGTCCCGGGTTCGCGGGGACGACCCTATAGTCGTCGGACATGTCGGCGGCTGTCCAACTTTGGCCCGGGTCGTGGGGACGACCCTATAGTCGTCGGACAAGTCGACGGCGGGCCGACCTAGTCCCGGGGTCCTGGGGACGACCCTATAGTCGTCGGACAAGTCGGCGGCGGGCCAACCTAGTCCCGTGGTCGCGAGGACGACCGTATAGTCGTCGGACATGTCGGCGGCAGGGCAACTTTGGCCCGGGGCGTGGGGACGACCCTATAGTCGTCGGACATGTCGGCGGAGGGCCAACCTAGTCCCGGGATCGTGGGGACGACCCTATAGTCGTCGGACATGTCGACGGCAGGGCAACTTTGGCCCGTGGTCGTGGGGACGACCCTATAGTCGTCGGACAAGTCGGCGGCGGGCCAACCTAGTCCCGGGGTCGTGGAGACGACCCTATAGTCGTCGGACATCACGGTGGCGGGCCAATCTAGTCCCGGGGTCGTGGGGACGACCCTATAGTCGTCGGACATGTCTGCGGCTGGGCAACTTTGGCCAGTGGTCGTGGGGACGACCCTATAGTCGTCGGACAAGTCGGCGGCGGGCCAACCTAGTCCCGGGGTCGTGGGGACGACCGTATAGTCGCCGGACATGACGGTGGCGGGCCAATCAAGTCCCGGGGTCGTGGGGACGACCCTATAGTCGTCGGACATGTCGGCGGCTGGCCAACTTTGGACCGGGGCGTGGGGACGACCCTATAGTCGTCGGACATGTCGGCGGCTGGGCAACTTTGGCCAGTGGTCGTGGGGACGACCCTATAGTGGTCGGACATGTCGGTGACTGGCCAACGTAGTCCCGGGTCCGCGGGGACGACCCTATAGTCGTCGGACATGTCGGCGGCTGGCCAACTTTGGCCCGGGGCGTGGGGACGACCCTATAGTCTACGGACATGTCGGCGGCGGGCCATCCTAGTCCCGGGGTCGTGGGGACGACCCTATAATCGTCGGACATGTCGGCGGCGGGCCAACCTAGTCCCGGGGTCGTGGGGACGACCCTATAGTCGTCGGACAAGTCGGCGGCGGGCCAACCTAGTCCTGGGGACGTGGGGACGACCCTATAGTCGTCGGACATGTCGGCGGCAGGCCAACGTATGCCCAGGGTCGTAGGGACGAACCTATAGTCGTCGGACATGACGGTGGCGGGCCAATCTAGCCCCGGGGTCGTGGGGACGACCCTATAGACGTCGGACATGTCGCGGCGGGCCAACCTAGTCCCGGGGTCGTGGGGACGACCCTATAGTCGTCGGAAAAGTCGGCGGCGGGCCAACCTAGACCCGGGGTCGTGGGGACGACCCTATAGTCGTCGGACATGTCGGCGGCAGGGCAACTTTGGCCCGTGGTCGTGGGGACGACCCTATAGTCGTCGGACATGTCGGTGACTGGCCAACGTAGTCCCGGGTTCGTGGGGACGACCCTATAGTCGTCGGACATGTCGGCGGCTGGCCAACTTTGGCCCGTGGTCGTGGGAACGACCCTATAGTCGTCGGACAAGTCGGTGGCTGGCCAACGTAGTCCCGGGTTCGCGGGGACGACCCTATAGTCGTCGGACATGTCGGCGGCTGTCCAACTTTGGCCCGGGTCGTGGGGACGACCCTATAGTCGTCGGACAAGTCGGCGGCGGGCCGACCTAGTCCCGGGGTCCTGGGGGACGACCCTATAGTCGTCGGACAAGTCGGCGGCGGGCCAACCTAGTCCCGTGGTCGCGAGGACGACCGTATAGTCGTCGGACATGTCGGCGGCAGGGCAACTTTGGCCCGGGGCGTGGGGGACGACCCTATAGTCGTCGGACATGTCGGCGGAGGGCCAACCTAGTCCCGGGATCGTGGGGACGACCCTATAGTCGTCGGACATGTCGACGGCAGGGGCAACTTTGGCCCGTGGTCGTGGGGACGACCCTATAGTCGTCGGACAAGTCGGCGGCGGGCCAACCTAGTCCCGGGGTCGTGGGGACGACCCTATAGTCGTCGGACATGTCGGCGGCTGGCCAACTTTGGCCCGGGGCGTGGGGACGACCCTATAGTCGTCGGACATGTCGGCGGAGGGCCAACCTAGTCCCGGGATCGTGGGGACGACCCTATAGTCGTCGGACATGTCGGCGGCAGGGCAACTTTGGCCCGTGGTCGTGGGGACGACCCTATAGTCGTCGGACAAGTCGGCGGCGGGCCAACCTAGTCCCGGGGTCGTGGAGACGACCCTATAGTCTTCGGACATCGCGGTGGCGGGCCAATCTAGTACCGGGGTCGTGGGGACGACCCTATAGTCGTCGGACATGTCTGCGGCTGGGCAACTTTGGCCAGTGGTCGTGGGGACGACCCTATAGTCGTCGGACATGTCGGCGGCTGGCCAACCTAGACCCGGGTTGGTGGGGACGACCCTATAGTCGTCGGACATGTCGGCGGCTGGCCAACCTAGTCCCGTGGTCGTGGGGACGACCCCATAGTCGTAGGACAAGTCGGCGGCGGGCCAACCTAGTCCTGGGGACGTGGGGACGACCCTATAGTCGTCGGAAAAGTCGGCGGCGGACCAACCTAGACCCGGGGTCGTGGGGACGACCCTATAGTCGTCGGACATGTCGGCGGCAGGGCAACTTTGGCCCGTGGTCGTGGGGACGACCCTATAGTCGTCGGACATGTCGGTGACTGGCCAACGTAGTCCCGGGTTCGCGGGGACGACCCTATAGTCGTCGGACATGTCGGCGGCTGGCCAACTTTGGCCCGTGGTCGTGGGAACGACCCTATAGTCGTCGGACATGTCGGCGGCAGGCCAACGTATGCCCAGGGTCGTAGGGACGAACCTATAGTCGTCGGACATGACGGTGGCGGGCCAATCTAGCCCCGGGGTCGTGGGGACGTCCCTATAGACGTCGGACATGTCGCGGCGGGCCAACCTAGTCCCGGGGTCGTGGGGACGACCCTATAGTCGTCGGAAAAGTCGGCGGCGGACCAACCTAGACCCGGGGTCGTAGGGACGACCGTATAGTCGTCGGACATGTCGGCGGCAGGGCAACTTTGGCCCGTGGTCGTGGGGACGACCCTATAGTCGTCGGACATGTCGGTGACTGGCCAACGTAGTCCCGGGTTCGCGGGGACGACCCTATAGTCGTCGGACATGTCGGCGGCTGGCCAACTTTGGCCCGTGGTCGTGGGAACGACCCTATAGTCGTCGGACATGTCGGTGACTGGCCAACGTAGTCCCGG
This sequence comes from Andrena fulva, assembly GCA_946251845.1. Classification (NCBI taxonomy): domain Eukaryota; kingdom Metazoa; phylum Arthropoda; class Insecta; order Hymenoptera; family Andrenidae; genus Andrena; species Andrena fulva. The sequence continues at coordinate 660,511 of CAMITZ010000112.1, read as the reverse complement.
GTTCGCGGGGACGACCCTATAGTCGTCGGACATGTCGGCGGCTATCCAACTTTGGCCCGGGTCGTGGGGACGACCCTATAGTCGTCGGAAAAGTCGGCGGCGGGCCAACCTAGACCCGGGGTCGTGGGGACGACCCTATAGTCGTCGGACATGTCGGCGGCAGGGCAACTTTGGCCCGTGGTCGTGGGGACGACCCTATAGTCGTCGGACATGTCGGTGCCTGGCCAACGTTGTCCCGGGTTCGCGGGGACGACCCTATAGTCGTCGGACATGTCGGCGGCTGGCCAACTTTGGCCCGTGGTCGTGGGGACGACCCTATAGTCGTAGGACATGTCGGTGACTGGCCAACGTAGTCCCGGGTTCGCGGGGACGACCCTATAGTCGTCGGACATGTCGGCGGCTGTCCAACTTTGGCCCGGGTCGTGGGGACGACCCTATAGTCGTCGGACAAGTCGGCGGCGGGCCGACATAGTCCCGGGGTCCTGGGGACGACCCTATAGTCGTCGGACAAGTCGGCGGCGGGCCAACCTAGTCCCGTGGTCGCGAGGACGACCGTATAGTCGTCGGACATGTCGGCGGCGGGCCAACCTAGTCCCGGGGTCATGGGGACGACCCTATAGTCGTCGGACATGTCGGCGGCTGGCCAACTTTGGCCCGGGTCGTGGGGACGACCCTATAGTCGTCGGACATGTCGGCGGCAGGGCAACTTTGGCCCATGGTCGTGGGGACGACCCTATAGTCGTCGGACATGTCGGCGGCTGGCCAACCTAGACCCGGGGTGGTGGGGACGACCCTATAGTCGTCGGACATGTCGGCGGCTGGCCAACCTAGTCCCGTGGTCGTGGGGACGACCCCATAGTCGTAGGACACGTCGGCGGCGGGCCAACTTTGGCCCGGGGCGTGGGGACGACCCTATAGTATACGGACATGTCGGCGGCGGGCCAACCTAGTCCCGGGGTCGTGGGGACGACCCTATAGTCGTCGGACATGTCGGTGACTGGCCAACCTAGTCCCGGGGTCGTGGGGACGACCCTATAGTCGTCGGAAAAGTCGGCGGCGGGCCAACCTAGACCCGGGGTCGTGTGGACGACCCTATAGTCGTCGGACATGTCGGCGGCAGGGCAACTTTGGCCCGTGGTCGTGGGGACGACCCTATAGTCGTCGGACATGTCGGTGACTGGCCAACGTAGTCCCGGGTTCGCGGGGACGACCCTATAGTCGTCGGACATGTCGGCGGCTGTCCAACTTTGGCCCGGGTCGTGGGGACGACCCTATAGTCGTCGGACAAGTCGGCGGCGGGCCGACCTAGTCCCGGGGTCCTGGGGACGACCCTATAGTCATCGGACAAGTCGGCGGCGGGCCAACCTAGTCCCGTGGTCGTGGGGACGACCGTATAGTCGTCGGACAAGTCGGCGGCGGGCCAACCTAGTCCCGTGGTCGCGAGGACGACCGTATAGTCGTCGGACATGTCGGCGGCGGGCCAACCTAGTCCCGGGGTCATGGGGACGACCCTATAGTCGTCGGACATGTCGGCGGCTGGCCAACTTTGGCCCGGGTCGTGGGGACGACCCTATAATCGTCGGACATGTCGGCGGCGGGCCAACCTAGTCCCGGGGTCGTGGGGACGACCCTATAGTCGTCGGTCAAGTCGGCGGCGGGCCAACCTAGTCCCGGGGTCGTGGGGACGACCCTATAGTCGTCGGACATGTCGGCGGCAGGGCAACTTTGGCCCGTGGTCGTGGGGACGACCCTATAGTCGTCGGACATGTCGGTGACTGGCCAACATAGTCCCGGGGTCGTGGAGACGACCCTATAGTCGTCGGAGAAGTCGGCGGCGGGCCAACCTAGACCCGGGGTCGTGGGGACGACCCTATAGTCGTCGGACATGTCGGCGGCTGGCCAACTTTGGCCCGGGGCGTGGGGACGACCCAATAGTCGTCGGACATGTCGGCGGCGGCCAACCTAGTCCCGAGGTCGTGGGGACGACCCTATAGTCGTCGGACATGTCGGCGGCAGGGCAACTTTGGCCCGTGGTCGTGGGGACGACCCTATAGTCGTCGGACATGTCGGTGACTGGCCAACATAGTCCCGGGGTCGTGGAGACGACCCTATTGTCGTCGGACAAGTCGGCGGCGGGCCAACCTAGACCCGGGGTCGTGGGGACGACCCTATAGTCGTCGGACATGTCGGCGGCTGGCCAACTTTGGCCCGGGGCGTGGGGACGACCCTATAGTCTACGGACATGTCGGCGGCGGGCCAACTTTGGCCCGTGGTCGTGGGGACGACCCTATAGTCGTCGGACATGACGGTGCCGGGGCAATATAGCCCCGGGGTCGAGGGGACGACCCTATAGACGTCGGACATGTCGGCGGCTGGCCAACCTAGACCCGGGGTGGTGGGGACGACCCTATAGTCGTCGGACATGTCGGCGGCTGGCCAACTTTGGCCCGGGTCGTGGGGACGACCCTATAGTCGTCGGACATGACGTGCCGGGGCAATCTAGCCCCGGGGTCGTGGGGACGACCCTATACTCGTCGGACATGTCGGCGGCTGTCCAACTTTGGCCCGGGTCGTGGGGACGACCCTATAATCGTCGGACATGTCGGCGGCGGCCAACCTAGTCCGGGGTCGTGGGGACGACCCTATAGTCGTCGGTCAAGTCGGCGGCGGGCCAACCTAGTCCCGGGGTCGTGGGGACGACCCTATAGTCGTCGGACATGTCGGCGGCAGGGCAACTTTGGCCCGTGGTCGTGGGGACGACCCTATAGTCGTCGGACATGTCGGTGACTGGCCAACATAGTCCCGGGGTCGTGGAGACGACCCTATAGTCGTCGGAGAAGTCGGCGGCGGGCCAACCTAGACCCGGGGTCGTGGGGACGACCCTATAGTCGTCGGACATGTCGGCGGCTGGCCAACTTTGGCCCGGGGCGTGGGGACGACCCAATAGTCGTCGGACATGTCGGCGGCGGCCAACCTAGTCCCGAGGTCGTGGGGACGACCCTATAGTCGTCGGACATGTCGGCGGCAGGGCAACTTTGGCCCGTGGTCGTGGGGACGACCCTATAGTCGTCGGACATGTCGGTGACTGGCCAACATAGTCCCGGGGTCGTGGAGACGACCCTATTGTCGTCGGACAAGTCGGCGGCGGGCCAACCTAGACCCGGGGTCGTGGGGACGACCCTATAGTCGTCGGACATGTCGGCGGCTGGCCAACTTTGGCCCGGGGCGTGGGGACGACCCTATAGTCTACGGACATGTCGGCGGCGGGCCAACTTTGGCCCGTGGTCGTGGGGACGACCCTATAGTCGTCGGACATGACGGTGCCGGGGCAATATAGCCCCGGGGTCGAGGGGACGACCCTATAGACGTCGGACATGTCGGCGGCTGGCCAACCTAGACCCGGGGTGGTGGGGACGACCCTATAGTCGTCGGACATGTCGGCGGCTGGCCAACTTTGGCCCGGGGCGTGGGGACGACCCTATAGTCTACGGACATGTCGGCGGCGGGCCAGCTTTGGCCCGGGGTAGTGGGGACGACCCTATAGTCGTCGGACATGTCGGCGGCTGGGCAACTTTGGCCAGTGGTCGTGGGGACGACCCTATAGTCGTCGGACATGTCGGCGGCAGGGCAACTTTGGCCCATGGTCGTGGGGACGACCCTATAGTCGTCGGACATGTCGGCGGCTGGCCAACCTAGACCCGGGGTGGTGGGGACGACCCTATAGTCGTCGGACATGTCGGCGGCTGGCCAACCTAGTCCCGTGGTCGTGGAGACGACCCCATAGTCGTAGGACACGTCGGCGGCGGGCCAACTTTGGCCCGGGGCGTGGGGACGACCCTATAGTCTACGGACATGTCGGCGGCGGGCCAACCTAGTCCCGGGGTCGTGGGGACGACCCTATAATCGTCGGACATGTCGGCGGCGGGCCAACCTAGTCCCGGGGTCGTGGGGACGACCCTATAGTCGTCGGACAAGTCGGCGGCGGGCCAACCTAGTCCCGGGGTCGTGGGGACGACCCTATAGTCGTCGGACATGTCGGCGGCTGGCCAACTTTGGCCCGGGGCGTGGGGACGACCCTATATTCGTCGGACATGTCGGCGGCGGGCCAACCTAGTCCCGGGGTCGTGGGACGACCCTATAATCGTCGGACATGTCGGCGGCGGGCCAACCTAGTCCCGGGGTCGTGGGGACGACCCTATAGTCGTCGGACAAGTCGGCGGCGGGCCAACCTAGTCCTGGGGTCGTGGGGACGACCCTATAGTCGTCGGACATGTCGGCGGCAGGCCAACGTGTATGCCCAGGTCGTAGGGACGAACCTATAGTCGTCGGACATGACGGTGGCGGGCCAATCTAGCCCCGGGGTCGTGGGCACGACCCTATAGACGTCGGACATGTCGGCGGCGGGCCAACCTAGTCCCGGGGTCGTGGGGACGACCCTATAGTCGTCGGAAAAGTCGGCGGCGGGCCAACCTAGGACCCGGGGTTGTGGGGACGACCCTATAGTCGTCGGACATGTCGGCGGCAGGGCAACTTTGGCCCGTGGTCGTGGGGACGACCCTATAGTCGTCGGACATGTCGGTGACTGGCCAACGTAGTCCCGGGTTCGCGGGGACGACCCTATAGTCGTCGGACATGTCGGCGGCTGGCCAACTTTGGCCCGTGGTCGTGGGAACGACCCTATAGTCGTCGGACATGTCGGTGACTGGCCAACGTAGTCCCGGGTTCGGGGGGACGACCCTATAGTAGTCGGACATGTCGGCGGCTGTCCAACTTTGGCCCGGGTCGTGGGGACGACCCTATAGTCGTCGGACAAGTCGGCGGCTATCCAACTTTGGCCCGGGTCGTGGGGACGACCCTATAGTCGTCGGAAAAGTCGGCGGCGGGCCAACCTAGACCCGGGGTCGTGGGGACGACCCTATAGTCGTCGGACATGTCGGCGGCAGGGCAACTTTGGCCCGTGGTCGTGGGGACGACCCTATAGTCGTCGGACATGTCGGTGCCTGGCCAACGTTGTCCCGGGTTCGCGGGGACGACCCTATAGTCGTCGGACATGTCGGCGGCTGGCCAACTTTGGCCCGTGGTCGTGGGGACGACCCTATAGTCGTAGGACATGTCGGTGACTGGCCAACGTAGTCCCGGGTTCGCGGGGACGACCCTATAGTCGTCGGACATGTCGGCGGCTGTCCAACTTTGGCCCGGGTCGTGGGGACGACCCTATAGTCGTCGGACAAGTCGGCGGCGGGCCGACCTAGTCCCGGGGTCCTGGGGACGACCCTATAGTCGTCGGACAAGTCGGCGGCGGGCCAACCTAGTCCCCGTGGTCGTGAGGACGACCGTATAGTCGTCGGACATGTCGGCGGCGGGCCAACCTAGTCCCGGGGTCATGGGGACGACCCTATAGTCGTCGGACATGTCGGCGGCTGGCCAACTTTGGCCCGGGTCGTGGGGACGACCCTATAGTCGTCGGACATGTCGGTGACTGGCCAACCTAGTCCCGGGGTCGTGGAGTCGACCCTATAGTCGTCGGACAAGTCGGCGGCGGGCCAACCTAGACCCGGGGTCGTGGGGACGACCCTATAGACGTCGGACATGTCGGCGGCTGGCCAACTTTGGCCCGGGGCGTGGGGACGACCCTATAGTCTACGGACATGTCGGCGGCGGGCCAACTTTGGCCCGTGGTCGTGGGGGACGACCCTATAGTCGTCGGACATGACGGTGCCGGGGCAATCTAGCCCCGGGGTCGAGGGGACGACCCTATAGACGTCGGACATGTCGGCGGCTGGCCAACCTAGTCCCGGGGTGGTAGGGACGACCCTATAATCGTCGGACAAGTCGGCGGCTGGCCAGCTTTGGCCCGGGGTAGTGGGGACGACCCTATAGTCGTCGGACATGTCGGCGGCTGGGCAACTTTGGCCAGTGGTCGTGGGGACGACCCTATAGTCGTCGGACATGTCGGCGGCAGGGCAACTTTGGCCCATGGTCGTGGGGACGACCCTATAGTCGTCGGACATGTCGGCGGCTGGCCAACCTAGACCCGGGGTGGTGGGGACGACCCTATAGTCGTCGGACATGTCGGCGGCAGGGCAACTTTGGCCCGTGGTCGTGGGGACGACCCTATAGTCGTCGGACATGTCGGCGGCTGTCCAACTTTGGCCCGGGTCGTGGGGACGACCCTATAGTCGTCGGACAAGTCGGCGGCGGGCCGACCTAGTCCCGGGGTCCTGGGGACGACCCTATAGTCATCGGACAAGTCGGCGGCGGGCCAACCTAGTCCCGTGGTCGTGGGGACGACCGTATAGTCGTCGGACAAGTCGGCGGCGGGCCAACCTAGTCCCGTGGTCGCGAGGACGACCGTATAGTCGTCGGACATGTCGGCGGCGGGCCAACCTAGTCCCGGGGTCATGGGGACGACCCTATAGTCGTCGGACATGTCGGCGGCTGGCCAACTTTGGCCCGGGTCGTGGGGACGACCCTATAGTCGTCGGACATGACGGTGCCGGGGCAATCTAGCCCCGGGGTCGTGGGGACGACCCTATACTCGTCGGACATGTCGGCGGCTGTCCAACTTTGGCCCGGGTCGTGGGGACGACCCTATAATCGTCGGACATGTCGGCGGCGGGCCAACCTAGTCCCGGGGTCGTGGGGACGACCCTATAGTCGTCGGTCAAGTCGGCGGCGGGCCAACCTAGTCCCGGGGTCGTGGGGACGACCCTATAGTCGTCGGACATGTCGGCGGCAGGGCAACTTTGGCCCGTGGTCGTGGGGACGACCCTATAGTCGTCGGACATGTCGGTGACTGGCCAACATAGTCCCGGGGTCGTGGAGACGACCCTATAGTCGTCGGAGAAGTCGGCGGCGGGCCAACCTAGACCCGGGGTCGTGGGGACGACCCTATAGACGTCGGACATGTCGGCGGCTGGCCAACTTTGGCCCGGGGCGTGGGGACGACCCAATAGTCGTCGGACATGTCGGCGGCGGCCAACCTAGTCCCGAGGTCGTGGGGACGACCCTATAGTCGTCGGACATGTCGGCGGCAGGGCAACTTTGGCCCGTGGTCGTGGGGACGACCCTATAGTCGTCGGACATGTCGGTGACTGGCCAACATAGTCCCGGGGTCGTGGAGACGACCCTATTGTCGTCGGACAAGTCGGCGGCGGGCCAACCTAGACCCGGGGTCGTGGGGACGACCCTATAGTCGTCGGACATGTCGGCGGCTGGCCAACTTTGGCCCGGGGCGTGGGGACGACCCTATAGTCTACGGACATGTCGGCGGCGGGCCAACTTTGGCCCGTGGTCGTGGGGACGACCCTATAGTCGTCGGACATGACGGTGCCGGGGCAATATAGCCCCGGGGTCGAGGGGACGACCCTATAGACGTCGGACATGTCGGCGGTGGCCAACCTAGACCCGGGGTGGTGGGGACGACCCTATAGTCGTCGGACATGTCGGCGGCTGGCCAACTTTGGCCCGGGGCGTGGGGACGACCCTATAGTCTACGGACATGTCGGCGGCGGGCCAGCTTTGGCCCGGGGTAGTGGGGACGACCCTATAGTCGTCGGACATGTCGGCGGCTGGGCAACTTTGGCCAGTGGTCGTGGGGACGACCCTATAGTCGTCGGACATGTCGGCGGCAGGGCAACTTTGGCCCATGGTCGTGGGGACGACCCTATACTCGTCGGACATGTCGGCGGCTGGCCAATCTAGACCCGGGGTGGTGGGGACGACCCTATAGTCGTCGGACATGTCGGCGGCTGGCCAACCTAGTCCCGTGGTCGTGGAGACGACCCCATAGTCGTAGGACACGTCGGCGGCGGGCCAACTTTGGCCCGGGGCGTGGGGACGACCCTATAGTCTACGGACATGTCGGCGGCGGGCCAACCTAGTCCCGGGGTCGTGGGGACGACCCTATAATCGTCGGACATGTCGGCGGCGGGCCAACCTAGTCCCGGGGTCGTGGGGACGACCCTATAGTCGTCGGACAAGTCGGCGGCGGGCCAACCTAGTCCCGGGGTCGTGGGGACGACCCTATAGTCGTCGGACATGTCGGCGGCTGGCCAACTTTGGCCCGGGGCGTGGGGACGACCCTATATTCGTCGGACATGTCGGCGGCGGGCCAACCTAGTCCCGGGGTCGTGGGGACGACCCTATAATCGTCGGACATGTCGGCGGCGGGCCAACCTAGTCCCGGGGTCGTGGGGACGACCCTATAGTCGTCGGACAAGTCGGCGGCGGGCCAACCTAGTCCTGGGGTCGTGGGGACGACCCTATAGTCGTCGGACATGTCGGCGGCAGGCCAACGTATGCCCAGGGTCGTAGGGACGAACCTATAGTCGTCGGACATGACGGTGGCGGGCCAATCTAGCCCCGGGGTCGTGGGGACGACCCTATAGACGTCGGACATGTCGGCGGCGGGCCAACCTAGTCCCGGGGTCGTGGGGACGACCCTATAGTCGTCGGAAAAGTCGGCGGCGGGCCAACCTAGACCCGGGGTTGTGGGGACGACCCTATAGTCGTCGGACATGTCGGCGGCAGGGCAACTTTGGCCCGTGGTCGTGGGGACGACCCTATAGTCGTCGGACATGTCGGTGACTGGCCAACGTAGTCCCGGGTTCGCGGGGACGACCCTATAGTCGTCGGACATGTCGGCGGCTGGCCAACTTTGGCCCGTGGTCGTGGGAACGACCCTATAGTCGTCGGACATGTCGGTGACTGGCCAACGTAGTCCCGGGTTCGGGGGGACGACCCTATAGTAGTCGGACATGTCGGCGGCTGTCCAACTTTGGCCCGGGTCGTGGGGACGACCCTATAGTCGTCGGACAATGCGGCGGCGGGCCGACCTAGTCCCGGGGTCCTGGGGACGACCCTATAGTCGTCGGACAAGTCGGCGGCGGGCCAACCTAGTCCCGTGGTCGCGAGGACGACCGTATAGTCGTCGGACATGTCGGCGGCTGGCCAACTTTGGCCCGGGGCGTGGGGACGACCCTATAGTCTACGGACATGTCGGCGGCGGACCAACCTAGTCCCGGGGTCGTGGGGACGACCCTATAATCGTCGGACATGTCGGCGGCGGGCCAACCTAGTCCCGGGGTCGTGGGGACGACCCTATAGTCGTCGGACAAGTCGGCGGCGGGCCAACCTAGTCCTGGGGTCGTGGGGACGACCCTATAGTCGTCGGACATGTCGGCGGCAGGCCAACGTATGCCCAGGGTCGTAGGGACGAACCTATAGTCGTCGGACATGACGGTGGCGGGCCAATCTAGCCCCGGGGTCGTGGGGACGACCCTATAGACGTCGGACATGTCGGCAGCGGGCCAACCTAGTCCCGGGGTCATGGGGACGACCCTATAGTCGTCGGAAAAGTCGGCGGCGGGCCAACCTAGACCCGGGGTCGTGGGGACGACCCTATAGTCGTCGGACATGTCGGCGGCAGGGCAACTTTGGCCCGTGGTCGTGGGGACGACCCTATAGTCGTCGGACATGTCGGTGACTGGCCAACGTAGTCCCGGGTTCGCGGGGACGACCCTATAGTCGTCGGACATGTCGGCGGCTGGCCAACTTTGGCCCGTGGTCGTGGGAACGACCCTATAGTCGTCGGACATGTCGGTGACTGGCCAACGTAGTCCCGGGTTCGGGGGGGACGACCCTATAGTCGTCGCACATGTCGGCGGCTGTCCAACTTTGGCCCGGGTCGTGGGGACGACCCTATAGTCGTCGGACAAGTCGGCGGCGGGCCGACCTAGTCCCGGGGTCCTGGGGACGACCCTATAGTCGTCGGACAAGTCGGCGGCGGGCCAACCTAGTCCCGTGGTCGCGAGGACGACCGTATAGTCGTCGGACATGTCGGCGGCAGGGCAACTTTGGCCCGTGGTCGTGGGGACGACCCTATAGTCGTCGGACAAGTCGGCGGCGGGCCAACCTAGTCCCGGGGTCGTGGGGACGACCGTATAGTCGCCGGACATGACGGTGGCGGGCCAATCAAGTCCCGGGGTCGTGGGGACGACCCTATAGTCGTCGGAAAAGTCGGCGGCGGGCCAACCTAGACCCGGGGTCGTGGGGACGACCCTATAGTCGTCGGACATGTCGGCGGCAGGGCAACTTTGGCCCGTGGTCGTGGGGACGACCCTATAGTCGTCGGACATGTCGGTGACTGTCCAACGTAGTCCCGGGTTCGCGGGGTCGACCCTATAGTCGTCGGACATGTCGGCGGCTGGCCAACTTTGGCCCGTGGTCGTGGGAACGACCCTATAGTCGTCGGACATGTCGGTGGCTGGCCAACGTAGTCCCGGGTTCGCGGGGACGACCCTATAGTCGTCGGACATGTCGGCGGCTGTCCAACTTTGGCCCGGGTCGTGGGGACGACCCTATAGTCGTCGGACAAGTCGGCGGCGGGCCGACCTAGTCCCGGGGTCCTGGGGACGACCCTATAGTCGTCGGACAAGTCGGCGGCGGGCCAACCTAGTCCCGTGGTCGCGAGGACGACCGTATAGTCGTCGGACATGTCGGCGGCAGGGCAACTTTGGCCCGGGGCGTGGGGACGACCCTATAGTCGTCGGACATGTCGGCGGAGGGCCAACCTAGTCCCGGGATCGTGGGGACGACCCTATAGTCGTCGGACATGTCGGCGGCAGGGCAACTTTGGCCCGTGGTCGTGGGGACGACCCTATAGTCGTCGGACAAGTCGGCGGCGGGCCAACCTAGTCCCGGGGTCGTGGAGACGACCCTATAGTCGTCGGACATCACGGTGGCGGGCCAATCTAGTCCCGGGGTCGTGGGGACGACCCTATAGTCGTCGGACATGTCTGCGGCTGGGCAACTTTGGCCAGTGGTCGTGGGGACGACCCTATAGTCGTCGGACAAGTCGGCGGCGGGCCAACCTAGTCCCGGGGTCGTGGGGACGACCGTATAGTCGCCGGACATGACGGTGGCGGGCCAATCAAGTCCCGGGGTCGTGGGGACGACCCTATAGTCGTCGGACATGTCGGCGGCTGGCCAACTTTGGACCGGGGCGTGGGGACGACCCTATAGTCGTCGGACATGTCGGCGGCTGGGCAACTTTGGCCAGTGGTCGTGGGGACGACCCTATAGTCGTCGGACATGTCGGTGACTGGCCAACGTAGTCCCGGGTTCGCGGGGACGACCCTATAGTCGTCGGACATGTCGGCGGCTGGCCAACTTTGGCCCGGGGCGTGGGGACGACCCTATAGTCTACGGACATGTCGGCGGCGGGCCAACCTAGTCCCGGGGTCGTGGGGACGACCCTATAATCGTCGGACATGTCGGCGGCGGGCCAACCTAGTCCCGGGGTCGTGGGGACGACCCTATAGTCGTCGGACATGTCGGCGGCAGGCCAACGTATGCCCAGGGTCGTAGGGACGAACCTATAGTCGTCGGACATGACGGTGGCGGGCCAATCTAGCCCCGGGGTCGTGGGGACGACCCTATACAGGGTGTCCCAGAATTGAGGGACATCCCGGAACATGCAATATCCTGATGCAAAAAGACATCGAAAAGTCCTTAGCCGTTTTGGGATCCGGGGTTTCGTTTTCGAGATATTAACAAAAAACCCCGACCAATCAGAGCGCGCGCCTTCCGCTGGAGGTCCCGCGCTAGCGTGGCCGCGCGCCGGGCCGCGCTGCGACTACGAACAAGCAAGGCGGCATGCATCGAAGGAAATTGCGTAGAATGGTAAATGAAAAAGACGTAACAAAAAAATCCAACCTTTTGCCATGGTTTGTTTGCCATTTAAAGTGAATAATGAATAAAGGATAAATGGATGAAAATCATGTGTAACGTAAAGAAACGAATACAATATTTTTTTTTAGAAAAATCGAAAATAATAATTATTTTGAGTGAGGGGATAAGGAGCACGTAAATTTCCTTTTTTTAATAACGTACAAACGAAAAGGTAATGCAACAGGGAACGAACGAAAAGTGATCGTAGTTCGTTATTGTGATAAAAATCCGTAGTTGAATAACGGCCAACACTGTTGTTGATAATTAATAAGTTGGTTTAAAAACTCGGAAGAAAAATTTACGTACGGAAATTTTGAGAATTATCTCCGGAAATGAGCCGTAGCCTGCGTTAAATTTAAAAAATAATAGTCGCCAATAATGTAACTAAAACTCACCCTTTCGGAAATCCACCTGCAGCTTAAAAACCTGGGTGACTAGGTCACTGAACCGATCCTGGTCATCGCCGAGTGCACAGCTGATCTCAGGTAGACGACACCATCCAAAATTAAGGGTGGCAACGTCAAGTGCGTCCGGGTTAATGCACCGAATATTCACTTCACTGCACGGCTACTAACACTGATCACTTAATTTATTTTTCATGAAACGTGTTGTTGCTACGTTCTAAAAATTGGTGGAAATGAATTTTTACTTGGCGTTCGGAGCCGTGGGTAATTCCCGCGCAAATTCTCACGCTGCAGCACTTGCGTCCTCGTTGTTCGGGGGGTACACACAGAACATCGCGTAATACTCTCGAGCAGAGAACATTTGTCTGCGACGCGATTGCTAACTGCTGACTGACAAGATTTTTTCCAAGCGACTTCTTCTACCCCCAAATAGTTTCTCTCGTTCCATTATGAGTTGACCCCCACCAGGCCAAGAGGCTTCAGGTAAAAAGAAGCCAGCACATTTTCGGAACACACGTGTTTTGCACAAGTGCAACGAAAACTTTCACAAAAGCCCGCGCTCCGTCCTTCTACTGCCAATGTACCCATTGCTTCGAGATAGAAAACAGACACCACGTGTATCGGTTCGAAAGGGTCCGAAGAGAAGAGAAACAGAAAGTCTTCGAGTTGCTATAAAGAAAAAAATCCTGCTTCCTGTTTCCCTTTTCCGATACCCTGAGTTCACGTCTGCTACGAGGCGGAACCAAGTAAGTCATAAATTATCCGAAACTGTAGGAAACCGTTCTCTACCGCCGACCTGCGGGACAATACGGTCATAAACCGCGACCCTGGCGAAATGCTCTGGCTGATCAGCCTGATTAATTTTGGAGAACTAGAAATTACAGAGTATTATCCAGCATCAATACGTCTCGCGGAGAGACACAGGAAAAGAAGGGATAGTCCGCTGACTGCGCGTAGTCCCGCCTGCTTCGTCCTACCCTCAAATTAAAGACGGATCCCTTGTCTCTCGAGTATAAACACGTGCTCGAATTTCAAAACACAAGCACGCGTCGACGTATTCGGTGCGAGAGACTGTGGGCTTGAGGTCCGATTGGCCCCAAACTAACCAATCTGCCCTGCATCCCTCCCAAACGGCCACTGTCCTTAAGAGGCCCTCTTCACAGCGATATCTCCTCCACAAGGCCCACCTTCTCTCGCACGGAATACGTCGACGCATGCTTTTGTTTGGAAATTCGAGCGCGTGTTTAGACACGAGAGATAAGTAGGCCCAAATGGCTAGTTCAGGACCAATCGAACTTCAAGCCCGCCTTCTCTCGCACGGAATACGTCAACGCGTATCGTCCCTGAATTGGGGGACAACCCGGGACATGTATTATCCTGATGCCAGAAGACATCGAAATGTCCTTTACCGTTTCACGTCGAGGTCACGGTTGTAAAAATCAGAAAAAGTACTACCACATTCGCTGATATGTTTTCTGTAAATTAAGCTTATTTCTAGAGTAATGCAGCTGATATTAACGTCGCAGTAACCTGTTAAAGGCCCCGTGGTGCGCCCCGTCTCAGGTAAAGCAACCGCGCGCGATTACAGTCAGCTGACCGTACCGCTACCATCCCACATTTCTTCAGTGAGGTCAAAAAACAGATCGACAGAATTTCAGGAGAATTTTACTAACCCACTCTTGGCCAATGATACTGTTTTTATAATAATCAGATTTATAAGTTCCAGCTTGTCCTTATCTTGATTATTTGTTGAAAAAGTGTCATTGCTCAACGGAAACCACGAGAAGGTGGTGGGCTTTTTCCATCAGGAGAGGATAAGGATGGGTCAGGAGGATGGCATGGATAAGAGTCAAATGACGGGGCTAACGGTTGGAAGTAAGAAGGCCCGGTCATAAATTTTAAACCCTACTGACCGGCCATGTACCTTAATTCTTTTGATTGCCGGACTTCCCACGTTTCTGTATTACTTCTTTGACATTGTTTCTGACCAGTCGTAAAAATTAACTGCGTTGGTCGTCAACGTAGTCTAAAGAAGGACGCGGTTTATGACCGTATTGTTCCCTGAGTCGACGGTCGAGAACAGTGCGCCCCGGTCACCATGTTGTCCCACCCGATAATGAAGCAGTATACCGATTAACCCCTTAGTATTCGAAATGAGTTTTACGAACGAAACAAAGGGCGGAGAGGATAGAAACGAAACGCACTGTCAATAGCACCCCCGTGGTACGTTTCCTGACTTACCCTCATAATAAATTTTATAACGAAATGATCATAACGTTTTCGCCTAACCGACACCGTTCCTTCGCCTGTCTATCCCTTCCACAACCTATCTCTTTGTTTTCCAAATATTGAAATGACCAATAATGTACCTATCTTCGAGGACGTTGTGGGGGCACGACTGGTAATACCTGGCATGGGACAGTCAGAACTGTTTCTGGAGCGAAAGCGAACGGATTTTAACAGAGCTATCATCGTACATTTGGCAGACAATGTATACCAACGAAGAGTATTACGATATGTTCGTGGTGTACGGGAGCTGTGACACCAACATCGTGGCTGCTGTACGCGCATACAATGAGAAGTTTCCCAATCGGCGTCCCATAACCAGGAAAATAATGACGGGGTTGATATGGAACGTAAGAAGGACTGGTCAATTTCGTTCTGATAACAGTACGAGGGGAAGAACAAGAAGCAACGAGTCCGTGGAAAATGAGGAAGCAGTGATCGATTTCGTGGAAGAAAATCCAACAATAAGTGTGCGTGACATTGAAAGAAGATCAGGAATACCGAAATCGACGGCACATCGTATTTTACAAGAAGAAGGATTGTATCCATACCACCTGCATCGTGTACAAGCACTACTGCCTCGCGACATGCCAGTTCGAGTGGCGTTTTGTCAGTGGCTCTTGAACGCGTATGAAGAAAATCCAGACACCTTAAAAAGGATTCTGTGGACAGACGAAAGTACGTTCACGCGAGAAGGTGTTTTTAACACAAGAAATTCACATGTGTGGAGTTATGATAATCCACATGCAACCACCATCAGAAGTTATCAAACTCAGTGGACCCTCAACGTTTGGGCTGGGATAATTGGTGATCACATTTTGGGCCCTTTCTTTCTACCATCAAGATTGACAGGTGAGGCGTATTTAAATTTTTTGGAGAACGATTTGCCGATTGTTTTGGAAGATGTTGCGTTGGATGTGCGGCGGAACATGTGGTACCAGCAAGATGGAGCTGGACCACACTTTGCGAATATTGTGAAGGACTTTTTAAATAATGTCTACGCGGGTCGTTGGATAGGTCGTGCAGGTGCAATAAATTGGCCACCACGATCTCCAGATCTTACTCCCTTGGACTTTTTCCTCTGGGGGTATGTAAAACATAAGGTATACTCCATTGAAATTGATACCGTAGAAATATTACGACAACGGATAATCGCGGCATTTGAAGCTATTAGAGAACAAGGGGTGTGCGAGAATGTTCGCAATTCCTCCATCAGAAGGCTTCAAAAGTGCGTAGAGACAGAGGGAGACCTGTTTGAACATTTATTGTGAGTAGTGTAGTGCAGCAGAGTGTACATTAATAATACCAGTGAGTGAGTGAGTGAGTGAGTGAGTGAGTGAGTGAGTGAGTGAGTGAGTGAGTGAGTGAGTGAGTGAGTGAGTGAGTGAGTGAGTGCTGGTTTTTAGTGAAGTGAGTGCTGGTTTTTAGTGAAGTGAGTTACATACACTAAGATAATTCCACGGAAAATCGATCACTGCTTTCTCTCCATAATTCGAATTTTATTGAAATTGGGACACGATATAAGTACTTTCGACTGCCTTCTTACTTCCAACCGTTAGCCCCGTCATTTGACTCTTATCCATGCCATCCTCCTGACCCATCCTTATCCTCTCCTGATGGAAAAAGCCCACCACCTTCTCGTGGTTTCCGTTGAGCAATGACACTTTTTCAACAAATAATCAAGATAAGGACAAGCTGGAACTTATAAATCTGATTATTATAAAAACAGTATCATTGGCCAAGAGTGGGTTAGTAAAATTCTCCTGAAATTCTGTCGATCTGTTTTTTGACCTCACTGAAGAAATGTGGGATGGTAGCGGTACGGTCAGCTGACTGTAATCGCGCGCGGTTGCTTTACCTGAGACGGGGCGCACCACGGGGCCTTTAACAGGTTACTGCGACGTTAATATCAGCTGCATTACTCTAGAAATAAGCTTAATTTACAGAAAACATATCAGCGAATGTGGTAGTACTTTTTCTGATTTTTACAACCGTGACCTCGACGTGAAACGGTAAAGGACATTTCGATGTCTTCTGGCATCAGGATAATACATGTCCCGGGTTGTCCCCCAATTCAGGGACGATACGCGTTGACGTATTCCGTGCGAGAGAAGGCGGGCTTGAAGTTCGATTGGTCCTGAACTAGCCATTTGGGCCTACTTATCTCTCGTGTCTAAACACGCGCTCGAATTTCCAAACAAAAGCATGCGTCGACGTATTCCGTGCGAGAGAAGGTGGGCCTTGTGGAGGAGATATCGCTGTGAAGAGGGCCTCTTAAGGACAGTGGCCGTTTGGGAGGGATGCAGGGCAGATTGGTTAGTTTGGGGCCAATCGGACCTCAAGCCCACAGTCTCTCGCACCGAATACGTCGACGCGTGCTTGTGTTTTGAAATTCGAGCACGTGTTTATACTCGAGAGACAAGGGATCCGTCTTTAATTTGAGGGTAGGACGAAGCAGGCGGGACTACGCGCAGTCAGCGGACTATCCCTTCTTTTCCTGTGTCTCTCCGCGAGACGTATTGATGCTGGATAATACTCTGTAATTTCTAGTTCTCCAAAATTAATCAGGCTGATCAGCCAGAGCATTTCGCCAGGGTCGCGGTTTATGACCGTATTGTCCCGCAGGTCGGCGGTAGAGAACGGTTTCCTACAGTTTCGGATAATTTATGACTTACTTGGTTCCGCCTCGTAGCAGACGTGAACTCAGGGTATCGGAAAAGGGAAACAGGAAGCAGGATTTTTTTCTTTATAGCAACTCGAAGACTTTCTGTTTCTCTTCTCTTCGGACCCTTTCGAACCGATACACGTGGTGTCTGTTTTCTATCTCGAAGCAATGGGTACATTGGCAGTAGAAGGACGGAGCGCGGGCTTTTGTGAAAGTTTTCGTTGCACTTGTGCAAAACACGTGTGTTCCGAAAATGTGCTGGCTTCTTTTTACCTGAAGCCTCTTGGCCTGGTGGGGGTCAACTCATAATGGAACGAGAGAAACTATTTGGGGGTAGAAGAAGTCGCTTGGAAAAAATCTTGTCAGTCAGCAGTTAGCAATCGCGTCGCAGACAAATGTTCTCTGCTCGAGAGTATTACGCGATGTTCTGTGTGTACCCCCCGAACAACGAGGACGCAAGTGCTGCAGCGTGAGAATTTGCGCGGGAATTACCCACGGCTCCGAACGCCAAGTAAAAATTCATTTCCACCAATTTTTAGAACGTAGCAACAACACGTTTCATGAAAAATAAATTAAGTGATCAGTGTTAGTAGCCGTGCAGTGAAGTGAATATTCGGTGCATTAACCCGGACGCACTTGACGTTGCCACCCTTAATTTTGGATGGTGTCGTCTACCTGAGATCAGCTGTGCACTCGGCGATGACCAGGATCGGTTCAGTGACCTAGTCACCCAGGTTTTTAAGCTGCAGGTGGATTTCCGAAAGGGTGAGTTTTAGTTACATTATTGGCGACTATTATTTTTTAAATTTAACGCAGGCTACGGCTCATTTCCGGAGATAATTCTCAAAATTTCCGTACGTAAATTTTTCTTCCGAGTTTTTAAACCAACTTATTAATTATCAACAACAGTGTTGGCCGTTATTCAACTACGGATTTTTATCACAATAACGAACTACGATCACTTTTCGTTCGTTCCCTGTTGCATTACCTTTTCGTTTGTACGTTATTAAAAAAAGGAAATTTACGTGCTCCTTATCCCCTCACTCAAAATAATTATTATTTTCGATTTTTCTAAAAAAAAATATTGTATTCGTTTCTTTACGTTACACATGATTTTCATCCATTTATCCTTTATTCATTATTCACTTTAAATGGCAAACAAACCATGGCAAAAGGTTGGATTTTTTTGTTACGTCTTTTTCATTTACCATTCTACGCAATTTCCTTCGATGCATGCCGCCTTGCTTGTTCGTAGTCGCAGCGCGGCCCGGCGCGCGGCCACGCTAGCGCGGGACCTCCAGCGGAAGGCGCGCGCTCTGATTGGTCGGGGTTTTTTGTTAATATCTCGAAAACGAAACCCCGGATCCCAAAACGGCTAAGGACTTTTCGATGTCTTTTTGCATCAGGATATTGCATGTTCCGGGATGTCCCTCAATTCTGGGACACCCTGTAGACGTCGGACATGTCGGCGGCGGGCCAACCTAGTCCCGGGGTCGTGGGGACGACCCTATAGTCGTCGGAAAAGTCGGCGGCGGGCCAACCTAGACCCGGGGTCGTGGGGACGACCCTATAGTCTACGGACATGTCGGCGGCGGGCCAACCTAGTCCCGGGGTCGTGGGGACGACCCTATAATCGTCGGACATGTCGGCGGCGGGCCAACCTAGTCCCGGGGTCGTGGGGACGACCCTATAGTCGTCGGACAAGTCGGCGGCGGGCCAACCTAGTCCTGGGGACGTGGGGACGACCCTATAGTCGTCGGACATGTCGGCGGCTGGCCAACTTTGGCCCGTGGTCGTGGGAACGACCCTATAGTCGTCGGACATGTCGGTGACTGGCCAACGTAGTCCCGGGTTCGCGGGGACGACCCTAT
This sequence comes from Andrena fulva, assembly GCA_946251845.1. Classification (NCBI taxonomy): domain Eukaryota; kingdom Metazoa; phylum Arthropoda; class Insecta; order Hymenoptera; family Andrenidae; genus Andrena; species Andrena fulva. The sequence continues at coordinate 641,552 of CAMITZ010000112.1, read as the reverse complement.
AGTCGTCGGACATGTCGGCGGCTGTCCAACTTTGGCCCGGGTCGTGGGGACGACCCTATAGTAGTCGGACAAGTCGGCGGCGGGCCGACCTAGTCCCGGGGTCCTGGGGACGACCCTATAGTCGTCGGACAAGTCGGCGGCGGGCCAACCTAGTCCCGTGGTCGCGAGGACGACCGTATAGTCGTCGGACATGTCGGCGGCAGGCCAACCTAGCCCCGGGGTCGTGGGGACGACCCTATAGTCGTCGGACATGTCGGCGGCTGGCCAACTTTGGCCCGGGGCGTGGGGACGACCCTATAGTCGTCGGACATGTCGGCGGAGGGCCAACCTAGTCCCGGGATCGTGGGAACGACCCTATAGTCGTCGGACATGTCGGCGGCAGGGCAACTTTGGCCCGTGGTCGTGGGGACGACCCTATAGTCGTCGGACAAGTCGGCGGCGGGCCAACCTAGTCCCGGGGGCGTGGAGACGACCCTATAGTCGTCGGACATCACGGTGGCGGGCCAATCTAGTCCCGGGGTCGTGGGGACGACCCTATAGTCGTCGGACATGTCTGCGGCTGGGCTACTTTGGCCAGTGGTCGTGGGGACGACCCTATAGTCGTCGGACATGTCGGCGGCTGGCCAACCTAGACCCAGGGTGGTGGGGACGACCCTATAGTCGTCGGACATGTCGGCGGCTGGCCAACCTAGTCCCGTGGTCGTGGGGACGACCCCATAGTCGTAGGACACGTCGGCGGCGTTCCAACTTTGGCCCGGGGCGTGGGGACGACCCTATAGTCTACGGACATTTCGGCGGCGGGCCAACCTAGTCCCGGGGTCGTGGGTACGACCCTATAATCGTCGGACATGTCAGCGGCGGGCCAACCAAGTCCCGGGGTCGTGGGGACGACCCTATAGTCGTCGGTCAAGTCGGCGGCGGGCCAACCTAGTCCCGGGGTCGTGGGGACGACCCTATAGTCGTCGGACATGTCGGCGGCTGGCCAACTTTGGCCCGGGGCGTGGGGACGACCCTATAGTCGTCGGACATGTCGGCGGCTGGCCAACTTTGGCCCGGGGCGTGGGGACGACCCAATAGTCGTCGGACATGTCGGCGGCGGCCAACCTAGTCCCGAGGTCGTGGCGACGACCCTATAGTCGTCGGACATGTCGGCGGCAGGGCAACTTTGGCCCGTGGTCGTGGGGACGACCCTATAGTCGTCGGAAATGTCGGTGACTGGCCAACCTAGTCCCGGAGTCGTGGAGACGACCCTATAGTCGTCGGACAAGTCGGCGGCGGGCCAACCTAGACCCGGGGTCGTGGGGACGACCCTATAGTCGTCGGACATGTCGGCGGCGGCCAACCTAGTCCCGAGGTCGTGGGGACGACCCTATAGTCTACGGACATGTCGGCGGCGGGCCAACTTTGGCCCGTGGTCGTGGGGACGACCCTATAGTAGTCGGACATGACGGTGCCGGGGCAATCTAGTCCCGAGGTCGTGGGGACGACCCTATAGTCTACGGACATGTCGGCGGCGGGCCAACTTTGGCCCGTGGTCGTGGGGACGACCCTATAGTAGTCGGACATGACGGTGCCGGGGCAATCTAGACCCGGGGTCGAGGGGACGACCCTTTAGACGTCGGACATGTCGGCGGCTGGCCAACCTAGTCCCGGGGTGGTAGGGACGACCCTATAATCGTCGGACAAGTCGGCGGCTGGCCAGCTTTGGCCCGGGGTAGTGGGGACGACCCTATAGTCGTCGGACATGTCGGCGGCTGGGCAACTTTGGCCAGTGGTCGTGGGGACGACCCTATAATCGTCGGACATGTCGGCGGCGGGCCAACCTAGTCCCGGGGTCGTGGGGACGACCCTATAGTCGTCGGACAAGTCGGCGGCGGGCCAACCTAGTCCCGGGGTCGTGGGGACGACCCTATAGTCGTCGGACATGTCGGCGGCTGGCCAACTTTGGCCCGGGGCGTGGGGACGACCCAATAGTCGTCGGACATGTCGGCGGCGGCCAACCTAGTCCCGAGGTCGTGGGGACGACCCTATAGTCGTCGGACATGTCGGCGACAGGGCAACTTTGGCCCGTGGTCGTGGGGACGACCCTATAGTCGTCGGACATGTCGGCGGCTGGCCAACTTTGGCCCGTGGTCGTGGGAACGACCCTATAGTCGTCGGACATGTCGGTGACTGGCCAACGTAGTCCCGGGGTCCTGGGGACGACCCTATAGTCGTCGGACAAGTCGGCGGCGGGCCAGCCTAGTCCCGTGGTCGCGAGGACGACCGTATAGTCGTCGGACATGTCGGCGGCAGGGCAACTTTGGCCCGTGGTCGTGGGGACGACCCTATAGTCGTCGGACAAGTCGGCGGCGGGCCAACCTAGTCCCGGGGTCGTGGGGACGACCGTATAGTCGCCGGACATGACGGTGGCGGGCCAATCAAGTCCCGGGGTCGTGGGGACGACCCTATAGTCGTCGGAAAAGTCGGCGGCGGGCCAACCTAGACCCGGGGTCGTGGGGACGACCCTATAGTCGTCGGACATGTCGGCGGCAGGGCAACTTTGGCCCGTGGTCGTGGGGACGACCCTATAGTCGTCGGACATGTTGGTGACTGGCCAACGTAGTCCCGGGTTCGCGGGGACGACCCTATAGTCGTCGGACATGTCGGCGGCTGGCCAACTTTGGCCCGTGGTCGTGGGAACGACCCTATAGTCGTCGGACATGTCGGTGGCTGGCCAACGTAGTCCCGGGTTCCCGGGGACGACCCTATAGTCGTCGGACATGTCGGCGGCTGTCCAACTTTGGCCCGGGTCGTGGGGACGACCCTATAGTCGTCGGACAAGTCGGCGGCGGGCCGACCTAGTCCCGGGGTCCTGGGGACGACCCTATAGTCGTCGGACAAGTCGGCGGCGGGCCAACCTAGTCCCGTGGTCGCGAGGACGACCGTATAGTCGTCGGACATGTCGGCGGCGGGCCAACCTAGCCCCGGGGTCGTGGGGACGACCCTATAGTCGTCGGACATGTCGGCGGCTGGCCAACTTTGGCCCGGGGCGTGGGGACGACCCTATAGTCGTCGGACATGTCGGCGGAGGGCCAACCTAGTCCCGGGATCGTGGGAACGACCCTATAGTCGTCGGACATGTCGGCGGCAGGGCAACTTTGGCCCGTGGTCGTGGGGACGACCCTATAGTCGTCGGACAAGTCGGCGGCGGGCCAACCTAGTCCCGGGGGCGTGGAGACGACCCTATAGTCGTCGGACATCACGGTGGCGGGCCAATCTAGTCCCGGGGTCGTGGGGACGACCCTATAGTCGTCGGACATGTCTGCGGCTGGGCTACTTTGGCCAGTGGTCGTGGGGACGACCCTATAGTCGTCGGACATGTCGGCGGCTGGCCAACCTAGACCCGGGGTGGTGGGGACGACCCTATAGTCGTCGGACATGTCGGCGGCTGGCCAACCTAGTCCCGTGGTCGTGGGGACGACCCCATAGTCGTAGGACACGTCGGCGGCGGTCCAACTTTGGCCCGGGGCGTGGGGACGACCCTATAGTCTACGGACATGTCGGCGGCGGGCCAACCTAGTCCCGGGGTCGTGGGTACGACCCTATAATCGTCGGACATGTCGGCGGCGGGCCAACCAAGTCCCGGGGTCGTGGGGACGACCCTATAGTCGTCGGTCAAGTCGGCGGCGGGCCAACCTAGTCCCGGGGTCGTGGGGACGACCCTATAGTCGTCGGACATGTCGGCGGCTGGCCAACTTTGGCCCGGGGCGTGGGGACGACCCTATAGTCGTCGGACATGTCGGCGGCTGGCCAACTTTGGCCCGGGGCGTGGGGACGACCCAATAGTCGTCGGACATGTCGGCGGCGGCCAACCTAGTCCCGAGGTCGTGGCGACGACCCTATAGTCGTCGGACATGTCGGCGGCAGGGCAACTTTGGCCCGTGGTCGTGGGGACGACCCTATAGTCGTCGGACATGTCGGTGACTGGCCAACCTAGTCCCGGAGTCGTGGAGACGACCCTATAGTCGTCGGACAAGTCGGCGGCGGGCCAACCTAGACCCGGGGTCGTGGGGACGACCCTATAGTCGTCGGACATGTCGGCGGCGGCCAACCTAGTCCCGAGGTCGTGGGGACGACCCTATAGTCTACGGACATGTCGGCGGCGGGCCAACTTTGGCCCGTGGTCGTGGGGACGACCCTATAGTAGTCGGACATGACGGTGCCGGGGCAATCTAGTCCCGAGGTCGTGGGGACGACCCTATAGTCTACGGACATGTCGGCGGCGGGCCAACTTTGGCCCGTGGTCGTGGGGACGACCCTATAGTCGTCGGACAAGTCGGCGGAGGGCCAACCTAGTCCCGGGGTCGAGGGGACGACCCTATAGACGTCGGACATGTCGGCGGCGGGCCGACCTAGTCCCGGGGTCCTGGGGACGACCCTATAGTCGTCGGACAAGTCGGCGGCGGGCCAACCTAGTCCCGTGGTCGCGAGGACGACCGTATAGTCGTCGGACATGTCGGCGGCACGGCAACTTTGGCCCGGGGCGTGGGGACGACCCTATAGTCGTCGGACATGTCGGCGGAGGGCCAACCTAGTCCCGGGATCGTGGGGACGACCCTATAGTCGTCGGACATGTCGGCGGCAGGGCAACTTTGGCCCTTGGTCGTGGGGACGACCCTATAGTCGTCGGACAATTCGGCGGCGGGCCAACCTAGTCCCGGGGTCGTGGGGACGACCGTATAGTCGCCGGACATGACGGTGGCGGGCCAATCTAGCCCCGGGGTCGTGGGGACGACCCTATAGACGTCGGACATGTCGCGGCGGGCCAACCTAGTCCCGGGGTCGTGGGGACGACCCTATAGTCGTCGGAAAAGTCGGCGGCGGGCCAACCTAGACCCGGGGTCGTGGGGACGACCCTATAGTCGTCGGACATGTCGGCGGCTGGGCAACTTTGGCCAGTGGTCGTGGGGACGACCCTATAGTCGTCGGACATGTCGGCGGCAGGGCAACTTTGGCCCGGGGCGTGGGGACGACCCTATAGTCGTCGGACAAGTCGGCGGCGGGCCAACCTAGTCCCGTGGTCGCGAGGACGACCGTATAGTCGTCGGACATGTCGGCGGCAGGGCAACCTTGGCCCGGGGCGTGGGGACGACCCTATAGTCGTCGGACATGTCGGCGGAGGGCCAACCTAGTCCCGGGATCGTGGGGACGACCCTATAGTCGTCGGACATGTCGGCGGCAGGGCAACTTTGGCCCGGGGCGTGGGGACGACCCTATAGTCGTCGGACATGTAGGCGGCGGGCCGACCTAGTCCCGGGGTCCTGGGGACGACCCTATAGTCGTCGGACAAGTCGGCGGCGGGCCAACCTAGTCCCGTGGTCGCGAGGACGACCGTATAGTCGTCGGACATGTCGGCGGCAGGGCAACTTTGGCCCGGGGCGTGGGGACGACCCTATAGTCGTCGGACATGTCGGCGGAGGGCCAACCTAGTCCCGGGATCGTGGGGACGACCCTATAGTCGTCGGACATGTCGGCGGCAGGGCAACTTTGGCCCGTGGTCGTGGGGACGACCCTGTAGTCGTCGGACAAGTCGGCGGCGGGCCAACCTAGTCCCGTGGTCGTGGGGACGACCCCATAGTCGTAGGACACGTCGGCGGCGGGCCAACTTTGGCCCGGGGCGTGGGGACGACCCAATAGTCGTCGGACATGTCGGCGGCGGCCAACCTAGTCCCGTGGTCGTGGGGACGACCCCATAGTCGTAGGACACGTCGGCGGCTGGCCAACTTTGGCCCGGGGCGTGGGGACGACCCTATAGTCGTCGGACATGTCGGCGGCTGGCCAACCTAGTCCCGTGGTCGTGGGGACGACCCCATAGTCGTAGGACACGTCGGCGGCGGGCCAACTTTGGCCCGGGGCGTGGGGACGACCCAATAGTCGTCGGACATGTCGGCGGCGGCCAACCTAGTCCCGAGGTCGTGGCGACGACCCTATAGTCGTCGGACATGTCGGCGGCAGGGCAACTTTGGCCCGTGGTCGTGGGGACGACCCTATAGTCGTCGGACATGTCGGCGGCAGGGCAACTTTGGCCCGTGGTCGTGGGGACGACCCTATAGTCGTCGGACAAGTCGGCGGCGGCCCGACCTAGTCCCGGGGTCCTGGGGACGACCCTATAGTCGTCGGACAAGTCGGCGGCGGGCCAACCTAGTCCCGTGGTCGCGAGGACGACCGTATAGTCGTCAGACATGTCTGCGGCAGGGCAACTTTGGCCCGTGGTCGTGGGGACGACCCTATAGTCGTCGGACAAGTCGGCGGCAGGCCAACCTAGTCCCGGGGTCGTGGGGACGACCGTATAGTCGCCGGACATGACGGTGGCGGGCCAATCAAGTCCCGGGGTCGTGGGGACGACCCTATAGTCGTCGGAAAAGTCGGCGGCGGGCCAACCTAGACCCGGGGTCGTGGGGACGACCCTATAGTCGTCGGACATGTCGGCGGCAGGGCAACTTTGGCCCGTGGTCGTGGGGACGACCCTATAGTCGTCGGACATGACGGCGGCTGACCAACCTAGACCCGGGGTGGTGGGGACGACCCTATAGTCGTCGGACATGTCGGCGGATGGCCAACCTAGTCCCGTGGTCGTGGGGACGACCCCATAGTCGTAGGACACGTCGGCGGCTGGCCAACTTTGGCCCGGGGCGTGGGGACGACCCTATAGTCGTCGGACATGTCGGCGGCTGGCCAACTTTGGCCCGTGGTCGTGGGAACGACCCTATAGTCGTCGGACAAGTCGGTGGCTGGCCAACGTAGTCCCGGGTTCGCGGGGACGACCCTATAGTCGTCGGACATGTCGGCGGCTGTCCAACTTTGGCCCGGGTCGTGGGGACGACCCTATAGTCGTCGGACAAGTCGACGGCGGGCCGACCTAGTCCCGGGGTCCTGGGGACGACCCTATAGTCGTCGGACAAGTCGGCGGCGGGCCGACCTAGTCCCGGGGTCCTGGGGACGACCCTATAGTCGTCGGACAAGTCGGCGGCGGGCCAACCTAGTCCCGTGGTCGCGAGGACGACCGTATAGTCGTCGGACATGTCGGCGGCAGGGCATCTTTGGCCCGGGGCGTGGGGACGACCCTATAGTCGTCGGACATGTCGGCGGAGGGCCAACCTAGTCCCGGGATCGTGGGGACGACCCTATAGTCGTCGGACAAGTCGGCGGCGGGCCAACCTAGTCCCGTGGTCGCGAGGACGACCGTATAGTCGTCAGACATGTCGGCGGCAGGGCAACTTTGGCCCGTGGTCGTGGGGACGACCCTATAGTCGTCGGACAAGTCGGCGGCAGGCCAACCTAGTCCCGGGGTCGTGGGGACGACCGTATAGTCGCCGGACATGACGGTGGCGGGCCAATCAAGTCCCGGGGTCGTGGGGACGACCCTATAGTCGTCGGACACGTCGGCGGCGGGCCGACCTAGTCCCGGGGTCCTGGGGACGACCCTATAGTCGTCGGACAAGTCGGCGGCGGGCCAACCTAGTCCCGTGGTCGCGAGGACGACCGTATAGTCGTCGGACATGTCGGCGGCAGGGCAACTTTGGCCCGGGGCGTGGGGACGACCCTATAGTCGTCGGACATGTCGGCGGAGGGCCAACCTAGTCCCGGGATCGTGGGGACGACCCTATAGTCGTCGGACATGTCGGCGGCAGGGCAACTTTGGCCCGTGGTCGTGGGGACGACCCTATAGTCGTCGGACAAGTCGGCGGCGGGCCAACCTAGTCCCGGGGTCGTGGAGACGACCCTATAGTCGTCGGACATCACGGTGGCGGGCCAATCTAGTCCCGGGGTCGTGGGGACGACCCTATAGTCGTCGGACATGTCTGCGGCTGGGCAAATTTGGCCAGTGGTCGTGGGGACGACCCTATAGTCGTCGGACAAGTCGGCGGCGGGCCAACCTAGTCCCGGGGTCGTGGGGACGACCGTATAGTCGCCGGACATGACGGTGGCGGGCCAATCAAGTCCCGGGGTCGTGGGGACGACCCTATAGTCGTCGGACATGTCGGCGGCTGGCCAACTTTGGCCCGGGGCGTGGGGACGACCCTATAGTCGTCGGACATGTCGGCGGAGGGCCAACCTAGTCCCGGGTCCGCGGGGACGACCCTATAGTCGTCGGACATGTCGGCGGCTGGCCAACTTTGGACCGGGGCTTGGGGACGACCCTATAGTCGTCGGACATGTCGGCGGCTGGGCAACTTTGGCCAGTGGTCGTGGGGACGACCCTATAGTCGTCGGACATGTCGGTGACTGGCCAACGTAGTCCCGGGTCCGCGGGGACGACCCTATAGTCGTCGGACATGTCTGCGGCTGGCCAACTTTGGCCCGGGGCGTGGGGACGACCCTATAGTCTACGGACATGTCGGCGGCGGGCCAACCTAGTCCCGGGGTCGTGGGGACGACCCTATAATCGTCGGACATGTCGGCGGCAGGGCAACTTTGGCCCGTGGTCGTGGGGACGACCCTATAGTCGTCGGACAAGTCGGCGGCTGGGCAACTTTGGCCAGTGGTCGTGGGGACGACCCTATAGTCGTCGGACATGTCGGTGACTGGCCAACGTAGTCCCGGGTCCGCGGGGACGACCCTATAGTCGTCGGACATGTCTGCGGCTGGCCAACTTTGGCCCGGGGCGTGGGGACGACCCTATAGTCGTCGGACATGTCGGCGGAGGGCCAACCTAGTCCCGGGTCCGCGGGGACGACCCTATAGTCGTCGGACAAGTCGGCGGCGGGCCGACCTAGTCCCGGGGTCCTGGGGACGACCCTATAGTCGTCGGACAAGTCGGCGGCGGGCCAACCTAGTCCCGTGGTCGCGAGGACGACCGTATAGTCGTCGGACATGTCGGCGGCAGGGCAACTTTGGCCCGGGGCGTGGGGACGACCCTATAGTCGTCGGACATGTCGGCGGAGGGCCAACCTAGTCCCGGGATCGTGGGGACGACCCTATAGTCGTCGGACATGTCGGCGGCAGGGCAACTTTGGCCCTTGGTCGTGGGGACGACCCTATAGTCGTCGGACAATTCGGCGGCGGGCCAACCTAGTCCCGGGGTCGTGGGGACGACCGTATAGTCGCCGGACATGACGGTGGCGGGCCAATCTAGCCCCGGGGTCGTGGGGACGACCCTATAGACGTCGGACATGTCGCGGCGGGCCAACCTAGTCCCGGGGTCGTGGGGACGACCCTATAGTCGTCGGAAAAGTCGGCGGCGGGCCAACCTAGACCCGGGGTCGTGGGGACGACCCTATAGTCGTCGGACATGTCGGCGGCTGGGCAACTTTGGCCAGTGGTCGTGGGGACGACCCTATAGTCGTCGGACATGTCGGCGGCAGGGCAACTTTGGCCCGGGGCGTGGGGACGACCCTATAGTCGTCGGACAAGTCGGCGGCGGGCCAACCTAGTCCCGTGGTCGCGAGGACGACCGTATAGTCGTCGGACATGTCGGCGGCAGGGCAACTTTGGCCCGGGGCGTGGGGACGACCCTATAGTCGTCGGACATGTCGGCGGAGGGCCAACCTAGTCCCGGGATCGTGGGGACGACCCTATAGTCGTCGGACATGTCGGCGGCAGGGCAACTTTGGCCCGTGGTCGTGGGGACGACCCTATAGTCGTCGGACATGTCGGCGGCAGGGCAACTTTGGCCCGGGGCGTGGGGACGACCCTATAGTCGTCGGACATGTAGGCGGCGGGCCGACCTAGTCGCGGGGTCCTGGGGACGACCCTATAGTCGTCGGACAAGTCGGCGGCGGGCCAACCTAGTCCCGTGGTCGCGAGGACGACCGTATAGTCGTCGGACATGTCGGCGGCAGGGCAACTTTGGCCCGGGGCGTGGGGACGACCCTATAGTCGTCGGACATGTCGGCGGCTGGCCAACCTAGTCCCGTGGTCGTGGGGACGACCCCATAGTCGTAGGACACGTCGGCGGCTGGCCAACTTTGGCCCGGGGCGTGGGGACGACCCTATAGTCGTCGGACATGTCGGCGGCTGGCCAACTTTGGACCGGGGCTTGGGGACGACCCTATAGTCGTCGGACATGTCGGCGGCTGGGCAACTTTGGCCAGTGGTCGTGGGGACGACCCTATAGTCGTCGGACATGTCGGTGACTGGCCAACGTAGTCCCGGGTCCGCGGGGACGACCCTATAGTCGTCGGACATGTCTGCGGCTGGCCAACTTTGGCCCGGGGCGTGGGGACGACCCTATAGTCTACGGACATGTCGGCGGCGGGCCAACCTAGTCCCGGGGTCGTGGGGACGACCCTATAATCGTCGGACATGTCGGCGGCAGGGCAACTTTGGCCCGTGGTCGTGGGGACGACCCTATAGTCGTCGGACAAGTCGGCGGCTGGGCAACTTTGGCCAGTGGTCGTGGGGACGACCCTATAGTCGTCGGACATGTCGGTGACTGGCCAACGTAGTCCCGGGTCCGCGGGGACGACCCTATAGTCGTCGGACATGTCTGCGGCTGGCCAACTTTGGCCCGGGGCGTGGGGACGACCCTATAGTCGTCGGACATGTCGGCGGAGGGCCAACCTAGTCCCGGGTCCGCGGGGACGACCCTATAGTCGTCGGACAAGTCGGCGGCGGGCCGACCTAGTCCCGGGGTCCTGGGGACGACCCTATAGTCGTCGGACAAGTCGGCGGCGGGCCAACCTAGTCCCGTGGTCGCGAGGACGACCGTATAGTCGTCGGACATGTCGGCGGCAGGGCAACTTTGGCCCGGGGCGTGGGGACGACCCTATAGTCGTCGGACATGTCGGCGGAGGGCCAACCTAGTCCCGGGATCGTGGGGACGACCCTATAGTCGTCGGACATGTCGGCGGCAGGGCAACTTTGGCCCTTGGTCGTGGGGACGACCCTATAGTCGTCGGACAATTCGGCGGCGGGCCAACCTAGTCCCGGGGTCGTGGGGACGACCGTATAGTCGCCGGACATGACGGTGGCGGGCCAATCTAGCCCCGGGGTCGTGGGGACGACCCTATAGACGTCGGACATGTCGCGGCGGGCCAACCTAGTCCCGGGGTCGTGGGGACGACCCTATAGTCGTCGGAAAAGTCGGCGGCGGGCCAACCTAGACCCGGGGTCGTGGGGACGACCCTATAGTCGTCGGACATGTCGGCGGCTGGGCAACTTTGGCCAGTGGTCGTGGGGACGACCCTATAGTCGTCGGACATGTCGGCGGCAGGGCAACTTTGGCCCGGGGCGTGGGGACGACCCTATAGTCGTCGGACAAGTCGGCGGCGGGCCAACCTAGTCCCGTGGTCGCGAGGACGACCGTATAGTCGTCGGACATGTCGGCGGCAGGGCAACTTTGGCCCGGGGCGTGGGGACGACCCTATAGTCGTCGGACATGTCGGCGGAGGGCCAACCTAGTCCCGGGATCGTGGGGACGACCCTATAGTCGTCGGACATGTCGGCGGCAGGGCAACTTTGGCCCGTGGTCGTGGGGACGACCCTATAGTCGTCGGACATGTCGGCGGCAGGGCAACTTTGGCCCGGGGCGTGGGGACGACCCTATAGTCGTCGGACATGTAGGCGGCGGGCCGACCTAGTCGCGGGGTCCTGGGGACGACCCTATAGTCGTCGGACAAGTCGGCGGCGGGCCAACCTAGTCCCGTGGTCGCGAGGACGACCGTATAGTCGTCGGACATGTCGGCGGCAGGGCAACTTTGGCCCGGGGCGTGGGGACGACCCTATAGTCGTCGGACATGTCGGCGGCTGGCCAACCTAGTCCCGTGGTCGTGGGGACGACCCCATAGTCGTAGGACACGTCGGCGGCTGGCCAACTTTGGCCCGGGGCGTGGGGACGACCCTATAGTCGTCGGACATGTCGGCGGCTGGCCAACCTAGTCCCGTGGTCGTGGGGACGACCCCATAGTCGTAGGACACGTCGGCGGCGGGCCAACTTTGGCCCGGGGCGTGGGGACGACCCAATAGTCGTCGGACATGTCGGCGGCGGCCAACCTAGTCCCGAGGTCGTGGCGACGACCCTATAGTCGTCGGACATGTCGGCGGCAGGGCAACTTTGGCCCGTGGTCGTGGGGACGACCCTATAGTCGTCGGACATGTCGGCGGCAGGGCAACTTTGGCCCGTGGTCGTGGGGACGACCCTATAGTCGTCGGACATGTCGGCGGCTGGCCAACCTAGTCCCGTGGTCGTGGGGACGACCCCATAGTCGTAGGACACGTCGGCGGCGGGCCAACTTTGGCCCGGGGCGTGGGGACGACCCAATAGTCGTCGGACATGTCGGCGGCGGCCAACCTAGTCCCGAGGTCGTGGCGACGACCCTATAGTCGTCGGACATGTCGGCGGCAGGGCAACTTTGGCCCGGGGCGTGGGGACGACCGTATAGTCGCCGGACATGACGGTGGCGGGCCAATCAAGTCCCGGGGTCGTGGGGACGACCCTATAGTCGTCGGACATGTCGGCGGCTGGCCAACTTTGGACCGGGGCGTGGGGACGACCCTATAGTCGTCGGACATGTCGGCGGCTGGGCAACTTTGGCCAGTGGTCGTGGGGACGACCCTATAGTCGTCGGACATGTCGGTGACTGGCCAACGTAGTCCCGGGTCCGCGGGGACGACCCTATAGTCGTCGGACATGTCGGCGGCTGGCCAACTTTGGCCCGGGGCGTGGGGACGACCCTATAGTCTACGGACATGTCGGCGGCGGGCCAACCTAGTCCCGGGGTCGTGGGGACGACCCTATAATCGTCGGACATGTCGGCGGCGGGCCAACCTAGTCCCGGGGTCGTGGGGACGACCCTATAGTCGTCGGACAAGTCGGCGGCGGGCCAACCTAGTCCTGGGGACGTGGGGACGACCCTATAGTCGTCGGACATGTCGGCGGCAGGCCAACGTATGCCCAGGGTCGTAGGGACGAACCTATAGTCGTCGGACATGACGGTGGCGGGCCAATCTAGCCCCGGGGTCGTGGGGACGACCCTATAGACGTCGGACATGTCGCGGCGGGCCAACCTAGTCCCGGGGTCGTGGGGACGACCCTATAGTCGTCGGAAAAGTCGGCGGCGGGCCAACCTAGACCCGGGGTCGTGGGGACGACCCTATAGTCGTCGGACATGTCGGCGGCAGGGCAACTTTGGCCCGTGGTCGTGGGGACGACCCTATAGTCGTCGGACATGTCGGTGACTGGCCAACGTAGTCCCGGGTTCGTGGGGACGACCCTATAGTCGTCGGACATGTCGGCGGCTGGCCAACTTTGGCCCGTGGTCGTGGGAACGACCCTATAGTCGTCGGACATGTCGGCGGAGGGCCAACCTAGTCCCGGGATCGTGGGGACGACCCTATAGTCGTCGGACATGTCGGCGGCAGGGCAACTTTGGCCCGTGGTCGTGGGGACGACCCTATAGTCGTCGGACAAGTCGGCGGCGGGCCAACCTAGTCCCGGGGTCGTGGAGACGACCCTATAGTCGTCGGACATCGCGGTGGCGGGCCAATCTAGTACCGGGGTCGTGGGGACGACCCTATAGTCGTCGGACATGTCTGCGGCTGGGCAACTTTGGCCAGTGGTCGTGGGGACGACCCTATAGTCGTCGGACATGTCGGCGGCTGGCCAACCTAGACCCGGGTTGGTGGGGACGACCCTATAGTCGTCGGACATGTCGGCGGCTGGCCAACCTAGTCCCGTGGTCGTGGGGACGACCCCATAGTCGTAGGACAAGTCGGCGGCGGGCCAACCTAGTCCTGGGGACGTGGGGACGACCCTATAGTCGTCGGAAAAGTCGGCGGCGGACCAACCTAGACCCGGGGTCGTGGGGACGACCCTATAGTCGTCGGACATGTCGGCGGCAGGGCAACTTTGGCCCGTGGTCGTGGGGACGACCCTATAGTCGTCGGACATGTCGGTGACTGGCCAACGTAGTCCCGGGTTCGCGGGGACGACCCTATAGTCGTCGGACATGTCGGCGGCTGGCCAACTTTGGCCCGTGGTCGTGGGAACGACCCTATAGTCGTCGGACATGTCGGCGGCAGGCCAACGTATGCCCAGGGTCGTAGGGACGAACCTATAGTCGTCGGACATGACGGTGGCGGGCCAATCTAGCCCCGGGGTCGTGGGGACGTCCCTATAGACGTCGGACATGTCGCGGCGGGCCAACCTAGTCCCGGGGTCGTGGGGACGACCCTATAGTCGTCGGAAAAGTCGGCGGCGGACCAACCTAGACCCGGGGTCGTAGGGACGACCCTATAGTCGTCGGACATGTCGGCGGCAGGGCAACTTTGGCCCGTGGTCGTGGGGACGACCCTATAGTCGTCGGACATGTCGGTGACTGGCCAACGTAGTCCCGGGTTCGCGGGGACGACCCTATAGTCGTCGGACATGTCGGCGGCTGGCCAACTTTGGCCCGTGGTCGTGGGAACGACCCTATAGTCGTCGGACATGTCGGTGACTGGCCAACGTAGTCCCGGGTTCGCGGGGACGACCCTATAGTCGTCGGACATGTCGGCGGCTATCCAACTTTGGCCCGGGTCGTGGGGACGACCCTATAGTCGTCGGAAAAGTCGGCGGCGGGCCAACCTAGACCCGGGGTCGTGGGGACGACCCTATAGTCGTCGGACATGTCGGCGGCAGGGCAACTTTGGCCCGTGGTCGTGGGGACGACCCTATAGTCGTCGGACATGTCGGTGCCTGGCCAACGTTGTCCCGGGTTCGCGGGGACGACCCTATAGTCGTCGGACATGTCGGCGGCTGGCCAACTTTGGCCCGTGGTCGTGGGGACGACCCTATAGTCGTAGGACATGTCGGTGACTGGCCAACGTAGTCCCGGGTTCGCGGGGACGACCCTATAGTCGTCGGACATGTCGGCGGCTGTCCAACTTTGGCCCGGGTCGTGGGGACGACCCTATAGTCGTCGGACAAGTCGGCGGCGGGCCGACATAGTCCCGGGGTCCTGGGGACGACCCTATAGTCGTCGGACAAGTCGGCGGCGGGCCAACCTAGTCCCGTGGTCGCGAGGACGACCGTATAGTCGTCGGACATGTCGGCGGCGGGCCAACCTAGTCCCGGGGTCATGGGGACGACCCTATAGTCGTCGGACATGTCGGCGGCTGGCCAACTTTGGCCCGGGTCGTGGGGACGACCCTATAGTCGTCGGACATGTCGGCGGCAGGGCAACTTTGGCCCATGGTCGTGGGGACGACCCTATAGTCGTCGGACATGTCGGCGGCTGGCCAACCTAGACCCGGGGTGGTGGGGACGACCCTATAGTCGTCGGACATGTCGGCGGCTGGCCAACCTAGTCCCGTGGTCGTGGGGACGACCCCATAGTCGTAGGACACGTCGGCGGCGGGCCAACTTTGGCCCGGGGCGTGGGGACGACCCTATAGTATACGGACATGTCGGCGGCGGGCCAACCTAGTCCCGGGGTCGTGGGGACGACCCTATAGTCGTCGGACATGTCGGTGACTGGCCAACCTAGTCCCGGGGTCGTGGGGACGACCCTATAGTCGTCGGAAAAGTCGGCGGCGGGCCAACCTAGACCCGGGGTCGTGTGGACGACCCTATAGTCGTCGGACATGTCGGCGGCAGGGCAACTTTGGCCCGTGGTCGTGGGGACGACCCTATAGTCGTCGGACATGTCGGTGACTGGCCAACGTAGTCCCGGGTTCGCGGGGACGACCCTATAGTCGTCGGACATGTCGGCGGCTGTCCAACTTTGGCCCGGGTCGTGGGGACGACCCTATAGTCGTCGGACAAGTCGGCGGCGGGCCGACCTAGTCCCGGGGTCCTGGGGACGACCCTATAGTCATCGGACAAGTCGGCGGCGGGCCAACCTAGTCCCGTGGTCGTGGGGACGACCGTATAGTCGTCGGACAAGTCGGCGGCGGGCCAACCTAGTCCCGTGGTCGCGAGGACGACCGTATAGTCGTCGGACATGTCGGCGGCGGGCCAACCTAGTCCCGGGGTCATGGGGACGACCCTATAGTCGTCGGACATGTCGGCGGCTGGCCAACTTTGGCCCGGGTCGTGGGGACGACCCTATAGTCGTCGGACATGACGTGCCGGGGCAATCTAGCCCCGGGGTCGTGGGGACGACCCTATACTCGTCGGACATGTCGGCGGCTGTCCAACTTTGGCCCGGGTCGTGGGGACGACCCTATAATCGTCGGACATGTCGGCGGCGGGCCAACCTAGTCCCGGGGTCGTGGGGACGACCCTATAGTCGTCGGTCAAGTCGGCGGCGGGCCAACCTAGTCCCGGGGTCGTGGGGACGACCCTATAGTCGTCGGACATGTCGGCGGCAGGGCAACTTTGGCCCGTGGTCGTGGGGACGACCCTATAGTCGTCGGACATGCCGGTGACTGGCCAACATAGTCCCGGGGTCGTGGAGACGACCCTATAGTCGTCGGAGAAGTCGGCGGCGGGCCAACCTAGACCCGGGGTCGTGGGGACGACCCTATAGTCGTCGGACATGTCGGCGGCTGGCCAACTTTGGCCCGGGGCGTGGGGACGACCCAATAGTCGTCGGACATGTCGGCGGCGGCCAACCTAGTCCCGAGGTCGTGGGGACGACCCTATAGTCGTCGGACATGTCGGCGGCAGGGCAACTTTGGCCCGTGGTCGTGGGGACGACCCTATAGTCGTCGGACATGTCGGTGACTGGCCAACATAGTCCCGGGGTCGTGGAGACGACCCTATTGTCGTCGGACAAGTCGGCGGCGGGCCAACCTAGACCCGGGGTCGTGGGGACGACCCTATAGTCGTCGGACATGTCGGCGGCTGGCCAACTTTGGCCCGGGGCGTGGGGACGACCCTATAGTCTACGGACATGTCGGCGGCGGGCCAACTTTGGCCCGTGGTCGTGGGGACGACCCTATAGTCGTCGGACATGACGGTGCCGGGGCAATATAGCCCCGGGGTCGAGGGGACGACCCTATAGACGTCGGACATGTCGGCGGCTGGCCAACCTAGACCCGGGGTGGTGGGGACGACCCTATAGTCGTCGGACATGTCGGCGGCTGGCCAACTTTGGCCCGGGTCGTGGGGACGACCCTATAGTCGTCGGACATGACGTGCCGGGGCAATCTAGCCCCGGGGTCGTGGGGACGACCCTATACTCGTCGGACATGTCGGCGGCTGTCCAACTTTGGCCCGGGTCGTGGGGACGACCCTATAATCGTCGGACATGTCGGCGGCGGGCCAACCTAGTCCCGGGGTCGTGGGGACGACCCTATAGTCGTCGGTCAAGTCGGCGGCGGGCCAACCTAGTCCCGGGGTCGTGGGGACGACCCTATAGTCGTCGGACATGTCGGCGGCAGGGCAACTTTGGCCCGTGGTCGTGGGGACGACCCTATAGTCGTCGGACATGTCGGTGACTGGCCAACATAGTCCCGGGGTCGTGGAGACGACCCTATAGTCGTCGGAGAAGTCGGCGGCGGGCCAACCTAGACCCGGGGTCGTGGGGACGACCCTATAGTCGTCGGACATGTCGGCGGCTGGCCAACTTTGGCCCGGGGCGTGGGGACGACCCAATAGTCGTCGGACATGTCGGCGGCGGCCAACCTAGTCCCGAGGTCGTGGGGACGACCCTATAGTCGTCGGACATGTCGGCGGCAGGGCAACTTTGGCCCGTGGTCGTGGGGACGACCCTATAGTCGTCGGACATGTCGGTGACTGGCCAACATAGTCCCGGGGTCGTGGAGACGACCCTATTGTCGTCGGACAAGTCGGCGGCGGGCCAACCTAGACCCGGGGTCGTGGGGACGACCCTATAGTCGTCGGACATGTCGGCGGCTGGCCAACTTTGGCCCGGGGCGTGGGGACGACCCTATAGTCTACGGACATGTCGGCGGCGGGCCAACTTTGGCCCGTGGTCGTGGGGACGACCCTATAGTCGTCGGACATGACGGTGCCGGGGCAATATAGCCCCGGGGTCGAGGGGACGACCCTATAGACGTCGGACATGTCGGCGGCTGGCCAACCTAGACCCGGGGTGGTGGGGACGACCCTATAGTCGTCGGACATGTCGGCGGCTGGCCAACTTTGGCCCGGGGCGTGGGGACGACCCTATAGTCTACGGACATGTCGGCGGCGGGCCAGCTTTGGCCCGGGGTAGTGGGGACGACCCTATAGTCGTCGGACATGTCGGCGGCTGGGCAACTTTGGCCAGTGGTCGTGGGGACGACCCTATAGTCGTCGGACATGTCGGCGGCAGGGCAACTTTGGCCCATGGTCGTGGGGACGACCCTATAGTCGTCGGACATGTCGGCGGCTGGCCAACCTAGACCCGGGGTGGTGGGGACGACCCTATAGTCGTCGGACATGTCGGCGGCTGGCCAACCTAGTCCCGTGGTCGTGGAGACGACCCCATAGTCGTAGGACACGTCGGCGGCGGGCCAACTTTGGCCCGGGGCGTGGGGACGACCCTATAGTCTACGGACATGTCGGCGGCGGGCCAACCTAGTCCCGGGGTCGTGGGGACGACCCTATAATCGTCGGACATGGCGGCGGCGGGCCAACCTAGTCCCGGGGTCGTGGGGACGACCCTATAGTCGTCGGACAAGTCGGCGGCGGGCCAACCTAGTCCCGGGGTCGTGGGGACGACCCTATAGTCGTCGGACATGTCGGCGGCTGGCCAACTTTGGCCCGGGGCGTGGGGACGACCCTATATTCGTCGGACATGTCGGCGGCGGGCCAACCTAGTCCCGGGGTCGTGGGGACGACCCTATAATCGTCGGACATGTCGGCGGCGGGCCAACCTAGTCCCGGGGTCGTGGGGACGACCCTATAGTCGTCGGACAAGTCGGCGGCGGGCCAACCTAGTCCTGGGGTCGTGGGGACGACCCTATAGTCGTCGGACATGTCGGCGGCAGGCCAACGTATGCCCAGGGTCGTAGGGACGAACCTATAGTCGTCGGACATGACGGTGGCGGGCCAATCTAGCCCCGGGGTCGTGGGCACGACCCTATAGACGTCGGACATGTCGGCGGCGGGCCAACCTAGTCCCGGGGTCGTGGGGACGACCCTATAGTCGTCGGAAAAGTCGGCGGCGGGCCAACCTAGACCCGGGGTTGTGGGGACGACCCTATAGTCGTCGGACATGTCGGCGGCAGGGCAACTTTGGCCCGTGGTCGTGGGGACGACCCTATAGTCGTCGGACATGTCGGTGACTGGCCAACGTAGTCCCGGGTTCGCGGGGACGACCCTATAGTCGTCGGACATGTCGGCGGCTGGCCAACTTTGGCCCGTGGTCGTGGGAACGACCCTATAGTCGTCGGACATGTCGGTGACTGGCCAACGTAGTCCCGGGTTCGGGGGGACGACCCTATAGTAGTCGGACATGTCGGCGGCTGTCCAACTTTGGCCCGGGTCGTGGGGACGACCCTATAGTCGTCGGACAAGTCGGCGGCTATCCAACTTTGGCCCGGGTCGTGGGGACGACCCTATAGTCGTCGGAAAAGTCGGCGGCGGGCCAACCTAGACCCGGGGTCGTGGGGACGACCCTATAGTCGTCGGACATGTCGGCGGCAGGGCAACTTTGGCCCGTGGTCGTGGGGACGACCCTATAGTCGTCGGACATGTCGGTGCCTGGCCAACGTTGTCCCGGGTTCGCGGGGACGACCCTATAGTCGTCGGACATGTCGGCGGCTGGCCAACTTTGGCCCGTGGTCGTGGGGACGACCCTATAGTCGTAGGACATGTCGGTGACTGGCCAACGTAGTCCCGGGTTCGCGGGGACGACCCTATAGTCGTCGGACATGTCGGCGGCTGTCCAACTTTGGCCCGGGTCGTGGGGACGACCCTATAGTCGTCGGACAAGTCGGCGGCGGGCCGACCTAGTCCCGGGGTCCTGGGGACGACCCTATAGTCGTCGGACAAGTCGGCGGCGGGCCAACCTAGTCCCGTGGTCGTGAGGACGACCGTATAGTCGTCGGACATGTCGGCGGCGGGCCAACCTAGTCCCGGGGTCATGGGGACGACCCTATAGTCGTCGGACATGTCGGCGGCTGGCCAACTTTGGCCCGGGTCGTGGGGACGACCCTATAGTCGTCGGACATGTCGGTGACTGGCCAACCTAGTCCCGGGGTCGTGGAGTCGACCCTATAGTCGTCGGACAAGTCGGCGGCGGGCCAACCTAGACCCGGGGTCGTGGGGACGACCCTATAGACGTCGGACATGTCGGCGGCTGGCCAACTTTGGCCCGGGGCGTGGGGACGACCCTATAGTCTACGGACATGTCGGCGGCGGGCCAACTTTGGCCCGTGGTCGTGGGGACGACCCTATAGTCGTCGGACATGACGGTGCCGGGGCAATCTAGCCCCGGGGTCGAGGGGACGACCCTATAGACGTCGGACATGTCGGCGGCTGGCCAACCTAGTCCCGGGGTGGTAGGGACGACCCTATAATCGTCGGACAAGTCGGCGGCTGGCCAGCTTTGGCCCGGGGTAGTGGGGACGACCCTATAGTCGTCGGACATGTCGGCGGCTGGGCAACTTTGGCCAGTGGTCGTGGGGACGACCCTATAGTCGTCGGACATGTCGGCGGCAGGGCAACTTTGGCCCATGGTCGTGGGGACGACCCTATAGTCGTCGGACATGTCGGCGGCTGGCCAACCTAGACCCGGGGTGGTGGGGACGACCCTATAGTCGTCGGACATGTCGGCGGCTGGCCAACCTAGTCCCGTGGTCGTGGGGACGACCCCATAGTCGTAGGACACGTCGGCGGCGGGCCAACTTTGGCCCGGGGCGTGGGGACGACCCTATAGTATACGGACATGTCGGCGGCGGGCCAACCTAGTCCCGGGGTCGTGGGGACGACCCTATAGTCGTCGGACATGTCGGTGACTGGCCAACCTAGTCCCGGGGTCGTGGGGACGACCCTATAGTCGTCGGAAAAGTCGGCGGCGGGCCAACCTAGACCCGGGGTCGTGTGGACGACCCTATAGTCGTCGGACATGTCGGCGGCAGGGCAACTTTGGCCCGTGGTCGTGGGGACGACCCTATAGTCGTCGGACATGTCGGTGACTGGCCAACGTAGTCCCGGGTTCGCGGGGACGACCCTATAGTCGTCGGACATGTCGGCGGCTGTCCAACTTTGGCCCGGGTCGTGGGGACGACCCTATAGTCGTCGGACAAGTCGGCGGCGGGCCGACCTAGTCCCGGGGTCCTGGGGACGACCCTATAGTCATCGGACAAGTCGGCGGCGGGCCAACCTAGTCCCGTGGTCGTGGGGACGACCGTATAGTCGTCGGACAAGTCGGCGGCGGGCCAACCTAGTCCCGTGGTCGCGAGGACGACCGTATAGTCGTCGGACATGTCGGCGGCGGGCCAACCTAGTCCCGGGGTCATGGGGACGACCCTATAGTCGTCGGACATGTCGGCGGCTGGCCAACTTTGGCCCGGGTCGTGGGGACGACCCTATAGTCGTCGGACATGACGGTGCCGGGGCAATCTAGCCCCGGGGTCGTGGGGACGACCCTATACTCGTCGGACATGTCGGCGGCTGTCCAACTTTGGCCCGGGTCGTGGGGACGACCCTATAATCGTCGGACATGTCGGCGGCGGGCCAACCTAGTCCCGGGGTCGTGGGGACGACCCTATAGTCGTCGGTCAAGTCGGCGGCGGGCCAACCTAGTCCCGGGGTCGTGGGGACGACCCTATAGTCGTCGGACATGTCGGCGGCAGGGCAACTTTGGCCCGTGGTCGTGGGGACGACCCTATAGTCGTCGGACATGTCGGTGACTGGCCAACATAGTCCCGGGGTCGTGGAGACGACCCTATAGTCGTCGGAGAAGTCGGCGGCGGGCCAACCTAGACCCGGGGTCGTGGGGACGACCCTATAGTCGTCGGACATGTCGGCGGCTGGCCAACTTTGGCCCGGGGCGTGGGGACGACCCAATAGTCGTCGGACATGTCGGCGGCGGCCAACCTAGTCCCGAGGTCGTGGGGACGACCCTATAGTCGTCGGACATGTCGGCGGCAGGGCAACTTTGGCCCGTGGTCGTGGGGACGACCCTATAGTCGTCGGACATGTCGGTGACTGGCCAACATAGTCCCGGGGTCGTGGAGACGACCCTATTGTCGTCGGACAAGTCGGCGGCGGGCCAACCTAGACCCGGGGTCGTGGGGACGACCCTATAGTCGTCGGACATGTCGGCGGCTGGCCAACTTTGGCCCGGGGCGTGGGGACGACCCTATAGTCTACGGACATGTCGGCGGCGGGCCAACTTTGGCCCGTGGTCGTGGGGACGACCCTATAGTCGTCGGACATGACGGTGCCGGGGCAATATAGCCCCGGGGTCGAGGGGACGACCCTATAGACGTCGGACATGTCGGCGGTGGCCAACCTAGACCCGGGGTGGTGGGGACGACCCTATAGTCGTCGGACATGTCGGCGGCTGGCCAACTTTGGCCCGGGGCGTGGGGACGACCCTATAGTCTACGGACATGTCGGCGGCGGGCCAGCTTTGGCCCGGGGTAGTGGGGACGACCCTATAGTCGTCGGACATGTCGGCGGCTGGGCAACTTTGGCCAGTGGTCGTGGGGACGACCCTATAGTCGTCGGACATGTCGGCGGCAGGGCAACTTTGGCCCATGGTCGTGGGGACGACCCTATACTCGTCGGACATGTCGGCGGCTGGCCAATCTAGACCCGGGGTGGTGGGGACGACCCTATAGTCGTCGGACATGTCGGCGGCTGGCCAACCTAGTCCCGTGGTCGTGGAGACGACCCCATAGTCGTAGGACACGTCGGCGGCGGGCCAACTTTGGCCCGGGGCGTGGGGACGACCCTATAGTCTACGGACATGTCGGCGGCGGGCCAACCTAGTCCCGGGGTCGTGGGGACGACCCTATAATCGTCGGACATGTCGGCGGCGGGCCAACCTAGTCCCGGGGTCGTGGGGACGACCCTATAGTCGTCGGACAAGTCGGCGGCGGGCCAACCTAGTCCCGGGGTCGTGGGGACGACCCTATAGTCGTCGGACATGTCGGCGGCTGGCCAACTTTGGCCCGGGGCGTGGGGACGACCCTATATTCGTCGGACATGTCGGCGGCGGGCCAACCTAGTCCCGGGGTCGTGGGGACGACCCTATAATCGTCGGACATGTCGGCGGCGGGCCAACCTAGTCCCGGGGTCGTGGGGACGACCCTATAGTCGTCGGACAAGTCGGCGGCGGGCCAACCTAGTCCTGGGGTCGTGGGGACGACCCTATAGTCGTCGGACATGTCGGCGGCAGGCCAACGTATGCCCAGGGTCGTAGGGACGAACCTATAGTCGTCGAACATGACGGTGGCGGGCCAATCTAGCCCCGGGGTCGTGGGGACGACCCTATAGACGTCGGACATGTCGGCGGCGGGCCAACCTAGTCCCGGGGTCGTGGGGACGACCCTATAGTCGTCGGAAAAGTCGGCGGCGGGCCAACCTAGACCCGGGGTTGTGGGGACGACCCTATAGTCGTCGGACATGTCGGCGGCAGGGCAACTTTGGCCCGTGGTCGTGGGGACGACCCTATAGTCGTCGGACATGTCGGTGACTGGCCAACGTAGTCCCGGGTTCGCGGGGACGACCCTATAGTCGTCGGACATGTCGGCGGCTGGCCAACTTTGGCCCGTGGTCGTGGGAACGACCCTATAGTCGTCGGACATGTCGGTGACTGGCCAACGTAGTCCCGGGTTCGGGGGGACGACCCTATAGTAGTCGGACATGTCGGCGGCTGTCCAACTTTGGCCCGGGTCGTGGGGACGACCCTATAGTCGTCGGACAAGTCGGCGGCGGGCCGACCTAGTCCCGGGGTCCTGGGGACGACCCTATAGTCGTCGGACAAGTCGGCGGCGGGCCAACCTAGTCCCGTGGTCGCGAGGACGACCGTATAGTCGTCGGACATGTCGGCGGCTGGCCAACTTTGGCCCGGGGCGTGGGGACGACCCTATAGTCTACGGACATGTCGGCGGCGGACCAACCTACTCCCGGGGTCGTGGGGACGACCGTATAATCGTCGGACATGTCGGCGGCGGGCCAACCTAGTCCCGGGGTCGTGGGGACGACCCTATAGTCGTCGGACAAGTCGGCGGCGGGCCAACCTAGTCCTGGGGTCGTGGGGACGACCCTATAGTCGTCGGACATGTCGGCGGCAGGCCAACGTATGCCCAGGGTCGTAGGGACGAACCTATAGTCGTCGGACATGACGGTGGCGGGCCAATCTAGCCCCGGGGTCGTGGGGACGACCCTATAGACGTCGGACATGTCGGCAGCGGGCCAACCTAGTCCCGGGGTCATGGGGACGACCCTATAGTCGTCGGAAAAGTCGGCGGCGGGCCAACCTAGACCCGGGGTCGTGGGGACGACCCTATAGTCGTCGGACATGTCGGCGGCAGGGCAACTTTGGCCCGTGGTCGTGGGGACGACCCTATAGTCGTCGGACATGTCGGTGACTGGCCAACGTAGTCCCGGGTTCGCGGGGACGACCCTATAGTCGTCGGACATGTCGGCGGCTGGCCAACTTTGGCCCGTGGTCGTGGGAACGACCCTATAGTCGTCGGACATGTCGGTGACTGGCCAACGTAGTCCCGGGTTCGGGGGGACGACCCTATAGTCGTCGCACATGTCGGCGGCTGTCCAACTTTGGCCCGGGTCGTGGGGACGACCCTATAGTCGTCGGACAAGTCGGCGGCGGGCCGACCTAGTCCCGGGGTCCTGGGGACGACCCTATAGTCGTCGGACAAGTCGGCGGCGGGCCAACCTAGTCCCGTGGTCGCGAGGACGACCGTATAGTCGTCGGACATGTCGGCGGCAGGGCAACTTTGGCCCGTGGTCGTGGGGACGACCCTATAGTCGTCGGACAAGTCGGCGGCGGGCCAACCTAGTCCCGGGGTCGTGGGGACGACCGTATAGTCGCCGGACATGACGGTGGCGGGCCAATCAAGTCCCGGGGTCGTGGGGACGACCCTATAGTCGTCGGAAAAGTCGGCGGCGGGCCAACCTAGACCCGGGGTCGTGGGGACGACCCTATAGTCGTCGGACATGTCGGCGGCAGGGCAACTTTGGCCCGTGGTCGTGGGGACGACCCTATAGTCGTCGGACATGTCGGTGACTGGCCAACGTAGTCCCGGGTTCGCGGGGTCGACCCTATAGTCGTCGGACATGTCGGCGGCTGGCCAACTTTGGCCCGTGGTCGTGGGAACGACCCTATAGTCGTCGGACATGTCGGTGGCTGGCCAACGTAGTCCCGGGTTCGCGGGGACGACCCTATAGTCGTCGGACATGTCGGCGGCTGTCCAACTTTGGCCCGGGTCGTGGGGACGACCCTATAGTCGTCGGACAAGTCGGCGGCGGGCCGACCTAGTCCCGGGGTCCTGGGGACGACCCTATAGTCGTCGGACAAGTCGGCGGCGGGCCAACCTAGTCCCGTGGTCGCGAGGACGACCGTATAGTCGTCGGACATGTCGGCGGCAGGGCAACTTTGGCCCGGGGCGTGGGGACGACCCTATAGTCGTCGGACATGTCGGCGGAGGGCCAACCTAGTCCCGGGATCGTGGGGACGACCCTATAGTCGTCGGACATGTCGGCGGCAGGGCAACTTTGGCCCGTGGTCGTGGGGACGACCCTATAGTCGTCGGACAAGTCGGCGGCGGGCCAACCTAGTCCCGGGGTCGTGGAGACGACCCTATAGTCGTCGGACATCACGGTGGCGGGCCAATCTAGTCCCGGGGTCGTGGGGACGACCCTATAGTCGTCGGACATGTCTGCGGCTGGGCAACTTTGGCCAGTGGTCGTGGGGACGACCCTATAGTCGTCGGACAAGTCGGCGGCGGGCCAACCTAGTCCCGGGGTCGTGGGGACGACCGTATAGTCGCCGGACATGACGGTGGCGGGCCAATCAAGTCCCGGGGTCGTGGGGACGACCCTATAGTCGTCGGACATGTCGGCGGCTGGCCAACTTTGGACCGGGGCGTGGGGACGACCCTATAGTCGTCGGACATGTCGGCGGCTGGGCAACTTTGGCCAGTGGTCGTGGGGACGACCCTATAGTCGTCGGACATGTCGGTGACTGGCCAACGTAGTCCCGGGTTCGCGGGGACGACCCTATAGTCGTCGGACATGTCGGCGGCTGGCCAACTTTGGCCCGGGGCGTGGGGACGACCCTATAGTCTACGGACATGTCGGCGGCGGGCCAACCTAGTCCCGGGGTCGTGGGGACGACCCTATAATCGTCGGACATGTCGGCGGCGGGCCAACCTAGTCCCGGGGTCGTGGGGACGACCCTATAGTCGTCGGACATGTCGGCGGCAGGCCAACGTATGCCCAGGGTCGTAGGGACGAACCTATAGTCGTCGGACATGACGGTGGCGGGCCAATCTAGCCCCGGGGTCGTGGGGACGACCCTATACAGGGTGTCCCAGAATTGAGGGACATCCCGGAACATGCAATATCCTGATGCAAAAAGACATCGAAAAGTCCTTAGCCGTTTTGGGATCCGGGGTTTCGTTTTCGAGATATTAACAAAAAACCCCGACCAATCAGAGCGCGCGCCTTCCGCTGGAGGTCCCGCGCTAGCGTGGCCGCGCGCCGGGCCGCGCTGCGACTACGAACAAGCAAGGCGGCATGCATCGAAGGAAATTGCGTAGAATGGTAAATGAAAAAGACGTAACAAAAAAATCCAACCTTTTGCCATGGTTTGTTTGCCATTTAAAGTGAATAATGAATAAAGGATAAATGGATGAAAATCATGTGTAACGTAAAGAAACGAATACAATATTTTTTTTTAGAAAAATCGAAAATAATAATTATTTTGAGTGAGGGGATAAGGAGCACGTAAATTTCCTTTTTTTAATAACGTACAAACGAAAAGGTAATGCAACAGGGAACGAACGAAAAGTGATCGTAGTTCGTTATTGTGATAAAAATCCGTAGTTGAATAACGGCCAACACTGTTGTTGATAATTAATAAGTTGGTTTAAAAACTCGGAAGAAAAATTTACGTACGGAAATTTTGAGAATTATCTCCGGAAATGAGCCGTAGCCTGCGTTAAATTTAAAAAATAATAGTCGCCAATAATGTAACTAAAACTCACCCTTTCGGAAATCCACCTGCAGCTTAAAAACCTGGGTGACTAGGTCACTGAACCGATCCTGGTCATCGCCGAGTGCACAGCTGATCTCAGGTAGACGACACCATCCAAAATTAAGGGTGGCAACGTCAAGTGCGTCCGGGTTAATGCACCGAATATTCACTTCACTGCACGGCTACTAACACTGATCACTTAATTTATTTTTCATGAAACGTGTTGTTGCTACGTTCTAAAAATTGGTGGAAATGAATTTTTACTTGGCGTTCGGAGCCGTGGGTAATTCCCGCGCAAATTCTCACGCTGCAGCACTTGCGTCCTCGTTGTTCGGGGGGTACACACAGAACATCGCGTAATACTCTCGAGCAGAGAACATTTGTCTGCGACGCGATTGCTAACTGCTGACTGACAAGATTTTTTCCAAGCGACTTCTTCTACCCCCAAATAGTTTCTCTCGTTCCATTATGAGTTGACCCCCACCAGGCCAAGAGGCTTCAGGTAAAAAGAAGC
The DNA here is from genome assembly GCA_946251845.1 of Andrena fulva. Taxonomy (NCBI): domain Eukaryota; kingdom Metazoa; phylum Arthropoda; class Insecta; order Hymenoptera; family Andrenidae; genus Andrena; species Andrena fulva. The sequence goes on along the minus strand of CAMITZ010000112.1, from coordinate 614,006 downwards.
CAGCACATTTTCGGAACACACGTGTTTTGCACAAGTGCAACGAAAACTTTCACAAAAGCCCGCGCTCCGTCCTTCTACTGCCAATGTACCCATTGCTTCGAGATAGAAAACAGACACCACGTGTATCGGTTCGAAAGGGTCCGAAGAGAAGAGAAACAGAAAGTCTTCGAGTTGCTATAAAGAAAAAAATCCTGCTTCCTGTTTCCCTTTTCCGATACCCTGAGTTCACGTCTGCTACGAGGCGGAACCAAGTAAGTCATAAATTATCCGAAACTGTAGGAAACCGTTCTCTACCGCCGACCTGCGGGACAATACGGTCATAAACCGCGACCCTGGCGAAATGCTCTGGCTGATCAGCCTGATTAATTTTGGAGAACTAGAAATTACAGAGTATTATCCAGCATCAATACGTCTCGCGGAGAGACACAGGAAAAGAAGGGATAGTCCGCTGACTGCGCGTAGTCCCGCCTGCTTCGTCCTACCCTCAAATTAAAGACGGATCCCTTGTCTCTCGAGTATAAACACGTGCTCGAATTTCAAAACACAAGCACGCGTCGACGTATTCGGTGCGAGAGACTGTGGGCTTGAGGTCCGATTGGCCCCAAACTAACCAATCTGCCCTGCATCCCTCCCAAACGGCCACTGTCCTTAAGAGGCCCTCTTCACAGCGATATCTCCTCCACAAGGCCCACCTTCTCTCGCACGGAATACGTCGACGCATGCTTTTGTTTGGAAATTCGAGCGCGTGTTTAGACACGAGAGATAAGTAGGCCCAAATGGCTAGTTCAGGACCAATCGAACTTCAAGCCCGCCTTCTCTCGCACGGAATACGTCAACGCGTATCGTCCCTGAATTGGGGGACAACCCGGGACATGTATTATCCTGATGCCAGAAGACATCGAAATGTCCTTTACCGTTTCACGTCGAGGTCACGGTTGTAAAAATCAGAAAAAGTACTACCACATTCGCTGATATGTTTTCTGTAAATTAAGCTTATTTCTAGAGTAATGCAGCTGATATTAACGTCGCAGTAACCTGTTAAAGGCCCCGTGGTGCGCCCCGTCTCAGGTAAAGCAACCGCGCGCGATTACAGTCAGCTGACCGTACCGCTACCATCCCACATTTCTTCAGTGAGGTCAAAAAACAGATCGACAGAATTTCAGGAGAATTTTACTAACCCACTCTTGGCCAATGATACTGTTTTTATAATAATCAGATTTATAAGTTCCAGCTTGTCCTTATCTTGATTATTTGTTGAAAAAGTGTCATTGCTCAACGGAAACCACGAGAAGGTGGTGGGCTTTTTCCATCAGGAGAGGATAAGGATGGGTCAGGAGGATGGCATGGATAAGAGTCAAATGACGGGGCTAACGGTTGGAAGTAAGAAGGCCCGGTCATAAATTTTAAACCCTACTGACCGGCCATGTACCTTAATTCTTTTGATTGCCGGACTTCCCACGTTTCTGTATTACTTCTTTGACATTGTTTCTGACCAGTCGTAAAAATTAACTGCGTTGGTCGTCAACGTAGTCTAAAGAAGGACGCGGTTTATGACCGTATTGTTCCCTGAGTCGACGGTCGAGAACAGTGCGCCCCGGTCACCATGTTGTCCCACCCGATAATGAAGCAGTATACCGATTAACCCCTTAGTATTCGAAATGAGTTTTACGAACGAAACAAAGGGCGGAGAGGATAGAAACGAAACGCACTGTCAATAGCACCCCCGTGGTACGTTTCCTGACTTACCCTCATAATAAATTTTATAACGAAATGATCATAACGTTTTCGCCTAACCGACACCGTTCCTTCGCCTGTCTATCCCTTCCACAACCTATCTCTTTGTTTTCCAAATATTGAAATGACCAATAATGTACCTATCTTCGAGGACGTTGTGGGGGCACGACTGGTAATACCTGGCATGGGACAGTCAGAACTGTTTCTGGAGCGAAAGCGAACGGATTTTAACAGAGCTATCATCGTACATTTGGCAGACAATGTATACCAACGAAGAGTATTACGATATGTTCGTGGTGTACGGGAGCTGTGACACCAACATCGTGGCTGCTGTACGCGCATACAATGAGAAGTTTCCCAATCGGCGTCCCATAACCAGGAAAATAATGACGGGGTTGATATGGAACGTAAGAAGGACTGGTCAATTTCGTTCTGATAACAGTACGAGGGGAAGAACAAGAAGCAACGAGTCCGTGGAAAATGAGGAAGCAGTGATCGATTTCGTGGAAGAAAATCCAACAATAAGTGTGCGTGACATTGAAAGAAGATCAGGAATACCGAAATCGACGGCACATCGTATTTTACAAGAAGAAGGATTGTATCCATACCACCTGCATCGTGTACAAGCACTACTGCCTCGCGACATGCCAGTTCGAGTGGCGTTTTGTCAGTGGCTCTTGAACGCGTATGAAGAAAATCCAGACACCTTAAAAAGGATTCTGTGGACAGACGAAAGTACGTTCACGCGAGAAGGTGTTTTTAACACAAGAAATTCACATGTGTGGAGTTATGATAATCCACATGCAACCACCATCAGAAGTTATCAAACTCAGTGGACCCTCAACGTTTGGGCTGGGATAATTGGTGATCACATTTTGGGCCCTTTCTTTCTACCATCAAGATTGACAGGTGAGGCGTATTTAAATTTTTTGGAGAACGATTTGCCGATTGTTTTGGAAGATGTTGCGTTGGATGTGCGGCGGAACATGTGGTACCAGCAAGATGGAGCTGGACCACACTTTGCGAATATTGTGAAGGACTTTTTAAATAATGTCTACGCGGGTCGTTGGATAGGTCGTGCAGGTGCAATAAATTGGCCACCACGATCTCCAGATCTTACTCCCTTGGACTTTTTCCTCTGGGGGTATGTAAAACATAAGGTATACTCCATTGAAATTGATACCGTAGAAATATTACGACAACGGATAATCGCGGCATTTGAAGCTATTAGAGAACAAGGGGTGTGCGAGAATGTTCGCAATTCCTCCATCAGAAGGCTTCAAAAGTGCGTAGAGACAGAGGGAGACCTGTTTGAACATTTATTGTGAGTAGTGTAGTGCAGCAGAGTGTACATTAATAATACCAGTGAGTGAGTGAGTGAGTGAGTGAGTGAGTGAGTGAGTGAGTGAGTGAGTGAGTGAGTGAGTGCTGGTTTTTAGTGAAGTGAGTGCTGGTTTTTAGTGAAGTGAGTTACATACACTAAGATAATTCCACGGAAAATCGATCACTGCTTTCTCTCCATAATTCGAATTTTATTGAAATTGGGACACGATATAAGTACTTTCGACTGCCTTCTTACTTCCAACCGTTAGCCCCGTCATTTGACTCTTATCCATGCCATCCTCCTGACCCATCCTTATCCTCTCCTGATGGAAAAAGCCCACCACCTTCTCGTGGTTTCCGTTGAGCAATGACACTTTTTCAACAAATAATCAAGATAAGGACAAGCTGGAACTTATAAATCTGATTATTATAAAAACAGTATCATTGGCCAAGAGTGGGTTAGTAAAATTCTCCTGAAATTCTGTCGATCTGTTTTTTGACCTCACTGAAGAAATGTGGGATGGTAGCGGTACGGTCAGCTGACTGTAATCGCGCGCGGTTGCTTTACCTGAGACGGGGCGCACCACGGGGCCTTTAACAGGTTACTGCGACGTTAATATCAGCTGCATTACTCTAGAAATAAGCTTAATTTACAGAAAACATATCAGCGAATGTGGTAGTACTTTTTCTGATTTTTACAACCGTGACCTCGACGTGAAACGGTAAAGGACATTTCGATGTCTTCTGGCATCAGGATAATACATGTCCCGGGTTGTCCCCCAATTCAGGGACGATACGCGTTGACGTATTCCGTGCGAGAGAAGGCGGGCTTGAAGTTCGATTGGTCCTGAACTAGCCATTTGGGCCTACTTATCTCTCGTGTCTAAACACGCGCTCGAATTTCCAAACAAAAGCATGCGTCGACGTATTCCGTGCGAGAGAAGGTGGGCCTTGTGGAGGAGATATCGCTGTGAAGAGGGCCTCTTAAGGACAGTGGCCGTTTGGGAGGGATGCAGGGCAGATTGGTTAGTTTGGGGCCAATCGGACCTCAAGCCCACAGTCTCTCGCACCGAATACGTCGACGCGTGCTTGTGTTTTGAAATTCGAGCACGTGTTTATACTCGAGAGACAAGGGATCCGTCTTTAATTTGAGGGTAGGACGAAGCAGGCGGGACTACGCGCAGTCAGCGGACTATCCCTTCTTTTCCTGTGTCTCTCCGCGAGACGTATTGATGCTGGATAATACTCTGTAATTTCTAGTTCTCCAAAATTAATCAGGCTGATCAGCCAGAGCATTTCGCCAGGGTCGCGGTTTATGACCGTATTGTCCCGCAGGTCGGCGGTAGAGAACGGTTTCCTACAGTTTCGGATAATTTATGACTTACTTGGTTCCGCCTCGTAGCAGACGTGAACTCAGGGTATCGGAAAAGGGAAACAGGAAGCAGGATTTTTTTCTTTATAGCAACTCGAAGACTTTCTGTTTCTCTTCTCTTCGGACCCTTTCGAACCGATACACGTGGTGTCTGTTTTCTATCTCGAAGCAATGGGTACATTGGCAGTAGAAGGACGGAGCGCGGGCTTTTGTGAAAGTTTTCGTTGCACTTGTGCAAAACACGTGTGTTCCGAAAATGTGCTGGCTTCTTTTTACCTGAAGCCTCTTGGCCTGGTGGGGGTCAACTCATAATGGAACGAGAGAAACTATTTGGGGGTAGAAGAAGTCGCTTGGAAAAAATCTTGTCAGTCAGCAGTTAGCAATCGCGTCGCAGACAAATGTTCTCTGCTCGAGAGTATTACGCGATGTTCTGTGTGTACCCCCCGAACAACGAGGACGCAAGTGCTGCAGCGTGAGAATTTGCGCGGGAATTACCCACGGCTCCGAACGCCAAGTAAAAATTCATTTCCACCAATTTTTAGAACGTAGCAACAACACGTTTCATGAAAAATAAATTAAGTGATCAGTGTTAGTAGCCGTGCAGTGAAGTGAATATTCGGTGCATTAACCCGGACGCACTTGACGTTGCCACCCTTAATTTTGGATGGTGTCGTCTACCTGAGATCAGCTGTGCACTCGGCGATGACCAGGATCGGTTCAGTGACCTAGTCACCCAGGTTTTTAAGCTGCAGGTGGATTTCCGAAAGGGTGAGTTTTAGTTACATTATTGGCGACTATTATTTTTTAAATTTAACGCAGGCTACGGCTCATTTCCGGAGATAATTCTCAAAATTTCCGTACGTAAATTTTTCTTCCGAGTTTTTAAACCAACTTATTAATTATCAACAACAGTGTTGGCCGTTATTCAACTACGGATTTTTATCACAATAACGAACTACGATCACTTTTCGTTCGTTCCCTGTTGCATTACCTTTTCGTTTGTACGTTATTAAAAAAAGGAAATTTACGTGCTCCTTATCCCCTCACTCAAAATAATTATTATTTTCGATTTTTCTAAAAAAAAATATTGTATTCGTTTCTTTACGTTACACATGATTTTCATCCATTTATCCTTTATTCATTATTCACTTTAAATGGCAAACAAACCATGGCAAAAGGTTGGATTTTTTTGTTACGTCTTTTTCATTTACCATTCTACGCAATTTCCTTCGATGCATGCCGCCTTGCTTGTTCGTAGTCGCAGCGCGGCCCGGCGCGCGGCCACGCTAGCGCGGGACCTCCAGCGGAAGGCGCGCGCTCTGATTGGTCGGGGTTTTTTGTTAATATCTCGAAAACGAAACCCCGGATCCCAAAACGGCTAAGGACTTTTCGATGTCTTTTTGCATCAGGATATTGCATGTTCCGGGATGTCCCTCAATTCTGGGACACCCTGTAGACGTCGGACATGTCGGCGGCGGGCCAACCTAGTCCCGGGGTCGTGGGGACGACCCTATAGTCGTCGGAAAAGTCGGCGGCGGGCCAACCTAGACCCGGGGTCGTGGGGACGACCCTATAGTCTACGGACATGTCGGCGGCGGGCCAACCTAGTCCCGGGGTCGTGGGGACGACCCTATAATCGTCGGACATGTCGGCGGCGGGCCAACCTAGTCCCGGGGTCGTGGGGACGACCCTATAGTCGTCGGACAAGTCGGCGGCGGGCCAACCTAGTCCTGGGGACGTGGGGACGACCCTATAGTCGTCGGACATGTCGGCGGCTGGCCAACTTTGGCCCATGGTCGTGGGAACGACCCTATAGTCGTCGGACATGTCGGTGACTGGCCAACGTAGTCCCGGGTTCGCGGGGACGACCCTATAGTCGTCGGACATGTCGGCGGCTGTCCAACTTTGGCCCGGGTCGTGGGGACGACCCTATAGTAGTCGGACAAGTCGGCGGCGGGCCGACCTAGTCCCGGGGTCCTGGGGACGACCCTATAGTCGTCGGACAAGTCGGCGGCGGGCCAACCTAGTCCCGTGGTCGCGAGGACGACCGTATAGTCGTCGGACATGTCGGCGGCGGGCCAACCTAGCCCCGGGGTCGTGGGGACGACCCTATAGTCGTCGGACATGTCGGCGGCTGGCCAACTTTGGCCCGGGGCGTGGGGACGACCCTATAGTCGTCGGACATGTCGGCGGAGGGCCAACCTAGTCCCGGGATCGTGGGAACGACCCTATAGTCGTCGGACATGTCGGCGGCAGGGCAACTTTGGCCCGTGGTCGTGGGGACGACCCTATAGTCGTCGGACAAGTCGGCGGCGGGCCAACCTAGTCCCGGGGGCGTGGAGACGACCCTATAGTCGTCGGACATCACGGTGGCGGGCCAATCTAGTCCCGGGGTCGTGGGGACGACCCTATAGTCGTCGGACATGTCTGCGGCTGGGCTACTTTGGCCAGTGGTCGTGGGGACGACCCTATAGTCGTCGGACATGTCGGCGGCTGGCCAACCTAGACCCAGGGTGGTGGGGACGACCCTATAGTCGTCGGACATGTCGGCGGCTGGCCAACCTAGTCCCGTGGTCGTGGGGACGACCCCATAGTCGTAGGACACGTCGGCGGCGGTCCAACTTTGGCCCGGGGCGTGGGGACGACCCTATAGTCTACGGACATGTCGGCGGCGGGCCAACCTAGTCCCGGGGTCGTGGGTACGACCCTATAATCGTCGGACATGTCGGCGGCGGGCCAACCAAGTCCCGGGGTCGTGGGGACGACCCTATAGTCGTCGGTCAAGTCGGCGGCGGGCCAACCTAGTCCCGGGGTCGTGGGGACGACCCTATAGTCGTCGGACATGTCGGCGGCTGGCCAACTTTGGCCCGGGGCGTGGGGACGACCCTATAGTCGTCGGACATGTCGGCGGCTGGCCAACTTTGGCCCGGGGCGTGGGGACGACCCAATAGTCGTCGGACATGTCGGCGGCGGCCAACCTAGTCCCGAGGTCGTGGCGACGACCCTATAGTCGTCGGACATGTCGGCGGCAGGGCAACTTTGGCCCGTGGTCGTGGGGACGACCCTATAGTCGTCGGACATGTCGGTGACTGGCCAACCTAGTCCCGGAGTCGTGGAGACGACCCTATAGTCGTCGGACAAGTCGGCGGCGGGCCAACCTAGACCCGGGGTCGTGGGGACGACCCTATAGTCGTCGGACATGTCGGCGGCGGCCAACCTAGTCCCGAGGTCGTGGGGACGACCCTATAGTCTACGGACATGTCGGCGGCGGGCCAACTTTGGCCCGTGGTCGTGGGGACGACCCTATAGTAGTCGGACATGACGGTGCCGGGGCAATCTAGTCCCGAGGTCGTGGGGACGACCCTATAGTCTACGGACATGTCGGCGGCGGGCCAACTTTGGCCCGTGGTCGTGGGGACGACCCTATAGTAGTCGGACATGACGGTGCCGGGGCAATCTAGACCCGGGGTCGAGGGGACGACCCTATAGACGTCGGACATGTCGGCGGCTGGCCAACCTAGTCCCGGGGTGGTAGGGACGACCCTATAATCGTCGGACAAGTCGGCGGCTGGCCAGCTTTGGCCCGGGGTAGTGGGGACGACCCTATAGTCGTCGGACATGTCGGCGGCTGGGCAACTTTGGCCAGTGGTCGTGGGGACGACCCTATAATCGTCGGACATGTCGGCGGCGGGCCAACCTAGTCCCGGGGTCGTGGGGACGACCCTATAGTCGTCGGACAAGTCGGCGGCGGGCCAACCTAGTCCCGGGGTCGTGGGGACGACCCTATAGTCGTCGGACATGTCGGCGGCTGGCCAACTTTGGCCCGGGGCGTGGGGACGACCCAATAGTCGTCGGACATGTCGGCGGCGGCCAACCTAGTCCCGAGGTCGTGGGGACGACCCTATAGTCGTCGGACATGTCGGCGACAGGGCAACTTTGGCCCGTGGTCGTGGGGACGACCCTATAGTCGTCGGACATGTCGGCGGCTGGCCAACTTTGGCCCGTGGTCGTGGGAACGACCCTATAGTCGTCGGACATGTCGGTGACTGGCCAACGTAGTCCCGGGGTCCTGGGGACGACCCTATAGTCGTCGGACAAGTCGGCGGCGGGCCAGCCTAGTCCCGTGGTCGCGAGGACGACCGTATAGTCGTCGGACATGTCGGCGGCAGGGCAACTTTGGCCCGTGGTCGTGGGGACGACCCTATAGTCGTCGGACAAGTCGGCGGCGGGCCAACCTAGTCCCGGGGTCGTGGGGACGACCGTATAGTCGCCGGACATGACGGTGGCGGGCCAATCAAGTCCCGGGGTCGTGGGGACGACCCTATAGTCGTCGGAAAAGTCGGCGGCGGGCCAACCTAGACCCGGGGTCGTGGGGACGACCCTATAGTCGTCGGACATGTCGGCGGCAGGGCAACTTTGGCCCGTGGTCGTGGGGACGACCCTATAGTCGTCGGACATGTTGGTGACTGGCCAACGTAGTCCCGGGTTCGCGGGGACGACCCTATAGTCGTCGGACATGTCGGCGGCTGGCCAACTTTGGCCCGTGGTCGTGGGAACGACCCTATAGTCGTCGGACATGTCGGTGGCTGGCCAACGTAGTCCCGGGTTCCCGGGGACGACCCTATAGTCGTCGGACATGTCGGCGGCTGTCCAACTTTGGCCCGGGTCGTGGGGACGACCCTATAGTCGTCGGACAAGTCGGCGGCGGGCCGACCTAGTCCCGGGGTCCTGGGGACGACCCTATAGTCGTCGGACAAGTCGGCGGCGGGCCAACCTAGTCCCGTGGTCGCGAGGACGACCGTATAGTCGTCGGACATGTCGGCGGCGGGCCAACCTAGCCCCGGGGTCGTGGGGACGACCCTATAGTCGTCGGACATGTCGGCGGCTGGCCAACTTTGGCCCGGGGCGTGGGGACGACCCTATAGTCGTCGGACATGTCGGCGGAGGGCCAACCTAGTCCCGGGATCGTGGGAACGACCCTATAGTCGTCGGACATGTCGGCGGCAGGGCAACTTTGGCCCGTGGTCGTGGGGACGACCCTATAGTCGTCGGACAAGTCGGCGGCGGGCCAACCTAGTCCCGGGGGCGTGGAGACGACCCTATAGTCGTCGGACATCACGGTGGCGGGCCAATCTAGTCCCGGGGTCGTGGGGACGACCCTATAGTCGTCGGACATGTCGGCGGCTGGCCAACCTAGACCCGGGGTGGTGGGGACGACCCTATAGTCGTCGGACATGTCGGCGGCTGGCCAACCTAGTCCCGTGGTCGTGGGGACGACCCCATAGTCGTAGGACACGTCGGCGGCGGTCCAACTTTGGCCCGGGGCGTGGGGACGACCCTATAGTCTACGGACATGTCGGCGGCGGGCCAACCTAGTCCCGGGGTCGTGGGTACGACCCTATAATCGTCGGACATGTCGGCGGCGGGCCAACCAAGTCCCGGGGTCGTGGGGACGACCCTATAGTCGTCGGTCAAGTCGGCGGCGGGCCAACCTAGTCCCGGGGTCGTGGGGACGACCCTATAGTCGTCGGACATGTCGGCGGCTGGCCAACTTTGGCCCGGGGCGTGGGGACGACCCTATAGTCGTCGGACATGTCGGCGGCTGGCCAACTTTGGCCCGGGGCGTGGGGACGACCCAATAGTCGTCGGACATGTCGGCGGCGGCCAACCTAGTCCCGAGGTCGTGGCGACGACCCTATAGTCGTCGGACATGTCGGCGGCAGGGCAACTTTGGCCCGTGGTCGTGGGGACGACCCTATAGTCGTCGGACATGTCGGTGACTGGCCAACCTAGTCCCGGAGTCGTGGAGACGACCCTATAGTCGTCGGACAAGTCGGCGGCGGGCCAACCTAGACCCGGGGTCGTGGGGACGACCCTATAGTCGTCGGACATGTCGGCGGCGGCCAACCTAGTCCCGAGGTCGTGGGGACGACCCTATAGTCTACGGACATGTCGGCGGCGGGCCAACTTTGGCCCGTGGTCGTGGGGACGACCCTATAGTAGTCGGACATGACGGTGCCGGGGCAATCTAGTCCCGAGGTCGTGGGGACGACCCTATAGTCTACGGACATGTCGGCGGCGGGCCAACTTTGGCCCGTGGTCGTGGGGACGACCCTATAGTAGTCGGACATGACGGTGCCGGGGCAATCTAGACCCGGGGTCGAGGGGACGACCCTATAGACGTCGGACATGTCGGCGGCTGGCCAACCTAGTCCCGGGGTGGTAGGGACGACCCTATAATCGTCGGACAAGTCGGCGGCTGGCCAGCTTTGGCCCGGGGTAGTGGGGACGACCCTATAGTCGTCGGACATGTCGGCGGCTGGGCAACTTTGGCCAGTGGTCGTGGGGACGACCCTATAATCGTCGGACATGTCGGCGGCGGGCCAACCTAGTCCCGGGTTCGTGGGGACGACCCTATAGTCGTCGGACAAGTCGGCGGCGGGCCAACCTAGTCCCGGGGTCGTGGGGACGACCCTATAGTCGTCGGACATGTCGGCGGCTGGCCAACTTTGGCCCGGGGCGTGGGGACGACCCAATAGTCGTCGGACATGTCGGCGGCGGCCAACCTAGTCCCGAGGTCGTGGGGACGACCCTATAGTCGTCGGACATGTCGGCGACAGGGCAACTTTGGCCCGTGGTCGTGGGGACGACCCTATAGTCGTCGGACATGTCGGCGGCTGGCCAACTTTGGCCCGTGGTCGTGGGAACGACCCTATAGTCGTCGGACATGTCGGTGACTGGCCAACGTAGTCCCGGGGTCCTGGGGACGACCCTATAGTCGTCGGACAAGTCGGCGGCGGGCCAGCCTAGTCCCGTGGTCGCGAGGACGACCGTATAGTCGTCGGACATGTCGGCGGCAGGGCAACTTTGGCCCGTGGTCGTGGGGACGACCCTATAGTCGTCGGACAAGTCGGCGGCGGGCCAACCTAGTCCCGGGGTCGTGGGGACGACCGTATAGTCGCCGGACATGACGGTGGCGGGCCAATCAAGTCCCGGGGTCGTGGGGACGACCCTATAGTCGTCGGAAAAGTCGGCGGCGGGCCAACCTAGACCCGGGGTCGTGGGGACGACCCTATAGTCGTCGGACATGTCGGCGGCAGGGCAACTTTGGCCCGTGGTCGTGGGGACGACCCTATAGTCGTCGGACATGTTGGTGACTGGCCAACGTAGTCCCGGGTTCGCGGGGACGACCCTATAGTCGTCGGACATGTCGGCGGCTGGCCAACTTTGGCCCGTGGTCGTGGGAACGACCCTATAGTCGTCGGACATGTCGGTGGCTGGCCAACGTAGTCCCGGGTTCCCGGGGACGACCCTATAGTCGTCGGACATGTCGGCGGCTGTCCAACTTTGGCCCGGGTCGTGGGGACGACCCTATAGTCGTCGGACAAGTCGGCGGCGGGCCGACCTAGTCCCGGGGTCCTGGGGACGACCCTATAGTCGTCGGACAAGTCGGCGGCGGGCCAACCTAGTCCCGTGGTCGCGAGGACGACCGTATAGTCGTCGGACATGTCGGCGGCAGGGCAACTTTGGCCCGGGGCGTGGGGACGACCCTATAGTCGTCGGACATGTCGGCGGAGGGCCAACCTAGTCCCGGGATCGTGGGGACGACCCTATAGTCGTCGGACATGTCGGCGGCAGGGCAACTTTGGCCCGTGGTCGTGGGGACGACCCTATAGTCGTCGGACAAGTCGGCGGCGGGCCAACCTAGTCCCGGGGTCGTGGAGACGACCCTATAGTCGTCGGACATCACGGTGGCGGGCCAATCTAGTCCCGGGGTCGTGGGGACGACCCTATAGTCGTCGGACATGTCTGCGGCTGGGCAACTTTGGCCAGTGGTCGTGGGGACGACCCTATAGTCGTCGGACAAGTCGGCGGCGGGCCAACCTAGTCCCGGGGTCGTGGGGACGACCGTATAGTCGCCGGACATGACGGTGGCGGGCCAATCAAGTCCCGGGGTCGTGGGGACGACCCTATAGTCGTCGGACATGTCGGCGGCTGGCCAACTTTGGACCGGGGCGTGGGGACGACCCTATAGTCGTCGGACATGTCGGCGGCTGGGCAACTTTGGCCAGTGGTCGTGGGGACGACCCTATAGTCGTCGGACATGTCGGTGACTGGCCAACGTAGTCCCGGGTTCGCGGGGACGACCCTATAGTCGTCGGACATGTCGGCGGCTGGCCAACTTTGGCCCGGGGCGTGGGGACGACCCTATAGTCTACGGACATGTCGGCGGCGGGCCAACCTAGTCCCGGGGTCGTGGGGACGACCCTATAATCGTCGGACATGTCGGCGGCGGGCCAACCTAGTCCCGGGGTCGTGGGGACGACCCTATAGTCGTCGGACAAGTCGGCGGCGGGCCAACCTAGTCCTGGGGACGTGGGGACGACCCTATAGTCGTCGGACATGTCGGCGGCAGGCCAACGTATGCCCAGGGTCGTAGGGACGAACCTATAGTCGTCGGACATGACGGTGGCGGGCCAATCTAGCCCCGGGGTCGTGGGGACGACCCTATAGACGTCGGACATGTCGGCGGCGGGCCAACCTAGTCCCGGGGTCGTGGGGACGACCCTATAGTCGTCGGAAAAGTCGGCGGCGGGCCAACCTAGACCCGGGGTCGTGGGGACGACCCTATAGTCGTCGGACATGTCGGCGGCAGCGCAGCTTTGGCCCGTGGTCGTGGGGACGACCCTATAGTCGTCGGACATGTTGGTGACTGGCCAACGTAGTCCCGGGTTCGCGGGGACGACCCTATAGTCGTCGGACATGTCGGCGGCTGGCCAACTTTGGCCCGTGGTCGTGGGAACGACCCTATAGTCGTCGGACATGTCGGTGACTGGCCAACGTAGTCCCGGGTTCGCGGGGACGACCCTATAGTCGTCGGACATGTCGGCGGCTGTCCAACTTTGGCCCGGGTCGTGGGGACGACCCTATAGTAGTCGGACAAGTCGGCGGCGGGCCGACCTAGTCCCGGGGTCCTGGGGACGACCCTATAGTCGTCGGACAAGTCGGCGGCGGGCCAACCTAGTCCCGTGGTCGCGAGGACGACCGTATAGTCGTCGGACATGTCGGCGGCGGGCCAACCTAGCCCCGGGGTCGTGGGGACGACCCTATAGTCGTCGGACATGTCGGCGGCTGGCCAACTTTGGCCCGGGGCGTGGGGACGACCCTATAGTCGTCGGACATGTCGGCGGAGGGCCAACCTAGTCCCGGGATCGTGGGAACGACCCTATAGTCGTCGGACATGTCGGCGGCGGCCAACCTAGTCCCGAGGTCGTGGCGACGACCCTATAGTCGTCGGACATGTCGGCGGCAGGGCAACTTTGGCCCGTGGTCGTGGGGACGACCCTATAGTCGTCGGACATGTCGGTGACTGGCCAACCTAGTCCCGGAGTCGTGGAGACGACCCTATAGTCGTCGGACAAGTCGGCGGCGGGCCAACCTAGACCCGGGGTCGTGGGGACGACCCTATAGTCGTCGGACATGTCGGCGGCGGCCAACCTAGTCCCGAGGTCGTGGGGACGACCCTATAGTCTACGGACATGTCGGCGGCGGGCCAACTTTGGCCCGTGGTCGTGGGGACGACCCTATAGTAGTCGGACATGACGGTGCCGGGGCAATCTAGTCCCGAGGTCGTGGGGACGACCCTATAGTCTACGGACATGTCGGCGGCGGGCCAACTTTGGGCCGTGGTCGTGGGGACGACCCTATAGTAGTCGGACATGACGGTGCCGGGGCAATCTAGACCCGGGGTCGAGGGGACGACCCTATAGACGTCGGACATGTCGGCGGCTGGCCAACCTAGTCCCGGGGTGGTAGGGACGACCCTATAATCGTCGGACAAGTCGGCGGCTGGCCAGCTTTGGCCCGGGGTAGTGGGGACGACCCTATAGTCGTCGGACATGTCGGCGGCTGGGCAACTTTGGCCAGTGGTCGTGGGGACGACCCTATAATCGTCGGACATGTCGGCGGCGGGCCAACCTAGTCCCGGGGTCGTGGGGACGACCCTATAGTCGTCGGACAAGTCGGCGGCGGGCCAACCTAGTCCCGGGGTCGTGGGGACGACCCTATAGTCGTCGGACATGTCGGCGGCTGGCCAACTTTGGCCAGGGGCGTGGGGACGACCCAATAGTCGTCGGACATGTCGGCGGCGGCCAACCTAGTCCCGAGGTCGTGGGGACGACCCTATAGTCGTCGGACATGTCGGCGGCAGGGCAACTTTGGCCCGTGGTCGTGGGGACGACCCTATAGTCGTCGGACATGTCGGCGGCTGGCCAACTTTGGCCCGTGGTCGTGGGAACGACCCTATAGCCGTCGGACATGTCGGTGACTGGCCAACGTAGTCCCGGGTTCGCGGGGACGACCCTATAGTCGTCGGACATGACGGTGCCGGGGCAATCTAGCCCCGGGGTCGTGGGGACGACCCTATAGTCGTCGGACATGTCGGCGGCTGGGCAACTTTGGCCTGTGGTCGTGGGGACGACCCTATAGTCGTCGGACATGTCGGTGACTGGCCAACCTAGTCCCGGGGTCGTGGGGACGACCCTATAGTCGTCGGTCAAGTCGGCGGCGGGCCAACCTAGTCCCGGGGTCGTGGGGACGACCCTATAGTCGTCGGACAAGTCGGCGGCGGGCCAACCTAGTCCTGGGGTCGTGGGGACGACCCTATACTCGTCGAACATGTCGGCGGCAGGCCAACGTATGCCCAGGGTCGTAGGGACGAACCTATAGTCGTCGGACATGACGGTGGCGGGCCAATCTAGCCCCGGGGTCGTGGGGACGACCCTATAGACGTCGGACATGTCGGCGGCGGGCCAACCTAGTCCCGGGGTCGTGGGGACGACCCTATTGTCGTCGGAAAAGTCGGCGGCGGGCCAACCTAGACCCGGGGTCGTGGGGACGACCCTATAGTCGTCGGACATGTCGGCGGCTGGCCAACTTTGGCCCGTGGTCGTGGGGACGACCCCATAGTCGTAGGACACGTCGGCGGCGGGCCAACCTAGCCCCGGGGTCGTGGGGACGACCCTATAGTCGTCGGACATGTCGGCGGCTGGGCAACTTTGGCCCGTGGTCGTGGGGACGACCCTATAGTCGTCGGTGACTGGCCAACGTAGTCCCGGGTTCGCGGGGACGACCCTATAGTCGTCGGACATGTCGGCGGCTGTCCAACTTTGGCCCGGGTCGTGGGGACGACCCTATAGTCGTCGGACAAGTCGGCGGCGGGCCGACCTAGTCCCGGGGTCCTGGGGACGACCCTATAGTCGTCGGACAAGTCGGCGGCGGGCCAACCTAGTCCCGTGGTCGTGGGGACGACCGTATAGTCGTCGGACAAGTCGGCGGCGGGCCAACCTAGTCCCGTGGTCGCGAGGACGACCGTATAGTCATCGGACATGTCGGCGGCGGGCCAACCTAGTCCCGGGGTCATGGGGACGACCCTATAGTCGTCGGACATGTCGGCGGCTGGCCAACTTTGGCCCGGGTCGTGGGGACGACCCTATAGTCGTCGGACATGGCGGTGCCGGGGCAATCTAGCCCCGGGGTCGTGGGGACGACCCTATAGTCGTCGGACATGTCGGCGGCTGGGCAACTTTGGCCTGTGGTCGTGGGGACGACCCTATAGTCGTCGGACATTTCGGTGACTGGCCAACCTAGTCCCGGGGTCGTGGGGACGACCCTATAGTCGTCGGACAAGTCGGCGGCGGGCCAACCTAGTCCCGGGGTCGTGGGGACGACCCTATAGTCGTCGGACATGTCGGCGGCGGGCCAACCTAGTCCCGGGGTCGTGGGGACGACCCTATAGTCGTCGGACATGTCGGCGGCTGTCCAACTTTGGCCCGGGGTCATGGGGACGACCCTATAGTCGTCGGACATGTCGGCGGCTGGCCAACTTTGGCCCGGGTCGTGGGGACGACCCTATAGTCGTCGGACATGACGGTGCCGGGGCAATCTAGCCCCGGGGTCGTGGGGACGACCCTATAGTCGTCGGACATGTCGGCGGCTGGGCAACTTTGGCCTGTGGTCGTGGGGACGACCCTATAGTCGTCGGACATGTCGGTGACTGGCCAACCTAGTCCCGGGGTCGTGGGGACGACCCTATAGTCGTCGGTCAAGTCGGCGGCGGGCCAACCTAGTCCCGGGGTCGTGGGGACGACCCTATAGTCGTCGGACAAGTCGGCGGCGGGCCAACCTAGTCCTGGGGTCGTGGGGACGACCCTATAATCGTCGAACATGTCGGCGGCAGGCCAATGTATGCCCAGGGTCGTAGGGACGAACCTATAGTCGTCGGACATGACGGTGGCGGGCCAATCTAGCCCCGGGGTCGTGGGGACGACCCTATAGACGTCGGACATGTCGGCGGCGGGCCAACCTAGTCCCGGGGTCGTGGGGACGACCCTATTGTCGTCGGAAAAGTCGGCGGCCGGCCAACCTAGACCCGGGGTCGTGGGGACGACCCTATAGTCGTCGGACAAGTCGGCGGCGGGCCGACCTAGTCCCGGGGTCCTGGGGACGACCCTATAGTCGTCGGACAAGTCGGCGGCGGGCCAACCTAGTCCCGTGGTCGTGGGGACGACCGTATAGTCGTCGGACAAGTCGGCGGCGGGCCAACCTATTCCCGGGGTCGTGGGGACGACCCTATAGTCGTCGGACAAGTCGGCGGCGGGCCGACCTAGTCCCGGGGTCCTGGGGACGACCCTATAGTCGTCGGACAAGTCGGCGGCGGGCCAACCTAGTCCCGTGGTCGTGGGGACGACCGTATAGTCGTCGGACAAGTCGGCGGCGGGCCAACCTAGTCCCGTGGTCGCGAGGACGACCGTATAGTCATCGGACATGTCGGCGGCGGCCAACCTAGTCCCGAGGTCGTGGGGACGACCCTATAGTCTACGGACATGTCGGCGGCAGGGCAACTTTGGCCCGTGGTCGTGGGGACGACCCTATAGTCGTCGGACATGTCGGTGACTGGCCAACCTAGTCCCGGGGTCGTGGGGACGACCCTATAGTCGTCGGACAAGTCGGCGGCGGGCCAACCTAGTCCTGGGGTCGTGGGGACGATCCTATAGTCGTCGGACATGTCGGCGGCAGGCCAACGTATGCCCAGGGTCGTAGGGACGAACCTATAGTCGTCGGACATGACGGTGGCGGGCCAATCTAGCCCCGGGGTCGTGGGGACGACCCTATAGACGTCGGACATGTCGGCGGCGGGCCAACCTAGTCCCGGGGTCGTGGGGACGACCCTATAGTCGTCGGAAAAGGCGGCGGCGGGCCAACCTAGTCCCGTGGTCGCGAGGACGACCGTATAGTCATCGGACATGTCGGCGGCGGCCAACCTAGTCCCGAGGTCGTGGGGACGACCCTATAGTCGTCGGACATGTCGGCGGCAGGGCAACTTTGGCCCGTGGTCGTGGGGACGACCCTATAGTCGTCGGACATGTCGGCGGCTGGCCAACTTTGGCCCGGGGCGTGGGGACGACCCTATAGTCTACGGACATGTCGGCGGCGGGCCAACCTAGTCCCGTGGTCGTGGGGACGACCCTATAGACGTCGGACATGTCGGCGGCGGGCCAACCTAGTCCCGGGGTCGTGGGGACGACCCTATAGTCGTCGGAAAAGGCGGCGGCGGGCCAACCTAGACCCGGGGTCGTGGGGACGACCCTATAGTCGTCGGACATGTCGGCGGCAGGGCAACTTTGGCCCGTGGTCGTGGGGACGACCCTATAGTCGTCGGACAAGTCGGCGGCGGGCCAACCTAGTCCTGGGGTCGTGGGGACGACCCTATAGTCGTCGGACATGTCGGTGACTGGCCAACCTAGTCCCGGGGTCGTGGGGACGACCCTATAGTCGTCGGACAAGTCGGCGGCGGGCCAACCTAGTCCTGGGGTCGTGGGGACGACCCTATAGTCGTCGGACATGTCGGCGGCAGGCCAACGTATGCCCAGGGTCGTAGGGACGAACCTATAGTCGTCGGACATGACGGTGGCGGGCCAATCTAGCCCCGGGGTCGTGGGGACGACCCTATAGTCGTCGGACATATCGGCGGCTGGGCAACTTTGGCCTGTGGTCGTGGGGACGACCCTATAGTCGTCGGACATGTCGGTGACTGGCCAACCTAGTCCCGGGGTCGTGGGGACGACCCTATAGTCGTCGGACAAGTCGGCGGCGGGCCAACCTAGCCCCGGGGTCGTGGGGACGACCCTATAGTCGTCGGACATGTCGGCGGCTGGGCAACTTTGGCCTGTGGTCGTGGGGACGACCCTATAGTCGTCGGACATGTCGGTGACTGGCCAACGTAGTCCTGGGTTCGCGGGGACGACCCTATAGTCGTCGGACATGTCGGCGGCTGTCCAACTTTGGCCCGGGTCGTGGGGACGACCCTACATTCGTCGGACATGTCGGTGACTGGCCAACCTAGTCCCGGGGTCGTGGAGACGACCCTATAGTCGTCGGACAAGTCGGCGGCGGGCCAACCTAGACCCGGGGTCGTGGGGACGACCCTATAGTCGTCGGACATGTCGGCGGCTGGCCAACTTTGGCCCGGGGCGTGGGGACGACCCTATAGTCTACGGACATGTCGGCGGCGGGCCAACTTTGGTCCGTGGTCGTGGGGACGACCCTATAGTCGTCGGACATGACGGTGCCGGGGCAATCTAGCCCCGGGGTCGAGGGGACGACCCTATAGACGTCGGACATGTCGGCGGCTGGCCAACCTAGTCCCGGGGTCGTGGGGACGACCCTATAGTCGTCGGAAAAGTCGGCGGCGGGCCAACCTAGACCCGGTGTCGTGGGGACGACCCTATAGTCGTCGGACATGTCGGCGGCAGGGCAACTTTGGCCCGTGGTCGTGGGGACGACCCTATAGTCGTCGGACATGTCGGTGACTGGCCAACGCAGTCCCGGGTTCGCGGGGACGACCCTATAGTCGTCGGACATGTCGGCGGCTGGCCAACTTTGGCCCGGGTCGTGGGGACGACCCTATAGTCGTCGGACAAGTCGGCGGCGGGCCAACCTAGTCCCGTGGTCGTGGGGACGACCCTATAGTCGTCGGACATGTCGGCGGCTGTCCAACTTTGGCCCGGGTCGTGGGGACGACCCTATAGTCGTCGGACAAGTCGGCGGCGGGCCAACCTAGTCCCGTGGTCGCGAGGACGACCGTATAGTCATCGGACATGTCGGCGGCGGGCCAACCTAGTCCCGGGGTCATGGGGACGACCCTATAGTCGTCGGACATGTCGGCGGCTGGCCAACTTTGGCCCGGGTCGTGGGGACGACCCTATAGTCGTCGGACATGGCGGTGCCGGGGCAATCTAGCCCCGGGGTCGTGGGGACGACCCTATAGCCGTCGGACATGTCGGCGGCTGGGCAACTTTGGCCTGTGGTCGTGGGGACGACCCTATAGTCGTCGGACAAGTCGGCGGCGGGCCAACCTATTCCCGTGGTCGCGAGGACGACCGTATAGTCGTCGAACATGTCGGCGGCAGGCCAACGTATGCCCAGGGTCGTAGGGACGAACCTATAGTCGTCGGACATGACGGTGGCGGGCCAATCTAGCCCCGGGGTCGTGGGGACGACCCTATAGACGTCGGACATGTCGGCGGCGGGCCAACCTAGTCCCGGGGTCGTGGGGACGACCCTATTGTCGTCGGAAAAGTCGGCGGCGGGCCAACCTAGACCCGGGGTCGTGGGGACGACCCTATAGTCGTCGGACATGTCGGCGGCTGGCCAACTTTGGCCCCTGGTCGTGGGGACGACCCCATAGTCGTAGGACACGTCGGCGGCGGGCCAACTTTGGCCCGGGGCGTGGGGACGACCCTATAGTCTACGGACATGTCGGCGGCGGGCCAACCTAGTCCCGGGGTCGTGGGGACGACCCTTTAGTCGTCGGACATGTCGGTGACTGGCCAACCTAGTCCCGGGGTCGTGGGGACGACCCTATAGTCGTCGGAAAAGTCGGCGGCGGGCCAACCTAGACCCGGGGTCGTGGGGACGACCCTATAGTCGTCGGACATGTCGGCGGCAGGGCAACTTTGGCCCGTGGTCGTGGGGACGACCCTATAGTCGTCGGTGACTGGCCAACGTAGTCCCGGGTTCGCGGGGACGACCCTATAGTCGTCGGACATGTCGGCGGCTGTCCAACTTCGGCCCGGGTCGTGGGGACGACCCTATAGTCGTCGGACAAGTCGGCGGCGGGCCGACCTAGTCCCGGGGTCCTGGGGACGACCCTATAGTCGTCGGACAAGTCGGCGGCGGGCCAACCTAGTCCCGTGGTCGTGGGGACGACCGTATAGTCGTCGGACAAGTCGGCGGCGGGCCAACCTAGTCCCGTGGTTGCGAGGACGACCGTATAGTCGTCGGACATGGCGGTGCCGGGGCAATCTAGCCCCGGGGTCGTGGGGACGACCCTATAGTCGTCGGACATGTCGGCGGCTGGGCAACTTTGGCCTGTGGTCGTGGGGACGACCCTATAGTCGTCGGACATGTCGGTGACTGGCCAACCTAGTCCCGGGGTCGTGGGGACGACCCTATAGTCGTCGGTCAAGTCGGCGGCGGGCCAACCTAGTCCCGGGGTCGTGGGGACGACCCTATAGTCGTCGGACATGTCGGCGGCGGGCCAACCTAGACCCGGGGTCGTGGGGACGACCCTATAGTCGTCGGACATGTCGGCGGCTGGCCAACTTTGGCCCGTGGTCGTGGGAACGACCCTATAGTCGTCGGACATGTCGGTGACTGGCCAACGTAGTCCCGGGTTCGCGGGGACGACCCTATAGTCGTCGGACATGTCGGCGGCAGGCCAACGTATGCCCAGGGTCGTAGGGACGAACCTATAGTCGTCGGACATGACGGTGGCGGGCCAATCTAGCCCCGGGGTCGTGGGGACGACCCTATAGACGTCGGACATGTCGGCGGCGGGCCAACCTAGTCCCGGGGTCGTGGGGACGACCCTATTGTCGTCGGAAAAGTCGGCGGCGGACCAACCTAGACCCGGGGTCGTGGGGACGACCCTATAGTCGTCGGACATGTCGGCGGCTGGCCAACTTTGGCCCGTGGTCGTGGGAACGACCCTATAGTCGTCGGACATGTCGGTGACTGGCCAACGTAGTCCCGGGTTCGCGGGGACGACCCTATAGTCGTCGGACATGTCGGCGGCTGTCCAACTTTGGCCCGGGTCGTGGGGACGACCCTATAGTCGTCGGACATGTCGGCGGCTGGGCAACTTTGGCCTGTGGTCGTGGGGACGACCCTATAGTCGTCGGACATGTCGGTGACTGGCCAACCTAGTCCCGGGGTCGTGGGGACGACCCTATAGTCGTCGGACAAGTCGGCGGCGGGCCAACCTAGCCCCGGGGTCGTGGGGACGACCCTATAGTCGTCGGACATGTCGGCGGCTGGGCAACTTTGGCCTGTGGTCGTGGGGACGACCCTATAGTCGTCGGACATGTCGGTGACTGGCCAACGTAGTCCCGGGTTCGCGGGGACGACCCTATAGTCGTCGGACATGTCGGCGGCTGTCCAACTTTGGCCCGGGTCGTGGGGACGACCCTATAGTCGTCGGACATGTCGGTGACTGGCCAACCTAGTCCCGGGGTCGTGGAGACGACCCTATAGTCGTCGGACAAGTCGGCGGCGGGCCAACCTAGACCCGGGGTCGTGGGGACGACCCTATAGTCGTCGGACATGTCGGCGGCGGGCCAACCTAGTCCCGGGGTCGTGGGGACGACCCTATAGTCGTCGGACATGTCGGCGGCTGTCCAACTTTGGCCCGGGTCGTGGGGACGACCCTATAGTCGTCGGACAAGTCGGCGGCGGGCCAACCTAGTCCCGTGGTCGCGAGGACGACCGTATAGTCGTCGGACATGTCGGCGGCTGGGCAACTTTGGCCTGTGGTCGTGGGGACGACCCTATAGTCGTCGGACATGTCGGTGACTGGCCAACCTAGTCCCGGGGTCGTGGGGACGACCCTATAGTCGTCGGACAAGTCGGCGGCGGGCCAACCTAGCCCCGGGGTCGTGGGGACGACCCTATAGTCGTCGGACATGTCGGCGGCTGGGCAACTTTGGCCTGTGGTCGTGGGGACGACCCTATAGTCGTCGGACATGTCGGTGACTGGCCAACGTAGTCCCGGGTTCGCGGGGACGACCCTATAGTCGTCGGACATGTCGGCGGCTGTCCAACTTTGGCCCGGGTCGTGGGGACGACCCTATAGTCGTCGGACATGTCGGTGACTGGCCAACCTAGTCCCGGGGTCGTGGAGACGACCCTATAGTCGTCGGACAAGTCGGCGGCGGGCCAACCTAGACCCGGGGTCGTGGGGACGACCCTATAGTCGTCGGACAAGTCGGCGGCGGGCCAACCTAGTCCTGGGGTCGTGGGGACGACCCTATAATCGTCGAACATGTCGGCGGCAGGCCAACGTATGCCCAGGGTCGTAGGGACGAACCTATAGTCGTCGGACATGACGGTGGCGGGCCAATCTAGCCCCGGGGTCGTGGGGACGACCCTATAGACGTCGGACATGTCGGCGGCGGGCCAACCTAGTCCCGGGGTCGTGGGGACGACCCATTGTCGTCGGAAAAGTCGGCGGCTGGCCAACTTTGGCCCGTGGTCGTGGGAACGACCCTATAGTCGTCGGACATGTCGGTGACTGGCCAACGTAGTCCCGGGTTCGCGGGGACGACCCTATAGTCGTCGGACATGTCGGCGGCTGTCCAACTTTGGCCCGGGTCGTGGGGACGACCCTATAGTCGTCGGACATGTCGGCGGCTGGGCAACTTTGGCCTGTGGTCGTGGGGACGACCCTATAGTCGTCGGACATGTCGGTGACTGGCCAACCTAGTCCCGGGGTCGTGGGGACGACCCTATAGTCGTCGGACAAGTCGGCGGCGGGCCAACCTAGCCCCGGGGTCGTGGGGACGACCCTATAGTCGTCGGACATGTCGGCGGCAGGGCAACTTTGGCCCGTGGTCGTCGGGACGACCCTATAGTCGTCGGTGACTGGCCAACGTAGTCCCGGGTTCGCGGGGACGACCCTATAGTCGTCGGACATGTCGGCGGCTGTCCAACTTCGGCCCGGGTCGTGGGGACGACCCTATAGTCGTCGGACAAGTCGGCGGCGGGCCGACCTAGTCCCGGGGTCCTGGGGACGACCCTATAGTCGTCGGACAAGTCGGCGGCGGGCCAACCTAGTCCCGTGGTCGTGGGGACGACCGTATAGTCGTCGGACATGTCGGCGGCTGTCCAACTTTGGCCCGGGTCGTGGGGACGACCCTATAGTCGTCGGACAAGTCGGCGGCGGGCCAACCTAGTCCCGTGGTCGCGAGGACGACCGTATAGTCGTCGGACATGTCGGCGGCTGGGCAACTTTGGCCTGTGGTCGTGGGGACGACCCTATAGTCGTCGGACATGTCGGTGACTGGCCAACCTAGTCCCGGGGTCGTGGGGACGACCCTATAGTCGTCGGACAAGTCGGCGGCGGGCCAACCTAGTCCCGGTGTCGTGGGGACGACCCTATAGTCGTAGGACATGTCGGCGGCGGGCCAACCTAGTCCCTGGGCCTTGGGGACGACCCTATAGTCGTCGGACAAGTCGGCGGCAGGCCAACCTACTCCCGGGGTCGTGGGGACGACCCTATAGTCGTCGGACATGACGGTGCCGGGGCAATCTAGCCCCGGGGTCGAGGGGACGACCCTATAGACGTCGGACATGTCGGCGGCTGGCCAACCTAGTCCCGGGGTGGCAGGGACGACCCTATAGTCGTAGGACATGTCGGCGGCGGGCCAACCTAGTCCCGTGGTCGCGAGGACGACCGTATAGTCGTCGGACATGGCGGTGCCGGGGCAATCTAGCCCCGGGGTCGTGGGGACGACCCTATAGTCGTCGGACATGTCGGCGGCTGGGCAACTTTGGCCTGTGGTCGTGGGGACGACCCTATAGTCGTCGGACATGTCGGTGACTGGCCAACCTAGTCCCGGGGTCGTGGGGACGACCCTATAGTCGTCGGTCAAGTCGGCGGCGGGCCAACCTAGTCCCGGGGTCGTGGGGACGACCCTATAGTCGTCGGACATGTCGGCGGCGGGCCAACCTAGTCCCGGGGTCGTGGGGACGACCCTATAGTCGTCGGACATGTCGGCGGCTGTCCAACTTTGGCCCGGGTCGTGGGGACGACCCTATAGTCGTCGGACAAGTCGGCGGCGGGCCAACCTAGTCCCGTGGTCGCGAGGACGACCGTATAGTCGTCGGACATGTCGGCGGCTGGGCAACTTTGGCCTGTGGTCGTGGGGACGACCCTATAGTCGTCGGACATGTCGGTGACTGGCCAACCTAGTCCCGGGGTCGTGGGGACGACCCTATAGTCGTCGGACAAGTCGGCGGCGGGCCAACCTAGTCCCGGTGTCGTGGGGACGACCCTATAGTCGTAGGACATGTCGGCGGCGGGCCAACCTAGTCCCTGGGCCTTGGGGACGACCCTATAGTCGTCGGACAAGTCGGCGGCAGGCCAACCTACTCCCGGGGTCGTGGGGACGACCCTATAGTCGTCGGACATGACGGTGCCGGGGCAATCTAGCCCCGGGGTCGAGGGGACGACCCTATAGACGTCGGACATGTCGGCGGCTGGCCAACCTAGTCCCGGGGTGGCAGGGACGACCCTATAATCGTCGGACAAGTCGGCGGCGGGCCGACCTAGTCCCGGGGTCCTGGGGACGACCCTATAGTCGTCGGACAAGTCGGCGGCGGGCCAACCTAGTTCCGTGGTCGTGGGGACGACCGAATAGTCGTCGGACAAGTCGGCGGCGGGCCAACCTAGTCCCGTGGTCGCGAGGACGACCGTATAGTCGTCGGACATGTCGGCGGCGGGCCAACCTAGTCCCGGGATCTTGGGGACGACCCTATAGTCGTCGGACATGTCGGCGGCTGGCCAACTTTGGCCCGGGTCGTGGGGACGACCCTATATTCGTCGGACATGACGGTGCCGGGGCAATCTAGCCCCGGGGTCGTGGGGACGACCCTATAGTCGTCGGACATGTCGGCGGCTGGGCAACTTTGGCCTGTGGTCGTGGGGACGACCCTATAGTCGTCGGACATGTCGGTGACTGGCCAACCTAGTCCCGGGGTCGTGGGGACGACCCTATAGTCGTCGGACAAGTCGGCGGCGGGCCAACCTAGTCCCGGGTTCGTGGGGACGACCCTATAGTCGTAGGACATGTCGGCGGCGGGCCAACCTAGCCCCTGCGCCTTGGGGACGACCCTATAGTCGGCGGACAAGTCGGCGGCAGGCCAACCTACTCCCGGGGTCGTGGGGACGACCCTATAGTCGTCGGACATGATGGTGCCGGGGCAATCTAGCCCGGGGGTCGAGGGGACGACCCTATAGACGTCGGACATGTCGGCGGCTGGCCAACCTAGTCCCGGGGTGGCAGGGACGACCCTATAATCGTCGGACCAGTCGGCGGCTGGCCAGCTTTGGCACGGGGTAGTGGGGACGACCCTATAGTCGTCGGACATGTCGGCGGCTGGGCAACTTTGGCCAGTGGTCGTGGGGACGACCCTATAGTCGTCGGACATGTCTGCGGCAGGGCAACTTTGGCCCAAGGTCGTGGGGACGACCCTATAGTCGTCGGACATGTCGGCGGCTGGCCAACCTAGACCCGGGGTGGTGGGAACGACCCTATAGTCGTCGGACATGTCGGCGGCTGGCCAACCTAGTCCCGTGGTCGTGGGGACGACCCCAAAGTCGTAGGACACGTCGGCGGCGGGCCAACTTTGGCCCGGGGCGTGGGGACGACCCTATAGTCTACGGACATGTCGGCGGCGTGCCAACCTAGTCCCGACGTCGTGGGGACGACCCTATAATCGTCGGACATGTCGGCGGCGGGCCAACCTAGTCCCGGGGTCGTGGGGACGACCCTATAGTCGTCGGACAAGTCGGCGGCGGGCCAACCTAGTCCCGGGGTCGTGGGGACGACCCTATAGTCGTCGGACATGTCGGCGGCTGGGCAACTTTGGCCAGTGGTCGTGGGGACGACCCTATAGTCGTCGGACATGTCTGCGGCAGGGCAACTTTGGCCCAAGGTCGAGGGGACGACCCTATAGTCGTCGGACATGTCGGCGGCTGGCCAACCTAGACCCGGGGTGGTGGGAACGACCCTATAGTCGTCGGACATGTCGGCGGCTGGCCAACCTAGTCCCGTGGTCGTGGGGACGACCCCATAGTCGTAGGACACGTCGGCGGCGGGCCAACTTTGGCCCGGGGCGTGGGGACGTCCCTATAGTCTACGGACATGTCGGCGGCGTGCCAACCTAGTCCCGACGTCGTGGGGACGACCCTATAATCGTCGGACATGTCGGCGGCGGGCCAACCTAGTCCCGGGGTCGTGGGGACGACCCTATAATCGTCGGACATGTCGGCGGCAGGCCAACGTATGCCCAGGGTCGTAGGGACGAACCTATAGTCGTCGGACATGACGGTGGCGGGCCAATCTAGCCCCGGGGTCGTGGGGACGACCCTATAGACGTCGGACATGTCGGCGGCGGGCCAACCTAGTCCCGGGGTCGTGGGGACGACCCTATTGTCGTCGGAAAAGTCGGCGGCGGACCAACCTAGACCCGGGGTCGTGGGGACGACCCTATAGTCGTCGGACATGTCGGCGGCTGGCCAACTTTGGCCCGTGGTCGTGGGAACGACCCTATAGTCGTCGGACATGTCGGTGACTGGCCAACGTAGTCCCGGGTTCGCGGGGACGACCCTATAGTCGTCGGACATGTCGGCGGCTGTCCAACTTTGGCCCGGGTCGTGGGGACGACCCTATAGTCGTCGGACATGTCGGCGGCTGGGCAACTTTGGCCTGTGGTCGTGGGGACGACCCTATAGTCGTCGGACATGTCGGTGACTGGCCAACCTAGTCCCGGGGTCGTGGGGACGACCCTATAGTCGTCGGACAAGTCGGCGGCGGGCCAACCTAGCCCCGGGGTCGTGGGGACGACCCTATAGTCGTCGGACATGTCGGCGGCTGGGCAACTTTGGCCTGTGGTCGTGGGGACGACCCTATAGTCGTCGGACATGTCGGTGACTGGCCAACGTAGTCCCGGGTTCGCGGGGACGACCCTATAGTCGTCGGACATGTCGGCGGCTGTCCAACTTTGGCCCGGGTCGTGGGGACGACCCTATAGTCGTCGGACATGTCGGTGACTGGCCAACCTAGTCCCGGGGTCGTGGAGACGACCCTATAGTCGTCGGACAAGTCGGCGGCGGGCCAACCTAGACCCGGGGTCGTGGGGACGACCCTATAGTCGTCGGACATGTCGGCGGCGGGCCAACCTAGTCCCGGGGTCGTGGGGACGACCCTATAGTCGTCGGACATGTCGGCGGCTGTCCAACTTTGGCCCGGGTCGTGGGGACGACCCTATAGTCGTCGGACAAGTCGGCGGCGGTCCAACCTAGTCCCGTGGTCGCGAGGACGACCGTATAGTCGTCGGACATGTCGGCGGCTGGGCAACTTTGGCCTGTGGTCGTGGGGACGACCCTATAGTCGTCGGACATGTCGGTGACTGGCCAACCTAGTCCCGGGGTCGTGGGGACGACCCTATAGTCGTCGGACAAGTCGGCGGCGGGCCAACCTAGCCCCGGGGTCGTGGGGACGACCCTATAGTCGTCGGACATGTCGGCGGCTGGGCAACTTTGGCCTGTGGTCGTGGGGACGACCCTATAGTCGTCGGACATGTCGGTGACTGGCCAACGTAGTCCCGGGTTCGCGGGGACGACCCTATAGTCGTCGGACATGTCGGCGGCTGTCCAACTTTGGCCCGGGTCGTGGGGACGACCCTATAGTCGTCGGACATGTCGGTGACTGGCCAACCTAGTCCCGGGGTCGTGGAGACGACCCTATAGTCGTCGGACAAGTCGGCGGCGGGCCAACCTAGACCCGGGGTCGTGGGGACGACCCTATAGTCGTCGGACAAGTCGGCGGCGGGCCAACCTAGTCCTGGGGTCGTGGGGACGACCCTATAATCGTCGAACATGTCGGCGGCAGGCCAACGTATGCCCAGGGTCGTAGGGACGAACCTATAGTCGTCGGACATGACGGTGGCGGGCCAATCTAGCCCCGGGGTCGTGGGGACGACCCTATAGACGTCGGACATGTCGGCGGCTGTCCAACTTTGGCCCGGGTCGTGGGGACGACCCTATAGTCGTCGGACATGTCGGTGACTGGCCAACCTAGTCCCGGGGTCGTGGAGACGACCCTATAGTCGTCGGACAAGTCGGTGGCGGGCCAACCTAGACCCGGGGTCGTGGGGACGACCCTATAGTCGTCGGACAAGTCGGCGGCGGGCCAACCTAGTCCTGGGGTCGTGGGGACGACCCTATAATCGTCGAACATGTCGGCGGCAGGCCAACGTATGCCCAGGGTCGTAGGGACGAACCTATAGTCGTCGGACATGACGGTGGCGGGCCAATCTAGCCCCGGGGTCGTGGGGACGACCCTATAGACGTCGGACATGTCGGCGGCTGGCCAACTTTGGCCCGTGGTCGTGGGGACGACCCCATAGTCGTAGGACACGTCGGCGGCGGGCCAACTTTGGCCCGGGGCGTGGGGACGACCCTATAGTCTACGGACATGTCGGCGGCGGGCCAACCTAGTCCCGGGGTCGTGGGGACGACCCTATAGTCGGCGGACATGTCGGTAACTGGCCAACCTAGTCCCGGGGTCGTGGGGACGACCCTATAGTCGTCGGAAAAGTCGGCGGCGGGCCAACCTAGACCCGGGGTCGTGGGGACGACCCTATAGTCGTCGGACATGTCGGCGGCAGGGCAACTTTGGCCCGTGGTCGTCGGGACGACCCTATAGTCGTCGGTGACTGGCCAACGTAGTCCCGGGTTCGCGGGGACGACCCTATAGTCGTCGGACATGTCGGCGGCTGTCCAACTTTGGCCCGGGTCGTGGGGACGACCCTATAGTCGTCGGACAAGTCGGCGGCGGGCCGACCTAGTCCCGGGGTCCTGGGGACGACCCTATAGTCGTCGGACAAGTCGGCGGCGGGCCAACCTAGTCCCGTGGTCGTGGGGACGACCGTATAGTCGTCGGACAAGTCGGCGGCGGGCCAACCTAGTCCCGTGGTCGCGAGGACGACCGTATAGTCGTCGGACATGGCGGTGCCGGGGCAATCTAGCCCCGGGGTCGTGGGGACGACCCTATAGTCGTCGGACATGTCGGCGGCTGGGCAACTTTGGCCTGTGGTCGTGGGGACGACCCTATAGTCGTCGGACATGTCGGTGACTGGCCAACCTAGTCCCGGGGTCGTGGGGACGACCCTATAGTCGTCGGTCAAGTCGGCGGCGGGCCAACCTAGTCCCGGGGTCGTGGGGACGACCCTATAGTCGTCGGACATGTCGGCGGCGGGCCAACCTAGTCCCGGGGTCGTGGGGACGACCCTATAGTCGTCGGACATGTCGGCGGCTGTCCAACTTTGGCCCGGGTCGTGGGGACGACCCTATAGTCGTCGGACAAGTCGGCGGCGGGCCAACCTAGTCCCGTGGTCGCGAGGACGACCGTATAGTCGTCGGACATGTCGGCGGCTGGGCAACTTTGGCCTGTGGTCGTGGGGACGACCCTATAGTCGTCGGACATGTCGGTGACTGGCCAACCTAGTCCCGGGGTCGTGGGGACGACCCTATAGTCGTCGGACAAGTCGGCGGCGGGCCAACCTAGTACCGGTGTCGTGGGGACGACCCTATAGTCGTAGGACATGTCGGCGGCGGGCCAACCTAGTCCCTGGGCCTTGGGGACGACCCTATAGTCGTCGGACAAGTCGGCGGCAGGCCAACCTACTCCCGGGGTCGTGGGGACGACCCTATAGTCGTCGGACATGACGGTGCCGGGGCAATCTAGCCCCGGGGTCGAGGGGACGACCCTATAGACGTCGGACATGTCGGCGGCTGGCCAACCTTGTCCCGGGGTGGCAGGGACGACCCTATAATCGTCGGACAAGTCGGCGGCGGGCCGACCTAGTCCCGGGGTCCTGGGGACGACCCTATAGTCGTCGGACAAGTCGGCGGCGGGCCAACCTAGTTCCGTGGTCGTGGGGACGACCGAATAGTCGTCGGACAAGTCGGCGGCGGGCCAACCTAGTCCCGTGGTCGCGAGGACGACCGTATAGTCGTCGGACATGTCGGCGGCGGGCCAACCTAGTCCCGGGATCTTGGGGACGACCCTATAGTCGTCGGACATGTCGGCGGCTGGCCAACTTTGGCCCGGGTCGTGGGGACGACCCTATATTCGTCGGACATGACGGTGCCGGGGCAATCTAGCCCCGGGGTCGTGGGGACGACCCTATAGTCGTCGGACATGTCGGCGGCTGGGCAACTTTGGCCTGTGGTCGTGGGGACGACCCTATAGTCGTCGGACATGTCGGTGACTGGCCAACCTAGTCCCGGGGTCGTGGGGACGACCCTATAGTCGTCGGACAAGTCGGCGGCGGGCCAACCTAGTCCCGGGTTCGTGGGGACGACCCTATAGTCGTAGGACATGTCGGCGGCGGGCCAACCTAGCCCCTGCGCCTTGGGGACGACCCTATAGTCGGCGGACAAGTCGGCGGCAGGCCAACCTACTCCCGGGGTCGTGGGGACGACCCTATAGTCGTCGGACATGATGGTGCCGGGGCAATCTAGCCCGGGGGTCGAGGGGACGACCCTATAGACGTCGGACATGTCGGCGGCTGGCCAACCTAGTCCCGGGGTGGCAGGGACGACCCTATAATCGTCGGACCAGTCGGCGGCTGGCCAGCTTTGGCACGGGGTAGTGGGGACGACCCTATAGTCGTCGGACATGTCGGCGGCTGGGCAACTTTGGCCAGTGGTCGTGGGGACGACCCTATAGTCGTCGGACATGTCTGCGGCAGGGCAACTTTGGCCCAAGGTCGTGGGGACGACCCTATAGTCGTCGGACATGTCGGCGGCTGGCCAACCTAGACCCGGGGTGGTGGGAACGACCCTATAGTCGTCGGACATGTCGGCGGCTGGCCAACCTAGTCCCGTGGTCGTGGGGACGACCCCAAAGTCGTAGGACACGTCGGCGGCGGGCCAACTTTGGCCCGGGGCGTGGGGACGACCCTATAGTCTACGGACATGTCGGCGGCGTGCCAACCTAGTCCCGACGTCGTGGGGACGACCCTATAATCGTCGGACATGTCGGCGGCGGGCCAACCTAGTCCCGGGGTCGTGGGGACGACCCTATAGTCGTCGGACAAGTCGGCGGCGGGCCAACCTAGTCCCGGGGTCGTGGGGACGACCCTATAGTCGTCGGACATGTCGGCGGCTGGGCAACTTTGGCCAGTGGTCGTGGGGACGACCCTATAGTCGTCGGACATGTCTGCGGCAGGGCAACTTTGGCCCAAGGTCGAGGGGACGACCCTATAGTCGTCGGACATGTCGGCGGCTGGCCAACCTAGACCCGGGGTGGTGGGAACGACCCTATAGTCGTCGGACATGTCGGCGGCTGGCCAACCTAGTCCCGTGGTCGTGGGGACGACCCCATAGTCGTAGGACACGTCGGCGGCGGGCCAACTTTGGCCCGGGGCGTGGGGACGACCCTATAGTCTACGGACATGTCGGCGGCGTGCCAACCTAGTCCCGACGTCGTGGGGACGACCCTATAATCGTCGGACATGTCGGCGGCGGGCCAACCTAGTCCCGGGGTCGTGGGGACGACCCTATAATCGTCGGACATGTCGGCGGCAGGCCAACGTATGCCCAGGGTCGTAGGGACGAACCTATAGTCGTCGGACATGACGGTGGCGGGCCAATCTAGCCCCGGGGTCGTGGGGACGACCCTATAGACGTCGGACATGTCGGCGGCGGGCCAACCTAGTCCCGGGGTCGTGGGGACGACCCTATTGTCGTCGGAAAAGTCGGCGGCGGACCAACCTAGACCCGGGGTCGTGGGGACGACCCTATAGTCGTCGGACATGTCGGCGGCTGGCCAACTTTGGCCCGTGGTCGTGGGAACGACCCTATAGTCGTCGGACATGTCGGTGACTGGCCAACGTAGTCCCGGGTTCGCGGGGACGACCCTATAGTCGTCGGACATGTCGGCGGCTGTCCAACTTTGGCCCGGGTCGTGGGGACGACCCTATAGTCGTCGGACATGTCGGCGGCTGGGCAACTTTGGCCTGTGGTCGTGGGGACGACCCTATAGTCGTCGGACATGTCGGTGACTGGCCAACCTAGTCCCGGGGTCGTGGGGACGACCCTATAGTCGTCGGACAAGTCGGCGGCGGGCCAACCTAGCCCCGGGGTCGTGGGGACGACCCTATAGTCGTCGGACATGTCGGCGGCTGGGCAACTTTGGCCTGTGGTCGTGGGGACGACCCTATAGTCGTCGGACATGTCGGTGACTGGCCAACGTAGTCCCGGGTTCGCGGGGACGACCCTATAGTCGTCGGACATGTCGGCGGCTGTCCAACTTTGGCCCGGGTCGTGGGGACGACCCTATAGTCGTCGGACATGTCGGTGACTGGCCAACCTAGTCCCGGGGTCGTGGAGACGACCCTATAGTCGTCGGACAAGTCGGCGGCGGGCCAACCTAGACCCGGGGTCGTGGGGACGACCCTATAGTCGTCGGACATGTCGGCGGCGGGCCAACCTAGTCCCGGGGTCGTGGGGACGACCCTATAGTCGTCGGACATGTCGGCGGCTGTCCAACTTTGGCCCGGGTCGTGGGGACGACCCTATAGTCGTCGGACAAGTCGGCGGCGGGCCAACCTAGTCCCGTGGTCGCGAGGACGACCGTATAGTCGTCGGACATGTCGGCGGCTGGGCAACTTTGGCCTGTGGTCGTGGGGACGACCCTATAGTCGTCGGACATGTCGGTGACTGGCCAACCTAGTCCCGGGGTCGTGGGGACGACCCTATAGTCGTCGGACAAGTCGGCGGCGGGCCAACCTAGCCCCGGGGTCGTGGGGACGACCCTATAGTCGTCGGACATGTCGGCGGCTGGGCAACTTTGGCGTGTGGTCGTGGGGACGACCCTATAGTCGTCGGACATGTCGGTGACTGGCCAACGTAGTCCCGGGTTCGCGGGGACGACCCTATAGTCGTCGGACATGTCGGCGGCTGTCCAACTTTGGCCCGGGTCGTGGGGACGACCCTATAGTCGTCGGACATGTCGGTGACTGGCCAACCTAGTCCCGGGGTCGTGGAGACGACCCTATAGTCGTCGGACAAGTCGGTGGCGGGCCAACCTAGACCCGGGGTCGTGGGGACGACCCTATAGTCGTCGGACAAGTCGGCGGCGGGCCAACCTAGTCCTGGGGTCGTGGGGACGACCCTATAATCGTCGAACATGTCGGCGGCAGGCCAACGTATGCCCAGGGTCGTAGGGACGAACCTATAGTCGTCGGACATGACGGTGGCGGGCCAATCTAGCCCCGGGGTCGTGGGGACGACCCTATAGACGTCGGACATGTCGGCGGCTGGCCAACTTTGGCCCGTGGTCGTGGGGACGACCCCATAGTCGTAGGACACGTCGGCGGCGGGCCAACTTTGGCCCGGGGCGTGGGGACGACCCTATAGTCTACGGACATGTCGGCGGCGGGCCAACCTAGTCCCGGGGTCGTGGGGACGACCCTATAGTCGTCGGACATGTCGGTAACTGGCCAACCTAGTCCCGGGGTCGTGGGGACGACCCTATAGTCGTCGGAAAAGTCGGCGGCGGGCCAACCTAGACCCGGGGTCGTGGGGACGACCCTATAGTCGTCGGACATGTCGGCGGCAGGGCAACTTTGGCCCGTGGTCGTCGGGACGACCCTATAGTCGTCGGTGACTGGCCAACGTAGTCCCGGGTTCGCGGGGACGACCCTATAGTCGTCGGACATGTCGGCGGCTGTCCAACTTTGGCCCGGGTCGTGGGGACGACCCTATAGTCGTCGGACAAGTCGGCGGCGGGCCGACCTAGTCCCGGGGTCCTGGGGACGACCCTATAGTCGTCGGACAAGTCGGCGGCGGGCCAACCTAGTCCCGTGGTCGCGAGGACGACCGTATAGTCGTCGGACATGTCGGCGGCTGGGCAACTTTGGCCTGTGGTCGTGGGGACGACCCTATAGTCGTCGGACATGTCGGTGACTGGCCAACCTAGTCCCGGGGTCGTGGGGACGACCCTATAGTCGTCGGACAAGTCGGCGGCGGGCCAACCTAGTCCCGGGGTCGTGGGGACGACCCTATAGTCGTAGGACATGTCGGCGGCGGGCCAACCTAGTCCCTGGGCCTTGGGGACGACCCTATAGTCGTCGGACAAGTCGGCGGCAGGCCAACCTACTCCCGGGGTCGTGGGGACGACCCTATAGTCGTCGGACATGACGGTGCCGGGGCAATCTAGCCCCGGGGTCGAGGGGACGACCCTATAGACGTCGGACATGTCGGCGGCTGGCCAACCTAGTCCCGGGGTGGCAGGGACGACCCTATAATCGTCGGACAAGTCGGCGGCGGGCCGACCTAGTCCCGGGGTCCTGGGGACGACCCTATAGTCGTCGGACAAGTCGGCGGCGGGCCAACCTAGTTCCGTGGTCGTGGGGACGACCCTATAGTCGTCGGACATGACGGTGCCGGGGCAATCTAGCCCCGGGGTCGAGGGGACGACCCTATAGACGTCGGACATGTCGGCGGCGGGCCAACCTAGACCCGGGGTCGTGGGGACGACCCTATAGTCGTCGGACATGTCGGCGGCAGGGCAACTTTGGCCCGTGGTCGTGGGGACGACCCTATAGTCGTCGGTGACTGGCCAACGTAGTCCCGGGATCGCGGGGACGACCCTATAGTCGTCGGACATGTCGGCGGCTGTCCAACTTTGGCCCGGGTCGTGGGGACGACCCTATAGTCGTCGGACAAGTCGGCGGCGGGCCGACCTAGTCCCGGGGTCCTGGGGACGACCCTATAGTCGTCGGACAAGTCGGCGGCGGGCCAACCTAGTCCCGTGGTCGTGGGGACGACCGTATAGTCGTCGGACAAGTCGGCGGCGGGCCAACCTAGTCCCGTGGTCGCGAGGACGACCGTATAGTCGTCGGAAATGTCGGCGGCTGGGCAACATTGGCCTGTGGTCGTGGGGACGACCCTATAGTCGTCGGACATGTCGGTGACTGGCCAACCTAGTCCCGGGGTCGTGGGGACGACCCTATAGTCGTCGGACAAGTCGGCGGCGGGCCAACCTAGTCCCGGGGTCGTGGGGACGACCCTATAGTCGTAGGACATGTCGGCGGCGGGCCAACCTAGTCCCTGGGCCTTGGGGACGACCCTATAGTCGTCGGACAAGTCGGCGGCAGGCCAACCTACTCCCGGGGTCGTGGAGACGACCCTATAGTCGTCGGACATGACGGTGCCGGGGCAATCTAGCCCCGGGGTCGAGGGGACGACCCTATAGACGTCGGACATGTCGGCGGCTGGCCAACCTAGTCCCGGGGTGGCAGGGACGACCCTATAATCGTCGGACAAGTCGGCGGCGGGCCGACCTAGTCCCGGGGTCCTGGGGACGACCCTATAGTCGTCGGACAAGTCGGCGGCGGGCCAACCTAGTTCCGTGGTCGTGGGGACGACCGTATAGTCGTCGGACAAGTCGGCGGCGGGCCAACCTAGTCCCGTGGTCGCGAGGACGACCGTATAGTCGTCGGACATGTCGGCGGCGGGCCAACCTAGTCCCGGGATCATGGGGACGACCCTATAGTCGTCGGACATGTCGGCGGCTGGCCAACTTTGGCCCGGGTCGTGGGGACGACCCTATAGTCGTCGGACATGACGGTGCCGGGGCAATCTAGCCCCGGGGTCGTGGGGACGACCCTATAGTCGTCGGACATGTCGGCGGCTGGACAACTTTGGCCTGTGGTCGTGGGGACGACCCTATAGTCGTCGGACATGTCGGTGACTGGCCAACCTAGTCCCGGGGTCGTGGGGACGACCCTATAGTCGTCGGACAAGTCGGCGGCGGGCCAACCTAGTCCCGGGTTCGTGGGGACGACCCTATAGTCGTAGGACATGTCGGCGGCGGGCCAACCTAGCCCCTGGGCCTTGGGGACGACCCTATAGTCGGCGGACAAGTCGGCGGCAGGCCAACCTACTCCCGGGGTCGTGGGGACGACCCTATAGTCGTCGGACATGATGGTGCCGGGGCAATCTAGCCCGGGGGTCGAGAGGACGACCCTATAGACGTCGGACATGTCGGCGGCTGGCCAACCTAGTCCCGGGGTGGCAGGGACGACCCTATAATCGTCGGACCAGTCGGCGGCTGGCCAGCTTTGGCACGGGGTAGTGGGGACGACCCTATAGTCGTCGGACATGTCTGCGGCAGGGCAACTTTGGCCCAAGGTCGTGGGGACGACCCTATAGTCGTCGGACATGTCGGCGGCTGGCCAACCTAGACCCGGGGTGGTGGGAACGACCCTATAGTCGTCGGACATGTCGGCGGCTGGCCAACCTAGTCCCGTGGTCGTGGGGACGACCCCATAGTTGTAGGACACGTCGACGGCGGGCCAACTTTGGCCCGGGGCGTGGGGACGACCCTATAGTCTACGGACATGTCGGCGGCGTGCCAACCTAGTCCCGACGTCGTGGGGACGACCCTATAATCGTCGGACATGTCGGCGGCGGGCCAACCTAGTCCCGTGGTCGTGGGGACGACCGTATAGTCGTCGGACAAGTCGGCGGCGGGCCAACCTAGTCCCGTGGTCGCGAGGACGACCGTATAGTCGTCGGAAATGTCGGCGGCTGGGCAACATTGGCCTGTGGTCGTGGGGACGACCCTATAGTCGTCGGACATGTCGGTGACTGGCCAACCTAGTCCCGGGGTCGTGGGGACGACCCTATAGTCGTCGGACAAGTCGGCGGCGGGCCAACCTAGTCCCGGGGTCGTGGGGACGACCCTATAGTCGTAGGACATGTCGGCGGCGGGCCAACCTAGTCCCTGGGCCTTGGGGACGACCCTATAGTCGTCGGACAAGTCGGCGGCAGGCCAACCTACTCCCGGGGTCGTGGGGACGACCCTATAGTCGTCGGACATGACGGTGCCGGGGCAATCTAGCCCCGGGGTCGAGGGGACGACCCTATAGACGTCGGACATGTCGGCGGCTGGCCAACCTAGTCCCGGGGTGGCAGGGACGACCCTATAATCGTCGGACAAGTCGGCGGCGGGCCGACCTAGTCCCGGGGTCCTGGGGACGACCCTATAGTCGTCGGACAAGTCGGCGGCGGGCCAACCTAGTTCCGTGGTCGTGGGGACGACCGTATAGTCGTCGGACAAGTCGGCGGCGGGCCAACCTAGTCCCGTGGTCGCGAGGACGACCGTATAGTCGTCGGACATGTCGGCGGCGGGCCAACCTAGTCCCGGGATCATGGGGACGACCCTATAGTCGTCGGACATGTCGGCGGCTGGCCAACTTTGGCCCGGGTCGTGGGGACGACCCTATAGTCGTCGGACAT
Organism: Andrena fulva; assembly: GCA_946251845.1. NCBI lineage: Eukaryota > Metazoa > Arthropoda > Insecta > Hymenoptera > Andrenidae > Andrena > Andrena fulva. The sequence continues at coordinate 576,138 of CAMITZ010000112.1, read as the reverse complement.
GACGGTGCCGGGGCAATCTAGCCCCGGGGTCGTGGGGACGACCCTATAGTCGTCGGACATGTCGGCGGCTGGACAACTTTGGCCTGTGGTCGTGGGGACGACCCTATAGTCGTCGGACATGTCGGTGACTGGCCAACCTAGTCCCGGGGTCGTGGGGACGACCCTATAGTCGTCGGACAAGTCGGCGGCGGGCCAACCTAGTCCCGGGTTCGTGGGGACGACCCTATAGTCGTAGGACATGTCGGCGGCGGGCCAACCTAGCCCCTGGGCCTTGGGGACGACCCTATAGTCGGCGGACAAGTCGGCGGCAGGCCAACCTACTCCCGGGGTCGTGGGGACGACCCTATAGTCGTCGGACATGATGGTGCCGGGGCAATCTAGCCCGGGGGTCGAGAGGACGACCCTATAGACGTCGGACATGTCGGCGGCTGGCCAACCTAGTCCCGGGGTGGCAGGGACGACCCTATAATCGTCGGACCAGTCGGCGGCTGGCCAGCTTTGGCACGGGGTAGTGGGGACGACCCTATAGTCGTCGGACATGTCTGCGGCAGGGCAACTTTGGCCCAAGGTCGTGGGGACGACCCTATAGTCGTCGGACATGTCGGCGGCTGGCCAACCTAGACCCGGGGTGGTGGGAACGACCCTATAGTCGTCGGACATGTCGGCGGCTGGCCAACCTAGTCCCGTGGTCGTGGGGACGACCCCATAGTCGTAGGACACGTCGGCGGCGGGCCAACTTTGGCCCGGGGCGTGGGGACGACCCTATAGTCTACGGACATGTCGGCGGCGTGCCAACCTAGTCCCGACGTCGTGGGGACGACCCTATAATCGTCGGACATGTCGGCGGCGGGCCAACCTAGTCCCGGGGTCGTGGGGACGACCCTATAGTCGTCGGACAAGTCGGCGGCGGGCCAACCTAGTCCCGGGGTCGTGGGGACGACCCTATAGTCGTCGGACATGTCGGCGGCTGGGCAACTTTGGCCAGTGGTCGTGGGGACGACCCTATAGTCGTCGGACATGTCTGCGGCAGGGCAACTTTGGCCCAAGGTCGTGGGGACGACCCTATAGTCGTCGGACATGTCGGCGGCTGGCCAACCTAGACCCGGGGTGGTGGGAACGACCCTATAGTCGTCGGACATGTCGGCGGCTGGCCAACCTAGTCCCGTGGTCGTGGGGACGACCCCATAGTCGTAGGACACGTCGGCGGCGGGCCAACTTTGGCCCGGGGCGTGGGGACGACCCTATAGTCTACGGACATGTCGGCGGCGTGCCAACCTAGTCCCGACGTCGTGGGGACGACCCTATAATCGTCGGACATGTCGGCGGCGGGCCAACCTAGTCCCGGGGTCGTGGGGACGACCCTATAATCGTCGGACATGTCGGCGGCAGGCCAACGTATGCCCAGGGTCGTAGGGACGAACCTATAGTCGTCGGACATGACGGTGGCGGGCCAATCTAGCCCCGGGGTCGTGGGGACGACCCTATAGACGTCGGACATGTCGGCGGCGGGCCAACCTAGTCCCGGGGTCGTGGGGACGACCCTATTGTCGTCGGAAAAGTCGGCGGCGGGCCAACCTAGACCCGGGGTCGTGGGGACGACCCTATAGTCGTCGGACATGTCGGCGGCAGGGCAACTTTGGCCCGTGGTCGTGGGGACGATCCTATAGTCGTCGGACATGTCGGTGACTGGCCAACGTAGTCTCGGGTTCGCGGGGACGACCCTATAGTCGTCGGACATGTCGGCGGCTGGCCAACTTTGGCCCGTGGTCGTGGGGACGACCCTATAGTCGTCGGACATGTCGGTGACTGGCCAACGTAGTCCCGGGTTCGCGGGGACGACCCTATAGTCGTCGGACATGTCGGCGGCTGTCCAACTTTGGCCCGGGTCGTGGGGACGACCCTATAGTCTACGGACATGTCGGCGGCGTGCCAACCTAGTCCCGACGTCGTGGGGACGACCCTATAATCGTCGGACATGTCGGCGGCGGGCCAACCTAGTCCCGGGGTCGTGGGGACGACCCTATAATCGTCGGACATGTCGGCGGCAGGCCAACGTATGCCCAGGGTCGTAGGGACGAACCTATAGTCGTCGGACATGACGGTGGCGGGCCAATCTAGCCCCGGGGTCGTGGGGACGACCCTATAGACGTCGGACATGTCGGCGGCGGGCCAACCTAGTCCCGGGGTCGTGGGGACGACCCTATTGTCGTCGGAAAAGTCGGCGGCGGGCCAACCTAGACCCGGGGTCGTGGGGACGACCCTATAGTCGTCGGACATGTCGGCGGCAGGGCAACTTTGGCCCGTGGTCGTGGGGACGATCCTATAGTCGTCGGACATGTCGGTGACTGGCCAACGTAGTCTCGGGTTCGCGGGGACGACCCTATAGTCGTCGGACATGTCGGCGGCTGGCCAACTTTGGCCCGTGGTCGTGGGGACGACTCTATAGTCGTCGGACAAGTCGGCGGCGGGCCGACCTAGTCCCGGGGTCCTGGGGACGACCCTATAGTCGTCGGACAAGTCGGCGGCGGGCCAACCTAGTCCCGTGGTCGCGGGGACGACCGTATAGTCGTCGGACAAGTCGGCGGCGGGCCAACCTAGTCCCGTGGTCGCGAGGACGACCGTATAGTCGTCGGACATGTCGGCGGCTGGGCAACTTTGGCCTGTGGTCGTGGGGACGACCCTATAGTCGTCGGATATGTCGGTGACTGGCCAACCTAGTCCCGGGGTCGTGGGGACGACCCTATAGTCGTCGGACAAGTCGGCGGCGGGCCAACCTAGTCCCGTGGTCGTGAGGACGACCGTATAGTCGTCGGACATGTCGGCGGCGGGCCAACCTAGTCCGGGGTCATGGGGACGACCCTATAGTCGTCGGACAAGTCGGCGGCGGCCCAACCTAGTCCCGTGGTCGTGGGGACGACCGTATAGTCGTCGGACAAGTCGGCGGCTGGCCAACTTTGGCCCGGGTCGTGGGGACGACCCTATAGTCGTCGGACAAGTCGGCGGCGGGCCGACCTAGTCCCGGGGTCCTGGGGACGACCCTATAGTCGTCGGACATGTCGGCGGCTGGCCAACCTAGTCCCGTGGTCGTGGGGACGACCCCATAGTCGTAGGACACGTCGGCGGCTGGCCAACTTTGGCCCGGGGCGTGGGGACGACCCTATAGTCGTCGGACATGTCGGCGGCTGGCCAACCTAGTCCCGTGGTCGTGGGGACGACCCCATAGTCGTAGGACACGTCGGCGGCTGGCCAACTTTGGCCCGGGGCGTGGGGACGACCCTATAGCCTACGGACATGTCGGCGGCGGGCCAACCTAGTCCCGGGGTCGTGGGGACGACCCTATAATCGTCGGAAATGTCGGCGGCGGGCCAACCTAGTCCCGCGGTCGTGGGGACGACCCTATAGACGTCGGACATGTCGGCGGCGGGCCAGCCTAGTCCCGGTGTCGTGGGGACGACCCTATAGTCGTCGGAAAAGTCGGCGGCGGGCCAACTTTGGCCCGGGGCGTGGGGACGACCCTATAGTCTACGGACATGTCGGCGGCTGGCCAACTTTGGCCCGGGTCGTGGGGACGACCCTATAGTCGTCGGACATGACGGTGCCGGGCCAATCTAGCCCCGGGGTCGTGGGGACGACCCTATAGACGTCGGACATGTCGGCGGCGGGCCAACCTAGTCCCGGGGTCGTGGGGACGACCCTATTGTCGTCGGAAAAGTCGGCGGCGGGCCAACCTAGACCCGGGGTCGTGGGGACGACCCTATAGTCGTCGGACATGTCGGCGGCTGGCCAACTTTGGCCCGTGGTCGTGGGGACGACCCCATAGTCGTAGGGCACGTCGGCGGCGGGCCAACTTTGGCCCGGGGCGTGGGGACGACCCTATAGTCTACGGACATGTCGGCGGCGGGCCAACCTAGTCCCGGGGTCGTGGGTACGACCCTATAGTCGTCGGACATGTCCGTGACTGGCCAACCTAGTCCCGGGGTCGTGGGGACGACCCTATAGTCGTCGGACAAGTCGGCGGCGGGCCAACCTAGTCCCGGGGTCGTGGGGACGACCCTATAGTCGTAGGACATGTCGGCGGCGGGCCAACCTAGTCCCTGGGCCTTGGGGACGACCCTATAGTCGTCGGAAAAGTCGGCGGCGGGCCAACCTAGACCCGGGGTCGTGGGGACGACCCTATAGTCGTCGGACATGTCGGCGGCAGGGCAACTTTGGCCCGTGGTCGTGGGGACGACCCTATAGTCGTCGGTGACTGGCCAACGTAGTCCCGGGTTCGCGGGGACGACCCTATAGTCGTCGGACATGTCGGCGGCTGTCCAACTTTGGCCCGGGTCGTGGGGACGACCCTATAGTCGTCGGACAAGTCGGCGGCGGGCCGACCTAGTCCCGGGGTCCTGGGGACGACCCTATAGTCGTCGGACAAGTCGGCGGCGGGCCAACCTAGTCCCGTGGTCGCGAGGACGACCGTATAGTCGTCGGACATGTCGGCGGCTGGGCAACTTTGGCCTGTGGTCGTGGGGACGACCCTATAGTCGTCGGACATGTCGGTGACTGGCCAACCTAGTCCCGGGGTCGTGGGGACGACCCTATAGTCGTCGGACAAGTCGGCGGCGGGCCAACCTAGTCCCGGGGTCGTGGGGACGACCCTATAGTCGTAGGACATGTCGGCGGCGGGCCAACCTAGTCCCTGGGCCTTGGGGACGACCCTATAGTCGTCGGACAAGTCGGCGGCAGGCCAACATACTCCCGGGGTCGTGGGGACGACCCTATAGTCGTCGGACATGACGGTGCCGGGGCAATCTAGCCCCGGGGTCGAGGGGACGACCCTATAGACGTCGGACATGTCGGCGGCTGGCCAACCTAGTCCCGGGGTGGCAGGGACGACCCTATAATCGTCGGACAAGTCGGCGGCGGGCCGACCTAGTCCCGGGGTCCTGGGGACGACCCTATAGTCGTCGGACAAGTCGGCGGCGGGCCAACCTAGTTCCGTGGTCGTGGGGCGACCCTATAGTCGTCGGACATGACGGTGCCGGGGCAATCTAGCCCCGGGGTCGTGGGGACGACCCTATAGACGTCGGACATGTCGGTGGCGGGCCAACCTAGTCCCGGGGGCGTGGGGACGACCCTATTGTCGTAGGACATGTCGGCGGCGGGCCAACCTAGTCCCTGGGACTTGGGGACGACCCTATAGTCGTCGGACAAGTCGGCGGCAGGCCAACCTACTCCCGGGGTCGTGTGGACGACCCTATAGTCGTCGGACATGACGGTGCCGGGGCAATCTAGCCCCGTCGTCGAGGGGACGACCCTATAGACGTCGGACATGTCGGCGGCTGGCCAACCTAGTCCCGGGGTGGCAGGGACGACCCTATAATCGTCGGACAAGTCGGCGGCGGGCCGACCTAGTCCCGGGGTCCTGGGGACGACCCTATAGTCGTCGGACAAGTCGGCGGCGGGCCAACCTAGTTCCGTGGTCGTGGGGACGACCGTATAGTCGTCGGACAAGTCGGCGGCGGGCCAACCTAGTCCCGTGGTCGCGAGGACGACCGTATAGTCGTCGGACATGTCGGCGGCGGGCCAACCTAGTCCCGGGATCATGGGGACGACCCTATAGTCGTCGGACATGTCGGCGGCTGGCCAACTTTGGCCCGGGTCGTGGGGACGACCCTATAGTCGTCGGACATGACAGTGCCGGGGCAATCTAGCCCCGGGGTCGTGGGGACGACCCTATAGTCGTCGGACATGTCGGCGGCTGGACAACTTTGGCCTGTGGTCGTGGGGACGACCCTATAGTCGTCGGACATGTCGGTGACTGGCCAACCTAGTCCCGGGGTCGTGGGGACGACCCTATAGTCGTCGGACAAGTCGGCGGCGGGCCAACCTAGTCCCGGGTTCGTGGGGACGACCCTATAGTCGTAGGACATGTCGGCGGCGGGCCAACCTAGCCCCTGGGCCTTGGGGACGACCCTATAGTCGGCGGACAAGTCGGCGGCAGGCCAACCTACTCCCGGGGTCGTGGGGACGACCCTATAGTCGTCGGACATGATGGTGCCGGGGCAATCTAGCCCGGGGGTCGAGAGGACGACCCTATAGACGTCGGACATGTCGGCGGCTGGCCAACCTAGTCCCGGGGTGGCAGGGACGACCCTATAATCGTCGGACCAGTCGGCGGCTGGCCAGCTTTGGCACGGGGTAGTGGGGACGACCCTATAGTCGTCGGACATGTCGGCGGCTGGGCAACTTTGGCCAGTGGTCGTGGGGACGACCCTATAGTCGTCGGACATGTCTGCGGCAGGGCAACTTTGGCCCAAGGTCGTGGGGACGACCCTATAGTCGTCGGACATGTCGGCGGCTGGCCAACCTAGACCCGGGGTGGTGGGAACGACCCTATAGTCGTCGGACATGTCGGCGGCTGGCCAACCTAGTCCCGTGGTCGTGGGGACGACCCCATAGTCGTAGGACACGTCGGCGGCGGGCCAACTTTGGCCCGGGGCGTGGGGACGACCCTATAGTCTACGGACATGTCGGCGGCGTGCCAACCTAGTCCCGACGTCGTGGGGACGACCCTATAATCGTCGGACATGTCGGCGGCGGGCCAACCTAGTCCCGGGGTCGTGGGGACGACCCTATAGTCGTCGGACAAGTCGGCGGCGGGCCAACCTAGTCCCGGGGTCGTGGGGACGACCCTATAGTCGTCGGACATGTCGGCGGCTGGGCAACTTTGGCCAGTGGTCGTGGGGACGACCCTATAGTCGTCGGACATGTCTGCGGCAGGGCAACTTTGGCCCAAGGTCGTGGGGACGACCCTATAGTCGTCGGACATGTCGGCGGCTGGCCAACCTAGACCCGGCGTGGTGGGAACGACCCTATAGTCGTCGGACATGTCGGCAGCTGGCCAACCTAGTCCCGTGGTCGTGGGGACGACCCCATAGTCGTAGGACACGTCGGCGGCGGGCCAACTTTGGCCCGGGGCGTGGGGACGATCCTATAGTCTACGGACATGTCGGCGGCGTGCCAACCTAGTCCCGACGTCGTGGGGACGACCCTATAATCGTCGGACATGTCGGCGGCGGGCCAACCTAGTCCCGGGGTCGTGGGGACGACCCTATAATCGTCGGACATGTCGGCGGCAGGCCAACGTATGCCCAGGGTCGTAGGGACGAACCTATAGTCGTCGGACATGACGGTGGCGGGCCAATCTAGCCCCGGGGTCGTGGGGACGACCCTATAGACGTCGGACATGTCGGTGGCGGGCCAACCTAGTCCCGGGGTCGTGGGGACGACCCTATTGTCGTCGGAAAAGTCGGCGGCGGACCAACCTAGACCCGGGGTCGTGGGGACGACCCTATAGTCGTCGGACATGTCGGCGGCTGGCCAACTTTGGCCCGTGGTCGTGGGGACGACCCTATAGTCGTCGGACATGTCGGTGACTGGCCAACCTAGTCCCGGGGTCGTGGGGACGACCCTATAGTCGTCGGAAAATTCGGCGGCGGGCCAACCTAGACCCGGGGTCGTGGGGACGACCCTATAGTCGTCGGACATGTCGGCGGCAGGGCAACTTTGGCCCGTGGTCGTGGGGACGATCCTATAGTCGTCGGACATGTCGGTGACTGGCCAACGTAGTCTCGGGTTCGCGGGGACGACCCCATAGTCGTAGGACACGTCGGCGGCGGGCCAACTTTGGCCCGGGGCGTGGGGACGACCCTATAGTCTACGGACATGTCGGCGGCGTGCCAACCTAGTCCCGACGTCGTGGGGACGACCCTATAATCGTCGGACATGTCGGCGGCTGGCCAACTTTGGCCCAAGGTCGTGGGGACGACCCTATAGTCGTCGGACATGTCGGCGGCTGGCCAACCTAGACCCGGCGTGGTGGGAACGACCCTATAGTCGTCGGACATGTCGGCAGCTGGCCAACCTAGTCCCGTGGTCGTGGGGACGACCCCATAGTCGTAGGACACGTCGGCGGCGGGCCAACTTTGGCCCGGGGCGTGGGGACGACCCTATAGTCTACGGACATGTCGGCGGCGTGCCAACCTAGTCCCGACGTCGTGGGGACGACCCTATAATCGTCGGACATGTCGGCGGCTGGCCAACTTTGGCCCGTGGTCGTGGGGACGACCCTATAGTCGTCGGACATGTCGGTGACTGGCCAACGTAGTCCCGGGTTCGCGGGGACGACCCTATAGTCGTCGGACATGTCGGCGGCTGTCCAACTTTGGCCCGGGTCGTGGGGACGACCCTATAGTCGTCGGACAAGTCGGCGGCGGGCCGACCTAGTCCCGGGGTCCTGGGGACGACCCTATAGTCGTCGGACAAGTCGGCGGCGGGCCAACCTAGTCCCGTGGTCGTGGGGACGACCGTATAGTCGTCGGACAAGTCGGCGGCGGGCCAACCTAGTCCCGTGGTCGCGAGGACGACCGTATAGTCGTCGGACATGTCGGCGGCTGGGCAACTTTGGCCTGTGGTCGTGGGGACGACCCTATAGTCGTCGGACATGTCGGTGACTGGCCAACCTAGTCCCGGGGTCGTGGGGACGACCCTATAGTCGTCGGACAAGTCGGCGGCGGGCCAACCTAGTCCCGTGGTCGTGAGGACGACCGTATAGTCGTTGGACATGTCGGCGGCGGGCCAACCTAGTCCGGGGTCATGGGGACGACCCTATAGTCGTCGGACATGTCGGCGGCTGGCCAACTTTGGCCCGGGTCGTGGGGACGACCCTATAGTCGTCGGACAAGTCGGCGGCGGGCCGACCTAGTCCCGGGGTCCTGGGGACGACCCTATAGTCGTCGGACAAGTCGGCGGCGGCCCAACCTAGTCCCGTGGTCGTGGGGACGACCGTATAGTCGTCGGACAAGTCGGCGGCGGGCCAACCTAGCCCCGTGGTCGTGAGGACGACCGTATAGTCGTCGGACATGTCGGCGGCGGGCCAACCTAGTCCGGGGTCATGGGGACGACCCTATAGTCGTCGGACATGTCGGCGGCTGGCCAACTTTGGCCCGGGTCGTGGGGACGACCCTATAGTCGTCGGACATGACGGTGCCGGGGCAATCTAGCCCCGGGGTCGTGGGGACGACCCTATAGCCGTCGGACAAGTCGGCGGCGGGCCAACCTAGTCCCGTGGTCGTGAGGACGACCGTATAGTCGTCGGACATGTCGGCGGCGGGCCAACCTAGTCCGGGGTCATGGGGACGACCCTATAGTCGTCGGACATGTCGGCGGCTGGCCAACTTTGGCCCGGGTCGTGGGGACGACCCTATAGTCGTCGGACAAGTCGGCGGCGGGCCGACCTAGTCCCGGGGTCCTGGGGACGACCCTATAGTCGTCGGACATGTCGGCGGCTGGCCAACCTAGTCCCGTGGTCGTGGGGACGACCCCATAGTCGTAGGACACGTCGGCGGCTGGCCAACTTTGGCCCGGGGCGTGGGGACGACCCTATAGTCTACGGACATGTCGGCGGCGGGCCAACCTAGTCCCGGGGTCGTGGGGACGACCCTATAGTCGTCGGACATGTCGGCGGCGGGCCAACCTAGTCCCGGGGTCGTGGGGACGACCCTATAGTCGTCGGACATGTCGGTGACTGGCCAACGTAGTCCCGGGTTCGCGGGGACGACCTTATACTCGTCGGACAAGTCGGCGGCTGGCCAACTTTGGCCCGGGTCGTGGGGACGACCCTATAGTCGTCGGACAAGTCGGCGGCGGGCCGACCTAGTCCCGGGGTCGTGGGGACGACCCTATAGTCGTCGGACATGTCGGCGGCTGGGCAACTTTGGCCCGTGGTCGTGGGGACGACCCTATAGTCGTCGGACATGTCGGTCACTGGCCAACCTAGTCCCGGGGTCGTGTAGACGACCCTATAGTCGTCGGACAAGTCGGCGGCGGGCCAACCTAGTCCCGGGGTCCTGGGGACGACCCTATTGTCGTCGGACATGTCGGCGGCTGGCCAACTTTGGCCCGGGGCGTGGGGACGACCCTATAGTCTACGGACATGTCGGCGGCGGGCCAACCTAGTCCCGGGGTCGTGGGGACGACCCTATAGTCGTCGGACATGTCGGCGGCGGGCCAACCTAGACCCGGGGTCGTGGGGACGACCCTATAGTCGTCGGACATGTCGGCGGCTGGCCAACCAAGACCCGTGGTCGTGGGGACGACCGCATAGTCGTAGGACACGTCGGCGGCGGGCCAACCTAGTCCCGGGGTCGTGGGGACGACCGTATAGTCGTCGGACATGTCGGCGGCTGGGCAACTTTGGCCCGTGGTCGTGGGGACGACCCTATAGTCGTCGGAAAAGTCGACGGCGGGCCAACCTAGACCCGGGGTCGTGGGGACGACCCTATAGTCGTCGGACATGTCGGCGGCTGGCCAACTTTGGCCCGGGGCGTGGGGACGACCCTATAGCCTACGGACATGTCGGCGGCTCCGCAACTTTGTCCAGTGGTCGTGGGGACGTCCCTATAGTCGTCGGACATGTCGGCGGCGGGCCAACCTAGTCCCGGGGTCGTGGGGACGACCCTATAGTCGTCGGACATGTCGGCGGCTGGGCAACTTTGGCCAGTGGTCGTGGGGACGACCCTATAGTCGTCGGACATGTCGGCGGCAGGCCAACGTATGCCCAGGGTCGTAGGGACGAACCTATAGTCGTCGGACATGACCGTGGCGGGCCAATCTAGCCTCGGGGTCGTGGGGACGACCCTATAGATGTCGGACATGACGGCGGCGGGCCAACCTAGTCCCGGGGTCGTGGGGACGACCCTATAGTCGTCGGACATGTCGGCGGCTGGGCAACTTTGGCCAGTGGTCGTGGGGACGACCCTATAGTCGTCGGACATATCGGCGGCAGGCCAACGTATGCCCAGGGTCGTAGGGACGAACCTATAGTCGTCGGACATGACCGTGGCGGGCCAATCTAGTCCCGGGGTCGTGGGGACGACCCAATAGTCGTCGGACATGACGGTGCCGGGGCAATCTAGCCCCGGGGTCGTGGGGACGACCCTATAGTCGTCGGACATGTCGGCGGCTGGCCAACTTTGGCCCGGGGCGTGGGGACGACCCTATAGTCGTCGGACATGTCGGCGGCGGGCCAACCTAGTCCCGGGATCGTGGGGACGCCCCTATAGTCGTCGGACATGTCGGCGGCAGGGCAACTTTGGCCCGTGGTCGTGGGGACGACCCTATAGTCGTCGGACAAGTCGGCGGCGGGCCAACCTAGTCCCGGGGTCGTGGGGACGACCCTATAGTCGTCGGACATGTCGGCGGCTGGCCAACCTAGTCCCGGGGTCTTGGGGACGACCCTATAGTCGTCGGACAAGTCGGCGGCGGGCCAACCTACTCCCGGGATCGTGGGGACGACCCTATAGTCGTCGGAAAATTCGGCGGCGGGCTAACCTAGACCCGGGGTCGTGGGGACGACCCTATAGTCGTCGGACATGTCGGCGGCAGGGCAACTTTGGCCCGTGGTCGTGGGGACGACCCTATAGTGGTCGGACATGTCGGTGACTGGCCAACCTATTCCCGGGTTCGTGGGGACGACCCTATAGTCGTCGGACATGTCGGCGGCAGGCCAACGTATGCCCAGGGTCGTTGGGACGAACCTATAGTCGTCGGACATGACGGTGGCGGGCCAATCTAGTCCCGGGGTCGTGTGGACGACACCATAGTCGTCGGACATGACGGTGGTGGGCCAACCTTGTCCCGGGGTCGTGGAGACGACCCTATAGTCGTCGGACATGTCGGTGACTGGCCAACCTAGTCCCGGGGTCGTGGAGACGACCCTATAGTCGTCGGACAAGTCGGCGGCGGGCCAACCTAGTCCCGGGGTCGTGGGGACGACCCTATAGTCGTCGGACATGACGGTGCCGGGGCAATCTAGCCCCGGGGTCGTGGGGACGACCCTATAGACGTCGAACATGTCGGCGGCGGGCCAACCTAGTCCCGGGGTCGTGTGGACGACCCTATAGTCGTCGGACATGTCGGCGGCTGGGCAACTTTGGCCAGTGGTCGTGGGGACGACCCTATAGTCGTCGGACATGTCGGCGGCAGGCCAACGTATGCCCAGGGTCGTAGGGACGAACCTATAGTCGTCGGACATGACCGTGGCGGGCCAATCTAGCCCCGGGGTCGTGGGGACGACCCTATTGACGTCGGACATGTCGGCGGCGGGCCAACCTAGTCCCGGGGTCGTGGGGACGACCCTATAGTCGTCGGACATGTCGGCGGCTCCGCAACTTTGTCCAGTGGTCGTGGGGACGACCCTATAGTCGTCGGACATGTCGGCGGCAGGCCAACATATGCCCAGGGACGTAGGGACGAACCTATAGTCGTCGGACATGACCGTGGCGGGCCAATCTAGTCCCGGGGTCGTGGGGACGACCCTATAGTCGTCGGACATGACGGTGCCGGGGCAACTTTGTCCCGTGGTCGTGGGGACGACCCTATAGTCGTCGGACAAGTCGGCGGCGGGCCAACCTAGTCCCGGGGTCGTGGAGACGACCCTATAGTCGTCGGACATCACGGTGGCGGGCCAATCTAGTCCCGGGGTCGTGGGGACGACCCTATAGTCGTCGGACAAGTCGGCGGCGGGCCAACCTAGTCCCGGGGTCGTGGGGACGACCGTATAGTCGTCGGACATGACGGTGGCGGGCCAATCTAGTCCCGGGGTCGTGGGAACGACCCTATAGTCGTCGGACATGTCGGCGGCTGGCCAACTTTTGACCGGGGCGTGGGGACGACCCTATAGTCGTCGGACAAGTCGGCGGCGGGCCAAACTAGTCCCGGGGTCGTGGGGACGACCCTATAGTCGTCGGACATGTCGGCGGCGGGCCAACCTAGTCCCGGGGCCGTGGGGACGACCCTATAGTCGTCGGACATGTCGGCGGCAGGGCAACTTTGGCCCGTGGTCGTGGGGACGACCCTATAGTCGTCGGACATGTCGGCGGCTGGGCAACTTTGGCCTGTGGTCGTGGGGACGACCCTATAGTCGTCGGACATGTCGGTGACTGGCCAACCTTGTCCCGGGGTCGTGGGGACGACCCTATATTCGTCGGACAAGTCGGCGGCGGGCCAAACTAGTCCCGGGGTCGTGGGGACGACCCTATAGTCGTAGGACATGTCGGCGGCGGGCCAACCTAGTCCCTGGGCCTTGGGGACGACCCTATAGTCGTCGGACAAGTCGGCGGCGGGCCAACCTAGTCCCGGGGTCGTGGGGACGACCCTATAGTCGTCGGACATGTCGGCGGCTGGCCAACCTAGTCCCGGGGTCGTGGGGACGACCCTATAGTCGTCGGACACGTCGGCGGCGGGCCAACCTAGTCCCGTGGTCGTGGGGACGACCGTATAGTCGTCGGACAAGTCGGCGGCGGGCCAACCTAGTCCCGTGGTCGCGAGGACGACCGTATAGTCGTCGGACATGTCGGCGGCTGGGCAACTTTGGCCTGTGGTCGTGGGGACGACCCTATAGTCGTCGGACATGTCGGTGACTGGCCAACCTAGTCCCGGGGTCGTGGGGACGACCCTATAGTCGTCGGACAAGTCGGCGGCGGGCCATCCTAGTCCCGTGGTCGTGAGGACGACCGTATAGTCGTCGGACATGTCGGCGGCGGGCCAACCTAGTCCGGGGTCATGGGGACGACCCTATAGTCGTCGGACATGTCGGCGGCTGGCCAACTTTGGCCCGGGTCGTGGGGACGACCCTATAGTCGTCGGACAAGTCGGCGGCGGGCCAACCTAGTCCCGTGGTCGTGGGGACGACCCCATAGTCGTAGGACACGTCGGCGGCTGGCCAACTTTGGCCCGGGGCGTGGGGGACGACCCTATAGTCGTCGGACATGTCGGCGGCTGGCCAACCTAGTCCCGTGGTCGTGGGGACGACCCCATAGTCGTAGGACACGTCGGCGGCTGGCCAACTTTGGCCCGGGGCGTGGGGACGACCCTATAGTCGTCGGAAAAGTCGGCGGCGGGCCAACTTTGGCCCGGGGCGTGGGGACGACCCTATAGTCTACGGACATGTCGGCGGCTGGCCAACTTTGGCCCGGGTCGTGGGGACGACCCTATAGTCGTCGGACATGACGGTGCCGGGCCAATCTAGCCCCGGGGTCGTGGGGACGACCCTATAGACGTCGGGCATGTCGGCGGCGGGCCAACCTAGTCCCGGGGTCGTGGGGACGACCCTATTGTCGTCGGAAAAGTCGGCGGCGGGCCAACCTAGACCCGGGGTCGTGGGGACGACCCTATAGTCGTCGGACATGTCGGCGGCTGGCCAACTTTGGCCCGTGGTCGTGGGGACGACCCCATAGTCGTAGGACACGTCGGCGGCGGGCCAACTTTGGCCCGGGGCGTGGGGACGACCCTATAGTCTACGGACATGTCGGCGGCGGGCCAACCTAGTCCCGGGGTCGTGGGTACGACCCTATAGTCGTCGGACATGTCGGTGACTGGCCAACCTAGTCCCGGGGTCGTGGGGACGACCCTATAGTCGTCGGACAAGTCGGCGGCGGGCCAACCTAGTCCCGGGGTCGTGGGGACGACCCTATAGTCGTAGGACATGTCGGCGGCGGGCCAACTTTGGCCCGGGGCGTGGGGACGACCCTATAGTCTACGGACATGTCGGCGGCGGGCCAACCTAGTCCCGGGGTCGTGGGGACGACCCTATAGTCGTCGGACAAGTCGGCGGCGGGCCGACCTAGTCCCGGGGTCGTGGGGACGACCCTATAGTCGTCGGACATGTCGGCGGCTGGGCAACTTTGGCCCGTGGTCGTGGGGACGACCCTATAGTCGTCGGACATGTCGGTCACTGGCCAACCTAGTCCCGGGGTCGTGGAGACGACCCTATAGTCGTCGGACAAGTCGGCGGCGGGCCAACCTAGTCCCGGGGTCCTGGGGACGACCCTATTGTCGTCGGACATGTCGGCGGCTGGCCAACTTTGGCCCGGGGCGTGGGGACGACCCTATAGTCTACGGACATGTCGGCGGCGGGCCAACCTAGTCCCGGGGTCGTGGGGACGACCCTATAGTCGTCGGACATGTCGGCGGCGGGCCAACCTAGTCCCGGGGTCGTGGGGACGACCCTATAGTCGTCGGACATGTCGGCGGCGGCCAACCTAGCCCCGGGGTCGTGGGGACGACCCTATACTCGTCGGACATGTCGGCGGCGGGCCAACCTAGTCCCGGGGTCGTGGAGACGACCCTATAGTCGTCGGACATGTCGGCGGCAGGGCAACATTGGCCCGTGGTCGTGCGGACGACCCTATAGTCGCCGGACAAGTCGGCGGCGGGCCGACCTAGTCCCGGGGTCGTGGGGACGACCCTATAGTCGTCGGACATGTCGGCGGCTGGGCAACTTTGGCCCGTGGTCGTGGGGACGACCCTATAGTCGTCGGACATGTCGGTCACTGGCCAACCTAGTCCCGGGGTCGTGGAGACGACCCTATAGTCGTCGGACAAGTCGGCGGCGGGCCGACCTAGTCCCGGGGTCGTGGGGACGACCCTATAGTCGTCGGACATGTCGGCGGCTGGGCAACTTTGGCCTGTGGTCGTGGGGACGACCCTATAGTCGTCGGACAAGTCGGCGGCGGGCCAACCTATTCCCGTGGTCGCGAGGACGACCGTATAGTCGTCGAACATGTCGGCGGCAGGCCAACGTATGCCCAGGGTCGTAGGGACGAACCTATAGTCGTCGGACATGACGGTGGCGGGCCAATCTAGCCCCGGGGTCGTGGGGACGACCCTATAGACGTCGGACATGTCGGCGGCGGGCCAACCTAGTCCCGGGGTCGTGGGGACGACCCTATTGTCGTCGGAAAAGTCGGCGGCGGGCCAACCTAGACCCGGGGTCGTGGGGACGACCCTATAGTCGTCGGACATGTCGGCGGCTGGCCAACTTTGGCCCGTGGTCGTGGGGACGACCCCATAGTCGTAGGACACGTCGGCGGCGGGCCAACTTTGGCCCGGGGCGTGGGGACGACCCTATAGTCTACGGACATGTCGGCGGCGGGCCAACCTAGTCCCGGGGTCGTGGGGACGACCCTTTAGTCGTCGGACATGTCGGTGACTGGCCAACCTAGTCCCGGGGTCGTGGGGACGACCCTATAGTCGTCGGAAAAGTCGGCGGCGGGCCAACCTAGACCCGGGGTCGTGGGGACGACCCTATAGTCGTCGGACATGTCGGCGGCAGGGCAACTTTGGCCCGTGGTCGTGGGGACGACCCTATAGTCGTCGGTGACTGGCCAACGTAGTCCCGGGTTCGCGGGGACGACCCTATAGTCGTCGGACATGTCGGCGGCTGTCCAACTTCGGCCCGGGTCGTGGGGACGACCCTATAGTCGTCGGACAAGTCGGCGGCGGGCCGACCTAGTCCCGGGGTCCTGGGGACGACCCTATAGTCGTCGGACAAGTCGGCGGCGGGCCAACCTAGTCCCGTGGTCGTGGGGACGACCGTATAGTCGTCGGACAAGTCGGCGGCGGGCCAACCTAGTCCCGTGGTCGCGAGGACGACCGTATAGTCGTCGGACATGGCGGTGCCGGGGCAATCTAGCCCCGGGGTCGTGGGGACGACCCTATAGTCGTCGGACATGTCGGCGGCTGGGCAACTTTGGCCTGTGGTCGTGGGGACGACCCTATAGTCGTCGGACATGTCGGTGACTGGCCAACCTAGTCCCGGGGTCGTGGGGACGACCCTATAGTCGTCGGTCAAGTCGGCGGCGGGCCAACCTAGTCCCGGGGTCGTGGGGACGACCCTATAGTCGTCGGACATGTCGGCGGCGGGCCAACCTAGTCCCGGGGTCGTGGGGACGACCCTATAGTCGTCGGACATGTCGGCGGCTGTCCAACTTTGGCCCGGGTCGTGGGGACGACCCTATAGTCGTCGGACAAGTCGGCGGCGGGCCAACCTAGTCCCGTGGTCGCGAGGACGACCGTATAGTCGTCGGACATGTCGGCGGCTGGGCAACTTTGGCCTGTGGTCGTGGGGACGACCCTATAGTCGTCGGACATGTCGGTGACTGGCCAACCTAGTCCCGGGGTCGTGGGGACGACCCTATAGTCGTCGGACAAGTCGGCGGCGGGCCAACCTAGTCCCGGTGTCGTGGGGACGACCCTATAGTCGTAGGACATGTCGGCGGCGGGCCAACCTAGTCCCTGGGCCTTGGGGACGACCCTATAGTCGTCGGACAAGTCGGCGGCAGGCCAACCTACTCCCGGGGTCGTGGGGACGACCCTATAGTCGTCGGACATGACGGTGCCGGGGCAATCTAGCCCCGGGGTCGAGGGGACGACCCTATAGACGTCGGACATGTCGGCGGCTGGCCAACCTAGTCCCGGGGTGGCAGGGACGACCCTATAATCGTCGGACAAGTCGGCGGCGGGCCGACCTAGTCCCGGGGTCCTGGGGACGACCCTATAGTCGTCGGACAAGTCGGCGGCGGGCCAACCTAGTTCCGTGGTCGTGGGGACGACCGAATAGTCGTCGGACAAGTCGGCGGCGGGCCAACCTAGTCCCGTGGTCGCGAGGACGACCGTATAGTCGTCGGACATGTCGGCGGCGGGCCAACCTAGTCCCGGGATCTTGGGGACGACCCTATAGTCGTCGGACATGTCGGCGGCTGGCCAACTTTGGCCCGGGTCGTGGGGACGACCCTATATTCGTCGGACATGACGGTGCCGGGGCAATCTAGCCCCGGGGTCGTGGGGACGACCCTATAGTCGTCGGACATGTCGGCGGCTGGGCAACTTTGGCCTGTGGTCGTGGGGACGACCCTATAGTCGTCGGACATGTCGGTGACTGGCCAACCTAGTCCCGGGGTCGTGGGGACGACCCTATAGTCGTCGGACAAGTCGGCGGCGGGCCAACCTAGTCCCGGGTTCGTGGGGACGACCCTATAGTCGTAGGACATGTCGGCGGCGGGCCAACCTAGCCCCTGCGCCTTGGGGACGACCCTATAGTCGGCGGACAAGTCGGCGGCAGGCCAACCTACTCCCGGGGTCGTGGGGACGACCCTATAGTCGTCGGACATGATGGTGCCGGGGCAATCTAGCCCGGGGGTCGAGGGGACGACCCTATAGACGTCGGACATGTCGGCGGCTGGCCAACCTAGACCCGGGGTGGTGGGAACGACCCTATAGTCGTCGGACATGTCGGCGGCTGGCCAACCTAGTCCCGTGGTCGTGGGGACGACCCCAAAGTCGTAGGACACGTCGGCGGCGGGCCAACTTTGGCCCGGGGCGTGGGGACGACCCTATAGTCTACGGACATGTCGGCGGCGTGCCAACCTAGTCCCGACGTCGTGGGGACGACCCTATAATCGTCGGACATGTCGGCGGCGGGCCAACCTAGTCCCGGGGTCGTGGGGACGACCCTATAGTCGTCGGACAAGTCGGCGGCGGGCCAACCTAGTCCCGGGGTCGTGGGGACGACCCTATAGTCGTCGGACATGTCGGCGGCTGGGCAACTTTGGCCAGTGGTCGTGGGGACGACCCTATAGTCGTCGGACATGTCTGCGGCAGGGCAACTTTGGCCCAAGGTCGAGGGGACGACCCTATAGTCGTCGGACATGTCGGCGGCTGGCCAACCTAGACCCGGGGTGGTGGGAACGACCCTATAGTCGTCGGACATGTCGGCGGCTGGCCAACCTAGTCCCGTGGTCGTGGGGACGACCCCATAGTCGTAGGACACGTCGGCGGCGGGCCAACTTTGGCCCGGGGCGTGAGGACGACCCTATAGTCTACGGACATGTCGGCGGCGTGCCAACCTAGTCCCGACGTCGTGGGGACGACCCTATAATCGTCGGACATGTCGGCGGCGGGCCAACCTAGTCCCGGGGTCGTGGGGACGACCCTATAATCGTCGGACATGTCGGCGGCAGGCCAACGTATGCCCAGGGTCGTAGGGACGAACCTATAGTCGTCGGACATGACGGTGGCGGGCCAATCTAGCCCCGGGGTCGTGGGGACGACCCTATAGACGTCGGACATGTCGGCGGCGGGCCAACCTAGTCCCGGGGTCGTGGGGACGACCCTATTGTCGTCGGAAAAGTCGGCGGCGGACCAACCTAGACCCGGGGTCGTGGGGACGACCCTATAGTCGTCGGACATGTCGGCGGCTGGCCAACTTTGGCCCGTGGTTGTGGGAACGACCCTATAGTCGTCGGACATGTCGGTGACTGGCCAACGTAGTCCCGGGTTCGCGGGGACGACCCTATAGTCGTCGGACATGTCGGCGGCTGTCCAACTTTGGCCCGGGTCGTGGGGACGACCCTATAGTCGTCGGACATGTCGGCGGCTGGGCAACTTTGGCCTGTGGTCGTGGGGACGACCCTATAGTCGTCGGACATGTCGGTGACTGGCCAACCTAGTCCCGGGGTCGTGGGGACGACCCTATAGTCGTCGGACAAGTCGGCGGCGGGCCAACCTAGCCCCGGGGTCGTGGGGACGACCCTATAGTCGTCGGACATGTCGGCGCTGGGCAACTTTGGCCTGTGGTCGTGGGGACGACCCTATAGTCGTCGGACATGTCGGTGACTGGCCAACGTAGTCCCGGGTTCGCGGGGACGACCCTATAGTCGTCGGACATGTCGGCGGCTGTCCAACTTTGGCCCGGGTCGTGGGGACGACCCTATAGTCGTCGGACATGTCGGTGACTGGCCAACCTAGTCCCGGGGTCGTGGAGACGACCCTATAGTCGTCGGACAAGTCGGCGGCGGGCCAACCTAGACCCGGGGTCGTGGGGACGACCCTATAGTCGTCGGACAAGTCGGCGGCGGGCCAACCTAGTCCTGGGGTCGTGGGGACGACCCTATAATCGTCGAACATGTCGGCGGCAGGCCAACGTATGCCCAGGGTCGTAGGGACGAACCAATAGTCGTCGGACATGACGGTGGCGGGCCAATCTAGCCCCGGGGTCGTGGGGACGACCCTATAGACGTCGGACATGTCGGCGGCGGGCCAACCTAGTCCCGGGGTCGTGGGGACGACCCATTGTCGTCGGAAAAGTCGGCGGCGGGCCAACCTAGACCCGGGGTCGTGGGGACGACCCTATAGTCGTCGGACATGTCGGCGGCTGGCCAACTTTGGCCCGTGGTCGTGGGGACGACCCCATAGTCGTAGGACACGTCGGCGGCGGGCCAACTTTGGCCCGGGGCGTGGGGACGACCCTATAGTCTACGGACATGTCGGCGGCGGGCCAACCTAGTCCCGGGGTCGTGGGGACGACCCTATAGTCGTCGGACATGTCGGTAACTGGCCAACCTAGTCCCGGGGTCGTGGGGACGACCCTATAGTCGTCGGAAAAGTCGGCGGCGGGCCAACCTAGACCCGGGGTCGTGGGGACGACCCTATAGTCGTCGGACATGTCGGCGGCAGGGCAACTTTGGCCCGTGGTCGTCGGGACGACCCTATAGTCGTCGGTGACTGGCCAACGTAGTCCCGGGTTCGCGGGGACGACCCTATAGTCGTAGGACATGTCGGCGGCGGGCCAACCTAGTCCCTGGGCCTTGGGGACGACCCTATAGTCGTCGGACATGTCGGCGGCTGTCCAACTTTGGCCCGGGTCGTGGGGACGACCCTATAGTCGTCGGACAAGTCGGCGGCGGGCCGACCTAGTCCCGGGGTCCTGGGGACGACCCTATAGTCGTCGGACATGTCGGCGGCGGGCCAACCTAGTCCCGTGGTCGTGGGGACGACCGTATAGTCGTCGGACAAGTCGGCGGCGGGCCAACCTAGTCCCGTGGTCGTGGGGACGACCCCATAGTCGTAGGACACGTCGGCGGCGGGCCAACTTTGGCCCGGGGCGTGGGGACGACCCTATAGTCTACGGACATGTCGGCGGCGTGCCAACCTAGTCCCGACGTCGTGGGGACGACCCTATAATCGTCGGACATGTCGGCGGCGGGCCAACCTAGTCCCGGGGTCGTGGGGACGACCCTATAATCGTCGGACATGTCGGCGGCAGGCCAACGTATGCCCAGGGTCGTAGGGACGAACCTATAGTCGTCGGACATGACGGTGGCGGGCCAATCTAGCCCCGGGGTCGTGGGGACGACCCTATAGACGTCGGACATGTCGGCGGCGGGCCAACCTAGTCCCGGGGTCGTGGGGACGACCCTATTGTCGTCGGAAAAGTCGGCGGCGGGCCAACCTAGACCCGGGGTCGTGGGGACGACCCTATAGTCGTCGGACATGTCGGCGGCAGGGCAACTTTGGCCCGTGGTCGTGGGGACGATCCTATAGTCGTCGGACATGTCGGTGACTGGCCAACGTAGTCTCGGGTTCGCGGGGACGACCCTATAGTCGTCGGACATGTCGGCGGCTGGCCAACTTTGGCCCGTGGTCGTGGGGACGACCCTATAGTCGTCGGACATGTCGGTGACTGGCCAACGTAGTCCCGGGTTCGCGGGGACGACCCTATAGTCGTCGGACATGTCGGCGGCTGTCCAACTTTGGCCCGGGTCGTGGGGACGACCCTATAGTCGTCGGACAAGTCGGCGGCGGGCCGACCTAGTCCCGGGGTCCTGGGGACGACCCTATAGTCGTCGGACAAGTCGGCGGCGGGCCAACCTAGTCCCGTGGTCGCGGGGACGACCGTATAGTCGTCGGACAAGTCGGCGGCGGGCCAACCTAGTCCCGTGGTCGCGAGGACGACCGTATAGTCGTCGGACATGTCGGCGGCTGGGCAACTTTGGCCTGTGGTCGTGGGGACGACCCTATAGTCGTCGGATATGTCGGTGACTGGCCAACCTAGTCCCGGGGTCGTGGGGACGACCCTATAGTCGTCGGACAAGTCGGCGGCGGGCCAACCTAGTCCCGTGGTCGTGAGGACGACCGTATAGTCGTCGGACATGTCGGCGGCGGGCCAACCTAGTCCGGGGTCATG
This sequence comes from Andrena fulva, assembly GCA_946251845.1. Taxonomy (NCBI): domain Eukaryota; kingdom Metazoa; phylum Arthropoda; class Insecta; order Hymenoptera; family Andrenidae; genus Andrena; species Andrena fulva. The sequence goes on along the minus strand of CAMITZ010000112.1, from coordinate 554,285 downwards.
GGGACGACCCTATAGTCGTCGGACAAGTCGGCGGCGGCCCAACCTAGTCCCGTGGTCGTGGGGACGACCGTATAGTCGTCGGACAAGTCGGCGGCTGGCCAACTTTGGCCCGGGTCGTGGGGACGACCCTATAGTCGTCGGACAAGTCGGCGGCGGGCCGACCTAGTCCCGGGGTCCTGGGGACGACCCTATAGTCGTCGGACATGTCGGCGGCTGGCCAACCTAGTCCCGTGGTCGTGGGGACGACCCCATAGTCGTAGGACACGTCGGCGGCTGGCCAACTTTGGCCCGGGGCGTGGGGACGACCCTATAGTCGTCGGACATGTCGGCGGCTGGCCAACCTAGTCCCGTGGTCGTGGGGACGACCCCATAGTCGTAGGACACGTCGGCGGCTGGCCAACTTTGGCCCGGGGCGTGGGGACGACCCTATAGCCTACGGACATGTCGGCGGCGGGCCAACCTAGTCCCGGGGTCGTGGGGACGACCCTATAATCGTCGGAAATGTCGGCGGCGGGCCAACCTAGTCCCGCGGTCGTGGGGACGACCCTATAGACGTCGGACATGTCGGCGGCGGGCCAGCCTAGTCCCGGTGTCGTGGGGACGACCCTATAGTCGTCGGAAAAGTCGGCGGCGGGCCAACTTTGGCCCGGGGCGTGGGGACGACCCTATAGTCTACGGACATGTCGGCGGCTGGCCAACTTTGGCCCGGGTCGTGGGGACGACCCTATAGTCGTCGGACATGACGGTGCCGGGCCAATCTAGCCCCGGGGTCGTGGGGACGACCCTATAGCGGTCGGACATGTCGGCGGCGGGCCAACCTAGTCCCGGGGTCGTGGGGACGACCCTATTGTCGTCGGAAAAGTCGGCGGCGGGCCAACCTAGACCCGGGGTCGTGGGGACGACCCTATAGTCGTCGGACATGTCGGCGGCTGGCCAACTATGGCCCGTGGTCGTGGGGACGACCCCATAGTCGTAGGGCACGTCGGCGGCGGGCCAACTTTGGCCCGGGGCGTGGGGACGACCCTATAGTCTACGGACATGTCGGCGGCGGGCCAACCTAGTCCCGGGGTCGTGGGTACGACCCTATAGTCGTCGGACATGTCCGTGACTGGCCAACCTAGTCCCGGGGTCGTGGGGACGACCCTATAGTCGTCGGACAAGTCGGCGGCGGGCCAACCTAGTCCCGGGGTCGTGGGGACGACCCTATAGTCGTAGGACATGTCGGCAGCGGGCCAACCTAGTCCCTGGGCCTTGGGGACGACCCTATAGTCGTCGGAAAAGTCGGCGGCGGGCCAACCTAGACCCGGGGTCGTGGGGACGACCCTATAGTCTACGGACATGTCGGCGGCGGGCCAACCTAGTCCCGGGGTCGTGGGTACGACCCTATAGTCGTCGGACATGTCCGTGACTGGCCAACCTAGTCCCGGGGTCGTGGGGACGACCCTATAGTCGTCGGACAAGTCGGCGGCGGGCCAACCTAGTCCCGGGGTCGTGGGGACGACCGTATAGTCGTCGGACAAGTCGGCGGCGGGCCAACCTAGTCCCGTGGTCGCGAGGACGACCGTATAGTCGTCGGACATGTCGGCGGCTGGGCAACTTTGGCCTGTGGTCGTGGGGACGACCCTATAGTCGTCGGACATGTCGGTGACTGGCCAACCTAGTCCCGGGGTCGTGGGGACGACCCTATAGTCGTCGGACAAGTCGGCGGCGGGCCATCCTAGTCCCGTGGTCGTGAGGACGACCGTATAGTCGTCGGACATGTCGGCGGCGGGCCAACCTAGTCCGGGGTCATGGGGACGACCCTATAGTCGTCGGACATGTCGGCGGCTGGCCAACTTTGGCCCGGGTCGTGGGGACGACCCTATAGTCGTCGGACAAGTCGGCGGCGGGCCAACCTAGTCCCGTGGTCGTGGGGACGACCCCATAGTCGTAGGACACGTCGGCGGCTGGCCAACTTTGGCCCGGGGCGTGGGGACGACCCTATAGTCGTCGGACATGTCGGCGGCTGGCCAACCTAGTCCCGTGGTCGTGGGGACGACCCCATAGTCGTAGGACACGTCGGCGGCTGGCCAACTTTGGCCCGGGGCGTGGGGACGACCCTATAGTCGTCGGAAAAGTCGGCGGCGGGCCAACTTTGGCCCGGGGCGTGGGGACGACCCTATAGTCTACGGACATGTCGGCGGCTGGCCAACTTTGGCCCGGGTCGTGGGGACGACCCTATAGTCGTCGGACATGACGGTGCCGGGCCAATCTAGCCCCGGGGTCGTGGGGACGACCCTATAGACGTCGGGCATGTCGGCGGCGGGCCAACCTAGTCCCGGGGTCGTGGGGACGACCCTATTGTCGTCGGAAAAGTCGGCGGCGGGCCAACCTAGACCCGGGGTCGTGGGGACGACCCTATAGTCGTCGGACATGTCGGCGGCTGGCCAACTTTGGCCCGTGGTCGTGGGGACGACCCCATAGTCGTAGGACACGTCGGCGGCGGGCCAACTTTGGCCCGGGGCGTGGGGACGACCCTATAGTCTACGGACATGTCGGCGGCGGGCCAACCTAGTCCCGGGGTCGTGGGTACGACCCTATAGTCGTCGGACATGTCGGTGACTGGCCAACCTAGTCCCGGGGTCGTGGGGACGACCCTATAGTCGTCGGACAAGTCGGCGGCGGGCCAACCTAGTCCCGGGGTCGTGGGGACGACCCTATAGTCGTAGGACATGTCGGCGGCGGGCCAACTTTGGCCCGGGGCGTGGGGACGACCCTATAGTCTACGGACATGTCGGCGGCGGGCCAACCTAGTCCCGGGGTCGTGGGGACGACCCTATAGTCGTCGGACAAGTCGGCGGCGGGCCGACCTAGTCCCGGGGTCGTGGGGACGACCCTATAGTCGTCGGACATGTCGGCGGCTGGGCAACTTTGGCCCGTGGTCGTGGGGACGACCCTATAGTCGTCGGACATGTCGGTCACTGGCCAACCTAGTCCCGGGGTCGTGGAGACGACCCTATAGTCGTCGGACAAGTCGGCGGCGGGCCAACCTAGTCCCGGGGTCGTGGGGACGACCCTATAGTCGTCGGACATGTCGGCGGCTGGGCAACTTTGGCCTGTGGTCGTGGGGACGACCCTATAGTCGTCGGACAAGTCGGCGGCGGGCCAACCTATTCCCGTGGTCGCGAGGACGACCGTATAGTCGTCGAACATGTCGGCGGCAGGCCAACGTATGCCCAGGGTCGTAGGGACGAACCTATAGTCGTCGGACATGACGGTGGCGGGCCAATCTAGCCCCGGGGTCGTGGGGACGACCCTATAGACGTCGGACATGTCGGCGGCGGGCCAACCTAGTCCCGGGGTCGTGGGGACGACCCTATTGTCGTCGGAAAAGTCGGCGGCGGGCCAACCTAGACCCGGGGGCGTGGGGACGACCCTATAGTCGTCGGACATGTCGGCGGCTGGCCAACTTTGGCCCGTGGTCGTGGGGACGACCCCATAGTCGTAGGACACGTCGGCGGCGGGCCAACTTTGGCCCGGGGCGTGGGGACGACCCTATAGTCTACGGACATGTCGGCGGCGGGCCAACCTAGTCCCGGGGTCGTGGGGACGACCCTTTAGTCGTCGGACATGTCGGTGACTGGCCAACCTAGTCCCGGGGTCGTGGGGACGACCCTATAGTCGTCGGAAAAGTCGGCGGCGGGCCAACCTAGACCCGGGGTCGTGGGGACGACCCTATAGTCGTCGGACATGTCGGCGGCAGGGCAACTTTGGCCCGTGGTCGTGGGGACGACCCTATAGTCGTCGGTGACTGGCCAACGTAGTCCCGGGTTCGCGGGGACGACCCTATAGTCGTCGGACATGTCGGCGGCTGTCCAACTTCGGCCCGGGTCGTGGGGACGACCCTATAGTCGTCGGACAAGTCGGCGGCGGGCCGACCTAGTCCCGGGGTCCTGGGGACGACCCTATAGTCGTCGGACAAGTCGGCGGCGGGCCAACCTAGTCCCGTGGTCGTGGGGACGACCGTATAGTCGTCGGACAAGTCGGCGGCGGGCCAACCTAGTCCCGTGGTCGCGAGGACGACCGTATAGTCGTCGGACATGGCGGTGCCGGGGCAATCTAGCCCCGGGGTCGTGGGGACGACCCTATAGTCGTCGGACATGTCGGCGGCTGGGCAACTTTGGCCTGTGGTCGTGGGGACGACCCTATAGTCGTCGGACATGTCGGTGACTGGCCAACCTAGTCCCGGGGTCGTGGGGACGACCCTATAGTCGTCGGTCAAGTCGGCGGCGGGCCAACCTAGTTCCGGGGTCGTGGGGACGACCCTATAGTCGTCGGACATGTCGGCGGCGGGCCAACCTAGTCCCGGGGTCGTGGGGACGACCCTATAGTCGTCGGACATGTCGGCGGCTGTCCAACTTTGGCCCGGGTCGTGGGGACGACCCTATAGTCGTCGGACAAGTCGGCGGCGGGCCAACCTAGTCCCGTGGTCGCGAGGACGACCGTATAGTCGTCGGACATGTCGGCGGCTGGGCAACTTTGGCCTGTGGTCGTGGGGACGACCCTATAGTCGTCGGACATGTCGGTGACTGGCCAACCTAGTCCCGGGGTCGTGGGGACGACCCTATAGTCGTCGGACAAGTCGGCGGCGGGCCAACCTAGTCCCGGTGTCGTGGGGACGACCCTATAGTCGTAGGACATGTCGGCGGCGGGCCAACCTAGTCCCTGGGCCTTGGGGACGACCCTATAGTCGTCGGACAAGTCGGCGGCAGGCCAACCTACTCCCGGGGTCGTGGGGACGACCCTATAGTCGTCGGACATGACGGTGCCGGGGCAATCTAGCCCCGGGGTCGAGGGGACGACCCTATAGACGTCGGACATGTCGGCGGCTGGCCAACCTAGTCCCGGGGTGGCAGGGACGACCCTATAATCGTCGGACAAGTCGGCGGCGGGCCGACCTAGTCCCGGGGTCCTGGGGACGACCCTATAGTCGTCGGACAAGTCGGCGGCGGGCCAACCTAGTTCCGTGGTCGTGGGGACGACCGAATAGTCGTCGGACAAGTCGGCGGCGGGCCAACCTAGTCCCGTGGTCGCGAGGACGACCGTATAGTCGTCGGACATGTCGGCGGCGGGCCAACCTAGTCCCGGGATCTTGGGGACGACCCTATAGTCGTCGGACATGTCGGCGGCTGGCCAACTTTGGCCCGGGTCGTGGGGACGACCCTATATTCGTCGGACATGACGGTGCCGGGGCAATCTAGCCCCGGGGTCGTGGGGACGACCCTATAGTCGTCGGACATGTCGGCGGCTGGGCAACTTTGGCCTGTGGTCGTGGGGACGACCCTATAGTCGTCGGACATGTCGGTGACTGGCCAACCTAGTCCCGGGGTCGTGGGGACGACCCTATAGTCGTCGGACAAGTCGGCGGCGGGCCAACCTAGTCCCGGGTTCGTGGGGACGACCCTATAGTCGTAGGACATGTCGGCGGCGGGCCAACCTAGCCCCTGCGCCTTGGGGACGACCCTATAGTCGGCGGACAAGTCGGCGGCAGGCCAACCTACTCCCGGGGTCGTGGGGACGACCCTATAGTCGTCGGACATGATGGTGCCGGGGCAATCTAGCCCGGGGGTCGAGGGGACGACCCTATAGACGTCGGACATGTCGGCGGCTGGCCAACCTAGTCCCGGGGTGGCAGGGACGACCCTATAATCGTCGGACCAGTCGGCGGCTGGCCAGCTTTGGCACGGGGTCGTGGGGACGACCCTATAGTCGTCGGACATGTCGGCGGCTGGGCAACTTTGGCCAGTGGTCGTGGGGACGACCCTATAGTCGTCGGACATGTCTGCGGCAGGGCAACTTTGGCCCAAGGTCGTGGGGACGACCCTATAGTCGTCGGACATGTCGGCGGCTGGCCAACCTAGACCCGGGGTGGTGGGAACGACCCTATAGTCGTCGGACATGTCGGCGGCTGGCCAACCTAGTCCCGTGGTCGTGGGGACGACCCCAAAGTCGTAGGACACGTCGGCGGCGGGCCAACTTTGGCCCGGGGCGTGGGGACGACCCTATAGTCTACGGATATGTCGGCGGCGTGCCAACCTAGTCCCGACGTCGTGGGGACGACCCTATAATCGTCGGACATGTCGGCGGCGGGCCAACCTAGTCCCGGGGTCGTGGGGACGACCCTATAGTCGTCGGACAAGTCGGCGGCGGGCCAACCTAGTCCCGGGGTCGTGGGGACGACCCTATAGTCGTCGGACATGTCGGCGGCTGGGCAACTTTGGCCAGTGGTCGTGGGGACGACCCTATAGTCGTCGGACATGTCTGCGGCAGGGCAACTTTGGCCCAAGGTCGAGGGGACGACCCTATAGTCGTCGGACATGTCGGCGGCTGGCCAACCTAGACCCGGGGTGGTGGGAACGACCCTATAGTCGTCGGACATGTCGGCGGCTGGCCAACCTAGTCCCGTGGTCGTGGGGACGACCCCATAGTCGTAGGACACGTCGGCGGCGGGCCAACTTTGGCCCGGGGCGTGGGGACGACCCTATAGTCTACGGACATGTCGGCGGCGTGCCAACCTAGTCCCGACGTCGTGGGGACGACCCTATAATCGTCGGACATGTCGGCGGCGGGCCAACCTAGTCCCGGGGTCGTGGGGACGACCCTATAATCGTCGGACATGTCGGCGGCAGGCCAACGTATGCCCAGGGTCGTAGGGACGAACCTATAGTCGTCGGACATGACGGTGGCGGGCCAATCTAGCCCCGGGGTCGTGGGGACGACCCTATAGACGTCGGACATGTCGGCGGCGGGCCAACCTAGTCCCGGGGTCGTGGGGACGACCCTATTGTCGTCGGAAAAGTCGGCGGCGGACCAACCTAGACCCGGGGTCGTGGGGACGACCCTATAGTCGTCGGACATGTCGGCGGCTGGCCAACTTTGGCCCGTGGTCGTGGGAACGACCCTATAGTCGTCGGACATGTCGGTGACTGGCCAACGTAGTCCCGGGTTCGCGGGGACGACCCTATAGTCGTCGGACATGTCGGCGGCTGTCCAACTTTGGCCCGGGTCGTGGGGACGACCCTATAGTCGTCGGACATGTCGGCGGCTGGGCAACTTTGGCCTGTGGTCGTGGGGACGACCCTATAGTCGTCGGACATGTCGGTGACGGGCCAACCTAGTCCCGGGGTCGTGGGGACGACCCTATAGTCGTCGGACAAGTCGGCGGCGGGCCAACCTAGCCCCGGGGTCGTGGGGACGACCCTATAGTCGTCGGACATGTCGGCGGCTGGGCAACTTTGGCCTGTGGTCGTGGGGACGACCCTATAGTCGTCGGACATGTCGGTGACTGGCCAACGTAGTCCCGGGTTCGCGGGGACGACCCTATAGTCGTCGGACATGTCGGCGGCTGTCCAACTTTGGCCCGGGTCGTGGGGACGACCCTATAGTCGTCGGACATGTCGGTGACTGGCCAACCTAGTCCCGGGGTCGTGGAGACGACCCTATAGTCGTCGGACAAGTCGGCGGCGGGCCAACCTAGACCCGGGGTCGTGGGGACGACCCTATAGTCGTCGGACAAGTCGGCGGCGGGCCAACCTAGTCCTGGGGTCGTGGGGACGACCCTATAATCGTCGAACATGTCGGCGGCAGGCCAACGTATGCCCAGGGTCGTAGGGACGAACCAATAGTCGTCGGACATGACGGTGGCGGGCCAATCTAGCCCCGGGGTCGTGGGGACGACCCTATAGACGTCGGACATGTCGGCGGCGGGCCAACCTAGTCCCGGGGTCGTGGGGACGACCCATTGTCGTCGGAAAAGTCGGCGGCGGGCCAACCTAGACCCGGGGTCGTGGGGACGACCCTATAGTCGTCGGACATGTCGGCGGCTGGCCAACTTTGGCCCGTGGTCGTGGGGACGACCCCATAGTCGTAGGACACGTCGGCGGCGGGCCAACTTTGGCCCGGGGCGTGGGGACGACCCTATAGTCTACGGACATGTCGGCGGCGGGCCAACCTAGTCCCGGGGTCGTGGGGACGACCCTATAATCGTCGGACATGTCGGCGGCGGGCCAACCTAGTCCCGGGGTCGTGGGGACGACCCTATAGTCGTCGGACAAGTCGGCGGCGGGCCGACCTAGTCCCGGGGTCGTGGGGACGACCCTATAGTCGTCGGACATGTCGGCGGCTGGGCAACTTTGGCCCGTGGTCGTGGGGACGACCCTATAGTCGTCGGACATGTCGGTCACTGGCCAACCTAGTCCCGGGGTCGTGGAGACGACCCTATAGTCGTCGGACAAGTCGGCGGCGGGCCAACCTAGTCCCGGGGTCCTGGGGACGACCCTATTGTCGTCGGACATGTCGGCGGCTGGCCAACTTTGGCCCGGGGCGTGGGGACGACCCTATAGTCTACGGACATGTCGGCGGCGGGCCAACCTAGTCCCGGGGTCGTGGGGACGACCCTATAGTCGTCGGACATGTCGGCGGCGGGCCAACCTAGTCCCGGGGTCGTGGGGACGACCCTATAGTCGTCGGACATGTCGGCGGCGGCCAACCTAGCCCCGGGGTCGTGGGGACGACCCTATACTCGTCGGACATGTCGGCGGCGGGCCAACCTAGTCCCGGGGTCGTGGAGACGACCCTATAGTCGTCGGACATGTCGGCGGCAGGGCAACATTGGCCCGTGGTCGTGCGGACGACCCTATAGTCGTCGGACAAGTCGGCGGCGGGCCGACCTAGTCCCGGGGTCGTGGGGACGACCCTATAGTCGTCGGACATGTCGGCGGCTGGGCAACTTTGGCCCGTGGTCGTGGGGACGACCCTATAGTCGTCGGACATGTCGGTCACTGGCCAACCTAGTCCCGGGGTCGTGGAGACGACCCTATAGTCGTCGGACAAGTCGGCGGCGGGCCGACCTAGTCCCGGGGTCGTGGGGACGACCCTATAGTCGTCGGACATGTCGGCGGCTGGGCAACTTTGGCCTGTGGTCGTGGGGACGACCCTATAGTCGTCGGACAAGTCGGCGGCGGGCCAACCTATTCCCGTGGTCGCGAGGACGACCGTATAGTCGTCGAACATGTCGGCGGCAGGCCAACGTATGCCCAGGGTCGTAGGGACGAACCTATAGTCGTCGGACATGACGGTGGCGGGCCAATCTAGCCCCGGGGTCGTGGGGACGACCCTATAGACGTCGGACATGTCGGCGGCGGGCCAACCTAGTCCCGGGGTCGTGGGGACGACCCTATTGTCGTCGGAAAAGTCGGCGGCGGGCCAACCTAGACCCGGGGTCGTGGGGACGACCCTATAGTCGTCGGACATGTCGGCGGCTGGCCAACTTTGGCCCGTGGTCGTGGGGACGACCCCATAGTCGTAGGACACGTCGGCGGCGGGCCAACTTTGGCCCGGGGCGTGGGGACGACCCTATAGTCTACGGACATGTCGGCGGCGGGCCAACCTAGTCCCGGGGTCGTGGGGACGACCCTTTAGTCGTCGGACATGTCGGTGACTGGCCAACCTAGTCCCGGGGTCGTGGGGACGACCCTATAGTCGTCGGAAAAGTCGGCGGCGGGCCAACCTAGACCCGGGTTCGTGGGGACGACCCTATAGTCGTCGGACATGTCGGCGGCAGGGCAACTTTGGCCCGTGGTCGTGGGGACGACCCTATAGTCGTCGGTGACTGGCCAACGTAGTCCCGGGTTCGCGGGGACGACCCTATAGTCGTCGGACATGTCGGCGGCTGTCCAACTTCGGCCCGGGTCGTGGGGACGACCCTATAGTCGTCGGACAAGTCGGCGGCGGGCCGACCTAGTCCCGGGGTCCTGGGGACGACCCTATAGTCGTCGGACAAGTCGGCGGCGGGCCAACCTAGTCCCGTGGTCGTGGGGACGACCGTATAGTCGTCGGACAAGTCGGCGGCGGGCCAACCTAGTCCCGTGGTCGCGAGGACGACCGTATAGTCGTCGGACATGGCGGTGCCGGGGCAATCTAGCCCCGGGGTCGTGGGGACGACCCTATAGTCGTCGGACATGTCGGCGGCTGGGCAACTTTGGCCTGTGGTCGTGGGGACGACCCTATAGTCGTCGGACATGTCGGTGACTGGCCAACCTAGTCCCGGGGTCGTGGGGACGACCCTATAGTCGTCGGTCAAGTCGGCGGCGGGCCAACCTAGTCCCGGGGTCGTGGGGACGACCCTATAGTCGTCGGACATGTCGGCGGCGGGCCAACCTAGTCCCGGGGTCGTGGGGACGACCCTATAGTCGTCGGACATGTCGGCGGCTGTCCAACTTTGGCCCGGGTCGTGGGGACGACCCTATAGTCGTCGGACAAGTCGGCGGCGGGCCAACCTAGTCCCGTGGTCGCGAGGACGACCGTATAGTCGTCGGACATGTCGGCGGCTGGGCAACTTTGGCCTGTGGTCGTGGGGACGACCCTATAGTCGTCGGACATGTCGGTGACTGGCCAACCTAGTCCCGGGGTCGTGGGGACGACCCTATAGTCGTCGGACAAGTCGGCGGCGGGCCAACCTAGTCCCGGTGTCGTGGGGACGACCCTATAGTCGTAGGACATGTCGGCGGCGGGCCAACCTAGTCCCTGGGCCTTGGGGACGACCCTATAGTCGTCGGACAAGTCGGCGGCAGGCCAACCTACTCCCGGGGTCGTGGGGACGACCCTATAGTCGTCGGACATGACGGTGCCGGGGCAATCTAGCCCCGGGGTCGAGGGGACGACCCTATAGACGTCGGACATGTCGGCGGCTGGCCAACCTAGTCCCGGGGTGGCAGGGACGACCCTATAATCGTCGGACAAGTCGGCGGCGGGCCGACCTAGTCCCGGGGTCCTGGGGACGACCCTATAGTCGTCGGACAAGTCGGCGGCGGGCCAACCTAGTTCCGTGGTCGTGGGGACGACCGAATAGTCGTCGGACAAGTCGGCGGCGGGCCAACCTAGTCCCGTGGTCGCGAGGACGACCGTATAGTCGTCGGACATGTCGGCGGCGGGCCAACCTAGTCCCGGGATCTTGGGGACGACCCTATAGTCGTCGGACATGTCGGCGGCTGGCCAACTTTGGCCCGGGTCGTGGGGACGACCCTATATTCGTCGGACATGACGGTGCCGGGGCAATCTAGCCCCGGGGTCGTGGGGACGACCCTATAGTCGTCGGACATGTCGGCGGCTGGGCAACTTTGGCCTGTGGTCGTGGGGACGACCCTATAGTCGTCGGACATGTCGGTGACTGGCCAACCTAGTCCCGGGGTCGTGGGGACGACCCTATAGTCGTCGGACAAGTCGGCGGCGGGCCAACCTAGTCCCGGGTTCGTGGGGACGACCCTATAGTCGTAGGACATGTCGGCGGCGGGCCAACCTAGCCCCTGCGCCTTGGGGACGACCCTATAGTCGGCGGACAAGTCGGCGGCAGGCCAACCTACTCCCGGGGTCGTGGGGACGACCCTATAGTCGTCGGACATGATGGTGCCGGGGCAATCTAGCCCGGGGGTCGAGGGGACGACCCTATAGACGTCGGACATGTCGGCGGCTGGCCAACCTAGTCCCGGGGTGGCAGGGACGACCCTATAATCGTCGGACCAGTCGGCGGCTGGCCAGCTTTGGCACGGGGTCGTGGGGACGACCCTATAGTCGTCGGACATGTCGGCGGCTGGGCAACTTTGGCCAGTGGTCGTGGGGACGACCCTATAGTCGTCGGACAGGTCTGCGGCAGGGCAACTTTGGCCCAAGGTCGTGGGGACGACCCTATAGTCGTCGGACATGTCGGCGGCTGGCCAACCTAGACCCGGGGTGGTGGGAACGACCCTATAGTCGTCGGACATGTCGGCGGCTGGCCAACCTAGTCCCGTGGTCGTGGGGACGACCCCAAAGTCGTAGGACACGTCGGCGGCGGGCCAACTTTGGCCCGGGGCGTGGGGACGACCCTATAGTCTACGGACATGTCGGCGGCGTGCCAACCTAGTCCCGACGTCGTGGGGACGACCCTATAATCGTCGGACATGTCGGCGGCGGGCCAACCTAGTCCCGGGGTCGTGGGGACGACCCTATAGTCGTCGGACAAGTCGGCGGCGGGCCAACCTAGTCCCGGGGTCGTGGGGACGACCCTATAGTCGTCGGACATGTCGGCGGCTGGGCAACTTTGGCCAGTGGTCGTGGGGACGACCCTATAGTCGTCGGACATGTCTGCGGCAGGGCAACTTTGGCCCAAGGTCGAGGGGACGACCCTATAGTCGTCGGACATGTCGGCGGCTGGCCAACCTAGACCCGGGGTGGTGGGAACGACCCTATAGTCGTCGGACATGTCGGCGGCTGGCCAACCTAGTCCCGTGGTCGTGGGGACGACCCCATAGTCGTAGGACACGTCGGCGGCGGGCCAACTTTGGCCCGGGGCGTGAGGACGACCCTATAGTCTACGGACATGTCGGCGGCGTGCCAACCTAGTCCCGACGTCGTGGGGACGACCCTATAATCGTCGGACATGTCGGCGGCGGGCCAACCTAGTCCCGGGGTCGTGGGGACGACCCTATAATCGTCGGACATGTCGGCGGCAGGCCAACGTATGCCCAGGGTCGTAGGGACGAACCTATAGTCGTCGGACATGACGGTGGCGGGCCAATCTAGCCCCGGGGTCGTGGGGACGACCCTATAGACGTCGGACATGTCGGCGGCGGGCCAACCTAGTCCCGGGGTCGTGGGGACGACCCTATTGTCGTCGGAAAAGTCGGCGGCGGACCAACCTAGACCCGGGGTCGTGGGGACGACCCTATAGTCGTCGGACATGTCGGCGGCTGGCCAACTTTGGCCCGTGGTCGTGGGAACGACCCTATAGTCGTCGGACATGTCGGTGACTGGCCAACGTAGTCCCGGGTTCGCGGGGACGACCCTATAGTCGTCGGACATGTCGGCGGCTGTCCAACTTTGGCCCGGGTCGTGGGGACGACCCTATAGTCGTCGGACATGTCGGCGGCTGGGCAACTTTGGCCTGTGGTCGTGGGGACGACCCTATAGTCGTCGGACATGTCGGTGACTGGCCAACCTAGTCCCGGGGTCGTGGGGACGACCCTATAGTCGTCGGACAAGTCGGCGGCGGGCCAACCTAGTCCCGGGGTCGTGGGGACGACCCTATAGTCGTCGGAAAAGTCGGCGGCGGGCCAACCTAGACCCGGGTTCGTGGGGACGACCCTATAGTCGTCGGACATGTCGGCGGCAGGGCAACTTTGGCCCGTGGTCGTGGGGACGACCCTATAGTCGTCGGTGACTGGCCAACGTAGTCCCGGGTTCGCGGGGACGACCCTATAGTCGTCGGACATGTCGGCGGCTGTCCAACTTCGGCCCGGGTCGTGGGGACGACCCTATAGTCGTCGGACAAGTCGGCGGCGGGCCGACCTAGTCCCGGGGTCCTGGGGACGACCCTATAGTCGTCGGACAAGTCGGCGGCGGGCCAACCTAGTCCCGTGGTCGTGGGGACGACCGTATAGTCGTCGGACAAGTCGGCGGCGGGCCAACCTAGTCCCGTGGTCGCGAGGACGACCGTATAGTCGTCGGACATGGCGGTGCCGGGGCAATCTAGCCCCGGGGTCGTGGGGACGACCCTATAGTCGTCGGACATGTCGGCGGCTGGGCAACTTTGGCCTGTGGTCGTGGGGACGACCCTATAGTCGTCGGACATGTCGGTGACTGGCCAACCTAGTCCCGGGGTCGTGGGGACGACCCTATAGTCGTCGGTCAAGTCGGCGGCGGGCCAACCTAGTCCCGGGGTCGTGGGGACGACCCTATAGTCGTCGGACATGTCGGCGGCGGGCCAACCTAGTCCCGGGGTCGTGGGGACGACCCTATAGTCGTCGGACATGTCGGCGGCTGTCCAACTTTGGCCCGGGTCGTGGGGACGACCCTATAGTCGTCGGACAAGTCGGCGGCGGGCCAACCTAGTCCCGTGGTCGCGAAGGACGACCGTATAGTCGTCGGACATGTCGGCGGCTGGGCAACTTTGGCCTGTGGTCGTGGGGACGACCCTATAGTCGTCGGACATGTCGGTGACTGGCCAACCTAGTCCCGGGGTCGTGGGGACGACCCTATAGTCGTCGGACAAGTCGGCGGCGGGCCAACCTAGTCCCGGTGTCGTGGGGACGACCCTATAGTCGTAGGACATGTCGGCGGCGGGCCAACCTAGTCCCTGGGCCTTGGGGACGACCCTATAGTCGTCGGACAAGTCGGCGGCAGGCCAACCTACTCCCGGGGTCGTGGGGACGACCCTATAGTCGTCGGACATGACGGTGCCGGGGCAATCTAGCCCCGGGGTCGAGGGGACGACCCTATAGACGTCGGACATGTCGGCGGCTGGCCAACCTAGTCCCGGGGTGGCAGGGACGACCCTATAATCGTCGGACAAGTCGGCGGCGGGCCGACCTAGTCCCGGGGTCCTGGGGACGACCCTATAGTCGTCGGACAAGTCGGCGGCGGGCCAACCTAGTTCCGTGGTCGTGGGGACGACCGAATAGTCGTCGGACAAGTCGGCGGCGGGCCAACCTAGTCCCGTGGTCGCGAGGACGACCGTATAGTCGTCGGACATGTCGGCGGCGGGCCAACCTAGTCCCGGGATCTTGGGGACGACCCTATAGTCGTCGGACATGTCGGCGGCTGGCCAACTTTGGCCCGGGTCGTGGGGACGACCCTATATTCGTCGGACATGACGGTGCCGGGGCAATCTAGCCCCGGGGTCGTGGGGACGACCCTATAGTCGTCGGACATGTCGGCGGCTGGGCAACTTTGGCCTGTGGTCGTGGGGACGACCCTATAGTCGTCGGACATGTCGGTGACTGGCCAACCTAGTCCCGGGGTCGTGGGGACGACCCTATAGTCGTCGGACAAGTCGGCGGCGGGCCAACCTAGTCCCGGGTTCGTGGGGACGACCCTATAGTCGTAGGACATGTCGGCGGCGGGCCAACCTAGCCCCTGCGCCTTGGGGACGACCCTATAGTCGGCGGACAAGTCGGCGGCAGGCCAACCTACTCCCGGGGTCGTGGGGACGACCCTATAGTCGTCGGACATGATGGTGCCGGGGCAATCTAGCCCGGGGGTCGAGGGGACGACCCTATAGACGTCGGACATGTCGGCGGCTGGCCAACCTAGTCCCGGGGTGGCAGGGACGACCCTATAATCGTCGGACCAGTCGGCGGCTGGCCAGCTTTGGCACGGGGTCGTGGGGACGACCCTATAGTCGTCGGACATGTCGGCGGCTGGGCAACTTTGGCCAGTGGTCGTGGGGACGACCCTATAGTCGTCGGACAGGTCTGCGGCAGGGCAACTTTGGCCCAAGGTCGTGGGGACGACCCTATAGTCGTCGGACATGTCGGCGGCTGGCCAACCTAGACCCGGGGTGGTGGGAACGACCCTATAGTCGTCGGACATGTCGGCGGCTGGCCAACCTAGTCCCGTGGTCGTGGGGACGACCCCAAAGTCGTAGGACACGTCGGCGGCGGGCCAACTTTGGCCCGGGGCGTGGGGACGACCCTATAGTCTACGGACATGTCGGCGGCGTGCCAACCTAGTCCCGACGTCGTGGGGACGACCCTATAATCGTCGGACATGTCGGCGGCGGGCCAACCTAGTCCCGGGGTCGTGGGGACGACCCTATAGTCGTCGGACAAGTCGGCGGCGGGCCAACCTAGTCCCGGGGTCGTGGGGACGACCCTATAGTCGTCGGACATGTCGGCGGCTGGGCAACTTTGGCCAGTGGTCGTGGGGACGACCCTATAGTCGTCGGACATGTCTGCGGCAGGGCAACTTTGGCCCAAGGTCGAGGGGACGACCCTATAGTCGTCGGACATGTCGGCGGCTGGCCAACCTAGACCCGGGGTGGTGGGAACGACCCTATAGTCGTCGGACATGTCGGCGGCTGGCCAACCTAGTCCCGTGGTCGTGGGGACGACCCCATAGTCGTAGGACACGTCGGCGGCGGGCCAACTTTGGCCCGGGGCGTGAGGACGACCCTATAGTCTACGGACATGTCGGCGGCGTGCCAACCTAGTCCCGACGTCGTGGGGACGACCCTATAATCGTCGGACATGTCGGCGGCGGGCCAACCTAGTCCCGGGGTCGTGGGGACGACCCTATAATCGTCGGACATGTCGGCGGCAGGCCAACGTATGCCCAGGGTCGTAGGGACGAACCTATAGTCGTCGGACATGACGGTGGCGGGCCAATCTAGCCCCGGGGTCGTGGGGACGACCCTATAGACGTCGGACATGTCGGCGGCGGGCCAACCTAGTCCCGGGGTCGTGGGGACGACCCTATTGTCGTCGGAAAAGTCGGCGGCGGACCAACCTAGACCCGGGGTCGTGGGGACGACCCTATAGTCGTCGGACATGTCGGCGGCTGGCCAACTTTGGCCCGTGGTCGTGGGAACGACCCTATAGTCGTCGGACATGTCGGTGACTGGCCAACGTAGTCCCGGGTTCGCGGGGACGACCCTATAGTCGTCGGACATGTCGGCGGCTGTCCAACTTTGGCCCGGGTCGTGGGGACGACCCTATAGTCGTCGGACATGTCGGCGGCTGGGCAACTTTGGCCTGTGGTCGTGGGGACGACCCTATAGTCGTCGGACATGTCGGTGACTGGCCAACCTAGTCCCGGGGTCGTGGGGACGACCCTATAGTCGTCGGACAAGTCGGCGGCGGGCCAACCTAGCCCCGGGGTCGTGGGGACGACCCTATAGTCGTCGGACATGTCGGCGGCTGGGCAACTTTGGCCTGTGGTCGTGGGGACGACCCTATAGTCGTCGGACATGTCGGTGACTGGCCAACGTAGTCCCGGGTTCGCGGGGACGACCCTATAGTCGTCGGACATGTCGGCGGCTGTCCAACTTTGGCCCGGGTCGTGGGGACGACCCTATAGTCGTCGGACATGTCGGTGACTGGCCAACCTAGTCCCGGGGTCGTGGAGACGACCCTATAGTCGTCGGACAAGTCGGCGGCGGGCCAACCTAGACCCGGGGTCGTGGGGACGACCCTATAGTCGTCGGACAAGTCGGCGGCGGGCCAACCTAGTCCTGGGGTCGTGGGGACGACCCTATAATCGTCGAACATGTCGGCGGCAGGCCAACGTATGCCCAGGGTCGTAGGGACGAACCAATAGTCGTCGGACATGACGGTGGCGGGCCAATCTAGCCCCGGGGTCGTGGGGACGACCCTATAGACGTCGGACATGTCGGCGGCGGGCCAACCTAGTCCCGGGGTCGTGGGGACGACCCATTGTCGTCGGAAAAGTCGGCGGCGGGCCAACCTAGACCCGGGGTCGTGGGGACGACCCTATAGTCGTCGGACATGTCGGCGGCTGGCCAACTTTGGCCCGTGGTCGTGGGGACGACCCCATAGTCGTAGGACACGTCGGCGGCGGGCCAACTTTGGCCCGGGGCGTGGGGACGACCCTATAGTCTACGGACATGTCGGCGGCGGGCCAACCTAGTCCCGGGGTCGTGGGGACGACCCTATAGTCGTCGGACATGTCGGTAACTGGCCAACCTAGTCCCGGGGTCGTGGGGACGACCCTATAGTCGTCGGAAAAGTCGGCGGCGGGCCAACCTAGACCCGGGGTCGTGGGGACGACCCTATAGTCGTCGGACATGTCGGCGGCAGGGCAACGTATGCCCAGGGTCGTAGGGACGAACCAATAGTCGTCGGACATGACGGTGGCGGGCCAATCTAGCCCCGGGGTCGTGGGGACGACCCTATAGACGTCGGACATGTCGGCGGCGGGCCAACCTAGTCCCGGGGTCGTGGGGACGACCCATTGTCGTCGGAAAAGTCGGCGGCGGGCCAACCTAGACCCGGGGTCGTGGGGACGACACTATAGTCGTCGGACATGTCGGCGGCTGGCCAACTTTGGCCCGTGGTCGTGGGGACGACCCCATAGTCGTAGGACACGTCGGCGGCGGGCCAACTTTGGCCCGGGGCGTGGGGACGACCCTATAGTCTACGGACATGTCGGCGGCGGGCCAACCTAGTCCCGGGGTCGTGGGGACGACCCTATAGTCGTCGGACATGTCGGTAACTGGCCAACCTAGTCCCGGGGTCGTGGGGACGACCCTATAGTCGTCGGAAAAGTCGGCGGCGGGCCAACCTAGACCCGGGGTCGTGGGGACGACCCTATAGTCGTCGGACATGTCGGCGGCAGGGCAACTTTGGCCCGTGGTCGTCGGGACGACCCTATAGTCGTCGGTGACTGGCCAACGTAGTCCCGGGTTCGCGGGGACGACCCTATAGTCGTCGGACATGTCGGCGGCTGTCCAACTTTGGCCCGGGTCGTGGGGACGACCCTATAGTCGTCGGACAAGTCGGCGGCGGGCCGACCTAGTCCCGGGGTCCTGGGGACGACCCTATAGTCGTCGGACAAGTCGGCGGCGGGCCAACCTAGTCCCGTGGTCGTGGGGACGACCGTATAGTCGTCGGACAAGTCGGCGGCGGGCCAACCTAGTCCCGTGGTCGCGAGGACGACCGTATAGTCGTCGGAAATGTCGGCGGCTGGGCAACATTGGCCTGTGGTCGTGGGGACGACCCTATAGTCGTCGGACATGTCGGTGACTGGCCAACCTAGTCCCGGGGTCGTGGGGACGACCCTATAGTCGTCGGACAAGTCGGCGGCGGGCCAACCTAGTCCCGGGGTCGTGGGGACGACCCTATAGTCGTAGGACATGTCGGCGGCGGGCCAACCTAGTCCCTGGGCCTTGGGGACGACCCTATAGTCGTCGGACAAGTCGGCGGCAGGCCAACCTACTCCCGGGGTCGTGGGGACGACCCTATAGTCGTCGGACATGACGGTGCCGGGGCAATCTAGCCCCGGGGTCGAGGGGACGACCCTATAGACGTCGGACATGTCGGCGGCTGGCCAACCTAGTCCCGGGGTGGCAGGGACGACCCTATAATCGTCGGACAAGTCGGCGGCGGGCCGACCTAGTCCCGGGGTCCTGGGGACGACCCTATAGTCGTCGGACAAGTCGGCGGCGGGCCAACCTAGTTCCGTGGTCGTGGGGACGACCCTATAGTCGTCGGACATGACGGTGCCGGGGCAATCTAGCCCCGGGGTCGAGGGGACGACCCTATAGACGTCGGACATGTCGGCGGCGGGCCAACCTAGACCCGGGGTCGTGGGGACGACCCTATAGTCGTCGGACATGTCGGCGGCAGGGCAACTTTGGCCCGTGGTCGTGGGGACGACCCTATAGTCGTCGGTGACTGGCCAACGTAGTCCCGGGATCGCGGGGACGACCCTATAGTCGTCGGACATGTCGGCGGCTGTCCAACTTTGGCCCGGGTCGTGGGGACGACCCTATAGTCGTCGGACAAGTCGGCGGCGGGCCGACCTAGTCCCGGGGTCCTGGGGACGACCCTATAGTCGTCGGACAAGTCGGCGGCGGGCCAACCTAGTCCCGTGGTCGTGGGGACGACCGTATAGTCGTCGGACAAGTCGGCGGCGGGCCAACCTAGTCCCGTGGTCGCGAGGACGACCGTATAGTCGTCGGAAATGTCGGCGGCTGGGCAACATTGGCCTGTGGTCGTGGGGACGACCCTATAGTCGTCGGACATGTTGGTGACTGGCCAACCTAGTCCCGGGGTCGTGGGGACGACCCTATAGTCGTCGGACAAGTCGGCGGCGGGCCAACCTAGTCCCGGGGTCGTGGGGACGACCCTATAGTCGTAGGACATGTCGGCGGCGGGCCAACCTAGTCCCTGGGCCTTGGGGACGACCCTATAGTCGTCGGACAAGTCGGCGGCAGGCCAACCTACTCCCGGGGTCGTGGGGACGACCCTATAGTCGTCGGACATGACGGTGCCGGGGCAATCTAGCCCCGGGGTCGAGGGGACGACCCTATAGACGTCGGACATGTCGGCGGCTGGCCAACCTAGTCCCGGGGTGGCAGGGACGACCCTATAATCGTCGGACCAGTCGGCGGCTGGCCAGCTTTGGCACGGGGTAGTGGGGACGACCCTATAGTCGTCGGACATGTCGGCGGCTGGGCAACTTTGGCCAGTGGTCGTGGGGACGACCCTATAGTCGTCGGACATGTCTGCGGCAGGGCAACTTTGGCCCAAGGTCGTGGGGACGACCCTATAGTCGTCGGACATGTCGGCGGCTGGCCAACCTAGACCCGGGGTGGTGGGAACGACCCTATAGTCGTCGGACATGTCGGCGGCTGGCCAACCTAGTCCCGTGGTCGTGGGGACGACCCCATAGTCGTAGGACACGTCGGCGGCGGGCCAACTTTGGCCCGGGGCGTGGGGACGACCCTATAGTCTACGGACATGTCGGCGGCGTGCCAACCTAGTCCCGACGTCGTGGGGACGACCCTATAATCGTCGGACATGTCGGCGGCGGGCCAACCTAGTCCCGGGGTCGTGGGGACGACCCTATAGTCGTCGGACAAGTCGGCGGCGGGCCAACCTAGTCCCGGGGTCGTGGGGACGACCCTATAGTCGTCGGACATGTCGGCGGCTGGGCAACTTTGGCCAGTGGTCGTGGGGACGACCCTATAGTCGTCGGACATGTCTGCGGCAGGGCAACTTTGGCCCAAGGTCGTGGGGACGACCCTATAGTCGTCGGACATGTCGGCGGCTGGCCAACCTAGACCCGGGGTGGTGGGAACGACCCTATAGTCGTCGGACATGTCGGCGGCTGGCCAACCTAGTCCCGTGGTCGTGGGGACGACCCCATAGTCGTAGGACACGTCGGCGGCGGGCCAACTTTGGCCCGGGGCGTGGGGACGACCCTATAGTCTACGGACATGTCGGCGGCGTGCCAACCTAGTCCCGACGTCGTGGGGACGACCCTATAATCGTCGGACATGTCGGCGGCGGGCCAACCTAGTCCCGGGGTCGTGGGGACGACCCTATAATCGTCGGACATGTCGGCGGCAGGCCAACGTATGCCCAGGGTCGTAGGGACGAACCTATAGTCGTCGGACATGACGGTGGCGGGCCAATCTAGCCCCGGGGTCGTGGGGACGACCCTATAGACGTCGGACATGTCGGCGGCGGGCCAACCTAGTCCCGGGGTCGTGGGGACGACCCTATTGTCGTCGGAAAAGTCGGCGGCGGGCCAACCTAGACCCGGGGTCGTGGGGACGACCCTATAGTCGTCGGACATGTCGGCGGCAGGGCAACTTTGGCCCGTGGTCGTGGGGACGATCCTATAGTCGTCGGACATGTCGGTGACTGGCCAACGTAGTCTCGGGTTCGCGGGGACGACCCTATAGTCGTCGGACATGTCGGCGGCTGGCCAACTTTGGCCCGTGGTCGTGGGGACGACCCTATAGTCGTCGGACATGTCGGTGACTGGCCAACGTAGTCCCGGGTTCGCGGGGACGACCCTATAGTCGTCGGACATGTCGGCGGCTGTCCAACTTTGGCCCGGGTCGTGGGGACGACCCTATAGTCGTCGGACAAGTCGGCGGCGGGCCGACCTAGTCCCGGGGTCCTGGGGACGACCCTATAGTCGTCGGACAAGTCGGCGGCGGGCCAACCTAGTCCCGTGGTCGCGGGGACGACCGTATAGTCGTCGGACAAGTCGGCGGCGGGCCAACCTAGTCCCGTGGTCGCGAGGACGACCGTATAGTCGTCGGACATGTCGGCGGCTGGGCAACTTTGGCCTGTGGTCGTGGGGACGACCCTATAGTCGTCGGATATGTCGGTGACTGGCCAACCTAGTCCCGGGGTCGTGGGGACGACCCTATAGTCGTCGGACAAGTCGGCGGCGGGCCAACCTAGTCCCGTGGTCGTGAGGACGACCGTATAGTCGTCGGACATGTCGGCGGCGGGCCAACCTAGTCCGGGGTCATGGGGACGACCCTATAGTCGTCGGACAAGTCGGCGGCGGCCCAACCTAGTCCCGTGGTCGTGGGGACGACCGTATAGTCGTCGGACAAGTCGGCGGCTGGCCAACTTTGGCCCGGGTCGTGGGGACGACCCTATAGTCGTCGGACAAGTCGGCGGCGGGCCGACCTAGTCCCGGGGTCCTGGGGACGACCCTATAGTCGTCGGACATGTCGGCGGCTGGCCAACCTAGTCCCGTGGTCGTGGGGACGACCCCATAGTCGTAGGACACGTCGGCGGCTGGCCAACTTTGGCCCGGGGCGTGGGGACGACCCTATAGTCGTCGGACATGTCGGCGGCTGGCCAACCTAGTCCCGTGGTCGTGGGGACGACCCCATAGTCGTAGGACACGTCGGCGGCTGGCCAACTTTGGCCCGGGGCGTGGGGACGACCCTATAGCCTACGGACATGTCGGCGGCGGGCCAACCTAGTCCCGGGGTCGTGGGGACGACCCTATAATCGTCGGAAATGTCGGCGGCGGGCCAACCTAGTCCCGCGGTCGTGGGGACGACCCTATAGACGTCGGACATGTCGGCGGCGGGCCAGCCTAGTCCCGGTGTCGTGGGGACGACCCTATAGTCGTCGGAAAAGTCGGCGGCGGGCCAACTTTGGCCCGGGGCGTGGGGACGACCCTATAGTCTACGGACATGTCGGCGGCTGGCCAACTTTGGCCCGGGTCGTGGGGACGACCCTATAGTCGTCGGACATGACGGTGCCGGGCCAATCTAGCCCCGGGGTCGTGGGGACGACCCTATAGCGGTCGGACATGTCGGCGGCGGGCCAACCTAGTCCCGGGGTCGTGGGGACGACCCTATTGTCGTCGGAAAAGTCGGCGGCGGGCCAACCTAGACCCGGGGTCGTGGGGACGACCCTATAGTCGTCGGACATGTCGGCGGCTGGCCAACTATGGCCCGTGGTCGTGGGGACGACCCCATAGTCGTAGGGCACGTCGGCGGCGGGCCAACTTTGGCCCGGGGCGTGGGGACGACCCTATAGTCTACGGACATGTCGGCGGCGGGCCAACCTAGTCCCGGGGTCGTGGGTACGACCCTATAGTCGTCGGACATGTCCGTGACTGGCCAACCTAGTTCCGGGGTCGTGGGGACGACCCTATAGTCGTCGGACAAGTCGGCGGCGGGCCAACCTAGTCCCGGGGTCGTGGGGACGACCCTATAGTCGTAGGACATGTCGGCGGCGGGCCAACCTAGTCCCTGGGCCTTGGGGACGACCCTATAGTCGTCGGAAAAGTCGGCGGCGGGCCAACCTAGACCCGGGGTCGTGGGGACGACCCTATAGTCTACGGACATGTCGGCGGCGGGCCAACCTAGTCCCGGGGTCGTGGGTACGACCCTATAGTCGTCGGACATGTCCGTGACTGGCCAACCTAGTCCCGGGGTCGTGGGGACGACCCTATAGTCGTCGGACAAGTCGGCGGCGGGCCAACCTAGTCCCGGGGTCGTGGGGACGACCGTATAGTCGTCGGACAAGTCGGCGGCGGGCCAACCTAGTCCCGTGGTCGCGAGGACGACCGTATAGTCGTCGGACATGTCGGCGGCTGGGCAACTTTGGCCTGTGGTCGTGGGGACGACCCTATAGTCGTCGGACATGTCGGTGACTGGCCAACCTAGTCCCGGGGTCGTGGGGACGACCCTATAGTCGTCGGACAAGTCGGCGGCGGGCCATCCTAGTCCCGTGGTCGTGAGGACGACCGTATAGTCGTCGGACATGTCGGCGGCGGGCCAACCTAGTCCGGGGTCATGGGGACGACCCTATAGTCGTCGGACATGTCGGCGGCTGGCCAACTTTGGCCCGGGTCGTGGGGACGACCCTATAGTCGTCGGACAAGTCGGCGGCGGGCCAACCTAGTCCCGTGGTCGTGGGGACGACCCCATAGTCGTAGGACACGTCGGCGGCTGGCCAACTTTGGCCCGGGGCGTGGGGACGACCCTATAGTCGTCGGACATGTCGGCGGCTGGCCAACCTAGTCCCGTGGTCGTGGGGACGACCCCATAGTCGTAGGACACGTCGGCGGCTGGCCAACTTTGGCCCGGGGCGTGGGGACGACCCTATAGTCGTCGGAAAAGTCGGCGGCGGGCCAACTTTGGCCCGGGGCGTGGGGACGACCCTATAGTCTACGGACATGTCGGCGGCTGGCCAACTTTGGCCCGGGTCGTGGGGACGACCCTATAGTCGTCGGACATGACGGTGCCGGGCCAATCTAGCCCCGGGGTCGTGGGGACGACCCTATAGACATCGGGCATGTCGGCGGCGGGCCAACCTAGTCCCGGGGTCGTGGGGACGACCCTATTGTCGTCGGAAAAGTCGGCGGCGGGCCAACCTAGACCCGGGGTCGTGGGGACGACCCTATAGTCGTCGGACATGTCGGCGGCTGGCCAACTTTGGCCCGTGGTCGTGGGGACGACCCCATAGTCGTAGGACACGTCGGCGGCGGGCCAACTTTGGCCCGGGGCGTGGGGACGACCCTATAGTCTACGGACATGTCGGCGGCGGGCCAACCTAGTCCCGGGGTCGTGGGTACGACCCTATAGTCGTCGGACATGTCGGTGACTGGCCAACCTAGTCCCGGGGTCGTGGGGACGACCCTATAGTCGTCGGACAAGTCGGCGGCGGGCCAACCTAGTCCCGGGGTCGTGGGGACGACCCTATAGTCGTAGGACATGTCGGCGGCGGGCCAACTTTGGCCCGGGGCGTGGGGACGACCCTATAGTCTACGGACATGTCGGCGGCGGGCCAACCTAGTCCCGGGGTCGTGGGGACGACCCTATAGTCGTCGGACAAGTCGGCGGCGGGCCGACCTAGTCCCGGGGTCGTGGGGACGACCCTATAGTCGTCGGACATGTCGGCGGCTGGGCAACTTTGGCCCGTGGTCGTGGGGACGACCCTATAGTCGTCGGACATGTCGGTCACTGGCCAACCTAGTCCCGGGGTCGTGGAGACGACCCTATAGTCGTCGGACAAGTCGGCGGCGGGCCAACCTAGTCCCGGGGTCGTGGGGACGACCCTATAGTCGTCGGACATGTCGGCGGCTGGGCAACTTTGGCCTGTGGTCGTGGGGACGACCCTATAGTCGTCGGACAAGTCGGCGGCGGGCCAACCTATTCCCGTGGTCGCGAGGACGACCGTATAGTCGTCGAACATGTCGGCGGCAGGCCAACGTATGCCCAGGGTCGTAGGGACGAACCTATAGTCGTCGGACATGACGGTGGCGGGCCAATCTAGCCCCGGGGTCGTGGGGACGACCCTATAGACGTCGGACATGTCGGCGGCGGGCCAACCTAGTCCCGGGGTCGTGGGGACGACCCTATTGTCGTCGGAAAAGTCGGCGGCGGGCCAACCTAGACCCGGGGTCGTGGGGACGACCCTATAGTCGTCGGACATGTCGGCGGCTGGCCAACTTTGGCCCGTGGTCGTGGGGACGACCCCATAGTCGTAGGACACGTCGGCGGCGGGCCAACTTTGGCCCGGGGCGTGGGGACGACCCTATAGTCTACGGACATGTCGGCGGCGGGCCAACCTAGTCCCGGGGTCGTGGGGACGACCCTTTAGTCGTCGGACATGTCGGTGACTGGCCAACCTAGTCCCGGGGTCGTGGGGACGACCCTATAGTCGTCGGAAAAGTCGGCGGCGGGCCAACCTAGACCCGGGGTCGTGGGGACGACCCTATAGTCGTCGGACATGTCGGCGGCAGGGCAACTTTGGCCCGTGGTCGTGGGGACGACCCTATAGTCGTCGGTGACTGGCCAACGTAGTCCCGGGTTCGCGGGGACGACCCTATAGTCGTCGGACATGTCGGCGGCTGTCCAACTTCGGCCCGGGTCGTGGGGACGACCCTATAGTCGTCGGACAAGTCGGCGGCGGGCCGACCTAGTCCCGGGGTCCTGGGGACGACCCTATAGTCGTCGGACAAGTCGGCGGCGGGCCAACCTAGTCCCGTGGTCGTGGGGACGACCGTATAGTCGTCGGACAAGTCGGCGGCGGGCCAACCTAGTCCCGTGGTCGCGAGGACGACCGTATAGTCGTCGGACATGGCGGTGCCGGGGCAATCTAGCCCCGGGGTCGTGGGGACGACCCTATAGTCGTCGGACATGTCGGCGGCTGGGCAACTTTGGCCTGTGGTCGTGGGGACGACCCTATAGTCGTCGGACATGTCGGTGACTGGCCAACCTAGTCCCGGGGTCGTGGGGACGACCCTATAGTCGTCGGTCAAGTCGGCGGCGGGCCAACCTAGTCCCGGGGTCGTGGGGACGACCCTATAGTCGTCGGACATGTCGGCGGCGGGCCAACCTAGTCCCGGGGTCGTGGGGACGACCCTATAGTCGTCGGACATGTCGGCGGCTGTCCAACTTTGGCCCGGGTCGTGGGGACGACCCTATAGTCGTCGGACAAGTCGGCGGCGGGCCAACCTAGTCCCGTGGTCGCGAGGACGACCGTATAGTCGTCGGACATGTCGGCGGCTGGGCAACTTTGGCCTGTGGTCGTGGGGACGACCCTATAGTCGTCGGACATGTCGGTGACTGGCCAACCTAGTCCCGGGGTCGTGGGGACGACCCTATAGTCGTCGGACAAGTCGGCGGCGGGCCAACCTAGTCCCGGTGTCGTGGGGACGACCCTATAGTCGTAGGACATGTCGGCGGCGGGCCAACCTAGTCCCTGGGCCTTGGGGACGACCCTATAGTCGTCGGACAAGTCGGCGGCAGGCCAACCTACTCCCGGGGTCGTGGGGACGACCCTATAGTCGTCGGACATGATGGTGCCGGGGCAATCTAGCCCCGGGGTCGAGGGGACGACCCTATAGACGTCGGACATGTCGGCGGCTGGCCAACCTAGTCCCGGGGTGGCAGGGACGACCCTATAATCGTCGGACAAGTCGGCGGCGGGCCGACCTAGTCCCGGGGTCCTGGGGACGACCCTATAGTCGTCGGACAAGTCGGCGGCGGGCCAACCTAGTTCCGTGGTCGTGGGGACGACCGAATAGTCGTCGGACAAGTCGGCGGCGGGCCAACCTAGTCCCGTGGTCGCGAGGACGACCGTATAGTCGTCGGACATGTCGGCGGCGGGCCAACCTAGTCCCGGGATCTTGGGGACGACCCTATAGTCGTCGGACATGTCGGCGGCTGGCCAACTTTGGCCCGGGTCGTGGGGACGACCCTATATTCGTCGGACATGACGGTGCCGGGGCAATCTAGCCCCGGGGTCGTGGGGACGACCCTATAGTCGTCGGACATGTCGGCGGCTGGGCAACTTTGGCCTGTGGTCGTGGGGACGACCCTATAGTCGTCGGACATGTCGGTGACTGGCCAACCTAGTCCCGGGGTCGTGGGGACGACCCTATAGTCGTCGGACAAGTCGGCGGCGGGCCAACCTAGTCCCGGGTTCGTGGGGACGACCCTATAGTCGTAGGACATGTCGGCGGCGGGCCAACCTAGCCCCTGCGCCTTGGGGACGACCCTATAGTCGGCGGACAAGTCGGCGGCAGGCCAACCTACTCCCGGGGTCGTGGGGACGACCCTATAGTCGTCGGACATGATGGTGCCGGGGCAATCTAGCCCGGGGGTCGAGGGGACGACCCTATAGACGTCGGACATGTCGGCGGCTGGCCAACCTAGTCCCGGGGTGGCAGGGACGACCCTATAATCGTCGGACCAGTCGGCGGCTGGCCAGCTTTGGCACGGGGTCGTGGGGACGACCCTATAGTCGTCGGACATGTCGGCGGCTGGGCAACTTTGGCCAGTGGTCGTGGGGACGACCCTATAGTCGTCGGACATGTCTGCGGCAGGGCAACTTTGGCCCAAGGTCGTGGGGACGACCCTATAGTCGTCGGACATGTCGGCGGCTGGCCAACCTAGACCCGGGGTGGTGGGAACGACCCTATAGTCGTCGGACATGTCGGCGGCTGGCCAACCTAGTCCCGTGGTCGTGGGGACGACCCCAAAGTCGTAGGACACGTCGGCGGCGGGCCAACTTTGGCCCGGGGCGTGGGGACGACCCTATAGTCTACGGACATGTCGGCGGCGTGCCAACCTAGTCCCGACGTCGTGGGGACGACCCTATAATCGTCGGACATGTCGGCGGCGGGCCAACCTAGTCCCGGGGTCGTGGGGACGACCCTATAGTCGTCGGACAAGTCGGCGGCGGGCCAACCTAGTCCCGGGGTCGTGGGGACGACCCTATAGTCGTCGGACATGTCGGCGGCTGGGCAACTTTGGCCAGTGGTCGTGGGGACGACCCTATAGTCGTCGGACATGTCTGCGGCAGGGCAACTTTGGCCCAAGGTCGAGGGGACGACCCTATAGTCGTCGGACATGTCGGCGGCTGGCCAACCTAGACCCGGGGTGGTGGGAACGACCCTATAGTCGTCGGACATGTCGGCGGCTGGCCAACCTAGTCCCGTGGTCGTGGGGACGACCCCATAGTCGTAGGACACGTCGGCGGCGGGCCAACTTTGGCCCGGGGCGTGGGGACGACCCTATAGTCTACGGACATGTCGGCGGCGTGCCAACCTAGTCCCGACGTCGTGGGGACGACCCTATAATCGTCGGACATGTCGGCGGCGGGCCAACCTAGTCCCGGGGTCGTGGGGACGACCCTATAATCGTCGGACATGTCGGCGGCAGGCCAACGTATGCCCAGGGTCGTAGGGACGAACCTATAGTCGTCGGACATGACGGTGGCGGGCCAATCTAGCCCCGGGGTCGTGGGGACGACCCTATAGACGTCGGACATGTCGGCGGCGGGCCAACCTAGTCCCGGGGTCGTGGGGACGACCCTATTGTCGTCGGAAAAGTCGGCGGCGGACCAACCTAGACCCGGGGTCGTGGGGACGACCCTATAGTCGTCGGACATGTCGGCGGCTGGCCAACTTTGGCCCGTGGTCGTGGGAACGACCCTATAGTCGTCGGACATGTCGGTGACTGGCCAACGTAGTCCCGGGTTCGCGGGGACGACCCTATAGTCGTCGGACATGTCGGCGGCTGTCCAACTTTGGCCCGGGTCGTGGGGACGACCCTATAGTCGTCGGACATGTCGGCGGCTGGGCAACTTTGGCCTGTGGTCGTGGGGACGACCCTATAGTCGTCGGACATGTCGGTGACTGGCCAACCTAGTCCCGGGGTCGTGGGGACGACCCTATAGTCGTCGGACAAGTCGGCGGCGGGCCAACCTAGCCCCGGGGTCGTGGGGACGACCCTATAGTCGTCGGACATGTCGGCGGCTGGGCAACTTTGGCCTGTGGTCGTGGGGACGACCCTATAGTCGTCGGACATGTCGGTGACTGGCCAACGTAGTCCCGGGTTCGCGGGGACGACCCTATAGTCGTCGGACATGTCGGCGGCGGTCCAACTTTGGCCCGGGTCGTGGGGACGACCCTATAGTCGTCGGACATGTCGGTGACTGGCCAACCTAGTCCCGGGGTCGTGGAGACGACCCTATAGTCGTCGGACAAGTCGGCGGCGGGCCAACCTAGACCCGGGGTCGTGGGGACGACCCTATAGTCGTCGGACAAGTCGGCGGCGGGCCAACCTAGTCCTGGGGTCGTGGGGACGACCCTATAATCGTCGAACATGTCGGCGGCAGGCCAACGTATGCCCAGGGTCGTAGGGACGAACCAATAGTCGTCGGACATGACGGTGGCGGGCCAATCTAGCCCCGGGGTCGTGGGGACGACCCTATAGACGTCGGACATGTCGGCGGCGGGCCAACCTAGTCCCGGGGTCGTGGGGACGACCCATTGTCGTCGGAAAAGTCGGCGGCGGGCCAACCTAGACCCGGGGTCGTGGGGACGACCCTATAGTCGTCGGACATGTCGGCGGCTGGCCAACTTTGGCCCGTGGTCGTGGGGACGACCCCATAGTCGTAGGACACGTCGGCGGCGGGCCAACTTTGGCCCGGGGCGTGGGGACGACCCTATAGTCTACGGACATGTCGGCGGCGGGCCAACCTAGTCCCGGGGTCGTGGGGACGACCCTATAGTCGTCGGACAAGTCGGTAACTGGCCAACCTAGTCCCGGGGTCGTGGGGACGACCCTATAGTCGTAGGACATGTCGGCGGCGGGCCAACCTAGTCCCTGGGCCTTGGGGACGACCCTATAGTCGTCGGACAAGTCGGCGGCGGGCCAACCTAGTCCCGTGGTCGTGGGGACGACCGTATAGTCGTCGGACAAGTCGGCGGCGGGCCAACCTAGTCCCGTGGTCGCGAGGACGACCGTATAGTCGTCGGAAATGTCGGCGGCTGGGCAACATTGGCCTGTGGTCGTGGGGACGACCCTATAGTCGTCGGACATGTCGGTGACTGGCCAACCTAGTCCCGGGGTCGTGGGGACGACCCTATAGTCGTCGGACAAGTCGGCGGCGGGCCAACCTAGTCCCGGGGTCGTGGGGACGACCCTATAGTCGTAGGACATGTCGGCGGCGGGCCAACCTAGTCCCTGGGCCTTGGGGACGACCCTATAGTCGTCGGACAAGTCGGCGGCAGGCCAACCTACTCCCGGGGTCGTGGGGACGACCCTATAGTCGTCGGACATGACGGTGCCGGGGCAATCTAGCCCCGGGGTCGAGGGGACGACCCTATAGACGTCGGACATGTCGGCGGCTGGCCAACCTAGTCCCGGGGTGGCAGGGACGACCCTATAATCGTCGGACAAGTCGGCGGGGGGCCGACCTAGTCCCGGGGTCCTGGGGACGACCCTATAGTCGTCGGACAAGTCGGCGGCGGGCCAACCTAGTTCCGTGGTCGTGGGGACGACCCTATAGTCGTCGGACATGACGGTGCCGGGGCAATCTAGCCCCGGGGTCGAGGGGACGACCCTATAGACGTCGGACATGTCGGCGGCGGGCCAACCTAGACCCGGGGTCGTGGGGACGACCCTATAGTCGTCGGACATGTCGGCGGCAGGGCAACTTTGGCCCGTGGTCGTGGGGACGACCCTATAGTCGTCGGTGACTGGCCAACGTAGTCCCGGGATCGCGGGGACGACCCTATAGTCGTCGGACATGTCGGCGGCTGTCCAACTTTGGCCCGGGTCGTGGGGACGACCCTATAGTCGTCGGACAAGTCGGCGGCGGGCCGACCTATTCCCGGGGTCCTGGGGACGACCCTATAGTCGTCGGACAAGTCGGCGGCGGGCCAACCTAGTCCCGTGGTCGTGGGGACGACCGTATAGTCGTCGGACAAGTCGGCGGCGGGCCAACCTAGTCCCGTGGTCGCGAGGACGACCGTATAGTCGTCGGAAATGTCGGCGGCTGGGCAACATTGGCCTGTGGTCGTGGGGACGACCCTATAGTCGTCGGACATGTCGGTGACTGGCCAACCTAGTCCCGGGGTCGTGGGGACGACCCTATAGTCGTCGGACAAGTCGGCGGCGGGCCAACCTAGTCCCGGGGTCGTGGGGACGACCCTATAGTCGTAGGACATGTCGGCGGCGGGCCAACCTAGTCCCTGGGCCTTGGGGACGACCCTATAGTCGTCGGACAAGTCGGCGGCAGGCCAACCTACTCCCGGGGTCGTGGGGACGACCCTATAGTCGTCGGACATGACGGTGCCGGGGCAATCTAGCCCCGGGGTCGAGGGGACGACCCTATAGACGTCGGACATGTCGGCGGCTGGCCAACCTAGTCCCGGGGTGGCAGGGACGACCCTATAATCGTCGGACCAGTCGGCGGCTGGCCAGCTTTGGCACGGGGTAGTGGGGACGACCCTATAGTCGTCGGACATGTCGGCGGCTGGGCAACTTTGGCCAGTGGTCGTGGGGACGACCCTATAGTCGTCGGACATGTCTGCGGCAGGGCAACTTTGGCCCAAGGTCGTGGGGACGACCCTATAGTCGTCGGACATGTCGGCGGCTGGCCAACCTAGACCCGGGGTGGTGGGAACGACCCTATAGTCGTCGGACATGTCGGCGGCTGGCCAACCTAGTCCCGTGGTCGTGGGGACGACACCATAGTCGTAGGACACGTCGGCGGCGGGCCAACTTTGGCCCGGGGCGTGGGGACGACCCTATAGTCTACGGACATGTCGGCGGCGTGCCAACCTAGTCCCGACGTCGTGGGGACGACCCTATAATCGTCGGACATGTCGGCGGCGGGCCAACCTAGTCCCGGGGTCGTGGGGACGACCCTATAGTCGTCGGACAAGTCGGCGGCGGGCCAACCTAGTCCCGGGGTCGTGGGGACGACCCTATAGTCGTCGGACATGTCGGCGGCTGGGCAACTTTGGCCAGTGGTCGTGGGGACGACCCTATAGTCGTCGGACATGTCTGCGGCAGGGCAACTTTGGCCCAAGGTCGTGGGGACGACCCTATAGTCGTCGGACATGTCGGCGGCTGGCCAACCTAGACCCGGGGTGGTGGGAACGACCCTATAGTCGTCGGACATGTCGGCGGCTGGCCAACCTAGTCCCGTGGTCGTGGGGACGACCCCATAGTCGTAGGACACGTCGGCGGCGGGCCAACTTTGGCCCGGGGCGTGGGGACGACCCTATAGTCTACGGACATGTCGGCGGCGTGCCAACCTAGTCCCGACGTCGTGGGGACGACCCTATAATCGTCGGACATGTCGGCGGCGGGCCAACCTAGTCCCGGGGTCGTGGGGACGACCCTATAATCGTCGGACATGTCGGCGGCAGGCCAACGTATGCCCAGGGTCGTAGGGACGAACCTATAGTCGTCGGACATGACGGTGGCGGGCCAATCTAGCCCCGGGGTCGTGGGGACGACCCTATAGACGTCGGACATGTCGGCGGCGGGCCAACCTAGTCCCGGGGTCGTGGGGACGACCCTATTGTCGTCGGAAAAGTCGGCGGCGGGCCAACCTAGACCCGGGGTCGTGGGGACAACCCTATAGTCGTCGGACATGTCGGCGGCAGGGCAACTTTGGCCCGTGGTCGTGGGGACGATCCTATAGTCGTCGGACATGTCGGTGACTGGCCAACGTAGTCTCGGGTTCGCGGGGACGACCCTATAGTCGTCGGACATGTCGGCGGCTGGCCAACTTTGGCCCGTGGTCGTGGGGACGACCCTATAGTCGTCGGACATGTCGGTGACTGGCCAACGTAGTCCCGGGTTCGCGGGGACGACCCTATAGTCGTCGGACATGTCGGCGGCTGTCCAACTTTGGCCCGGGTCGTGGGGACGACCCTATAGTCGTCGGACAAGTCGGCGGCGGGCCGACCTAGTCCCGGGGTCCTGGGGACGACCCTATAGTCGTCGGACAAGTCGGCGGCGGGCCAACCTAGTCCCGTGGTCGCGGGGACGACCGTATAGTCGTCGGACAAGTCGGCGGCGGGCCAACCTAGTCCCGTGGTCGCGAGGACGACCGTATAGTCGTCGGACATGTCGGCGGCTGGGCAACTTTGGCCTGTGGTCGTGGGGACGACCCTATAGTCGTCGGATATGTCGGTGACTGGCCAACCTAGTCCCGGGGTCGTGGGGACGACCCTATAGTCGTCGGACAAGTCGGCGGCGGGCCAACCTAGTCCCGTGGTCGTGAGGACGACCGTATAGTCGTCGGACATGTCGGCGGCGGGCCAACCTAGTCCGGGGTCATGGGGACGACCCTATAGTCGTCGGACAAGTCGGCGGCGGCCCAACCTAGTCCCGTGGTCGTGGGGACGACCGTATAGTCGTCGGACAAGTCGGCGGCTGGCCAACTTTGGCCCGGGTCGTGGGGACGACCCTATAGTCGTCGGACAAGTCGGCGGCGGGCCGACCTAGTCCCGGGGTCCTGGGGACGACCCTATAGTCGTCGGACATGTCGGCGGCTGGCCAACCTAGTCCCGTGGTCGTGGGGACGACCCCATAGTCGTAGGACACGTCGGCGGCTGGCCAACTTTGGCCCGGGGCGTGGGGACGACCCTATAGTCGTCGGACATGTCGGCGGCTGGCCAACCTAGTCCCGTGGTCGTGGGGACGACCCCATAGTCGTAGGACACGTCGGCGGCTGGCCAACTTTGGCCCGGGGCGTGGGGACGACCCTATAGCCTACGGACATGTCGGCGGCGGGCCAACCTAGTCCCGGGGTCGTGGGGACGACCCTATAATCGTCGGAAATGTCGGCGGCGGGCCAACCTAGTCCCGCGGTCGTGGGGACGACCCTATAGACGTCGGACATGTCGGCGGCGGGCCAGCCTAGTCCCGGTGTCGTGGGGACGACCCTATAGTCGTCGGAAAAGTCGGCGGCGGGCCAACTTTGGCCCGGGGCGTGGGGACGACCCTATAGTCTACGGACATGTCGGCGGCTGGCCAACTTTGGCCCGGGTCGTGGGGACGACCCTATAGTCGTCGGACATGACGGTGCCGGGCCAATCTAGCCCCGGGGTCGTGGGGACGACCCTATAGCGGTCGGACATGTCGGCGGCGGGCCAACCTAGTCCCGGGGTCGTGGGGACGACCCTATTGTCGTCGGAAAAGTCGGCGGCGGGCCAACCTAGACCCGGGGTCGTGGGGACGACCCTATAGTCGTCGGACATGTCGGCGGCTGGCCAACTTTGGCCCGTGGTCGTGGGGACGACCCCATAGTCGTAGGGCACGTCGGCGGCGGGCCAACTTTGGCCCGGGGCGTGGGGACGACCCTATAGTCTACGGACATGTCGGCGGCGGGCCAACCTAGTCCCGGGGTCGTGGGTACGACCCTATAGTCGTCGGACATGTCCGTGACTGGCCAACCTAGTCCCGGGGTCGTGGGGACGACCCTATAGTCGTCGGACAAGTCGGCGGCGGGCCAACCTAGTCCCGGGGTCGTGGGGACGACCCTATAGTCGTAGGACATGTCGGCGGCGGGCCAACCTAGTCCCTGGGCCTTGGGGACGACCCTATAGTCGTCGGAAAAGTCGGCGGCGGGCCAACCTAGACCCGGGGTCGTGGGGACGACCCTATAGTCGTCGGACATGTCGGCGGCAGGGCAACTTTGGCCCGTGGTCGTGGGGACGACCCTATAGTCGTCGGTGACTGGCCAACGTAGTCCCGGGTTCGCGGGGACGACCCTATAGTCGTCGGACATGTCGGCGGCTGGGCAACTTTGGCCTGTGGTCGTGGGGACGACCCTATAGTCGTCGGACATGTCGGTGACTGGCCAACCTAGTCCCGGGGTCGTGGGGACGACCCTATAGTCGTCGGACAAGTCGGCGGCGGGCCAACCTAGTCCCGGGGTCGTGGGGACGACCCTATAGTCGTAGGACATGTCGGCGGCGGGCCAACCTAGTCCCTGGGCCTTGGGGACGACCCTATAGTCGTCGGACAAGTCGGCGGCAGGCCAACATACTCCCGGGGTCGTGGGGACGACCCTATAGTCGTCGGACATGACGGTGCCGGGGCAATCTAGCCCCGGGGTCGAGGGGACGACCCTATAGACGTCGGACATGTCGGCGGCTGGCCAACCTAGTCCCGGGGTGGCAGGGACGACCCTATAATCGTCGGACAAGTCGGCGGCGGGCCGACCTAGTCCCGGGGTCCTGGGGACGACCCTATAGTCGTCGGACAAGTCGGCGGCGGGCCAACCTAGTTCCGTGGTCGTGGGGCGACCCTATAGTCGTCGGACATGACGGTGCCGGGGCAATCTAGCCCCGGGGTCGTGGGGACGACCCTATAGACGTCGGACAAGTCGGCGGCGGGCCAACCTAGTCCCGTGGTCGCGAGGACGACCGTATAGTCGTCGGACATGTCGGCGGCTGGGCAACTTTGGCCTGTGGTCGTGGGGACGACCCTATAGTCGTCGGACATGTCGGTGACTGGCCAACCTAGTCCCGGGGTCCTGGGGACGACCCTATAGTCGTCGGACAAGTCGGCGGCGGGCCAACCTAGTCCCGTGGTCGCGAGGACGACCGTATAGTCGTCGGACATGTCGGCGGCTGGGCAACTTTGGCCTGTGGTCGTGGGGACGACCCTATAGTCGTCGGACATGTCGGTGACTGGCCAACCTAGTCCCGGGGTCGTGGGGACGACCCTATAGTCGTCGGACAAGTCGGCGGCGGGCCAACCTAGTCCCGGGGTCGTGGGGACGACCCTATAGTCGTAGGACATGTCGGCGGCGGGCCAACCTAGTCCCTGGGCCTTGGGGACGACCCTATAGTCGTCGGACAAGTCGGCGGCAGGCCAACATACTCCCGGGGTCGTGGGGACGACCCTATAGTCGTCGGACATGACGGTGCCGGGGCAATCTAGCCCCGGGGTCGAGGGGACGACCCTATAGACGTCGGACATGTCGGCGGCTGGCCAACCTAGTCCCGGGGTGGCAGGGACGACCCTATAATCGTCGGACAAGTCGGCGGCGGGCCGACCTAGTCCCGGGGTCCTGGGGACGACCCTATAGTCGTCGGACAAGTCGGCGGCGGGCCAACCTAGTTCCGTGGTCGTGGGGCGACCCTATAGTCGTCGGACATGACGGTGCCGGGGCAATCTAGCCCCGGGGTCGTGGGGACGACCCTATAGACGTCGGACATGTCGGTGGCGGGCCAACCTAGTCCCGGGGGCGTGGGGACGACCCTATTGTCGTAGGACATGTCGGCGGCGGGCCATCCTAGTCCCTGGGACTTGGGGACGACCCTATAGTCGTCGGACAAGTCGGCGGCAGGCCACCTACTCCCGGGGTGGCAGGGACGACCCTATAATCGTCGGACAAGTCGGCGGCGGGCCGACCTAGTCCCGGGGTCCTGGGGACGACCCTATAGTCGTCGGACAAGTCGGCGGCGGGCCAACCTAGTTCCGTGGTCGTGGGGACGACCGTATAGTCGTCGGACAAGTCGGCGGCGGGCCAACCTAGTCCCGTGGTCGCGAGGACGACCGTATAGTCGTCGGACATGTCGGCGGCGGGCCAACCTAGTCCCGGGATCATGGGGACGACCCTATAGTCGTCGGACATGTCGGCGGCTGGCCAACTTTGGCCCGGGTCGTGGGGACGACCCTATAGTCGTCGGACATGACAGTGCCGGGGCAATCTAGCCCCGGGGTCGTGGGGACGACCCTATAGTCGTCGGACATGACAGTGCCGGGGCAATCTAGCCCCGGGGTCGTGGGGACGACCCTATAGTCGTCGGACATGTCGGCGGCTGGACAACTTTGGCCTGTGGTCGTGGGGACGACCCTATAGTCGTCGGACATGTCGGTGACTGGCCAACCTAGTCCCGGGGTCGTGGGGACGACCCTATAGTCGTCGGACAAGTCGGCGGCGGGCCAACCTAGTCCCGGGTTCGTGGGGACGACCCTATAGTCGTAGGACATGTCGGCGGCGGGCCAACCTAGCCCCTGGGCCTTGGGGACGACCCTATAGTCGGCGGACAAGTCGGCGGCAGGCCAACCTACTCCCGGGGTCGTGGGGACGACCCTATAGTCGTCGGACATGATGGTGCCGGGGCAATCTAGCCCGGGGGTCGAGAGGACGACCCTATAGACGTCGGACATGTCGGCGGCTGGCCAACCTAGTCCCGGGGTGGCAGGGACGACCCTATAATCGTCGGACCAGTCGGCGGCTGGCCAGCTTTGGCACGGGGTAGTGGGGACGACCCTATAGTCGTCGGACATGTCGGCGGCTGGGCAACTTTGGCCAGTGGTCGTGGGGACGACCCTATAGTCGTCGGACATGTCTGCGGCAGGGCAACTTTGGCCCAAGGTCGTGGGGACGACCCTATAGTCGTCGGACATGTCGGCGGCTGGCCAACCTAGACCCGGGGTGGTGGGAACGACCCTATAGTCGTCGGACATGTCGGCGGCTGGCCAACCTAGTCCCGTGGTCGTGGGGACGACCCCATAGTCGTAGGACACGTCGGCGGCGGGCCAACTTTGGCCCGGGGCGTGGGGACGACCCTATAGTCTACGGACATGTCGGCGGCGTGCCAACCTAGTCCCGACGTCGTGGGGACGACCCTATAATCGTCGGACATGTCGGCGGCGGGCCAACCTAGTCCCGGGGTCGTGGGGACGACCCTATAGTCGTCGGACAAGTCGGCGGCGGGCCAACCTAGTCCCGGGGTCGTGGGGACGAGCCTATAGTCGTCGGACATGTCGGCGGCTGGGCAACTTTGGCCAGTGGTCGTGGGGACGACCCTATAGTCGTCGGACATGTCTGCGGCAGGGCAACTTTGGCCCAAGGTCGTGGGGACGACCCTATAGTCGTCGGACATGTCGGCGGCTGGCCAACCTAGACCCGGCGTGGTGGGAACGACCCTATAGTCGTCGGACATGTCGGCAGCTGGCCAACCTAGTCCCGTGGTCATGGGGACGACCCCATAGTCGTAGGACACGTCGGCGGCGGGCCAACTTTGGCCCGGGGCGTGGGGACGATCCTATAGTCTACGGACATGTCGGCGGCGTGCCAACCTAGTCCCGACGTCGTGGGGACGACCCTATAATCGTCGGACATGTCGGCGGCGGGCCAACCTAGTCCCGGGGTCGTGGGGACGACCCTATAATCGTCGGACATGTCGGCGGCAGGCCAACGTATGCCCAGGGTCGTAGGGACGAACCTATAGTCGTCGGACATGACGGTGGCGGGCCAATCTAGCCCCGGGGTCGTGGGGACGACCCTATAGACGTCGGACATGTCGGTGGCGGGCCAACCTAGTCCCGGGGTCGTGGGGACGACCCTATTGTCGTCGGAAAAGTCGGCGGCGGACCAACCTAGACCCGGGGTCGTGGGGACGACCCTATAGTCGTCGGACATGTCGGCGGCTGGCCAACTTTGGCCCGTGGTCGTGGGGACGACCCTATAGTCGTCGGACATGTCGGTGACTGGCCAACCTAGTCCCGGGGTCGTGGGGACGACCCTATAGTCGTCGGAAAATTCGGCGGCGGGCCAACCTAGACCCGGGGTCGTGGGGACGACCCTATAGTCGTCGGACATGTCGGCGGCAGGGCAACTTTGGCCCGTGGTCGTGGGGACGATCCTATAGTCGTCGGACATGTCGGTGACTGGCCAACGTAGTCTCGGGTTCGCGGGGACGACCCCATAGTCGTAGGACACGTCGGCGGCGGGCCAACTTTGGCCCGGGGCGTGGGGACGACCCTATAGTCTACGGACATGTCGGCGGCGTGCCAACCTAGTCCCGACGTCGTGGGGACGACCCTATAATCGTCGGACATGTCGGCGGCTGGCCAACTTTGGCCCAAGGTCGTGGGGACGACCCTATAGTCGTCGGACATGTCGGCGGCTGGCCAACCTAGACCCGGCGTGGTGGGAACGACCCTATAGTCGTCGGACATGTCGGCAGCTGGCCAACCTAGTCCCGTGGTCGTGGGGACGACCCCATAGTCGTAGGACACGTCGGCGGCGGGCCAACTTTGGCCCGGGGCGTGGGGACGACCCTATAGTCTACGGACATGTCGGCGGCGTGCCAACCTAGTCCCGACGTCGTGGGGACGACCCTATAATCGTCGGACATGTCGGCGGCTGGCCAACTTTGGCCCGTGGTCGTGGGGACGACCCTATAGTCGTCGGACATGTCGGTGACTGGCCAACGTAGTCCCGGGTTCGCGGGGACGACCCTATAGTCGTCGGACATGTCGGCGGCTGTCCAACTTTGGCCCGGGTCGTGGGGACGACCCTATAGTCGTCGGACAAGTCGGCGGCGGGCCGACCTAGTCCCGGGGTCCTGGGGACGACCCTATAGTCGTCGGACAAGTCGGCGGCGGGCCAACCAAGTCCCGTGGTCGTGGGGACGACCGTATAGTCGTCGGACAAGTCGGCGGCGGGCCAACCTAGTCCCGTGGTCGCGAGGACGACCGTATAGTCGTCGGACATGTCGGCGGCTGGGCAACTTTGGCCTGTGGTCGTGGGGACGACCCTATAGTCGTCGGACATGTCGGTGACTGGCCAACCTAGTCCCGGGGTCGTGGGGACGACCCTATAGTCGTCGGACAAGTCGGCGGCGGGCCAACCTAGTCCCGTGGTCGTGAGGACGACCGTATAGTCGTTGGACATGTCGGCGGCGGGCCAACCTAGTCCGGGGTCATGGGGACGACCCTATAGTCGTCGGACATGTCGGCGGCTGGCCAACTTTGGCCCGGGTCGTGGGGACGACCCTATAGTCGTCGGACAAGTCGGCGGCGGGCCGACCTAGTCCCGGGGTCCTGGGGACGACCCTATAGTCGTCGGACAAGTCGGCGGCGGCCCAACCTAGTCCCGTGGTCGTGGGGACGACCGTATAGTCGTCGGACAAGTCGGCGGCGGGCCAACCTAGCCCCGTGGTCGTGAGGACGACCGTATAGTCGTCGGACATGTCGGCGGCGGGCCAACCTAGTCCGGGGTCATGGGGACGACCCTATAGTCGTCGGACATGTCGGCGGCTGGCCAACTTTGGCCCGGGTCGTGGGGACGACCCTATAGTCGTCGGACATGACGGTGCCGGGGCAATCTAGCCCCGGGGTCGTGGGGACGACCCTATAGCCGTCGGACAAGTCGGCGGCGGGCCAACCTAGTCCCGTGGTCGTGAGGACGACCGTATAGTCGTCGGACATGTCGGCGGCGGGCCAACCTAGTCCGGGGTCATGGGGACGACCCTATAGTCGTCGGACATGTCGGCGGCTGGCCAACTTTGGCCCGGGTCGTGGGGACGACCCTATAGTCGTCGGACAAGTCGGCGGCGGGCCGACCTAGTCCCGGGGTCCTGGGGACGACCCTATAGTCGTCGGACATGTCGGCGGCTGGCCAACCTAGTCCCGTGGTCGTGGGGACGACCCCATAGTCGTAGGACACGTCGGCGGCTGGCCAACTTTGGCCCGGGGCGTGGGGACGACCCTATAGCCTACGGACATGTCGGCGGCGGGCCAACCTAGTCCCGGGGTCGTGGGGACGACCCTATAATCGTCGGACATGTCGGCGGCGGGCCAACCTAGTCCCGGGGTCGTGGGGACGACCCTATAGACGTCGGACATGTCGGCGGCGGGCCAGCCTAGTCCCGGTGTCGTGGGGACGACCCTATAGTCGTCGGAAAAGTCGGCGGCGGGCCAACTTTGGCCCGGGGCGTGGGGACGACCCTATAGTCTACGGACATGTCGGCGGCTGGCCAACTTTGGCCCGGGTCGTGGGGACGACCCTATAGTCGTCGGACATGACGGTGCCGGGGCAATCTAGACCCGGGGTCGTGGGGACGACCCTATAGTCGTCGGACATGTCGGCGGCCAGGCAACTTTGGCCCGTGGTCGTGGGGACGACCCTATAGTCGTCGGACATGTCGGTGACTGGCCAACGTAGTCCCGGGTTCGCGGGGACGACCTTATACTCGTCGGACAAGTCGGCGGCTGGCCAACTTTGGCCCGGGTCGTGGGGACGACCCTATAGTCGTCGGACAAGTCGGCGGCGGGCCGACCTAGTCCCGGGGTCGTGGGGACGACCCTATAGTCGTCGGACATGTCGGCGGCTGGGCAACTTTGGCCCGTGGTCGTGGGGACGACCCTATAGTCGTCGGACATGTCGGTCACTGGCCAACCTAGTCCCGGGGTCGTGGAGACGACCCTATAGTCGTCGGACAAGTCGGCGGCGGGCCAACCTAGTCCCGGGGTCCTGGGGACGACCCTATTGTCGTCGGACATGTCGGCGGCTGGCCAACTTTGGCCCGGGGCGTGGGGACGACCCTATAGTCTACGGACATGTCGGCGGCGGGCCAACCTAGTCCCGGGGTCGTGGGGACGACCCTATAGTCGTCGGACATGTCGGCGGCGGGCCAACCTAGTCCCGGGGTCGTGGGGACGACCCTATAGTCGTCGGACATGTCGGCGGCGGCCAACCTAGCCCCGGGGTCGTGGGGACGACCCTATACTCGTCGGACATGTCGGCGGCGGGCCAACCTAGTCCGGGGTCATGGGGACGACCCTATAGTCGTCGGACATGTCGGCGGCTGGCCAACTTTGGCCCGGGTCGTGGGGACGACCCTATAGTCGTCGGACAAGTCGGCGGCGGGCCGACCTAGTCCCGGGGTCCTGGGGACGACCCTATAGTCGTCGGACATGTCGGTCACTGGCCAACCTAGTCCCGGGGTCGTGGAGACGACCCTATAGTCGTCGGACAAGTCGGCGGCGGGCCAACCTAGTCCCGGGGTCCTGGGGACGACCCTATTGTCGTCGGACATGTCGGCGGCTGGCCAACTTTGGCCCGGGGCGTGGGGACGACCCTATAGTCTACGGACATGTCGGCGGCGGGCCAACCTAGTCCCGGGGTCGTGGGGACGACCCTATAGTCGTCGGACATGTCGGCGGCGGGCCAACCTAGTCCCGGGGTCGTGGGGACGACCCTATAGTCGTCGGACATGTCGGCGGCGGCCAACCTAGCCCCGGGGTCGTGGGGACGACCCTATACTCGTCGGACATGTCGGCGGCGGGCCAACCTAGTCCCGGGGTCGTGGAGACGACCCTATAGTCGTCGGACATGTCGGCGGCAGGGCAACATTGGCCCGTGGTCGTGCGGACGACCCTATAGTCGTCGGACAAGTCGGCGGCGGGCCGACCTAGTCCCGGGGTCGTGGGGACGACCCTATAGTCGTCGGACATGTCGGCGGCTGGGCAACTTTGGCCCGTGGTCGTGGGGACGACCCTATAGTCGTCGGACATGTCGGTCACTGGCCAACCTAGTCCCGGGGTCGTGGAGACGACCCTATAGTCGTCGGACAAGTCGGCGGCGGGCCAACCTAGTCCCGGGGTCCTGGGGACGACCCTATTGTCGTCGGACATGTCGGCGGCTGGCCAACTTTGGCCCGGGGCGTGGGGACGACCCTATAGTCTACGGACATGTCGGCGGCGGGCCAACCTAGTCCCGGGGTCGTGGGGACGACCCTATAGTCGTCGGACATGTCGGCGGCGGGCCAACCTAGTCCCGGGGTCGTGGGGACGACCCTATAGTCGTCGGACATGTCGGTGACTGGCCAACGTAGTCCCGGGTTCGCGGGGACGACCTTATACTCGTCGGACAAGTCGGCGGCTGGCCAACTTTGGCCCGGGTCGTGGGGACGACCCTATAGTCGTCGGACAAGTCGGCGGCGGGCCGACCTAGTCCCGGGGTCGTGGGGACGACCCTATAGTCGTCGGACATGTCGGCGGCTGGGCAACTTTGGCCCGTGGTCGTGGGGACGACCCTATAGTCGTCGGACATGTCGGTCACTGGCCAACCTAGTCCCGGGGTCGTGGAGACGACCCTATAGTCGTCGGACAAGTCGGCGGCGGGCCAACCTAGTCCCGGGGTCCTGGGGACGACCCTATTGTCGTCGGACATGTCGGCGGCTGGCCAACTTTGGCCCGGGGCGTGGGGACGACCCTATAGTCTACGGACATGTCGGCGGCGGGCCAACCTAGTCCCGGGGTCGTGGGGACGACCCTATAGTCGTCGGACATGTCGGCGGCGGGCCAACCTAGTCCCGGGGTCGTGGGGACGACCCTATAGTCGTCGGACATGTCGGCGGCGGCCAACCTAGCCCCGGGGTCGTGGGGACGACCCTATACTCGTCGGACATGTCGGCGGCGGGCCAACCTAGTCCCGGGGTCGTGGAGACGACCCTATAGTCGTCGGACATGTCGGCGGCAGGGCAACATTGGCCCGTGGTCGTGCGGACG
Source organism: Andrena fulva (assembly GCA_946251845.1). Lineage (NCBI taxonomy): Eukaryota > Metazoa > Arthropoda > Insecta > Hymenoptera > Andrenidae > Andrena > Andrena fulva. The sequence goes on along the minus strand of CAMITZ010000112.1, from coordinate 510,904 downwards.
ACCCTATAGTCGTCGGACATGTCGGTGACTGGCCAACGTAGTCCCGGGTTCGTGGGGACGACCCTATAGTCGTCGGACATGTCGGCGGCTGGCCAACCAAGACCCGTGGTCGTGGGGACGACCGCATAGTCGTAGGACACGTCGGCGGCGGGCCAACCTAGTCCCGGGGTCGTGGGGACGACCGTATAGTCGTCGGACATGTCGGCGGCGGGCCAACCTAGCCCCGTGGTCGTGAGGACGACCGTATAGTCGTCGGACATGTCGGCGGCGGGCCAACCTAGTCCGGGGTCATGGGGACGACCCTATAGTCGTCGGACATGTCGGCGGCTGGCCAACTTTGGCCCGGGTCGTGGGGACGACCCTATAGTCGTCGGACATGACGGTGCCGGGGCAATCTAGCCCCGGGGTCGTGGGGACGACCCTATAGCCGTCGGACAAGTCGGCGGCGGGCCAACCTAGACCCGTGGTCGTGAGGACGACCGTATAGTCGTCGGACATGTCGGCGGCGGGCCAACCTAGTCCGGGGTCATGGGGACGACCCTATAGTCGTCGGACATGTCGGCGGCTGGCCAACTTTGGCCCGGGTCGTGGGGACGACCCTATAGTCGTCGGACAAGTCGGCGGCGGGCCGACCTAGTCCCGGGGTCCTGGGGACGACCCTATAGTCGTCGGACATGTCGGCGGCTGGCCAACCTAGTCCCGTGGTCGTGGGGACGACCCCATAGTCGTAGGACACGTCGGCGGCTGGCCAACTTTGGCCCGGGGCGTGGGGACGACCCTATAGCCTACGGACATGTCGGCGGCGGGCCAACCTAGTCCCGGGGTCGTGGGGACGACCCTATAATCGTCGGACATGTCGGCGGCGGGCCAACCTAGTCCCGGGGTCGTGGGGACGACCCTATAGACGTCGGACATGTCGGCGGCGGGCCAGCCTAGTCCCGGTGTCGTGGGGACGACCCTATAGTCGTCGGAAAAGTCGGCGGCGGGCCAACTTTGGCCCGGGGCGTGGGGACGACCCTATAGTCTACGGACATGTCGGCGGCGGGCCAACCTAGTCCCGGGGTCGTGGGGACGACCCTATAGTCGTCGGACATGTCGGCGGCGGGCCAACCTAGTCCCGGGGTCGTGGGGACGACCCTATAGTCGTCGGACATGTCGGCGGCGGCCAACCTAGCCCCGGGGTCGTGGGGACGACCCTATAGTCGTCGGACATGTCGGCGGCTGGGCAACTTTGGCCAGTGGTCGTGGGGACGACCCTATAGTCGTCGGACATGTCGGCGGCAGGCCAACGTATGCCCAGGGTCGTAGGGACGAACCTATAGTCGTCGGACATGACCGTGGCGGGCCAATCTAGCCCCGGGGTCGTGGGGACGACCCTATTGACGTCGGACATGTCGGCGGCGGGCCAACCTAGTCCCGGGGTCGTGGGGACGACCCTATAGTCGTCGGACATGTCGGCGGCTCCGCAACTTTGTCCAGTGGTCGTGGGGACGACCCTATAGTCGTCGGACATGTCGGCGGCAGGCCAACATATGCCCAGGGACGTAGGGACGAACCTATAGTCGTCGGACATGACCGTGGCGGGCCAATCTAGTCCCGGGGTCGTGGGGACGACCCTATAGTCGTCGGACATGACGGTGCCGGGGCAACTTTGTCCCGTGGTCGTGGGGACGACCCTATAGTCGTCGGACAAGTCGGCGGCGGGCCAACCTAGTCCCGGGGTCGTGGAGACGACCCTATAGTCGTCGGACATCACGGTGGCGGGCCAATCTAGTCCCGGGGTCGTGGGGACGACCCTATAGTCGTCGGACAAGTCGGCGGCGGGCCAACCTAGTCCCGGGGTCGTGGGGACGACCGTATAGTCGTCGGACATGACGGTGGCGGGCCAATCTAGTCCCGGGGTCGTGGGGACGACCCTATAGTCGTCGGACATGTCGGCGGCTGGCCAACTTTGGACCGGGGCGTGGGGACGACCCTATAGTCGTCGGACAAGTCGGCGGCGGGCCAAACTAGTCCCGGGGTCGTGGGGACGACCCTATAGTCGTCGGACATGTCGGCGGCGGGCCAACCTAGTCCCGGGGTCGTGGGGACGACCCTATAGTCGTCGGACATGTCGGCGGCTAGGCAACTTTGGCCAGTGGTCGTGGGGACGACCCTATAGTCGTCGGACATGTCGGCGGCAGGCCAACGTATGCCCAGGGTCGTAGGGACGAACCTATAGTCGTCGGACATGACCGTGGCGGGCCAATCTAGCCTCGGGGTCGTGGGGACGACCCTATAGATGTCGGACATGACGGCGGCGGGCCAACCTAGTCCCGGGGTCGTGGGGACGACCCTATAGTCGTCGGACATGTCGGCGGCTGGGCAACTTTGGCCAGTGGTCGTGGGGACGACCCTATAGTCGTCGGACATATCGGCGGCAGGCCAACGTATGCCCAGGGTCGTAGGGACGAACCTATAGTCGTCGGACATGACCGTGGCGGGCCAATCTAGTCCCGGGGTCGTGGGGACGACCCAATAGTCGTCGGACATGACGGTGCCGGGGCAATCTAGCCCCGGGGTCGTGGGGACGACCCTATAGTCGTCGGACATGTCGGCGGCTGGCCAACTTTGGCCCGGGGCGTGGGGACGACCCTATAGTCGTCGGACATGTCGGCGGCGGGCCAACCTAGTCCCGGGATCGTGGGGACGCCCCTATAGTCGTCGGACATGTCGGCGGCAGGGCAACTTTGGCCCGTGGTCGTGGGGACGACCCTATAGTCGTCGGACAAGTCGGCGGCGGGCCAACCTAGTCCCGGGGTCGTGGGGACGACCCTATAGTCGTCGGACATGTCGGCGGCTGGCCAACCTAGTCCCGGGGTCTTGGGGACGACCCTATAGTCGTCGGACAAGTCGGCGGCGGGCCAACCTACTCCCGGGATCGTGGGGACGACCCTATAGTCGTCGGAAAATTCGGCGGCGGGCTAACCTAGACCCGGGGTCGTGGGGACGACCCTATAGTCGTCGGACATGTCGGCGGCAGGGCAACTTTGGCCCGTGGTCGTGGGGACGACCCTATAGTGGTCGGACATGTCGGTGACTGGCCAACCTATTCCCGGGTTCGTGGGGACGACCCTATAGTCGTCGGACATGTCGGCGGCAGGCCAACGTATGCCCAGGGTCGTTGGGACGAACCTATAGTCGTCGGACATGACGGTGGCGGGCCAATCTAGTCCCGAGGTCGTGTGGACGACACCATAGTCGTCGGACATGACGGTGGTGGGCCAACCTTGTCCCGGGGTCGTGGAGACGACCCTATAGTCGTCGGACATGTCGGTGACTGGCCAACCTAGTCCCGGGGTCGTGGAGACGACCCTATAGTCGTCGGACAAGTCGGCGGCGGGCCAACCTAGTCCCGGGGTCGTGGGGACGACCCTATAGTCGTCGGACATGACGGTGCCGGGGCAATCTAGCCCCGGGTTCGTGGGGACGACCCTATAGACGTCGAACATGTCGGCGGCGGGCCAACCTAGTCCCGGGGTCGTGTGGACGACCCTATAGTCGTCGGACATGTCGGCGGCTGGGCAACTTTGGCCAGTGGTCGTGGGGACGACCCTATAGTCGTCGGACATGTCGGCGGCAAGCCAACGTATGCCCAGGGTCGTAGGGACGAACCTATAGTCGTCGGACATGACCGTGGCGGGCCAATCTAGCCCCGGGGTCGTGGGGACGACCCTATTGACGTCGGACATGTCGGCGGCGGGCCAACCTAGTCCCGGGGTCGTGGGGACGACCCTATAGTCGTCGGACATGTCGGCGGCTCCGCAACTTTGTCCAGTGGTCGTGGGGACGACCCTATAGTCGTCGGACATGTCGGCGGCAGGCCAACATATGCCCAGGGACGTAGGGACGAACCTATAGTCGTCGGACATGACCGTGGCGGGCCAACCTAGTCCCGGGGTCGTGGGGACGACCGTATAGTCGTCGGACATGACGGTGGCGGGCCAATCTAGTCCCGGGGTCCTGGGGACGACCCTATAGTCGTCGGACATGTCGGCGGCTGGCCAACTTTGGCCCGGGGCGTGGGGACGACCCTATAGCCTACGGACATGTCGGCGGCTCCGCAACTTTGTCCAGTGGTCGTGGGGACGTCCCTATAGTCGTCGGACATGTCGGCGGCGGGCCAACCTAGTCCCGGGGTCGTGGGGACGACCCTATAGTCGTCGGACATGTCGGCGGCTGGGCAACTTTGGCCAGTGGTCGTGGGGACGACCCTATAGTCGTCGGACATGTCGGCGGCAGGCCAACGTATGCCCAGGGTCGTAGGGACGAACCTATAGTCGTCGGACATGACCGTGGCGGGCCAATCTAGCCTCGGGGTCGTGGGGACGACCCTATAGATGTCGGACATGACGGCGGCGGGCCAACCTAGTCCCGGGGTCGTGGGGACGACCCAATAGTCGTCGGACATGTCGGCGGCTGGGCAACTTTGGCCAGTGGTCGTGGGGACGACCCTATAGTCGTCGGACATATCGGCGGCAGGCCAACGTATGCCCAGGGTCGTAGGGACGAACCTATAGTCGTCGGACATGACCGTGGCGGGCCAATCTAGTCCCGGGGTCGTGGGGACGACCCAATAGTCGTCGGACATGACGGTGCCGGGGCAATCTAGCCCCGGGGTCGTGGGGACGACCCTATAGTCGTCGGACATGTCGGCGGCTGGCCAACTTTGGCCCGGGGCGTGGGGACGACCCTATAGTCGTCGGACATGTCGGCGGCGGGCCAACCTAGTCCCGGGATCGTGGGGACGCCCCTATAGTCGTCGGACATGTCGGCGGCAGGGCAACTTTGGCCCGTGGTCGTGGGGACGACCCTATAGTCGTCGGACAAGTCGGCGGCGGGCCAACCTAGTCCCGTGGTCGTGAGGACGACCGTATAGTCGTCGGACATGTCGGCGGCGGGCCAACCTAGTCCGGGGTCATGGGGACGACCCTATAGTCGTCGGACATGTCGGCGGCTGGCCAACTTTGGCCCGGGTCGTGGGGACGACCCTATAGTCGTCGGACAAGTCGGCGGCGGGCCGACCTAGTCCCGGGGTCCTGGGGACGACCCTATAGTCGTCGGACATGTCGGCGGCTGGCCAACCTAGTCCCGTGGTCGTGGGGACGACCCCATAGTCGTAGGACACGTCGGCGGCTGGCCAACTTTGGCCCGGGGCGTGGGGACGACCCTATAGCCTACGGACATGTCGGCGGCGGGCCAACCTAGTCCCGGGGTCGTGGGGACGACCCTATAATCGTCGGACATGTCGGCGGCGGGCCAACCTAGTCCCGGGGTCGTGGGGACGACCCTATAGACGTCGGACATGTCGGCGGCGGGCCAGCCTAGTCCCGGTGTCGTGGGGACGACCCTATAGTCGTCGGAAAAGTCGGCGGCGGGCCAACTTTGGCCCGGGGCGTGGGGACGACCCTATAGTCTACGGACATGTCGGCGGCTGGCCAACTTTGGCCCGGGTCGTGGGGACGACCCTATAGTCGTCGGACATGACGGTGCCGGGGCAATCTAGACCCGGGGTCGTGGGGACGACCCTATAGTCGTCGGACATGTCGGCGGCCAGGCAACTTTGGCCCGTGGTCGTGGGGACGACCCTATAGTCGTCGGACATGTCGGTGACTGGCCAACGTAGTCCCGGGTTCGCGGGGACGACCTTATACTCGTCGGACAAGTCGGCGGCTGGCCAACTTTGGCCCGGGTCGTGGGGACGACCCTATAGTCGTCGGACAAGTCGGCGGCGGGCCGACCTAGTCCCGGGGTCGTGGGGACGACCCTATAGTCGTCGGACATGTCGGCGGCTGGGCAACTTTGGCCCGTGGTCGTGGGGACGACCCTATAGTCGTCGGACATGTCGGTCACTGGCCAACCTAGTCCCGGGGTCGTGGAGACGACCCTATAGTCGTCGGACAAGTCGGCGGCGGGCCAACCTAGTCCCGGGGTCCTGGGGACGACCCTATTGTCGTCGGACATGTCGGCGGCTGGCCAACTTTGGCCCGGGGCGTGGGGACGACCCTATAGTCTACGGACATGTCGGCGGCGGGCCAACCTAGTCCCGGGGTCGTGGGGACGACCCTATAGTCGTCGGACATGTCGGCGGCGGGCCAACCTAGTCCCGGGGTCGTGGGGACGACCCTATAGTCGTCGGACATGTCGGCGGCGGCCAACCTAGCCCCGGGGTCGTGGGGACGACCCTATACTCGTCGGACATGTCGGCGGCGGGCCAACCTAGTCCCGGGGTCGTGGAGACGACCCTATAGTCGTCGGACATGTCGGCGGCAGGGCAACATTGGCCCGTGGTCGTGCGGACGACCCTATAGTCGTCGGACATGTCGGTCACTGGCCAACCTAGTCCCGGGGTCGTGGAGACGACCCTATAGTCGTCGGACAAGTCGGCGGCGGGCCAACCTAGTCCCGGGGTCCTGGGGACGACCCTATTGTCGTCGGACATGTCGGCGGCTGGCCAACTTTGGCCCGGGGCGTGGGGACGACCCTATAGTCTACGGACATGTCGGCGGCGGGCCAACCTAGTCCCGGGGTCGTGGGGACGACCCTATAGTCGTCGGACATGTCGGCGGCGGGCCAACCTAGTCCCGGGGTCGTGGGGACGACCCTATAGTCGTCGGACATGTCGGCGGCGGCCAACCTAGCCCCGGGGTCGTGGGGACGACCCTATACTCGTCGGACATGTCGGCGGCGGGCCAACCTAGTCCCGGGGTCGTGGAGACGACCCTATAGTCGTCGGACATGTCGGCGGCAGGGCAACATTGGCCCGTGGTCGTGCGGACGACCCTATAGTCGTCGGACAAGTCGGCGGCGGGCCGACCTAGTCCCGGGGTCGTGGGGACGACCCTATAGTCGTCGGACATGTCGGCGGCTGGGCAACTTTGGCCCGTGGTCGTGGGGACGACCCTATAGTCGTCGGACATGTCGGTCACTGGCCAACCTAGTCCCGGGGTCGTGGAGACGACCCTATAGTCGTCGGACAAGTCGGCGGCGGGCCAACCTAGTCCCGGGGTCCTGGGGACGACCCTATTGTCGTCGGACATGTCGGCGGCTGGCCAACTTTGGCCCGGGGCGTGGGGACGACCCTATAGTCTACGGACATGTCGGCGGCGGGCCAACCTAGTCCCGGGGTCGTGGGGACGACCCTATAGTCGTCGGACATGTCGGCGGCGGGCCAACCTAGTCCCGGGGTCGTGGGGACGACCCTATAGTCGTCGGACATGTCGGTGACTGGCCAACGTAGTCCCGGGTTCGCGGGGACGACCTTATACTCGTCGGACAAGTCGGCGGCTGGCCAACTTTGGCCCGGGTCGTGGGGACGACCCTATAGTCGTCGGACAAGTCGGCGGCGGGCCGACCTAGTCCCGGGGTCGTGGGGACGACCCTATAGTCGTCGGACATGTCGGCGGCTGGGCAACTTTGGCCCGTGGTCGTGGGGACGACCCTATAGTCGTCGGACATGTCGGTCACTGGCCAACCTAGTCCCGGGGTCGTGGAGACGACCCTATAGTCGTCGGACAAGTCGGCGGCGGGCCAACCTAGTCCCGGGGTCCTGGGGACGACCCTATTGTCGTCGGACATGTCGGCGGCTGGCCAACTTTGGCCCGGGGCGTGGGGACGACCCTATAGTCTACGGACATGTCGGCGGCGGGCCAACCTAGTCCCGGGGTCGTGGGGACGACCCTATAGTCGTCGGACATGTCGGCGGCGGGCCAACCTAGTCCCGGGGTCGTGGGGACGACCCTATAGTCGTCGGACATGTCGGCGGCGGCCAACCTAGCCCCGGGGTCGTGGGGACGACCCTATACTCGTCGGACATGTCGGCGGCGGGCCAACCTAGTCCCGGGGTCGTGGAGACGACCCTATAGTCGTCGGACATGTCGGCGGCAGGGCAACATTGGCCCGTGGTCGTGCGGACGACCCTATAGTCGTCGGACATGTCGGTGACTGGCCAACGTAGTCCCGGGTTCGTGGGGACGACCCTATAGTCGTCGGACATGTCGGCGGCTGGCCAACCAAGACCCGTGGTCGTGGGGACGACCGCATAGTCGTAGGACACGTCGGCGGCGGGCCAACCTAGTCCCGGGGTCGTGGGGACGACCGTATAGTCGTCGGACATGTCGGCGGCGGGCCAACCTAGCCCCGTGGTCGTGAGGACGACCGTATAGTCGTCGGACATGTCGGCGGCGGGCCAACCTAGTCCGGGGTCATGGGGACGACCCTATAGTCGTCGGACATGTCGGCGGCTGGCCAACTTTGGCCCGGGTCGTGGGGACGACCCTATAGTCGTCGGACATGACGGTGCCGGGGCAATCTAGCCCCGGGGTCGTGGGGACGACCCTATAGCCGTCGGACAAGTCGGCGGCGGGCCAACCTAGACCCGTGGTCGTGAGGACGACCGTATAGTCGTCGGACATGTCGGCGGCGGGCCAACCTAGTCCGGGGTCATGGGGACGACCCTATAGTCGTCGGACATGTCGGCGGCTGGCCAACTTTGGCCCGGGTCGTGGGGACGACCCTATAGTCGTCGGACAAGTCGGCGGCGGGCCGACCTAGTCCCGGGGTCCTGGGGACGACCCTATAGTCGTCGGACATGTCGGCGGCTGGCCAACCTAGTCCCGTGGTCGTGGGGACGACCCCATAGTCGTAGGACACGTCGGCGGCTGGCCAACTTTGGCCCGGGGCGTGGGGACGACCCTATAGCCTACGGACATGTCGGCGGCGGGCCAACCTAGTCCCGGGGTCGTGGGGACGACCCTATAATCGTCGGACATGTCGGCGGCGGGCCAACCTAGTCCCGGGGTCGTGGGGACGACCCTATAGACGTCGGACATGTCGGCGGCGGGCCAGCCTAGTCCCGGTGTCGTGGGGACGACCCTATAGTCGTCGGAAAAGTCGGCGGCGGGCCAACTTTGGCCCGGGGCGTGGGGACGACCCTATAGTCTACGGACATGTCGGCGGCGGGCCAACCTAGTCCCGGGGTCGTGGGGACGACCCTATAGTCGTCGGACATGTCGGCGGCGGGCCAACCTAGTCCCGGGGTCGTGGGGACGACCCTATAGTCGTCGGACATGTCGGCGGCGGCCAACCTAGCCCCGGGGTCGTGGGGACGACCCTATAGTCGTCGGACATGTCGGCGGCTGGGCAACTTTGGCCAGTGGTCGTGGGGACGACCCTATAGTCGTCGGACATGTCGGCGGCAGGCCAACGTATGCCCAGGGTCGTAGGGACGAACCTATAGTCGTCGGACATGACCGTGGCGGGCCAATCTAGCCCCGGGGTCGTGGGGACGACCCTATTGACGTCGGACATGTCGGCGGCGGGCCAACCTAGTCCCGGGGTCGTGGGGACGACCCTATAGTCGTCGGACATGTCGGCGGCTCCGCAACTTTGTCCAGTGGTCGTGGGGACGACCCTATAGTCGTCGGACATGTCGGCGGCAGGCCAACATATGCCCAGGGACGTAGGGACGAACCTATAGTCGTCGGACATGACCGTGGCGGGCCAATCTAGTCCCGGGGTCGTGGGGACGACCCTATAGTCGTCGGACATGACGGTGCCGGGGCAACTTTGTCCCGTGGTCGTGGGGACGACCCTATAGTCGTCGGACAAGTCGGCGGCGGGCCAACCTAGTCCCGGGGTCGTGGAGACGACCCTATAGTCGTCGGACATCACGGTGGCGGGCCAATCTAGTCCCGGGGTCGTGGGGACGACCCTATAGTCGTCGGACAAGTCGGCGGCGGGCCAACCTAGTCCCGGGGTCGTGGGGACGACCGTATAGTCGTCGGACATGACGGTGGCGGGCCAATCTAGTCCCGGGGTCGTGGGGACGACCCTATAGTCGTCGGACATGTCGGCGGCTGGCCAACTTTGGACCGGGGCGTGGGGACGACCCTATAGTCGTCGGACAAGTCGGCGGCGGGCCAAACTAGTCCCGGGGTCGTGGGGACGACCCTATAGTCGTCGGACATGTCGGCGGCGGGCCAACCTAGTCCCGGGGTCGTGGGGACGACCCTATAGTCGTCGGACATGTCGGCGGCTAGGCAACTTTGGCCAGTGGTCGTGGGGACGACCCTATAGTCGTCGGACATGTCGGCGGCAGGCCAACGTATGCCCAGGGTCGTAGGGACGAACCTATAGTCGTCGGACATGACCGTGGCGGGCCAATCTAGCCTCGGGGTCGTGGGGACGACCCTATAGATGTCGGACATGACGGCGGCGGGCCAACCTAGTCCCGGGGTCGTGGGGACGACCCTATAGTCGTCGGACATGTCGGCGGCTGGGCAACTTTGGCCAGTGGTCGTGGGGACGACCCTATAGTCGTCGGACATATCGGCGGCAGGCCAACGTATGCCCAGGGTCGTAGGGACGAACCTATAGTCGTCGGACATGACCGTGGCGGGCCAATCTAGTCCCGGGGTCGTGGGGACGACCCAATAGTCGTCGGACATGACGGTGCCGGGGCAATCTAGCCCCGGGGTCGTGGGGACGACCCTATAGTCGTCGGACATGTCGGCGGCTGGCCAACTTTGGCCCGGGGCGTGGGGACGACCCTATAGTCGTCGGACATGTCGGCGGCGGGCCAACCTAGTCCCGGGATCGTGGGGACGCCCCTATAGTCGTCGGACATGTCGGCGGCAGGGCAACTTTGGCCCGTGGTCGTGGGGACGACCCTATAGTCGTCGGACAAGTCGGCGGCGGGCCAACCTAGTCCCGGGGTCGTGGGGACGACCCTATAGTCGTCGGACATGTCGGCGGCTGGCCAACCTAGTCCCGGGGTCTTGGGGACGACCCTATAGTCGTCGGACAAGTCGGCGGCGGGCCAACCTACTCCCGGGATCGTGGGGACGACCCTATAGTCGTCGGAAAATTCGGCGGCGGGCTAACCTAGACCCGGGGTCGTGGGGACGACCCTATAGTCGTCGGACATGTCGGCGGCAGGGCAACTTTGGCCCGTGGTCGTGGGGACGACCCTATAGTGGTCGGACATGTCGGTGACTGGCCAACCTATTCCCGGGTTCGTGGGGACGACCCTATAGTCGTCGGACATGTCGGCGGCAGGCCAACGTATGCCCAGGGTCGTTGGGACGAACCTATAGTCGTCGGACATGACGGTGGCGGGCCAATCTAGTCCCGAGGTCGTGTGGACGACACCATAGTCGTCGGACATGACGGTGGTGGGCCAACCTTGTCCCGGGGTCGTGGAGACGACCCTATAGTCGTCGGACATGTCGGTGACTGGCCAACCTAGTCCCGGGGTCGTGGAGACGACCCTATAGTCGTCGGACAAGTCGGCGGCGGGCCAACCTAGTCCCGGGGTCGTGGGGACGACCCTATAGTCGTCGGACATGACGGTGCCGGGGCAATCTAGCCCCGGGTTCGTGGGGACGACCCTATAGACGTCGAACATGTCGGCGGCGGGCCAACCTAGTCCCGGGGTCGTGTGGACGACCCTATAGTCGTCGGACATGTCGGCGGCTGGGCAACTTTGGCCAGTGGTCGTGGGGACGACCCTATAGTCGTCGGACATGTCGGCGGCAAGCCAACGTATGCCCAGGGTCGTAGGGACGAACCTATAGTCGTCGGACATGACCGTGGCGGGCCAATCTAGCCCCGGGGTCGTGGGGACGACCCTATTGACGTCGGACATGTCGGCGGCGGGCCAACCTAGTCCCGGGGTCGTGGGGACGACCCTATAGTCGTCGGACATGTCGGCGGCTCCGCAACTTTGTCCAGTGGTCGTGGGGACGACCCTATAGTCGTCGGACATGTCGGCGGCAGGCCAACATATGCCCAGGGACGTAGGGACGAACCTATAGTCGTCGGACATGACCGTGGCGGGCCAACCTAGTCCCGGGGTCGTGGGGACGACCGTATAGTCGTCGGACATGACGGTGGCGGGCCAATCTAGTCCCGGGGTCCTGGGGACGACCCTATAGTCGTCGGACATGTCGGCGGCTGGCCAACTTTGGCCCGGGGCGTGGGGACGACCCTATAGCCTACGGACATGTCGGCGGCTCCGCAACTTTGTCCAGTGGTCGTGGGGACGTCCCTATAGTCGTCGGACATGTCGGCGGCGGGCCAACCTAGTCCCGGGGTCGTGGGGACGACCCTATAGTCGTCGGACATGTCGGCGGCTGGGCAACTTTGGCCAGTGGTCGTGGGGACGACCCTATAGTCGTCGGACATGTCGGCGGCAGGCCAACGTATGCCCAGGGTCGTAGGGACGAACCTATAGTCGTCGGACATGACCGTGGCGGGCCAATCTAGCCTCGGGGTCGTGGGGACGACCCTATAGATGTCGGACATGACGGCGGCGGGCCAACCTAGTCCCGGGGTCGTGGGGACGACCCAATAGTCGTCGGACATGTCGGCGGCTGGGCAACTTTGGCCAGTGGTCGTGGGGACGACCCTATAGTCGTCGGACATATCGGCGGCAGGCCAACGTATGCCCAGGGTCGTAGGGACGAACCTATAGTCGTCGGACATGACCGTGGCGGGCCAATCTAGTCCCGGGGTCGTGGGGACGACCCAATAGTCGTCGGACATGACGGTGCCGGGGCAATCTAGCCCCGGGGTCGTGGGGACGACCCTATAGTCGTCGGACATGTCGGCGGCTGGCCAACTTTGGCCCGGGGCGTGGGGACGACCCTATAGTCGTCGGACATGTCGGCGGCGGGCCAACCTAGTCCCGGGATCGTGGGGACGCCCCTATAGTCGTCGGACATGTCGGCGGCAGGGCAACTTTGGCCCGTGGTCGTGGGGACGACCCTATAGTCGTCGGACAAGTCGGCGGCGGGCCAACCTAGTCCCGTGGTCGTGAGGACGACCGTATAGTCGTCGGACATGTCGGCGGCGGGCCAACCTAGTCCGGGGTCATGGGGACGACCCTATAGTCGTCGGACATGTCGGCGGCTGGCCAACTTTGGCCCGGGTCGTGGGGACGACCCTATAGTCGTCGGACAAGTCGGCGGCGGGCCGACCTAGTCCCGGGGTCCTGGGGACGACCCTATAGTCGTCGGACATGTCGGCGGCTGGCCAACCTAGTCCCGTGGTCGTGGGGACGACCCCATAGTCGTAGGACACGTCGGCGGCTGGCCAACTTTGGCCCGGGGCGTGGGGACGACCCTATAGCCTACGGACATGTCGGCGGCGGGCCAACCTAGTCCCGGGGTCGTGGGGACGACCCTATAATCGTCGGACATGTCGGCGGCGGGCCAACCTAGTCCCGGGGTCGTGGGGACGACCCTATAGACGTCGGACATGTCGGCGGCGGGCCAGCCTAGTCCCGGTGTCGTGGGGACGACCCTATAGTCGTCGGAAAAGTCGGCGGCGGGCCAACTTTGGCCCGGGGCGTGGGGACGACCCTATAGTCTACGGACATGTCGGCGGCTGGCCAACTTTGGCCCGGGTCGTGGGGACGACCCTATAGTCGTCGGACATGACGGTGCCGGGGCAATCTAGACCCGGGGTCGTGGGGACGACCCTATAGTCGTCGGACATGTCGGCGGCCAGGCAACTTTGGCCCGTGGTCGTGGGGACGACCCTATAGTCGTCGGACATGTCGGTGACTGGCCAACGTAGTCCCGGGTTCGCGGGGACGACCTTATACTCGTCGGACAAGTCGGCGGCTGGCCAACTTTGGCCCGGGTCGTGGGGACGACCCTATAGTCGTCGGACAAGTCGGCGGCGGGCCGACCTAGTCCCGGGGTCGTGGGGACGACCCTATAGTCGTCGGACATGTCGGCGGCTGGGCAACTTTGGCCCGTGGTCGTGGGGACGACCCTATAGTCGTCGGACATGTCGGTCACTGGCCAACCTAGTCCCGGGGTCGTGGAGACGACCCTATAGTCGTCGGACAAGTCGGCGGCGGGCCAACCTAGTCCCGGGGTCCTGGGGACGACCCTATTGTCGTCGGACATGTCGGCGGCTGGCCAACTTTGGCCCGGGGCGTGGGGACGACCCTATAGTCTACGGACATGTCGGCGGCGGGCCAACCTAGTCCCGGGGTCGTGGGGACGACCCTATAGTCGTCGGACATGTCGGCGGCGGGCCAACCTAGTCCCGGGGTCGTGGGGACGACCCTATAGTCGTCGGACATGTCGGCGGCGGCCAACCTAGCCCCGGGGTCGTGGGGACGACCCTATACTCGTCGGACATGTCGGCGGCGGGCCAACCTAGTCCCGGGGTCGTGGAGACGACCCTATAGTCGTCGGACATGTCGGCGGCAGGGCAACATTGGCCCGTGGTCGTGCGGACGACCCTATAGTCGTCGGACATGTCGGTCACTGGCCAACCTAGTCCCGGGGTCGTGGAGACGACCCTATAGTCGTCGGACAAGTCGGCGGCGGGCCAACCTAGTCCCGGGGTCCTGGGGACGACCCTATTGTCGTCGGACATGTCGGCGGCTGGCCAACTTTGGCCCGGGGCGTGGGGACGACCCTATAGTCTACGGACATGTCGGCGGCGGGCCAACCTAGTCCCGGGGTCGTGGGGACGACCCTATAGTCGTCGGACATGTCGGCGGCGGGCCAACCTAGTCCCGGGGTCGTGGGGACGACCCTATAGTCGTCGGACATGTCGGCGGCGGCCAACCTAGCCCCGGGGTCGTGGGGACGACCCTATACTCGTCGGACATGTCGGCGGCGGGCCAACCTAGTCCCGGGGTCGTGGAGACGACCCTATAGTCGTCGGACATGTCGGCGGCAGGGCAACATTGGCCCGTGGTCGTGCGGACGACCCTATAGTCGTCGGACAAGTCGGCGGCGGGCCGACCTAGTCCCGGGGTCGTGGGGACGACCCTATAGTCGTCGGACATGTCGGCGGCTGGGCAACTTTGGCCCGTGGTCGTGGGGACGACCCTATAGTCGTCGGACATGTCGGTCACTGGCCAACCTAGTCCCGGGGTCGTGGAGACGACCCTATAGTCGTCGGACAAGTCGGCGGCGGGCCAACCTAGTCCCGGGGTCCTGGGGACGACCCTATTGTCGTCGGACATGTCGGCGGCTGGCCAACTTTGGCCCGGGGCGTGGGGACGACCCTATAGTCTACGGACATGTCGGCGGCGGGCCAACCTAGTCCCGGGGTCGTGGGGACGACCCTATAGTCGTCGGACATGTCGGCGGCGGGCCAACCTAGTCCCGGGGTCGTGGGGACGACCCTATAGTCGTCGGACATGTCGGTGACTGGCCAACGTAGTCCCGGGTTCGCGGGGACGACCTTATACTCGTCGGACAAGTCGGCGGCTGGCCAACTTTGGCCCGGGTCGTGGGGACGACCCTATAGTCGTCGGACAAGTCGGCGGCGGGCCGACCTAGTCCCGGGGTCGTGGGGACGACCCTATAGTCGTCGGACATGTCGGCGGCTGGGCAACTTTGGCCCGTGGTCGTGGGGACGACCCTATAGTCGTCGGACATGTCGGTCACTGGCCAACCTAGTCCCGGGGTCGTGGAGACGACCCTATAGTCGTCGGACAAGTCGGCGGCGGGCCAACCTAGTCCCGGGGTCCTGGGGACGACCCTATTGTCGTCGGACATGTCGGCGGCTGGCCAACTTTGGCCCGGGGCGTGGGGACGACCCTATAGTCTACGGACATGTCGGCGGCGGGCCAACCTAGTCCCGGGGTCGTGGGGACGACCCTATAGTCGTCGGACATGTCGGCGGCGGGCCAACCTAGTCCCGGGGTCGTGGGGACGACCCTATAGTCGTCGGACATGTCGGCGGCGGCCAACCTAGCCCCGGGGTCGTGGGAGACGACCCTATACTCGTCGGACATGTCGGCGGCGGGCCAACCTAGTCCCGGGGTCGTGGAGACGACCCTATAGTCGTCGGACATGTCGGCGGCAGGGCAACATTGGCCCGTGGTCGTGCGGACGACCCTATAGTCGTCGGACATGTCGGTGACTGGCCAACGTAGTCCCGGGTTCGTGGGGACGACCCTATAGTCGTCGGACATGTCGGCGGCTGGCCAACCAAGACCCGTGGTCGTGGGGACGACCGCATAGTCGTAGGACACGTCGGCGGCGGGCCAACCTAGTCCCGGGGTCGTGGGGACGACCGTATAGTCGTCGGACATGTCGGCGGCGGGCCAACCTAGCCCCGTGGTCGTGAGGACGACCGTATAGTCGTCGGACATGTCGGCGGCGGGCCAACCTAGTCCGGGGTCATGGGGACGACCCTATAGTCGTCGGACATGTCGGCGGCTGGCCAACTTTGGCCCGGGTCGTGGGGACGACCCTATAGTCGTCGGACATGACGGTGCCGGGGCAATCTAGCCCCGGGGTCGTGGGGACGACCCTATAGCCGTCGGACAAGTCGGCGGCGGGCCAACCTAGACCCGTGGTCGTGAGGACGACCGTATAGTCGTCGGACATGTCGGCGGCGGGCCAACCTAGTCCGGGGTCATGGGGACGACCCTATAGTCGTCGGACATGTCGGCGGCTGGCCAACTTTGGCCCGGGTCGTGGGGACGACCCTATAGTCGTCGGACAAGTCGGCGGCGGGCCGACCTAGTCCCGGGGTCCTGGGGACGACCCTATAGTCGTCGGACATGTCGGCGGCTGGCCAACCTAGTCCCGTGGTCGTGGGGACGACCCCATAGTCGTAGGACACGTCGGCGGCTGGCCAACTTTGGCCCGGGGCGTGGGGACGACCCTATAGCCTACGGACATGTCGGCGGCGGGCCAACCTAGTCCCGGGGTCGTGGGGACGACCCTATAATCGTCGGACATGTCGGCGGCGGGCCAACCTAGTCCCGGGGTCGTGGGGACGACCCTATAGACGTCGGACATGTCGGCGGCGGGCCAGCCTAGTCCCGGTGTCGTGGGGACGACCCTATAGTCGTCGGAAAAGTCGGCGGCGGGCCAACTTTGGCCCGGGGCGTGGGGACGACCCTATAGTCTACGGACATGTCGGCGGCGGGCCAACCTAGTCCCGGGGTCGTGGGGACGACCCTATAGTCGTCGGACATGTCGGCGGCGGGCCAACCTACTCCCGGGGTCGTGGGGACGACCCTATAGTCGTCGGACATGTCGGCGGCGGCCAACCTAGCCCCGGGGTCGTGGGGACGACCCTATAGTCGTCGGACATGTCGGCGGCTGGGCAACTTTGGCCAGTGGTCGTGGGGACGACCCTATAGTCGTCGGACATGTCGGCGGCAGGCCAACGTATGCCCAGGGTCGTAGGGACGAACCTATAGTCGTCGGACATGACCGTGGCGGGCCAATCTAGCCCCGGGGTCGTGGGGACGACCCTATTGACGTCGGACATGTCGGCGGCGGGCCAACCTAGTCCCGGGGTCGTGGGGACGACCCTATAGTCGTCGGACATGTCGGCGGCTCCGCAACTTTGTCCAGTGGTCGTGGGGACGACCCTATAGTCGTCGGACATGTCGGCGGCAGGCCAACATATGCCCAGGGACGTAGGGACGAACCTATAGTCGTCGGACATGACCGTGGCGGGCCAATCTAGTCCCGGGGTCGTGGGGACGACCCTATAGTCGTCGGACATGACGGTGCCGGGGCAACTTTGTCCCGTGGTCGTGGGGACGACCCTATAGTCGTCGGACAAGTCGGCGGCGGGCCAACCTAGTCCCGGGGTCGTGGAGACGACCCTATAGTCGTCGGACATCACGGTGGCGGGCCAATCTAGTCCCGGGGTCGTGGGGACGACCCTATAGTCGTCGGACAAGTCGGCGGCGGGCCAACCTAGTCCCGGGGTCCTGGGGACGACCCTATTGTCGTCGGACATGTCGGCGGCGGCCAACCTAGCCCCGGGGTCGTGGGGACGACCCTATACTCGTCGGACATGTCGGCGGCGGGCCAACCTAGTCCCGGGGTCGTGGAGACGACCCTATAGTCGTCGGACATGTCGGCGGCAGGGCAACATTGGCCCGTGGTCGTGCGGACGACCCTATAGTCGTCGGACAAGTCGGCGGCGGGCCGACCTAGTCCCGGGGTCGTGGGGACGACCCTATAGTCGTCGGACATGTCGGCGGCTGGGCAACTTTGGCCCGTGGTCGTGGGGACGACCCTATAGTCGTCGGACATGTCGGTCACTGGCCAACCTAGTCCCGGGGTCGTGGAGACGACCCTATAGTCGTCGGACAAGTCGGCGGCGGGCCAACCTAGTCCCGGGGTCCTGGGGACGACCCTATTGTCGTCGGACATGTCGGCGGCTGGCCAACTTTGGCCCGGGGCGTGGGGACGACCCTATAGTCTACGGACATGTCGGCGGCGGGCCAACCTAGTCCCGGGGTCGTGGGGACGACCCTATAGTCGTCGGACATGTCGGCGGCGGGCCAACCTAGTCCCGGGGTCGTGGGGACGACCCTATAGTCGTCGGACATGTCGGTGACTGGCCAACGTAGTCCCGGGTTCGCGGGGACGACCTTATACTCGTCGGACAAGTCGGCGGCTGGCCAACTTTGGCCCGGGTCGTGGGGACGACCCTATAGTCGTCGGACAAGTCGGCGGCGGGCCGACCTAGTCCCGGGGTCGTGGGGACGACCCTATAGTCGTCGGACATGTCGGCGGCTGGGCAACTTTGGCCCGTGGTCGTGGGGACGACCCTATAGTCGTCGGACATGTCGGTCACTGGCCAACCTAGTCCCGGGGTCGTGGAGACGACCCTATAGTCGTCGGACAAGTCGGCGGCGGGCCAACCTAGTCCCGGGGTCCTGGGGACGACCCTATTGTCGTCGGACATGTCGGCGGCTGGCCAACTTTGGCCCGGGGCGTGGGGACGACCCTATAGTCTACGGACATGTCGGCGGCGGGCCAACCTAGTCCCGGGGTCGTGGGGACGACCCTATAGTCGTCGGACATGTCGGCGGCGGGCCAACCTAGTCCCGGGGTCGTGGGGACGACCCTATAGTCGTCGGACATGTCGGCGGCGGCCAACCTAGCCCCGGGGTCGTGGGGACGACCCTATACTCGTCGGACATGTCGGCGGCGGGCCAACCTAGTCCCGGGGTCGTGGAGACGACCCTATAGTCGTCGGACATGTCGGCGGCAGGGCAACATTGGCCCGTGGTCGTGCGGACGACCCTATAGTCGTCGGACATGTCGGTGACTGGCCAACGTAGTCCCGGGTTCGTGGGGACGACCCTATAGTCGTCGGACATGTCGGCGGCTGGCCAACCAAGACCCGTGGTCGTGGGGACGACCGCATAGTCGTAGGACACGTCGGCGGCGGGCCAACCTAGTCCCGGGGTCGTGGGGACGACCGTATAGTCGTCGGACATGTCGGCGGCGGGCCAACCTAGCCCCGTGGTCGTGAGGACGACCGTATAGTCGTCGGACATGTCGGCGGCGGGCCAACCTAGTCCGGGGTCATGGGGACGACCCTATAGTCGTCGGACATGTCGGCGGCTGGCCAACTTTGGCCCGGGTCGTGGGGACGACCCTATAGTCGTCGGACATGACGGTGCCGGGGCAATCTAGCCCCGGGGTCGTGGGGACGACCCTATAGCCGTCGGACAAGTCGGCGGCGGGCCAACCTAGACCCGTGGTCGTGAGGACGACCGTATAGTCGTCGGACATGTCGGCGGCGGGCCAACCTAGTCCGGGGTCATGGGGACGACCCTATAGTCGTCGGACATGTCGGCGGCTGGCCAACTTTGGCCCGGGTCGTGGGGACGACCCTATAGTCGTCGGACAAGTCGGCGGCGGGCCGACCTAGTCCCGGGGTCCTGGGGACGACCCTATAGTCGTCGGACATGTCGGCGGCTGGCCAACCTAGTCCCGTGGTCGTGGGGACGACCCCATAGTCGTAGGACACGTCGGCGGCTGGCCAACTTTGGCCCGGGGCGTGGGGACGACCCTATAGCCTACGGACATGTCGGCGGCGGGCCAACCTAGTCCCGGGGTCGTGGGGACGACCCTATAATCGTCGGACATGTCGGCGGCGGGCCAACCTAGTCCCGGGGTCGTGGGGACGACCCTATAGACGTCGGACATGTCGGCGGCGGGCCAGCCTAGTCCCGGTGTCGTGGGGACGACCCTATAGTCGTCGGAAAAGTCGGCGGCGGGCCAACTTTGGCCCGGGGCGTGGGGACGACCCTATAGTCTACGGACATGTCGGCGGCGGGCCAACCTAGTCCCGGGGTCGTGGGGACGACCCTATAGTCGTCGGACATGTCGGCGGCGGGCCAACCTACTCCCGGGGTCGTGGGGACGACCCTATAGTCGTCGGACATGTCGGCGGCGGCCAACCTAGCCCCGGGGTCGTGGGGACGACCCTATAGTCGTCGGACATGTCGGCGGCTGGGCAACTTTGGCCAGTGGTCGTGGGGACGACCCTATAGTCGTCGGACATGTCGGCGGCAGGCCAACGTATGCCCAGGGTCGTAGGGACGAACCTATAGTCGTCGGACATGACCGTGGCGGGCCAATCTAGCCCCGGGGTCGTGGGGACGACCCTATTGACGTCGGACATGTCGGCGGCGGGCCAACCTAGTCCCGGGGTCGTGGGGACGACCCTATAGTCGTCGGACATGTCGGCGGCTCCGCAACTTTGTCCAGTGGTCGTGGGGACGACCCTATAGTCGTCGGACATGTCGGCGGCAGGCCAACATATGCCCAGGGACGTAGGGACGAACCTATAGTCGTCGGACATGACCGTGGCGGGCCAATCTAGTCCCGGGGTCGTGGGGACGACCCTATAGTCGTCGGACATGACGGTGCCGGGGCAACTTTGTCCCGTGGTCGTGGGGACGACCCTATAGTCGTCGGACAAGTCGGCGGCGGGCCAACCTAGTCCCGGGGTCGTGGAGACGACCCTATAGTCGTCGGACATCACGGTGGCGGGCCAATCTAGTCCCGGGGTCGTGGGGACGACCCTATAGTCGTCGGACAAGTCGGCGGCGGGCCAACCTAGTCCCGGGGTCGTGGGGACGACCGTATAGTCGTCGGACATGACGGTGGCGGGCCAATCTAGTCCCGGGGTCGTGGGGACGACCCTATAGTCGTCGGACATGTCGGCGGCTGGCCAACTTTGGACCGGGGCGTGGGGACGACCCTATAGTCGTCGGACAAGTCGGCGGCGGGCCAAACTAGTCCCGGGGTCGTGGGGACGACCCTATAGTCGTCGGACATGTCGGCGGCGGGCCAACCTAGTCCCGGGGTCGTGGGGACGACCCTATAGTCGTCGGACATGTCGGCGGCTGGGCAACTTTGGCCAGTGGTCGTGGGGACGACCCTATAGTCGTCGGACATGTCGGCGGCAGGCCAACGTATGCCCAGGGTCGTAGGGACGAACCTATAGTCGTCGGACATGACCGTGGCGGGCCAATCTAGCCTCGGGGTCGTGGGGACGACCCTATAGATGTCGGACATGACGGCGGCGGGCCAACCTAGTCCCGGGGTCGTGGGGACGACCCTATAGTCGTCGGACATGTCGGCGGCTGGGCAACTTTGGCCAGTGGTCGTGGGGACGACCCTATAGTCGTCGGACATATCGGCGGCAGGCCAACGTATGCCCAGGGTCGTAGGGACGAACCTATAGTCGTCGGACATGACCGTGGCGGGCCAATCTAGTCCCGGGGTCGTGGGGACGACCCAATAGTCGTCGGACATGACGGTGCCGGGGCAATCTAGCCCCGGGGTCGTGGGGACGACCCTATAGTCGTCGGACATGTCGGCGGCTGGCCAACTTTGGCCCGGGGCGTGGGGACGACCCTATAGTCGTCGGACATGTCGGCGGCGGGCCAACCTAGTCCCGGGATCGTGGGGACGCCCCTATAGTCGTCGGACATGTCGGCGGCAGGGCAACTTTGGCCCGTGGTCGTGGGGACGACCCTATAGTCGTCGGACAAGTCGGCGGCGGGCCAACCTAGTCCCGGGGTCGTGGGGACGACCCTATAGTCGTCGGACATGTCGGCGGCTGGCCAACCTAGTCCCGGGGTCTTGGGGACGACCCTATAGTCGTCGGACAAGTCGGCGGCGGGCCAACCTACTCCCGGGATCGTGGGGACGACCCTATAGTCGTCGGAAAATTCGGCGGCGGGCTAACCTAGA
Organism: Andrena fulva; assembly: GCA_946251845.1. NCBI lineage: Eukaryota > Metazoa > Arthropoda > Insecta > Hymenoptera > Andrenidae > Andrena > Andrena fulva. The sequence goes on along the minus strand of CAMITZ010000112.1, from coordinate 488,852 downwards.
CCCGGGGTCGTGGGGACGACCCTATAGTCGTCGGACATGTCGGCGGCAGGGCAACTTTGGCCCGTGGTCGTGGGGACGACCCTATAGTGGTCGGACATGTCGGTGACTGGCCAACCTATTCCCGGGTTCGTGGGGACGACCCTATAGTCGTCGGACATGTCGGCGGCAGGCCAACGTATGCCCAGGGTCGTTGGGACGAACCTATAGTCGTCGGACATGACGGTGGCGGGCCAATCTAGTCCCGGGGTCGTGTGGACGACACCATAGTCGTCGGACATGACGGTGGTGGGCCAACCTTGTCCCGGGGTCGTGGAGACGACCCTATAGTCGTCGGACATGTCGGTGACTGGCCAACCTAGTCCCGGGGTCGTGGAGACGACCCTATAGTCGTCGGACAAGTCGGCGGCGGGCCAACCTAGTCCCGGGGTCGTGGGGACGACCCTATAGTCGTCGGACATGACGGTGCCGGGGCAATCTAGCCCCGGGTTCGTGGGGACGACCCTATAGACGTCGAACATGTCGGCGGCGGGCCAACCTAGTCCCGGGGTCGTGTGGACGACCCTATAGTCGTCGGACATGTCGGCGGCTGGGCAACTTTGGCCAGTGGTCGTGGGGACGACCCTATAGTCGTCGGACATGTCGGCGGCAAGCCAACGTATGCCCAGGGTCGTAGGGACGAACCTATAGTCGTCGGACATGACCGTGGCGGGCCAATCTAGCCCCGGGGTCGTGGGGACGACCCTATTGACGTCGGACATGTCGGCGGCGGGCCAACCTAGTCCCGGGGTCGTGGGGACGACCCTATAGTCGTCGGACATGTCGGCGGCTCCGCAACTTTGTCCAGTGGTCGTGGGGACGACCCTATAGTCGTCGGACATGTCGGCGGCAGGCCAACATATGCCCAGGGACGTAGGGACGAACCTATAGTCGTCGGACATGACCGTGGCGGGCCAACCTAGTCCCGGGGTCGTGGGGACGACCGTATAGTCGTCGGACATGACGGTGGCGGGCCAATCTAGTCCCGGGGTCCTGGGGACGACCCTATAGTCGTCGGACATGTCGGCGGCTGGCCAACTTTGGCCCGGGGCGTGGGGACGACCCTATAGCCTACGGACATGTCGGCGGCTCCGCAACTTTGTCCAGTGGTCGTGGGGACGTCCCTATAGTCGTCGGACATGTCGGCGGCGGGCCAACCTAGTCCCGGGGTCGTGGGGACGACCCTATAGTCGTCGGACATGTCGGCGGCTGGGCAACTTTGGCCAGTGGTCGTGGGGACGACCCTATAGTCGTCGGACATGTCGGCGGCAGGCCAACGTATGCCCAGGGTCGTAGGGACGAACCTATAGTCGTCGGACATGACCGTGGCGGGCCAATCTAGCCTCGGGGTCGTGGGGACGACCCTATAGATGTCGGACATGACGGCGGCGGGCCAACCTAGTCCCGGGGTCGTGGGGACGACCCTATAGTCGTCGGACATGTCGGCGGCTGGGCAACTTTGGCCAGTGGTCGTGGGGACGACCCTATAGTCGTCGGACATATCGGCGGCAGGCCAACGTATGCCCAGGGTCGTAGGGACGAACCTATAGTCGTCGGACATGACCGTGGCGGGCCAATCTAGTCCCGGGGTCGTGGGGACGACCCAATAGTCGTCGGACATGACGGTGCCGGGGCAATCTAGCCCCGGGGTCGTGGGGACGACCCTATAGTCGTCGGACATGTCGGCGGCTGGCCAACTTTGGCCCGGGGCGTGGGGACGACCCTATAGTCGTCGGACATGTCGGCGGCGGGCCAACCTAGTCCCGGGATCGTGGGGACGCCCCTATAGTCGTCGGACATGTCGGCGGCAGGGCAACTTTGGCCCGTGGTCGTGGGGACGACCCTATAGTCGTCGGACAAGTCGGCGGCGGGCCAACCTAGTCCCGGGGTCGTGGGGACGACCCTATAGTCGTCGGACATGTCGGCGGCTGGCCAACCTAGTCCCGGGGTCTTGGGGACGACCCTATAGTCGTCGGACAAGTCGGCGGCGGGCCAACCTACTCCCGGGATCGTGGGGACGACCCTATAGTCGTCGGAAAATTCGGCGGCGGGCTAACCTAGACCCGGGGTCGTGGGGACGACCCTATAGTCGTCGGACATGTCGGCGGCAGGGCAACTTTGGCCCGTGGTCGTGGGGACGACCCTATAGTGGTCGGACATGTCGGTGACTGGCCAACCTATTCCCGGGTTCGTGGGGACGACCCTATAGTCGTCGGACATGTCGGCGGCAGGCCAACGTATGCCCAGGGTCGTTGGGACGAACCTATAGTCGTCGGACATGACGGTGGCGGGCCAATCTAGTCCCGGGGTCGTGTGGACGACACCATAGTCGTCGGACATGACGGTGGTGGGCCAACCTTGTCCCGGGGTCGTGGAGACGACCCTATAGTCGTCGGACATGTCGGTGACTGGCCAACCTAGTCCCGGGGTCGTGGAGACGACCCTATAGTCGTCGGACAAGTCGGCGGCGGGCCAACCTAGTCCCGGGGTCGTGGGGACGACCCTATAGTCGTCGGACATGACGGTGCCGGGGCAATCTAGCCCCGGGTTCGTGGGGACGACCCTATAGACGTCGAACATGTCGGCGGCGGGCCAACCTAGTCCCGGGGTCGTGTGGACGACCCTATAGTCGTCGGACATGTCGGCGGCTGGGCAACTTTGGCCAGTGGTCGTGGGGACGACCCTATAGTCGTCGGACATGTCGGCGGCAGGCCAACGTATGCCCAGGGTCGTAGGGACGAACCTATAGTCGTCGGACATGACCGTGGCGGGCCAATCTAGCCCCGGGGTCGTGGGGACGACCCTATTGACGTCGGACATGTCGGCGGCGGGCCAACCTAGTCCCGGGGTCGTGGGGACGACCCTATAGTCGTCGGACATGTCGGCGGCTCCGCAACTTTGTCCAGTGGTCGTGGGGACGACCCTATAGTCGTCGGACATGTCGGCGGCAGGCCAACATATGCCCAGGGACGTAGGGACGAACCTATAGTCGTCGGACATGACCGTGGCGGGCCAATCTAGTCCCGGGGTCGTGGGGACGACCCTATAGTCGTCGGACATGACGGTGCCGGGGCAACTTTGTCCCGTGGTCGTGGGGACGACCCTATAGTCGTCGGACAAGTCGGCGGCGGGCCAACCTAGTCCCGGGGTCGTGGAGACGACCCTATAGTCGTCGGACATCACGGTGGCGGGCCAATCTAGTCCCGGGGTCGTGGGGACGACCCTATAGTCGTCGGACAAGTCGGCGGCGGGCCAACCTAGTCCCGGGGTCGTGGGGACGACCGTATAGTCGTCGGACATGACGGTGGCGGGCCAATCTAGTCCCGGGGTCGTGGGGACGACCCTATAGTCGTCGGACATGTCGGCGGCTGGCCAACTTTGGACCGGGGCGTGGGGACGACCCTATAGTCGTCGGACAAGTCGGCGGCGGGCCAAACTAGTCCCGGGGTCGTGGGGACGACCCTATAGTCGTCGGACATGTCGGCGGCGGGCCAACCTAGTCCCGGGGTCGTGGGGACGACCCTATAGTCGTCGGACATGTCGGCGGCAGGGCAACTTTGGCCCGTGGTCGTGGGGACGACCCTATAGTCGTCGGACATGTCGGCGGCTGGGCAACTTTGGCCTGTGGTCGTGGGGACGACCCTATAGTCGTCGGACATGTCGGTGACTGGCCAACCTTGTCCCGGGGTCGTGGGGACGACCCTATATTCGTCGGACAAGTCGGCGGCGGGCCAAACTAGTCCCGGGGTCGTGGAGACGACCCTATAGTCGTCGGACAAGTCGGCGGCGGGCCAACCTAGTCCCGGGGTCCTGGGGACGACCCTATTGTCGTCGGACATGTCGGCGGCTGGCCAACTTTGGCCCGGGGCGTGGGGACGACCCTATAGTCTACGGACATGTCGGCGGCGGGCCAACCTAGTCCCGGGGTCGTGGAGACGACCCTATAGTCGTCGGACATGTCGGCGGCAGGGCAACATTGGCCCGTGGTCGTGCGGACGACCCTATAGTCGTCGGACAAGTCGGCGGCGGGCCGACCTAGTCCCGGGGTCGTGGGGACGACCCTATAGTCGTCGGACATGTCGGCGGCTGGGCAACTTTGGCCCGTGGTCGTGGGGACGACCCTATAGTCGTCGGACATGTCGGTCACTGGCCAACCTAGTCCCGGGGTCGTGGAGACGACCCTATAGTCGTCGGACAAGTCGGCGGCGGGCCAACCTAGTCCCGGGGTCCTGGGGACGACCCTATTGTCGTCGGACATGTCGGCGGCTGGCCAACTTTGGCCCGGGGCGTGGGGACGACCCTATAGTCTACGGACATGTCGGCGGCGGGCCAACCTAGTCCCGGGGTCGTGGGGACGACCCTATAGTCGTCGGACATGTCGGCGGCGGGCCAACCTAGTCCCGGGGTCGTGGGGACGACCCTATAGTCGTCGGACATGTCGGTGACTGGCCAACGTAGTCCCGGGTTCGCGGGGACGACCTTATACTCGTCGGACAAGTCGGCGGCTGGCCAACTTTGGCCCGGGTCGTGGGGACGACCCTATAGTCGTCGGACAAGTCGGCGGCGGGCCGACCTAGTCCCGGGGTCGTGGGGACGACCCTATAGTCGTCGGACATGTCGGCGGCTGGGCAACTTTGGCCCGTGGTCGTGGGGACGACCCTATAGTCGTCGGACATGTCGGTCACTGGCCAACCTAGTCCCGGGGTCGTGGAGACGACCCTATAGTCGTCGGACAAGTCGGCGGCGGGCCAACCTAGTCCCGGGGTCCTGGGGACGACCCTATTGTCGTCGGACATGTCGGCGGCTGGCCAACTTTGGCCCGGGGCGTGGGGACGACCCTATAGTCTACGGACATGTCGGCGGCGGGCCAACCTAGTCCCGGGGTCGTGGGGACGACCCTATAGTCGTCGGACATGTCGGCGGCGGGCCAACCTAGTCCCGGGGTCGTGGGGACGACCCTATAGTCGTCGGACATGTCGGCGGCGGCCAACCTAGCCCCGGGGTCGTGGGGACGACCCTATACTCGTCGGACATGTCGGCGGCGGGCCAACCTAGTCCCGGGGTCGTGGAGACGACCCTATAGTCGTCGGACATGTCGGCGGCAGGGCAACATTGGCCCGTGGTCGTGCGGACGACCCTATAGTCGTCGGACATGTCGGTGACTGGCCAACGTAGTCCCGGGTTCGTGGGGACGACCCTATAGTCGTCGGACATGTCGGCGGCTGGTCAACCAAGACCCGTGGTCGTGGGGACGACCGCATAGTCGTAGGACACGTCGGCGGCGGGCCAACCTAGTCCCGGGGTCGTGGGGACGACCGTATAGTCGTCGGACATGTCGGCGGCTGGGCAACTTTGGCCCGTGGTCGTGGGGACGACCCTATAGTCGTCGGAAAAGTCGACGGCGGGCCAACCTAGACCCGGGGTCGTGGGGACGACCCTATAGTCGTCGGACATGTCGGCGGCAGGGCAACATTGGCCCGTGGTCGTGGGGACGACCCTATAGTCGTCGGACATGTCGGTGACTGGCCAACGTAGTCCCGGGTTCGTGGGGACGACCCTATAGTCGTCGGACATGTCGGCGGCTGGCCAACCTAGTCCCGGGGTCGTGGGGACGACCCTATAGTCGTCGGACATGTCGGCGGCTGGGCAACTTTGGCCCGTGGTCGTCGAGACGACCCTATAGTCGTCGGACATGTCGGCGGCGGGCCAACCTAGTCCCGGGGTCCTGGGGACGACCCTATAGTCGTCGGACATGTCGGCGGCTGGCCAACTTTGGCCCGGGGCGTGGGGACGACCCTATAGCCTACGGACATGTCGGCGGCTCCGCAACTTTGTCCAGTGGTCGTGGGGACGTCCCTATAGTCGTCGGACATGTCGGCGGCGGGCCAACCTAGTCCCGGGGTCGTGGGGACGACCCTATAGTCGTCGGACATGTCGGCGGCTGGGCAACTTTGGCCAGTGGTCGTGGGGACGACCCTATAGTCGTCGGACATGTCGGCGGCAGGCCAACGTATGCCCAGGGTCGTAGGGACGAACCTATAGTCGTCGGACATGACCGTGGCGGGCCAATCTAGCCTCGGGGTCGTGGGGACGACCCTATAGATGTCGGACATGACGGCGGCGGGCCAACCTAGTCCCGGGGTCGTGGGGACGACCCTATAGTCGTCGGACATGTCGGCGGCTGGGCAACTTTGGCCAGTGGTCGTGGGGACGACCCTATAGTCGTCGGACATATCGGCGGCAGGCCAACGTATGCCCAGGGTCGTAGGGACGAACCTATAGTCGTCGGACATGACCGTGGCGGGCCAATCTAGTCCCGGGGTCGTGGGGACGACCCAATAGTCGTCGGACATGACGGTGCCGGGGCAATCTAGCCCCGGGGTCGTGGGGACGACCCTATAGTCGTCGGACATGTCGGCGGCTGGCCAACTTTGGCCCGGGGCGTGGGGACGACCCTATAGTCGTCGGACATGTCGGCGGCGGGCCAACCTAGTCCCGGGATCGTGGGGACGCCCCTATAGTCGTCGGACATGTCGGCGGCAGGGCAACTTTGGCCCGTGGTCGTGGGGACGACCCTATAGTCGTCGGACAAGTCGGCGGCGGGCCAACCTAGTCCCGGGGTCGTGGGGACGACCCTATAGTCGTCGGACATGTCGGCGGCTCCGCAACTTTGTCCAGTGGTCGTGGGGACGACCCTATAGTCGTCGGACATGTCGGCGGCAGGCCAACATATGCCCAGGGACGTAGGGACGAACCTATAGTCGTCGGACATGACCGTGGCGGGCTAATCTAGTCCCGGGGTCGTGGGGACGACCCTATAGTCGTCGGACATGACGGTGCCGGGGCAACTTTGTCCCGTGGTCGTGGGGACGACCCTATAGTCGTCGGACAAGTCGGCGGCGGGCCAACCTAGTCCCGGGGTCGTGGAGACGACCCTATAGTCGTCGGACATCACGGTGGCGGGCCAATCTAGTCCCGGGGTCGTGGGGACGACCCTATAGTCGTCGGACAAGTCGGCGGCGGGCCAACCTAGTCCCGGGGTCGTGGGGACGACCGTATAGTCGTCGGACATGACGGTGGCGGGCCAATCTAGTCCCGGGGTCGTGGGGACGACCCTATATTCGTCGGACAAGTCGGCGGCGGGCCAAACTAGTCCCGGGGTCGTGGGGACGACCCTATAGTCGTAGGACATGTCGGCGGCGGGCCAACCTAGTCCCTGGGCCTTGGGGACGACCCTATAGTCGTCGGACAAGTCGGCGGCGGGCCAACCTAGTCCCGGGGTCGTGGGGACGACCCTATAGTCGTCGGACATGTCGGCGGCTGGCCAACCTAGTCCCGGGGTCGTGGGGACGACCCTATAGTCGTCGGACACGTCGGCGGCGGGCCAACCTAGTCCCGTGGTCGTGGGGACGACCGTATAGTCGTCGGACAAGTCGGCGGCGGGCCAACCTAGTCCCGTGGTCGCGAGGACGACCGTATAGTCGTCGGACATGTCGGCGGCTGGGCAACTTTGGCCTGTGGTCGTGGGGACGACCCTATAGTCGTCGGACATGTCGGTGACTGGCCAACCTAGTCCCGGGGTCGTGGGGACGACCCTATAGTCGTCGGACAAGTCGGCGGCGGGCCATCCTAGTCCCGTGGTCGTGAGGACGACCGTATAGTCGTCGGACATGTCGGCGGCGGGCCAACCTAGTCCGGGGTCATGGGGACGACCCTATAGTCGTCGGACATGTCGGCGGCTGGCCAACTTTGGCCCGGGTCGTGGGGACGACCCTATAGTCGTCGGACAAGTCGGCGGCGGGCCAACCTAGTCCCGTGGTCGTGGGGACGACCCCATAGTCGTAGGACACGTCGGCGGCTGGCCAACTTTGGCCCGGGGCGTGGGGACGACCCTATAGTCGTCGGACATGTCGGCGGCTGGCCAACCTAGTCCCGTGGTCGTGGGGACGACCCCATAGTCGTAGGACACGTCGGCGGCTGGCCAACTTTGGCCCGGGGCGTGGGGACGACCCTATAGTCGTCGGAAAAGTCGGCGGCGGGCCAACTTTGGCCCGGGGCGTGGGGACGACCCTATAGTCTACGGACATGTCGGCGGCTGGCCAACTTTGGCCCGGGTCGTGGGGACGACCCTATAGTCGTCGGACATGACGGTGCCGGGCCAATCTAGCCCCGGGGTCGTGGGGACGACCCTATAGACGTCGGACATGTCGGCGGCGGGCCAACCTAGTCCCGGGGTCGTGGGGACGACCCTATTGTCGTCGGAAAAGTCGGCGGCGGGCCAACCTAGACCCGGGGTCGTGGGGACGACCCTATAGTCGTCGGACATGTCGGCGGCGGGCCAACTTTGGCCCGTGGTCGTGGGGACGACCCCATAGTCGTAGGACACGTCGGCGGCGGGCCAACTTTGGCCCGGGGCGTGGGGACGACCCTATAGTCTACGGACATGTCGGCGGCGGGCCAACCTAGTCCCGGGGTCGTGGGTACGACCCTATAGTCGTCGGACATGTCGGTGACTGGCCAACCTAGTCCCGGGGTCGTGGGGACGACCCTATAGTCGTCGGACAAGTCGGCGGCGGGCCAACCTAGTCCCGGGGTCGTGGGGACGACCCTATAGTCGTAGGACATGTCGGCGGCGGGCCAACCTAGTCCCTGGGCCTTGGGGACGACCCTATAGTCGTCGGAAAAGTCGGCGGCGGGCCAACCTAGACCCGGGGTCGTGGGGACGACCCTATAGTCGTCGGACATGTCGGCGGCAGGGCAACTTTGGCCCGTGGTCGTGGGGACGACCCTATAGTCGTCGGTGACTGGCCAACGTAGTCCCGGGTTCGCGGGGACGACCCTATAGTCGTCGGACATGTCGGCGGCTGTCCAACTTTGGCCCGGGTCGTGGGGACGACCCTATAGTCGTCGGACAAGTCGGCGGCGGGCCGACCTAGTCCCGGGGTCCTGGGGACGACCCTATAGTCGTCGGACAAGTCGGCGGCGGGCCAACCTAGTCCCGTGGTCGCGAGGACGACCGTATAGTCGTCGGACATGTCGGCGGCTGGGCAACTTTGGCCTGTGGTCGTGGGGACGACCCTATAGTCGTCGGACATGTCGGTGACTGGCCAACCTAGTCCCGGGGTCGTGGGGACGACCCTATAGTCGTCGGACAAGTCGGCGGCGGGCCAACCTAGTCCCGGGGTCGTGGGGACGACCCTATAGTCGTAGGACATGTCGGCGGCGGGCCAACCTAGTCCCTGGGCCTTGGGGACGACCCTATAGTCGTCGGACAAGTCGGCGGCAGGCCAACATACTCCCGGGGCCGTGGGGACGACCCTATAGTCGTCGGACATGACGGTGCCGGGGCAATCTAGCCCCGGGGTCGAGGGGACGACCCTATAGACGTCGGACATGTCGGCGGCTGGCCAACCAAGTCCCGGGGTGGCAGGGACGACCCTATAATCGTCGGACAAGTCGGCGGCGGGCCGACCTAGTCCCGGGGTCCTGGGGACGACCCTATAGTCGTCGGACAAGTCGGCGGCGGGCCAACCTAGTTCCGTGGTCGTGGGGCGACCCTATAGTCGTCGGACATGACGGTGCCGGGGCAATCTAGCCCCGGGGTCGTGGGGACGACCCTATAGACGTCGGACATGTCGGTGGCGGGCCAACCTAGTCCCGGGGGCGTGGGGACGACCCTATTGTCGTAGGACATGTCGGCGGCGGGCCAACCTAGTCCCTGGGACTTGGGGACGACCCTATAGTCGTCGGACAAGTCGGCGGCAGGCCAACCTACTCCCGGGGTCGTGTGGACGACCCTATAGTCGTCGGACATGACGGTGCCGGGGCAATCTAGCCCCGTCGTCGAGGGGACGACCCTATAGACGTCGGACATGTCGGCGGCTGGCCAACCTAGTCCCGGGGTGGCAGGGACGACCCTATAATCGTCGGACAAGTCGGCGGCGGGCCGACCTAGTCCCGGGGTCCTGGGGACGACCCTATAGTCGTCGGACAAGTCGGCGGCGGGCCAACCTAGTTCCGTGGTCGTGGGGACGACCGTATAGTCGTCGGACAAGTCGGCGGCGGGCCAACCTAGTCCCGTGGTCGCGAGGACGACCGTATAGTCGTAGGACATGTCGGCGGCGGGCCAACCTAGTCCCGGGATCATGGGGACGACCCTATAGTCGTCGGACATGTCGGCGGCTGGCCAACTTTGGCCCGGGTCGTGGGGACGACCCTATAGTCGTCGGACATGACGGTGCCGGGGCAATCTAGCCCCGGGGTCGTGGGGACGACCCTATAGTCGTCGGACATGTCGGCGGCTGGACAACTTTGGCCTGTGGTCGTGGGGACGACCCTATAGTCGTCGGACATGTCGGTGACTGGCCAACCTAGTCCCGGGGTCGTGGGGACGACCCTATAGTCGTCGGACAAGTCGGCGGCGGGCCAACCTAGTCCCGGGTTCGTGGGGACGACCCTATAGTCGTAGGACATGTCGGCGGCGGGCCAACCTAGCCCCTGGGCCTTGGGGACGACCCTATAGTCGGCGGACAAGTCGGCGGCAGGCCAACCTACTCCCGGGGTCGTGGGGACGACCCTATAGTCGTCGGACATGATGGTGCCGGGGCAATCTAGCCCGGGGGTCGAGAGGACGACCCTATAGACGTCGGACATGTCGGCGGCTGGCCAACCTAGTCCCGGGGTGGCAGGGACGACCCTATAATCGTCGGACCAGTCGGCGGCTGGCCAGCTTTGGCACGGGGTAGTGGGGACGACCCTATAGTCGTCGGACATGTCGGCGGCTGGGCAACTTTGGCCAGTGGTCGTGGGGACGACCCTATAGTCGTCGGACATGTCTGCGGCAGGGCAACTTTGGCCCAAGGTCGTGGGGACGACCCTATAGTCGTCGGACATGTCGGCGGCTGGCCAACCTAGACCCGGGGTGGTGGGAACGACCCTATAGTCGTCGGACATGTCGGCGGCTGGCCAACCTAGTCCCGTGGTCGTGGGGACGACCCCATAGTCGTAGGACACGTCGGCGGCGGGCCAACTTTGGCCCGGGGCGTGGGGACGACCCTATAGTCTACGGACATGTCGGCGGCGTGCCAACCTAGTCCCGACGTCGTGGGGACGACCCTATAATCGTCGGACATGTCGGCGGCGGGCCAACCTAGTCCCGGGGTCGTGGGGACGACCCTATAGTCGTCGGACAAGTCGGCGGCGGGCCAACCTAGTCCCGGGGTCGTGGGGACGACCCTATAGTCGTCGGACATGTCGGCGGCTGGGCAACTTTGGCCAGTGGTCGTGGGGACGACCCTATAGTCGTCGGACATGTCTGCGGCAGGGCAACTTTGGCCCAAGGTCGTGGGGACGACCCTATAGTCGTCGGACATGTCGGCGGCTGGCCAACCTAGACCCGGCGTGGTGGGAACGACCCTATAGTCGTCGGACATGTCGGCGGCTGGCCAACCTAGTCCCGTGGTCGTGGGGACGACCCCATAGTCGTAGGACACGTCGGCGGCGGGCCAACTTTGGCCCGGGGCTTGGGGACGACCCTATAGTCTACGGACATGTCGGCGGCGTGCCAACCTAGTCCCGACGTCGTGGGGACGACCCTATAATCGTCGGATATGTCGGCGGCGGGCCAACCTAGTCCCGGGGTCGTGGGGACGACCCTATAATCGTCGGACATGTCGGCGGCAGGCCAACGTATGCCCAGGGTCGTAGGGACGAACCTATAGTCGTCGGACATGACGGTGGCGGGCCAATCTAGCCACGGGGTCGTGGGGACGACCCTATAGACGTCGGACATGTCGGTGGCGGGCCAACCTAGTCCCGGGGTGGGGGGACGACCCTATTGTCGTCGGAAAAGTCGGCGGCGGACCAACCTAGACCCGGGGTCGTGGGGACGACCCTATAGTCGTCGGACATGTCGGCGGCTGGCCAACTTTGGCCCGTGGTCGTGGGGACGACCCTATAGTCGTCGGACATGTCGGTGACTGGCCAACCTAGTCCCGGGGTCGTGGGGACGACCCTATAGTCGTCGGAAAATTCGGCGGCGGGCCAACCTAGACCCGGGGTCGTGGGGACGACCCTATAGTCGTCGGACATGTCGGCGGCAGGGCAACTTTGGCCCGTGGTCGTGGGGACGATCCTATAGTCGTCGGACATGTCGGTGACTGGCCAACGTAGTCTCGGGTTCGCGGGGACGACCCTATAGTCGTCGGACATGTCGGCGGCTGGCCAACTTTGGCCCGTGGTCGTGGGGACGACCCTATAGTCGTCGGACATGTCGGTGACTGGCCAACGTAGTCCCGGGTTCGCGGGGACGACCCTATAGTCGTCGGACATGTCGGCGGCTGTCCAACTTTGGCCCAGGGTCGTTGGGACGAACCTATAGTCGTCGGACATGACGGTGGCGGGCCAATCTAGTCCCGGGGTCGTGTGGACGACACCATAGTCGTCGGACATGACGGTGGTGGGCCAACCTTGTCCCGGGGTCGTGGAGACGACCCTATAGTCGTCGGACATGTCGGTGACTGGCCAACCTAGTCCCGGGGTCGTGGAGACGACCCTATAGTCGTCGGACAAGTCGGCGGCGGGCCAACCTAGTCCCGGGGTCGTGGGGACGACCCTATAGTCGTCGGACATGACGGTGCCGGGGCAATCTAGCCCCGGGGTCGTGGGGACGACCCTATAGACGTCGAACATGTCGGCGGCGGGCCAACCTAGTCCCGGGGTCGTGTGGACGACCCTATAGTCGTCGGACATGTCGGCGGCTGGGCAACTTTGGCCAGTGGTCGTGGGGACGACCCTATAGTCGTCGGACATGTCGGCGGCAGGCCAACGTATGCCCAGGGTCGTAGGGACGAACCTATAGTCGTCGGACATGACCGTGGCGGGCCAATCTAGCCCCGGGGTCGTGGGGACGACCCTATTGACGTCGGACATGTCGGCGGCGGGCCAACCTAGTCCCGGGGTCGTGGGGACGACCCTATAGTCGTCGGACATGTCGGCGGCTCCGCAACTTTGTCCAGTGGTCGTGGGGACGACCCTATAGTCGTCGGACATGTCGGCGGCAGGCCAACATATGCCCAGGGACGAACCTATAGTCGTCGGACATGACCGTGGCGGGCCAATCTAGTCCCGGGGTCGTGGGGACGACCCTATAGTCGTCGGACATGACGGTGCCGGGGCAACTTTGTCCCGTGGTCGTGGGGACGACCCTATAGTCGTCGGACAAGTCGGCGGCGGGCCAACCTAGTCCCGGGGTCGTGGAGACGACCCTATAGTCGTCGGACATCACGGTGGCGGGCCAATCTAGTCCCGGGGTCGTGGGGACGACCCTATAGTCGTCGGACAAGTCGGCGGCGGGCCAACCTAGTCCCGGGGTCGTGGGGACGACCGTATAGTCGTCGGACATGACGGTGGCGGGCCAATCTAGTCCCGGGGTCGTGGGGACGACCCTATAGTCGTCGGACATGTCGGCGGCTGGCCAACTTTGGACCGGGGCGTGGGGACGACCCTATAGTCGTCGGACAAGTCGGCGGCGGGCCAAACTAGTCCCGGGGTCGTGGGGACGACCCTATAGTCGTCGGACATGTCGGCGGCGGGCCAACCTAGTCCCGGGGTCGTGGGGACGACCCTATAGTCGTCGGACATGTCGGCGGCAGGGCAACTTTGGCCCGTGGTCGTGGGGACGACCCTATAGTCGTCGGACATGTCGGCGGCTGGGCAACTTTGGCCTGTGGTCGTGGGGACGACCCTATAGTCGTCGGACATGTCGGTGACTGGCCAACCTTGTCCCGGGGTCGTGGGGACGACCCTATATTCGTCGGACAAGTCGGCGGCGGGCCAAACTAGTCCCGGGGTCGTGGGGACGACCCTATAGTCGTAGGACATGTCGGCGGCGGGCCAACCTAGTCCCTGGGCCTTGGGGACGACCCTATAGTCGTCGGACAAGTCGGCGGCGGGCCAACCTAGTCCCGGGGTCGTGGGGACGACCCTATAGTCGTCGGACACGTCGGCGGCGGGCCAACCTAGTCCCGTGGTCGTGGGGACGACCGTATAGTCGTCGGACAAGTCGGCGGCGGGCCAACCTAGTCCCGTGGTCGCGAGGACGACCGTATAGTCGTCGGACATGTCGGCGGCTGGGCAACTTTGGCCTGTGGTCGTGGGGACGACCCTATAGTCGTCGGACATGTCGGTGACTGGCCAACCTAGTCCCGGGGTCGTGGGGACGACCCTATAGTCGTCGGACAAGTCGGCGGCGGGCCAACCTAGTCCCGTGGTCGTGAGGACGACCGTATAGTCGTCGGACATGTCGGCGGCGGGCCAACCTAGTCCGGGGTCATGGGGACGACCCTATAGTCGTCGGACATGTCGGCGGCTGGCCAACTTTGGCCCGGGTCGTGGGGACGACCCTATAGTCGTCGGACAAGTCGGCGGCGGGCCAACCTAGTGCCGGGGTCGTGGGGACGACCGTATAGTCGTCGGACATGACGGTTGCGGGCCAATCTAGTCCCGGGGTCGTGGGGACGACCCTATAGTCGTCGGACATAACGGTGGCGGGCCAATCTAGTCCCGGGCTCGTGAGGACGACCCCATAGTCGTCGGACATGACGGTGGTGGGCCAACCTAGTCCCGGGGTCGTGGGGACGACCCTATAGTCGTCGGACATGTCGGCGGCAGGGCAACTTTGGCCGTGGTCGTGGGGACGACCCTATAGTCGTCGGACATGTCGGCGGCAGGGCGAATTTGGCCCGTGGTCGTGGGGATGACCCTATAGTCGTCGGACATGTCGGTGACTGGCCAACCTATTCCCGGGTTCGTGGGGACGACCCTATAGTCGTCGGACAAGTCGGCGGCAGGCCAACGTATGCTCTGGGTCGTTGGGACGAACCTATAGTCGTCGGACATGACGGTGGCGGGCCAATCTAGTCCCGGGGTCGTGAGGACGACCCCATAGTCGTCGGACATGACGGTGGTGGGCCAACCTAGTCCCGGGGTCGTGGGGACGACCCTATACTCGTCGGACATGTCGGCGGCAGGGCAACTTTGGCCGTGGTCGTGGGGACGACCCTATAGTCGTCGGACATGTCGGTGACTGGCCAACCTAGTCCCGGGGTCGTGGAGACGACCCTATAGTCGTCGGACATGTCGGTGACTGGCCAACCTAGTCCCTGGGTCGTGGAGACGACCCTATAGTCGTCGGACAAGTCGGCGGCGGGCCAACCTAGTCCCGGGGTCGTGGGGACGACCCTATAGTCGTCGGACATGACGGTGCCGGGGCAATCTAGCCCCGGGGTCGTGGGGACGACCCTATAGACGTCGGACATGTCGGCGGCGGGCCAACCTAGTCCCGGGGTCGTGGGGACGACCCTATAGTCGTCGGACATGTCGGCGGCTGGGCAACTTTGGCCAGTGGTCGTGGGGACGACCCTATAGTCGTCGGACATGTCGGCGGCAGGCCAACGTATGCCCAGGGACGTAGGGACGAACCTATAGTCGTCGGACATGACCGTGGCGGGCCAATCTAGTCCCGGGGTCGTGGGGACGACCCTATAGTCGTCGGACATGACGGTGCCGGGGCAATCTAGCCCCGGGGTCGTGGGGACGACCCTATAGTCGTCGGACATGACGGTGCCGGGGCAATCTAGACCCGGGGTCGTGGGGACGACCCTATAGTCGTCGGACATGTCGGCGGCAGGGCATCTTTGGCCCGTGGTCGTGGGGACGACCCTATAGTCGTCGGACATGTCGGTGACTGGCCAACCTATTCCCGGGTTCGTGGGGACGACCCTATAGTCGTCGGACAAGTCGGCGGCAGGCCAACGTATGCTCAGGGTCGTTGGGACGAACCTATAGTCGTCGGGCATGACGGTGGCGGGCCAATCTAGTCCCGGGGTCGTGAGGACGACCCCATAGTCGTCGGACATGACGGTGGTGGGCCAACCTAGTCCCGGGGTCGTGGGGACGACCCTATAGTCGTCGGACATGACGGTGCCGGGGCAATCTAGCCCCGGGGTCGTGGGGACGACCCTATAGTCGTTGGACATGTCGGTGGCTGGCCAACATTGGCCCGGGGCGTGGGGACGACCCTATAGTCGTCGGACATGTCGGCGGCGGGCCAACCTAGCCCCGGGATCGTGGGGACCACCCTATAGTCGTCGGACATTTCGGCGGCAGGGCAACTTTGGCCCGTGGTCGTGGGGACGACCCTATAGTCGTCGGACAAGTCGGCGGCGGGCCAACCTAGTCCCGTGGTCGTGGGGACGACCGTATAGTCGTCGGACATTTCGGCGGCAGGCCAACCTAGTCCCGGGGTCGTGGGGACGACCCTATAGTCGTCGGACAAGTCGGCGGCGGGCCAACCTACTCCCGGGGTCGTGGGGACGACCCTATAGTCGTCGGAAAATTCGGCGGCGGGCCAACCTAGACCCGGGGTCGTGGGGACGACCCTATAGTCGTCGGACATGTCGGCGGCAGGGCAACGTATGCCCAGGGTCGTTGGGACGAACCTATAGTCGTCGGACATGACGGTGGCGGGCCAATCTAGTCCCGGGGTCGTGAGGACGACACCATAGTCGTCGGACATGACGGTGGTGGGCCAACCTAGTCCCGGGGTCGTGGGGACGACCCTATAGTCGTCGGACATGTCGGCGGCAGGGCAACTTTGGCCGTGGTCGTGGGGACGACCCTATAGTCGTCGGACATGTCGGTGACTGGCCAACCTAGTCCCGGGGTCGTGGAGACGACCCTATAGTCGTCGGACATGTCGGCGGCAGGCCAACGTATGCCCAGGATCGTTGGGACGAACCTATAATCGTCGGACATGACGGTGGCGGGCCAATCTAGTCCCGGGGTCGTGAGGACGACACCATAGTCGTCGGACATGACGGTGGTGGGCCAACCTAGTCCCGGGGTCGTGGAGACGACCCTATAGTCGTCGGACATGTCGGTGACTAGCCAACCTAGTCCCGGGGTCGTGGAGACGACCCTATAGTCGTCGGACAAGTCGGCGGCGGGCCAACCTAGTCCCGGGGTCGTGGGGACGACCCTATAGTCGTCGGACATGACGGTGCCGGGGCAATCTAGCCCCGGGGTCGTGGGGACGACCCTATAGACGTCGGACATGTCGGCGGCGGGCCAACCTAGTCCCGGGGTCGCGGGGACGACCCTATAGTCGTCGGACATGTCGGCGGCTGGGCAACTTTGGGCAGTGGTCGTGGGGACGACCCTATAGTCGTCGGACATGTCGGCGGCAGGCCAACGTATGCCCAGGGTCGTAGGGACGAACCTATAGTCGTCGGACATGACCGTGGCGGGCCAATCTAGCCCCGGGGTCGTGGGGACGACCCTATAGACGTCGGACATGTCGGCGGCGGGCCAACCTAGTCCCGGGGTCGTGGGGACGACCCTATAGTCGTCGGACATGTCGGCGGCTCCGCAACTTTGTCCAGTGGTCGTGGGGACGACCCTATAGTCGTCGGACATGTCGGCGGCAGGCCAACATATGCCCAGGGACGTAGGGACGAACCTATAGTCGTCGGACACGACCGTGGCGGGCCAATCTAGTCCCGGGGTCGTGGGGACGACCCTATAGTCGTCGGACATGACGGTGCCGGGGCAACTTTGGCCCGTGGTCGTGGGGACGACCCTATAGTCGTCGGACAAGTCGGCGGCGGGCCAACCTAGTCCCGGGGTCGTGGAGACGACCCTATAGTCGTCGGACATCACGGTGGCGGGCCAATCTAGTCCCGGGGTCGTGGGAACGACCCTATAGTCGTCGGAATTGTCTGCGGCTGGGCAACTTTGGCCAGTGGTCGTGGGGACGACCCTATAGTCGTCGGACAAGTCGGCGGCGGGCCAACCTAGTCCCGGGGTCGTGGGGACGACCCTATAGTCGTCGGACATGTCGGCGGCTGGCCAACTTTGGACCGGGGCGTGGGGACGACCCTATAGTCGTCGGACATGTCGGCGGCGGGCCAACCTAGTCCCGGGGTCGTGGGGACGACCCTATAGTCGTCGGACATGTCGGCGGCAGGGCAACTTTGGCCCGTGGTCGTGGGGATGACCCTATAGTCGTCGGACATGTCGGCGGCTGGGCAACTTTGGCCTGTGGTCGTGGGGACGACCCTATAGTCGTCGGACATGTCGGTGACTGGCCAACCTTGTCCCGGGGTCGTTGGGACGACCCTATAGTCGTCGGACAAGCCGGCGGCGGGCCAAACTAGTCCCGGGGTCGTGGGGACGACCCTATAGTCGTAGGACATGTCGCCGGCGGGCCAACCTAGTCCCTGGGCCTTGGGGACGACCCTATAGTCGTCGGACACGTCGGCGGCGGGCCAACCTAGTCCCGGGGTCGTGGAGACGACCCTATAGTCGTCGGACATGCCGGTGACTGGCCAACCTAGTCCCGGGGTCGTGGAGGCGACCCTATAGTCGTCGGACGTGACGGTGCCGGGGCAATCTAGCCCCGGGGTCGAGGGGACGACCCTATAGACGTCGGACATGTCGGCGGCTGGCCAACCTAGTCCCGGGGTGGTAGGGACGACCCTATAGTCGTCGGACAAGTCGGCGGCGGGCCAACCTAGTGCCGGGGTCGTGGGGACGACCGTATAGTCGTCGGACATGACGGTGGCGGGCCAATCTAGTCCCGGGGTCGTGGGGACGACCCTATAGTCGTCGGACATGACGGTGGCGGGCCAATCTAGTCCCGGGCTCGTGAGGACGACCCCATAGTCGTCGGACATGACGGTGGTGGGCCAACCTAGTCCCGGGGTCGTGGGGACGACCCTATAGTCGTCGGACATGTCGGCGGCAGGGCAACTTTGGCCGTGGTCGTGGGGACGACCCTATAGTCGTCGGACATGTCGGCGGCAGGGCATCTTTGGCCCGTGGTCGTGGGGACGACCCTATAGTCGTCGGACATGTCGGTGACTGGCCAACCTATTCCCGGGTTGGTGGGGACGACCCTATAGTCGTCGGACAAGTCGGCGGCAGGCCAACGTATGCTCAGGGTCGTTGGGACGAACCTATAGTCGTCGGGCATGACGGTGGCGGGCCAATCTAGTCCCGGGGTCGTGAGGACGACCCCATAGTCGTCGGACATGACGGTGGTGGGCCAACCTAGTCCCGGGGTCGTGGGGACGACCCTATAGTCGTCGGACATGTCGGCGGCAGGGCAACTTTGGCCGGGGTCGTGGGGACGACCCTATAGTCGTCGGACATGACGGTGGCGGGCCAATCTAGTCCCGGGCTCGTGAGGACGACCCCATAGTCGTCGGACAAGTCGGCGGCGGGCCAACCTACTCCCGGGGTCGTGGGGACGACCCTATAGTCGTCGGAAAATTCGGCGGCGGGCCAACCTAGACCCGGGGTCGTGGGGACGACCCTATAGTCGTCGGACATGTCGGCGGCAGGGCAACGTATGCCCAGGGTCGTTGGGACGAACCTATAGTCGTCGGACATGACGGTGGCGGGCCAATCTAGTCCCGGGGTCGTGAGGACGACACCATCGTCGTCGGACATGACGGTGGTGGGCCAACCTAGTCCCGGGGTCGTGGGGACGACCCTATAGTCGTCGGACATGTCGGCGGCAGGGCAACTTTGGCCGTGGTCGTGGGGACGACCCTATAGTCGTCGGACATGTCGGTGACTGGCCTACCTAGTCCCGGGGTCGTGGAGACGACCCTATAGTCGTCGGACATGTCGGCGGCAGGCCAACGTATGCCCAGGGTCGTTGGGACGAACCTATAGTCGTCGGACATGACGGTGGCGGGCCAATCTACTCCCGGGGTCGTGAGGACGACACCATAGTCGTCGGACATGACGGTGGTGGGCCAACCTAGTCCCGGGGTCGTGGAGACGACCCTATAGTCGTCGGACATGTCGGTGACTGGCCAACCTAGTCCCGGGGTCGTGGAGAGGACCCTATAGTCGTCGGACAAGTCGGCGGCGGGCCAACCTAGTCCCGGGGTCGTGGGGACGACCCTATAGTCGTCGGACATGACGGTGCCGGGGCAATCTAGCCCCGGGGTCGTGGGGACGACCCTATAGACGTCGGACATGTCGGCGGCGGGCCAACCTAGTCCCGGGGTCGTGGGGACGACCCTATAGTCGTCGGACATGTCGGCGGCTGGGCAACTTTGGCCAGTGGTCGTGGGGACGACCCTATAGTCGTCGGACATGTCGGCGGCAGGCCAACGTATGCCCAGGGTCGTAGGGACGAACCTATAGTCGTCGGACATGACCGTGGCGGGCCAATCTAGCCCCGGGGTCGTGGGGACGACCCTATAGACGTCGGACATGTCGGCGGCGGGCCAACCTAGTCTCGGGGTCGTGGGGACGACCCTATAGTCGTCGGACAAGTCGGCGGCAGGCCAACGTATGCTCAGGGTCGTTGGGACGAACCTATAGTCGTCGGACTAGACGGTGGCGGGCCAATCTAGTCCCGGGGTCGTGAGGACGACCCCATAGTCGTCGGACATGACGGTGGTGGGCCAACCTAGTCCCGGGGTCGTGGGGACGACCCTATAGTCGTCGGACATGACGGTGGCGGGCCAATCTAGTCCCGGGGTCGTGAGGACGACCCCATAGTCGTCGGACATGATGGTGGTTGGCCAACCTAGTCCCGGGGTCGTGGGGGCGACCCTATAGTCGTCGGACATGTCGGCGGCAGGGCAACTTTGGCCGTGGTCGTGGGGACGACCCTATAGTCGTCGGTCATGTCGGTGACTGGCCAACCTATTCCCGGGTTCGTGGGGACGACCCTATAGTCGTCGGACAAGTCGGCGGCAGGCCAACGTATGCTCAGGGTCGTTGGGACGAACCTATAGTCGTCGGACATGACGGTGGCGGGCCAATCTAGTCCCGGGGTCGTGGGGACGACCCTATAGTCGTCGGACATGTCGGCGGCTGGCCAACTTTGGACCGGGGCGTGGGGACGACCCTATAGTCGTCGGACATGTCGGCGGCGGGCCAACCTAGTCCCGGGGTCGTGGGGACGACCCTATAGTCGTCGGACATGTCGGCGGCAGGGCAACTTTGGCCCGTGGTCGTGGGGACGACCCTATAGTCGTCGGACATGTCGGCGGCTGGGCAACTTTGGCCTGTGGTCGTGGGGACGACCCTATAGTCGTCGGACATGTCGGTGACTGGCCAACCTTGTCCCGGGGTCGTTGGGACGACCCTATAGTCGTCGGACAAGTCGGCGGCGGGCCAAACTAGTCCCGGGGTCGTGGGGACGACCCTATAGTCGTAGGACATGTCGCCGGCGGGCCAACCTAGTCCCTGGGCCTTGGGGACGACCCTATAGTCGTCGGACACGTCGGCGGCGGGCCAACCTAGTCCCGGGGTCGTGGAGACGACCCTATAGTCGTCGGACATGCCGGTGACTGGCCAACCTAGTCCCGGGGTCGTGGAGGCGACCCTATAGTCGTCGGACGTGACGGTGCCGGGGCAATCTAGCCCCGGGGTCGAGGGGACGACCCTATAGACGTCGGACATGTCGGCGGCTGGCCAACCTAGTCCCGGGGTGGTAGGGACGACCCTATAGTCGTCGGACAAGTCGGCGGCGGGCCAACCTAGTGCCGGGGTCGTGGGGACGACCGTATATTCGTCGGACATGACGGTGGCGGGCCAATCTAGTCCCGGGGTCGTGGGGACGACCCTATAGTCGTCGGACATGACGGTGGCGGGCCAATCTAGTCCCGGGCTCGTGAGGACGACCCCATAGTCGTCGGACATGACGGTGGTGGGCCAACCTAGTCCCGGGGTCGTGGGGACGACCCTATAGTCGTCGGACATGTCGGCGGCAGGGCAACTTTGGCCGTGGTCGTGGGGACGACCCTATAGTCGTCGGACATGTCGGCGGCAGGGCATCTTTGGCCCGTGGTCGTGGGGACGACCCTATAGTCGTCGGACATGTCTGTGACTGGCCAACCTATTCCCGGGTTCGTGGGGACGACCCTATAGTCGTCGGACAAGTCGGCGGCAGGCCAACGTATGCTCAGGGTCGTTGGGACGAACCTATAGTCGTCGGGCATGACGGTGGCGGGCCAATCTAGTCCCGGGGTCGTGAGGACGACCCCATAGTCGTCGGACATGACGGTGGTGGGCCAACCTAGTCCCGGGGTCGTGGGGACGACCCTATAGTCGTCGGACATGTCGGCGGCAGGGCAACTTTGGCCGTGGTCGTGGGGACGACCCTATAGACGTCGGACATGTCGGCGGCGGGCCAACCTAGTCCCGGGGTCGTGGGGACGACCCTATAGTCGTCGGACATGTCGGCGGCTGGGCAACTTTGGCCAGTGGTCGTGGGGACGACCCTATAGTCGTCGGACATGTCGGCGGCAGGCCAACGTATGCCCAGGGACGTAGGGACGAACCTATAGTCGTCGGACATTACCGTGGCGGGCCAATCTAGTCCCGGGGTCGTGGGGACAACCCTATAGTCGTCGGACATGTCGGCGGCAGGGCAACTTTGGCCGTGGTCGTGGGGACGACCCTATAGTCGTCGGACATGTCGGCGGCAGGGCAACTTTGGCCGTGGTCGTGGGGACGACCCTATAGTCGTCGGACATGTCGGTGACTGGCCTACCTAGTCCCGGGGTCGTGGAGACGACCCTATAGTCGTCGGACATGTCGGCGGCAGGCCAACGTATGCCCAGGGTCGTTGGGACGAACCTATAGTCGTCGGACATGACGGTGGCGGGCCAATCTACTCCCGGGGTCGTGAGGACGACACCATAGTCGTCGGACATGACGGTGGTGGGCCAACCTAGTCCCGGGGTCGTGGAGACGACCCTATAGTCGTCGGACATGTCGGTGACTGGCCAACCTAGTCCCGGGGTCGTGGAGAGGACCCTATAGTCGTCGGACAAGTCGGCGGCGGGCCAACCTAGTCCCGGGGTCGTGGGGACGACCCTATAGTCGTCGGACATGACGGTGCCGGGGCAATCTAGCCCCGGGGTCGTGGGGACGACCCTATAGACGTCGGACATGTCGGCGGCGGGCCAACCTAGTCCCGGGGTCGTGGGGACGACCCTATAGTCGTCGGACATGTCGGCGGCTGGGCAACTTTGGCCAGTGGTCGTGGGGACGACCCTATAGTCGTCGGACATGTCGGCGGCAGGCCAACGTATGCCCAGGGTCGTAGGGACGAACCTATAGTCGTCGGACATGACCGTGGCGGGCCAATCTAGCCCCGGGGTCGTGGGGACGACCCTATAGACGTCGGACATGTCGGCGGCGGGCCAACCTAGTCTCGGGGTCGTGGGGACGACCCTATAGTCGTCGGACAAGTCGGCGGCAGGCCAACGTATGCTCAGGGTCGTTGGGACGAACCTATAGTCGTCGGACTAGACGGTGGCGGGCCAATCTAGTCCCGGGGTCGTGAGGACGACCCCATAGTCGTCGGACATGACGGTGGTGGGCCAACCTAGTCCCGGGGTCGTGGGGACGACCCTATAGTCGTCGGACATGACGGTGGCGGGCCAATCTAGTCCCGGGGTCGTGAGGACGACCCCATAGTCGTCGGACATGATGGTGGTTGGCCAACCTAGTCCCGGGGTCGTGGGGGCGACCCTATAGTCGTCGGACATGTCGGCGGCAGGGCAACTTTGGCCGTGGTCGTGGGGACGACCCTATAGTCGTCGGACATGTCGGTGACTGGCCAACCTATTCCCGGGTTCGTGGGGACGACCCTATAGTCGTCGGACAAGTCGGCGGCAGGCCAACGTATGCTCAGGGTCGTTGGGACGAACCTATAGTCGTCGGACATGACGGTGGCGGGCCAATCTAGTCCCGGGGTCGTGGGGACGACCCTATAGTCGTCGGACATGTCGGCGGCTGGCCAACTTTGGACCGGGGCGTGGGGACGACCCTATAGTCGTCGGACATGTCGGCGGCGGGCCAACCTAGTCCCGGGGTCGTGGGGACGACCCTATAGTCGTCGGACATGTCGGCGGCAGGGCAACTTTGGCCCGTGGTCGTGGGGACGACCCTATAGTCGTCGGACATGTCGGCGGCTGGGCAACTTTGGCCTGTGGTCGTGGGGACGACCCTATAGTCGTCGGACATGTCGGTGACTGGCCAACCTTGTCCCGGGGTCGTTGGGACGACCCTATAGTCGTCGGACAAGTCGGCGGCGGGCCAAACTAGTCCCGGGGTCGTGGGGACGACCCTATAGTCGTAGGACATGTCGCCGGCGGGCCAACCTAGTCCCTGGGCCTTGGGGACGACCCTATAGTCGTCGGACACGTCGGCGGCGGGCCAACCTAGTCCCGGGGTCGTGGAGACGACCCTATAGTCGTCGGACATGCCGGTGACTGGCCAACCTAGTCCCGGGGTCGTGGAGGCGACCCTATAGTCGTCGGACGTGACGGTGCCGGGGCAATCTAGCCCCGGGGTCGAGGGGACGACCCTATAGACGTCGGACATGTCGGCGGCTGGCCAACCTAGTCCCGGGGTGGTAGGGACGACCCTATAGTCGTCGGACAAGTCGGCGGCAGGCCAACCTAGTGCCGGGGTCGTGGGGACGACCGTATATTCGTCGGACATGACGGTGGCGGGCCAATCTAGTCCCGGGGTCGTGGGGACGACCCTATAGTCGTCGGACATGACGGTGGCGGGCCAATCTAGTCCCGGGCTCGTGAGGACGACCCCATAGTCGTCGGACATGACGGTGGTGGGCCAACCTAGTCCCGGGGTCGTGGGGACGACCCTATAGTCGTCGGACATGTCGGCGGCAGGGCAACTTTGGCCGTGGTCGTGGGGACGACCCTATAGTCGTCGGACATGTCGGCGGCAGGGCATCTTTGGCCCGTGGTCGTGGGGACGACCCTATAGTCGTCGGACATGTCTGTGACTGGCCAACCTATTCCCGGGTTCGTGGGGACGACCCTATAGTCGTCGGACAAGTCGGCGGCAGGCCAACGTATGCTCAGGGTCGTTGGGACGAACCTATAGTCGTCGGGCATGACGGTGGCGGGCCAATCTAGTCCCGGGGTCGTGAGGACGACCCCATAGTCGTCGGACATGACGGTGGTGGGCCAACCTAGTCCCGGGGTCGTGGGGACGACCCTATAGTCGTCGGACATGTCGGCGGCAGGGCAACTTTGGCCGTGGTCGTGGGGACGACCCTATAGACGTCGGACATGTCGGCGGCGGGCCAACCTAGTCCCGGGGTCGTGGGGACGACCCTATAGTCGTCGGACATGTCGGCGGCTGGGCAACTTTGGCCAGTGGTCGTGGGGACGACCCTATAGTCGTC
Source organism: Andrena fulva (assembly GCA_946251845.1). NCBI lineage: Eukaryota > Metazoa > Arthropoda > Insecta > Hymenoptera > Andrenidae > Andrena > Andrena fulva. The sequence continues at coordinate 463,561 of CAMITZ010000112.1, read as the reverse complement.
GGACATGTCGGCGGCAGGCCAACGTATGCCCAGGGACGTAGGGACGAACCTATAGTCGTCGGACATTACCGTGGCGGGCCAATCTAGTCCCGGGGTCGTGGGGACAACCCTATAGTCGTCGGACATGACGGTGCCGGGGCAATCTAGCCCCGGGGTCGTGGGGACGACCCTATAGTCGTTGGACATGTCGGTGGCTGGCCAACTTTGGCCCGGGGCGTGGGGACGACCCTATAGTCGTCGGACATGTCGGCGGCGGGCCAACCTAGCCCCGGGATCGTGGGGACCACCCTATAGTCGTCGGACATGTCGGCGGCAGGGCAACTTTGGCCCGTGGTCGTGGGGACGACCCTATAGTCGTCGGACAAGTCGGCGGCGGGCCAACCTAGTCCCGTGGTCGTGGGGACGACCGTATAGTCGTCGGACATTTCGGCGGCAGGCCAACCTAGTCCCGGGGTCGTGGGGACGACCCTATAGTCGTCGGACAAGTCGGCGGCGGGCCAACCTACTCCCGGGGTCGTGGGGACGACCCTATAGTCGTCGGAAAATTCGGCGGCGGGCCAACCTAGACCCGGGGTCGTGGGGACGACCCTATAGTCGTCGGACATGTCGGCGGCAGGGCAACGTATGCCCAGGGTCGTTGGGACGAACCTATAGTCGTCGGACATGACGGTGGCGGGCCAATCTAGTCCCGGGGTCGTGAGGACGACACCATAGTCGTCGGACATGACGGTGGTGGGCCAACCTAGTCCCGGGGTCGTGGGGACGACCCTATAGTCGTCGGACATGTCGGCGGCAGGGCAACTTTGGCCGTGGTCGTGGGGACGACCCTATAGTCGTCGGACATGTCGGTGACTGGCCAACCTAGTCCCGGGGTCGTGGAGACGACCCTATAGTCGTCGGCCATGTCGGCGGCAGGCCAACGTATGCCCAGGGTCGTTGGGACGAACCTATAGTCGTCGGACATGACGGTGGCGGGCCAATCTACTCCCGGGGTCGTGAGGACGACACCATAGTCGTCGGACATGACGGTGGTGGGCCAACCTAGTCCCGGGGTCGTGGAGACGACCCTATAGTCGTCGGACATGTCGGTGACTGGCCAACCTAGTCCCGGGGTCGTGGAGACGACCCTATAGTCGTCGGACAAGTCGGCGGCGGGCCAACCTAGTCCCGGGGTCGTGGGGACGACCCTATAGTCGTCGGACATGACGGTGCCGGGGCAATCTAGCCCCGGGGTCGTGGGGACGACCCTATAGACGTCGGACATGTCGGCGGCGGGCCAACCTAGTCCCGGGGTCGTGGGGACGACCCTATAGTCGTCGGACATGTCGGCGGCTGGGCAACTTTGGCCAGTGGTCGTGGGGACGACCCTATAGTCGTCGGACATGTCGGCGGCAGGCCAACGTATGCCCAGGGTCGTAGGGACGAACCTATAGTCGTCGGACATGACCGTGGCGGGCCAATCTAGCCCCGGGGTCGTGGGGACGACCCTATAGACGTCGGACATGTCGGCGGCGGGCCAACCTAGTCCCGGGGTCGTGGGGACGACCCTATAGTCGTCGGACAAGTCGGCGGCAGGCCAACGTATGCTCAGGGTCGTTGGGACGAACCTATAGTCGTCGGACTAGACGGTGGCGGGCCAATCTAGTCCCGGGGTCGTGAGGACGACCCCATAGTCGTCGGACATGACGGTGGTGGGCCAACCTAGTCCCGGGGTCGTGGGGACGACCCTATAGTCGTCGGACATGACGGTGGCGGGCCAATCTAGTCTCGGGGTCGTGAGGACGACCCCATAGTCGTCGGACATGATGGTGGTTGGCCAACCTAGTCCCGGGGTCGTGGGGGCGACCCTATAGTCGTCGGACATGTCGGCGGCAGGGCAACTTTGGCCGTGGTCGTGGGGACGACCCTATAGTCGTCGGACATGTCGGTGACTGGCCAACCTATTCCCGGGTTCGTGGGGACGACCCTATAGTCGTCGGACAAGTCGGCGGCAGGCCAACGTATGCTCAGGGTCGTTGGGACGAACCTATAGTCGTCGGACATGACGGTGGCGGGCCAATCTAGTCCCGGGGTCGTTAGGACGACCCCATAGTCGTCGGACATGACGGTGGTGGGCCAACCTAGTCCCGGGGTCGTGGGGACGACCCTATAGTCGTCGGACATGTCGGCGGCAGGGCAACTTTGGCCGTGGTCGTGGGGACGACCCTATAGTCGTCGGACATGTCGGTGACTGGCCAACCTAGTCCCGGGGTCGTGGAGACGACCCTATAGTCGTCGGACATGTCGGTGACTGGCCAACCTAGTCCCGGGGTCGTGGAGACGACCCTATAGTCGTCGGACATGTCGGTGACTGGCCAACCTAGTCCCGGGGTCGTGGGGACGACCCTATAGTCGTCGGACATGTCGGCGGCTGGGCAACTTTGGCCAGTGGTCGTGGGGACGACCCTATAGTCGTCGGACATGTCTGCGGCAGGGCAACTTTGGCCCAAGGTCGTGGGGACGACCCTATAGTCGTCGGACATGTCGGCGGCTGGCCAACCTAGACCCGGCGTGGTGGGAACGACCCTATAGTCGTCGGACATGTCGGCGGCTGGCCAACCTAGTCCCGTGGTCGTGGGGACGACCCCATAGTCGTAGGACACGTCGGCGGCGGGCCAACTTTGGCCCGGGGCTTGGGGACGACCCTATAGTCTACGGACATGTCGGCGGCGTGCCAACCTAGTCCCGACGTCGTGGGGACGACCCTATAATCGTCGGATATGTCGGCGGCGGGCCAACCTAGTCCCGGGGTCGTGGGGACGACCCTATAATCGTCGGACATGTCGGCGGCAGGCCAACGTATGCCCAGGGTCGTAGGGACGAACCTATAGTCGTCGGACATGACGGTGGCGGGCCAATCTAGCCACGGGGTCGTGGGGACGACCCTATAGACGTCGGACATGTCGGTGGCGGGCCAACCTAGTCCCGGGGTGGGGGGACGACCCTATTGTCGTCGGAAAAGTCGGCGGCGGACCAACCTAGACCCGGGGTCGTGGGGACGACCCTATAGTCGTCGGACATGTCGGCGGCTGGCCAACTTTGGCCCGTGGTCGTGGGGACGACCCTATAGTCGTCGGACATGTCGGTGACTGGCCAACCTAGTCCCGGGGTCGTGGGGACGACCCTATAGTCGTCGGAAAATTCGGCGGCGGGCCAACCTAGACCCGGGGTCGTGGGGACGACCCTATAGTCGTCGGACATGTCGGCGGCAGGGCAACTTTGGCCCGTGGTCGTGGGGACGATCCTATAGTCGTCGGACATGTCGGTGACTGGCCAACGTAGTCTCGGGTTCGCGGGGACGACCCTATAGTCGTCGGACATGTCGGCGGCTGGCCAACTTTGGCCCGTGGTCGTGGGGACGACCCTATAGTCGTCGGACATGTCGGTGACTGGCCAACGTAGTCCCGGGTTCGCGGGGACGACCCTATAGTCGTCGGACATGTCGGCGGCTGTCCAACTTTGGCCCGGGTCGTGGGGACGACCCTATAGTCGTCGGACAAGTCGGCGGCGGGCCGACCTAGTCCCGGGGTCCTGGGGACGACCCTATAGTCGTCGGACAAGTCGGCGGCGGGCCAACCTAGTCCCGTGATCGTGGGGACGACCGTATAGTCGTCGGACAAGTCGGCGGCGGGCCAACCTAGTCCCGTGGTCGCGAGGACGACCGTATAGTCGTCGGACATGTCGGCGGCTGGGCAACTTTGGCCTGTGGTCGTGGGGACGACCCTATAGTCGTCGGACATGTCGGTGACTGGCCAACCTAGTCCCGGGGTCGTGGGGACGACCCTATAGTCGTCGGACAAGTCGGCGGCGGGCCAACCTAGTCCCGTGGTCGTGAGGACGACCGTATAGTCGTTGGACATGTCGGCGGCGGGCCAACCTAGTCCGGGGTCATGGGGACGACCCTATAGTCGTCGGACATGTCGGCGGCTGGCCAACTTTGGCCCGGGTCGTGGGGACGACCCTATAGTCGTCGGACAAGTCGGCGGCGGGCCGACCTAGTCCCGGGGTCCTGGGGACGACCCTATAGTCGTCGGACAAGTCGGCGGCGGCCCAACCTAGTCCCGTGGTCGTGGGGACGACCGTATAGTCGTCGGACAAGTCGGCGGCGGGCCAACCTAGTCCCGTGGTCGTGAGGACGACCGTATAGTCGTCGGACATGTCGGCGGCGGGCCAACCTAGTCCGGGGTCATGGGGACGACCCTATAGTCGTCGGACATGTCGGCGGCTGGCCAACTTTGGCCCGGGTCGTGGGGACGACCCTATAGTCGTCGGACATGTCGGCGGCTGGCCAACTTTGGCCCGGGTCGTGGGGACGACCCTATAGTCGTCGGACAAGTCGGCGGCGGGCCGACCTAGTCCCGGGGTCCTGGGGACGACCCTATAGTCGTCGGACAAGTCGGCGGCGGCCCAACCTAGTCCCGTGGTCGTGGGGACGACCGTATAGTCGTCGGACAAGTCGGCGGCGGGCCAACCTAGTCCCGGGGTCGTGGGGACGACCCTATAGTCGTCGGACATGACGGTGCCGGGGCAATCTAGCCCCGGGGTCGTGGGGACGACCCTATAGTGGTCGGACATGTCGGTGACTGGCCAACCTATTCCCGGGTTCGTGGGGACGACCCTATAGTCGTCGGACATGTCGGCGGCAGGCCAACGTATGCCCAGGGTCGTTGGGACGAACCTATAGTCGTCGGACATGACGGTGGCGGGCCAATCTAGTCCCGGGGTCGTGTGGACGACACCATAGTCGTCGGACATGACGGTGGTGGGCCAACCTTGTCCCGGGGTCGTGGAGACGACCCTATAGTCGTCGGACATGTCGGTGACTGGCCAACCTAGTCCCGGGGTCGTGGAGACGACCCTATAGTCGTCGGACAAGTCGGCGGCGGGCCAACCTAGTCCCGGGGTCGTGGGGACGACCCTATAGTCGTCGGACATGACGGTGCCGGGGCAATCTAGCCCCGGGGTCGTGGGGACGACCCTATAGACGTCGAACATGTCGGCGGCGGGCCAACCTAGTCCCGGGGTCGTGTGGACGACCCTATAGTCGTCGGACATGTCGGCGGCTGGGCAACTTTGGCCAGTGGTCGTGGGGACGACCCTATAGTCGTCGGACATGTCGGCGGCAGGCCAACGTATGCCCAGGGTCGTAGGGACGAACCTATAGTCGTCGGACATGACCGTGGCGGGCCAATCTAGCCCCGGGGTCGTGGGGACGACCCTATTGACGTCGGACATGTCGGCGGCGGGCCAACCTAGTCCCGGGGTCGTGGGGACGACCCTATAGTCGTCGGACATGTCGGCGGCTCCGCAACTTTGTCCAGTGGTCGTGGGGACGACCCTATAGTCGTCGGACATGTCGGCGGCAGGCCAACATATGCCCAGGGACGAACCTATAGTCGTCGGACATGACCGTGGCGGGCCAATCTAGTCCCGGGGTCGTGGGGACGACCCTATAGTCGTCGGACATGACGGTGCCGGGGCAACTTTGTCCCGTGGTCGTGGGGACGACCCTATAGTCGTCGGACAAGTCGGCGGCGGGCCAACCTAGTCCCGGGGTCGTGGAGACGACCCTATAGTCGTCGGACATCACGGTGGCGGGCCAATCTAGTCCCGGGGTCGTGGGGACGACCCTATAGTCGTCGGACAAGTCGGCGGCGGGCCAACCTAGTCCCGGGGTCGTGGGGACGACCGTATAGTCGTCGGACATGACGGTGGCGGGCCAATCTAGTCCCGGGGTCGTGGGGACGACCCTATAGTCGTCGGACATGTCGGCGGCTGGCCAACTTTGGACCGGGGCGTGGGGACGACCCTATAGTCGTCGGACAAGTCGGCGGCGGGCCAAACTAGTCCCGGGGTCGTGGGGACGACCCTATAGTCGTCGGACATGTCGGCGGCGGGCCAACCTAGTCCCGGGGTCGTGGGGACGACCCTATAGTCGTCGGACATGTCGGCGGCAGGGCAACTTTGGCCCGTGGTCGTGGGGACGACCCTATAGTCGTCGGACATGTCGGCGGCTGGGCAACTTTGGCCTGTGGTCGTGGGGACGACCCTATAGTCGTCGGACATGTCGGTGACTGGCCAACCTTGTCCCGGGGTCGTGGGGACGACCCTATATTCGTCGGACAAGTCGGCGGCGGGCCAAACTAGTCCCGGGGTCGTGGGGACGACCCTATAGTCGTAGGACATGTCGGCGGCGGGCCAACCTAGTCCCTGGGCCTTGGGGACGACCCTATAGTCGTCGGACAAGTCGGCGGCGGGCCAACCTAGTCCCGGGGTCGTGGGGACGACCCTATAGTCGTCGGACACGTCGGCGGCGGGCCAACCTAGTCCCGTGGTCGTGGGGACGACCGTATAGTCGTCGGACAAGTCGGCGGCGGGCCAACCTAGTCCCGTGGTCGCGAGGACGACCGTATAGTCGTCGGACATGTCGGCGGCTGGGCAACTTTGGCCTGTGGTCGTGGGGACGACCCTATAGTCGTCGGACATGTCGGTGACTGGCCAACCTAGTCCCGGGGTCGTGGGGACGACCCTATAGTCGTCGGACAAGTCGGCGGCGGGCCAACCTAGTCCCGTGGTCGTGAGGACGACCGTATAGTCGTCGGACATGTCGGCGGCGGGCCAACCTAGTCCGGGGTCATGGGGACGACCCTATAGTCGTCGGACATGTCGGCGGCTGGCCAACTTTGGCCCGGGTCGTGGGGACGACCCTATAGTCGTCGGACAAGTCGGCGGCGGGCCAACCTAGTGCCGGGGTCGTGGGGACGACCGTATAGTCGTCGGACATGACGGTTGCGGGCCAATCTAGTCCCGGGGTCGTGGGGACGACCCTATAGTCGTCGGACATAACGGTGGCGGGCCAATCTAGTCCCGGGCTCGTGAGGACGACCCCATAGTCGTCGGACATGACGGTGGTGGGCCAACCTAGTCCCGGGGTCGTGGGGACGACCCTATAGTCGTCGGACATGTCGGCGGCAGGGCAACTTTGGCCGTGGTCGTGGGGACGACCCTATAGTCGTCGGACATGTCGGCGGCAGGGCGAATTTGGCCCGTGGTCGTGGGGATGACCCTATAGTCGTCGGACATGTCGGTGACTGGCCAACCTATTCCCGGGTTCGTGGGGACGACCCTATAGTCGTCGGACAAGTCGGCGGCAGGCCAACGTATGCTCTGGGTCGTTGGGACGAACCTATAGTCGTCGGACATGACGGTGGCGGGCCAATCTAGTCCCGGGGTCGTGAGGACGACCCCATAGTCGTCGGACATGACGGTGGTGGGCCAACCTAGTCCCGGGGTCGTGGGGACGACCCTATACTCGTCGGACATGTCGGCGGCAGGGCAACTTTGGCCGTGGTCGTGGGGACGACCCTATAGTCGTCGGACATGTCGGTGACTGGCCAACCTAGTCCCGGGGTCGTGGAGACGACCCTATAGTCGTCGGACATGTCGGTGACTGGCCAACCTAGTCCCTGGGTCGTGGAGACGACCCTATAGTCGTCGGACAAGTCGGCGGCGGGCCAACCTAGTCCCGGGGTCGTGGGGACGACCCTATAGTCGTCGGACATGACGGTGCCGGGGCAATCTAGCCCCGGGGTCGTGGGGACGACCCTATAGACGTCGGACATGTCGGCGGCGGGCCAACCTAGTCCCGGGGTCGTGGGGACGACCCTATAGTCGTCGGACATGTCGGCGGCTGGGCAACTTTGGCCAGTGGTCGTGGGGACGACCCTATAGTCGTCGGACATGTCGGCGGCAGGCCAACGTATGCCCAGGGACGTAGGGACGAACCTATAGTCGTCGGACATGACCGTGGCGGGCCAATCTAGTCCCGGGGTCGTGGGGACGACCCTATAGTCGTCGGACATGACGGTGCCGGGGCAATCTAGCCCCGGGGTCGTGGGGACGACCCTATAGTCGTCGGACATGACGGTGCCGGGGCAATCTAGACCCGGGGTCGTGGGGACGACCCTATAGTCGTCGGACATGTCGGCGGCAGGGCATCTTTGGCCCGTGGTCGTGGGGACGACCCTATAGTCGTCGGACATGTCGGTGACTGGCCAACCTATTCCCGGGTTCGTGGGGACGACCCTATAGTCGTCGGACAAGTCGGCGGCAGGCCAACGTATGCTCAGGGTCGTTGGGACGAACCTATAGTCGTCGGGCATGACGGTGGCGGGCCAATCTAGTCCCGGGGTCGTGAGGACGACCCCATAGTCGTCGGACATGACGGTGGTGGGCCAACCTAGTCCCGGGGTCGTGGGGACGACCCTATAGTCGTCGGACATGACGGTGCCGGGGCAATCTAGCCCCGGGGTCGTGGGGACGACCCTATAGTCGTTGGACATGTCGGTGGCTGGCCAACATTGGCCCGGGGCGTGGGGACGACCCTATAGTCGTCGGACATGTCGGCGGCGGGCCAACCTAGCCCCGGGATCGTGGGGACCACCCTATAGTCGTCGGACATTTCGGCGGCAGGGCAACTTTGGCCCGTGGTCGTGGGGACGACCCTATAGTCGTCGGACAAGTCGGCGGCGGGCCAACCTAGTCCCGTGGTCGTGGGGACGACCGTATAGTCGTCGGACATTTCGGCGGCAGGCCAACCTAGTCCCGGGGTCGTGGGGACGACCCTATAGTCGTCGGACAAGTCGGCGGCGGGCCAACCTACTCCCGGGGTCGTGGGGACGACCCTATAGTCGTCGGAAAATTCGGCGGCGGGCCAACCTAGACCCGGGGTCGTGGGGACGACCCTATAGTCGTCGGACATGTCGGCGGCAGGGCAACGTATGCCCAGGGTCGTTGGGACGAACCTATAGTCGTCGGACATGACGGTGGCGGGCCAATCTAGTCCCGGGGTCGTGAGGACGACACCATAGTCGTCGGACATGACGGTGGTGGGCCAACCTAGTCCCGGGGTCGTGGGGACGACCCTATAGTCGTCGGACATGTCGGCGGCAGGGCAACTTTGGCCGTGGTCGTGGGGACGACCCTATAGTCGTCGGACATGTCGGTGACTGGCCAACCTAGTCCCGGGGTCGTGGAGACGACCCTATAGTCGTCGGACATGTCGGCGGCAGGCCAACGTATGCCCAGGATCGTTGGGACGAACCTATAATCGTCGGACATGACGGTGGCGGGCCAATCTAGTCCCGGGGTCGTGAGGACGACACCATAGTCGTCGGACATGACGGTGGTGGGCCAACCTAGTCCCGGGGTCGTGGAGACGACCCTATAGTCGTCGGACATGTCGGTGACTAGCCAACCTAGTCCCGGGGTCGTGGAGACGACCCTATAGTCGTCGGACAAGTCGGCGGCGGGCCAACCTAGTCCCGGGGTCGTGGGGACGACCCTATAGTCGTCGGACATGACGGTGCCGGGGCAATCTAGCCCCGGGGTCGTGGGGACGACCCTATAGACGTCGGACATGTCGGCGGCGGGCCAACCTAGTCCCGGGGTCGCGGGGACGACCCTATAGTCGTCGGACATGTCGGCGGCTGGGCAACTTTGGGCAGTGGTCGTGGGGACGACCCTATAGTCGTCGGACATGTCGGCGGCAGGCCAACGTATGCCCAGGGTCGTAGGGACGAACCTATAGTCGTCGGACATGACCGTGGCGGGCCAATCTAGCCCCGGGGTCGTGGGGACGACCCTATAGACGTCGGACATGTCGGCGGCGGGCCAACCTAGTCCCGGGGTCGTGGGGACGACCCTATAGCCGTCGGACATGTCGGCGGCTCCGCAACTTTGTCCAGTGGTCGTGGGGACGACCCTATAGTCGTCGGACATGTCGGCGGCAGGCCAACATATGCCCAGGGACGTAGGGACGAACCTATAGTCGTCGGACACGACCGTGGCGGGCCAATCTAGTCCCGGGGTCGTGGGGACGACCCTATAGTCGTCGGACATGACGGTGCCGGGGCAACTTTGGCCCGTGGTCGTGGGGACGACCCTATAGTCGTCGGACAAGTCGGCGGCGGGCCAACCTAGTCCCGGGGTCGTGGAGACGACCCTATAGTCGTCGGACATCACGGTGGCGGGCCAATCTAGTCCCGGGGTCGTGGGAACGACCCTATAGTCGTCGGAATTGTCTGCGGCTGGGCAACTTTGGCCAGTGGTCGTGGGGACGACCCTATAGTCGTCGGACAAGTCGGCGGCGGGCCAACCTAGTCCCGGGGTCGTGGGGACGACCCTATAGTCGTCGGACATGTCGGCGGCTGGCCAACTTTGGACCGGGGCGTGGGGACGACCCTATAGTCGTCGGACATGTCGGCGGCGGGCCAACCTAGTCCCGGGGTCGTGGGGACGACCCTATAGTCGTCGGACATGTCGGCGGCAGGGCAACTTTGGCCCGTGGTCGTGGGGATGACCCTATAGTCGTCGGACATGTCGGCGGCTGGGCAACTTTGGCCTGTGGTCGTGGGGACGACCCTATAGTCGTCGGACATGTCGGTGACTGGCCAACCTTGTCCCGGGGTCGTTGGGACGACCCTATAGTCGTCGGACAAGTCGGCGGCGGGCCAAACTAGTCCCGGGGTCGTGGGGACGACCCTATAGTCGTAGGACATGTCGCCGGCGGGCCAACCTAGTCCCTGGGCCTTGGGGACGACCCTATAGTCGTCGGACACGTCGGCGGCGGGCCAACCTAGTCCCGGGGTCGTGGAGACGACCCTATAGTCGTCGGACATGCCGGTGACTGGCCAACCTAGTCCCGGGGTCGTGGAGGCGACCCTATAGTCGTCGGACGTGACGGTGCCGGGGCAATCTAGCCCCGGGGTCGAGGGGACGACCCTATAGACGTCGGACATGTCGGCGGCTGGCCAACCTAGTCCCGGGGTGGTAGGGACGACCCTATAGTCGTCGGACAAGTCGGCGGCGGGCCAACCTAGTGCCGGGGTCGTGGGGACGACCGTATAGTCGTCGGACATGACGGTGGCGGGCCAATCTAGTCCCGGGGTCGTGGGGACGACCCTATAGTCGTCGGACATGACGGTGGCGGGCCAATCTAGTCCCGGGCTCGTGAGGACGACCCCATAGTCGTCGGACATGACGGTGGTGGGCCAACCTAGTCCCGGGGTCGTGGGGACGACCCTATAGTCGTCGGACATGTCGGCGGCAGGGCAACTTTGGCCGTGGTCGTGGGGACGACCCTATAGTCGTCGGACATGTCGGCGGCAGGGCATCTTTGGCCCGTGGTCGTGGGGACGACCCTATAGTCGTCGGACATGTCGGTGACTGGCCAACCTATTCCCGGGTTGGTGGGGACGACCCTATAGTCGTCGGACAAGTCGGCGGCAGGCCAACGTATGCTCAGGGTCGTTGGGACGAACCTATAGTCGTCGGGCATGACGGTGGCGGGCCAATCTAGTCCCGGGGTCGTGAGGACGACCCCATAGTCGTCGGACATGACGGTGGTGGGCCAACCTAGTCCCGGGGTCGTGGGGACGACCCTATAGTCGTCGGACATGTCGGCGGCAGGGCAACTTTGGCCGGGGTCGTGGGGACGACCCTATAGTCGTCGGACATGACGGTGGCGGGCCAATCTAGTCCCGGGCTCGTGAGGACGACCCCATAGTCGTCGGACAAGTCGGCGGCGGGCCAACCTACTCCCGGGGTCGTGGGGACGACCCTATAGTCGTCGGAAAATTCGGCGGCGGGCCAACCTAGACCCGGGGTCGTGGGGACGACCCTATAGTCGTCGGACATGTCGGCGGCAGGGCAACGTTTGCCCAGGGTCGTTGGGACGAACCTATAGTCGTCGGACATGACGGTGGCGGGCCAATCTAGTCCCGGGGTCGTGAGGACGACACCATAGTCGTCGGACATGACGGTGGTGGGCCAACCTAGTCCCGGGGTCGTGGGGACGACCCTATAGTCGTCGGACATGTCGGCGGCAGGGCAACTTTGGCCGTGGTCGTGGGGACGACCCTATAGTCGTCGGACATGTCGGTGACTGGCCTACCTAGTCCCGGGGTCGTGGAGACGACCCTATAGTCGTCGGACATGTCGGCGGCAGGCCAACGTATGCCCAGGGTCGTTGGGACGAACCTATAGTCGTCGGACATGACGGTGGCGGGCCAATCTACTCCCGGGGTCGTGAGGACGACACCATAGTCGTCGGACATGACGGTGGTGGGCCAACCTAGTCCCGGGGTCGTGGAGACGACCCTATAGTCGTCGGACATGTCGGTGACTGGCCAACCTAGTCCCGGGGTCGTGGAGAGGACCCTATAGTCGTCGGACAAGTCGGCGGCGGGCCAACCTAGTCCCGGGGTCGTGGGGACGACCCTATAGTCGTCGGACATGACGGTGCCGGGGCAATCTAGCCCCGGGGTCGTGGGGACGACCCTATAGACGTCGGACATGTCGGCGGCGGGCCAACCTAGTCCCGGGGTCGTGGGGACGACCCTATAGTCGTCGGACATGTCGGCGGCTGGGCAACTTTGGCCAGTGGTCGTGGGGACGACCCTATAGTCGTCGGACATGTCGGCGGCAGGCCAACGTATGCCCAGGGTCGTAGGGACGAACCTATAGTCGTCGGACATGACCGTGGCGGGCCAATCTAGCCCCGGGGTCGTGGGGACGACCCTATAGACGTCGGACATGTCGGCGGCGGGCCAACCTAGTCTCGGGGTCGTGGGGACGACCCTATAGTCGTCGGACAAGTCGGCGGCAGGCCAACGTATGCTCAGGGTCGTTGGGACGAACCTATAGTCGTCGGACTAGACGGTGGCGGGCCAATCTAGTCCCGGGGTCGTGAGGACGACCCCATAGTCGTCGGACATGACGGTGGTGGGCCAACCTAGTCCCGGGGTCGTGGGGACGACCCTATAGTCGTCGGACATGACGGTGGCGGGCCAATCTAGTCCCGGGGTCGTGAGGACGACCCCATAGTCGTCGGACATGATGGTGGTTGGCCAACCTAGTCCCGGGGTCGTGGGGGCGACCCTATAGTCGTCGGACATGTCGGCGGCAGGGCAACTTTGGCCGTGGTCGTGGGGACGACCCTATAGTCGTCGGACATGTCGGTGACTGGCCAACCTATTCCCGGGTTCGTGGGGACGACCCTATAGTCGTCGGACAAGTCGGCGGCAGGCCAACGTATGCTCAGGGTCGTTGGGACGAACCTATAGTCGTCGGACATGACGGTGGCGGGCCAATCTAGTCCCGGGGTCGTGGGGACGACCCTATAGTCGTCGGACATGTCGGCGGCTGGCCAACTTTGGACCGGGGCGTGGGGACGACCCTATAGTCGTCGGACATGTCGGCGGCGGGCCAACCTAGTCCCGGGGTCGTGGGGACGACCCTATAGTCGTCGGACATGTCGGCGGCAGGGCAACTTTGGCCCGTGGTCGTGGGGACGACCCTATAGTCGTCGGACATGTCGGCGGCTGGGCAACTTTGGCCTGTGGTCGTGGGGACGACCCTATAGTCGTCGGACATGTCGGTGACTGGCCAACCTTGTCCCGGGGTCGTTGGGACGACCCTATAGTCGTCGGACAAGTCGGCGGCGGGCCAAACTAGTCCCGGGGTCGTGGGGACGACCCTATAGTCGTAGGACATGTCGCCGGCGGGCCAACCTAGTCCCTGGGCCTTGGGGACGACCCTATAGTCGTCGGACACGTCGGCGGCGGGCCAACCTAGTCCCGGGGTCGTGGAGACGACCCTATAGTCGTCGGACATGCCGGTGACTGGCCAACCTAGTCCCGGGGTCGTGGAGGCGACCCTATAGTCGTCGGACGTGACGGTGCCGGGGCAATCTAGCCCCGGGGTCGAGGGGACGACCCTATAGACGTCGGACATGTCGGCGGCTGGCCAACCTAGTCCCGGGGTGGTAGGGACGACCCTATAGTCGTCGGACAAGTCGGCGGCGGGCCAACCTAGTGCCGGGGTCGTGGGGACGACCGTATATTCGTCGGACATGACGGTGGCGGGCCAATCTAGTCCCGGGGTCGTGGGGACGACCCTATAGTCGTCGGACATGACGGTGGCGGGCCAATCTAGTCCCGGGCTCGTGAGGACGACCCCATAGTCGTCGGACATGACGGTGGTGGGCCAACCTAGTCCCGGGGTCGTGGGGACGACCCTATAGTCGTCGGACATGTCGGCGGCAGGGCAACTTTGGCCGTGGTCGTGGGGACGACCCTATAGTCGTCGGACATGTCGGCGGCAGGGCATCTTTGGCCCGTGGTCGTGGGGACGACCCTATAGTCGTCGGACATGTCTGTGACTGGCCAACCTATTCCCGGGTTCGTGGGGACGACCCTATAGTCGTCGGACAAGTCGGCGGCAGGCCAACGTATGCTCAGGGTCGTTGGGACGAACCTATAGTCGTCGGGCATGACGGTGGCGGGCCAATCTAGTCCCGGGGTCGTGAGGACGACCCCATAGTCGTCGGACATGACGGTGGTGGGCCAACCTAGTCCCGGGGTCGTGGGGACGACCCTATAGTCGTCGGACATGTCGGCGGCAGGGCAACTTTGGCCGTGGTCGTGGGGACGACCCTATAGACGTCGGACATGTCGGCGGCGGGCCAACCTAGTCCCGGGGTCGTGGGGACGACCCTATAGTCGTCGGACATGTCGGCGGCTGGGCAACTTTGGCCAGTGGTCGTGGGGACGACCCTATAGTCGTCGGACATGTCGGCGGCAGGCCAACGTATGCCCAGGGACGTAGGGACGAACCTATAGTCGTCGGACATTACCGTGGCGGGCCAATCTAGTCCCGGGGTCGTGGGGACAACCCTATAGTCGTCGGACATGTCGGCGGCAGGGCAACTTTGGCCGTGGTCGTGGGGACGACCCTATAGTCGTCGGACATGTCGGCGGCAGGGCAACTTTGGCCGTGGTCGTGGGGACGACCCTATAGTCGTCGGACATGTCGGTGACTGGCCTACCTAGTCCCGGGGTCGTGGAGACGACCCTATAGTCGTCGGACATGTCGGCGGCAGGCCAACGTATGCCCAGGGTCGTTGGGACGAACCTATAGTCGTCGGACATGACGGTGGCGGGCCAATCTACTCCCGGGGTCGTGAGGACGACACCATAGTCGTCGGACATGACGGTGGTGGGCCAACCTAGTCCCGGGGTCGTGGAGACGACCCTATAGTCGTCGGACATGTCGGTGACTGGCCAACCTAGTCCCGGGGTCGTGGAGAGGACCCTATAGTCGTCGGACAAGTCGGCGGCGGGCCAACCTAGTCCCGGGGTCGTGGGGACGACCCTATAGTCGTCGGACATGACGGTGCCGGGGCAATCTAGCCCCGGGGTCGTGGGGACGACCCTATAGACGTCGGACATGTCGGCGGCGGGCCAACCTAGTCCCGGGGTCGTGGGGACGACCCTATAGTCGTCGGACATGTCGGCGGCTGGGCAACTTTGGCCAGTGGTCGTGGGGACGACCCTATAGTCGTCGGACATGTCGGCGGCAGGCCAACGTATGCCCAGGGTCGTAGGGACGAACCTATAGTCGTCGGACATGACCGTGGCGGGCCAATCTAGCCCCGGGGTCGTGGGGACGACCCTATAGACGTCGGACATGTCGGCGGCGGGCCAACCTAGTCTCGGGGTCGTGGGGACGACCCTATAGTCGTCGGACAAGTCGGCGGCAGGCCAACGTATGCTCAGGGTCGTTGGGACGAACCTATAGTCGTCGGACTAGACGGTGGCGGGCCAATCTAGTCCCGGGGTCGTGAGGACGACCCCATAGTCGTCGGACATGACGGTGGTGGGCCAACCTAGTCCCGGGGTCGTGGGGACGACCCTATAGTCGTCGGACATGACGGTGGCGGGCCAATCTAGTCCCGGGGTCGTGAGGACGACCCCATAGTCGTCGGACATGATGGTGGTTGGCCAACCTAGTCCCGGGGTCGTGGGGGCGACCCTATAGTCGTCGGACATGTCGGCGGCAGGGCAACTTTGGCCGTGGTCGTGGGGACGACCCTATAGTCGTCGGACATGTCGGTGACTGGCCAACCTATTCCCGGGTTCGTGGGGACGACCCTATAGTCGTCGGACAAGTCGGCGGCAGGCCAACGTATGCTCAGGGTCGTTGGGACGAACCTATAGTCGTCGGACATGACGGTGGCGGGCCAATCTAGTCCCGGGGTCGTGGGGACGACCCTATAGTCGTCGGACATGTCGGCGGCTGGCCAACTTTGGACCGGGGCGTGGGGACGACCCTATAGTCGTCGGACATGTCGGCGGCGGGCCAACCTAGTCCCGGGGTCGTGGGGACGACCCTATAGTCGTCGGACATGTCGGCGGCAGGGCAACTTTGGCCCGTGGTCGTGGGGACGACCCTATAGTCGTCGGACATGTCGGCGGCTGGGCAACTTTGGCCTGTGGTCGTGGGGACGACCCTATAGTCGTCGGACATGTCGGTGACTGGCCAACCTTGTCCCGGGGTCGTTGGGACGACCCTATAGTCGTCGGACAAGTCGGCGGCGGGCCAAACTAGTCCCGGGGTCGTGGGGACGACCCTATAGTCGTAGGACATGTCGCCGGCGGGCCAACCTAGTCCCTGGGCCTTGGGGACGACCCTATAGTCGTCGGACACGTCGGCGGCGGGCCAACCTAGTCCCGGGGTCGTGGAGACGACCCTATAGTCGTCGGACATGCCGGTGACTGGCCAACCTAGTCCCGGGGTCGTGGAGGCGACCCTATAGTCGTCGGACGTGACGGTGCCGGGGCAATCTAGCCCCGGGGTCGAGGGGACGACCCTATAGACGTCGGACATGTCGGCGGCTGGCCAACCTAGTCCCGGGGTGGTAGGGACGACCCTATAGTCGTCGGACAAGTCGGCGGCAGGCCAACCTAGTGCCGGGGTCGTGGGGACGACCGTATATTCGTCGGACATGACGGTGGCGGGCCAATCTAGTCCCGGGGTCGTGGGGACGACCCTATAGTCGTCGGACATGACGGTGGCGGGCCAATCTAGTCCCGGGCTCGTGAGGACGACCCCATAGTCGTCGGACATGACGGTGGTGGGCCAACCTAGTCCCGGGGTCGTGGGGACGACCCTATAGTCGTCGGACATGTCGGCGGCAGGGCAACTTTGGCCGTGGTCGTGGGGACGACCCTATAGTCGTCGGACATGTCGGCGGCAGGGCATCTTTGGCCCGTGGTCGTGGGGACGACCCTATAGTCGTCGGACATGTCTGTGACTGGCCAACCTATTCCCGGGTTCGTGGGGACGACCCTATAGTCGTCGGACAAGTCGGCGGCAGGCCAACGTATGCTCAGGGTCGTTGGGACGAACCTATAGTCGTCGGGCATGACGGTGGCGGGCCAATCTAGTCCCGGGGTCGTGAGGACGACCCCATAGTCGTCGGACATGACGGTGGTGGGCCAACCTAGTCCCGGGGTCGTGGGGACGACCCTATAGTCGTCGGACATGTCGGCGGCAGGGCAACTTTGGCCGTGGTCGTGGGGACGACCCTATAGACGTCGGACATGTCGGCGGCGGGCCAACCTAGTCCCGGGGTCGTGGGGACGACCCTATAGTCGTCGGACATGTCGGCGGCTGGGCAACTTTGGCCAGTGGTCGTGGGGACGACCCTATAGTCGTCGGACATGTCGGCGGCAGGCCAACGTATGCCCAGGGACGTAGGGACGAACCTATAGTCGTCGGACATTACCGTGGCGGGCCAATCTAGTCCCGGGGTCGTGGGGACAACCCTATAGTCGTCGGACATGACGGTGCCGGGGCAATCTAGCCCCGGGGTCGTGGGGACGACCCTATAGTCGTTGGACATGTCGGTGGCTGGCCAACTTTGGCCCGGGGCGTGGGGACGACCCTATAGTCGTCGGACATGTCGGCGGCGGGCCAACCTAGCCCCGGGATCGTGGGGACCACCCTATAGTCGTCGGACATGTCGGCGGCAGGGCAACTTTGGCCCGTGGTCGTGGGGACGACCCTATAGTCGTCGGACAAGTCGGCGGCGGGCCAACCTAGTCCCGTGGTCGTGGGGACGACCGTATAGTCGTCGGACATTTCGGCGGCAGGCCAACCTAGTCCCGGGGTCGTGGGGA
The DNA here is from genome assembly GCA_946251845.1 of Andrena fulva. NCBI lineage: Eukaryota > Metazoa > Arthropoda > Insecta > Hymenoptera > Andrenidae > Andrena > Andrena fulva. The sequence continues at coordinate 445,499 of CAMITZ010000112.1, read as the reverse complement.
CGACCCTATAGTCGTCGGACAAGTCGGCGGCGGGCCAACCTACTCCCGGGGTCGTGGGGACGACCCTATAGTCGTCGGAAAATTCGGCGGCGGGCCAACCTAGACCCGGGGTCGTGGGGACGACCCTATAGTCGTCGGACATGTCGGCGGCAGGGCAACGTATGCCCAGGGTCGTTGGGACGAACCTATAGTCGTCGGACATGACGGTGGCGGGCCAATCTAGTCCCGGGGTCGTGAGGACGACACCATAGTCGTCGGACATGACGGTGGTGGGCCAACCTAGTCCCGGGGTCGTGGGGACGACCCTATAGTCGTCGGACATGTCGGCGGCAGGGCAACTTTGGCCGTGGTCGTGGGGACGACCCTATAGTCGTCGGACATGTCGGTGACTGGCCAACCTAGTCCCGGGGTCGTGGAGACGACCCTATAGTCGTCGGCCATGTCGGCGGCAGGCCAACGTATGCCCAGGGTCGTTGGGACGAACCTATAGTCGTCGGACATGACGGTGGCGGGCCAATCTACTCCCGGGGTCGTGAGGACGACACCATAGTCGTCGGACATGACGGTGGTGGGCCAACCTAGTCCCGGGGTCGTGGAGACGACCCTATAGTCGTCGGACATGTCGGTGACTGGCCAACCTAGTCCCGGGGTCGTGGAGACGACCCTATAGTCGTCGGACAAGTCGGCGGCGGGCCAACCTAGTCCCGGGGTCGTGGGGACGACCCTATAGTCGTCGGACATGACGGTGCCGGGGCAATCTAGCCCCGGGGTCGTGGGGACGACCCTATAGACGTCGGACATGTCGGCGGCGGGCCAACCTAGTCCCGGGGTCGTGGGGACGACCCTATAGTCGTCGGACATGTCGGCGGCTGGGCAACTTTGGCCAGTGGTCGTGGGGACGACCCTATAGTCGTCGGACATGTCGGCGGCAGGCCAACGTATGCCCAGGGTCGTAGGGACGAACCTATAGTCGTCGGACATGACCGTGGCGGGCCAATCTAGCCCCGGGGTCGTGGGGACGACCCTATAGACGTCGGACATGTCGGCGGCGGGCCAACCTAGTCCCGGGGTCGTGGGGACGACCCTATAGTCGTCGGACAAGTCGGCGGCAGGCCAACGTATGCTCAGGGTCGTTGGGACGAACCTATAGTCGTCGGACTAGACGGTGGCGGGCCAATCTAGTCCCGGGGTCGTGAGGACGACCCCATAGTCGTCGGACATGACGGTGGTGGGCCAACCTAGTCCCGGGGTCGTGGGGACGACCCTATAGTCGTCGGACATGACGGTGGCGGGCCAATCTAGTCTCGGGGTCGTGAGGACGACCCCATAGTCGTCGGACATGATGGTGGTTGGCCAACCTAGTCCCGGGGTCGTGGGGGCGACCCTATAGTCGTCGGACATGTCGGCGGCAGGGCAACTTTGGCCGTGGTCGTGGGGACGACCCTATAGTCGTCGGACATGTCGGTGACTGGCCAACCTATTCCCGGGTTCGTGGGGACGACCCTATAGTCGTCGGACAAGTCGGCGGCAGGCCAACGTATGCTCAGGGTCGTTGGGACGAACCTATAGTCGTCGGACATGACGGTGGCGGGCCAATCTAGTCCCGGGGTCGTTAGGACGACCCCATAGTCGTCGGACATGACGGTGGTGGGCCAACCTAGTCCCGGGGTCGTGGGGACGACCCTATAGTCGTCGGACATGTCGGCGGCAGGGCAACTTTGGCCGTGGTCGTGGGGACGACCCTATAGTCGTCGGACATGTCGGTGACTGGCCAACCTAGTCCCGGGGTCGTGGAGACGACCCTATAGTCGTCGGACATGTCGGTGACTGGCCAACCTAGTCCCGGGGTCGTGGAGACGACCCTATAGTCGTCGGACATGTCGGTGACTGGCCAACCTAGTCCCGGGGTCGTGGAGACGACCCTATAGTCGTCGGACATGCCGGTGACTGGCCAACCTATGTAAGTTTGAACGTGCCGCCTAAACTTGGTCACATAACTCCATCTAGGAGAGTGTTGGTGACTGGACTTGGAGGAGTGGAAAAAGAACTGCCACGTGGATAACGGATAAGCGGGATTATAAAATATTAGGAATCAAGGCTAATGACAATTATATTGATTCAGGTAGTTAAAGAGTTATAACCACTTTGTAAATATTTTATTAGCATCAGCTAACATGTACATACGTCTTGTTATTACAGTTGTAATTTCTGCATCAACTCGTTGTCTGATTACCTAACCTTAAGAACGACCACTTCCCCTTCAAGCTTCTGATTACGAAGCTTACAAATCAATATAATGGAGCACAAGGCTAAATTCCAGTTCGTTTCCGAGGCTGGCTCTGACGCCAAGAGTACCAGTGTAAAAGTTAGAACTATACAACTGGTGGGTCAACCGGAGATTTTTCAATTCCCAAAGGACAAACAAACCAGTACCCAGCATAAGCAACTTTTTGAAACCAATGTAGCTAAAAATGTTGTGAAAAGCTTGAAGGTATGAAACAAATATCGTAACGTGGTGATCACCTTGGATGAAACCTTACAAGGTATCTACCTGGATGAAGAAGGAAATGTTGCATTCAAGGATGAATACCTAGAAGAGATCCTCACACCGTCACAAGGACAAATTAATACTAGTCATCAAGAAAAATCTGCCAGATCTTTAGCAAAAGATATGATTATAGAGAAATTTAATGGAGAAAACTTTAAGGCAAACACGTGGATTAGTTTGCTGGTTCAGGAATGTAGAAGAGTAGGGATACCTCAAAATAAATTTTCAGAAACTTTGAGGTTATATTTGACAGATGCTGCTATACATTGGTTTAACACTGGTGTTAAACAAAACTTTGGCGATGATTGGGAATTATGGAATAATTCCTTCATAGATACCTTTTCAGTTCAGTCCTGGACAGATACTGCATATGCGTATAACTTCAAATATCTAAATGGCTCATTATTAGAATTTGCATTGAAAAAAAGAAACTTATTAATGGAAATAGATGAAGATATATAAAAAAACACACAGATAAATTTAATAGTAATAAGTTTACCAAAATTTATACAAAATAGAATAGAAAGAAAATCACTAGTAACGGTAGAAGACCTAATGTCAAAATTGAAGCAGATTGGTCAAGTATACAGGGTGTCCGCGCGTAGAGTGAACAGCTGGATATCTCCTAAACTATTGGAGATAAAAATATAAAAAAAATATGTAAATTAATGGTTCGATGGGGCTGCTTACTTCGCCGCGACGGATTTTTTTTTCGATTATTATTTTAAAAGATACGATGGTCAAGTTCGGTTTTTCAAATGGCACTAACTTTTTTGAAGTCCTGGGTTGATAGTGCGTTCCAATACGAATTCAATAAGCTTTAATGTATACACTTGATTTCCACTGGTTTTTGAGATATTGCGCTTGCAAATTTGCTGATTTTCACTTGAAAAAAACCTCTGGAATAGCAAGGACCGGGGACGGTCGTGCTGGCCCCACGGGTGGCATTGCCTGTTGTAACAGATACCTACCTGCCAAAGGTCTACGCAGACCCCAAGGCTGGACAATTCTTTTCCGTCAGAAATGCTACTTAGGTAGGTACATCTGCGGTATCGAGAAGCGCACCGTTACTTTTATTTCGCACTTGCTTCTACGCTCGGATGGCCGGTTATTTTGGGAGGGGTGCAAGTTCGATTGGTTAGGTTAGGAGGTGTGAAAGTTGCTAGACTAAATTTCCACCATTGGGAGCAGATTGCATTAGAACCAATCGGATTTGCATCCCTCACAAACGGCTGCTCTCTTGAAGAGCTCACTTCACGGTAATATCCCCTCCCCAATGCCCACCTTTTCTCGCGCGGAATACGTCAACGCTAGGTTTTGATGTTGAAACTCGTGTTTATACTCGAGATGACCACGCGTCGACAGCGGGCTACCCCTTTTCTTCCTGTGTCTCTCCACGAGGAGTATTGCCGGTGGATTGTAGGAGCGTAGATGTCGGGATGCCAGTTATTGAATTCAGGAGACTATAGAAACACTTTATTACAAAACACACATGTACTATAATTAAAGTAAATCGTATTCCTCTCGGGCAGGAGTACTGACAATGATCGAACTTACGCCCAACTTCGCGCAGACCGATTACACGCGGGGTAGTCGGGTGTCACACACTGCACAAATGATACAGGGTAATTCTGGAGCAACGCCCGTCAAGGAGATGCGGCCTGGTACCCCGTGACGAGGACAGTCCATCGCAGTGCCTCGCCCGATTTTTATGGCTTTTTTTCGGAAAAAGGTACGAATCCTGGGCCGAACGTAACGAATTGAAGGGTTTCGACCCTCGAAGGGTTTGGAATATCATTAAGAAGTTAAAAATGTACAGGATATCAAATGTTTGCTTCTTTTCTTCATCGTATCGAGAAGGAAGTGACGCCAATGTATTCCTTATGCTTTTCCGATGAAACTGACACCAAGAATGACGTAATTCGGAAAATAATGAAGCAAATGAACAATTCATTTCCATAACCTCAAGCTAATTTCGTTAATAATAGGCCGATTTACGTGAAATTTGGTATGATTTTCATCGGAAAAACAAGGAATCCAGTGGTGCCACTATCATATCGATACGATAAAGAATAAAGAATTAGTTTATTTCCTAAACAGATACAGGGCAATTCTGGAGGTACGCCCGTCACCCCGTGGCGAGGACAACACCCCGCAGTGCCCATCGAATTTTATGGCTTTTTCCGGAAAAAGGTACGAATCCTGGGCCGAACGTAACGAATTGAGGTCGACCCACCGCAGTTGAGGGTGAAAATGTGAAATATTAATTTCAGCGTAGTAAGAAATGCTTCATTCTTTAATGCATCGATATGAAAGTGGCACCAATGGATTCCTTATGTTTTTCCGATGAAAATCATATCAAATTTCACGTAAATCGGCCTATTATTAACGAAATTAGCTTGAGGTTATGCAAATGAATTGTTCATTTACATCATTATTTTCCGAATTACGTCGTTCTTGGTGTCAGTTTCATCGGAAAAGCATAAGGAATCCATTGGCGTCACTTCCTTCTCGATACGATGAAGAAAAGAAGCAAACATTTGAAATCCTGTACATTTTTCTCTTCTTAATGATATTCCACACCCTTCGAGGGTCGAAACCCTTCAATTTGTTACGTTGGGCCCAGGATTCGTACCTTTTTCCGGAAAAAGCCATAAAATTCGATGGGCACTGCGGGGTGTTGTCCTCGCCACGGGGTGACGGGCGTAGCTCCAGAATTATCTGTTTAAGACATAAACTAATTCTTTATTCTTTATCGTATGGATATGGGAGTGTCGCCGATGGATTCCTTGGAGTTTTCCGATGGAAATCATTACAAATGTCGTGTAAATCCGACAACTTTTGCATATGGAATACAAATAGCTTGTTTCAAAGTAATCCGATTAGCGTGATATTTGGTATGATTTTCATCAGAAAAACATAAGGAATCCATTGGCGTCACTTCTCTTTCGACACGATGAAGAAAAGAATTTCTTAATACGCTGTAATGGATATTTCACCCTCGACTACGGGGGCTCGACCCCAAATTCGTTACGTTCGGCCCAGGATTCGTACCTTTTTCCGGAAAAAGCCATAAAAATCGGGCGAGGCACTGCGAAGGCTGTCCTCGCCACGGGGTACCAGGCCGCATCTCCTTGACGGGCGTTGCTCCAGAATTACCCTGTATCATTTGTGCAGTGTGTGACACCCGACTACCCCGCGTGTAATCGGTCTGCGCGAAGTTGGGCGTAAGTCCGATCATTGTCAGTACTCCTGCCCGAGAGGAATACGATTTACTTTAATTATAGTACATGTGTGTTTTGTAATAAAGTGTTTCTATAGTCTCCTGAATTCAATAACTGGCATCCCGACATCTACGCTCCTACAATCCACCGGCAATACTCCTCGTGGAGAGACACAGGAAGAAAAGGGGTAGCCCGCTGTCGACGCGTGGTCATCTCGAGTATAAACACGAGTTTCAACATCAAAACCTAAAGCATGCGTTGACGTATTCCGCGCGAGAAAAGGTGGGCATTGGGGAGGGGATATTACCGTGAAGAGGGCCTCTTCAAGAGAACAGCCGTTTGTGAGGGATGCAAATCCGATTGGTTCTAATGCAATCTGCTCCCAATGGTGGAAATTTAGTCTAGCAACTTTCACACCTCCTAACCTAACCAATCGAACTTGCACCCCTCCCAAAATAACCGGCCATCCGAGCGTAGAAGCAAGTGCGAAATAAAAGTAACGGTGCGCTTCTCGATACCGCAGATGTACCTACCTAAGTAGCATTTCTGACGGAAAAGAATTGTCCAGCCTTGGGGTCTGCGTAGACCTTTGGCAGGTAGGTATCTGTTACAACAGGCAATGCCACCCGTGGGGCCAGCACGACCGTCCCCGGTCCTTGCTATTCCAGAGGTTTTTTTCAAGTGAAAATCAGCAAATTTGCAAGCGCAATATCTCAAAAACCAGTGGAAATCAAGTGTATACATTAAAGCTTATTGAATTCGTATTGGAACGCACTATCAACCCAGGACTTCAAAAAGGTTAGTGCCATTTGAAAAACCGAACTTGACCATCGTATCTTTTAAAATAATAATCGAAAAAAAAATCCGTCGCGGCGAAGTAAGCAGCCCCATTGAACCATTAATTTACATATTTTTTTTATATTTTTATCTCCAATAGTTTAGGAGATATCCAGCTGTTCACTCTACGCGCGGACACCCTGTATGAAAAAAAGAAAGAAAGTAGCAAAACCACACCTTCACATAAACCTTGTTCAAACTGTGAAAGGTTAGGCTTTTCAAATAGATTGCATCCAGAAAATCTATGTAGATTAAAAGATCAAAAACAAAACATTAAAAAGAATAATAATATCAAAATGGTAAATAATACAGATTTAGAAAATGTGGTAGCTAATTCAGAGGAGGCAAAAAACGAGTAGTCTTCCCACTTATTAGAGTACTTGTATCAGTGAATGAGAATGCAGCTGTTGGCCTGTACGACTCAGGATCCAACATTTCACTGATCAATTATGAATTTTTAAAGAAAATAAACATAATAGAAAACATAATAAGTGGGAATGATAATGTAAAAGGAGTAACAGGCATGGCCAAATTAGAAGGCACAGTTACACTCAAAATAAAAATCAGCAATATAGAAAGTAAATTTTCATTTTTTATCATAAAAAGTAAAACTTTTAAAGATGATTTATTATTAGGGTTAGACCTAATAAAAAAATTTAGGTTATGTCAAAATGAAAATTTAGAAATAATACAAACAGCTGAAAAAAAAAGAACCACAAATAAATCTAAATGTAATACAAAAAAAAAAAAACTACCCAACAATATACAACTAATTTTGCAAAAATATGATACTGCTTTTGCAAAGACTAAATTTGATATTGGAATAATAAAAGGGTATGAAGCAACTATAAAATTAAGAGAAAATAAATACACTTCAAGAAAACCATACAGATGCTCATTTCAGGACAAAATTGAAATTGAAAAGCAAATAAAGGAATTATTAGAAGCAAATTTAATTGAAGAGTCATGCAGTCCACATGCAGCTCCAGTGACAATGGTGTATAAAAAAGAAGATGGGAGAAAATCTCGATTATGCATGGACTTTACAGAGTTAAATAAAATACTTGTTCCTGAAAGTCAACCGTTCCCTAGGATCGAAGATCTGAAAATACGCGCCAGAAACTGTAAATATTTCACAAAACTGGATGTTAACTCGGCGTTTTGGTCGATACCAGTGCGTGAGAAAGACAAGTATAAATTAGCTTTTGTAACCCATCATGGCCATTGGCAATGGAAATGCTTACCATTCGGATTAAAAACCGCTCCAGCAATTTTTCAGAGAATATTATCTAGTGTATTAAGAAAAAATAATCTAAGTAATTTTGCCGTGAACTACATTGATGACATTTTAATTCATTCAGAAAACTATGAGAATCACTTGATACATGTAAATTTAACTTTGCAAACACTGCAAAACCAAGGCTTTAAATTGAATCAATCAAAATGTGTATTTGCTAGCAATAAGGTGATTTACTTGGGTCATGAAATAAGTGATAATTTCATAAAGCCAATGAATGATAACCTAATAGCAATTAAAGATTTTCCTGTACCCAAGACAAGGAAAAATATTAGACAATTTTTGGGAAAAATAAATTTTTACGTAGAATATATACAAAATAATGCCATATTGTTAGAACCTTTATACAAGTTATTAAGAAAAAACATAGAATTTAACTGGTCAGAAGAATGCCAAAATAGTTTCCAAAGAGTAAAAGAATATTTATGTGCTGGCCCAGCTTTAGCTATATTTGATCCGGAAGCACCAATATACATTTTAACCGATGCAAGTATAGAAGGAGTAGGAGCAGTGTTAAAACAACCTCAGGAAAATGAGGTGTTAAAACCAGTATTTTTCTTTTCTAGAAAACTAAACAACTCACAAAAAACAAAAAAAGCAATATACATAGAATGCCTAGCTATCAAAGAGGCAATATTATACTGGCAATATTACTTATTAGGAAAAAAATTCGTTATATTCACGGATCACAAACCATTAGAACATTTTAATGTTAAAAACAGTAAAGATCCAGAATTAATAAATATATTAAATTACATATCACAATTTGAATTTGACATAGTGTACAATCCAGGAAAAGAAAATCTAGAAGCGGATTGTTTATCTAGAAATCCTGTACTAGAACCCAGAATAGAAGAAGAAGAAAATTCAATAATCAAGACAACAAATTTTTTACAAATAGAAGATATAAAAAATAATCAAATAAAGTTACAAGTAGATAATAAGTGTAGTAAAAAAAATGATATCATATATAAAACTTTAAACAACAGAGAAAAGATATGGTTAACAGAGGACTTTGGAAAATCTCTGATAAAAAAAGTACATGAAAAACTGGGACATATTGGAACTAAACAATTAACTCTAATGATCTGTCATAAGCTTTACTTTAAAAACATGTATAAACATGTAAAGTTAATTTGTAGAAAGTGTGAAGTGTGCATGAAAATGAAGACAAGAATAGGATGCTTTAGAGCACCTCTGTCTCAATTAGGTCCAGCAAAAGAACCTTTCGAGATTGTCTCATTAGACACAATAGGAGGGTTGAAAGGAAAAAGTACAAAAAAATACATACACTTAATAGTTGATCATTTCACAAGATTCGCTTTTATAAGCACGTCAAAGACACAAGTGGCTAAAGACTTCATAAAGTTAATAAAAAAAGTAGAAAATCAGGGGAAAATTAAAACAATATTAACAGACCAATACTCTGGAATAAATTCTACTCAATTCAAGAAGTTTGTAAAGGATCAAGGCATAAATTTAATATTCACAGCAATTGATTGTGCGTTTTCTAATGGTTTGAATGAAAGAACGAACCAAACGTTAGTTAATAGAATGAGATGTAAAATATTCGAAAATAAAGATAAATCATGGCCAGGGGTAGCAGAGGAATGTACAACAGAATATAATAATACAATACACAGCTCCACAGGCTACACACCTCATTATCTACTAACGGGTAGAGAAAATTCTATTCTACCAGAATCATTGGAAAGGAACAATAGAGAGAACTGGACAATCAACAAAGAAATAGCTTACGAAAATTCAAAAAAGACACATGAACAAAACAAAAAATATTATGATGAAAATACCAGGAAGATAAATTACAAAGCAGGAGACCTGGTATATGTTCAGAATAAAAACAAATTAAACAGAGATAAACTAGACAGCATCAGAGTAGGACCATTCAAAATTAAAGAAAAAATATCTGAAACAATATACAGCATAGCGAGTAGACCTGGAAGAAAAGATTCTACTTTATTTCATGCGAGTAAGTTAGCACCATATGTGGGTGAGGAACCCACTTGCCAAAAGGGGGGGATGTAAGTTTGAACGTGCCGCCTAAACTTGGTCACATAACTCCATCTAGGAGAGTGTTGGTGACTGGACTTGGAGGAGTGGAAAAAGAACTGCCACGTGGATAACGGATAAGCGGGATTATAAAATATTAGGAATCAAGGCTAATGACAATTATATTGATTCAGGTAGTTAAAGAGTTATAAGCACTTTGTAAATATTTTATTAGCATCAGCTAACATGTACATACGTCTTGTTATTACAGTTGTAATTTCTGCATCAACTCGTTGTCTGATTACCTAACCTTAAGAACGACCACTTCCCCTTCAAGCTTCTGATTACGAAGCTTACACCTAGTCCCGGGGTCGTGGAGGCGACCCTATAGTCGTCGGACGTGACGGTGCCGGGGCAATCTAGTCCCGGGGTCGTGGGGACGACCCTATAGTCGTCGGACATGTCGGCGGCAGGGCAACTTTGGCCGTGGTCGTGGGGACGACCCTATAGTCGTCGGACATGTCGGTGACTGGCCAACCTAGTCCCGGGGTCGTGGAGACGACCCTATAGTCGTCGGACATGTCGGTGACTGGCCAACCTAGTCCCGGGGTCGTGGAGACGACCCTATAGTCGTCGGACAAGTCGGCGGCGGGCTAACCTAGTCCCGGGGTCGTGGGGACGACCGTATAGTCGTCGGACATGACGGTGCCGGGGCAATCTAGCCCCGGGGTCGTGGGGACGACCCTATAGACGTCGGACATGTCGGCGGCGGGCCAACCTAGTCCCGGGGTCGTGGGGACGACCCTATAGTCGTCGGACATGTCTGCGGCTGGGCAACTTTGGCCAGTGGTCGTGGGGACGACCCTATAGTCGTCGGACAAGTCGGCGGCGGGCCAACCTAGTCCCGGGGTCGTGGGGACGACCGTATAGTCGTCGGACATGACGGTGGCGGGCCAATCTAGTCCCGGGGTCGTGGGGACGACCCTATAGTCGTCGGACATGTCGGCGGCTGGCCAACTTTGGACCGGGGCGTGGGGACGACCCTATAGTCGTCGGACATGTCGGCGGCGGGCCAACCTAGTCCCGGGGTCGTGGGGACGACCCTATAGTCGTCGGACATGTCGGCGGCACGGCAACTTTGGCCCGTGGTCGTGGGGATGACCCTATAGTCGTCGGACATGTCGGCGGCTGGGCAACTTTGGCCTGTGGTCGTGGGGACGACCCTATAGTCGTCGGACATGTCGGTGACTGGCCAACCTAGTCCCGGGGTCGTGGGGACGACCCTATAGTCGTCGGACAAGTCGGCGGCGGGCCAACCTAGTCCCGGGGTCGTGTGGACGACCCTATAGTCGTAGGACATGTCGGCGGCGGGCCAACCTAGTCCTTGGGCCTCGGGGACGACCCTATAGTCGTCGGACAAGACGGCGGGGGGCCAACCTACTCCCGGGGTCGTGGGGACGACCCTATAGTCGTCGGACATGTCGGCGGCTGGCCAACCTAGTCCCGGGGTCGTGGGGACGACCCTATAGTCGCCGGACAAGTCGGCGGCGGGCCAACCTAGTGCCGGGGTCGTGGGGACGACCGTATAGTCGTCGGACATGACGGTGGCGGGCCAATCTAGTCCCGGGGTCGTGGGGACGACCCTATAGTCGTCGGACATGACGGTGCCGGGGCAATCTAGCCCCGGGGTCGTGGGGACGACCCTATAGACGTCGGACATGTCGGCGGCGGGCCAACCTAGTCCCGGGGTCGTGGGGACGACCCTATAGTCGTCGGACATGTCGGCGGCTGGGCAACTTTGGCCAGTGGTCGTGGGGACGACCCTATAGTCGTCGGACATGTCGGCGGCAGGCCAACGTATGCCCAGGGACGTAGGGACGAACCTATAGTCGTCGGACATGACCGTGGCGGGCCAATCTAGTCCCGGGGTCGTGGGGACGACCCTATAGTCGTTGGACATGACGGTGCCGGGGCAATCTAGCCCCGGGGTCGTGGGGACGACCGTATAGTCGTTGGACATGTCGGTGGCTGGCCAACTTTGGCCCGGGGCGTGGGGACGACCCTATAGTCGTCGGACATGTCGGCGGCGGGCCAACCTAGCCCCGGGATCGTGGGGACCACCCTATAGTCGTCGGACATGTTGGCGGCAGGGCAACTTTGGCCCGTGGTCGTGGGGACGACCCTATAGTCGTCGGACAAGTCGGCGGCGGGCCAACCTAGTCCCGTGGTCGTGGAGACGACCCTATAGTCGTCGGACATGCCGGTGACTGGCCAACCTAGTCCCGGGGTCGTGGGGGCGACCCTATAGTCGTCGGACATGTCGGCGGCAGGGCAACTTTGGCCGTGGTCGTGGGGACGACCCTATAGTCGTCGGACATGTCGGTGACTGGCCAACCTAGTCCCGGGGTCGTGGAGACGACCCTATAGTCGTCGGACATGCCGGTGACTGGCCAACCTAGTCCCGGGGTCGTGGAGGCGACCCTATAGTCGTCGGACGTGACGGTGCCGGGGCAATCTAGTCCCGGGGTCGTGGGGACGACCCTATAGTCGTCGGACATGTCGGCGGCAGGGCAACTTTGGCCGTGGTCGTGGGGACGACCCTATAGTCGTTGGACATGTCGGTGACTGGCCAACCTAGTCCCGGGGTCGTGGAGACGACCCTATAGTCGTCGGACATGTCGGTGACTGGCCAACCTAGTCCTGGGGTCGTGGAGACGACCCTATAGTCGTCGGACAAGTCGGCGGCGGGCCAACCTAGTCCCGGGGTCGTGGGGACGACCGTATAGTCGTCGGACATGTCGGCGGCAGGGCAACTTTGGTCAGTGGTCGTGGGGCCGACCCTATAGTCGTCGGACATGTCGGCGGCAGGCCAACGTATGCCCAGGGACGTAGGGACGACCCTATAGTCGTCGGACATGTTGGCGGCAGGGCAACTTTGGCCCGTGGTCGTGGGGACGACCCTATAGTCGTCGGACAAGTCGGCGGCGGGCCAACCTAGTCCCGTGGTCGTGGAGACGACCCTATAGTCGTCGGACATGCCGGTGACTGGCCAACCTAGTCCCGGGGTCGTGGGGGCGACCCTATAGTCGTCGGACATGTCGGCGGCAGGGCAACTTTGGCCGTGGTCGTGGGGACGACCCTATAGTCGTCGGACATGTCGGTGACTGGCCAACCTAGTCCCGGGGTCGTGGAGACGACCCTATAGTCGTCGGACATGCCGGTGACTGGCCAACCTAGTCCCGGGGTCGTGGAGGCGACCCTATAGTCGTCGGACGTGACGGTGCCGGGGCAATCTAGTCCCGGGGTCGTGGGGACGACCCTATAGTCGTCGGACATGTCGGCGGCAGGGCAACTTTGGCCGTGGTCGTGGGGACGACCCTATAGTCGTTGGACATGTCGGTGACTGGCCAACCTAGTCCCGGGGTCGTGGAGACGACCCTATAGTCGTCGGACATGTCGGTGACTGGCCAACCTAGTCCTGGGGTCGTGGAGACGACCCTATAGTCGTCGGACAAGTCGGCGGCGGGCCAACCTAGTCCCGGGGTCGTGGGGACGACCGTATAGTCGTCGGACATGACGGTGCCGGGGCAATCTAGCCCCGGGGTCGTGGGGACGACCCTATAGACGTCGGACATGTCGGCGGCGGGCCAACCTAGTCCCGGGGTCGTGGGGACGACCCTATAGTCGTCGGACATGTCTGCGGCTGGGCAACTTTGGCCAGTGGTCGTGGGGACGACCCTATAGTCGTCGGACATGTCGGTGACTGGCCAACCTAGTCCCGGGGTCGTGGAGACGACCCTATAGTCGTCGGACATGACGGTGACTGGCCAACCTAGTCCCGGGGTCGTGGAGACGACCCTATATTCGTCGGACAAGTCGGCGGCGGGCTAACCTAGTCCCGGGGTCGTGGGGACGACCGTATAGTCGTCGGACATGACGGTGCCGGGGCAATCTAGCCCCGGGGTCGTGGGGACGACCCTATAGACGTCGGACATGTCGGCGGCGGGCCAACCTAGTCCCGGGGTCGTGGGGACGACCCTATAGTCGTCGGACATGTCTGCGGCTGGGCAACTTTGGCCAGTGGTCGTGGGGACGACCCTATAGTCGTCGGACAAGTCGGCGGCGGGCCAACCTAGTCCCGGGGTCGTGGGGACGACCGTATAGTCGTCGGACATGACGGTGGCGGGCCAATCTAGTCCCGGGGTCGTGGGGACGACCCTATAGTCGTCGGACATGTCGGCGGCTGGCCAACTTTGGACCGGGGCGTGGGGACGACCCTATAGTCGTCGGACATGTCGGCGGCGGGCCAACCTAGTCCCGGGGTCGTGGGGACGACCCTATAGTCGTCGGACATGTCGGCGGCACGGCAACTTTGGCCCGTGGTCGTGGGGATGACCCTATAGTCGTCGGACATGTCGGCGGCTGGGCAACTTTGGCCTGTGGTCGTGGGGACGACCCTATAGTCGTCGGACATGTCGGTGACTGGCCAACCTAGTCCCGGGGTCGTGGGGACGACCCTATAGTCGTCGGACAAGTCGGCGGCGGGCCAACCTAGTCCCGGGGTCGTGTGGACGACCCTATAGTCGTAGGACATGTCGGCGGCGGGCCAACCTAGTCCTTGGGCCTCGGGGACGACCCTATAGTCGTCGGACAAGACGGCGGGGGGCCAACCTACTCCCGGGGTCGTGGGGACGACCCTATAGTCGTCGGACATGTCGGCGGCTGGCCAACCTAGTCCCGGGGTCGTGGGGACGACCCTATAGTCGCCGGACAAGTCGGCGGCGGGCCAACCTAGTGCCGGGGTCGTGGGGACGACCGTATAGTCGTCGGACATGACGGTGGCGGGCCAATCTAGTCCCGGGGTCGTGGGGACGACCCTATAGTCGTCGGACATGCCGGTGACTGGCCAACCTAGTCCCGGGGTCGTGGGGACGACCCTATAGTCGTTGGACATGACGGTGCCGGGGCAATCTAGCCCCGGGGTCGTGGGGACGACCGTATAGTCGTTGGACATGTCGGTGGCTGGCCAACTTTGGCCCGGGGCGTGGGGACGACCCTATAGTCGTCGGACATGTCGGCGGCGGGCCAACCTAGCCCCGGGATCGTGGGGACCACCCTATAGTCGTCGGACATGTTGGCGGCAGGGCAACTTTGGCCCGTGGTCGTGGGGACGACCCTATAGTCGTCGGACAAGTCGGCGGCGGGCCAACCTAGTCCCGTGGTCGTGGAGACGACCCTATAGTCGTCGGACATGCCGGTGACTGGCCAACCTAGTCCCGGGGTCGTGGGGGCGACCCTATAGTCGTCGGACATGTCGGCGGCAGGGCAACTTTGGCCGTGGTCGTGGGGACGACCCTATAGTCGTCGGACATGTCGGTGACTGGCCAACCTAGTCCCGGGGTCGTGGAGACGACCCTATAGTCGTCGGACATGCCGGTGACTGGCCAACCTAGTCCCGGGGTCGTGGAGGCGACCCTATAGTCGTCGGACGTGACGGTGCCGGGGCAATCTAGTCCCGGGGTCGTGGGGACGACCCTATAGTCGTCGGACATGTCGGCGGCAGGGCAACTTTGGCCGTGGTCGTGGGGACGACCCTATAGTCGTTGGACATGTCGGTGACTGGCCAACCTAGTCCCGGGGTCGTGGAGACGACCCTATAGTCGTCGGACATGTCGGTGACTGGCCAACCTAGTCCTGGGGTCGTGGAGACGACCCTATAGTCGTCGGACAAGTCGGCGGCGGGCCAACCTAGTCCCGGGGTCGTGGGGACGACCGTATAGTCGTCGGACATGTCGGCGGCAGGGCAACTTTGGTCAGTGGTCGTGGGGCCGACCCTATAGTCGTCGGACATGTCGGCGGCAGGCCAACGTATGCCCAGGGACGTAGGGACGACCCTATAGTCGTCGGACATGTTGGCGGCAGGGCAACTTTGGCCCGTGGTCGTGGGGACGACCCTATAGTCGTCGGACAAGTCGGCGGCGGGCCAACCTAGTCCCGTGGTCGTGGAGACGACCCTATAGTCGTCGGACATGCCGGTGACTGGCCAACCTAGTCCCGGGGTCGTGGGGGCGACCCTATAGTCGTCGGACATGTCGGCGGCAGGGCAACTTTGGCCGTGGTCGTGGGGACGACCCTATAGTCGTCGGACATGTCGGTGACTGGCCAACCTAGTCCCGGGGTCGTGGAGACGACCCTATAGTCGTCGGACATGCCGGTGACTGGCCAACCTAGTCCCGGGGTCGTGGAGGCGACCCTATAGTCGTCGGACGTGACGGTGCCGGGGCAATCTAGTCCCGGGGTCGTGGGGACGACCCTATAGTCGTCGGACATGTCGGCGGCAGGGCAACTTTGGCCGTGGTCGTGGGGACGACCCTATAGTCGTTGGACATGTCGGTGACTGGCCAACCTAGTCCCGGGGTCGTGGAGACGACCCTATAGTCGTCGGACATGTCGGTGACTGGCCAACCTAGTCCTGGGGTCGTGGAGACGACCCTATAGTCGTCGGACAAGTCGGCGGCGGGCCAACCTAGTCCCGGGGTCGTGGGGACGACCGTATAGTCGTCGGACATGACGGTGCCGGGGCAATCTAGCCCCGGGGTCGTGGGGACGACCCTATAGACGTCGGACATGTCGGCGGCGGGCCAACCTAGTCCCGGGGTCGTGGGGACGACCCTATAGTCGTCGGACATGTCTGCGGCTGGGCAACTTTGGCCAGTGGTCGTGGGGACGACCCTATAGTCGTCGGACATGTCGGTGACTGGCCAACCTAGTCCCGGGGTCGTGGAGACGACCCTATAGTCGTCGGACATGACGGTGACTGGCCAACCTAGTCCCGGGGTCGTGGAGACGACCCTATATTCGTCGGACATGCCGGTGACTGGCCAACCTAGTCCCGGGGTCGTGGAGGCGACCCTATAGTCGTCGGACGTGACGGTGCCGGGGCAATCTAGCCCCGGGGTCGAGGGGACGACCCTATAGACGTCGGACATGTCGGCGGCTGGCCAACCTAGTCCCGGTGTGGTAGGGACGACCCTATAGTCGTCGGACAAGTCGGCGGCGGGCCAACCTAGTGCCGGGGTCGTGGGGACGACCGTATAGTCGTCGGACATGACGGTGGCGGGCCAATCTAGTCCCGGGGTCGTGGGGACGACCCTATAGCCGTCGGACATGACGGTGGCGGGCCAATCTAGTCCCGGGGTCGTGAGGACGACCCCATAGTCGTCGGACATTATTGTGGTGGGCCAACCTAGTCCCGGGGTAGTGGGGACGACCCTATAGTCGTCGGACATGTCGGCGGCAGGGCAACTTTGGCCGTGGTCGTGGGGACGACCCTATAGTCGTCGGACATGACGGCGGCAGGGCAACTTTGACCCGTGGTCGTGGGGACGACCCTATATTCGTCGGACATGTCGGTGACTGGCCAACCTATTCCCTGGTTCGTGGGGACGACCCTATAGTCGTCGGACAAGTCGGCGGCAGGCCAACGTATGCTCAGGGTCGTTGGGACGAACCTATAGTCGTCGGACATGACGGTGGCGGGCCAATCTGGTCCCGGGGTCGTGAGGACGACCCCATAGTCGTCGGACATGACGGTGGCGGGCCAATCTAGCCCCGGGATCGTGGGGACGACCCTATAGACGTCGGACATGTCGGCGGCGGGCCAACCTAGTCCCGGGGTCGTGGGGACGACCCTATAGTCGTCGGACATGACGGTGCCGGGGCAATCTAGCCCCGGGGTCGTGGGGACGACCCTATAGACGTCGGACATGTCGGCGGCGGGCCAACCTAGTCCCGGGGTCGTGGGGACGACCCTATAGTCGTCGGACATGTCGGCGGCTGGGCAACTTTGGCCAGTGGTCGTGGGGACGACCCTATAGTCGTCGGACATGTCGGCGGCAGGCCAACGTATGCCCAGGGTCGTAGGGACGAACCTATAGTCGTCGGACATGACCGTGGCGGGCCAATCTAGCCCCGGGGTCGTGGGGACGACCCTATAAACGTCGGACATGTCGGCGGCGGGCCAACCTAGTCCCGGGGTCGTGGGGACGACCCTATAGTCGTCGGACATGTCGGCGGCAGGGCAACTTTGGTCAGTGGTCGTGGGGCCGACCCTATAGTCGTCGGACATGTCGGCGGCAGGCCAACGTATGCCCAGGGACGTAGGGACGAACCTATAGTCGTCGGACATGACCGTGGCGGGCCAATCTAGTCCCGGGGTCGTGGGGACGACCCTATAGTCGTCGGACATGACGGTGCCGGGGCAATCTAGCCCCGGGGTCGTGGGGACGACCCTATAGTTGTTGGACATGTCGGCGGCTGGCCAACTTTGTCCCGGGGCGTGGGGACGACCCTATAGTCGTCGGACATGTCGGCGGCGGGCCAACCTAGTCCCGGGATCGTGGGGACGACCCTATAGTCGTCGGACATGTCGGCGGCAGGGCAACTTTGGCCCGTGGTCGTGGGGACGACCCTATAGTCGTCGGACATGTCGGTGACTGGCAAACCTAGTCCCGGGGTCGTGGAGGCGACCCTATAGTCGTCGGACATGTCGGTGACTGGCCAACCTAGTCCCGGGGTCGTGGAGACGACCCTATAGTCGTCGGACAAGTCGGCGGCGGGCCAACCTAGTCCCGGGGTCGTGGGGACGACCCTATAGTCGTCGGACATGACGGTGGCGGGGCAATCTAGCCCCGGGGTCGTGGGGACGACCCTATAGACGTCGGACATGTCGGCGGCGGGCCAACCTAGTCCCGGGGTCGTGGGGACGACCCTATAGTCGTCGGACATGTCGGCGGCTGGCCAACCTAGTCCCGGGGTCGTGGGGACGAACCTATAGTCGTCGGACACGTCGGCGGCTGGCCAACCTAGTCCCGGGGTCGTGAGGACGACCCCATAGTCGTCGGACATGACGGTGGCGGGCCAATCTAGCCCCGGGATCGTGGGGACGACCCTATAGACTTCGGACATGTCGGCGGCGGGCCAACCTAGTCCCGGGGTCGTGGGGACGACCCTATAGTCGTCGGACATGACGGTGCCGGGGCAATCTAGCCCCGGGGTCGTGGGGACGACCCTATAGACGTCGGACATGTCGGCGGCGGGCCAACCTAGTCCCGGGGTCGTGGGGACGACCCTATAGTCGTCGGACATGTCGGGGCTGGGCAACTTTGGCCAGTGGTCGTGGGGACGACCCTATAGTCGTCGGACATGTCGGCGGCAGGCCAACGTATGCCCAGGGTCGTAGGGACGAACCTATAGTCGTCGGACATGACCGTGGCGGGCCAATCTAGCCCCGGGGTCGTGGGGACGACCCTATAGACGTCGGACATGTCGGCGGCGGGCCAACCTAGTCCCGGGGTCGTGGGGACGACCCTATAGTCGTCGGACATGTCGGCGGCAGGGCAACTTTGGTCAGTGGTCGTGGGGACGACCCTATAGTCGTCGGACATGTCGGCGGCAGGCCAACGTATGCCCAGGGACGTAGGGACGACCCTATAGTCGTCGGACATGACGGTGGCGGGCCAATCTAGTCCCGGGGTCGTGAGGACGACCCCATAGTCGTCGGACATGATGGTGGTGGGCCAACCTAGTCCCGGGGTCGTGGAGACGACCCTATAGTCGTCGGGCATGTCGGTGACTGGCCAACCTAGTCCCGGGGTCGTGGAGACGACCCTATAGTCGTCGGACAAGTCGGCGGCGGGCCAACCTAGTCCCGGGGTCGTGGGGACGACCCTATAGTCGTCGGACATGACGGTGCCGGGGCAATCTAGCCCCGGGGTCGTGGGGACGACCCTATAGACGTCGGACATGTCGGCGGCGGGCCAACCTAGTCCCGGGGTCGTGGGGACGACCCTATAGTCGTCGGACATGTCGGCGGCTGGGCAACTTTGGCCAGTGGTCGTGGGGACGACCCTATAGTCGTCGGACATGTCGGCGGCAGGCCAACGTATGCCCAGGGACGTAGGGACAAACCTATAGTCGTCGGACATGACCGTGGCGGGCCAATCTAGTCCCGGGGTCGTGGGGACGACCCTATAGTCGTTGGACATGACGGTGCCGGGGCAATCTAGCCCCGGGGTCGTGGGGACGACCCTATAGTCGTTGGACATGTCGGTGGCTGGCCAACTTTGGCCCGGGGCGTGGTGACGACCCTATAGTCGTCGGACATGTCGGCGGCGGGCCAACCTAGCCCCGGGATCGTGGGGACCACCCTATAGTCGTCGGACATGTTGGCGGCAGGGCAACTTTGGCCCGTGGTCGTGGGGACGACCCTATAGTCGTCGGACAAGTCGGCGGCGGGCCAACCTAGTCCCGTGGTCGTGGAGACGACCCTATAGTCGTCGGACATGCCGGTGACTGGCCAACCTAGTCCCGGGGTCGTGGGGGCGACCCTATAGTCGTCGGACATGTCGGCGGCAGGGCAACTTTGGCCGTGGTCGTGGGGACGACCCTATAGTCGTCGGACATGTCGGTGACTGGCCAACCTAGTCCCGGGGTCGTGGAGACGACCCTATAGTCGTCGGACATGCCGGTGACTGGCCAACCTAGTCCCGGGGTCGTGGAGGCGACCCTATAGTCGTCGGACGTGACGGTGCCGGGGCAATCTAGTCCCGGGGTCGTGGGGACGACCCTATAGTCGTCGGACATGTCGGCGGCAGGGCAACTTTGGCCGTGGTCGTGGGGACGACCCTATAGTCGTTGGACATGTCGGTGACTGGCCAACCTAGTCCCGGGGTCGTGGAGACGACCCTATAGTCGTCGGACATGTCGGTGACTGGCCAACCTAGTCCTGGGGTCGTGGAGACGACCCTATAGTCGTCGGACAAGTCGGCGGCGGGCCAACCTAGTCCCGGGGTCGTGGGGACGACCGTATAGTCGTCGGACATGACGGTGCCGGGGCAATCTAGCCCCGGGGTCGTGGGGACGACCCTATAGACGTCGGACATGTCGGCGGCGGGCCAACCTAGTCCCGGGGTCGTGGGGACGACCCTATAGTCGTCGGACATGTCTGCGGCTGGGCAACTTTGGCCAGTGGTCGTGGGGACGACCCTATAGTCGTCGGACATGTCGGTGACTGGCCAACCTAGTCCCGGGGTCGTGGAGACGACCCTATAGTCGTCGGACATGACGGTGACTGGCCAACCTAGTCCCGGGGTCGTGGAGACGACCCTATATTCGTCGGACATGCCGGTGACTGGCCAACCTAGTCCCGGGGTCGTGGAGGCGACCCTATAGTCGTCGGACGTGACGGTGCCGGGGCAATCTAGCCCCGGGGTCGAGGGGACGACCCTATAGACGTCGGACATGTCGGCGGCTGGCCAACCTAGTCCCGGTGTGGTAGGGACGACCCTATAGTCGTCGGACAAGTCGGCGGCGGGCCAACCTAGTGCCGGGGTCGTGGGGACGACCGTATAGTCGTCGGACATGACGGTGGCGGGCCAATCTAGTCCCGGGGTCGTGGGGACGACCCTATAGCCGTCGGACATGACGGTGGCGGGCCAATCTAGTCCCGGGGTCGTGAGGACGACCCCATAGTCGTCGGACATTATGGTGGTGGGCCAACCTAGTCCCGGGGTAGTGGGGACGACCCTATAGTCGTCGGACATGTCGGCGGCAGGGCAACTTTGGCCGTGGTCGTGGGGACGACCCTATAGTCGTCGGACATGACGGCGGCAGGGCAACTTTGACCCGTGGTCGTGGGGACGACCCTATATTCGTCGGACATGTCGGTGACTGGCCAACCTATTCCCTGGTTCGTGGGGACGACCCTATAGTCGTCGGACAAGTCGGCGGCAGGCCAACGTATGCTCAGGGTCGTTGGGACGAACCTATAGTCGTCGGACATGACGGTGGCGGGCCAATCTAGTCCCGGGGTCGTGAGGACGACCCCATAGTCGTCGGACATGACGGTGGCGGGCCAATCTAGCCCCGGGATCGTGGGGACGACCCTATAGACGTCGGACATGTCGGCGGCAGGGCAACTTTGGTCAGTGGTCGTGGGGCCGACCCTATAGTCGTCGGACATGTCGGCGGCAGGCCAACGTATGCCCAGGGACGTAGGGACGAACCTATAGTCGTCGGACATGACCGTGGCGGGCCAATCTAGTCCCGGGGTCGTGGGGACGACCCTATAGTCGTCGGACATGACGGTGCCGGGGCAATCTAGCCCCGGGATCGTGGGGACGACCCTATAGTCGTTGGACATGTCGGCGGCTGGCCAACCTATTCCCTGGTTCGTGGGGACGACCCTATAGTCGTCGGACATGTCGGCGGCAGGGCAACTTTGACCCGTGGTCGTGGGGACGACCCTATATTCGTCGGACATGTCGGTGACTGGCCAACCTATTCCCGGGTTCGTGGGGACGACCCTATAGTCGTCGGACAAGTCGGCGGCAGACCAACGTATGCTCAGGGTCGTTGGGACGAACCTATAGTCGTCGGACATGACGGTGGCGGTCCAATCTAGTCCCGGGGTCGTGAGGACGACCCCATAGTCGTCGGACATGACCGTGGCGGGCCAATCTAGCCCCGG
Organism: Andrena fulva; assembly: GCA_946251845.1. Lineage (NCBI taxonomy): Eukaryota > Metazoa > Arthropoda > Insecta > Hymenoptera > Andrenidae > Andrena > Andrena fulva. The sequence continues at coordinate 423,054 of CAMITZ010000112.1, read as the reverse complement.
GGTCGTGGGGACGACCCTATAGACGTCGGACATGTCGGCGGCGGGCCAACCTAGTCCCGGGGTCGTGGGGACGACCCTATAGTCGTCGGACATGTCGGCGGCAGGGCAACTTTGGTCAGTGGTCGTGGGGACGACCCTATAGTCGTCGGACATGTCGGCGGCAGGCCAACGTATGCCCAGGGACGTAGGGACGAACCTATAGTCGTCGGACATGACCGTGGCGGGCCAATCTAGTCCCGGGGTCGTGGGGACGACCCTATAGTCGTCGGACATGACGGTGCCGGGGCAATCTAGCCCCGGGGTCGTGGGGAAGACCCTATAGTCGTTGGACATGTCGGCGGCTGGCCAACTTTGTCCCGGGGCGTGGGGACGACCCTATAGTCGTCGGACATGTCGGCGGCGGGCCAACCTAGTCCCGGGATCGTGGGGACGACCCTATAGTCGTCGGACATGTCGGCGGCAGGGCAACTTTGGCCCGTGGTCGTGGGGACGACCCTATAGTCGTCGGACATGTCGGTGACTGGCAAACCTAGTCCCGGGGTCGTGGAGGCGACCCTATAGTCGTCGGACATGTCGGTGACTGGCCAACCTAGTCCCGGGGTCGTGGAGACGACCCTATAGTCGTCGGACAAGTCGGCGGCGGGCCAACCTAGTCCCGGGGTCGTGGGGACGACCCTATAGTCGTCGGACATGACGGTGGCGGGGCAATCTAGCCCCGGGGTCGTGGGGACGACCCTATAGACGTCGGACATGTCGGCGGCGGGCCAACCTAGTCCCGGGGTCGTGGGAACGACCCTATAGTCGTCGGACATGTCGGCGGCTGGCCAACCTAGTCCCGGGGTCGTGGGGACGAACCTATAGTCGTCGGACACGTCGGCGGCGGGCCAACCTAGTCCCGGGGTCGTGGAGACGACCCTATATTCGTCGGACATGCCGGTGACTGGCCAACCTAGTCCCGGGGTCGTGCAGGCGACCCTATAGTCGTCGGACGTGACGGTGCCGGGGCAATCTAGCCCCGGGGTCGAGGGGACGACCCTATAGACGTCGGACATGTCGGCGGCTGGCCAACCTAGTCCCGGGGTGGTAGGGACGACCCTATAGTCGTCGGACAAGTCGGCGGCGGGCCAACCTAGTGCCGGGGTCGTGGGGACGACCGTATAGTCGTCGGACATGACGGTGGCGGGCCAATCTGGTCCCGGGGTCGTGGGGACGACCCTATAGTCGTCGGACATGACGGTGGCGGGCCAATCTAGTCCCGGGGTCGTGAGGACGACCCCATAGTCGTCGGACATGATGGTGGTGGGCCAACCTAGTCCCGGGGTAGTGGGGACGACCCTATAGTCGTCGGACATGTCGGCGGCAGGGCAACTTTGGCCGTGGTCGTGGGGACGACCCTATAGTCGTCGGACATGTCGGCGGCAGGGCAACTTTGACCCGTGGTCGTGGGGACGACCCTATATTCGTCGGACATGTCGGTGACTGGCCAACCTATTCCCGGGTTCGTGGGGACGACCCTATAGTCGTCGGACAAGTCGGCGGCAGGCCAACGTATGCTCAGGGTCGTTGGGACGAACCTATAGTCGTCGGACATGACGGTGGCGGTCCAATCTAGTCCCGGGGTCGTGAGGACGACCCCATAGTCGTCGGACATGACGGTGGCGGGCCAATCTAGCCCCGGGATCGTGGGGACGACCCTATAGACGTCGGACATGTCGGCGGCGGGCCAACCTAGTCCCGGGGTCGTGGGGACGACCCTATAGTCGTCGGACATGACGGTGCCGGGGTAATCTAGCCCCGGGGTCGTGGGGACGACCCTATAGACGTCGGACATGTCGGCGGCGGGCCAACCTAGTCCCGGGGTCGTGGGGACGACCCTATAGTCGTCGGACATGTCGGCGGCTGGGCAACTTTGGCCAGTGGTCGTGGGGACCACCCTATAGTCGTCGGACATGTCGGCGGTAGGCCAACGTATGCCCAGGGTCGTAGGGACGAACCTATAGTCGTCGGACATGACCGTGGCGGGCCAATCTAGCCCCGGGGTCGTGGGGACGACCCTATAGACGTCGGACATGTCGGCGGCCGGCCAACCTAGTCCCGGGGTCGTGGGGACGACCCTATAGTCGTCGGACATGTCGGCGGCTGGGCAACTTTGGCCAGTGGTCGGGGGGACGACCCTATAGTCGTCGGACATGTCGGCGGCAGGCCAACGTATGCACAGGGACGTAGGGACGAACCTATAGTCGTCGGACATGACCGTGGCGGCCCAATCTAGTCCCGGGGTCGTGGGGACGACCCTATAGTCGTCGGACATGACGGTGCCGGGGCAATCTAGCCCCGGGGTCGTGGGGACGACCCTATAGTCGTCGGACATGTCGGCGGCAGGGCAACTTTGGCCGTGGTCGTGGGGACGACCCTATAGTCGTCGGACATGTCGGTGACTGGCCAACCTAGTCCCGGGGTCGTGGAGACGACCCTATAGTCGTCGGACATGTCGGTGACTGGCCAATCTAGTCCCGGGGTCGTGGAGACGACCCTATAGTCGTCGGACAAGTCGGCGGCGGGCCAACCTAGTCCCGGGGTCGTGGGGACGACCCTATAGTCGTCGGACATGACGGTGCCGGGGCAATCTACTCCCGGGGTCGTGGGGACGACCCTATAGACGTCGGACATGTCGGCGGCGGGCCAACCTAGTCCCGGGGTCGTGGGGACGACCCTATAGTCTTCGGACATGTCGGCGGCTGGGCAACTTTGGCCAGTGGTCGTGGGGACGACCCTATAGTCGTCGGACATGTCGGCGGCAGGCCAACGTATGCCCAGGGTCGTAGGGACGAACCTATAGTCGTCGGACATGACCGTGGCGGGCCAATCTAGCCCCGGGGTCGTGGGGACGACCCTATATAAGTCGGACATGTCGGCGGCGGGCCAACCTAGTCCCGGGGTCGTGGAGACGACCCTATAGTCGTCGGACAAGTCGGCGGCGGGCCAACCTAGTCCCGGGGTCGTGGAGACGACCCTATAGTCGTCGGACAAGTCGGCGGCGGGCCAACCTAGTCCCGGGGTCGTGGGGACGACCCTATAGTCGTCGGACATGACGGTGCCGGGGCAATCTAGCCCCGGGGTCGTGGGGACGACCCTATAGACGTCGGACATGTCGGCGGCGGGCCAACCTAGTCCCGGGGTCGTGGGGACGACCCTATAGTCGTCGGACATGTCGGCGTCTGGGTAACTTTGGCCAGTGGTCGTGGGGACGACCCTATAGTCGTCGGACATGTCGGCGGCAGGCCAACGTATGCCCAGGGTCGTAGGGACGAACCTATAGTCGTCGGACATGACTGTGGCGGGCCAATCTAGTCCCGGGGTCGTGGGGACGACCCTATAGTCGTCGGACATGACGGTGCCGGGGCAACCTAGCCCCGGTGTCGTGGGGACGACCCTATGGTCGTCGGACATATCGGCGGCGGGCCAACCTTGTCCCGGGGTCGTGGGGACGACCTTATAGTCGTCGGACATGTCGGCGGCAGGGCAACTTTGGCCTGTGGTCGTGGTGACGACCCTATAGTCGTCGGACATGTCGGTGACTGGCCAACCTAGTCCCGGGGTCGTGGAGACGACCCTATAGTCGTCGGACAAGTCGGCGGCGGGCCAACCTAGTCCCGGGGTCGTGGGGACGACCCTATAGTCGTCGGACATGTCGGCGGCAGCGCAACTTTGGCCCGTGGTCGTGGGGACGACCCTATAGTCGTCGGACAAGTAGACGGCGGGCCAACCTAGTGCCGGGGTCGTGGGGACGACCGTATAGTCGTCGGACATGACGGTGCCGGGGCAATCTAGCCCCGGGGTCGAGGGGACGACCCTATAGACGTCGGACATGTCGGCGGCTGGCCAACCTAGTCCCGGGGTGGTAGGGACGACCCTATAGTCGTCGGACAAGTCGGCGGCGGGCCAACCTAGTGCCGGGGTCGTGGGGACGACCGTATAGTCGTCGGACATGACGGTGGCGGGCCAATCTAGTCCCGGGGTCGTGGGGACGACCCTATAGTCGTCGGACATGACGGTGGCGGGCCAATCTAGTCCCGGGGACGTGAGGACGACCCCATAGTCGTCGGACATGATGGTGGTGGGCCAACCTAGTCCCGGGGTCGTGGGGACGACCCTATAGTCGTCGGACATGTCGGCGGCTGGCCAACTTTGGACCGGGGCGTGGGGACGACCCTATAGTCGTCGGACATGTCGGCGGCGGGCCAACCTAGTGCCGGGGTCGTGGGGACGACCGTATAGTCGTCGGACATGACGGTGGCGGGCCAATCTAGTCCCGGGGACGTGAGGACGACCCCATAGTCGTCGGACATGATGGTGGTGGGCCAACCTAGTCCCGGGGTCGTGGGGACGACCCTATAGTCGTCGGACATGTCGGCGGCTGGCCAACTTTGGACCGGGGCGTGGGGACGACCCTATAGTCGTCGGACATGTCGGCGGCGGGCCAACCTAGTCCCGGGGTCGTGGGGACGACCCTATAGTCGTCGGACATGTCGGCGGCGGGCCAACCTAGTCCCGGGGTCGTGGGGACGACCCTATAGTCGTCGGACATGTCGGCGGCAGGGCAACTTTGGCCCGTGGTCGTGGGGACGACCCTATAGTCGTCGGACATGTCGGTGACTGGCCAACCTAGTCCCGGGGTCGTGGAGACGACCCTATAGTCGTCGGACATGACGGTGCCGGGGCAATCTAGCCCCGGGGTCGTGGGGACGACCCTATAGTCGTCGGACATGTCGGCGGCAGGCCAACGTATGCCCAGGGTCGTTGGGACGAACCTATAGTCGTCGGACAAGTCGGCGGCGGGCCAACGTAGTCCCGTGGTCGTGGGGACGACCCTATAGTCGTCGGACATGTCGGTGACTGGCCAACCTATTCCCGGGGTGGTAGGGACGACCCTATAGTCGTCGGACAAGTCGGCGGCGGGCCAACCTAGTCCCGGGGTCGTGGGGACGACCCTATAGTCGTCGGACATGTCTGCGGCTGGGCAACTTTGGCCAGTGGACGTGGGGACGACCGTATAGTCGTCGGACATGACGGTGTTGGGCCAATCTAGTCCCGGGGTCGTGGGGACGACCCCATAGTCGTCGGACATGTCGGCGGCTGGCCAACTTTGGACCGGGGCGTGGGGACGACCCTATAGTCGTCGGACATGTCGGCGGCGGGCCAACCTAGTCCCGGGGTCGTGGGGACGACCCTATAGTCGTCGGACATGTCGGCGGCAGGGCAACTTTGGCCCGTGGTCGTGGGGACGACCCTATAGTCGTCGGACAAGTCGGCGGCGGGCCAACCTAGTCCCGGAGTCGTGGAGACGACCCTATAGTCGTCGGACATCACGGTGGCGGCCAATCTAGTCCCGGGGTCGTGGGGACGACCCTATAGTCGTCGGACATCACGGTGGCGGGCCAATCTAGTCCCGGGGTCGTGGGGACGACCCCATAGTCGTCGGACATGTCGGCGGCTGGCCAACTTTGGACCGGGGCGTGGGGACGACCCTATAGTCGTCGGACATGTCGGCGGCGGGCCAACCTAGTCCCGGGGTCGTGGGGACGACCCTATAGTCGTCGGACATGTCGGCGGCAGGGCAACTTTGGCCCGTGGTCGTGGGGACGACCCTACAGTCGTCGGACAAGTCGGCGGCGGGCCAACCTATTCTCGTGGTCGTGGGGACGACCCCATAGTCGTAGGACACGTCGGCGGCGGGCCAACCAAGTCCCGGGGTCGCGGGGACGACCGTATAGTAGTCGGACATGACGGTGGCGGGCCAATCTAGTCCCGGGGTCGTGGGGACGACCCAATAGTCGTCGGACATGTCGGCGGCTGGCCAACCTAGACCCGGGGTGGTGGGGACGACCCTATAGCCGTCGGACATGTCGGCGGCGGGCCAACCTAGTCCCGGGGTCGTGGGGACGACCCTATAGTCGTCGGACAAGTCGGCGGCGGGCCTACCTAGTCCCGTGGTCCTGGGGACGACCCTATAGTCGTCGGACAAGTCGGCGGCGGGCCAACCTAGTCCCGGGGTCGTGGGGACGACCCTGTAGTCGTCGGACATGACGGTGGTGGGCCAATCTAGTCCCGGGATCGTGGGGACGACCCTGTAGTCGTCGGACATGACGGTGGCGGGGCAATCTAGTCCCGGGGTCGTGGGGACGACCCTATAGTCGTCGGACAAGTCGGCGGCGGGCCATCCTAGTCCCGGGGTCGTGGGGACGACCCTGTAGTCGTCGGACATGACGGTGGCGGGGCAATCTTGTCCCGGGGTCGTGGGGACGACCCTGTAGTCGTCGGACATGACGGTGGCGGGGCAATCTAGTCCCGGGGTCGTGGGGAAGACCCTGTAGTCGTCGGACATGACGGTGGTGGGCCAATCTAGTCCCGGGGTCGTGGGGACGACCCTGTAGTCGTCGGACATGACGGTGGCGGGGCAATCTAGTCCCGGGGTCGTGGGGACGACCCTGTAGTCGTCGGACATGACGGTGGCGGGGCCATCTAGTCCCGGGGTCGTGAGGACGACCCTATAGTCGTCGGACATGACGGCGGCTGGCCATCTTTGGCCCGTGGTCGTCGGGACGACCCTATAGTCGTCGGATATGTCGGAGGCTGGCCAACCTAGTCCCGGGTTGGTAGGGACGACCCTATAGTCGTCGGACAAGTCGGCGGCGGGCCATGCTAGTCCCGGGGTCGTGTGGACGACCCTATACTCGTCGGACATGACGGTGGCTGGCCAACTTTGGCGCGTGGTCGTGGGGACGACCCTATAGTCGTGGGACATGACGGTGGCGTGGCAATCGAGTCCTGGGGTCGTGGGGACGACCCTGTAGTCGTCGGACATGACGGTCGTGGGCCAATCTAGTCCCGGGGCCGTGGGGACGACCCTATAGTCGTCGGACATGACGGTGACGGGCCAATCTAGTCCCGGGGTCGTGGAGACGACCCTATAGTCGTCGGACAAGTCGGCGGCGGGCCAACCTAGTCCCGTGGTCCTGGGGACGACCCTATAGTCGTCGGACAAGTCGGCGGCGGGTCATCCTAGGCCCGGGGTCGTGGGGAAGACCCTGTAGTCGTCGGACATGACGGTGGTGGGCCAATCTAGCTCCGGGGTCGTGGGGACGACCCTGTAGTCGTCGGACATGACGGTGGCGGGGCAATCTAGTCCCGGGGTGGTAGGGACGACCCTATAGTCGTCGGACATGACGGTGGCGGGGCAATCTAGTCCCTGGGTCGTGGGGACGACCCCATAGTCGTCGGACATGTCGGCGGCTGGCCAACTTTGGACCGGGGCGTGGGGACGACCCTATAGTCGTCGGACATGTCGGCGGCGGGCCAACCTAGTCCCGGGGTCGTGGGGACGACCCTATAGTCGTCGGACATGTCGGCGGCTGGCCAACTTTGGACCGGGGCGTGGGGACGACCCTATAGTCGTCGGACATGTCGGCGGCGGGCCAACCTAGTCCCGGGGTCGTGGGGACGACCCTATAGTCGTCGGACATGTCGGCGGCAGGGCAACTTTGGCCCGTGGTCGTGGGGACGACCCTATAGTCGTCGGACAAGTCGGCGGCGGGCCAACCTAGTCCCGGAGTCGTGGAGACGAACCTATAGTCGTCGGACATGACCGTGGCGGGCCAATCTAGCCCCGGGGTCGTGGGGACGACCCTATAGACGTCGGACATGTCGGCGGCCGGCCAACCTAGTCCCGGGGTCGTGGGGACGACCCTATAGTCGTCGGACATGTCGGCGGCTGGGCAACTTTGGCCAGTGGTCGGGGGGACGACCCTATAGTCGTCGGACATGTCGGCGGCAGGCCAACGTATGCACAGGGACGTAGGGACGAACCTATAGTCGTCGGACATGACCGTGGCGGGCCAATCTAGTCCCGGGGTCGTGGGGACGACCCTATAGTCGTCGGACATGACGGTGCCGGGGCAATCTAGCCCCGGGGTCGTGGGGACGACCCTATAGTCGTCGGACATGTCGGCGGCAGGGCAACTTTGGCCGTGGTCGTGGGGACGACCCTATAGTCGTCGGACATGTCGGTGACTGGCCAACCTAGTCCCGGGGTCGTGGAGACGACCCTATAGTCGTCGGACATGTCGGTGACTGGCCAATCTAGTCCCGGGGTCGTGGAGACGACCCTATAGTCGTCGGACAAGTCGGCGGCGGGCCAACCTAGTCCCGGGGTCGTGGGGACGACCCTATAGTCGTCGGACATGACGGTGCCGGGGCAATCTACTCCCGGGGTCGTGGGGACGACCCTATAGACGTCGGACATGTCGGCGGCGGGCCAACCTAGTCCCGGGGTCGTGGGGACGACCCTATAGACTTCGGACATGTCGGCGGCTGGGCAACTTTGGCCAGTGGTCGTGGGGACGACCCTATAGTCGTCGGACATGTCGGCGGCAGGCCAACGTATGCCCAGGGTCGTAGGGACGAACCTATAGTCGTCGGACATGACCGTGGCGGGCCAATCTAGCCCCGGGGTCGTGGGGACGACCCTATATAAGTCGGACATGTCGGCGGCGGGCCAACCTAGTCCCGGGGTCGTGGAGACGACCCTATAGTCGTCGGACAAGTCGGCGGCGGGCCAACCTAGTCCCGGGGTCGTGGAGACGACCCTATAGTCGTCGGACAAGTCGGCGGCGGGCCAACCTAGTCCCGGGGTCGTGGGGACGACCCTATAGTCGTCGGACATGACGGTGCCGGGGCAATCTAGCCCCGGGGTCGTGGGGACGACCCTATAGACGTCGGACATGTCGGCGGCGGGCCAACCTAGTCCCGGGGTCGTGGGGACGACCCTATAGTCGTCGGACATGTCGGCGTCTGGGTAACTTTGGCCAGTGGTCGTGGGGACGACCCTATAGTCGTCGGACATGTCGGCGGCAGGCCAACGTATGCCCAGGGTCGTAGGGACGAACCTATAGTCGTCGGACATGACTGTGGCGGGCCAATCTAGTCCCGGGGTCGTGGGGACGACCCTATAGTCGTCGGACATGACGGTGCCGGGGCAATCTAGCCCCGGTGTCGTGGGGACGACCCTATGGTCGTCGGACATGTCGGCGGCGGGCCAACCTTGTCCCGGGGTCGTGGGGACGACCTTATAGTCGTCGGACATGTCGGCGGCAGGGCAACTTTGGCCTGTGGTCGTGGTGACGACCCTATAGTCGTCGGACATGTCGGTGACTGGCCAACCTAGTCCCGGGGTCGTGGAGACGACCCTATAGTCGTCGGACAAGTCGGCGGCGGGCCAACCTAGTCCCGGGGTCGTGGGGACGACCCTATAGTCGTCGGACATGTCGGCGGCAGCGCAACTTTGGCCCGTGGTCGTGGGGACGACCCTATAGTCGTCGGACAAGTAGACGGCGGGCCAACCTAGTGCCGGGGTCGTGGGGACGACCGTATAGTCGTCGGACATGACGGTGCCGGGGCAATCTAGCCCCGGGGTCGAGGGGACGACCCTATAGACGTCGGACATGTCGGCGGCTGGCCAACCTAGTCCCGGGGTGGTAGGGACGACCCTATAGTCGTCGGACAAGTCGGCGGCGGGCCAACCTAGTGCCGGGGTCGTGGGGACGACCGTATAGTCGTCGGACATGACGGTGGCGGGCCAATCTAGTCCCGGGGTCGTGGGGACGACCCTATAGTCGTCGGACATGACGGTGGCGGGCCAATCTAGTCCCGGGGACGTGAGGACGACCCCATAGTCGTCGGACATGATGGTGGTGGGCCAACCTAGTCCCGGGGTCGTGGGGACGACCCTATAGTCGTCGGACATGTCGGCGGCTGGCCAACTTTGGACCGGGGCGTGGGGACGACCCTATAGTCGTCGGACATGTCGGCGGCGGGCCAACCTAGTCCCGGGGTCGTGGGGACGACCCTATAGTCGTCGGACATGTCGGCGGCAGGGCAACTTTGGCCCGTGGTCGTGGGGACGACCCTATAGTCGTCGGACAAGTCGGCGGCGGGCCAACCTAGTCCCGGGGTCGTGGAGACGACCCTATAGTCGTCGGACATCACGGTGGCGGCCAATCTAGTCCCGGGGTCGTGGGGACGACCCTATAGTCGTCGGACATCACGGTGGCGGGCCAATCTAGTCCCGGGGTCGTGGGGACGACCCCATATTCGTCGGACATGTCGGCGGCTGGCCAACTTTGGACCGGGGCGTGGCGACGACCCTACAGTCGTCGGACATGTCGGCGGCGGGCCAACCTAGTCCCGGGGTCATGGGGACGACCCTATAGTCGTCGGACATGTCGGCGGCTGGCCAACCTAGTCCCGGGGTCGTGGGGACGACCCTATAGACGTCGGACATGTCGGCGGCTGGCCAACCTAGTCCCGGGGTCGTGGGGACGACCCTATAGTCGTCGGACATGACGGTGCCGGGGCAATCTAGCCCCGGGGTCGTGGGGACGACCCTATAGACGTCGGACATGTCGGCGGCGGGCCAACCTAGTCCCGGGGTCGTGGGGACGACCCTATAGTCGTCGGACATGTCGGCGGCTGGGTAACTTTGGCCAGTGGTCGTGGGGACGACCCTATAGTCGTCGGACATGTCTGCGGCTGGGCAACTTTGGCCAGTGGTCGTGGGGACGACCCTATAGTCGTCGGACAAGTCGGCGGCGGGCCAACCTAGTCCCGGGGTCGTGGGGACGACCGTATAGTCGTCGGACATGACGGTGGCGGGCCAATCTAGTCCCGGGGTCGTGGGGACGACCCTATAGTCGTCGGACATGTCGGCGGCGGGGCAACTTTGGCCTGTGGTCGTGGGGACGACCCTATAGTCGTCGGACATGTCGGCGGCTGGCCAACTTTGGCCCGGGGCGTGGGGACGACCCTATAGTCGTCGGACAAGTCGGCGACAGGCCAACCTAGTCCCGGGGTCGTGGAGACGACCCTATAGTCGTCGGACATGTCGGCGGCAGGGCAACTTTGGCCCGTGGTCGTGGGGACGACCCTATAGTCGTCGGACATGTCGGCGGCTGGGAAACTTTGGCCTGTGGTCGTGGGGACGACCCTATAGTCGTCGGACATGTCGGTGACTGGCCAACCTAGTCCCGGGGTCGTGGAGACGACCCTATAGTCGTCGGACATGACGGTGCCGGGGCAATCTAGCCCCGGGGTCGTGGGGACGACCCTATAGTCGTCGGACATGTCGGCGGCAGGCCAACGTATGCCCAGGGTCGTTGGGACGAACCTATAGTCGTCGGACAAGTCGGCGGCGGGCCAACGTAGTCCCGTGGTCGTGGGGACGACCCTATAGTCGTCGGACATGTCGGTGACTGGCCAACCTATTCCCGGGGTGGTAGGGACGACCCTATAGTCGTCGGACAAGTCGGCGGCGGGCCAACCTAGTCCCGGGGTCGTGGGGACGACCCTATAGTCGTCGGACATGTCTGCGGCTGGGCAACTTTGGCCAGTGGACGTGGGGACGACCGTATAGTCGTCGGACATGACGGTGTTGGGCCAATCTAGTCCCGGGGTCGTGGGGACGACCCCATTGTCGTCGGACATGTCGGCGGCTGGCCAACTTTGGACCGGGGCGTGGGGACGACCCTATAGTCGTCGGACATGTCGGCGGCGGGCCAACCTAGTCCCGGGGTCGTGGGGACGACCCTATAGTCGTCGGACATGTCGGCGGCAGGGCAACTTTGGCCCGTGGTCGTGGGGACGACCCTATAGTCGTCGGACAAGTCGGCGGCGGGCCAACCAAGTCCCGGGGTCGCGGGGACGACCGTATAGTAGTCGGACATGACGGTGGCGGGCCAATCTAGTCCCGGGGTCGTGGGGACGACCCTATAGTCGTCGGACATGTCGGCGGCTGGCCAACCTAGACCCGGGGTGGTGGGGACGACCCTATAGCCGTCGGACATGTCGGCGGCGGGCCAACCTAGTCCCGGGGTCGTGGGGACGACCCTATAGTCGTCGGACAAGTCGGCGGCGGGCCTACCTAGTCCCGTGGTCCTGGGGACGACCCTATAGTCGTCGGACAAGTCGGCGGCGGGCCAACCTAGTCCCGGGGTCGTGGGGACGACCCTGTAGTCGTCGGACATGACGGTGGTGGGCCAATCTAGTCCCGGGATCGTGGGGACGACCCTGTAGTCGTCGGACATGACGGTGGCGGGGCAATCTAGTCCCGGGGTCGTGGGGACGACCCTATAGTCGTCGGACAAGTCGGCGGCGGGCCATCCTAGTCCCGGGGTCGTGGGGACGACCCTGTAGTCGTCGGACATGACGGTGGCGGGGCAATCTTGTCCCGGGGTCGTGGGGACGACCCTGTAGTCGTCGGACATGACGGTGGCGGGGCAATCTAGTCCCGGGGTCGTGGGGAAGACCCTGTAGTCGTCGGACATGACGGTGGTGGGCCAATCTAGTCCCGGGGTCGTGGGGACGACCCTGTAGTCGTCGGACATGACGGTGGCGGGGCAATCTAGTCCCGGGGTCGTGGGGACGACCCTGTAGTCGTCGGACATGACGGTGGCGGGGCCATCTAGTCCCGGGGTCGTGAGGACGACCCTATAGTCGTCGGACATGACGGCGGCTGGCCATCTTTGGCCCGTGGTCGTCGGGACGACCCTATAGTCGTCGGATATGTCGGAGGCTGGCCAACCTAGTCCCGGGTTGGTAGGGACGACCCTATAGTCGTCGGACAAGTCGGCGGCGGGCCATGCTAGTCCCGGGGTCGTGTGGACGACCCTATACTCGTCGGACATGACGGTGGCTGGCCAACTTTGGCGCGTGGTCGTGGGGACGACCCTATAGTCGTGGGACATGACGGTGGCGTGGCAATCGAGTCCTGGGGTCGTGGGGACGACCCTGTAGTCGTCGGACATGACGGTCGTGGGCCAATCTAGTCCCGGGGCCGTGGGGACGACCCTATAGTCGTCGGACATGACGGTGACGGGCCAATCTAGTCCCGGCGTCGTGCGTACGACCCTATACTCGTCGGACTTGACGGTGGCGGGCCAATCTAGTCCCGGGGTCGTGGAGACGACCCTATAGTCGTCGGACAAGTCGGCGGCGGGCCAACCTAGTCCCGTGGTCCTGGGGACGACCCTATAGTCGTCGGACAAGTCGGCGGCGGGTCATCCTAGGCCCGGGGTCGTGGGGAAGACCCTGTAGTCGTCGGACATGACGGTGGTGGGCCAATCTAGCTCCGGGGTCGTGGGGACGACCCTGTAGTCGTCGGACATGACGGTGGCGGGGCAATCTAGTCCCGGGGTGGTAGGGACGACCCTATAGTCGTCGGACATGACGGTGGCGGGGCAATCTAGTCCCTGGGTCGTGGGGACGACCCCATAGTCGTCGGACATGTCGGCGGCTGGCCAACTTTGGACCGGGGCGTGGGGACGACCCTATAGTCGTCGGACATGTCGGCGTCGGGCCAACCTAGTCCCGGGGTCGTGGGGACGACCCTATAGTCGTCGGACATGTCGGCGGCAGGGCAACTTTGGCCCGTGGTCGTGGGGACGACCCTATAGTCGTCGGACAAGTCGGCGGTGGGCCAACCTAGTCCCGGGGTCGTGGAGACGACCCTATAGTTGTCGGACATGTCGGCGGCTGGCCAACCTAGTCCCGGGGTCGTGGGGACGACCCTATAGACGTCGGACATGTCGGCGGCTGTCCAACCTAGTCCCGGGGTGGTAGGGACGACCCTATAGTCGTCGGACAAGTCGGCGGCGGGCCAACCTAGTCCCGGGGTCGTGGGGACGACCCTATAGTCGTCGACCAAGTCGGCGGCTGGCCAACCTATTCCGGGGGTGGTAGGGACGACCCTATAGTCGTCGGACAAGTCGGCAGCGGGCCAACCTTGTCCCGGGGTCGTGGGGACGACCCTATAGACGTCGGACATGTCGGCGGCTGGCCAACCTATTCCCGGGGTGGTAGGGACGACCCTATAGTCGTCGGACAAGTCGGCGGTGGGCCAACCTACTCCCGGGGTCGTGGGGACGACCCCATAGTCGTCGGAAAAGTCGGCGGCGGGCCAACCTAGACCCGGGGTCGTGGGTACGACCCTATAGTCGTCGGACATGTCGGCGGGGATGGCCAACCTAGACCCGGGGTGGTGGGGACGACCCTATAGTCGTCGGACATGTCGGCGGCGGGCCAACCTAGTCCCGGGGTCGTGGGGACGACCCTATAGTCGTCGGACAAGTCGGCGGCGGGCCTACCTAGTCCCGTGGTCCTGGGGACGACCCTATAGTCGTCGGACAATTCGGCGGCGGGCCAATCTAGCCCCGGGGTCGTGGGGACGACCCTATAGACGGCTGACATGTCGGCGGCTGGCCACCTTTGGCCCGTGGTCGTGGGGACGACCCTATAGTCGTCGGACATGACGGTGGCGGGGCAATCTAGTCCCTGGGTCGTGGGGACGACCCTATAGTCGTCGGACATGTCGGCGGCTGGCCAACTTTGGACCGGGGCGTGGGGACGACCCTATAGTCGTTGGACATGTCGGCGGCGGGCCAACCTAGTCCCGGGGTCGTGGGGACGACCCTATAGTCGTCGGACATGTCGGCGCCAGGGCAACTTTGGCCCGTGGTCGTGGGGACGACCCTATAGTCGTCGGATATGTCGGTGACTGGCCAACCTAGTCCCGGGTTCGTGGGGACGACCCTATAGTCGTCGGATATGTCGGCGGCTGGCCAACCTAGTCTCGTGGTCGTGGGGACGACCCCATAGTCGTAGGACACGTCGGCGGCGGGCCAACCAAGTCCCGGGGTCGCGGGGACGACCGTATAGTAGTCGGACATGACGGTGGCGGGCCAATCCAGTCCCGGGGTCGTGGGGACGACCCTATTGTCGTCGGACAAGTCGGCGGCGGGTCATCCTAGGCCCGGGGTCGTGGGGAAGACCCTGTAGTCGTCGGACAAGTCGGCGGCGGGCCATCCTAGTCCCGGGGTCGTGAGGACGACCCTATAGTCGTCGGACATGACGGTGGCGTGGCAATCTAGTCCTGGGGTCGTGGGGACGACCCTGTAGTCGTCGGACATGACGGTCGTGGGCCAATCTAGTCCCGGGGCCGTGGGGACGATCCTATAGTCGTCGGACATGTCGGCGGCTGGCCAACCTAGTCCTGGGGTCGTGGGGACGACCATGTAGTCGTCGGACATGACGGTCGTAGGCCAATCTAGTCTCGGGGCCGTGGGGACGACCCTATAGTCGCCGGACATGTTGGCGGCGGGCCAACCTAGTCCCGTGGTCGTGGGGACGACCGTATAGTCGTCGGACAAGTCGGCGGCGGGCCAACCTAGTCCCGGGGTCGTGGGGACGACCCTATACTCGTCGGACATGACGGTGGCTGGCCAACTTTGGCCCGTGGTCGTCGGGACGACCCTATAGTCGTCGGATATGTCGGAGGCTGGCCAACCTAGTCCCGGGTTGGTAGGGACGACCCTATAGTCGTCGGACAAGTCGGCGGCGGGCCATGCTAGTTCCGGGGTCGTGGGGACGACCCTATACTCGTCGGACATGACGGTGGCTGGCCAACTTTGGCCCGTGGTCGTGGGGACGACCCTATAGTCGTGGGACATGACGGTGGCGTGGCAATCTAGTCCTGGGGTCGTGGGGACGACCCTGTAGTCGTCGGACATGACGGTCGTGGGCCAATCTAGTCCCGGGGTGGTAGGGACGACCCTATAGTCGTCGGACATGACGGTGGCGGGGCAATCTAGTCCCTGGGTCGTGGGGACGACCCCATAGTCGTCGGACATGTCGGCGGCTGGCCAACTTTGGACCGGGGCGTGGGGACGACCCTATAGTCGTCGGACATGTCGGCGGCGGGACAACCTAGTCCCGGGGTCGTGGGGACGACCCTATAGTCGTCGGACATGTCGGCGGCAGGGCAACTTTGGCCCGTGGTCGTGGGGACGACCCTATAGACGTCGGACATGTCGGCGGCTGGCCAACCTATTCCCGGGGTGGTAGGGAGGACCCTATAGTCGTCGGACAAGTCGGCGGCGGGCCAACCTGGTCCCGGGGTCGTGGGGACGACCCTATAGACGTCGGACATGTCGGCGGCTGGCCAACCTATTCCCGGGGTGGTAGGGACGACCCTATAGTCGTCGGACAAGTCGGCGGTGGGCCAACCTACTCCCGGGGTCGTGGGGACGACCCCATAGTCGTCGGAAAAGTCGGCGCCGGGCCAACCTAGACCCGGGGTCGTGGGTACGACCCTATAGTCGTCGGACATGTCGGCGCCAGGGCAACTTTGGCCCGTGGTCGTGGGGACGACCCTATAGTCGTCGGATATGTCGGTGACTGGCCAACCTAGTCCCGGGTTCGTGGGGACGACCCTATAGTCGTCGGACATGTCGGCGGCTGGCCAACCTAGTCTCGTGGTCGTGGGGACGACCCCATAGTCGTAGGACACGTCGGCGGCGGGCCAACCAAGTCCCGGGGTCGCGGGGACGACCGTATAGTAGTCGGACATGACGGTGGCGGGCCAATCCAGTCCCGGGGTCGTGGGGACGACCCTATAGTCGTCGGACATGTCGGCGGGGATGGCCAACCTAGACCCGGGGTGGTGGGGACGAGCCTATAGTCGTCGGACATGTCGGCGGCGGGCCAACCTAGTCCCGGGGTCGTGGGGACGACCCTATAGTCGTCGGACAAGTCGGCGGCGGGACTACCTAGTCCCGTGGTCCTGGGGACGACCCTATAATCGTCGGACAATTCGGCGGCGGGCCAATCTAGCCCCGGGGTCGTGGGGACGACCCTATAGACGGCTGACATGTCGGCGGCTGGCCACCTTTGGCCCGTGGTCGTGGGGACGACCCTATAGTCGTTGGACATGACGGTGGCGGGCTAATCTAGTCCCAGGGTCGTGGGGACGACCCTATAGTCGCCGGACATGTTGGCGGCGGGCCAACCTAGTCCCGTGGTCGTGGGGACGACCGTATAGTCGTCGGACAAGTCGGCGGCGGGCCAACCTAGTCCCGGGGTCGTGGGGACGACCCTATACTCGTCGGACATGACGGTGGCTGGCCAACTTTGGCCCGTGGTCGTCGGGACGACCCTATAGTCGTCGGATATGTCGGAGGCTGGCCAACCTAGTCCCGGGTTGGTAGGGACGACCCTATAGTCGTCGGACAAGTCGGCGGCGGGCCATGCTAGTTCCGGGGTCGTGGGGACGACCCTATACTCGTCGGACATGACGGTGGCTGGCCAACTTTCACCCGTGATCGTGGGGACGACCCTATAGTCGTGGGACATGACGGTGGCGTGGCAATCTAGTCCTGGGGTCGTGGGGACGACCCTGTAGTCGTCGGACATGACGGTCGTGGGCCAATCTAGTCCCGGGGTCGTGGGGACGACCCTATAGTCGTCGGACATGTCGGCGGCTGGCCATCTTTGGCCCGGGGTCGTGGGGACGACCCTATAGACGGCTGACATGTCGGCGGCTGGCCACCTTTGGCCCGTGGTCGTGGGGACGACCCTATAGTCGTTGGACATGACGGTGGCGGGCTAATCTAGTCCCAGGGTCGTGGGGACGACCCTATAGTCGCCGGACATGTTGGCGGCGGGCCAACCTAGTCCCGTGGTCGTGGGGACGACCGTATAGTCGTCGGACAAGTCGGCGGCGGGCCAACCTAGTCCCGGGGTCGTGGGGACGACCCTATACTCGTCGGACATGACGGTGGCTGGCCAACTTTGGCCCGTGGTCGTCGGGACGACCCTATAGTCGTCGGACATGTCGGCGGCTGGCCAACCTAGACCCGGGGTGGTGGGGACGACCCTATAGTCGTCGGACATGTCGGCGGCGGGCCAACCTAGTCCCGGGGTCGTGGGGACGACCCTATAGTCGTCGGACAAGTCGGCGGCGGGCCTACCTAGTCCCGTGGTCCTGGGGACGACCCTATAGTCGTCGGACAAGTCGGCGGCGGGCCAACCTAGTCCCGGGGTCGTGGGGACGACCCTGTAGTCGTCGGACATGACGGTGGTGGGCCAATCTAGTCCCGGGATCGTGGGGACGACCCTGTAGTCGTCGGACATGACGGTGGCGGGGCAATCTAGTCCCGGGGTCGTGGGGACGACCCTATAGTCGTCGGACAAGTCGGCGGCGGGCCATCCTAGTCCCGGGGTCGTGGGGACGACCCTGTAGTCGTCGGACATGACGGTGGCGGGGCAATCTTGTCCCGGGGTCGTGGGGACGACCCTGTAGTCGTCGGACATGACGGTGGCGGGGCAATCTAGTCCCGGGGTCGTGGGGAAGACCCTGTAGTCGTCGGACATGACGGTGGTGGGCCAATCTAGCCCCGGGGTCGTGGGGACGACCCTGTAGTCGTCGGACATGACGGTGGCGGGGCAATCTAGTCCCGGGGTCGTGGGGACGACCCTGTAGTCGTCGGACATGACGGTGGCGGGGCCATCTAGTCCCGGGGTCGTGAGGACGACCCTATAGTCGTCGGACATGACGGCGGCTGGCCATCTTTGGCCCGTGGTCGTCGGGACGACCCTATAGTCGTCGGATATGTCGGAGGCTGGCCAACCTAGTCCCGGGTTGGTAGGGACGACCCTATAGTCGTCGGACAAGTCGGCGGCGGGCCATGCTAGTCCCGGGGTCGTGTGGACGACCCTATACTCGTCGGACATGACGGTGGCTGGCCAACTTTGGCGCGTGGTCGTGGGGACGACCCTATAGTCGTGGGACATGACGGTGGCGTGGCAATCGAGTCCTGGGGTCGTGGGGACGACCCTGTAGTCGTCGGACATGACGGTCGTGGGCCAATCTAGTCCCGGGGCCGTGGGGACGACCCTATAGTCGTCGGACATGACGGTGACGGGCCAATCTAGTACCGGCGTCGTGGGTACGACCCTATACTCGTCGGACTTGACGGTGGCGGGCCAATCTAGTCCCGGGGTCGTGGAGACGACCCTATAGTCGTCGGACAAGTCGGCGGCGGGCCAACCTAGTCCCGTGGTCCTGGGGACGACCCTATAGTCGTCGGACAAGTCGGCGGCGGGTCATCCTAGGCCCGGGGTCGTGGGGAAGACCCTGTAGTCGTCGGACATGACGGTGGTGGGCCAATCTAGCTCCGGGGTCGTGGGGACGACCCTGTAGTCGTCGGACATGACGGTGGCGGGGCAATCTAGTCCCGGGGTGGTAGGGACGACCCTATAGTCGTCGGACATGACGGTGGCGGGGCAATCTAGTCCCTGGGTCGTGGGGACGACCCCATAGTCGTCGGACATGTCGGCGGCTGGCCAACTTTGGACCGGGGCGTGGGGACGACCCTATAGTCGTCGGACATGTCGGCGGCGGGCCAACCTAGTCCCGGGGACGTGGGGACGACCCTATAGTCGTCGGACATGTCGGCGGCAAGGCAACTTTGGCCCGTGGTCGTGGGGACGACCCTATAGTCGTCGGACAAGTCGGCGGTGGGCCAACCTAGTCCCGGGGTCGTGGAGACGACCCTATAGTTGTCGGACATGTCGGCGGCTGGCCAACCTAGTCCCGGGGTCGTGGGGACGACCCTATAGACGTCGGACATGTCGGCGGCTGGCCAACCTAGTCCCGGGGTGGTAGGGACGACCCTATAGTCGTCGGACAAGTCGGCGGCGGGCCAACCTAGTCCCGGGGTCGTGGGGACGACCCTATAGTCGTCGACCAAGTCGGCGGCTGGCCAACCTATTCCGGGGGTGGTAGGGACGACCCTATAGTCGTCGGACAAGTCGGCGGCGGGCCAACCTTGTCCCGGGGTCGTGGGGACGACCCTATAGACGTCGGACATGTCGGCGGCTGGCCAACCTATTCCCGGGGTGGTAGGGACGACCCTATAGTCGTCGGACAAGTCGGCGGTGGGCCAACCTACTCCCGGGGTCGTGGGGACGACCCCATAGTCGTCGGAAAAGTCGGCGGCGGGCCAACCTAGACCCGGGGTCGTGGGTACGACCCTATAGTCGTCGGACATGTCGGCGGCGGGCCAATCTAGCCCCTGGGTCGTGGGGACGACCCTATAGTCGTCGGACAAGTCGGCGGTGGGCCAACCTACTCCCGGGGTCGTGGGGACGACCCTATAGTCGTCGGACAAGTCGGCGGCGGGCCAACCTAGTCCCGGGGTCGTGGGGACGACCCTATAGTCGTCGACCAAGTCGGCGGCTGGCCAACCTATTCCGGGGGTGGTAGGGACGACCCTATAGTCGTCGGACAAGTCGGCGGCGGGCCTACCTAGTCCCGTGGTCCTGGGGACGACCCTATAGTCGTCGGACAATTCGGCGGCGGGCCAATCTAGCCCCGGGGTCGTGGGGACGACCCTATAGACGGCTGACATGTCGGCGGCTGGCCACCTTTGGCCCGTGGTCGTGGGGACGACCCTATAGTCGTCGGACATGACGGTGGCGGGGCAATCTAGTCCCTGGGTCGTGGGGACGACCCTATAGTCGTCGGACAAGTCGGCGGCGGGTCATCCTAGGCCCGGGGTCGTGGGGAAGACCCTGTAGTCGTCGGACAAGTCGGCGGCGGGCCATCCTAGTCCCGGGGTCGTGAGGACGACCCTATAGTCGTCGGACATGACGGTGGCGTGGCAATCTAGTCCTGGGGTCGTGGGGACGACCCTGTAGTCGTCGGACATGACGGTCGTGGGCCAATCTAGTCCCGGGGCCGTGGGGACGATCCTATAGTCGTCGGACATGTCGGCGCCAGGGCAACTTTGGCCCGTGGTCGTGGGGACGACCCTATAGTCGTCGGATATGTCGGTGACTGGCCAACCTAGTCCCGGGTTCGTGGGGACGACCCTATAGTCGTCGGACATGTCGGCGGCGGGCCAACCTAGTCCCGGGGTCGTGGGGACGACCCTATAGTCGTCGGACATGTCGGCGCCAGGGCAACTTTGGCCCGTGGTCGTGGGGACGACCCTATAGTCGTCGGATATGTCGGTGACTGGCCAACCTAGTCCCGGGTTCGTGGGGACGACCCTATAGTCGTCGGACATGTCGGCGGCTGGCCAACCTAGTCTCGTGGTCGTGGGGACGACCCCATAGTCGTAGGACACGTCGGCGGCGGGCCAACCAAGTCCCGGGGTCGCGGGGACGACCGTATAGTAGTCGGACATGACGGTGGCGGGCCAATCCAGTCCCGGGGTCGTGGGGACGACCCTATTGTCGTCGGACAAGTCGGCGGCGGGTCATCCTAGGCCCGGGGTCGTGGGGAAGACCCTGTAGTCGTCGGACAAGTCGGCGGCGGGCCATCCTAGTCCCGGGGTCGTGAGGACGACCCTATAGTCGTCGGACATGACGGTGGCGTGGCAATCTAGTCCTGGGGTCGTGGGGACGACCCTGTAGTCGTCGGACATGACGGTCGTGGGCCAATCTAGTCCCGGGGCCGTGGGGACGATCCTATAGTCGTCGGACATGTCGGCGGCTGGCCAACCTAGTCCTGGGGTCGTGGGGACGACCATGTAGTCGTCGGACATGACGGTCGTAGGCCAATCTAGTCTCGGGGCCGTGGGGACGACCCTATAGTCGCCGGACATGTTGGCGGCGGGCCAACCTAGTCCCGTGGTCGTGGGGACGACCGTATAGTCGTCGGACAAGTCGGCGGCGGGCCAACCTAGTCCCGGGGTCGTGGGGACGACCCTATACTCGTCGGACATGACGGTGGCTGGCCAACTTTGGCCCGTGGTCGTCGGGACGACCCTATAGTCGTCGGATATGTCGGAGGCTGGCCAACCTAGTCCCGGGTTGGTAGGGACGACCCTATAGTCGTCGGACAAGTCGGCGGCGGGCCATGCTAGTTCCGGGGTCGTGGGGACGACCCTATACTCGTCGGACATGACGGTGGCTGGCCAACTTTGGCCCGTGGTCGTGGGGACGACCCTATAGTCGTGGGACATGACGGTGGCGTGGCAATCTAGTCCTGGGGTCGTGGGGACGACCCTGTAGTCGTCGGACATGACGGTCGTGGGCCAATCTAGTCCCGGGGTGGTAGGGACGACCCTATAGTCGTCGGACATGACGGTGGCGGGGCAATCTAGTCCCTGGGTCGTGGGGACGACCCCATAGTCGTCGGACATGTCGGCGGCTGGCCAACTTTGGACCGGGGCGTGGGGACGACCCTATAGTCGTCGGACATGTCGGCGGCGGGACAACCTAGTCCCGGGGTCGTGGGGACGACCCTATAGTCGTCGGACATGTCGGCGGCAGGGCAACTTTGGCCCGTGGTCGTGGGGACGACCCTATAGTCGTCGGACAAGTCGGCGGTGTGCCAACCTAGTCCCGGGGTCGTGGAGACGACCCTATAGTTGTCGGACATGTCGGCGGCTGGCCAACCTAGTCCCGGGGTCGTGGGGACGACCCTATAGACGTCGGACATGTCGGCGGCTGGCCAACCTAGTCCCGGGGTGGTAGGGACGACCCTATAGTCGTCGGACAAGTCGGCGGCGGGCCAACCTAGTCCCGGGGTCGTGGGGACGACCCTATAGTCGTCGACCAAGTCGGCGGCTGGCCAACCTATTCCGGGGGTGGTAGGGAGGACCCTATAGTCGTCGGACAAGTCGGCGGCGGGCCAACCTAGTCCCGGGGTCGTGGGGACGACCCTATAGACGTCGGACATGTCGGCGGCTGGCCAACCTATTCCCGGGGTGGTAGGGACGACCCTATAGTCGTCGGACAAGTCGGCGGTGGGCCAACCTACTCCCGGGGTCGTGGGGACGACCCCATAGTCGTCGGAAAAGTCGGCGCCGGGCCAACCTAGACCCGGGGTCGTGGGTACGACCCTATAGTCGTCGGACATGTCGGCGCCAGGGCAACTTTGGCCCGTGGTCGTGGGGACGACCCTATAGTCGTCGGATATGTCGGTGACTGGCCAACCTAGTCCCGGGTTCGTGGGGACGACCCTATAGTCGTCGGACATGTCGGCGGCTGGCCAACCTAGTCTCGTGGTCGTGGGGACGACCCCATAGTCGTAGGACACGTCGGCGGCGGGCCAACCAAGTCCCGGGGTCGCGGGGACGACCGTATAGTAGTCGGACATGACGGTGGCGGGCCAATCCAGTCCCGGGGTCGTGGGGACGACCCTATAGTCGTCGACCAAGTCGGCGGCTGGCCAACCTATTCCGGGGGTGGTAGGGACGACCCTATAGTCGTCGGACAAGTCGGCGGCGGGCCAACCTAGTCCCGGGGTCGTTGGGACGACCCTATAGTCGTCGACCAAGTCGGCGGCTGGCCAACCTATTCCGGGGGTGGTAGGGACGACCCTATAGTCGTCGGACAAGTCGGCGGCGGGCCAACCTAGTCCCGGGGTCGTGGGGACGACCGTATAGTAGTCGGACATGACGGTGGCGGGCCAATCCAGTCCCGGGGTCGTGGGGACGACCCTATAGTCGTCGACCAAGTCGGCGGCTGGCCAACCTATTCCGGGGGTGGTAGGGACGACCCTATAGTCGTCGGACAAGTCGGCGGTGTGCCAACCTAGTCCCGGGGTCGTGGAGACGACCCTATAGTTGTCGGACATGTCGGCGGCTGGCCAACCTAGTCCCGGGGTCGTGGAGACGACCCTATAGTTGTCGGACATGTCGGCGGCTGGCCAACCTAGTCCCGGGGTCGTGGGGACGACCCTATAGACGTCGGACATGTCGGCGGCTGGACAACCTAGTCCCGGGGTGGTAGGGACGACCCTATAGTCGTCGGACAAGTCGGCGGCGGGCCAACCTAGTCCCGGGGTCGTGGGGACGACCCTATAGTCGTCGACCAAGTCGGCGGCTGGCCAACCTATTCCGGGGGTGGTAGGGACGACCCTATAGTCGTCGGACAAGTCGGCGGCGGGCCAACCTAGTCCCGGGGTCGTGGGGACGACCCTATAGACGTCGGACATGTCGGCGGTTGGCCAACCTATTCCCGGGGTGGTAGGGACGACCCTATAGTCGTCGGACAAGTCGGCGGTGGGCCAACCTACTCCCGGGGTCGTGGGGACGACCCCATAGTCGTCGGAAAAGTCGGCGGCGGGCCAACCTAGACCCGGGGTCGTGGGTACGACCCTATAGTCGTCGGACATGTCGGCGCCAGGGCAACTTTGGCCCGTGGTCGTGGGGACGACCCTATAGTCGTCGGATATGTCGGTGACTGGCCAACCTAGTCCCGGGTTCGTGGGGACGACCCTATAGTCGTCGGACAAGTCGGCGGCGGGTCATCCTAGGCCCGGGGTCGTGGGGAAGACCCTGTAGTCGTCGGACATGACGGTGGTGGGCCAATCTAGCCCCGGGGTCGTGGGGACGACCCTGTAGTCGTCGGACATGACGGTGGCGGGGCAATCTAGTCCCGGGGTCGTGGGGACGACCCTGTAGTCGTCGGACATGACGGTGGCGGGGCAATCTAGTCCCGGGGTCGTGGGGACGACCCTATAGTCGTCGGACATAACGGTGGCGTGGCAATCTAGTCCTGGGGTCGTGGGGACGACCCTGTAGTCGTCGGACAGGACGGTCGTGGGCCAATCTAGTCCCGGGGCCGTGGGGACGACCCTATAGTCGTCGGACATGTCGGCGGCTGGCCAACCTAGTCCTGGGGTCGTGGGGACGACCATGTAGTCGTCGGACATGACGGTCGTAGGCCAATCTAGTCTCGGGGCCGTGGGGACGACCCTATAGTCGTCGGACATGTTGGCGGCGGGCCAACCTAGTCCCGTGGTCGTGGGGACGACCGTATAGTCGTCGGACAAGTCGGCGGCGGGCCAACCTAGTCCCGGGGTCGTGGGGACGACCCTATACTCGTCGGACATGACGGTGGCTGGCCAACTTTGGCCCGTGGTCGTCGGGACGACCCTATAGTCGTCGGATATGTCGGAGGCTGGCCAACCTAGTCCCGGGTTGGTAGGGACGACCCTATAGTCGTCGGACAAGTCGGCGGCGGCCCATGCTAGTTCCGGGGTCGTGGGGACGACCCTATACTCGTCGGACATAACGGTGGCTGGCCAACTTTGGCCCGTGGTCGTGGGGACGACCCTATAGTCGTGGGACATGACGGTGGCGTGGCAATCTAGTCCTGGGGTCGTGGGGACGACCCTGTAGTCGTCGGACATGACGGTCGTGGGCCAATCTAGTCCCGGGGCCGTGGGGACGACCCTATAGTCGTCGGACATATCGGCGGCTGGCCAACCTAGTCCCGGGGTCGTGGGGACGACCCTATAGTCGTCGGACATGTCGGCAGCTGGCCAGTCTAGTCCCGGGGTCGTGGGGACGACCCTATAGTCGTCGGACAAGTCGGCGGTGGGCCAACCTAGTCCCGGGGTCGTGGGGACGACCCTATAGTCGTCGGACATGACGGTGACGGACCAATCTAGTCCCCGCGTCGTGGGTACGACCCTATACTCGTCGGACATGACGGCGGCTGGCCAACTTTGGCCCGTTGTCGTGGGGACGACCCTATAGTCGTCGGACATGACGGTGGCGGGCGAATCTAGTCCCTGGTTTCGTGGGGACGACCCTATGGTCGTCGGACATGTCGGCGGCTGGCCAAATTTGGCCCGTAGTCGTGGGAACGACCCTATAGTCGTCGGATATGTCGGAGGCTGGCCAACCTAGTCCCGGGGTCGTGGGGACGACCCTATTGTCGTCGGACATGTCGGCAGCTGGCCAACCTAGCCCCGGGGTCGTGGGGTCGACCCTATAGTCGTCGGACATGTCGGCAGCTGGCCAACCTAGTCCCGGGGTGGTAGGGACGACCCTATAGTCGTCGGACAAGTCGAAGGCGGGCCAACGTAGTCCCGGGGTCGTGGGGACGACCCTATAGTCGTCGGACATGACGGTGACGGGCCAATCTAGTCCCGGCGTCGTGGGTACGACCCTATACTTGTCGGACTTGACGGTGGCGGGCCAATCTAGTCCCGGGGTCGTGGAGACGACCCTATAGTCGTCGGACAAGTCGGCGGCGGGCCAACCTAGTCCCGGGGTCGTGGGGACGACCCTGTAGTCGTCGGACATGACGGTGGTGGGCCAATCTAGTCCCGGGGTCGTGGGGACGACCCTGTAGTCGTCGGACATGACGGTGGCGGGGCAATCTAGTCCCGGGGTCGTGGGAACGACCCTATAGTCGTCGGACAAGTCGGCGGCGGGCCAACCTAGTCCCGTGGTCGTGGGGACGACCGTATAGTCGTCGGACAAGTCGGCGGCGGGCCAACCTAGTCCCGGGGTCGTGGGGACGACCCTATACTCGTCGGACATGACGGTGGCTGGCCAACTTTGGCCCGTGGTCGTCGGGACGACCCTATAGTCGTCGGATATGTCGGAGGCTGGCCAACCTAGTCCCGGGTTGGTAGGGACGACCCTATAGTCGTCGGACAAGTCGGCGGCGGGCCATGCTAGTTCCGGGGTCGTGGGGACGACCCTATACTCGTCGGACATGACGGTGGCTGGCCAACTTTGGCCCGTGGTCGTGGGGACGACCCTATAGTCGTGGGACATGACGGTGGCGTGGCAATCTAGTCCTGGGGTCGTGGGGACGACCCTGTAGTCGTCGGACATGACGGTCGTGGGCCAATCTAGTCCCGGGGTCGTGGGGACGACCCTATAGTCGTCGGACATGTCGGCGGCTGGCCATCTTTGGCCCGTGGTCGTCGGGACGACCCTATAGTCGTCGGATATGTCGGAGGCTGGCCAACCTAGTCCCGGGTTGGTAGGGACGACCCTATAGTCGTCGGACAAGTCGGCGGCGGGCCATGCTAGTCCCGGGGTCGTGTGGACGACCCTATACTCGTCGGACATGACGGTGGCTGGCCAACTTTGGCGCGTGGTCGTGGGGACGACCCTATAGTCGTGGGACATGACGGTGGCGTGGCAATCGAGTCCTGGGGTCGTGGGGACGACCCTGTAGTCGTCGGACATGACGGTCGTGGGCCAATCTAGTCCCGGGGCCGTGGGGACGACCCTATAGTCGTCGGACATGACGGTGACGGGCCAATCTAGTCCCGGCGTCGTGGGTACGACCCTATACTCGTCGGACTTGACGGTGGCGGGCCAATCTAGTCCCGGGGTCGTGGAGACGACCCTATAGTCGTCGGACAAGTCGGCGGCGGGCCAACCTAGTCCCGTGGTTCTGGGGACGACCCTATAGTCGTCGGACAAGTCGGCGGCGGGTCATCCTAGGCCCGGGGTCGTGGGGAAGACCCTGTAGTCGTCGGACATGACGGTGGTGGGCCAATCTAGCTCCGGGGTCGTGGGGACGACCCTGTAGTCGTCGGACATGACGGTGGCGGGGCAATCTAGTCCCGGGGTGGTAGGGACGACCCTATAGTCGTCGGACATGACGGTGGCGGGGCAATCTAGTCCCGGGGTCGTGGGGACGACCCCATAGTCGTCGGACATGTCGGCGGCTGGCCAACTTTGGACCGGGGCGTGGGGACGACCCTATAGTCGTCGGACATGTCGGCGGCGGGCCAACCTAGTCCCGGGGTCGTGGGGACGACCCTATAGTCGTCGGACATGTCGGCGGCAGGGCAACTTTGGCCCGTGGTCGTGGGGACGACCCTATAGTCGTCGGACAAGTCGGGGGTGGGCCAACCTAGTCCCGGGGTCGTGGAGACGACCCTATAGTTGTCGGACATGTCGGCGGCTGGCCAACCTAGTCCCGGGGTCGTGGGGACGACCCTATAGACGTCGGACATGTCGGCGGCTGGACAACCTAGTCCCGGGGTGGTAGGGACGACCCTATAGTCGTCGGACAAGTCGGCGGCGGGCCAACCTAGTCCCGGGGTCGTGGGGACGACCCTATAGTCGTCGACCAAGTCGGCGGCTGGCCAACCTATTCCGGGGGTGGTAGGGACGACCCTATAGTCGTCGGACAAGTCGGCGGCGGGCCAACCTAGTCCCGGGGTCGTGGGGACGACCCTATAGACGTCGGACATGTCGGCGGTTGGCCAACCTATTCCCGGGGTGGTAGGGACGACCCTATAGTCGTCGGACAAGTCGGCGGCGGGCCAACCTACTCCCGGGGTCGTGGGGACGAACCCATAGTCGTCGGAAAAGTCGGCGGCGGGCCAACCTAGACCCGGGGTCGTGGGTACGACACTATAGTCGTCGGACATGTCGGCGCCAGGGCAACTTTGGCCCGTGGTCGTGGGGACGACCCTATAGTCGTCGGATATGTCGGTGACTGGCCAACCTAGTCCCGGGTTCGTGGGGACGACCCTATAGTCGTCGGACATGTCGGCGGCTGGCCAACCTAGTCTCGTGGTCGTGGGGACGACCCCATAGTCGTAGGACACGTCGGCGGCGGGCCAACCAAGTCCCGGGGTCGCGGGGACGACCGTATAGTAGTCGGACATGACGGTGGCGGGCCAATCCAGTCCCGGGGTCGTGGGGACGACCCTATAGTCGTCGGACAAGTCGGCGGCGGGTCATCCTAGGCCCGGGGTCGTGGGGAAGACCCTGTAGTCGTCGGACATGACGGTGGTGGGCCAATCTAGCCCCGGGGTCGTGGGGACGACCCTGTAGTCGTCGGACATGACGGTGGCGGGGCAATCTAGTCCCGGGGTCGTGGGGACGACCCTGTAGTCGTCGGACATGACGGTGGCGGGGCAATCTAGTCCCGGGGTCGTGGGGACGACCCTATAGTCGTCGGACATAACGGTGGCGTGGCAATCTAGTCCTGGGGTCGTGGGGACGACCCTGTAGTCGTCGGACATGACGGTCGTGGGCCAATCTAGTCCCGGGGCCGTGGGGACGACCCTATAGTCGTCGGACATGTCGGCGGCTGGCCAACCTAGTCCTGGGGTCGTGGGGACGACCATGTAGTCGTCGGACATGACGGTCGTAGGCCAATCTAGTCTCGGGGCCGTGGGGACGACCCTATAGTCGTCGGACATGTTGGCGGCGGGCCAACCTAGTCCCGTGGTCGTGGGGACGACCGTATAGTCGTCGGACAAGTCGGCGGCGGGCCAACCTAGTCCCGGGGTCGTGGGGACGACCCTATACTCGTCGGACATGACGGTGGCTGGCCAACTTTGGCCCGTGGTCGTCGGGACGACCCTATAGTCGTCGGATATGTCGGAGGCTGGCCAACCTAGTCCCGGGTTGGTAGGGACGACCCTATAGTCGTCGGACAAGTCGGCGGCGGGCCATGCTAGTTCCGGGGTCGTGGGGACGACCCTATACTCGTCGGACATAACGGTGGCTGGCCAACTTTGGCCCGTGGTCGTGGGGACGACCCTATAGTCGTGGGACATGACGGTGGCGTGGCAATCTAGTCCTGGGGTCGTGGGGACGACCCTGTAGTCGTCGGACATGACGGTCGTGGGCCAATCTAGTCCCGGGGCCGTGGGGACGACCCTATAGTCGTCGGACATATCGGCGGCTGGCCAACCTAGTCCCGGGGTCGTGGAGACGACCCTATAGACGTCGGACATGTCGGCGGCGGGCCAACCTAGTCCCGGGGTCGTGGGGACGACCCTATAGTCGTCGGACGAGTCGGCGGCGGGCCGACCTAGACCCGGGGTCGTGGGGACGACCCTATAGACGTCGGACATGTCGGCGGCGGGCCAACCTAGTCTCGGGGTCGTGGGGACGACCCTATAGTCGTCGGACGAGTCGGCGGCGGGCCGACCTAGACCCGGGGTCGTGGGGACGACCCTATAGACGTCGGACATGTCGGCGGCTGGCCAACCTAGTCCCGGGGTGGTAGGGCCGACCCTATAGTCGTTGGACAAGTCGGCGGCGGGCCAACCTAGTCCCGGGGTGGTAGGGACGACCCTATAGTCGTCGGACATGTCGGCGGCAGGGCAACTTTGGCCCGTGGTCGTGGGGACGACCCTATAGTCGTCGGACATGTCGGCGGCTGGCCAACCTAGACCCGAGGTGGTGGGGACGACCCTATAGTCGTCGGACATGTCGGCGGCTGGCCAACCTAGTCTCGTGGTCGTGGGGACGACCGTATAGTCGTCGGACATGACGGTGGCGGGCCAATCTAGTCCCGGGGTCGTGGGGACGTCCCTATAGTCGTCGGACATGATGGTAGCGGGCCAATCTAGTCCCGGGGTCGTTGGGACGACCCTATAGTCGTCGGACATGTCGGCGGCAGGGCAACTTTGGCCCGTGGTCGTGGGGACGACCGTATAGTCGTCGGACATGACGGTGGCGGGCCAATCTAGTCCCGGGGTCGTGGGGACGACCCTATAGTCGTCGGACATGTCGGTGACTGGCCAACGTAGTCCCGGGATCGTGGGGACGACCCTATAGTCGTCGGAAAAGTCGGCGGCGGGTCATCCTAGTCCCGGGGTGGTAGGCACGACCCTATAGTCGTCGGACAAGTCGGCCGCGGCCCAACCTAGTCCCGTGGTCGTGGGGACGTCCCTATAGTCGTCGGACATGATGGTGGCGGGCCAATCTAGTCCCGGGGTCGTTGGGACGACCCTATAGTCGTCGGACTAGTCGGCGGCGGCCCAACCTAGACCCGGGGTCGTGGGGACGACCCTATAGTCGTCGGACATGTTGGCAGCTGGCCAGCTTTGGCCCGGGGTCGTGGAGACCACCCTATAGACGTCGGACATGTCGGCGGCGGGCCAACCTAGTCCCGGGGTCGTGGGGACGACCCTATAGTCGTCGGACATGTCGGCGGCAGGGCATCTTTGGCCCGTGGTCGCGGGGACGACCCTATAGTCGTCGGACATGTCGGCGGCAGGGCAACTTTGGCCCGTGGTCGTGGGGACGACCCTATAGTCGTCGGACATGACGGTGGCGGGGCAATCTAGTCTCGGGGCCGTGGGGACGACCCTATAGTCGTCGGATATGTCGGAGGCTGGCCAACCTAGTCCCGGGTTGGTAGGGACAACCCTATAGTCGTCGGACAAGTCGGCGGCGGGCCATGCTAGTTCCGGGGTCGTGGGGACGACCCTATACTCGTCGGATATGACGGTGGCTGGCCAACTTTGGCCCGTGGTCGTGGGGACGACCCTATAGTCGTGGGACATGACGGTGGCGTGGCAATCTAGTCCTGGGGTCGTGGGGACGACCCTGTAGTCGTCGGACATGACGGTCGTGGGCCAATCTAGTCCCGGGGCCGTGGGGACGACCCTATAGTCGTCGGACAAGTCGGCGGCGGGCCAACCTAGTCCCGGGGTCGTGGAGACGACCCTATAGACGTCGGACATGTCGGCGGCGGGCCAACCTAGTCCCGGGGTGGTAGGGACGACCCTATTGTCGTCGGACATGTCGGCGGCAGGGCATCTTTGGCCCGTGGTCTTGGGGACGACCCTATAGTCGTCGGACCTGTCGGTGACTGGCCAACCTAGTCCCGGGTTCGTGGGGACGACCCTATAGTCGTCGGACAAGTCGGCGGCGGGCCAACCTAGTCCCGGGTTCGTGGGGACGACCCTATAGTCGTCGGAAAAGTCGGCGGCGGGTCATCCTAGTCCCGGGGTGGTAGGCACGACCCTATAGTCGTCGGACAAGTCGGCGGCGGGCCAACCTATTCCCGTGGTCGTGGGGACGTCCCTATAGTCGTCGGACATGATGGTGGCGGGCCAATCTAGTCCCGGGGTCGTTGGACGACCCTATAGACGTCGGACATGTCGGCGGCTGGCCAACCTAGTCCCGGGGTGGTCGGGGCGACCCTATAGTCGTCGGACATGTCGGCGGCAGGGCAACTTTGGCCCGTGGTCGTGGGGGCGACCCTATAGTCGTGGGACATGACGGTGGCGTGGCAATCTAGTCCTGGGGTCGTGGGGACGACCCTGTAGTCGTCGGACATGACGGTGGCGGGCTAATCTAGTCCCGGGGTCGTGGGGACGACCCTATAGTCGTCGGACATGTCGGCGGCAGGGCAACTTTGGCCCGTGGTCGTGGGGGCGACCCTATAGTCGTGGGACATGACGGTGGCGTGGCAATCTAGTCCTGGGGTCGTGGGGACGACCCTGTAGTCGTCGGACATGACGGTCGTGGGCCAATCTAGTCCCGGGGACGTGGGGACGACCCTATAGTCGTAGGACATGTCGGCGGCTGGCCAACTTTGGCCCGTAGTCGTCGGGACGACCCTATAGTCGTCGGATATGTCGGAGGCTGGCCAACCTAGTCCCGGGTTGGTAGGGACGACCCTATAGTCGTCGGACAAGTCGGCGGCGGGCCATGCTAGTCCCGGGGTCGTGTGGACGGCCCTATACTCGTCGGACATGACTGTGGCTGGCCAACTTTGGCCCGTGGTCGTGGGGACGACCCTATAGTCGTGGGACATGACGGTGGCGTGGCAATCTAGTCCTAGGGTCGTGGGGACGACCCTGTAGTCGTCGGACATGACGGTCGTGGGCCAATCTAGTCCCGGGGCCGTGGGGACGACCCTATAGTCGTCGGACATATCGGCGGCTGGCCAACCTAGTCCCGGGGTCGTGGGGACGACACTATAGTCGTCGGACATGTCGGCAGCTGGCCAATCTAGTCCCGGGGTCGTGGGGACGACCCTATAGTCGTCGGACAAGTCGGCGGTGGGCCAACCTAGTCCCGGGGTCGTGGGGACGACCCTATAGTCGTCGGACATGACGGTGACGGGCCAATCTAGTCCCCGCGTCGTGGGTACGACCCTATACTCGTCGGACATGACGGTGGCGAGCCAATCTAGTCCCGGGGTCGTGGGGACGACCCTATAGTCGTCGAACATGTCGGCGGCGGGCCAACTTTGGCCCGTGGTCGTAGGGACAACCCTATAGTCGTCGGACATGACGGTGGCGGGGCAATCTAGTCCTGGGGTCGTGGGGACGACCCCGTAGTCGTCAGATATGACGGTCGTGGGCCAATCTAGTCTCGGGGTCGTGGGGACGACCCTGTAGTCGTCGGACATGACGGTGGCGGGGCAATCTAGTCCCGGGGTCGTGGGGACGACCCTATAGTCGTCGGACGTTTCGGCGGCGGGGCAACTTTGGCCAGTGGTCGTGGGGACGACCCTATAGTCGTCGGACATGTCGGGGGCAGGGCAACTTTGGCCCATGGTCGTGGGGACGACCCTATAGTCGTCGGACATGTCGGTGACTGGCCAACCTAGTCCCGGGTTCGTGGAGACGACCCTATAGTCGTCGGACATGTCGGTGACTGGCCAACCTAGTCCCGGGGTCGTGGAGACGACCCTATAGTCGTCGGACAAGTCGGCGGCGTTCCAACCTGATCCCGGGGTCGTGGGGACGACCCTATAGTCGTCGGACATGACGGTGCCGGGGCAATCTAGCCCCGGGGTCGTGGGGACGACCCTTTAGACGTCGGACATGTCGGCGGCGGGCCAACCTAGTCCCGGGGTCGTGGGGACGACCCTATAGTCGTCGGACATGTCGGCGGCTGGCCAACTTTGGCCCGGGGCGTGGGGACGACCCTATAGTCGTCGGACATGTCGGCGGCGGGCCAACCTAGTCCCGGGGTCGTGGGACGACCCTATAGTCGTCGGACAAGTCGGCGGCGGGCCAGCCTAGTCCCGCGGTCGTGGGGACGACCCTATAGTCCTCGGACATGACGGTGGCGGGGGGAATCTAGCCCCGGGGTCGTGGGGACGACCCTATAGACGTCGGACATGTCGGCGACTGGCCAACCTAGTCCCGGGGTGGTAGGGACGACCCTATAGTCGTCGGACAAGTCGGCGGCGGGCCAACCTAGTCCCGTGGTCGTGGGGACGACCGTATAGTCGTCGGACATGTCGGCGGCCGGCCAACCTAGTCCCGGGGTCGTGGGGGCGACCCTATAGTCGTCGGACAAGTCGGCGACGGGCCATCCTACTCCCGGGGTCGTGGGGACGACCCTATAGTCGTCGGACAAGTCGGCGGCGGGCCAACCTAGACCCGGTGTCGTGGGGACGTCCCTATAGTCGTCGGACATGATGGTAGCGGGCCAATCTAGTCCCGGGGTCGTTGGGACGACCCTATAGTCGTCGGACATGTCGGCGGCAGGGCAACTTTGGCCCGTGGTCGTGGGGGCGACCCTATAGTCGTCGGACATGTCGGTGACTGGCCAACGTAGTCCCGGGTTCGTGGGGACGACCCTATAGTCGTCGGAAAAGTCGGCGGCGGGTCATCCTAGTCCCGGGGTGGTAGGCACGACCCTATAGTCGTCGGACAAGTCGGCGGCGGCCCAACCTAGTCCCGTGGTCGTGGGGACGTCCCTATAGTCGTCGGACATGATGGTGGCGGGCCAATCTAGTCCCGGGGTCGTTGGGACGACCCTATAGTCGTCGGACTAGTCGGCGGCGGCCCAACCTAGACCCGGGGTCGTGGGGACGACCCTATAGTCGTCGGACATGTTGGCAGCTGGCCAGCTTTGGCCCGGGGTCGTGGAGACGACCCTATAGACGTCGGACATGTCGGCGGCGGGCCAACCTAGTCCCGGGGTCGTGGGGACGACCCTATAGTCGTCGGACATGTCGGCGGCAGGGCATCTTTGGCCCGTGGTCGCGGGGACGACCCTATAGTCGTCGGACATGTCGGCGGCTGGACAACCTAGTCCCGGGGTCGTGGAGACGACCCTATAGTCATCGGACAAGTCGGCGGCGGGCCAACCTAGTCCCGGGGTCGTGGGGACGACCCTATTGTCGCCGGACGTGACGGTGCCGGGGCAATCTAGCCCCGGGGTCGAGGGGACGACCCTATAGACGTCGGACATGTCGGCGGCTGGCCAACCTAGTCCCGGGGTCGTGGAGACGACCCTATAGTCGTCGGAAAAGTCGGCGGCGGGCCAACCTAGTGCCGTGGTCGTGGGGACGACCGTATAGTCGTCGGACATGTCGGCGGTTGGCCAACCTAGTCCCGGGGTCGTGGGGACGACCCTATAGTCGTCGGACATGATGGCGGCTGGCCAGCTTTGGCCCGGGGTCGTGGGGACGACCCTATAGTCGTCGGACATGATGGTGGCGGGCCAATCTAGTCCTGGGGTCGTGGGGGCGACCCTATAGTCGTCGGAAATGTCGGCGGCGGGCCAACCTAGACCCGCGGTCGTGGGGACTACCCTATAGTCGTCGGACATGTCGGCGGCAGGGCAACTTTGGCCCGTGGTCGTGAGGACGACCCTATAGTCGTCGGACATGTCGGTGACTGGCCAACCTAGTCCCGGGGTCGTGGGGACGACCCTATATTCGTCGGACATGTCGGCGGCAGGGCAACTTTGGCCCGTGGTCGTGGGGACGACCCTATAGTCGTCGGACATGACGGTGGCGGGGCAATCTAGTCTCGGGGCCGTGGGGACGACCCTATAGTCGTCGGATATGTCGGAGGCTGGCCAACCTAGTCCCGGGTTGGTAGGGACGACCCTATAGTCGTCGGACAAGTCGGCGGCGGGCCATGCTAGTTCCGGGGTCGTGGGGACGACCCTATACTCGTCGGATATGACGGTGGCTGGCCAACTTTGGCCCGTGGTCGTGGGGACGACCCTATAGTCGTGGGACATGACGGTGGCGTGGCAATCTAGTCCTGGGGTCGTGGGGACGACCCTGTAGTCGTCGGACATGACGGTCGTGGGCCAATCTAGTCCCGGGGCCGTGGGGACGACCCTATAGTCGTCGGACAAGTCGGCGGCGGGCCAACCTAGTCCCGGGGTCGTGGAGCCGACCCTATAGACGTCGGACATGTCGGCGGCGGGCCAACCTAGTCCCGGGGTGGTAGGGACGACCCTATTGTCGTCGGACATGTCGGCGGCTGGCCAACCTAGTCGCGGGATCGTGGGGACGACCCTATAGTCGTCGGACATGTCGGCGGCAGGGCATCTTTGGCCCGTGGTCTTGGGGACGACCCTATAGTCGTCGGACCTGTCGGTGACTGGCCAACCTAGTCCCGGGTTCGTGGGGACGACCCTATAGTCGTAGGACAAGTCGGCGGCGGGCCAACCTAGTCCCGGGTTCGTGGGGACGACCCTATTGTCGTCGGACATGTCGGCAGCTGGCCAACCTAGCCCCGGGGTCGTGGGGTCGACCCTATAGTCGTCGGACATGTCGGCAGCTGGCCAACCTAGTCCCGGGGTGGTAGGGACGACCCTATAGTCGTCGGACAAGTCGAAGGCGGGCCAACGTAGTCCCGGGGTCGTGGGGACGACCCTATAGTCGTCGGACATGACGGTGACGGGCCAATCTAGTCCCGGCGTCGTGGGTACGACCCTATACTTGTCGGACTTGACGGTGGCGGGCCAATCTAGTCCCGGGGTCGTGGAGACGACCCTATAGTCGTCGGACAAGTCGGCGGCGGGCCAACCTAGTCCCGGGGTCGTGGGGACAACCCTGTAGTCGTCGGACATGACGGTGGTGGGCCAATCTAGTCCCGGGGTCGTGGGGACGACCCTGTAGTCGTCGGACATGACGGTGGCGGGGCAATCTAGTCCCGGGGTCGTGGGGACGACCCTGTAGTCGTCGGACATGACGGTGGCGGGGCAATCTAGTCCCGGGGTCGTGGGGACGACCCTATAGTCGTCGGACATAACGGTGGCGTGGCAATCTAGTCCTGGGGTCGTGGGGACGACCCTGTAGTCGTCGGACATGACGGTCGTGGGCCAATCTAGTCCCGGGGCCGTGGGGACGACCCTATAGTCGTCGGACATGTCGGCGGCTGGCCAACCTAGTCCTGGGGTCGTGGGGACGACCATGTAGTCGTCGGACATGACGGTCGTAGGCCAATCTAGTCTCGGGGCCGTGGGGACGACCCTATAGTCGTCGGACATGTTGGCGGCGGGCCAACCTAGTCCCGTGGTCGTGGGGACGACCGTATAGTCGTCGGACAAGTCGGCGGCGGGCCAACCTAGTCCCGGGGTCGTGGGGACGACCCTATACTCGTCGGACATGACGGTGGCTGGCCAACTTTGGCCCGTGGTCGTCGGGACGACCCTATAGTCGTCGGATATGTCGGAGGCTGGCCAACCTAGTCCCGGGTTGGTAGGGACGACCCTATAGTCGTCGGACAAGTCGGCGGCGGGCCATGCTAGTTCCGGGGTCGTGGGGACGACCCTATACTCGTCGGACATAACGGTGGCTGGCCAACTTTGGCCCGTGGTCGTGGGGACGACCCTATAGTCGTGGGACATGACGGTGGCGTGGCAATCTAGTCCTGGGGTCGTGGGGACGACCCTGTAGTCGTCGGACATGACGGTCGTGGGCCAATCTAGTCCCGGGGCCGTGGGGACGACCCTATAGTCGTCGGACATATCGGCGGCTGGCCAACCTAGTCCCGGGGTCGTGGAGACGACCCTATAGACGTCGGACATGTCGGCGGCGGGCCAACCTAGTCCCGGGGTCGTGGGGACGACCCTATAGTCGTCGGACGAGTCGGCGGCGGGCCGACCTAGACCCGGGGTCGTGGGGACGACCCTATAGACGTCGGACATGTCGGCGGCGGGCCAACCTAGTCTCGGGGTCGTGGGGACGACCCTATAGTCGTCGGACGAGTCGGCGGCGGGCCGACCTAGACCCGGGGTCGTGGGGACGACCCTATAGACGTCGGACATGTCGGCGGCTGGCCAACCTAGTCCCGGGGTGGTAGGGCCGACCCTATAGTCGTTGGACAAGTCGGCGGCGGGCCAACCTAGTCCCGGGGTGGTAGGGACGACCCTATAGTCGTCGGACATGTCGGCGGCAGGGCAACTTTGGCCCGTGGTCGTGGGGACGACCCTATAGTCGTCGGACATGTCGGCGGCTGGCCAACCTAGACCCGAGGTGGTGGGGACGACCCTATAGTCGTCGGACATGTCGGCGGCTGGCCAACCTAGTCTCGTGGTCGTGGGGACGACCGTATAGTCGTCGGACATGACGGTGGCGGGCCAATCTAGTCCCGGGGTCGTGGGGACGTCCCTATAGTCGTCGGACATGATGGTAGCGGGCCAATCTAGTCCCGGGGTCGTTGGGACGACCCTATAGTCGTCGGACATGTCGGCGGCAGGGCAACTTTGGCCCGTGGTCGTGGGGACGACCGTATAGTCGTCGGACATGACGGTGGCGGGCCAATCTAGTCCCGGGGTCGTGGGGACGACCCTATAGTCGTCGGACATGTCGGTGACTGGCCAACGTAGTCCCGGGATCGTGGGGACGACCCTATAGTCGTCGGAAAAGTCGGCGGCGGGTCATCCTAGTCCCGGGGTGGTAGGCACGACCCTATAGTCGTCGGACAAGTCGGCCGCGGCCCAACCTAGTCCCGTGGTCGTGGGGACGTCCCTATAGTCGTCGGACATGATGGTGGCGGGCCAATCTAGTCCCGGGGTCGTTGGGACGACCCTATAGTCGTCGGACTAGTCGGCGGCGGCCCAACCTAGACCCGGGGTCGTGGGGACGACCCTATAGTCGTCGGACATGTTGGCAGCTGGCCAGCTTTGGCCCGGGGTCGTGGAGACCACCCTATAGACGTCGGACATGTCGGCGGCGGGCCAACCTAGTCCCGGGGTCGTGGGGACGACCCTATAGTCGTCGGACATGTCGGCGGCAGGGCATCTTTGGCCCGTGGTCGCGGGGACGACCCTATAGTCGTCGGACATGTCGGCGGCAGGGCAACTTTGGCCCGTGGTCGTGGGGACGACCCTATAGTCGTCGGACATGACGGTGGCGGGGCAATCTAGTCTCGGGGCCGTGGGGACGACCCTATAGTCGTCGGATATGTCGGAGGCTGGCCAACCTAGTCCCGGGTTGGTAGGGACAACCCTATAGTCGTCGGACAAGTCGGCGGCGGGCCATGCTAGTTCCGGGGTCGTGGGGACGACCCTATACTCGTCGGATATGACGGTGGCTGGCCAACTTTGGCCCGTGGTCGTGGGGACGACCCTATAGTCGTGGGACATGACGGTGGCGTGGCAATCTAGTCCTGGGGTCGTGGGGACGACCCTGTAGTCGTCGGACATGACGGTCGTGGGCCAATCTAGTCCCGGGGCCGTGGGGACGACCCTATAGTCGTCGGACAAGTCGGCGGCGGGCCAACCTAGTCCCGGGGTCGTGGAGACGACCCTATAGACGTCGGACATGTCGGCGGCGGGCCAACCTAGTCCCGGGGTGGTAGGGACGACCCTATTGTCGTCGGACATGTCGGCGGCAGGGCATCTTTGGCCCGTGGTCTTGGGGACGACCCTATAGTCGTCGGACCTGTCGGTGACTGGCCAACCTAGTCCCGGGTTCGTGGGGACGACCCTATAGTCGTCGGACAAGTCGGCGGCGGGCCAACCTAGTCCCGGGTTCGTGGGGACGACCCTATAGTCGTCGGAAAAGTCGGCGGCGGGTCATCCTAGTCCCGGGGTGGTAGGCACGACCCTATAGTCGTCGGACAAGTCGGCGGCGGGCCAACCTATTCCCGTGGTCGTGGGGACGTCCCTATAGTCGTCGGACATGATGGTGGCGGGCCAATCTAGTCCCGGGGTCGTTGGACGACCCTATAGACGTCGGACATGTCGGCGGCTGGCCAACCTAGTCCCGGGGTGGTCGGGGCGACCCTATAGTCGTCGGACATGTCGGCGGCAGGGCAACTTTGGCCCGTGGTCGTGGGGGCGACCCTATAGTCGTGGGACATGACGGTGGCGTGGCAATCTAGTCCTGGGGTCGTGGGGACGACCCTGTAGTCGTCGGACATGACGGTGGCGGGCTAATCTAGTCCCGGGGTCGTGGGGACGACCCTATAGTCGTCGGACATGTCGGCGGCAGGGCAACTTTGGCCCGTGGTCGTGGGGGCGACCCTATAGTCGTGGGACATGACGGTGGCGTGGCAATCTAGTCCTGGGGTCGTGGGGACGACCCTGTAGTCGTCGGACATGACGGTCGTGGGCCAATCTAGTCCCGGGGCCGTGGGGACGACCCTATAGTCGTAGGACATGTCGGCGGCTGGCCAACTTTGGCCCGTAGTCGTCGGGACGACCCTATAGTCGTCGGATATGTCGGAGGCTGGCCAACCTAGTCCCGGGTTGGTAGGGACGACCCTATAGTCGTCGGACAAGTCGGCGGCGGGCCATGCTAGTCCCGGGGTCGTGTGGACGGCCCTATACTCGTCGGACATGACTGTGGCTGGCCAACTTTGGCCCGTGGTCGTGGGGACGACCCTATAGTCGTGGGACATGACGGTGGCGTGGCAATCTAGTCCTAGGGTCGTGGGGACGACCCTGTAGTCGTCGGACATGACGGTCGTGGGCCAATCTAGTCCCGGGGCCGTGGGGACGACCCTATAGTCGTCGGACATATCGGCGGCTGGCCAACCTAGTCCCGGGGTCGTGGGGACGACACTATAGTCGTCGGACATGTCGGCAGCTGGCCAATCTAGTCCCGGGGTCGTGGGGACGACCCTATAGTCGTCGGACAAGTCGGCGGTGGGCCAACCTAGTCCCGGGGTCGTGGGGACGACCCTATAGTCGTCGGACATGACGGTGACGGGCCAATCTAGTCCCCGCGTCGTGGGTACGACCCTATACTCGTCGGACATGACGGTGGCGAGCCAATCTAGTCCCGGGGTCGTGGGGACGACCCTATAGTCGTCGAACATGTCGGCGGCGGGCCAACTTTGGCCCGTGGTCGTAGGGACAACCCTATAGTCGTCGGACATGACGGTGGCGGGGCAATCTAGTCCTGGGGTCGTGGGGACGACCCCGTAGTCGTCAGATATGACGGTCGTGGGCCAATCTAGTCTCGGGGTCGTGGGGACGACCCTGTAGTCGTCGGACATGACGGTGGCGGGGCAATCTAGTCCCGGGGTCGTGGGGACGACCCTATAGTCGTCGGACGTTTCGGCGGCGGGGCAACTTTGGCCAGTGGTCGTGGGGACGACCCTATAGTCGTCGGACATGTCGGGGGCAGGGCAACTTTGGCCCATGGTCGTGGGGACGACCCTATAGTCGTCGGACATGTCGGTGACTGGCCAACCTAGTCCCGGGTTCGTGGAGACGACCCTATAGTCGTCGGACATGTCGGTGACTGGCCAACCTAGTCCCGGGGTCGTGGAGACGACCCTATAGTCGTCGGACAAGTCGGCGGCGTTCCAACCTGATCCCGGGGTCGTGGGGACGACCCTATAGTCGTCGGACATGACGGTGCCGGGGCAATCTAGCCCCGGGGTCGTGGGGACGACCCTTTAGACGTCGGACATGTCGGCGGCGGGCCAACCTAGTCCCGGGGTCGTGGGGACGACCCTATAGTCGTCGGACATGTCGGCGGCTGGCCAACTTTGGCCCGGGGCGTGGGGACGACCCTATAGTCGTCGGACATGTCGGCGGCGGGCCAACCTAGTCCCGGGGTCGTGGGACGACCCTATAGTCGTCGGACAAGTCGGCGGCGGGCCAGCCTAGTCCCGCGGTCGTGGGGACGACCCTATAGTCCTCGGACATGACGGTGGCGGGGGGAATCTAGCCCCGGGGTCGTGGGGACGACCCTATAGACGTCGGACATGTCGGCGACTGGCCAACCTAGTCCCGGGGTGGTAGGGACGACCCTATAGTCGTCGGACAAGTCGGCGGCGGGCCAACCTAGTCCCGTGGTCGTGGGGACGACCGTATAGTCGTCGGACATGTCGGCGGCCGGCCAACCTAGTCCCGGGGTCGTGGGGGCGACCCTATAGTCGTCGGACAAGTCGGCGACGGGCCATCCTACTCCCGGGGTCGTGGGGACGACCCTATAGTCGTCGGACAAGTCGGCGGCGGGCCAACCTAGACCCGGTGTCGTGGGGACGTCCCTATAGTCGTCGGACATGATGGTAGCGGGCCAATCTAGTCCCGGGGTCGTTGGGACGACCCTATAGTCGTCGGACATGTCGGCGGCAGGGCAACTTTGGCCCGTGGTCGTGGGGGCGACCCTATAGTCGTCGGACATGTCGGTGACTGGCCAACGTAGTCCCGGGTTCGTGGGGACGACCCTATAGTCGTCGGAAAAGTCGGCGGCGGGTCATCCTAGTCCCGGGGTGGTAGGCACGACCCTATAGTCGTCGGACAAGTCGGCGGCGGCCCAACCTAGTCCCGTGGTCGTGGGGACGTCCCTATAGTCGTCGGACATGATGGTGGCGGGCCAATCTAGTCCCGGGGTCGTTGGGACGACCCTATAGTCGTCGGACTAGTCGGCGGCGGCCCAACCTAGACCCGGGGTCGTGGGGACGACCCTATAGTCGTCGGACATGTTGGCAGCTGGCCAGCTTTGGCCCGGGGTCGTGGAGACGACCCTATAGACGTCGGACATGTCGGCGGCGGGCCAACCTAGTCCCGGGGTCGTGGGGACGACCCTATAGTCGTCGGACATGTCGGCGGCAGGGCATCTTTGGCCCGTGGTCGCGGGGACGACCCTATAGTCGTCGGACATGTCGGCGGCTGGACAACCTAGTCCCGGGGTCGTGGAGACGACCCTATAGTCATCGGACAAGTCGGCGGCGGGCCAACCTAGTCCCGGGGTCGTGGGGACGACCCTATTGTCGCCGGACGTGACGGTGCCGGGGCAATCTAGCCCCGGGGTCGAGGGGACGACCCTATAGACGTCGGACATGTCGGCGGCTGGCCAACCTAGTCCCGGGGTCGTGGAGACGACCCTATAGTCGTCGGAAAAGTCGGCGGCGGGCCAACCTAGTGCCGTGGTCGTGGGGACGACCGTATAGTCGTCGGACATGTCGGCGGTTGGCCAACGTAGTCCCGGGGTCGTGGGGACGACCCTATAGTCGTCGGACATGATGGCGGCTGGCCAGCTTTGGCCCGGGGTCGTGGGGACGACCCTATAGTCGTCGGACATGATGGTGGCGGGCCAATCTAGTCCTGGGGTCGTGGGGGCGACCCTATAGTCGTCGGAAATGTCGGCGGCGGGCCAACCTAGACCCGCGGTCGTGGGGACTACCCTATAGTCGTCGGACATGTCGGCGGCAGGGCAACTTTGGCCCGTGGTCGTGAGGACGACCCTATAGTCGTCGGACATGTCGGTGACTGGCCAACCTAGTCCCGGGGTCGTGGGGACGACCCTATATTCGTCGGACATGTCGGCGGCAGGGCAACTTTGGCCCGTGGTCGTGGGGACGACCCTATAGTCGTCGGACATGACGGTGGCGGGGCAATCTAGTCTCGGGGCCGTGGGGACGACCCTATAGTCGTCGGATATGTCGGAGGCTGGCCAACCTAGTCCCGGGTTGGTAGGGACGACCCTATAGTCGTCGGACAAGTCGGCGGCGGGCCATGCTAGTTCCGGGGTCGTGGGGACGACCCTATACTCGTCGGATATGACGGTGGCTGGCCAACTTTGGCCCGTGGTCGTGGGGACGACCCTATAGTCGTGGGACATGACGGTGGCGTGGCAATCTAGTCCTGGGGTCGTGGGGACGACCCTGTAGTCGTCGGACATGACGGTCGTGGGCCAATCTAGTCCCGGGGCCGTGGGGACGACCCTATAGTCGTCGGACAAGTCGGCGGCGGGCCAACCTAGTCCCGGGGTCGTGGAGCCGACCCTATAGACGTCGGACATGTCGGCGGCGGGCCAACCTAGTCCCGGGGTGGTAGGGACGACCCTATTGTCGTCGGACATGTCGGCGGCTGGCCAACCTAGTCGCGGGATCGTGGGGACGACCCTATAGTCGTCGGACATGTCGGCGGCAGGGCATCTTTGGCCCGTGGTCTTGGGGACGACCCTATAGTCGTCGGACCTGTCGGTGACTGGCCAACCTAGTCCCGGGTTCGTGGGGACGACCCTATAGTCGTAGGACAAGTCGGCGGCGGGCCAACCTAGTCCCGGGTTCGTGGGGACGACCCTATAGTCGTCGGAAAAGTCGGCGGCGGGTCATCCTAGTCCCGGGGTGGTAGGCACGACCCTATAGTCGTCGGACAAGTCGAAGGCGGGCCAACCTAGTCCCGGGGTCGTGGGGACGACCCTATAGTCGTCGGACATGACGGTGACGGGCCAATCTAGTCCCGGCGTCGTGGGTACGACCCTATACTTGTCGGACTTGACGGCGGCGGGCCATGCTAGTTCCGGGGTCGTGGGGACGACCCTATACTCGTCGGATATGACGGTGGCTGGCCATCTTTGGCCCGTGGTCGTGGAGACGACCCTGTAGACGTCGGACATGTCGGCGGCGGGCCAACCTAGTCCCGGGGTCGTGGGGACGACCCTATAGTCGTCGGACATGTCGGCGGCAGGGCATCTTTGGCCCGTGGTCTCGGGGACGACCCTATAGTCGTCGGACATGTCGGCGGCTGGACAACCTAGTCCCGGGGTCGTGGAGACGACCCTATAGTCGTCGGACAAGTCGGCGGCGGGCCAACCTAGTCCCGGGGTCGTGGGGACGACCCTATAGTCGTCGGACGAGTCGGCGGCGGGCCGACCTAGACCCGGGGTCGTGGGGACGACCCTA
The DNA here is from genome assembly GCA_946251845.1 of Andrena fulva. Taxonomy (NCBI): domain Eukaryota; kingdom Metazoa; phylum Arthropoda; class Insecta; order Hymenoptera; family Andrenidae; genus Andrena; species Andrena fulva. The sequence continues at coordinate 378,836 of CAMITZ010000112.1, read as the reverse complement.
TAGACGTCGGATATGTCGGCGGCGGGCCAACCTAGTCCCGGGGTCGTGGGGACGACCCTATAGTCGTCGGACGAGTCGGCGGCGGGCCGACCTAGACCCGGGGTCGTGGGGACGACCCTATAGACGTCGGACATGTCGGCGGCTGGCCAACCTAGTCCCGGGGTGGTAGGGCCGACCCTATAGTCGTTGGACAAGTCGGCGGCGGGCCAACCTAGTCCCGGGGTGGTAGGGACGACCCTATAGTCGTCGGACATGTCGGCGGCAGGGCAACTTTGGCCCGTGGTCGTGGGGACGACCCTATAGTCGTCGGACATGTCGGCGGCTGGCCAACCTAGACCCGAGGTGGTGGGGACGACCCTATAGTCGTCGGACATGTCGGCGGCTGGCCAACCTAGTCTCGTGGTCGTGGGGACGACCGTATAGTCGTCGGACATGACGGTGGCGGGCCAATCTAGTCCCGGGGTCGTGGGGACGTCCCTATAGTCGTCGGACATGATGGTAGCGGGCCAATCTAGTCCCGGGGTCGTTGGGACGACCCTATAGTCGTCGGACATGTCGGCGGCAGGGCAACTTTGGCCCGTGGTCGTGGGGACGACCGTATAGTCGTCGGACATGACGGTGGCGGGCCAATCTAGTCCCGGGGTCGTGGGGACGACCCTATAGTCGTCGGACATGTCGGTGACTGGGCAACGTAGTCCCGGGATCGTCGGGACGACCCTATAGTCGTCGGAAAAGTCGGCGGCGGGTCATCCTAGTCCCGGGGTGGTAGGCACGACCCTATAGTCGTCGGACAAGTCGGCGGCGGCCCAACCTAGTCCCGTGGTCGTGGGGACGTCCCTATAGTCGTCGGACATGATGGTGGCGGGCCAATCTAGTCCCGGGGTCGTTGGGACGATCCTATAGTCGTCGGACTAGTCGGCGGCGGCCCAACCTAGACCCGGGGTCGTGGGGACGACCCTATAGTCGTCGGACATGTTGGCAGCTGGCCAGCTTTGGCCCGGGGTCGTGGAGACCACCCTATAGACGTCGGACATGTCGGCGGCGGGCCAACCTAGTCCCGGGGTCGTGGGGACGACCCTATAGTCGTCGGACATGTCGGCGGCAGGGCATCTTTGGCCCGTGGTCGCGGGGACGACCCTATAGTCGTCGGACATGTCGGCGGCTGGACAACCTAGTCCCGGGGTCGTGGAGACGACCCTATAGTCATCGGACAAGTCGGCGGCGGGCCAACCTAGTCCCGGGGTCGTGGGGACGACCCTATTGTCGCCGGACGTGACGGTGCCGGGGCAATCTAGCCCCGGGGTCGAGGGGACGACCCTATAGACGTCGGACATGTCGGCGGCTGGCCAACCTAGTCCCGGGGTGGTCGGGACGACCCTATAGTCGTCGGACATGTCGGCGGCAGGGCAACTTTGGCCCGTGGTCGTGGGGGCGACCCTATAGTCGTCGGACATGACAGTGGCGGGCTAATCTAGTCCCGGGGTCGTGGGGGCGACCCTATAGTCGTCGGACATGTCTGCGGCTGGCCAACCTAGTCCCGGGCCGTGGGGACGACCCTATAGTCGTCGGACAAGTCGGCGGCGGGCCAACCTAGTCCCGGGGTCGTGGAGACGACCCTATAGACGTCGGACATGTCGGCGGCGGGCCAACCTAGTCCCGGGGTCGTGGGGACGACCCTATAGTCGTCGGACAAGTCGGCGGCGGACCATCCTACTCCCGGGGTCGTGGGGACGACCCTATAGTCGTCGGACAAGTCGGCGGCGGGCCAACCTAGACCCGGGGTCGTGGGGACGACCCTATAGTCGTCGGACATGTCGGCGGCAGGGCAACTTTGGCCCGTGGTCTTGGGGACGACCCTATAGTCGTCGGACATGTCGGTGACTGGCCAACCTAGTCCCGGGTTCGTGGGGACGACCCTATAGTCGTCGGACGAGTCGGCGGCGGGCCGACCTAGTCCCGGGGTCGTGGGGACGACCCTATAGACGTCGGACATGTCGGCGGCTGGCCAACCTAGTCCCGGGGTGGTAGGGACGACCCTATAGTCGTCGGACATGTCGGCGGCAGGGCAACTTTGGCCCGTGGTCTTGGGGACGACCCTATAGTCGTCGGACATGTCGGTGACTGGCCAACCTAGTCCCGGGGTCGTGGGGACGACCCTATTGTCGCCGGACGTGACGGTGCCGGGGCAATCTAGCCCCGGGGTCGAGGGGACGACCCTATAGACGTCGGACAAGTCGGCGGTGGGCCAACCTAGTCCCGGGGTCGTGGGGACGACCCTATAGTCGTCGGACATGACGGTGGCTGGCCAACTTTGGCCCGTGGTCGTGGGGACGACCCTATAGTCGTGGGACATGACGGTGGCGTGGCAATCTAGTCCTGGGGTCGTGGGGACGACCCTGTAGTCGTCGGACATGACGGTCGTGGGCCAATCTAGTCCCGGGGCCGTGGGGACGACCCTATAGTCGTCGGACAAGTCGGCGGCGGGCCAACCTAGTCCCGGGGTCGTGGAGCCGACCCTATAGACGTCGGACATGTCGGCGGCGGGCCAACCTAGTCCCGGGGTGGTAGGGACGACCCTATTGTCGTCGGACATGTCGGCGGCTGGCCAACCTAGTCGCGGGATCGTGGGGACGACCCTATAGTCGTCGGACATGTCGGCGGCAGGGCATCTTTGGCCCGTGGTCTTGGGGACGACCCTATAGTCGTCGGACCTGTCGGTGACTGGCCAACCTAGTCCCGGGTTCGTGGGGACGACCCTATAGTCGTAGGACAAGTCGGCGGCGGGCCAACCTAGTCCCGGGTTCGTGGGGACGACCCTATAGTCGTCGGAAAAGTCGGCGGCGGGTCATCCTAGTCCCGGGGTGGTAGGCACGACCCTATAGTCGTCGGACAAGTCGAAGGCGGGCCAACCTAGTCCCGGGGTCGTGGGGACGACCCTATAGTCGTCGGACATGACGGTGACGGGCCAATCTAGTCCCGGCGTCGTGGGTACGACCCTATACTTGTCGGACTTGACGGCGGCGGGCCATGCTAGTTCCGGGGTCGTGGGGACGACCCTATACTCGTCGGATATGACGGTGGCTGGCCATCTTTGGCCCGTGGTCGTGGAGACGACCCTGTAGACGTCGGACATGTCGGCGGCAGGCCAACCTAGTCCCGGGGTCGTGGGGACGACCCTATAGTCGTCGGACATGTCGGCGGCAGGGCATCTTTGGCCCGTGGTCTCGGGGACGACCCTATAGTCGTCGGACATGTCGGCGGCTGGACAACCTAGTCCCGGGGTCGTGGAGACGACCCTATAGTCGTCGGACAAGTCGGCGGCGGGCCAACCTAGTCCCGGGGTCGTGGGGACGACCCTATAGTCGTCGGACGAGTCGGCGGCGGGCCGACCTAGACCCGGGGTCGTGGGGACGACCCTATAGACGTCGGACATGTCGGCGGCGGGCCAACCTAGACCCGGGGTCGTGGGGACGACCCTATAGACGTCGGACATGTCGGCGGCGGGCCAACCTAGTCCCGGGGTCGTGGGGACGACCCTATAGTCGTCGGACGAGTCGGCGGCGGGCCGACCTAGACCCGGGGTCGTGGGGACGACCCTATAGACGTCGGACATGTCGGCGGCTGGCCAACCTAGACCCGGGGTCGTGGGGACGACCCTATAGACGTCGGACATGTCGGCGGCGGGCCAACCTAGTCCCGGGGTCGTGGGGACGTCCCTATAGTCGTCGGACATGATGGTGGCGGGCCAATCTAGTCCCGGGGTCGTTGGGACGACCCTATAGTCGTCGGACTAGTCGGCGGCGGCCCAACCTAGACCCGGGGTCGTGGGGACGACCCTATAGTCGTCGGACATGTTGGCAGCTGGCCAGCTTTGGCCCGGGGTCGTGGAGACCACCCTATAGACGTCGGACATGTCGGCGGCGGGCCAACCTAGTCCCGGGGTCGTGGGGACGACCCTATAGTCGTCGGACATGTCGGCGGCAGGGCATCTTTGGCCCGTGGTCGCGGGGACGACCCTATAGTCGTCGGACATGTCGGCGGCTGGACAACCTAGTCCCGGGGTCGTGGAGACGACCCTATAGTCATCGGACAAGTCGGCGGCGGGCCAACCTAGTCCCGGGGTCGTGGGGACGACCCTATTGTCGCCGGACGTGACGGTGCCGGGGCAATCTAGCCCCGGGGTCGAGGGGACGACCCTATAGACGTCGGACATGTCGGCGGCTGGCCAACCTAGTCCCGGGGTGGTCGGGACGACCCTATAGTCGTCGGACATGTCGGCGGCAGGGCAACTTTGGCCCGTGGTCGTGGGGGCGACCCTATAGTCGTCGGACATGACAGTGGCGGGCTAATCTAGTCCCGGGGTCGTGGGGGCGACCCTATAGTCGTCGGACATGTCTGCGGCTGGCCAACCTAGTCCCGGGCCGTGGGGACGACCCTATAGTCGTCGGACAAGTCGGCGGCGGGCCAACCTAGTCCCGGGGTCGTGGAGACGACCCTATAGACGTCGGACATGTCGGCGGCGGGCCAACCTAGTCCCGGGGTCGTGGGGACGACCCTATAGTCGTCGGACAAGTCGGCGGCGGACCATCCTACTCCCGGGGTCGTGGGGACGACCCTATAGTCGTCGGACAAGTCGGCGGCGGGCCAACCTAGACCCGGGGTCGTGGGGACGACCCTATAGTCGTCGGACATGTCGGCGGCAGGGCAACTTTGGCCCGTGGTCTTGGGGACGACCCTATAGTCGTCGGACATGTCGGTGACTGGCCAACCTAGTCCCGGGTTCGTGGGGACGACCCTATAGTCGTCGGACGAGTCGGCGGCGGGCCGACCTAGTCCCGGGGTCGTGGGGACGACCCTATAGACGTCGGACATGTCGGCGGCTGGCCAACCTAGTCCCGGGGTGGTAGGGACGACCCTATAGTCGTCGGACATGTCGGCGGCAGGGCAACTTTGGCCCGTGGTCTTGGGGACGACCCTGTAGTCGTCGGACATGACGGTGGCGGGGCAATCTAGTCCCGGGGTCGTGGGGACGACCCTATAGTCGTCGGACATAACGGTGGCGTGGCAATCTAGTCCTGGGGTCGTGGGGACGACCCTGTAGTCGTCGGACATGACGGTCGTGGGCCAATCTAGTCCCGGGGCCGTGGGGACGACCCTATAGTCGTCGGACATGTCGGCGGCTGGCCAACCTAGTCCTGGGGTCGTGGGGACGACCATGTAGTCGTCGGACATGACGGTCGTAGGCCAATCTAGTCTCGGGGCCGTGGGGACGACCCTATAGTCGTCGGACATGTTGGCGGCGGGCCAACCTAGTCCCGTGGTCGTGGGGACGACCGTATAGTCGTCGGACAAGTCGGCGGCGGGCCAACCTAGTCCCGGGGTCGTGGGGACGACCCTATACTCGTCGGACATGACGGTGGCTGGCCAACTTTGGCCCGTGGTCGTCGGGACGACCCTATAGTCGTCGGATATGTCGGAGGCTGGCCAACCTAGTCCCGGGTTGGTAGGGACGACCCTATAGTCGTCGGACAAGTCGGCGGCGGGCCATGCTAGTTCCGGGGTCGTGGGGACGACCCTATACTCGTCGGACATAACGGTGGCTGGCCAACTTTGGCCCGTGGTCGTGGGGACGACCCTATAGTCGTGGGACATGACGGTGGCGTGGCAATCTAGTCCTGGGGTCGTGGGGACGACCCTGTAGTCGTCGGACATGACGGTCGTGGGCCAATCTAGTCCCGGGGCCGTGGGGACGACCCTATAGTCGTCGGACATATCGGCGGCTGGCCAACCTAGTCCCGGGGTCGTGGGGACGACCCTATAGTCGTCGGACATGTCGGCAGCTGGCCAGTCTAGTCCCGGGGTCGTGGGGACGACCCTATAGTCGTCGGACAAGTCGGCGGTGGGCCAACCTAGTCCCGGGGTCGTGGGGACGACCCTATAGTCGTCGGACATGACGGTGACGGACCAATCTAGTCCCCGCGTCGTGGGTACGACCCTATACTCGTCGGACATGACGGCGGCTGGCCAACTTTGGCCCGTTGTCGTGGGGACGACCCTATAGTCGTCGGACATGACGGTGGCGGGCGAATCTAGTCCCTGGTTTCGTGGGGACGACCCTATGGTCGTCGGACATGTCGGCGGCTGGACAAATTTGGCCCGTAGTCGTGGGAACGACCCTATAGTCGTCGGATATGTCGGAGGCTGGCCAACCTAGTCCCGGGGTCGTGGGGACGACCCTATTGTCGTCGGACATGTCGGCAGCTGGCCAACCTAGCCCCGGGGTCGTGGGGTCGACCCTATAGTCGTCGGACATGTCGGCAGCTGGCCAACCTAGTCCCGGGGTGGTAGGGACGACCCTATAGTCGTCGGACAAGTCGAAGGCGGGCCAACGTAGTCCCGGGGTCGTGGGGACGACCCTATAGTCGTCGGACATGACGGTGACGGGCCAATCTAGTCCCGGCGTCGTGGGTACGACCCTATACTTGTCGGACTTGACGGTGGCGGGACAATCTAGTCCCGGGGTCGTGGAGACGACCCTATAGTCGTCGGACAAGTCGGCGGCGGGCCAACCTAGTCCCGGGGTCGTGGGGACGACCCTGTAGTCGTCGGACATGACGGTGGTGGGCCAATCTAGTCCCGGGGTCGTGGGGACGACCCTGTAGTCGTCGGACATGACGGTGGCGGGGCAATCTAGTCCCGGGGTCGTGGGAACGACCCTATAGTCGTCGGACAAGTCGGCGGCGGGCCATCCTAGTCCCGGGGTCGTGGGGACGACCCTGTAGTCGTCGGACATGACGGTGGCGGGGCAATCTATTCCCGGGGTCTTGGGGACGACCCTATTGTCGTCGGACAAGTCGGCGGCGGGTCATCCTAGGCCCGGGGTCGTGGGGAAGACCCTGTAGTCGTCGGACATGACGGTGGTGGGCCAATCTAGCCCCGGGGTCGTGGGGACGACCCTGTTGTCGTCGGACATGACGGTGGCGGGGCAATCTAGTCTCGGGGCCGTGGGGACGACCCTATAGTCGTCGGATATGTCGGAGGCTGGCCAACCTAGTCCCGGGTTGGTAGGGACGACCCTATAGTCGTCGGACAAGTCGGCGGCGGGCCATGCTAGTTCCGGGGTCGTGGGGACGACCCTATACTCGTCGGATATGACGGTGGCTGGCCAACTTTGGCCCGTGGTCGTGGGGACGACCCTATAGTCGTGGGACATGACGGTGGCGTGGCAATCTAGTCCTGGGGTCGTGGGGACGACCCTGTAGTCGTCGGACATGACGGTCGTGGGCCAATCTAGTCCCGGGGTCGTGGGGACGACCCTATAGTCGTAGGACATGTCGGCGGCTGGCCAACTTTGGCCCGTAGTCGTCGGGACGACCCTATAGTCGTCGGATATGTCGGAGGCTGGCCAACCTAGTCCCGGGTTGGTAGGGACGACCCTATATCGTCGGACAAGTCGGCGGCGGGCCATGCTAGTCCCGGGGTCGTGTGGACGGCCCTATACTCGTCGGACATGACGGTGGCTGGCCAACTTTGGCCCGTGGTCGTGGGGACGACCCTATAGTCGTGGGACATGACGGTGGCGTGGCAATCTAGTCCTAGGGTCGTGGGGACGACCCTGTAGTCGTCGGACATGACGGTCGTGGGCCAATCTAGTCCCGGGGCCGTGGGGACGACCCTATAGTCGTCGGACATATCGGCGGCTGGCCAACCTAGTCCCGGGGTCGTGGGGACGACCCTATAGTCGTCGGACATGTCGGCAGCTGGCCAATCTAGTCCCGGGGTCGTGGGGACGACCCTATAGTCGTCGGACAAGTCGGCGGTGGGCCAACCTAGTCCCGGGGTCGTGGGGACGACCCTATAGTCGTCGGACATGACGGTGGCGGGCGAATCTAGTCCCTGGTTTCGTGGGGACGACCCTATGGTCGTCGGACATGATGGTAGCGGGCCAATCTAGTCCCGGGGTCGTTGGGACGACCCTATAGACGTCGGACATGTCGGCGGCGGGCCAACCTAGTCCCGGGGTCGTGGGGACGACCCTATAGTCGTCGGACGAGTCGGCGGCGGGCCGACCTAGACCCGGGGTCGTGGGGACGACCCTATAGACGTCGGACATGTCGGCGGCGGGCCAACCTAGTCTCGGGGTCGTGGGGACGACCCTATAGTCGTCGGACGAGTCGGCGGCGGGCCGACCTAGACCCGGGGTCGTGGGGACGACCCTATAGACGTCGGACATGTCGGCGGCTGGCCAACCTAGTCCCGGGGTGGTAGGGCCGACCCTATAGTCGTTGGACAAGTCGGCGGCGGGCCAACCTAGTCCCGGGGTGGTAGGGACGACCCTATAGTCGTCGGACATGTCGGCGGCAGGGCAACTTTGGCCCGTGGTCGTGGGGACGACCCTATAGTCGTCGGACATGTCGGCGGCTGGCCAACCTAGACCCGAGGTGGTGGGGACGACCCTATAGTCGTCGGACATGTCGGCGGCTGGCCAACCTAGTCTCGTGGTCGTGGGGACGACCGTATAGTCGTCGGACATGACGGTGGCGGGCCAATCTAGTCCCGGGGTCGTGGGGACGTCCCTATAGTCGTCGGACATGATGGTAGCGGGCCAATCTAGTCCCGGGGTCGTTGGGACGACCCTATAGTCGTCGGACATGTCGGCGGCAGGGCAACTTTGGCCCGTGGTCGTGGGGACGACCGTATAGTCGTCGGACATGACGGTGGCGGGCCAATCTAGTCCCGGGGTCGTGGGGACGACCCTATAGTCGTCGGACATGTCGGTGACTGGCCAACGTAGTCCCGGGATCGTGGGGACGACCCTATAGTCGTCGGAAAAGTCGGCGGCGGGTCATCCTAGTCCCGGGGTGGTAGGCACGACCCTATAGTCGTCGGACAAGTCGGCCGCGGCCCAACCCAGTCCCGTGGTCGTGGGGACGTCCCTATAGTCGTCGGACATGATGGTGGCGGGCCAATCTAGTCCCGGGGTCGTTGGGACGACCCTATAGTCGTCGGACTAGTCGGCGGCGGCCCAACCTAGACCCGGGGTCGTGGGGACGACCCTATAGTCGTCGGACATGTTGGCAGCTGGCCAGCTTTGGCCCGGGGTCGTGGAGACCACCCTATAGACGTCGGACATGTCGGCGGCGGGCCAACCTAGTCCCGGGGTCGTGGGGACGACCCTATAGTCGTCGGACATGTCGGCGGCAGGGCATCTTTGGCCCGTGGTCGCGGGGACGACCCTATAGTCGTCGGACATGTCGGCGGCTGGACAACCTAGTCCCGGGGTCGTGGAGACGACCCTATAGTCGTCGGACATGTCGGCGGCAGGGCAACTTTGGCCCGTGGTCGTGGGGACGACCCTATAGTCGTCGGACATGACGGTGGCGGGGCAATCTAGTCTCGGGGCCGTGGGGACGACCCTATAGTCGTCGGATATGTCGGAGGCTGGCCAACCTAGTCCCGGGTTGGTAGGGACGACCCTATAGTCGTCGGACAAGTCGGCGGCGGGCCATGCTAGTTCCGGGGTCGTGGGGACGACCCTATACTCGTCGGATATGACGGTGGCTGGCCAACTTTGGCCCGTGGTCGTGGGGACGACCCTATAGTCGTGGGACATGACGGTGGCGTGGCAATCTAGTCCTGGGGTCGTGGGGACGACCCTGTAGTCGTCGGACATGACGGTCGTGGGCCAATCTAGTCCCGGGGCCGTGGGGACGACCCTATAGTCGTCGGACAAGTCGGCGGCGGGCCAACCTAGTCCCGGGGTCGTGGAGACGACCCTATAGACGTCGGACATGTCGGCGGCGGGCCAACCTTGTCCCGGGGTCGTGGGGACGACCCTATAGTCGTCGGACGAGTCGGCGGCGGGCCGACCTAGACCCGGGGTCGTGGGGACGACCCTATAGACGTCGGACATGTCGGCGGCGGGCCAACCTAGTCTCGGGGTCGTGGGGACGACCCTATAGTCGTCGGACGAGTCGGCGGCGGGCCGACCTAGACCCGGGGTCGTGGGGACGACCCTATAGACGTCGGACATGTCGGCGGCTGGCCAACCTAGTCCCGGGGTGGTAGGGCCGACCCTATAGTCGTTGGACAAGTCGGCGGCGGGCCAACCTAGTCCCGGGGTGGTAGGGACGACCCTATAGTCGTCGGACATGTCGGCGGCAGGGCAACTTTGGCCCGTGGTCGTGGGGACGACCCTATAGTCGTCGGACATGTCGGCGGCTGGCCAACCTAGACCCGAGGTGGTGGGGACGACCCTATAGTCGTCGGACATGTCGGCGGCTGGCCAACCTAGTCTCGTGGTCGTGGGGACGACCGTATAGTCGTCGGACATGACGGTGGCGGGCCAATCTAGTCCCGGGGTCGTGGGGACGTCCCTATAGTCGTCGGACATGATGGTAGCGGGCCAATCTAGTCCCGGGGTCGTTGGGACGACCCTATAGTCGTCGGACATGTCGGCGGCAGGGCAACTTTGGCCCGTGGTCGTGGGGACGACCGTATAGTCGTCGGACATGACGGTGGCGGGCCAACGTAGTCCCGGGATCGTGGGGACGACCCTATAGTCGTCGGAAAAGTCGGCGGCGGGTCATCCTAGTCCCGGGGTGGTAGGCACGACCCTATAGTCGTCGGACAAGTCGGCCGCGGCCCAACCTAGTCCCGTGGTCGTGGGGACGTCCCTATAGTCGTCGGACATGATGGTGGCGGGCCAATCTAGTCCCGGGGTCGTTGGGACGACCCTATAGTCGTCGGACTAGTCGGCGGCGGCCCAACCTAGACCCGGGGTCGTGGGGACGACCCTATAGTCGTCGGAAATGTTGGCAGCTGGCCAGCTTTGGCCCGGGGTCGTGGAGACCACCCTATAGACGTCGGACATGTCGGCGGCGGGCCAACCTAGTCCCGGGGTCGTGGGGACGACCCTATAGTCGTCGGACATGTCGGCGGCAGGGCATCTTTGGCCCGTGGTCGCGGGGACGACCCTATAGTCGTCGGACATGTCGGCGGCAGGGCAACTTTGGCCCGTGGTCGTGGGGACGACCCTATAGTCGTCGGACATGACGGTGGCGGGGCAATCTAGTCTCGGGGCCGTGGGGACGACCCTATAGTCGTCGGATATGTCGGAGGCTGGCCAACCTAGTCCCGGGTTGGTAGGGACAACCCTATAGTCGTCGGACAAGTCGGCGGCGGGCCATGCTAGTTCCGGGGTCGTGGGGACGACCCTATACTCGTCGGATATGACGGTGGCTGGCCAACTTTGGCCCGTGGTCGTGGGGACGACCCTATAGTCGTGGGACATGACGGTGGCGTGGCAATCTAGTCCTGGGGTCGTGGGGACGACCCTGTAGTCGTCGGACATGACGGTCGTGGGCCAATCTAGTCCCGGGGCCGTGGGGACGACCCTATAGTCGTCGGACAAGTCGGCGGCGGGCCAACCTAGTCCCGGGGTCGTGGAGACGACCCTATAGACGTCGGACATGTCGGCGGCGGGCCAACCTAGTCCCGGGGTGGTAGGGACGACCCTATTGTCGTCGGACATGTCGGCGGCAGGGCATCTTTGGCCCGTGGTCTTGGGGACGACCCTATAGTCGTCGGACCTGTCGGTGACTGGCCAACCTAGTCCCGGGTTCGTGGGGACGACCCTATAGTCGTCGGACAAGTCGGCGGCGGGCCAACCTAGTCCCGGGTTCGTGGGGACGACCCTATAGTCGTCGGAAAAGTCGGCGGCGGGTCATCCTAGTCCCGGGGTGGTAGGCACGACCCTATAGTCGTCGGACAAGTCGGCGGCGGGCCAACCTATTCCCGTGGTCGTGGGGACGTCCCTATAGTCGTCGGACATGATGGTGGCGGGCCAATCTAGTCCCGGGGTCGTTGGACGACCCTATAGACGTCGGACATGTCGGCGGCTGGCCAACCTAGTCCCGGGGTGGTCGGGGCGACCCTATAGTCGTCGGACATGTCGGCGGCAGGGCAACTTTGGCCCGTGGTCGTGGGGGCGACCCTATAGTCGTGGGACATGACGGTGGCGTGGCAATCTAGTCCTGGGGTCGTGGGGACGACCCTGTAGTCGTCGGACATGACGGTGGCGGGCTAATCTAGTCCCGGGGTCGTGGGGACGACCCTATAGTCGTCGGACATGTCGGCGGCAGGGCAACTTTGGCCCGTGGTCGTGGGGGCGACCCTATAGTCGTGGGACATGACGGTGGCGTGGCAATCTAGTCCTGGGGTCGTGGGGACGACCCTGTAGTCGTCGGACATGACGGTCGTGGGCCAATCTAGTCCCGGGGCCGTGGGGACGACCCTATAGTCGTAGGACATGTCGGCGGCTGGCCAACTTTGGCCCGTAGTCGTCCGGACGACCCTATAGTCGTCGGATATGTCGGAGGCTGGCCAACCTAGTCCCGGGTTGGTAGGGACGACCCTATAGTCGTCGGACAAGTCGGCGGCGGGCCATGCTAGTCCCGGGGTCGTGTGGACGGCCCTATACTCGTCGGACATGACTGTGGCTGGCCAACTTTGGCCCGTGGTCGTGGGGACGACCCTATAGTCGTGGGACATGACGGTGGCGTGGCAATCTAGTCCTAGGGTCGTGGGGACGACCCTGTAGTCGTCGGACATGACGGTCGTGGGCCAATCTAGTCCCGGGGCCGTGGGGACGACCCTATAGTCGTCGGACATATCGGCGGCTGGCCAACCTAGTCCCGGGGTCGTGGGGACGACACTATAGTCGTCGGACATGTCGGCAGCTGGCCAATCTAGTCCCGGGGTCGTGGGGACGACCCTATAGTCGTCGGACAAGTCGGCGGTGGGCCAACCTAGTCCCGGGGTCGTGGGGACGACCCTATAGTCGTCGGACATGACGGTGACGGGCCAATCTAGTCCCCGCGTCGTGGGTACGACCCTATACTCGTCGGACATGACGGTGGCGAGCCAATCTAGTCCCGGGGTCGTGGGACGACCCTATAGTCGTCGAACATGTCGGCGGCGGGCCAACTTTGGCCCGTGGTCGTAGGGACAACCCTATAGTCGACGGACATGACGGTGGCGGGGCAATCTAGTCCTGGGGTCGTGGGGACGACCCCGTAGTCGTCAGATATGACGGTCGTGGGCCAATCTAGTCTCGGGGTCGTGGGGACGACCCTGTAGTCGTCGGACATGACGGTGGCGGGGCAATCTAGTCCCGGGGTCGTGGGGACGACCCTATAGTCGTCGGACGTTTCGGCGGCGGGGCAACTTTGGCCAGTGGTCGTGGGGACGACCCTATAGTCGTCGGACATGTCGGGGGCAGGGCAACTTTGGCCCATGGTCGTGGGGACGACCCTATAGTCGTCGGACATGTCGGTGACTGGCCAACCTAGTCCCGGGTTCGTGGAGACGACCCTATAGTCGTCGGACATGTCGGTGACTGGCCAACCTAGTCCCGGGGTCGTGGAGACGACCCTATAGTCGTCGGACAAGTCGGCGGCGTTCCAACCTGATCCCGGGGTCGTGGGGACGACCCTATAGTCGTCGGACATGACGGTGCCGGGGCAATCTAGCCCCGGGGTCGTGGGGACGACCCTTTAGACGTCGGACATGTCGGCGGCGGGCCAACCTAGTCCCGGGGTCGTGGGGACGACCCTATAGTCGTCGGACATGTCGGCGGCTGGCCAACTTTGGCCCGGGGCGTGGGGACGACCCTATAGTCGTCGGACATGTCGGCGGCGGGCCAACCTAGTCCCGGGGTCGTGGGACGACCCTATAGTCGTCGGACAAGTCGGCGGCGGGCCAGCCTAGTCCCGCGGTCGTGGGGACGACCCTATAGTCCTCGGACATGACGGTGGCGGGGGGAATCTAGCCCCGGGGTCGTGGGGACGACCCTATAGACGTCGGACATGTCGGCGACTGGCCAACCTAGTCCCGGGGTGGTAGGGACGACCCTATAGTCGTCGGACAAGTCGGCGGCGGGCCAACCTAGTCCCGTGGTCGTGGGGACGACCGTATAGTCGTCGGACATGTCGGCGGCCGGCCAACCTAGTCCCGGGGTCGTGGGGGCGACCCTATAGTCGTCGGACAAGTCGGCGACGGGCCATCCTACTCCCGGGGTCGTGGGGACGACCCTATAGTCGTCGGACAAGTCGGCGGCGGGCCAACCTAGACCCGGTGTCGTGGGGACGTCCCTATAGTCGTCGGACATGATGGTAGCGGGCCAATCTAGTCCCGGGGTCGTTGGGACGACCCTATAGTCGTCGGACATGTCGGCGGCAGGGCAACTTTGGCCCGTGGTCGTGGGGGCGACCCTATAGTCGTCGGACATGTCGGTGACTGGCCAACGTAGTCCTGGGTTCGTGGGGACGACCCTATAGTCGTCGGAAAAGTCGGCGGCGGGTCATCCTAGTCCCGGGGTGGTAGGCACGACCCTATAGTCGTCGGACAAGTCGGCGGCGGCCCAACCTAGTCCCGTGGTCGTGGGGACGTCCCTATAGTCGTCGGACATGATGGTGGCGGGCCAATCTAGTCCCGGGGTCGTTGGGACGACCCTATAGTCGTCGGACTAGTCGGCGGCGGCCCAACCTAGACCCGGGGTCGTGGGGACGACCCTATAGTCGTCGGACATGTTGGCAGCTGGCCAGCTTTGGCCCGGGGTCGTGGAGACGACCCTATAGACGTCGGACATGTCGGCGGCGGGCCAACCTAGTCCCGGGGTCGTGGGGACGACCCTATAGTCGTCGGACATGTCGGCGGCAGGGCATCTTTGGCCCGTGGTCGCGGGGACGACCCTATAGTCGTCGGACATGTCGGCGGCTGGACAACCTAGTCCCGGGGTCGTGGAGACGACCCTATAGTCATCGGACAAGTCGGCGGCGGGCCAACCTAGTCCCGGGGTCGTGGGGACGACCCTATTGTCGCCGGACGTGACGGTGCCGGGGCAATCTAGCCCCGGGGTCGAGGGGACGACCCTATAGACGTCGGACATGTCGGCGGCTGGCCAACCTAGTCCCGGGGTCGTGGAGACGACCCTATAGTCGTCGGAAAAGTCGGCGGCGGGCCAACCTAGTGCCGTGGTCGTGGGGACGACCGTATAGTCGTCGGACATGTCGGCGGTTGGCCAACCTAGTCCCGGGGTCGTGGGGACGACCCTATAGTCGTCGGACATGATGGCGGCTGGCCAGCTTTGGCCCGGGGTCGTGGGGACGACCCTATAGTCGTCGGACATGATGGTGGCGGGCCAATCTAGTCCTGGGGTCGTGGGGGCGACCCTATAGTCGTCGGAAATGTCGGCGGCGGGCCAACCTAGACCCGCGGTCGTGGGGACGACCCTATAGTCGTCGGACATGTCGGCGGCAGGGCAACTTTGGCCCGTGGTCGTGAGGACGACCCTATAGTCGTCGGACATGTCGGTGACTGGCCAACCTAGTCCCGGGGTCGTGGGGACGACCCTATATTCGTCGGACATGTCGGCGGCAGGGCAACTTTGGCCCGTGGTCGTGGGGACGACCCTATAGTCGTCGGACATGACGGTGGCGGGGCAATCTAGTCTCGGGGCCGTGGGGACGACCCTATAGTCGTCGGATATGTCGGAGGCTGGCCAACCTAGTCCCGGGTTGGTAGGGACGACCCTATAGTCGTCGGACAAGTCGGCGGCGGGCCATGCTAGTTCCGGGGTCGTGGGGACGACCCTATACTCGTCGGATATGACGGTGGCTGGCCAACTTTGGCCCGTGGTCGTGGGGACGACCCTATAGTCGTGGGACATGACGGTGGCGTGGCAATCTAGTCCTGGGGTCGTGGGGACGACCCTGTAGTCGTCGGACATGACGGTCGTGGGCCAATCTAGTCCCGGGGCCGTGGGGACGACCCTATAGTCGTCGGACAAGTCGGCGGCGGGCCAACCTAGTCCCGGGGTCGTGGAGCCGACCCTATAGACGTCGGACATGTCGGCGGCGGGCCAACCTAGTCCCGGGGTGGTAGGGACGACCCTATTGTCGTCGGACATGTCGGCGGCTGGCCAACCTAGTCGCGGGATCGTGGGGACGACCCTATAGTCGTCGGACATGTCGGCGGCAGGGCATCTTTGGCCCGTGGTCTTGGGGACGACCCTATAGTCGTCGGACCTGTCGGTGACTGGCCAACCTAGTCCCGGGTTCGTGGGGACGACCCTATAGTCGTAGGACAAGTCGGCGGCGGGCCAACCTAGTCCCGGGTTCGTGGGGACGACCCTATAGTCGTCGGAAAAGTCGGCGGCGGGTCATCCTAGTCCCGGGGTGGTAGGCACGACCCTATAGTCGTCGGACAAGTCGAAGGCGGGCCAACCTAGTCCCGGGGTCGTGGGGACGACCCTATAGTCGTCGGACATGACGGTGACGGGCCAATCTAGTCCCGGCGTCGTGGGTACGACCCTATACTTGTCGGACTTGACGGCGGCGGGCCATGCTAGTTCCGGGGTCGTGGGGACGACCCTATACTCGTCGGATATGACGGTGGCTGGCCATCTTTGGCCCGTGGTCGTGGAGACGACCCTGTAGACGTCGGACATGTCGGCGGCGGGCCAACCTAGTCCCGGGGTCGTGGGGACGACCCTATAGTCGTCGGACATGTCGGCGGCAGGGCATCTTTGGCCCGTGGTCTCGGGGACGACCCTATAGTCGTCGGACATGTCGGCGGCTGGACAACCTAGTCCCGGGGTCGTGGAGACGACCCTATAGTCGTCGGACAAGTCGGCGGCGGGCCAACCTAGTCCCGGGGTCGTGGGGACGACCCTATAGTCGTCGGACGAGTCGGCGGCGGGCCGACCTAGACCCGGGGTCGTGGGGACGACCCTATAGACGTCGGACATGTCGGCGGCGGGCCAACCTAGTCCCGGGGTCGTGGGGACGACCCTATAGTCGTCGGACGAGTCGGCGGCGGGCCGACCTAGACCCGGGGTCGTGGGGACGACCCTATAGACGTCGGACATGTCGGCGGCTGGCCAACCTAGTCCCGGGGTGGTAGGGCCGACCCTATAGTCGTTGGACAAGTCGGCGGCGGGCCAACCTAGTCCCGGGGTGGTAGGGACGACCCTATAGTCGTCGGACATGTCGGCGGCAGGGCAACTTTGGCCCGTAATCGTGGGGACGACCCTATAGTCGTCGGACATGTCGGCGGCTGGCCAACCTAGACCCGAGGTGGTGGGGACGACCCTATAGTCGTCGGACATGTCGGCGGCTGGCCAACCTAGTCTCGTGGTCGTGGGGACGACCGTATAGTCGTCGGACATGACGGTGGCGGGCCAATCTAGTCCCGGGGTCGTGGGGACGTCCCTATAGTCGTCGGACATGATGGTAGCGGGCCAATCTAGTCCCGGGGTCGTTGGGACGACCCTATAGTCGTCGGACATGTCGGCGGCAGGGCAACTTTGGCCCGTGGTCGTGGGGACGACCGTATAGTCGTCGGACATGACGGTGGCGGGCCAATCTAGTCCCGGGGTCGTGGGGACGACCCTATAGTCGTCGGACATGTCGGTGACTGGGCAACGTAGTCCCGGGATCGTCGGGACGACCCTATAGTCGTCGGAAAAGTCGGCGGCGGGTCATCCTAGTCCCGGGGTGGTAGGCACGACCCTATAGTCGTCGGACAAGTCGGCGGCGGCCCAACCTAGTCCCGTGGTCGTGGGGACGTCCCTATAGTCGTCGGACATGATGGTGGCGGGCCAATCTAGTCCCGGGGTCGTTGGGACGACCCTATAGTCGTCGGACTAGTCGGCGGCGGCCCAACCTAGACCCGGGGTCGTGGGGACGACCCTATAGTCGTCGGACATGTTGGCAGCTGGCCAGCTTTGGCCCGGGGTCGTGGAGACCACCCTATAGACGTCGGACATGTCGGCGGCGGGCCAACCTAGTCCCGGGGTCGTGGGGACGACCCTATAGTCGTCGGACATGTCGGCGGCAGGGCATCTTTGGCCCGTGGTCGCGGGGACGACCCTATAGTCGTCGGACATGTCGGCGGCTGGACAACCTAGTCCCGGGGTCGTGGAGACGACCCTATAGTCATCGGACAAGTCGGCGGCGGGCCAACCTAGTCCCGGGGTCGTGGGGACGACCCTATTGTCGCCGGACGTGACGGTGCCGGGGCAATCTAGCCCCGGGGTCGAGGGGACGACCCTATAGACGTCGGACATGTCGGCGGCTGGCCAACCTAGTCCCGGGGTGGTCGGGACGACCCTATAGTCGTCGGACATGTCGGCGGCAGGGCAACTTTGGCCCGTGGTCGTGGGGGCGACCCTATAGTCGTCGGACATGACAGTGGCGGGCTAATCTAGTCCCGGGGTCGTGGGGGCGACCCTATAGTCGTCGGACATGTCTGCGGCTGGCCAACCTAGTCCCGGGCCGTGGGGACGACCCTATAGTCGTCGGACAAGTCGGCGGCGGGCCAACCTAGTCCCGGGGTCGTGGAGACGACCCTATAGACGTCGGACATGTCGGCGGCGGGCCAACCTAGTCCCGGGGTCGTGGGGACGACCCTATAGTCGTCGGACAAGTCGGCGGCGGACCATCCTACTCCCGGGGTCGTGGGGACGACCCTATAGTCGTCGGACAAGTCGGCGGCGGGCCAACCTAGACCCGGGGTCGTGGGGACGACCCTATAGTCGTCGGACATGTCGGCGGCAGGGCAACTTTGGCCCGTGGTCTTGGGGACGACCCTATAGTCGTCGGACATGTCGGTGACTGGCCAACCTAGTCCCGGGTTCGTGGGGACGACCCTATAGTCGTCGGACGAGTCGGCGGCGGGCCGACCTAGTCCCGGGGTCGTGGGGACGACCCTATAGACGTCGGACATGTCGGCGGCTGGCCAACCTAGTCCCGGGGTGGTAGGGACGACCCTATAGTCGTCGGACATGTCGGCGGCAGGGCAACTTTGGCCCGTGGTCGTGGGGACGACCCTATAGTCGTCGGACATGTCGGCGGCTGGCCAACCTAGACCCGAGGTGGTGGGGACGACCCTATAGTCGTCGGACATGTCGGCGGCGGGCCAATCTAGTCCCGGGGTCGTGGGGACGACCCTATAGTCGTCGGACATGTCGACGGCGGGCCAACCTAGACCCGGGGTCGTGGGGACGTCCCTATAGTCGTCGGACATGATGGTGGCGGGCCAATCTAGTCCCGGGGTCGTTGGGACGACCCTATAGACGTCGGACATGTCGGCGGCTGGCCAACCTAGTCCCGGGGTGGTCGGGGCGACCCTATAGTCGTCGGACATGTCGGCGGCAGGGCAACTTTGGCCCGTGGTCGTGGGGGCGACCCTATAGTCGTCGGACATGACGGTGGCGGGCTAATCTAGTCCCGGGGTCGTGGGGACGACCCTATAGTCGCCGGACATGTCTGCGGCTGGCCAACCTAGTCGCGGGATCGTGGGGACGACCCTATAGTCGTCGGACATGTCGGCGGCAGGGCATCTTTGGCCCGTGGTCGCGGGGACGACCCTATAGTCGTCGGACATGTCGGCGGCTGGCCAACCTAGTCCCGGGGTCGTGGAGACAACCCTATAGTCGTCGGACATGTCGGCGGCAGGGCAACTTTGGCCCGTGGTCTTGGGGACGACCCTATAGTCGTCGGACCTGTCGGTGACTGGCCAACCTAGTCCCGGGTTCGTGGGGACGACCCTATAGTCGTCGGACGAGTCGGCGGCGGGCCGACCTAGTCCCGGGTTCGTGGGGACGACCCTATAGTCGTCGGAAAAGTCGGCGGCGGGTCATCCTAGTCCCGGGGTGGTAGGCACGACCCTATAGTCGTCGGACAAGTCGGCGGCGGGCCAACCTATTCCCGTGGTCGTGGGGACGTCCCTATAGACGTCGGACACGACGGTGGCGGGCCAATCTAGTCCCGGAGTCGTGGGGACGACCTTATAGTCGTCGGACATGTCTGCGGCTGGCCAACCTAGTCCCGGGGTGGTAGGCACGACCCTATAGTCGTCGGACAAGTCGGCGGCGGGCCAACCTATTCCCGGGGTCGTGGAGACGACCCTATAGACGTCGGACATGTCGGCGGCGGGCCAACCTAGTCCCGGGGTCGTGGGGACGACCATATAGTCGTCGGACATGTCGGCGGGAGGGCATCTTTGGCCCGTGGTCGCGGGGACGACCCTATAGTCGTCGGACATGTCGGCGGCTGGCCAACCTAGTCCCGGGGTCGTGGAGACGACCCTATAGTCGTCGGACAAGTCGGCGGCGGGCCAACCTAGTCCCGGGTTCGTGGGGACGACCCTATAGTCGTCGGAAAAGTCGGCGGCGGGTCATCCTAGTCCCGGGGTGGTAGGCACGACCCTATAGTCGTCGGACAAGTCGGCGGCGGGCCAACCTATTCCCGTGGTCGTGGGGACGTCCCTATAGTCGTCGGACATGACGGTGGCGGGCCAATCTAGTCCCGGAGTCGTGGGGACGACCCTATAGTCGTCGGACATATCTGCGGCTGGCCAACCTAGTCCCGGAGTCGTGGGGACGACCCTATAGTCGTCGGACGTGACGGTGCCGGGGCAATCTAGCCCCGGAGTCGAGGGGACGACCCTATAGACGTCGGACATGTCGGCGGCTGGCCAACCTAGTCCCGGGCCGTGGGGACGACCCTATAGTCGTCGGAAAAGTCGGCGGCGGGCCAACCTGGACCCGCGGTCGTGGGGACGACCCTATAGTCGTCGGACATGTCGGCGGCAGGGTAACTTTGGCCCGTGGTCGTGAGGACGACCCTATAGTCGTCGGACATGTCGGTGACTGGCCAACCTAGTCCCGGGGTCGTGGGGACGACCCTATAGTCGTCGGACATGTCGGCGGCAGGGCAACTTTGGCCCGGGGTCGTGGGGACGACCCTATAGTCGTCGGACATGGCGGTGACTGGCCAACCTAGCCCCGGGGTCGTGGAGACGACCCTATAATCGTCGGACGTGACGGTGCCGGGGCAATCTAGCCCCGGGGTCGAGGGGACGACCCTATAGACGTCGGACATGTCGGCGGCTGGCCAACCTAGTCCCGGGGTGGTCGGGACGACCCTATAGTCGTCGGACATGTCGGCGGCAGGGCAACTTTGGCCCGTGGTCGTGGGGGCGACCCTATAGTCCTCGGACATGACGGTGGCGGGCTAATCTAGTCCCGGTGTCGTGGGGACGACCCTATAGTCGTCGGACATGTCTGCGGCTGGCCAACCTAGTCCCGGGCCGTGGGGACGACCCTATAGTCGTCGGACATGTCGGCGGCAGGGCAACTTTGGCCCGTGGTCGTGGGGGCGACCCTATAGTCCTCGGACATGACGGTGGCGGGCTAATCTAGTCCCGGGGTCGTGGGGACGACCCTATAGTCGTCGGACATGTCTGCGGCTGGCCAACCTAGTCCCGGGCCGTGGGGACGACCCTATAGTCATCGGATATGATGGTGGCG
This sequence comes from Andrena fulva, assembly GCA_946251845.1. Classification (NCBI taxonomy): domain Eukaryota; kingdom Metazoa; phylum Arthropoda; class Insecta; order Hymenoptera; family Andrenidae; genus Andrena; species Andrena fulva. The sequence continues at coordinate 357,460 of CAMITZ010000112.1, read as the reverse complement.
GGCCAATCTAGTCCCGGGGTCGTGGGGACGACCCTATAGTCGTCGGACATGTTGGCGGCTGGCCAGCTTTGGCCCGGGGTCGTGGGGACGACCCTATAGTCGTCGGACATGTCGGCGGCAGGGCAACTTTGGCCCGGGGTCGTGGGGACGACCCTATAGTCGTCGGACATTCCGGTGACTGGCCAACCTAGTCCCGGGGTCGTGGAGACGACCCTATAGTCGTCGGACAAGACGGCGGCGGGCCAACCTAGTGCCGTGGTCGTGGGGACGACCGTATAGTCGTCGGACATGTCGGCGGCTGGCCAACCTAGTCCCGGGGTCGTGGGGACGACCCTATAGTCGTCGGACATGTCGGCGGCAGGGCATCTTTGGCCCTTGGTCGCGGGGACGACCCTATAGTCGTCGGACAAGTCGGCGGCGGGCCAACCTAGTCCCGGGGTCGTGGGGACGACCCTATAGTCGTCGGACATGATGGCGGCTGGCCAGCTTTGGCCCGGGGTCGTGGGGACGACCCTATTGTCGTCGGACAAGACTGTGGCGGGCCAATCTAGTCCCGGGGTCGTGGGGACGACCCTATTGTCGTCAGACATGTCGGCGGCTGGCCAACCTAGTCGCGGGATCGTGGGGACGACCCTATAGTCGTCGGACATGTCGGCGGCAGGGCATCTTTGGCCCTTGGTCGCGGGGACGACCCTATAGTCGTCGGACAAGTCGGCGGCGGGCCAACCTAGTCCCGGGGTCGTGGAGACGACCCTATAGTCGTCGGACATGATGGCGGCTGGCCAGCTTTGGCCCGGGGTCGTGGGGACGACCCTATAGTCGTCGGACATTCCGGTGACTGGCCAACCTAGTCCCGGGGTCGTGGAGACGACCCTATAGTCGTCGGACGTGACGGTGCCGGGGCAATCTAGCCCCGGGGTCGAGGGGACGACCCTATAGACGTCGGACATGTCGGCGGCAGGGCAACTTTGGCCCGTGGTCGTGGGGCGACCCTATTGTCGTCGGACAAGACTGTGGCGGGCCAATCTAGTCCCGGGGTCGTGGGGACGACCCTATTGTCGTCAGACATGTCGGCGGCTGGCCAACCTAGTCGCGGGATCGTGGGGACGACCCTATAGTCGTCGGACATGTCGGCGGCAGGGCATCTTTGGCCCTTGGTCGCGGGGACGACCCTATAGTCGTCGGACAAGTCGGCGGCGGGCCAACCTAGTCCCGGGGTCGTGGAGACGACCCTATAGACGTCGGAAATGTCGGCGGCGGGCCAACCTAGTCCCGGGGTCGTGGGGACGACCCTATAGTCGTCGGACAAGTCGGCGGCAGGGCAACTTTGGCCCGTGGTCGTGGGGACGACCCTATTGTCGTCGGACATGACGGTGGCGGGCCAATCTAGTCCCGGGGTCGTGGGGACGACCCTATAGTCGTCGGACATGTCTGCGGCTGGCCAACCTAGTCCCGGGCCGTGGGGACGACCCTATAGTCGTCGGACAAGTCGGCGGCGGGCCAACCTAGTCCCGGGGTCGTGGAGACGACCCTATAGTCGTCGGACAAGTCAGCGGCGGGCCAACCTAGTCCCGGGGTCGTGGGGACGAACCTATAGTCGTCGGATATGTTGGCGGCTGGCCAACCTTGACCCGAGGTGGTGGGGACGACCCTATAGTCGTCGGACATGTCGGCGGCGGGCCAACCTAGTCCCGGGGTCGTGGAGACGACCCTATAGTCGTCGGACATGTCGGTGACTGGCCAACCTAGTCCCGGGTTCGTGGGGACGACCCTATAGACGTCGGACAAGTCGGCGGCTGGCCAACCTAGTCCCGGGGTGGTAGGGACGACCCTATAGTCGTCGGACATGTCGGCGGCAGGGCAACTTTGGCCCGTGGTCGTGAGGACGACCCTATTGTCGTCGGACATGACGGTGGCGGGCCAATCTAGTCCCGGGGTCGTGGGGACGACCCTATTGTCGTCGGACATGTCGGCGGCTGGCCAACCTAGTCGCGGGATCGTGGGGACGACCCTATAGTCGTCGGACATGTCGGCGGCAGGGCAACTTTGGCCCGTGGTCTTGGGGACGACCCTATAGTCGTCGGACATGTCGGTGACTGGCCAACCTAGTCCCGGGTTCGTGGGGACGACCCTATAGACGTCGGACATGTCGGCGGCTGGCCAACCTAGTCCCGGGGTGGTAGGGACGACCCTATAGTCGTCGGACATGTCGGCGGCAGGGCAACTTTGGCCCGTGGTCGTGGGGACGACCCTATAGTCGTCGGACATGTCGGCGGCTGGCCAACCTAGACCCGAGGTGGTGGGGACGACCCTATAGTCGTCGGACATGTCGGCGGCGGGCCAACCTAGTCCCGGGGTCGTGGAGACGACCCTATAGTCGTCGGACATGTCGGTGACTGGCCAACCTAGTCCCGGGTTCGTGGGGACGACCCTATAGACGTCGGACAAGTCGGCGGCTGGCCAACCTAGTCCCGGGGTGGTAGGGACGACCCTATAGTCGTCGGACATGTCGGCGGCAGGGCAACTTTGGCCCGTGGTCGTGAGGACGACCCTATAGACGTCGGACAAGTCGGCGGCTGGCCAACCTAGTCCCGGGGTGGTAGGGACGACCCTATAGTCGTCGGACATGTCGGCGGCAGGGCAACTTTGGCCCGTGGTCGTGGGGACGACCCTATAGTCGTCGGACATGATGGCGGCTGGCCAGCTTTGGCCCGGGGTCGTGGGGACGACCCTATAGTCGTCGGACATGATGGTGGCGGGCCAATCTAGTCCTGGGGTCGTGGGGGCGACCCTATAGTCGTCGGAAAAGTCGGCGGCAGGGCAACTTTGGCCCGCGGTCGTGGGGACGACCCTATAGTCGTCGGACATGTCGGCGGCAGGGCAACTTTGGCCCGTGGTCGTGAGGACGACCCTATAGTCGTCGGACATGTCGGTGACTGGCCAACCTAGTCCCGGGGTCGTGGGGACGACCCTATAGTCGTCGGACATGTCGGCGGCAGGGCAACTTTGGCCCGTGGTCGTGGGGACGACCCTATAGTCGTCGGACATGTCGGCGGCTGGCCAAGCTAGTCCCGGGGTCGTGGGGACGACCCTACAGTCGTCGGACAAGTCGGCGGCGGGCCAACCTAGTCCCGGGGTCGTGGAGACGACCCTATAGACGTCGGACAATTCGGCGGCGGGCCAACCTAGTCCCGGGGTCGTGGGGACGACCCTATAGTCGTCGGACATGTTGGCGGCTGGCCAGCTTTGGCCCGGGGTCGTGGGGACGACCCTATAGTCGTCGGACATGTCGGCGGCAGGGCAACTTTGGCCCGTGGTCGTGGGGACGACCCTATTGTCGTCGGACATGACGGTGGCGGGCCAATCTAGTCCCGGGGTCGTGGGGACGACCCTATAGTCGTCGGACATGTCTGCGGCTGGCCAACCTAGTCCCGGGCCGTGGGGACGACCCTATAGTCGTCGGACATGTTGGCGGCTGGCCAGCTTTGGCCCGGGGTCGTGGGGACGACCCTATAGTCGTCGGACATGTCGGCGGCAGGGCAACTTTGGCCCGTGGTCGTGGGGACGACCCTATTGTCGTCGGACATGACGGTGGCGGGCCAATCTAGTCCCGGGGTCGTGGGGACGACCCTATAGTCGTCGGACATGTCTGCGGCTGGCCAACCTAGTCCCGGGCCGTGGGGACGACCCTATAGTCGTCGGACATGTCGGCGGCTGGCCAAGCTAGTCCCGGGGTCGTGGGGACGACCCTACAGTCGTCGGACAAGTCGGCGGCGGGCCAACCTAGTCCCGGGGTCGTGGAGACGACCCTATAGACGTCGGACAATTCGGCGGCGGGCCAACCTAGTCCCGGGGTCGTGGGGACGACCCTATAGTCGTCGGACATGTTGGCGGCTGGCCAGCTTTGGCCCGGGGTCGTGGGGACGACCCTATAGTCGTCGGACAAGTCGGCGGCAGGGCAACTTTGGCCCGTGGTCGTGGGGACGACCCTATTGTCGTCGGACATGACGGTGGCGGGCCAATCTAGTCCCGGGGTCGTGGGGACGACCCTATAGTCGTCGGACATGTCTGCGGCTGGCCAACCTAGTCCCGGGCCGTGGGGACGACCCTATAGTCGTCGGACAAGTCGGCGGCGGGCCAACCTAGTCCCGGGGTCGTGGAGACGACCCTATAGTCGTCGGACAAGTCAGCGGCGGGCCAACCTAGTCCCGGGGTCGTGGGGACGAACCTATAGTCGTCGGACATGTTGGCGGCTTGCCAGCTTTGGCCCGGGGTTGTGGGGACGACCCTATAGTCGTCGGACATGTCGGCGGCAGGGCAACTTTGGCCCGTGGTCGTGGGGACGACCCTATTGTCGTCGGACATGACGGTGGCGGGCCAATCTAGTCCCGGGGTCGTGGGGACGACCCTATTGTCGTCGGACATGTCGGCGGCTGGCCAACCTAGTCGCGGGATCGTGGGGACGACCCTATAGTCGTCGGACATGTCGGCGGCAGGGCAACTTTGGCCCGTGGTCTTGGGGACGACCCTATAGTCGTCGGACATGTCGGTGACTGGCCAACCTAGTCCCGGGTTCGTGGGGACGACCCTATAGACGTCGGACATGTCGGCGGCTGGCCAACCTAGTCCCGGGGTGGTAGGGACGACCCTATAGTCGTCGGATATGTCGGCGGCAGGGCAACTTTGGCCCGTGGTCGTGGGGACGACCCTATAGTCGTCGGACATGTCGGCGGCTGGCCAACCTAGACCCGAGGTGGTGGGGACGACCCTATAGTCGTCGGACATGTCGGCGGCGGGCCAACCTAGTCCCGGGGTCGTGGAGACGACCCTATAGTCGTCGGACATGTCGGTGACTGGCCAACCTAGTCCCGGGTTCGTGGGGACGACCCTATAGACGTCGGACAAGTCGGCGGCTGGCCAACCTAGTCCCGGGGTGGTAGGGACGACCCTATAGTCGTCGGACATGTCGGCGGCAGGGCAACTTTGGCCCGTGGTCGTGGGGACGACCCTATAGTCGTCGGACATGTCGGCGGGAGGGCATCTTTGGCCCGTGGTCGCGGGGACGACCCTATAGTCGTCGGACATGTCGGCGGCTGGCCAACCTAGTCCCGGGGTCGTGGAGACGACCCTATAGTCGTCGGACAAGTCGGCGGCGGGCCAACCTAGTCCCGGGTTCGTGGGGACGACCCTATAGTCGTCGGAAAAGTCGGCGGCGGGTCATCCTAGTCCCGGGGTGGTAGGCACGACCCTATAGTCGTCGGACAAGTCGGCGGCGGGCCAACCTATTCCCGTGGTCGTGGGGACGTCCCTATAGTCGTCGGACATGACGGTGGCGGGCCAATCTAGTCCCGGAGTCGTGGGGACGACCCTATAGTCGTCGGACATGTCTGCGGCTGGCCAACCTAGTCCCGGAGTCGTGGGGACGACCCTATAGTCGTCGGACGTGACGGTGCCGGGGCAATCTAGCCCCGGAGTCGAGGGGACGACCCTATAGACGTCGGACATGTCGGCGGCTGGCCAACCTAGTCCCGGGCCGTGGGGACGACCCTATAGTCGTCGGAAAAGTCGGCGGCGGGCCAACCTGGACCCGCGGTCGTGGGGACGACCCTATAGTCGTCGGACATGTCGGCGGCAGGGTAACTTTGGCCCGTGGTCGTGAGGACGACCCTATAGTCGTCGGACATGTCGGTGACTGGCCAACCTAGTCCCGGGGTCGTGGGGACGACCCTATAGTCGTCGGACATGTCGGCGGCAGGGCAACTTTGGCCCGGGGTCGTGGGGACGACCCTATAGTCGTCGGACATGGCGGTGACTGGCCAACCTAGCCCCGGGGTCGTGGAGACGACCCTATAATCGTCGGACGTGACGGTGCCGGGGCAATCTAGCCCCGGGGTCGAGGGGACGACCCTATAGACGTCGGACATGTCGGCGGCTGGCCAACCTAGTCCCGGGGTGGTCGGGACGACCCTATAGTCGTCGGACATGTCGGCGGCAGGGCAACTTTGGCCCGTGGTCGTGGGGGCGACCCTATAGTCCTCGGACATGACGGTGGCGGGCTAATCTAGTCCCGGGGTCGTGGGGACGACCCTATAGTCGTCGGACATGTCTGCGGCTGGCCAACCTAGTCCCGGGCCGTGGGGACGACCCTATAGTCGTCGGACATGTCGGCGGCAGGGCAACTTTGGCCCGTGGTCGTGGGGGCGACCCTATAGTCCTCGGACATGACGGTGGCGGGCTAATCTAGTCCCGGGGTCGTGGGGACGACCCTATAGTCGTCGGACATGTCTGCGGCTGGCCAACCTAGTCCCGGGCCGTGGGGACGACCCTATAGTCATCGGATATGATGGTGGCGGGCCAATCTAGTCCCGGGGTCGTGGGGACGACCCTATAGTCGTCGGACATGTTGGCGGCTGGCCAGCTTTGGCCCGGGGTCGTGGGGACGACCCTATAGTCGTCGGACATGTCGGCGGCAGGGCAACTTTGGCCCGGGGTCGTGGGGACGACCCTATAGTCGTCGGACATTCCGGTGACTGGCCAACCTAGTCCCGGGGTCGTGGAGACGACCCTATAGTCGTCGGACAAGACGGCGGCGGGCCAACCTAGTGCCGTGGTCGTGGGGACGACCGTATAGTCGTCGGACATGTCGGCGGCTGGCCAACCTAGTCCCGGGGTCGTGGGGACGACCCTATAGTCGTCGGACATGTCGGCGGCAGGGCATCTTTGGCCCTTGGTCGCGGGGACGACCCTATAGTCGTCGGACAAGTCGGCGGCGGGCCAACCTAGTCCCGGGGTCGTGGGGACGACCCTATAGTCGTCGGACATGATGGCGGCTGGCCAGCTTTGGCCCGGGGTCGTGGGGACGACCCTATTGTCGTCGGACAAGACTGTGGCGGGCCAATCTAGTCCCGGGGTCGTGGGGACGACCCTATTGTCGTCAGACATGTCGGCGGCTGGCCAACCTAGTCGCGGGATCGTGGGGACGACCCTATAGTCGTCGGACATGTCGGCGGCAGGGCATCTTTGGCCCTTGGTCGCGGGGACGACCCTATAGTCGTCGGACAAGTCGGCGGCGGGCCAACCTAGTCCCGGGGTCGTGGAGACGACCCTATAGTCGTCGGACATGATGGCGGCTGGCCAGCTTTGGCCCGGGGTCGTGGGGACGACCCTATAGTCGTCGGACATTCCGGTGACTGGCCAACCTAGTCCCGGGGTCGTGGAGACGACCCTATAGTCGTCGGACGTGACGGTGCCGGGGCAATCTAGCCCCGGGGTCGAGGGGACGACCCTATAGACGTCGGACATGTCGGCGGCAGGGCAACTTTGGCCCGTGGTCGTGGGGCGACCCTATTGTCGTCGGACAAGACTGTGGCGGGCCAATCTAGTCCCGGGGTCGTGGGGACGACCCTATTGTCGTCAGACATGTCGGCGGCTGGCCAACCTAGTCGCGGGATCGTGGGGACGACCCTATAGTCGTCGGACATGTCGGCGGCAGGGCATCTTTGGCCCTTGGTCGCGGGGACGACCCTATAGTCGTCGGACAAGTCGGCGGCGGGCCAACCTAGTCCCGGGGTCGTGGAGACGACCCTATAGACGTCGGAAATGTCGGCGGCGGGCCAACCTAGTCCCGGGGTCGTGGGGACGACCCTATAGTCGTCGGACAAGTCGGCGGCAGGGCAACTTTGGCCCGTGGTCGTGGGGACGACCCTATTGTCGTCGGACATGACGGTGGCGGGCCAATCTAGTCCCGGGGTCGTGGGGACGACCCTATAGTCGTCGGACATGTCTGCGGCTGGCCAACCTAGTCCCGGGCCGTGGGGACGACCCTATAGTCGTCGGACAAGTCGGCGGCGGGCCAACCTAGTCCCGGGGTCGTGGAGACGACCCTATAGTCGTCGGACAAGTCAGCGGCGGGCCAACCTAGTCCCGGGGTCGTGGGGACGAACCTATAGTCGTCGGATATGTTGGCGGCTGGCCAACCTTGACCCGAGGTGGTGGGGACGACCCTATAGTCGTCGGACATGTCGGCGGCGGGCCAACCTAGTCCCGGGGTCGTGGAGACGACCCTATAGTCGTCGGACATGTCGGTGACTGGCCAACCTAGTCCCGGGTTCGTGGGGACGACCCTATAGACGTCGGACAAGTCGGCGGCTGGCCAACCTAGTCCCGGGGTGGTAGGGACGACCCTATAGTCGTCGGACATGTCGGCGGCAGGGCAACTTTGGCCCGTGGTCGTGAGGACGACCCTATTGTCGTCGGACATGACGGTGGCGGGCCAATCTAGTCCCGGGGTCGTGGGGACGACCCTATTGTCGTCGGACATGTCGGCGGCTGGCCAACCTAGTCGCGGGATCGTGGGGACGACCCTATAGTCGTCGGACATGTCGGCGGCAGGGCATCTTTGGCCCGTGGTCTTGGGGACGACCCTATAGTCGTCGGACCTGTCGGTGACTGGCCAACCTAGTCCCGGGTTCGTGGGGACGACCCTATAGTCGTAGGACAAGTCGGCGGCGGGCCAACCTAGTCCCGGGTTCGTGGGGACGACCCTATTGTCGTCGGACATGTCGGCAGCTGGCCAACCTAGCCCCGGGGTCGTGGGGTCGACCCTATAGTCGTCGGACATGTCGGCAGCTGGCCAACCTAGTCCCGGGGTGGTAGGGACGACCCTATAGTCGTCGGACAAGTCGAAGGCGGGCCAACGTAGTCCCGGGGTCGTGGGGACGACCCTATAGTCGTCGGACATGACGGTGACGGGCCAATCTAGTCCCGGCGTCGTGGGTACGACCCTATACTTGTCGGACTTGACGGTGGCGGGCCAATCTAGTCCCGGGGTCGTGGAGACGACCCTATAGTCGTCGGACAAGTCGGCGGCGGGCCAACCTAGTCCCGGGGTCGTGGGGACGACCCTGTAGTCGTCGGACATGACGGTGGTGGGCCAATCTAGTCCCGGGGTCGTGGGGACGACCCTGTAGTCGTCGGACATGACGGTGGCGGGGCAATCTAGTCCCGGGGTCGTGGGAACGACCCTATACTCGTCGGACATGACGGTGGCTGGCCAACTTTGGCCCGTGGTCGTCGGGACGACCCTATAGTCGTCGGATATGTCGGAGGCTGGCCAACCTAGTCCCGGGTTGGTAGGGACGACCCTATAGTCGTCGGACAAGTCGGCGGCGGGCCATGCTAGTTCCGGGGTCGTGGGGACGACCCTATACTCGTCGGACATGACGGTGGCTGGCCAACTTTGGCCCGTGGTCGTGGGGACGACCCTATAGTCGTGGGACATGACGGTGGCGTGGCAATCTAGTCCTGGGGTCGTGGGGACGACCCTGTAGTCGTCGGACATGACGGTCGTGGGCCAATCTAGTCCCGGGGTCGTGGGGACGACCCTATAGTCGTCGGACATGTCGGCGGCTGGCCATCTTTGGCCCGTGGTCGTCGGGACGACCCTATAGTCGTCGGATATGTCGGAGGCTGGCCAACCTAGTCCCGGGTTGGTAGGGACGACCCTATAGTCGTCGGACAAGTCGGCGGCGGGCCATGCTAGTCCCGGGGTCGTGTGGACGACCCTATACTCGTCGGACATGACGGTGGCTGGCCAACTTTGGCGCGTGGTCGTGGGGACGACCCTATAGTCGTGGGACATGACGGTGGCGTGGCAATCGAGTCCTGGGGTCGTGGGGACGACCCTGTAGTCGTCGGACATGACGGTCGTGGGCCAATCTAGTCCCGGGGCCGTGGGGACGACCCTATAGTCGTCGGACATGACGGTGACGGGCCAATCTAGTCCCGGCGTCGTGGGTACGACCCTATACTCGTCGGACTTGACGGTGGCGGGCCAATCTAGTCCCGGGGTCGTGGAGACGACCCTATAGTCGTCGGACAAGTCGGCGGCGGGCCAACCTAGTCCCGTGGTTCTGGGGACGACCCTATAGTCGTCGGACAAGTCGGCGGCGGGTCATCCTAGGCCCGGGGTCGTGGGGAAGACCCTGTAGTCGTCGGACGTGACGGTGGTGGGCCAATCTAGCTCCGGGGTCGTGGGGACGACCCTGTAGTCGTCGGACATGACGGTGGCGGGGCAATCTAGTCCCGGGGTGGTAGGGACGACCCTATAGTCGTCGGACATGACGGTGGCGGGGCAATCTAGTCCCGGGGTCGTGGGGACGACCCCATAGTCGTCGGACATGTCGGCGGCTGGCCAACTTTGGACCGGGGCGTGGGGACGACCCTATAGTCGTCGGACATGTCGGCGGCGGGCCAACCTAGTCCCGGGGTCGTGGGGACGACCCTATAGTCGTCGGACATGTCGGCGGCAGGGCAACTTTGGCCCGTGGTCGTGGGGACGACCCTATAGTCGTCGGACAAGTCGGGGGTGGGCCAACCTAGTCCCGGGGTCGTGGAGACGACCCTATAGTTGTCGGACATGTCGGCGGCTGGCCAACCTAGTCCCGGGGTCGTGGGGACGACCCTATAGACGTCGGACATGTCGGCGGCTGGACAACCTAGTCCCGGGGTGGTAGGGACGACCCTATAGTCGTCGGACAAGTCGGCGGCGGGCCAACCTAGTCCCGGGGTCGTGGGGACGACCCTATAGTCGTCGACCAAGTCGGCGGCTGGCCAACCTATTCCGGGGGTGGTAGGGACGACCCTATAGTCGTCGGACAAGTCGGCGGCGGGCCAACCTAGTCCCGGGGTCGTGGGGACGACCCTATAGACGTCGGACATGTCGGCGGTTGGCCAACCTATTCCCGGGGTGGTAGGGACGACCCTATAGTCGTCGGACAAGTCGGCGGTGGGCCAACCTACTCCCGGGGTCGTGGGGACGACCCCATAGTCGTCGGAAAAGTCGGCGGCGGGCCAACCTAGACCCGGGGTCGTGGGTACGACACTATAGTCGTCGGACATGTCGGCGCCAGGGCAACTTTGGCCCGTGGTCGTGGGGACGACCCTATAGTCGTCGGATATGTCGGTGACTGGCCAACCTAGTCCCGGGTTCGTGGGGACGACCCTATAGTCGTCGGACATGTCGGCGGCTGGCCAACCTAGTCTCGTGGTCGTGGGGACGACCCCATAGTCGTAGGACACGTCGGCGGCGGGCCAACCAAGTCCCGGGGTCGCGGGGACGACCGTATAGTAGTCGGACATGACGGTGGCGGGCCAATCCAGTCCCGGGGTCGTGGGGACGACCCTATAGTCGTCGGACAAGTCGGCGGCGGGTCATCCTAGGCCCGGGGTCGTGGGGAAGACCCTGTAGTCGTCGGACATGACGGTGGTGGGCCAATCTAGCCCCGGGGTCGTGGGGACGACCCTGTAGTCGTCGGACATGACGGTGGCGGGGCAATCTAGTCCCGGGGTCGTGGGGACGACCCTGTAGTCGTCGGACATGACGGTGGCGGGGCAATCTAGTCCCGGGGTCGTGGGGACGACCCTATAGTCGTCGGACATAACGGTGGCGTGGCAATCTAGTCCTGGGGTCGTGGGGACGACCCTGTAGTCGTCGGACATGACGGTCGTGGGCCAATCTAGTCCCGGGGCCGTGGGGACGACCCTATAGTCGTCGGACATGTCGGCGGCTGGCCAACCTAGTCCTGGGGTCGTGGGGACGACCATGTAGTCGTCGGACATGACGGTCGTAGGCCAATCTAGTCTCGGGGCCGTGGGGACGACCCTATAGTCGTCGGACATGTTGGCGGCGGGCCAACCTAGTCCCGTGGTCGTGGGGACGACCGTATAGTCGTCGGACAAGTCGGCGGCGGGCCAACCTAGTCCCGGGGTCGTGGGGACGACCCTATACTCGTCGGACATGACGGTGGCTGGCCAACTTTGGCCCGTGGTCGTCGGGACGACCCTATAGTCGTCGGATATGTCGGAGGCTGGCCAACCTAGTCCCGGGTTGGTAGGGACGACCCTATAGTCGTCGGACAAGTCGGCGGCGGGCCATGCTAGTTCCGGGGTCGTGGGGACGACCCTATACTCGTCGGACATAACGGTGGCTGGCCAACTTTGGCCCGTGGTCGTGGGGACGACCCTATAGTCGTGGGACATGACGGTGGCGTGGCAATCTAGTCCTGGGGTCGTGGGGACGACCCTGTAGTCGTCGGACATGACGGTCGTGGGCCAATCTAGTCCCGGGGCCGTGGGGACGACCCTATAGTCGTCGGACATATCGGCGGCTGGCCAACCTAGTCCCGGGGTCGTGGAGACGACCCTATAGACGTCGGACATGTCGGCGGCGGGCCAACCTAGTCCCGGGGTCGTGGGGACGACCCTATAGTCGTCGGACGAGTCGGCGGCGGGCCGACCTAGACCCGGGGTCGTGGGGACGACCCTATAGACGTCGGACATGTCGGCGGCGGGCCAACCTAGTCTCGGGGTCGTGGGGACGACCCTATAGTCGTCGGACGAGTCGGCGGCGGGCCGACCTAGACCCGGGGTCGTGGGGACGACCCTATAGACGTCGGACATGTCGGCGGCTGGCCAACCTAGTCCCGGGGTGGTAGGGCCGACCCTATAGTCGTTGGACAAGTCGGCGGCGGGCCAACCTAGTCCCGGGGTGGTAGGGACGACCCTATAGTCGTCGGACATGTCGGCGGCAGGGCAACTTTGGCCCGTGGTCGTGGGGACGACCCTATAGTCGTCGGACATGTCGGCGGCTGGCCAACCTAGACCCGAGGTGGTGGGGACGACCCTATAGTCGTCGGACATGTCGGCGGCTGGCCAACCTAGTCTCGTGGTCGTGGGGACGACCGTATAGTCGTCGGACATGACGGTGGCGGGCCAATCTAGTCCCGGGGTCGTGGGGACGTCCCTATAGTCGTCGGACATGATGGTAGCGGGCCAATCTAGTCCCGGGGTCGTTGGGACGACCCTATAGTCGTCGGACATGTCGGCGGCAGGGCAACTTTGGCCCGTGGTCGTGGGGACGACCGTATAGTCGTCGGACATGACGGTGGCGGGCCAATCTAGTCCCGGGGTCGTGGGGACGACCCTATAGTCGTCGGACATGTCGGTGACTGGCCAACGTAGTCCCGGGATCGTGGGGACGACCCTATAGTCGTCGGAAAAGTCGGCGGCGGGTCATCCTAGTCCCGGGGTGGTAGGCACGACCCTATAGTCGTCGGACAAGTCGGCCGCGGCCCAACCTAGTCCCGTGGTCGTGGGGACGTCCCTATAGTCGTCGGACATGATGGTGGCGGGCCAATCTAGTCCCGGGGTCGTTGGGACGACCCTATAGTCGTCGGACTAGTCGGCGGCGGCCCAACCTAGACCCGGGGTCGTGGGGACGACCCTATAGTCGTCGGACATGTTGGCAGCTGGCCAGCTTTGGCCCGGGGTCGTGGAGACCACCCTATAGACGTCGGACATGTCGGCGGCGGGCCAACCTAGTCCCGGGGTCGTGGGGACGACCCTATAGTCGTCGGACATGTCGGCGGCAGGGCATCTTTGGCCCGTGGTCGCGGGGACGACCCTATAGTCGTCGGACATGTCGGCGGCAGGGCAACTTTGGCCCGTGGTCGTGGGGACGACCCTATAGTCGTCGGACATGACGGTGGCGGGGCAATCTAGTCTCGGGGCCGTGGGGACGACCCTATAGTCGTCGGATATGTCGGAGGCTGGCCAACCTAGTCCCGGGTTGGTAGGGACAACCCTATAGTCGTCGGACAAGTCGGCGGCGGGCCATGCTAGTTCCGGGGTCGTGGGGACGACCCTATACTCGTCGGATATGACGGTGGCTGGCCAACTTTGGCCCGTGGTCGTGGGGACGACCCTATAGTCGTGGGACATGACGGTGGCGTGGCAATCTAGTCCTGGGGTCGTGGGGACGACCCTGTAGTCGTCGGACATGACGGTCGTGGGCCAATCTAGTCCCGGGGCCGTGGGGACGACCCTATAGTCGTCGGACAAGTCGGCGGCGGGCCAACCTAGTCCCGGGGTCGTGGAGACGACCCTATAGACGTCGGACATGTCGGCGGCGGGCCAACCTAGTCCCGGGGTGGTAGGGACGACCCTATTGTCGTCGGACATGTCGGCGGCAGGGCATCTTTGGCCCGTGGTCTTGGGGACGACCCTATAGTCGTCGGACCTGTCGGTGACTGGCCAACCTAGTCCCGGGTTCGTGGGGACGACCCTATAGTCGTCGGACATGTCGGCGGCAGGGCAACTTTGGCCCGTGGTCGTGGGGGCGACCCTATAGTCGTGGGACATGACGGTGGCGTGGCAATCTAGTCCTGGGGTCGTGGGGACGACCCTGTAGTCGTCGGACATGACGGTCGTGGGCCAATCTAGTCCCGGGGCCGTGGGGACGACCCTATAGTCGTAGGACATGTCGGCGGCTGGCCAACTTTGGCCCGTAGTCGTCGGGACGACCCTATAGTCGTCGGATATGTCGGAGGCTGGCCAACCTAGTCCCGGGTTGGTAGGGACGACCCTATAGTCGTCGGACAAGTCGGCGGCGGGCCATGCTAGTCCCGGGGTCGTGTGGACGGCCCTATACTCGTCGGACATGACTGTGGCTGGCCAACTTTGGCCCGTGGTCGTGGGGACGACCCTATAGTCGTGGGACATGACGGTGGCGTGGCAATCTAGTCCTAGGGTCGTGGGGACGACCCTGTAGTCGTCGGACATGACGGTCGTGGGCCAATCTAGTCCCGGGGCCGTGGGGACGACCCTATAGTCGTCGGACATATCGGCGGCTGGCCAACCTAGTCCCGGGGTCGTGGGGACGACACTATAGTCGTCGGACATGTCGGCAGCTGGCCAATCTAGTCCCGGGGTCGTGGGGACGACCCTATAGTCGTCGGACAAGTCGGCGGTGGGCCAACCTAGTCCCGGGGTCGTGGGGACGACCCTATAGTCGTCGGACATGACGGTGACGGGCCAATCTAGTCCCCGCGTCGTGGGTACGACCCTATACTCGTCGGACATGACGGTGGCGAGCCAATCTAGTCCCGGGGTCGTGGGGACGACCCTATAGTCGTCGAACATGTCGGCGGCGGGCCAACTTTGGCCCGTGGTCGTAGGGACAACCCTATAGTCGTCGGACATGACGGTGGCGGGGCAATCTAGTCCTGGGGTCGTGGGGACGACCCCGTAGTCGTCAGATATGACGGTCGTGGGCCAATCTAGTCTCGGGGTCGTGGGGACGACCCTGTAGTCGTCGGACATGACGGTGGCGGGGCAATCTAGTCCCGGGGTCGTGGGGACGACCCTATAGTCGTCGGACGTTTCGGCGGCGGGGCAACTTTGGCCAGTGGTCGTGGGGACGACCCTATAGTCGTCGGACATGTCGGGGGCAGGGCAACTTTGGCCCATGGTCGTGGGGACGACCCTATAGTCGTCGGACATGTCGGTGACTGGCCAACCTAGTCCCGGGTTCGTGGAGACGACCCTATAGTCGTCGGACATGTCGGTGAATGGCCAACCTAGTCCCGGGGTCGTGGAGACGACCCTATAGTCGTCGGACAAGTCGGCGGCGTTCCAACCTGATCCCGGGGTCGTGGGGACGACCCTATAGTCGTCGGACATGACGGTGCCGGGGCAATCTAGCCCCGGGGTCGTGGGGACGACCCTTTAGACGTCGGACATGTCGGCGGCGGGCCAACCTAGTCCCGGGGTCGTGGGGACGACCCTATAGTCGTCGGACATGTCGGCGGCTGGCCAACTTTGGCCCGGGGCGTGGGGACGACCCTATAGTCGTCGGACATGTCGGCGGCGGGCCAACCTAGTCCCGGGGTCGTGGGACGACCCTATAGTCGTCGGACAAGTCGGCGGCGGGCCAGCCTAGTCCCGCGGTCGTGGGGACGACCCTATAGTCCTCGGACATGACGGTGGCGGGGGGAATCTAGCCCCGGGGTCGTGGGGACGACCCTATAGACGTCGGACATGTCGGCGACTGGCCAACCTAGTCCCGGGGTGGTAGGGACGACCCTATAGTCGTCGGACAAGTCGGCGGCGGGCCAACCTAGTCCCGTGGTCGTGGGGACGACCGTATAGTCGTCGGACATGTCGGCGGCCGGCCAACCTAGTCCCGGGGTCGTGGGGGCGACCCTATAGTCGTCGGACAAGTCGGCGACGGGCCATCCTACTCCCGGGGTCGTGGGGACGACCCTATAGTCGTCGGACAAGTCGGCGGCGGGCCAACCTAGACCCGGTGTCGTGGGGACGTCCCTATAGTCGTCGGACATGATGGTAGCGGGCCAATCTAGTCCCGGGGTCGTTGGGACGACCCTATAGTCGTCGGACATGTCGGCGGCAGGGCAACTTTGGCCCGTGGTCGTGGGGGCGACCCTATAGTCGTCGGACATGTCGGTGACTGGCCAACGTAGTCCCGGGTTCGTGGGGACGACCCTATAGTCGTCGGAAAAGTCGGCGGCGGGTCATCCTAGTCCCGGGGTGGTAGGCACGACCCTATAGTCGTCGGACAAGTCGGCGGCGGCCCAACCTAGTCCCGTGGTCGTGGGGACGTCCCTATAGTCGTCGGACATGATGGTGGCGGGCCAATCTAGTCCCGGGGTCGTTGGGACGACCCTATAGTCGTCGGACTAGTCGGCGGCGGCCCAACCTAGACCCGGGGTCGTGGGGACGACCCTATAGTCGTCGGACATGTTGGCAGCTGGCCAGCTTTGGCCCGGGGTCGTGGAGACGACCCTATAGACGTCGGACATGTCGGCGGCGGGCCAACCTAGTCCCGGGGTCGTGGGGACGACCCTATAGTCGTCGGACATGTCGGCGGCAGGGCATCTTTGGCCCGTGGTCGCGGGGACGACCCTATAGTCGTCGGACATGTCGGCGGCTGGACAACCTAGTCCCGGGGTCGTGGAGACGACCCTATAGTCATCGGACAAGTCGGCGGCGGGCCAACCTAGTCCCGGGGTCGTGGGGACGACCCTATTGTCGCCGGACGTGACGGTGCCGGGGCAATCTAGCCCCGGGGTCGAGGGGACGACCCTATAGACGTCGGACATGTCGGCGGCTGGCCAACCTAGTCCCGGGGTCGTGGAGACGACCCTATAGTCGTCGGAAAAGTCGGCGGCGGGCCAACCTAGTGCCGTGGTCGTGGGGACGACCGTATAGTCGTCGGACATGTCGGCGGTTGGCCAACCTAGTCCCGGGGTCGTGGGGACGACCCTATAGTCGTCGGACATGATGGCGGCTGGCCAGCTTTGGCCCGGGGTCGTGGGGACGACCCTATAGTCGTCGGACATGATGGTGGCGGGCCAATCTAGTCCTGGGGTCGTGGGGGCGACCCTATAGTCGTCGGAAATGTCGGCGGCGGGCCAACCTAGACCCGCGGTCGTGGGGACTACCCTATAGTCGTCGGACATGTCGGCGGCAGGGCAACTTTGGCCCGTGGTCGTGAGGACGACCCTATAGTCGTCGGACATGTCGGTGACTGGCCAACCTAGTCCCGGGGTCGTGGGGACGACCCTATATTCGTCGGACATGTCGGCGGCAGGGCAACTTTGGCCCGTGGTCGTGGGGACGACCCTATAGTCGTCGGACATGACGGTGGCGGGGCAATCTAGTCTCGGGGCCGTGGGGACGACCCTATAGTCGTCGGATATGTCGGAGGCTGGCCAACCTAGTCCCGGGTTGGTAGGGACGACCCTATAGTCGTCGGACAAGTCGGCGGCGGGCCATGCTAGTTCCGGGGTCGTGGGGACGACCCTATACTCGTCGGATATGACGGTGGCTGGCCAACTTTGGCCCGTGGTCGTGGGGACGACCCTATAGTCGTGGGACATGACGGTGGCGTGGCAATCTAGTCCTGGGGTCGTGGGGACGACCCTGTAGTCGTCGGACATGACGGTCGTGGGCCAATCTAGTCCCGGGGCCGTGGGGACGACCCTATAGTCGTCGGACAAGTCGGCGGCGGGCCAACCTAGTCCCGGGGTCGTGGAGCCGACCCTATAGACGTCGGACATGTCGGCGGCGGGCCAACCTAGTCCCGGGGTGGTAGGGACGACCCTATTGTCGTCGGACATGTCGGCGGCTGGCCAACCTAGTCGCGGGATCGTGGGGACGACCCTATAGTCGTCGGACATGTCGGCGGCAGGGCATCTTTGGCCCGTGGTCTTGGGGACGACCCTATAGTCGTCGGACCTGTCGGTGACTGGCCAACCTAGTCCCGGGTTCGTGGGGACGACCCTATAGTCGTAGGACAAGTCGGCGGCGGGCCAACCTAGTCCCGGGTTCGTGGGGACGACCCTATAGTCGTCGGAAAAGTCGGCGGCGGGTCATCCTAGTCCCGGGGTGGTAGGCACGACCCTATAGTCGTCGGACAAGTCGAAGGCGGGCCAACCTAGTCCCGGGGTCGTGGGGACGACCCTATAGTCGTCGGACATGACGGTGACGGGCCAATCTAGTCCCGGCGTCGTGGGTACGACCCTATACTTGTCGGACTTGACGGCGGCGGGCCATGCTAGTTCCGGGGTCGTGGGGACGACCCTATACTCGTCGGATATGACGGTGGCTGGCCATCTTTGGCCCGTGGTCGTGGAGACGACCCTGTAGACGTCGGACATGTCGGCGGCGGGCCAACCTAGTCCCGGGGTCGTGGGGACGACCCTATAGTCGTCGGACATGTCGGCGGCAGGGCATCTTTGGCCCGTGGTCTCGGGGACGACCCTATAGTCGTCGGACATGTCGGCGGCTGGACAACCTAGTCCCGGGGTCGTGGAGACGACCCTATAGTCGTCGGACAAGTCGGCGGCGGGCCAACCTATTCCCGGGGTCGTGGGGACGACCCTATAGTCGTCGGACGAGTCGGCGGCGGGCCGACCTAGACCCGGGGTCGTGGGGACGACCCTATAGACGTCGGACATGTCGGCGGCGGGCCAACCTAGTCCCGGGGTCGTGGGGACGACCCTATAGTCGTCGGACGAGTCGGCGGCGGGCCGACCTAGACCCGGGGTCGTGGGGACGACCCTATAGACGTCGGACATGTCGGCGGCTGGCCAACCTAGTCCCGGGGTGGTAGGGCCGACCCTATAGTCGTTGGACAAGTCGGCGGCGGGCCAACCTAGTCCCGGGGTGGTAGGGACGACCCTATAGTCGTCGGACATGTCGGCGGCAGGGCAACTTTGGCCCGTGGTCGTGGGGACGACCCTATAGTCGTCGGACATGTCGGCGGCTGGCCAACCTAGACCCGAGGTGGTGGGGACGACCCTATAGTCGTCGGACATGTCGGCGGCTGGCCAACCTAGTCTCGTGGTCGTGGGGACGACCGTATAGTCGTCGGACATGACGGTGGCGGGCCAATCTAGTCCCGGGGTCGTGGGGACGTCCCTATAGTCGTCGGACATGATGGTAGCGGGCCAATCTAGTCCCGGGGTCGTTGGGACGACCCTATAGTCGTCGGACATGTCGGCGGCAGGGCAACTTTGGCCCGTGGTCGTGGGGACGACCGTATAGTCGTCGGACATGACGGTGGCGGGCCAATCTAGTCCCGGGGTCGTGGGGACGACCCTATAGTCGTCGGACATGTCGGTGACTGGGCAACGTAGTCCCGGGATCGTCGGGACGACCCTATAGTCGTCGGAAAAGTCGGCGGCGGGTCATCCTAGTCCCGGGGTGGTAGGCACGACCCTATAGTCGTCGGACAAGTCGGCGGCGGCCCAACCTAGTCCCGTGGTCGTGGGGACGTCCCTATAGTCGTCGGACATGATGGTGGCGGGCCAATCTAGTCCCGGGGTCGTAGGGACAACCCTATAGTCGTCGGACATGACGGTGGCGGGGCAATCTAGTCCTGGGGTCGTGGGGACGACCCCGTAGTCGTCAGATATGACGGTCGTGGGCCAATCTAGTCTCGGGGTCGTGGGGACGACCCTGTAGTCGTCGGACATGACGGTGGCGGGGCAATCTAGTCCCGGGGTCGTGGGGACGACCCTATAGTCGTCGGACGTTTCGGCGGCGGGGCAACTTTGGCCAGTGGTCGTGGGGACGACCCTATAGTCGTCGGACATGTCGGGGGCAGGGCAACTTTGGCCCATGGTCGTGGGGACGACCCTATAGTCGTCGGACATGTCGGTGACTGGCCAACCTAGTCCCGGGTTCGTGGAGACGACCCTATAGTCGTCGGACATGTCGGTGACTGGCCAACCTAGTCCCGGGGTCGTGGAGACGACCCTATAGTCGTCGGACAAGTCGGCGGCGTTCCAACCTGATCCCGGGGTCGTGGGGACGACCCTATAGTCGTCGGACATGACGGTGCCGGGGCAATCTAGCCCCGGGGTCGTGGGGACGACCCTTTAGACGTCGGACATGTCGGCGGCGGGCCAACCTAGTCCCGGGGTCGTGGGGACGACCCTATAGTCGTCGGACATGTCGGCGGCTGGCCAACTTTGGCCCGGGGCGTGGGGACGACCCTATAGTCGTCGGACATGTCGGCGGCGGGCCAACCTAGTCCCGGGGTCGTGGGACGACCCTATAGTCGTCGGACAAGTCGGCGGCGGGCCAGCCTAGTCCCGCGGTCGTGGGGACGACCCTATAGTCCTCGGACATGACGGTGGCGGGGGGAATCTAGCCCCGGGGTCGTGGGGACGACCCTATAGACGTCGGACATGTCGGCGACTGGCCAACCTAGTCCCGGGGTGGTAGGGACGACCCTATAGTCGTCGGACAAGTCGGCGGCGGGCCAACCTAGTCCCGTGGTCGTGGGGACGACCGTATAGTCGTCGGACATGTCGGCGGCCGGCCAACCTAGTCCCGGGGTCGTGGGGGCGACCCTATAGTCGTCGGACAAGTCGGCGACGGGCCATCCTACTCCCGGGGTCGTGGGGACGACCCTATAGTCGTCGGACAAGTCGGCGGCGGGCCAACCTAGACCCGGTGTCGTGGGGACGTCCCTATAGTCGTCGGACATGATGGTAGCGGGCCAATCTAGTCCCGGGGTCGTTGGGACGACCCTATAGTCGTCGGACATGTCGGCGGCAGGGCAACTTTGGCCCGTGGTCGTGGGGGCGACCCTATAGTCGTCGGACATGTCGGTGACTGGCCAACGTAGTCCCGGGTTCGTGGGGACGACCCTATAGTCGTCGGAAAAGTCGGCGGCGGGTCATCCTAGTCCCGGGGTGGTAGGCACGACCCTATAGTCGTCGGACAAGTCGGCGGCGGCCCAACCTAGTCCCGTGGTCGTGGGGACGTCCCTATAGTCGTCGGACATGATGGTGGCGGGCCAATCTAGTCCCGGGGTCGTTGGGACGACCCTATAGTCGTCGGACTAGTCGGCGGCGGCCCAACCTAGACCCGGGGTCGTGGGGACGACCCTATAGTCGTCGGACATGTTGGCAGCTGGCCAGCTTTGGCCCGGGGTCGTGGAGACGACCCTATAGACGTCGGACATGTCGGCGGCGGGCCAACCTAGTCCCGGGGTCGTGGGGACGACCCTATAGTCGTCGGACATGTCGGCGGCAGGGCATCTTTGGCCCGTGGTCGCGGGGACGACCCTATAGTCGTCGGACATGTCGGCGGCTGGACAACCTAGTCCCGGGGTCGTGGAGACGACCCTATAGTCATCGGACAAGTCGGCGGCGGGCCAACCTAGTCCCGGGGTCGTGGGGACGACCCTATTGTCGCCGGACGTGACGGTGCCGGGGCAATCTAGCCCCGGGGTCGAGGGGACGACCCTATAGACGTCGGACATGTCGGCGGCTGGCCAACCTAGTCCCGGGGTCGTGGAGACGACCCTATAGTCGTCGGAAAAGTCGGCGGCGGGCCAACCTAGTGCCGTGGTCGTGGGGACGACCGTATAGTCGTCGGACATGTCGGCGGTTGGCCAACCTAGTCCCGGGGTCGTGGGGACGACCCTATAGTCGTCGGACATGATGGCGGCTGGCCAGCTTTGGCCCGGGGTCGTGGGGACGACCCTATAGTCGTCGGACATGATGGTGGCGGGCCAATCTAGTCCTGGGGTCGTGGGGGCGACCCTATAGTCGTCGGAAATGTCGGCGGCGGGCCAACCTAGACCCGCGGTCGTGGGGACTACCCTATAGTCGTCGGACATGTCGGCGGCAGGGCAACTTTGGCCCGTGGTCGTGAGGACGACCCTATAGTCGTCGGACATGTCGGTGACTGGCCAACCTAGTCCCGGGGTCGTGGGGACGACCCTATATTCGTCGGACATGTCGGCGGCAGGGCAACTTTGGCCCGTGGTCGTGGGGACGACCCTATAGTCGTCGGACATGACGGTGGCGGGGCAATCTAGTCTCGGGGCCGTGGGGACGACCCTATAGTCGTCGGATATGTCGGAGGCTGGCCAACCTAGTCCCGGGTTGGTAGGGACGACCCTATAGTCGTCGGACAAGTCGGCGGCGGGCCATGCTAGTTCCGGGGTCGTGGGGACGACCCTATACTCGTCGGATATGACGGTGGCTGGCCAACTTTGGCCCGTGGTCGTGGGGACGACCCTATAGTCGTGGGACATGACGGTGGCGTGGCAATCTAGTCCTGGGGTCGTGGGGACGACCCTGTAGTCGTCGGACATGACGGTCGTGGGCCAATCTAGTCCCGGGGCCGTGGGGACGACCCTATAGTCGTCGGACAAGTCGGCGGCGGGCCAACCTAGTCCCGGGGTCGTGGAGCCGACCCTATAGACGTCGGACATGTCGGCGGCGGGCCAACCTAGTCCCGGGGTGGTAGGGACGACCCTATTGTCGTCGGACATGTCGGCGGCTGGCCAACCTAGTCGCGGGATCGTGGGGACGACCCTATAGTCGTCGGACATGTCGGCGGCAGGGCATCTTTGGCCCGTGGTCTTGGGGACGACCCTATAGTCGTCGGACCTGTCGGTGACTGGCCAACCTAGTCCCGGGTTCGTGGGGACGACCCTATAGTCGTAGGACAAGTCGGCGGCGGGCCAACCTAGTCCCGGGTTCGTGGGGACGACCCTATAGTCGTCGGAAAAGTCGGCGGCGGGTCATCCTAGTCCCGGGGTGGTAGGCACGACCCTATAGTCGTCGGACAAGTCGAAGGCGGGCCAACCTAGTCCCGGGGTCGTGGGGACGACCCTATAGTCGTCGGACATGACGGTGACGGGCCAATCTAGTCCCGGCGTCGTGGGTACGACCCTATACTTGTCGGACTTGACGGCGGCGGGCCATGCTAGTTCCGGGGTCGTGGGGACGACCCTATACTCGTCGGATATGACGGTGGCTGGCCATCTTTGGCCCGTGGTCGTGGAGACGACCCTGTAGACGTCGGACATGTCGGCGGCGGGCCAACCTAGTCCCGGGGTCGTGGGGACGACCCTATAGTCGTCGGACATGTCGGCGGCAGGGCATCTTTGGCCCGTGGTCTCGGGGACGACCCTATAGTCGTCGGACATGTCGGCGGCTGGACAACCTAGTCCCGGGGTCGTGGAGACGACCCTATAGTCGTCGGACAAGTCGGCGGCGGGCCAACCTATTCCCGGGGTCGTGGGGACGACCCTATAGTCGTCGGACGAGTCGGCGGCGGGCCGACCTAGACCCGGGGTCGTGGGGACGACCCTATAGACGTCGGACATGTCGGCGGCGGGCCAACCTAGTCCCGGGGTCGTGGGGACGACCCTATAGTCGTCGGACGAGTCGGCGGCGGGCCGACCTAGACCCGGGGTCGTGGGGACGACCCTATAGACGTCGGACATGTCGGCGGCTGGCCAACCTAGTCCCGGGGTGGTAGGGCCGACCCTATAGTCGTTGGACAAGTCGGCGGCGGGCCAACCTAGTCCCGGGGTGGTAGGGACGACCCTATAGTCGTCGGACATGTCGGCGGCAGGGCAACTTTGGCCCGTGGTCGTGGGGACGACCCTATAGTCGTCGGACATGTCGGCGGCTGGCCAACCTAGACCCGAGGTGGTGGGGACGACCCTATAGTCGTCGGACATGTCGGCGGCTGGCCAACCTAGTCTCGTGGTCGTGGGGACGACCGTATAGTCGTCGGACATGACGGTGGCGGGCCAATCTAGTCCCGGGGTCGTGGGGACGTCCCTATAGTCGTCGGACATGATGGTAGCGGGCCAATCTAGTCCCGGGGTCGTTGGGACGACCCTATAGTCGTCGGACATGTCGGCGGCAGGGCAACTTTGGCCCGTGGTCGTGGGGACGACCGTATAGTCGTCGGACATGACGGTGGCGGGCCAATCTAGTCCCGGGGTCGTGGGGACGACCCTATAGTCGTCGGACATGTCGGTGACTGGGCAACGTAGTCCCGGGATCGTCGGGACGACCCTATAGTCGTCGGAAAAGTCGGCGGCGGGTCATCCTAGTCCCGGGGTGGTAGGCACGACCCTATAGTCGTCGGACAAGTCGGCGGCGGCCCAACCTAGTCCCGTGGTCGTGGGGACGTCCCTATAGTCGTCGGACATGATGGTGGCGGGCCAATCTAGTCCCGGGGTCGTTGGGACGACCCTATAGTCGTCGGACTAGTCGGCGGCGGCCCAACCTAGACCCGGGGTCGTGGGGACGACCCTATAGTCGTCGGACATGTTGGCAGCTGGCCAGCTTTGGCCCGGGGTCGTGGAGACCACCCTATAGACGTCGGACATGTCGGCGGCGGGCCAACCTAGTCCCGGGGTCGTGGGGACGACCCTATAGTCGTCGGACATGTCGGCGGCAGGGCATCTTTGGCCCGTGGTCGCGGGGACGACCCTATAGTCGTCGGACATGTCGGCGGCTGGACAACCTAGTCCCGGGGTCGTGGAGACGACCCTATAGTCATCGGACAAGTCGGCGGCGGGCCAACCTAGTCCCGGGGTCGTGGGGACGACCCTATTGTCGCCGGACGTGACGGTGCCGGGGCAATCTAGCCCCGGGGTCGAGGGGACGACCCTATAGACGTCGGACATGTCGGCGGCTGGCCAACCTAGTCCCGGGGTGGTCGGGACGACCCTATAGTCGTCGGACATGTCGGCGGCAGGGCAACTTTGGCCCGTGGTCGTGGGGGCGACCCTATAGTCGTCGGACATGACAGTGGCGGGCTAATCTAGTCCCGGGGTCGTGGGGGCGACCCTATAGTCGTCGGACATGTCTGCGGCTGGCCAACCTAGTCCCGGGCCGTGGGGACGACCCTATAGTCGTCGGACAAGTCGGCGGCGGGCCAACCTAGTCCCGGGGTCGTGGAGACGACCCTATAGACGTCGGACATGTCGGCGGCGGGCCAACCTAGTCCCGGGGTCGTGGGGACGACCCTATAGTCGTCGGACAAGTCGGCGGCGGACCATCCTACTCCCGGGGTCGTGGGGACGACCCTATAGTCGTCGGACAAGTCGGCGGCGGGCCAACCTAGACCCGGGGTCGTGGGGACGACCCTATAGTCGTCGGACATGTCGGCGGCAGGGCAACTTTGGCCCGTGGTCTTGGGGACGACCCTATAGTCGTCGGACATGTCGGTGACTGGCCAACCTAGTCCCGGGTTCGTGGGGACGACCCTATAGTCGTCGGACGAGTCGGCGGCGGGCCGACCTAGTCCCGGGGTCGTGGGGACGACCCTATAGACGTCGGACATGTCGGCGGCTGGCCAACCTAGTCCCGGGGTGGTAGGGACGACCCTATAGTCGTCGGACATGTCGGCGGCAGGGCAACTTTGGCCCGTGGTCTTGGGGACGACCCTGTAGTCGTCGGACATGACGGTGGCGGGGCAATCTAGTCCCGGGGTCGTGGGGACGACCCTATAGTCGTCGGACATAACGGTGGCGTGGCAATCTAGTCCTGGGGTCGTGGGGACGACCCTGTAGTCGTCGGACATGACGGTCGTGGGCCAATCTAGTCCCGGGGCCGTGGGGACGACCCTATAGTCGTCGGACATGTCGGCGGCTGGCCAACCTAGTCCTGGGGTCGTGGGGACGACCATGTAGTCGTCGGACATGACGGTCGTAGGCCAATCTAGTCTCGGGGCCGTGGGGACGACCCTATAGTCGTCGGACATGTTGGCGGCGGGCCAACCTAGTCCCGTGGTCGTGGGGACGACCGTATAGTCGTCGGACAAGTCGGCGGCGGGCCAACCTAGTCCCGGGGTCGTGGGGACGACCCTATACTCGTCGGACATGACGGTGGCTGGCCAACTTTGGCCCGTGGTCGTCGGGACGACCCTATAGTCGTCGGATATGTCGGAGGCTGGCCAACCTAGTCCCGGGTTGGTAGGGACGACCCTATAGTCGTCGGACAAGTCGGCGGCGGGCCATGCTAGTTCCGGGGTCGTGGGGACGACCCTATACTCGTCGGACATAACGGTGGCTGGCCAACTTTGGCCCGTGGTCGTGGGGACGACCCTATAGTCGTGGGACATGACGGTGGCGTGGCAATCTAGTCCTGGGGTCGTGGGGACGACCCTGTAGTCGTCGGACATGACGGTCGTGGGCCAATCTAGTCCCGGGGCCGTGGGGACGACCCTATAGTCGTCGGACATATCGGCGGCTGGCCAACCTAGTCCCGGGGTCGTGGGGACGACCCTATAGTCGTCGGACATGTCGGCAGCTGGCCAGTCTAGTCCCGGGGTCGTGGGGACGACCCTATAGTCGTCGGACAAGTCGGCGGTGGGCCAACCTAGTCCCGGGGTCGTGGGGACGACCCTATAGTCGTCGGACATGACGGTGGCTGGCCAACTTTGGCCCGTGGTCGTGGGGACGACCCTATAGTCGTGGGACATGACGGTGGCGTGGCAATCTAGTCCTGGGGTCGTGGGGACGACCCTGTAGTCGTCGGACATGACGGTCGTGGGCCAATCTAGTCCCGGGGCCGTGGGGACGACCCTATAGTCGTCGGACAAGTCGGCGGCGGGCCAACCTAGTCCCGGGGTCGTGGAGCCGACCCTATAGACGTCGGACATGTCGGCGGCGGGCCAACCTAGTCCCGGGGTGGTAGGGACGACCCTATTGTCGTCGGACATGTCGGCGGCTGGCCAACCTAGTCGCGGGATCGTGGGGACGACCCTATAGTCGTCGGACATGTCGGCGGCAGGGCATCTTTGGCCCGTGGTCTTGGGGACGACCCTATAGTCGTCGGACCTGTCGGTGACTGGCCAACCTAGTCCCGGGTTCGTGGGGACGACCCTATAGTCGTAGGACAAGTCGGCGGCGGGCCAACCTAGTCCCGGGTTCGTGGGGACGACCCTATAGTCGTCGGAAAAGTCGGCGGCGGGTCATCCTAGTCCCGGGGTGGTAGGCACGACCCTATAGTCGTCGGACAAGTCGAAGGCGGGCCAACCTAGTCCCGGGGTCGTGGGGACGACCCTATAGTCGTCGGACATGACGGTGACGGGCCAATCTAGTCCCGGCGTCGTGGGTACGACCCTATACTTGTCGGACTTGACGGCGGCGGGCCATGCTAGTTCCGGGGTCGTGGGGACGACCCTATACTCGTCGGATATGACGGTGGCTGGCCATCTTTGGCCCGTGGTCGTGGAGACGACCCTGTAGACGTCGGACATGTCGGCGGCGGGCCAACCTAGTCCCGGGGTCGTGGGGACGACCCTATAGTCGTCGGACATGTCGGCGGCAGGGCATCTTTGGCCCGTGGTCTCGGGGACGACCCTATAGTCGTCGGACATGTCGGCGGCTGGACAACCTAGTCCCGGGGTCGTGGAGACGACCCTATAGTCGTCGGACAAGTCGGCGGCGGGCCAACCTAGTCCCGGGGTCGTGGGGACGACCCTATAGTCGTCGGACGAGTCGGCGGCGGGCCGACCTAGACCCGGGGTCGTGGGGACGACCCTATAGACGTCGGACATGTCGGCGGCGGGCCAACCTAGACCCGGGGTCGTGGGGACGACCCTATAGACGTCGGACATGTCGGCGGCGGGCCAACCTAGTCCCGGGGTCGTGGGGACGACCCTATAGTCGTCGGACGAGTCGGCGGCGGGCCGACCTAGACCCGGGGTCGTGGGGACGACCCTATAGACGTCGGACATGTCGGCGGCTGGCCAACCTAGACCCGGGGTCGTGGGGACGACCCTATAGACGTCGGACATGTCGGCGGCGGGCCAACCTAGTCCCGGGGTCGTGGGGACGTCCCTATAGTCGTCGGACATGATGGTGGCGGGCCAATCTAGTCCCGGGGTCGTTGGGACGACCCTATAGTCGTCGGACTAGTCGGCGGCGGCCCAACCTAGACCCGGGGTCGTGGGGACGACCCTATAGTCGTCGGACATGTTGGCAGCTGGCCAGCTTTGGCCCGGGGTCGTGGAGACCACCCTATAGACGTCGGACATGTCGGCGGCGGGCCAACCTAGTCCCGGGGTCGTGGGGACGACCCTATAGTCGTCGGACATGTCGGCGGCAGGGCATCTTTGGCCCGTGGTCGCGGGGACGACCCTATAGTCGTCGGACATGTCGGCGGCTGGACAACCTAGTCCCGGGGTCGTGGAGACGACCCTATAGTCATCGGACAAGTCGGCGGCGGGCCAACCTAGTCCCGGGGTCGTGGGGACGACCCTATTGTCGCCGGACGTGACGGTGCCGGGGCAATCTAGCCCCGGGGTCGAGGGGACGACCCTATAGACGTCGGACATGTCGGCGGCTGGCCAACCTAGTCCCGGGGTGGTCGGGACGACCCTATAGTCGTCGGACATGTCGGCGGCAGGGCAACTTTGGCCCGTGGTCGTGGGGGCGACCCTATAGTCGTCGGACATGACAGTGGCGGGCTAATCTAGTCCCGGGGTCGTGGGGGCGACCCTATAGTCGTCGGACATGTCTGCGGCTGGCCAACCTAGTCCCGGGCCGTGGGGACGACCCTATAGTCGTCGGACAAGTCGGCGGCGGGCCAACCTAGTCCCGGGGTCGTGGAGACGACCCTATAGACGTCGGACATGTCGGCGGCGGGCCAACCTAGTCCCGGGGTCGTGGGGACGACCCTATAGTCGTCGGACAAGTCGGCGGCGGACCATCCTACTCCCGGGGTCGTGGGGACGACCCTATAGTCGTCGGACAAGTCGGCGGCGGGCCAACCTAGACCCGGGGTCGTGGGGACGACCCTATAGTCGTCGGACATGTCGGCGGCAGGGCAACTTTGGCCCGTGGTCTTGGGGACGACCCTATAGTCGTCGGACATGTCGGTGACTGGCCAACCTAGTCCCGGGTTCGTGGGGACGACCCTATAGTCGTCGGACGAGTCGGCGGCGGGCCGACCTAGTCCCGGGGTCGTGGGGACGACCCTATAGACGTCGGACATGTCGGCGGCTGGCCAACCTAGTCCCGGGGTGGTAGGGACGACCCTATAGTCGTCGGACATGTCGGCGGCAGGGCAACTTTGGCCCGTGGTCTTGGGGACGACCCTGTAGTCGTCGGACATGACGGTGGCGGGGCAATCTAGTCCCGGGGTCGTGGGGACGACCCTATAGTCGTCGGACATAACGGTGGCGTGGCAATCTAGTCCTGGGGTCGTGGGGACGACCCTGTAGTCGTCGGACATGACGGTCGTGGGCCAATCTAGTCCCGGGGCCGTGGGGACGACCCTATAGTCGTCGGACATGTCGGCGGCTGGCCAACCTAGTCCTGGGGTCGTGGGGACGACCATGTAGTCGTCGGACATGACGGTCGTAGGCCAATCTAGTCTCGGGGCCGTGGGGACGACCCTATAGTCGTCGGACATGTTGGCGGCGGGCCAACCTAGTCCCGTGGTCGTGGGGACGACCGTATAGTCGTCGGACAAGTCGGCGGCGGGCCAACCTAGTCCCGGGGTCGTGGGGACGACCCTATACTCGTCGGACATGACGGTGGCTGGCCAACTTTGGCCCGTGGTCGTCGGGACGACCCTATAGTCGTCGGATATGTCGGAGGCTGGCCAACCTAGTCCCGGGTTGGTAGGGACGACCCTATAGTCGTCGGACAAGTCGGCGGCGGGCCATGCTAGTTCCGGGGTCGTGGGGACGACCCTATACTCGTCGGACATAACGGTGGCTGGCCAACTTTGGCCCGTGGTCGTGGGGACGACCCTATAGTCGTGGGACATGACGGTGGCGTGGCAATCTAGTCCTGGGGTCGTGGGGACGACCCTGTAGTCGTCGGACATGACGGTCGTGGGCCAATCTAGTCCCGGGGCCGTGGGGACGACCCTATAGTCGTCGGACATATCGGCGGCTGGCCAACCTAGTCCCGGGGTCGTGGGGACGACCCTATAGTCGTCGGACATGTCGGCAGCTGGCCAGTCTAGTCCCGGGGTCGTGGGGACGACCCTATAGTCGTCGGACAAGTCGGCGGTGGGCCAACCTAGTCCCGGGGTCGTGGGGACGACCCTATAGTCGTCGGACATGACGGTGACGGACCAATCTAGTCCCCGCGTCGTGGGTACGACCCTATAGTCGTAGGACATGTCGGCGGCTGGCCAACTTTGGCCCGTAGTCGTCGGGACGACCCTATAGTCGTCGGATATGTCGGAGGCTGGCCAACCTAGTCCCGGGTTGGTAGGGACGACCCTATAGTCGTCGGACAAGTCGGCGGCGGGCCATGCTAGTTCCGGGGTCGTGGGGACGACCCTATACTCGTCGGACATAACGGTGGCTGGCCAACTTTGGCCCGTGGTCGTGGGGACGACCCTATAGTCGTGGGACATGACGGTGGCGTGGCAATCTAGTCCTGGGGTCGTGGGGACGACCCTGTAGTCGTCGGACATGACGGTCGTGGGCCAATCTAGTCCCGGGGCCGTGGGGACGACCCTATAGTCGTCGGACATATCGGCGGCTGGCCAACCTAGTCCCGGGGTCGTGGGGACGACCCTATACTCGTCGGATATGACGGTGGCTGGCCAACTTTGGCCCGTGGTCGTGGGGACGACCCTATAGTCGTCGGATATGTCGGAGGCTGGCCAACCTAGTCCCGGGTTGGTAGGGACGACCCTATAGTCGTCGGACAAGTCGGCGGCGGGCCATGCTAGTTCCGGGGTCGTGGGGACGACCCTATACTCGTCGGACATAACGGTGGCTGGCCAACTTTGGCCCGTGGTCGTGGGGACGACCCTATAGTCGTGGGACATGACGGTGGCGTGGCAATCTAGTCCTGGGGTCGTGGGGACGACCCTGTAGTCGTCGGACATGACGGTCGTGGGCCAATCTAGTCCCGGGGCCGTGGGGACGACCCTATAGTCGTCGGACATATCGGCGGCTGGCCAACCTAGTCCCGGGGTCGTGGGGACGACCCTATACTCGTCGGATATGACGGTGGCTGGCCAACTTTGGCCCGTGGTCGTGGGGACGACCCTATAGTCGTGGGACATGACGGTGGCGTGGCAATCTAGTCCTGGGGTCGTGGGGACGACCCTGTAGTCGTCGGACATGACGGTCGTGGGCCAATCTAGTCCCGGGGTCGTGGGGACGACCCTATAGTCGTAGGACATGTCGGCGGCTGGCCAACTTTGGCCCGTAGTCGTCGGGACGACCCTATAGTCGTCGGATATGTCGGAGGCTGGCCAACCTAGTCCCGGGTTGGTAGGGACGACCCTATATCGTCGGACAAGTCGGCGGCGGGCCATG
This sequence comes from Andrena fulva, assembly GCA_946251845.1. Taxonomy (NCBI): domain Eukaryota; kingdom Metazoa; phylum Arthropoda; class Insecta; order Hymenoptera; family Andrenidae; genus Andrena; species Andrena fulva. Next base: position 326,029 of record CAMITZ010000112.1, on the reverse strand, counting down.
CTAGTCCCGGGGTCGTGTGGACGGCCCTATACTCGTCGGACATGACGGTGGCTGGCCAACTTTGGCCCGTGGTCGTGGGGACGACCCTATAGTCGTGGGACATGACGGTGGCGTGGCAATCTAGTCCTAGGGTCGTGGGGACGACCCTGTAGTCGTCGGACATGACGGTCGTGGGCCAATCTAGTCCCGGGGCCGTGGGGACGACCCTATAGTCGTCGGACATATCGGCGGCTGGCCAACCTAGTCCCGGGGTCGTGGGGACGACCCTATAGTCGTCGGACATGTCGGCAGCTGGCCAATCTAGTCCCGGGGTCGTGGGGACGACCCTATAGTCGTCGGACAAGTCGGCGGTGGGCCAACCTAGTCCCGGGGTCGTGGGGACGACCCTATAGTCGTCGGACATGACGGTGGCGGGCGAATCTAGTCCCTGGTTTCGTGGGGACGACCCTATGGTCGTCGGACATGATGGTAGCGGGCCAATCTAGTCCCGGGGTCGTTGGGACGACCCTATAGACGTCGGACATGTCGGCGGCGGGCCAACCTAGTCCCGGGGTCGTGGGGACGACCCTATAGTCGTCGGACGAGTCGGCGGCGGGCCGACCTAGACCCGGGGTCGTGGGGACGACCCTATAGACGTCGGACATGTCGGCGGCGGGCCAACCTAGTCTCGGGGTCGTGGGGACGACCCTATAGTCGTCGGACGAGTCGGCGGCGGGCCGACCTAGACCCGGGGTCGTGGGGACGACCCTATAGACGTCGGACATGTCGGCGGCTGGCCAACCTAGTCCCGGGGTGGTAGGGCCGACCCTATAGTCGTTGGACAAGTCGGCGGCGGGCCAACCTAGTCCCGGGGTGGTAGGGACGACCCTATAGTCGTCGGACATGTCGGCGGCAGGGCAACTTTGGCCCGTGGTCGTGGGGACGACCCTATAGTCGTCGGACATGTCGGCGGCTGGCCAACCTAGACCCGAGGTGGTGGGGACGACCCTATAGTCGTCGGACATGTCGGCGGCTGGCCAACCTAGTCTCGTGGTCGTGGGGACGACCGTATAGTCGTCGGACATGACGGTGGCGGGCCAATCTAGTCCCGGGGTCGTGGGGACGTCCCTATAGTCGTCGGACATGATGGTAGCGGGCCAATCTAGTCCCGGGGTCGTTGGGACGACCCTATAGTCGTCGGACATGTCGGCGGCAGGGCAACTTTGGCCCGTGGTCGTGGGGACGACCGTATAGTCGTCGGACATGACGGTGGCGGGCCAATCTAGTCCCGGGGTCGTGGGGACGACCCTATAGTCGTCGGACATGTCGGTGACTGGCCAACGTAGTCCCGGGATCGTGGGGACGACCCTATAGTCGTCGGAAAAGTCGGCGGCGGGTCATCCTAGTCCCGGGGTGGTAGGCACGACCCTATAGTCGTCGGACAAGTCGGCCGCGGCCCAACCCAGTCCCGTGGTCGTGGGGACGTCCCTATAGTCGTCGGACATGATGGTGGCGGGCCAATCTAGTCCCGGGGTCGTTGGGACGACCCTATAGTCGTCGGACTAGTCGGCGGCGGCCCAACCTAGACCCGGGGTCGTGGGGACGACCCTATAGTCGTCGGACATGTTGGCAGCTGGCCAGCTTTGGCCCGGGGTCGTGGAGACCACCCTATAGACGTCGGACATGTCGGCGGCGGGCCAACCTAGTCCCGGGGTCGTGGGGACGACCCTATAGTCGTCGGACGAGTCGGCGGCGGGCCAACCTAGACCCGGGGTCGTGGGGACGACCCTATAGTCGTCGGACATGTCGGCGGCAGGGCAACTTTGGCCCGTGGTCTTGGGGACGACCCTATAGTCGTCGGACATGTCGGCGGCAGGGCAACTTTGGCCCGTGGTCTTGGGGACGACCCTGTAGTCGTCGGACATGACGGTGGCGGGGCAATCTAGTCCCGGGGTCGTGGGGACGACCCTATAGTCGTCGGACATAACGGTGGCGTGGCAATCTAGTCCTGGGGTCGTGGGGACGACCCTGTAGTCGTCGGACATGACGGTCGTGGGCCAATCTAGTCCCGGGGCCGTGGGGACGACCCTATAGTCGTCGGACATGTCGGCGGCTGGCCAACCTAGTCCTGGGGTCGTGGGGACGACCATGTAGTCGTCGGACATGACGGTCGTAGGCCAATCTAGTCTCGGGGCCGTGGGGACGACCCTATAGTCGTCGGACATGTTGGCGGCGGGCCAACCTAGTCCCGTGGTCGTGGGGACGACCGTATAGTCGTCGGACAAGTCGGCGGCGGGCCAACCTAGTCCCGGGGTCGTGGGGACGACCCTATACTCGTCGGACATGACGGTGGCTGGCCAACTTTGGCCCGTGGTCGTCGGGACGACCCTATAGTCGTCGGATATGTCGGAGGCTGGCCAACCTAGTCCCGGGTTGGTAGGGACGACCCTATAGTCGTCGGACAAGTCGGCGGCGGGCCATGCTAGTTCCGGGGTCGTGGGGACGACCCTATACTCGTCGGACATAACGGTGGCTGGCCAACTTTGGCCCGTGGTCGTGGGGACGACCCTATAGTCGTGGGACATGACGGTGGCGTGGCAATCTAGTCCTGGGGTCGTGGGGACGACCCTGTAGTCGTCGGACATGACGGTCGTGGGCCAATCTAGTCCCGGGGCCGTGGGGACGACCCTATAGTCGTCGGACATATCGGCGGCTGGCCAACCTAGTCCCGGGGTCGTGGGGACGACCCTATAGTCGTCGGACATGTCGGCAGCTGGCCAGTCTAGTCCCGGGGTCGTGGGGACGACCCTATAGTCGTCGGACAAGTCGGCGGTGGGCCAACCTAGTCCCGGGGTCGTGGGGACGACCCTATAGTCGTCGGACATGACGGTGACGGACCAATCTAGTCCCCGCGTCGTGGGTACGACCCTATACTCGTCGGACATGACGGCGGCTGGCCAACTTTGGCCCGTTGTCGTGGGGACGACCCTATAGTCGTCGGACATGACGGTGGCGGGCGAATCTAGTCCCTGGTTTCGTGGGGACGACCCTATGGTCGTCGGACATGTCGGCGGCTGGCCAAATTTGGCCCGTAGTCGTGGGAACGACCCTATAGTCGTCGGATATGTCGGAGGCTGGCCAACCTAGTCCCGGGGTCGTGGGGACGACCCTATTGTCGTCGGACATGTCGGCAGCTGGCCAACCTAGCCCCGGGGTCGTGGGGTCGACCCTATAGTCGTCGGACATGTCGGCAGCTGGCCAACCTAGTCCCGGGGTGGTAGGGACGACCCTATAGTCGTCGGACAAGTCGAAGGCGGGCCAACGTAGTCCCGGGGTCGTGGGGACGACCCTATAGTCGTCGGACATGACGGTGACGGGCCAATCTAGTCCCGGCGTCGTGGGTACGACCCTATACTTGTCGGACTTGACGGTGGCGGGCCAATCTAGTCCCGGGGTCGTGGAGACGACCCTATAGTCGTCGGACAAGTCGGCGGCGGGCCAACCTAGTCCCGGGGTCGTGGGGACGACCCTGTAGTCGTCGGACATGACGGTGGTGGGCCAATCTAGTCCCGGGGTCGTGGGGACGACCCTGTAGTCGTCGGACATGACGGTGGCGGGGCAATCTAGTCCCGGGGTCGTGGGAACGACCCTATAGTCGTCGGACAAGTCGGCGGCGGGCCATCCTAGTCCCGGGGTCGTGGGGACGACCCTGTAGTCGTCGGACATGACGGTGGCGGGGCAATCTATTCCCGGGGTCTTGGGGACGACCCTATTGTCGTCGGACAAGTCGGCGGCGGGTCATCCTAGGCCCGGGGTCGTGGGGAAGACCCTGTAGTCGTCGGACATGACGGTGGTGGGCCAATCTAGCCCCGGGGTCGTGGGGACGACCCTGTTGTCGTCGGACATGACGGTGGCGGGGCAATCTAGTCTCGGGGCCGTGGGGACGACCCTATAGTCGTCGGATATGTCGGAGGCTGGCCAACCTAGTCCCGGGTTGGTAGGGACGACCCTATAGTCGTCGGACAAGTCGGCGGCGGGCCATGCTAGTTCCGGGGTCGTGGGGACGACCCTATACTCGTCGGATATGACGGTGGCTGGCCAACTTTGGCCCGTGGTCGTGGGGACGACCCTATAGTCGTGGGACATGACGGTGGCGTGGCAATCTAGTCCTGGGGTCGTGGGGACGACCCTGTAGTCGTCGGACATGACGGTCGTGGGCCAATCTAGTCCCGGGGTCGTGGGGACGACCCTATAGTCGTAGGACATGTCGGCGGCTGGCCAACTTTGGCCCGTAGTCGTCGGGACGACCCTATAGTCGTCGGATATGTCGGAGGCTGGCCAACCTAGTCCCGGGTTGGTAGGGACGACCCTATATCGTCGGACAAGTCGGCGGCGGGCCATGCTAGTCCCGGGGTCGTGTGGACGGCCCTATACTCGTCGGACATGACGGTGGCTGGCCAACTTTGGCCCGTGGTCGTGGGGACGACCCTATAGTCGTGGGACATGACGGTGGCGTGGCAATCTAGTCCTAGGGTCGTGGGGACGACCCTGTAGTCGTCGGACATGACGGTCGTGGGCCAATCTAGTCCCGGGGCCGTGGGGACGACCCTATAGTCGTCGGACATATCGGCGGCTGGCCAACCTAGTCCCGGGGTCGTGGGGACGACCCTATAGTCGTCGGACATGTCGGCAGCTGGCCAATCTAGTCCCGGGGTCGTGGGGACGACCCTATAGTCGTCGGACAAGTCGGCGGTGGGCCAACCTAGTCCCGGGGTCGTGGGGACGACCCTATAGTCGTCGGACATGACGGTGGCGGGCGAATCTAGTCCCTGGTTTCGTGGGGACGACCCTATGGTCGTCGGACATGATGGTAGCGGGCCAATCTAGTCCCGGGGTCGTTGGGACGACCCTATAGACGTCGGACATGTCGGCGGCGGGCCAACCTAGTCCCGGGGTCGTGGGGACGACCCTATAGTCGTCGGACGAGTCGGCGGCGGGCCGACCTAGACCCGGGGTCGTGGGGACGACCCTATAGACGTCGGACATGTCGGCGGCGGGCCAACCTAGTCTCGGGGTCGTGGGGACGACCCTATAGTCGTCGGACGAGTCGGCGGCGGGCCGACCTAGACCCGGGGTCGTGGGGACGACCCTATAGACGTCGGACATGTCGGCGGCTGGCCAACCTAGTCCCGGGGTGGTAGGGCCGACCCTATAGTCGTTGGACAAGTCGGCGGCGGGCCAACCTAGTCCCGGGGTGGTAGGGACGACCCTATAGTCGTCGGACATGTCGGCGGCAGGGCAACTTTGGCCCGTGGTCGTGGGGACGACCCTATAGTCGTCGGACATGTCGGCGGCTGGCCAACCTAGTCTCGTGGTCGTGGGGACGACCGTATAGTCGTCGGACATGACGGTGGCGGGCCAATCTAGTCCCGGGGTCGTGGGGACGTCCCTATAGTCGTCGGACATGATGGTAGCGGGCCAATCTAGTCCCGGGGTCGTTGGGACGACCCTATAGTCGTCGGACATGTCGGCGGCAGGGCAACTTTGGCCCGTGGTCGTGGGGACGACCGTATAGTCGTCGGACATGACGGTGGCGGGCCAATCTAGTCCCGGGGTCGTGGGGACGACCCTATAGTCGTCGGACATGTCGGTGACTGGCCAACGTAGTCCCGGGATCGTGGGGACGACCCTATAGTCGTCGGAAAAGTCGGCGGCGGGTCATCCTAGTCCCGGGGTGGTAGGCACGACCCTATAGTCGTCGGACAAGTCGGCCGCGGCCCAACCCAGTCCCGTGGTCGTGGGGACGTCCCTATAGTCGTCGGACATGATGGTGGCGGGCCAATCTAGTCCCGGGGTCGTTGGGACGACCCTATAGTCGTCGGACTAGTCGGCGGCGGCCCAACCTAGACCCGGGGTCGTGGGGACGACCCTATAGTCGTCGGACATGTTGGCAGCTGGCCAGCTTTGGCCCGGGGTCGTGGAGACCACCCTATAGACGTCGGACATGTCGGCGGCGGGCCAACCTAGTCCCGGGGTCGTGGGGACGACCCTATAGTCGTCGGACATGTCGGCGGCAGGGCATCTTTGGCCCGTGGTCGCGGGGACGACCCTATAGTCGTCGGACATGTCGGCGGCTGGACAACCTAGTCCCGGGGTCGTGGAGACGACCCTATAGTCGTCGGACATGTCGGCGGCAGGGCAACTTTGGCCCGTGGTCGTGGGGACGACCCTATAGTCGTCGGACATGACGGTGGCGGGGCAATCTAGTCTCGGGGCCGTGGGGACGACCCTATAGTCGTCGGATATGTCGGAGGCTGGCCAACCTAGTCCCGGGTTGGTAGGGACGACCCTATAGTCGTCGGACAAGTCGGCGGCGGGCCATGCTAGTTCCGGGGTCGTGGGGACGACCCTATACTCGTCGGATATGACGGTGGCTGGCCAACTTTGGCCCGTGGTCGTGGGGACGACCCTATAGTCGTGGGACATGACGGTGGCGTGGCAATCTAGTCCTGGGGTCGTGGGGACGACCCTGTAGTCGTCGGACATGACGGTCGTGGGCCAATCTAGTCCCGGGGCCGTGGGGACGACCCTATAGTCGTCGGACAAGTCGGCGGCGGGCCAACCTAGTCCCGGGGTCGTGGAGACGACCCTATAGACGTCGGACATGTCGGCGGCGGGCCAACCTAGTCCCGGGGTCGTGGGGACGACCCTATAGTCGTCGGACGAGTCGGCGGCGGGCCGACCTAGACCCGGGGTCGTGGGGACGACCCTATAGACGTCGGACATGTCGGCGGCGGGCCAACCTAGTCTCGGGGTCGTGGGGACGACCCTATAGTCGTCGGACGAGTCGGCGGCGGGCCGACCTAGACCCGGGGTCGTGGGGACGACCCTATAGACGTCGGACATGTCGGCGGCTGGCCAACCTAGTCCCGGGGTGGTAGGGCCGACCCTATAGTCGTTGGACAAGTCGGCGGCGGGCCAACCTAGTCCCGGGGTGGTAGGGACGACCCTATAGTCGTCGGACATGTCGGCGGCAGGGCAACTTTGGCCCGTGGTCGTGGGGACGACCCTATAGTCGTCGGACATGTCGGCGGCTGGCCAACCTAGACCCGAGGTGGTGGGGACGACCCTATAGTCGTCGGACATGTCGGCGGCTGGCCAACCTAGTCTCGTGGTCGTGGGGACGACCGTATAGTCGTCGGACATGACGGTGGCGGGCCAATCTAGTCCCGGGGTCGTGGGGACGTCCCTATAGTCGTCGGACATGATGGTAGCGGGCCAATCTAGTCCCGGGGTCGTTGGGACGACCCTATAGTCGTCGGACATGTCGGCGGCAGGGCAACTTTGGCCCGTGGTCGTGGGGACGACCGTATAGTCGTCGGACATGACGGTGGCGGGCCAATCTAGTCCCGGGGTCGTGGGGACGACCCTATAGTCGTCGGACATGTCGGTGACTGGCCAACGTAGTCCCGGGATCGTGGGGACGACCCTATAGTCGTCGGAAAAGTCGGCGGCGGGTCATCCTAGTCCCGGGGTGGTAGGCACGACCCTATAGTCGTCGGACAAGTCGGCCGCGGCCCAACCTAGTCCCGTGGTCGTGGGGACGTCCCTATAGTCGTCGGACATGATGGTGGCGGGCCAATCTAGTCCCGGGGTCGTTGGGACGACCCTATAGTCGTCGGACTAGTCGGCGGCGGCCCAACCTAGACCCGGGGTCGTGGGGACGACCCTATAGTCGTCGGACATGTTGGCAGATGGCCAGCTTTGGCCCGGGGTCGTGGAGACCACCCTATAGACGTCGGACATGTCGGCGGCGGGCCAACCTAGTCCCGGGGTCGTGGGGACGACCCTATAGTCGTCGGACATGTCGGCGGCAGGGCATCTTTGGCCCGTGGTCGCGGGGACGACCCTATAGTCGTCGGACATGTCGGCGGCAGGGCAACTTTGGCCCGTGGTCGTGGGGACGACCCTATAGTCGTCGGACATGACGGTGGCGGGGCAATCTAGTCTCGGGGCCGTGGGGACGACCCTATAGTCGTCGGATATGTCGGAGGCTGGCCAACCTAGTCCCGGGTTGGTAGGGACAACCCTATAGTCGTCGGACAAGTCGGCGGCGGGCCATGCTAGTTCCGGGGTCGTGGGGACGACCCTATACTCGTCGGATATGACGGTGGCTGGCCAACTTTGGCCCGTGGTCGTGGGGACGACCCTATAGTCGTGGGACATGACGGTGGCGTGGCAATCTAGTCCTGGGGTCGTGGGGACGACCCTGTAGTCGTCGGACATGACGGTCGTGGGCCAATCTAGTCCCGGGGCCGTGGGGACGACCCTATAGTCGTCGGACAAGTCGGCGGCGGGCCAACCTAGTCCCGGGGTCGTGGAGACGACCCTATAGACGTCGGACATGTCGGCGGCGGGCCAACCTAGTCCCGGGGTGGTAGGGACGACCCTATTGTCGTCGGACATGTCGGCGGCAGGGCATCTTTGGCCCGTGGTCTTGGGGACGACCCTATAGTCGTCGGACCTGTCGGTGACTGGCCAACCTAGTCCCGGGTTCGTGGGGACGACCCTATAGTCGTCGGACAAGTCGGCGGCGGGCCAACCTAGTCCCGGGTTCGTGGGGACGACCCTATAGTCGTCGGAAAAGTCGGCGGCGGGTCATCCTAGTCCCGGGGTGGTAGGCACGACCCTATAGTCGTCGGACAAGTCGGCGGCGGGCCAACCTATTCCCGTGGTCGTGGGGACGTCCCTATAGTCGTCGGACATGATGGTGGCGGGCCAATCTAGTCCCGGGGTCGTTGGACGACCCTATAGACGTCGGACATGTCGGCGGCTGGCCAACCTAGTCCCGGGGTGGTCGGGGCGACCCTATAGTCGTCGGACATGTCGGCGGCAGGGCAACTTTGGCCCGTGGTCGTGGGGGCGACCCTATAGTCGTGGGACATGACGGTGGCGTGGCAATCTAGTCCTGGGGTCGTGGGGACGACCCTGTAGTCGTCGGACATGACGGTGGCGGGCTAATCTAGTCCCGGGGTCGTGGGGACGACCCTATAGTCGTCGGACATGTCGGCGGCAGGGCAACTTTGGCCCGTGGTCGTGGGGGCGACCCTATAGTCGTGGGACATGACGGTGGCGTGGCAATCTAGTCCTGGGGTCGTGGGGACGACCCTGTAGTCGTCGGACATGACGGTCGTGGGCCAATCTAGTCCCGGGGCCGTGGGGACGACCCTATAGTCGTAGGACATGTCGGCGGCTGGCCAACTTTGGCCCGTAGTCGTCGGGACGACCCTATAGTCGTCGGATATGTCGGAGGCTGGCCAACCTAGTCCCGGGTTGGTAGGGACGACCCTATAGTCGTCGGACAAGTCGGCGGCGGGCCATGCTAGTCCCGGGGTCGTGTGGACGGCCCTATACTCGTCGGACATGACTGTGGCTGGCCAACTTTGGCCCGTGGTCGTGGGGACGACCCTATAGTCGTGGGACATGACGGTGGCGTGGCAATCTAGTCCTAGGGTCGTGGGGACGACCCTGTAGTCGTCGGACATGACGGTCGTGGGCCAATCTAGTCCCGGGGCCGTGGGGACGACCCTATAGTCGTCGGACATATCGGCGGCTGGCCAACCTAGTCCCGGGGTCGTGGGGACGACACTATAGTCGTCGGACATGTCGGCAGCTGGCCAATCTAGTCCCGGGGTCGTGGGGACGACCCTATAGTCGTCGGACAAGTCGGCGGTGGGCCAACCTAGTCCCGGGGTCGTGGGGACGACCCTATAGTCGTCGGACATGACGGTGACGGGCCAATCTAGTCCCCGCGTCGTGGGTACGACCCTATACTCGTCGGACATGACGGTGGCGAGCCAATCTAGTCCCGGGGTCGTGGGGACGACCCTATAGTCGTCGAACATGTCGGCGGCGGGCCAACTTTGGCCCGTGGTCGTAGGGACAACCCTATAGTCGACGGACATGACGGTGGCGGGGCAATCTAGTCCTGGAGTCGTGGGGACGACCCCGTAGTCGTCAGATATGACGGTCGTGGGCCAATCTAGTCTCGGGGTCGTGGGGACGACCCTGTAGTCGTCGGACATGACGGTGGCGGGGCAATCTAGTCCCGGGGTCGTGGGGACGACCCTATAGTCGTCGGACGTTTCGGCGGCGGGGCAACTTTGGCCAGTGGTCGTGGGGACGACCCTATAGTCGTCGGACATGTCGGGGGCAGGGCAACTTTGGCCCATGGTCGTGGGGACGACCCTATAGTCGTCGGACATGTCGGTGACTGGCCAACCTAGTCCCGGGTTCGTGGAGACGACCCTATAGTCGTCGGACATGTCGGTGACTGGCCAACCTAGTCCCGGGGTCGTGGAGACGACCCTATAGTCGTCGGACAAGTCGGCGGCGTTCCAACCTGATCCCGGGGTCGTGGGGACGACCCTATAGTCGTCGGACATGACGGTGCCGGGGCAATCTAGCCCCGGGGTCGTGGGGACGACCCTTTAGACGTCGGACATGTCGGCGGCGGGCCAACCTAGTCCCGGGGTCGTGGGGACGACCCTATAGTCGTCGGACATGTCGGCGGCTGGCCAACTTTGGCCCGGGGCGTGGGGACGACCCTATAGTCGTCGGACATGTCGGCGGCGGGCCAACCTAGTCCCGGGGTCGTGGGACGACCCTATAGTCGTCGGACATGTCGGCGGCTGGCCAACTTTGGCCCGGGGCGTGGGGACGACCCTATAGTCGTCGGACATGTCGGCGGCGGGCCAGCCTAGTCCCGCGGTCGTGGGGACGACCCTATAGTCCTCGGACATGACGGTGGCGGGGGGAATCTAGCCCCGGGGTCGTGGGGACGACCCTATAGACGTCGGACATGTCGGCGACTGGCCAACCTAGTCCCGGGGTGGTAGGGACGACCCTATAGTCGTCGGACAAGTCGGCGGCGGGCCAACCTAGTCCCGTGGTCGTGGGGACGACCGTATAGTCGTCGGACATGTCGGCGGCCGGCCAACCTAGTCCCGGGGTCGTGGGGGCGACCCTATAGTCGTCGGACAAGTCGGCGACGGGCCATCCTACTCCCGGGGTCGTGGGGACGACCCTATAGTCGTCGGACAAGTCGGCGGCGGGCCAACCTAGACCCGGTGTCGTGGGGACGTCCCTATAGTCGTCGGACATGATGGTAGCGGGCCAATCTAGTCCCGGGGTCGTTGGGACGACCCTATAGTCGTCGGACATGTCGGCGGCAGGGCAACTTTGGCCCGTGGTCGTGGGGGCGACCCTATAGTCGTCGGACATGTCGGTGACTGGCCAACGTAGTCCTGGGTTCGTGGGGACGACCCTATAGTCGTCGGAAAAGTCGGCGGCGGGTCATCCTAGTCCCGGGGTGGTAGGCACGACCCTATAGTCGTCGGACAAGTCGGCGGCGGCCCAACCTAGTCCCGTGGTCGTGGGGACGTCCCTATAGTCGTCGGACATGATGGTGGCGGGCCAATCTAGTCCCGGGGTCGTTGGGACGACCCTATAGTCGTCGGACTAGTCGGCGGCGGCCCAACCTAGACCCGGGGTCGTGGGGACGACCCTATAGTCGTCGGACATGTTGGCAGCTGGCCAGCTTTGGCCCGGGGTCGTGGAGACGACCCTATAGACGTCGGACATGTCGGCGGCGGGCCAACCTAGTCCCGGGGTCGTGGGGACGACCCTATAGTCGTCGGACATGTCGGCGGCAGGGCATCTTTGGCCCGTGGTCGCGGGGACGACCCTATAGTCGTCGGACATGTCGGCGGCTGGACAACCTAGTCCCGGGGTCGTGGAGACGACCCTATAGTCATCGGACAAGTCGGCGGCGGGCCAACCTAGTCCCGGGGTCGTGGGGACGACCCTATTGTCGCCGGACGTGACGGTGCCGGGGCAATCTAGCCCCGGGGGTCGAGGGGACGACCCCTATAGACGTCGGACATGTCGGCGGCTGGCCAACCTAGTCCCGGGGTCGTGGAGACGAACCTATAGTCGTCGGAAAAGTCGGCGGCGGGCCAACCTAGTGCCGTGGTCGTGGGGACGACCGTATAGTCGTCGGACATGTCGGCGGTTGGCCAACCTAGTCCCGGGGTCGTGGGGACGACCCTATAGTCGTCGGACATGATGGCGGCTGGCCAGCTTTGGCCCGGGGTCGTGGGGACGACCCTATAGTCGTCGGACATGATGGTGGCGGGCCAATCTAGTCCTGGGGTCGTGGGGGCGACCCTATAGTCGTCGGAAATGTCGGCGGCGGGCCAACCTAGACCCGCGGTCGTGGGGACGACCCTATAGTCGTCGGACATGTCGGCGGCAGGGCAACTTTGGCCCGTGGTCGTGAGGACGACCCTATAGTCGTCGGACATGTCGGTGACTGGCCAACCTAGTCCCGGGGTCGTGGGGACGACCCTATATTCGTCGGACATGTCGGCGGCAGGGCAACTTTGGCCCGTGGTCGTGGGGACGACCCTATAGTCGTCGGACATGACGGTGGCGGGGCAATCTAGTCTCGGGGCCGTGGGGACGACCCTATAGTCGTCGGATATGTCGGAGGCTGGCCAACCTAGTCCCGGGTTGGTAGGGACGACCCTATAGTCGTCGGACAAGTCGGCGGCGGGCCATGCTAGTTCCGGGGTCGTGGGGACGACCCTATACTCGTCGGATATGACGGTGGCTGGCCAACTTTGGCCCGTGGTCGTGGGGACGACCCTATAGTCGTGGGACATGACGGTGGCGTGGCAATCTAGTCCTGGGGTCGTGGGGACGACCCTGTAGTCGTCGGACATGACGGTCGTGGGCCAATCTAGTCCCGGGGCCGTGGGGACGACCCTATAGTCGTCGGACAAGTCGGCGGCGGGCCAACCTAGTCCCGGGGTCGTGGAGCCGACCCTATAGACGTCGGACATGTCGGCGGCGGGCCAACCTAGTCCCGGGGTGGTAGGGACGACCCTATTGTCGTCGGACATGTCGGCGGCTGGCCAACCTAGTCGCGGGATCGTGGGGACGACCCTATAGTCGTCGGACATGTCGGCGGCAGGGCATCTTTGGCCCGTGGTCTTGGGGACGACCCTATAGTCGTCGGACCTGTCGGTGACTGGCCAACCTAGTCCCGGGTTCGTGGGGACGACCCTATAGTCGTAGGACAAGTCGGCGGCGGGCCAACCTAGTCCCGGGTTCGTGGGGACGACCCTATAGTCGTCGGAAAAGTCGGCGGCGGGTCATCCTAGTCCCGGGGTGGTAGGCACGACCCTATAGTCGTCGGACAAGTCGAAGGCGGGCCAACCTAGTCCCGGGGTCGTGGGGACGACCCTATAGTCGTCGGACATGACGGTGACGGGCCAATCTAGTCCCGGCGTCGTGGGTACGACCCTATACTTGTCGGACTTGACGGCGGCGGGCCATGCTAGTTCCGGGGTCGTGGGGACGACCCTATACTCGTCGGATATGACGGTGGCTGGCCATCTTTGGCCCGTGGTCGTGGAGACGACCCTGTAGACGTCGGACATGTCGGCGGCGGGCCAACCTAGTCCCGGGGTCGTGGGGACGACCCTATAGTCGTCGGACATGTCGGCGGCAGGGCATCTTTGGCCCGTGGTCTCGGGGACGACCCTATAGTCGTCGGACATGTCGGCGGCTGGACAACCTAGTCCCGGGGTCGTGGAGACGACCCTATAGTCGTCGGACAAGTCGGCGGCGGGCCAACCTAGTCCCGGGGTCGTGGGGACGACCCTATAGTCGTCGGACGAGTCGGCGGCGGGCCGACCTAGACCCGGGGTCGTGGGGACGACCCTATAGACGTCGGACATGTCGGCGGCGGGCCAACCTAGTCCCGGGGTCGTGGGGACGACCCTATAGTCGTCGGACGAGTCGGCGGCGGGCCGACCTAGACCCGGGGTCGTGGGGACGACCCTATAGACGTCGGACATGTCGGCGGCTGGCCAACCTAGTCCCGGGGTGGTAGGGCCGACCCTATAGTCGTTGGACAAGTCGGCGGCGGGCCAACCTAGTCCCGGGGTGGTAGGGACGACCCTATAGTCGTCGGACATGTCGGCGGCAGGGCAACTTTGGCCCGTGGTCGTGGGGACGACCCTATAGTCGTCGGACATGTCGGCGGCTGGCCAACCTAGACCCGAGGTGGTGGGGACGACCCTATAGTCGTCGGACATGTCGGCGGCTGGCCAACCTAGTCTCGTGGTCGTGGGGACGACCGTATAGTCGTCGGACATGACGGTGGCGGGCCAATCTAGTCCCGGGGTCGTGGGGACGTCCCTATAGTCGTCGGACATGATGGTAGCGGGCCAATCTAGTCCCGGGGTCGTTGGGACGACCCTATAGTCGTCGGACATGTCGGCGGCAGGGCAACTTTGGCCCGTGGTCGTGGGGACGACCGTATAGTCGTCGGACATGACGGTGGCGGGCCAATCTAGTCCCGGGGTCGTGGGGACGACCCTATAGTCGTCGGACATGTCGGTGACTGGGCAACGTAGTCCCGGGATCGTCGGGACGACCCTATAGTCGTCGGAAAAGTCGGCGGCGGGTCATCCTAGTCCCGGGGTGGTAGGCACGACCCTATAGTCGTCGGACAAGTCGGCGGCGGCCCAACCTAGTCCCGTGGTCGTGGGGACGTCCCTATAGTCGTCGGACATGATGGTGGCGGGCCAATCTAGTCCCGGGGTCGTTGGGACGACCCTATAGTCGTCGGACTAGTCGGCGGCGGCCCAACCTAGACCCGGGGTCGTGGGGACGACCCTATAGTCGTCGGACATGTTGGCAGCTGGCCAGCTTTGGCCCGGGGTCGTGGAGACCACCCTATAGACGTCGGACATGTCGGCGGCGGGCCAACCTAGTCCCGGGGTCGTGGGGACGACCCTATAGTCGTCGGACATGTCGGCGGCAGGGCATCTTTGGCCCGTGGTCGCGGGGACGACCCTATAGTCGTCGGACATGTCGGCGGCTGGACAACCTAGTCCCGGGGTCGTGGAGACGACCCTATAGTCATCGGACAAGTCGGCGGCGGGCCAACCTAGTCCCGGGGTCGTGGGGACGACCCTATTGTCGCCGGACGTGACGGTGCCGGGGCAATCTAGCCCCGGGGTCGAGGGGACGACCCTATAGACGTCGGACATGTCGGCGGCTGGCCAACCTAGTCCCGGGGTGGTCGGGACGACCCTATAGTCGTCGGACATGTCGGCGGCAGGGCAACTTTGGCCCGTGGTCGTGGGGGCGACCCTATAGTCGTCGGACATGACAGTGGCGGGCTAATCTAGTCCCGGGGTCGTGGGGGCGACCCTATAGTCGTCGGACATGTCTGCGGCTGGCCAACCTAGTCCCGGGCCGTGGGGACGACCCTATAGTCGTCGGACAAGTCGGCGGCGGGCCAACCTAGTCCCGGGGTCGTGGAGACGACCCTATAGACGTCGGACATGTCGGCGGCGGGCCAACCTAGTCCCGGGGTCGTGGGGACGACCCTATAGTCGTCGGACAAGTCGGCGGCGGACCATCCTACTCCCGGGGTCGTGGGGACGACCCTATAGTCGTCGGACAAGTCGGCGGCGGGCCAACCTAGACCCGGGGTCGTGGGGACGACCCTATAGTCGTCGGACATGTCGGCGGCAGGGCAACTTTGGCCCGTGGTCTTGGGGACGACCCTATAGTCGTCGGACATGTCGGTGACTGGCCAACCTAGTCCCGGGTTCGTGGGGACGACCCTATAGTCGTCGGACGAGTCGGCGGCGGGCCGACCTAGTCCCGGGGTCGTGGGGACGACCCTATAGACGTCGGACATGTCGGCGGCTGGCCAACCTAGTCCCGGGGTGGTAGGGACGACCCTATAGTCGTCGGACATGTCGGCGGCAGGGCAACTTTGGCCCGTGGTCGTGGGGACGACCCTATAGTCGTCGGACATGTCGGCGGGTGGCCAACCTAGACCCGAGGTGGTGGGGACGACCCTATAGTCGTCGGACATGTCGGCGGCGGGCCAATCTAGTCCCGGGGTCGTGGGGACGACCCTATAGTCGTCGGACATGTCGACGGCGGGCCAACCTAGACCCGGGGTCGTGGGGACGTCCCTATAGTCGTCGGACATGATGGTGGCGGGCCAATCTAGTCCCGGGGTCGTTGGGACGACCCTATAGACGTCGGACATGTCGGCGGCTGGCCAACCTAGTCCCGGGGTGGTCGGGGCGACCCTATAGTCGTCGGACATGTCGGCGGCAGGGCAACTTTGGCCCGTGGTCGTGGGGGCGACCCTATAGTCGTCGGACATGACGGTGGCGGGCTAATCTAGTCCCGGGGTCGTGGGGACGACCCTATAGTCGCCGGACATGTCTGCGGCTGGCCAACCTAGTCGCGGGATCGTGGGGACGACCCTATAGTCGTCGGACATGTCGGCGGCAGGGCATCTTTGGCCCGTGGTCGCGGGGACGACCCTATAGTCGTCGGACATGTCGGCGGCTGGCCAACCTAGTCCCGGGGTCGTGGAGACAACCCTATAGTCGTCGGACATGTCGGCGGCGGGCCGACCTAGTCCCGGGTTCGTGGGGACGACCCTATAGTCGTCGGAAAAGTCGGCGGCGGGTCATCCTAGTCCCGGGGTGGTAGGCACGACCCTATAGTCGTCGGACAAGTCGGCGGCGGGCCAACCTATTCCCGTGGTCGTGGGGACGTCCCTATAGACGTCGGACACGACGGTGGCGGGCCAATCTAGTCCCGGAGTCGTGGGGACGACCTTATAGTCGTCGGACATGTCTGCGGCTGGCCAACCTAGTCCCGGGGTGGTAGGCACGACCCTATAGTCGTCGGACAAGTCGGCGGCGGGCCAACCTATTCCCGGGGTCGTGGAGACGACCCTATAGACGTCGGACATGTCGGCGGCGGGCCAACCTAGTCCCGGGGTCGTGGGGACGACCATATAGTCGTCGGACATGTCGGCGGGAGGGCATCTTTGGCCCGTGGTCGCGGGGACGACCCTATAGTCGTCGGACATGTCGGCGGCTGGCCAACCTAGTCCCGGGGTCGTGGAGACGACCCTATAGTCGTCGGACAAGTCGGCGGCGGGCCAACCTAGTCCCGGGTTCGTGGGGACGACCCTATAGTCGTCGGAAAAGTCGGCGGCGGGTCATCCTAG
This sequence comes from Andrena fulva, assembly GCA_946251845.1. NCBI lineage: Eukaryota > Metazoa > Arthropoda > Insecta > Hymenoptera > Andrenidae > Andrena > Andrena fulva. The sequence goes on along the minus strand of CAMITZ010000112.1, from coordinate 308,925 downwards.
TCCCGGGGTGGTAGGCACGACCCTATAGTCGTCGGACAAGTCGGCGGCGGGCCAACCTATTCCCGTGGTCGTGGGGACGTCCCTATAGTCGTCGGACATGACGGTGGCGGGCCAATCTAGTCCCGGAGTCGTGGGGACGACCCTATAGTCGTCGGACATATCTGCGGCTGGCCAACCTAGTCCCGGAGTCGTGGGGACGACCCTATAGTCGTCGGACGTGACGGTGCCGGGGCAATCTAGCCCCGGAGTCGAGGGGACGACCCTATAGACGTCGGACATGTCGGCGGCTGGCCAACCTAGTCCCGGGCCGTGGGGACGACCCTATAGTCGTCGGAAAAGTCGGCGGCGGGCCAACCTGGACCCGCGGTCGTGGGGACGACCCTATAGTCGTCGGACATGTCGGCGGCAGGGTAACTTTGGCCCGTGGTCGTGAGGACGACCCTATAGTCGTCGGACATGTCGGTGACTGGCCAACCTAGTCCCGGGGTCGTGGGGACGACCCTATAGTCGTCGGACATGTCGGCGGCAGGGCAACTTTGGCCCGGGGTCGTGGGGACGACCCTATAGTCGTCGGACATGGCGGTGACTGGCCAACCTAGCCCCGGGGTCGTGGAGACGACCCTATAATCGTCGGACGTGACGGTGCCGGGGCAATCTAGCCCCGGGGTCGAGGGGACGACCCTATAGACGTCGGACATGTCGGCGGCTGGCCAACCTAGTCCCGGGGTGGTCGGGACGACCCTATAGTCGTCGGACATGTCGGCGGCAGGGCAACTTTGGCCCGTGGTCGTGGGGGCGACCCTATAGTCCTCGGACATGACGGTGGCGGGCTAATCTAGTCCCGGGGTCGTGGGGACGACCCTATAGTCGTCGGACATGTCTGCGGCTGGCCAACCTAGTCCCGGGCCGTGGGGACGACCCTATAGTCGTCGGACATGTCGGCGGCAGGGCAACTTTGGCCCGTGGTCGTGGGGGCGACCCTATAGTCCTCGGACATGACGGTGGCGGGCTAATCTAGTCCCGGGGTCGTGGGGACGACCCTATAGTCGTCGGACATGTCTGCGGCTGGCCAACCTAGTCCCGGGCCGTGGGGACGACCCTATAGTCATCGGATATGATGGTGGCGGGCCAATCTAGTCCCGGGGTCGTGGGGACGACCCTATAGTCGTCGGACATGTTGGCGGCTGGCCAGCTTTGGCCCGGGGTCGTGGGGACGACCCTATAGTCGTCGGACATGTCGGCGGCAGGGCAACTTTGGCCCGGGGTCGTGGGGACGACCCTATAGTCGTCGGACATTCCGGTGACTGGCCAACCTAGTCCCGGGGTCGTGGAGACGACCCTATAGTCGTCGGACAAGACGGCGGCGGGCCAACCTAGTGCCGTGGTCGTGGGGACGACCGTATAGTCGTCGGACATGTCGGCGGCTGGCCAACCTAGTCCCGGGGTCGTGGGGACGACCCTATAGTCGTCGGACATGTCGGCGGCAGGGCATCTTTGGCCCTTGGTCGCGGGGACGACCCTATAGTCGTCGGACAAGTCGGCGGCGGGCCAACCTAGTCCCGGGGTCGTGGGGACGACCCTATAGTCGTCGGACATGATGGCGGCTGGCCAGCTTTGGCCCGGGGTCGTGGGGACGACCCTATTGTCGTCGGACAAGACTGTGGCGGGCCAATCTAGTCCCGGGGTCGTGGGGACGACCCTATTGTCGTCAGACATGTCGGCGGCTGGCCAACCTAGTCGCGGGATCGTGGGGACGACCCTATAGTCGTCGGACATGTCGGCGGCAGGGCATCTTTGGCCCTTGGTCGCGGGGACGACCCTATAGTCGTCGGACAAGTCGGCGGCGGGCCAACCTAGTCCCGGGGTCGTGGAGACGACCCTATAGTCGTCGGACATGATGGCGGCTGGCCAGCTTTGGCCCGGGGTCGTGGGGACGACCCTATAGTCGTCGGACATTCCGGTGACTGGCCAACCTAGTCCCGGGGTCGTGGAGACGACCCTATAGTCGTCGGACGTGACGGTGCCGGGGCAATCTAGCCCCGGGGTCGAGGGGACGACCCTATAGACGTCGGACATGTCGGCGGCAGGGCAACTTTGGCCCGTGGTCGTGGGGCGACCCTATTGTCGTCGGACAAGACTGTGGCGGGCCAATCTAGTCCCGGGGTCGTGGGGACGACCCTATTGTCGTCAGACATGTCGGCGGCTGGCCAACCTAGTCGCGGGATCGTGGGGACGACCCTATAGTCGTCGGACATGTCGGCGGCAGGGCATCTTTGGCCCTTGGTCGCGGGGACGACCCTATAGTCGTCGGACAAGTCGGCGGCGGGCCAACCTAGTCCCGGGGTCGTGGAGACGACCCTATAGACGTCGGAAATGTCGGCGGCGGGCCAACCTAGTCCCGGGGTCGTGGGGACGACCCTATAGTCGTCGGACAAGTCGGCGGCAGGGCAACTTTGGCCCGTGGTCGTGGGGACGACCCTATTGTCGTCGGACATGACGGTGGCGGGCCAATCTAGTCCCGGGGTCGTGGGGACGACCCTATAGTCGTCGGACATGTCTGCGGCTGGCCAACCTAGTCCCGGGCCGTGGGGACGACCCTATAGTCGTCGGACAAGTCGGCGGCGGGCCAACCTAGTCCCGGGGTCGTGGAGACGACCCTATAGTCGTCGGACAAGTCAGCGGCGGGCCAACCTAGTCCCGGGGTCGTGGGGACGAACCTATAGTCGTCGGATATGTTGGCGGCTGGCCAACCTTGACCCGAGGTGGTGGGGACGACCCTATAGTCGTCGGACATGTCGGCGGCGGGCCAACCTAGTCCCGGGGTCGTGGAGACGACCCTATAGTCGTCGGACATGTCGGTGACTGGCCAACCTAGTCCCGGGTTCGTGGGGACGACCCTATAGACGTCGGACAAGTCGGCGGCTGGCCAACCTAGTCCCGGGGTGGTAGGGACGACCCTATAGTCGTCGGACATGTCGGCGGCAGGGCAACTTTGGCCCGTGGTCGTGAGGACGACCCTATTGTCGTCGGACATGACGGTGGCGGGCCAATCTAGTCCCGGGGTCGTGGGGACGACCCTATTGTCGTCGGACATGTCGGCGGCTGGCCAACCTAGTCGCGGGATCGTGGGGACGACCCTATAGTCGTCGGACATGTCGGCGGCAGGGCAACTTTGGCCCGTGGTCTTGGGGACGACCCTATAGTCGTCGGACATGTCGGTGACTGGCCAACCTAGTCCCGGGTTCGTGGGGACGACCCTATAGACGTCGGACATGTCGGCGGCTGGCCAACCTAGTCCCGGGGTGGTAGGGACGACCCTATAGTCGTCGGACATGTCGGCGGCAGGGCAACTTTGGCCCGTGGTCGTGGGGACGACCCTATAGTCGTCGGACATGTCGGCGGCTGGCCAACCTAGACCCGAGGTGGTGGGGACGACCCTATAGTCGTCGGACATGTCGGCGGCGGGCCAACCTAGTCCCGGGGTCGTGGAGACGACCCTATAGTCGTCGGACATGTCGGTGACTGGCCAACCTAGTCCCGGGTTCGTGGGGACGACCCTATAGACGTCGGACAAGTCGGCGGCTGGCCAACCTAGTCCCGGGGTGGTAGGGACGACCCTATAGTCGTCGGACATGTCGGCGGCAGGGCAACTTTGGCCCGTGGTCGTGAGGACGACCCTATAGACGTCGGACAAGTCGGCGGCTGGCCAACCTAGTCCCGGGGTGGTAGGGACGACCCTATAGTCGTCGGACATGTCGGCGGCAGGGCAACTTTGGCCCGTGGTCGTGGGGACGACCCTATAGTCGTCGGACATGATGGCGGCTGGCCAGCTTTGGCCCGGGGTCGTGGGGACGACCCTATAGTCGTCGGACATGATGGTGGCGGGCCAATCTAGTCCTGGGGTCGTGGGGGCGACCCTATAGTCGTCGGAAAAGTCGGCGGCAGGGCAACTTTGGCCCGCGGTCGTGGGGACGACCCTATAGTCGTCGGACATGTCGGCGGCAGGGCAACTTTGGCCCGTGGTCGTGAGGACGACCCTATAGTCGTCGGACATGTCGGTGACTGGCCAACCTAGTCCCGGGGTCGTGGGGACGACCCTATAGTCGTCGGACATGTCGGCGGCAGGGCAACTTTGGCCCGTGGTCGTGGGGACGACCCTATAGTCGTCGGACATGTCGGCGGCTGGCCAAGCTAGTCCCGGGGTCGTGGGGACGACCCTACAGTCGTCGGACAAGTCGGCGGCGGGCCAACCTAGTCCCGGGGTCGTGGAGACGACCCTATAGACGTCGGACAATTCGGCGGCGGGCCAACCTAGTCCCGGGGTCGTGGGGACGACCCTATAGTCGTCGGACATGTTGGCGGCTGGCCAGCTTTGGCCCGGGGTCGTGGGGACGACCCTATAGTCGTCGGACATGTCGGCGGCAGGGCAACTTTGGCCCGTGGTCGTGGGGACGACCCTATTGTCGTCGGACATGACGGTGGCGGGCCAATCTAGTCCCGGGGTCGTGGGGACGACCCTATAGTCGTCGGACATGTCTGCGGCTGGCCAACCTAGTCCCGGGCCGTGGGGACGACCCTATAGTCGTCGGACATGTTGGCGGCTGGCCAGCTTTGGCCCGGGGTCGTGGGGACGACCCTATAGTCGTCGGACATGTCGGCGGCAGGGCAACTTTGGCCCGTGGTCGTGGGGACGACCCTATTGTCGTCGGACATGACGGTGGCGGGCCAATCTAGTCCCGGGGTCGTGGGGACGACCCTATAGTCGTCGGACATGTCTGCGGCTGGCCAACCTAGTCCCGGGCCGTGGGGACGACCCTATAGTCGTCGGACATGTCGGCGGCTGGCCAAGCTAGTCCCGGGGTCGTGGGGACGACCCTACAGTCGTCGGACAAGTCGGCGGCGGGCCAACCTAGTCCCGGGGTCGTGGAGACGACCCTATAGACGTCGGACAATTCGGCGGCGGGCCAACCTAGTCCCGGGGTCGTGGGGACGACCCTATAGTCGTCGGACATGTTGGCGGCTGGCCAGCTTTGGCCCGGGGTCGTGGGGACGACCCTATAGTCGTCGGACAAGTCGGCGGCAGGGCAACTTTGGCCCGTGGTCGTGGGGACGACCCTATTGTCGTCGGACATGACGGTGGCGGGCCAATCTAGTCCCGGGGTCGTGGGGACGACCCTATAGTCGTCGGACATGTCTGCGGCTGGCCAACCTAGTCCCGGGCCGTGGGGACGACCCTATAGTCGTCGGACAAGTCGGCGGCGGGCCAACCTAGTCCCGGGGTCGTGGAGACGACCCTATAGTCGTCGGACAAGTCAGCGGCGGGCCAACCTAGTCCCGGGGTCGTGGGGACGAACCTATAGTCGTCGGACATGTTGGCGGCTTGCCAGCTTTGGCCCGGGGTTGTGGGGACGACCCTATAGTCGTCGGACATGTCGGCGGCAGGGCAACTTTGGCCCGTGGTCGTGGGGACGACCCTATTGTCGTCGGACATGACGGTGGCGGGCCAATCTAGTCCCGGGGTCGTGGGGACGACCCTATTGTCGTCGGACATGTCGGCGGCTGGCCAACCTAGTCGCGGGATCGTGGGGACGACCCTATAGTCGTCGGACATGTCGGCGGCAGGGCAACTTTGGCCCGTGGTCTTGGGGACGACCCTATAGTCGTCGGACATGTCGGTGACTGGCCAACCTAGTCCCGGGTTCGTGGGGACGACCCTATAGACGTCGGACATGTCGGCGGCTGGCCAACCTAGTCCCGGGGTGGTAGGGACGACCCTATAGTCGTCGGATATGTCGGCGGCAGGGCAACTTTGGCCCGTGGTCGTGGGGACGACCCTATAGTCGTCGGACATGTCGGCGGCTGGCCAACCTAGACCCGAGGTGGTGGGGACGACCCTATAGTCGTCGGACATGTCGGCGGCGGGCCAACCTAGTCCCGGGGTCGTGGAGACGACCCTATAGTCGTCGGACATGTCGGTGACTGGCCAACCTAGTCCCGGGTTCGTGGGGACGACCCTATAGACGTCGGACAAGTCGGCGGCTGGCCAACCTAGTCCCGGGGTGGTAGGGACGACCCTATAGTCGTCGGACATGTCGGCGGCAGGGCAACTTTGGCCCGTGGTCGTGGGGACGACCCTATAGTCGTCGGACATGTCGGCGGGAGGGCATCTTTGGCCCGTGGTCGCGGGGACGACCCTATAGTCGTCGGACATGTCGGCGGCTGGCCAACCTAGTCCCGGGGTCGTGGAGACGACCCTATAGTCGTCGGACAAGTCGGCGGCGGGCCAACCTAGTCCCGGGTTCGTGGGGACGACCCTATAGTCGTCGGAAAAGTCGGCGGCGGGTCATCCTAGTCCCGGGGTGGTAGGCACGACCCTATAGTCGTCGGACAAGTCGGCGGCGGGCCAACCTATTCCCGTGGTCGTGGGGACGTCCCTATAGTCGTCGGACATGACGGTGGCGGGCCAATCTAGTCCCGGAGTCGTGGGGACGACCCTATAGTCGTCGGACATGTCTGCGGCTGGCCAACCTAGTCCCGGAGTCGTGGGGACGACCCTATAGTCGTCGGACGTGACGGTGCCGGGGCAATCTAGCCCCGGAGTCGAGGGGACGACCCTATAGACGTCGGACATGTCGGCGGCTGGCCAACCTAGTCCCGGGCCGTGGGGACGACCCTATAGTCGTCGGAAAAGTCGGCGGCGGGCCAACCTGGACCCGCGGTCGTGGGGACGACCCTATAGTCGTCGGACATGTCGGCGGCAGGGTAACTTTGGCCCGTGGTCGTGAGGACGACCCTATAGTCGTCGGACATGTCGGTGACTGGCCAACCTAGTCCCGGGGTCGTGGGGACGACCCTATAGTCGTCGGACATGTCGGCGGCAGGGCAACTTTGGCCCGGGGTCGTGGGGACGACCCTATAGTCGTCGGACATGGCGGTGACTGGCCAACCTAGCCCCGGGGTCGTGGAGACGACCCTATAATCGTCGGACGTGACGGTGCCGGGGCAATCTAGCCCCGGGGTCGAGGGGACGACCCTATAGACGTCGGACATGTCGGCGGCTGGCCAACCTAGTCCCGGGGTGGTCGGGACGACCCTATAGTCGTCGGACATGTCGGCGGCAGGGCAACTTTGGCCCGTGGTCGTGGGGGCGACCCTATAGTCCTCGGACATGACGGTGGCGGGCTAATCTAGTCCCGGGGTCGTGGGGACGACCCTATAGTCGTCGGACATGTCTGCGGCTGGCCAACCTAGTCCCGGGCCGTGGGGACGACCCTATAGTCGTCGGACATGTCGGCGGCAGGGCAACTTTGGCCCGTGGTCGTGGGGGCGACCCTATAGTCCTCGGACATGACGGTGGCGGGCTAATCTAGTCCCGGGGTCGTGGGGACGACCCTATAGTCGTCGGACATGTCTGCGGCTGGCCAACCTAGTCCCGGGCCGTGGGGACGACCCTATAGTCATCGGATATGATGGTGGCGGGCCAATCTAGTCCCGGGGTCGTGGGGACGACCCTATAGTCGTCGGACATGTTGGCGGCTGGCCAGCTTTGGCCCGGGGTCGTGGGGACGACCCTATAGTCGTCGGACATGTCGGCGGCAGGGCAACTTTGGCCCGGGGTCGTGGGGACGACCCTATAGTCGTCGGACATTCCGGTGACTGGCCAACCTAGTCCCGGGGTCGTGGAGACGACCCTATAGTCGTCGGACAAGACGGCGGCGGGCCAACCTAGTGCCGTGGTCGTGGGGACGACCGTATAGTCGTCGGACATGTCGGCGGCTGGCCAACCTAGTCCCGGGGTCGTGGGGACGACCCTATAGTCGTCGGACATGTCGGCGGCAGGGCATCTTTGGCCCTTGGTCGCGGGGACGACCCTATAGTCGTCGGACAAGTCGGCGGCGGGCCAACCTAGTCCCGGGGTCGTGGGGACGACCCTATAGTCGTCGGACATGATGGCGGCTGGCCAGCTTTGGCCCGGGGTCGTGGGGACGACCCTATTGTCGTCGGACAAGACTGTGGCGGGCCAATCTAGTCCCGGGGTCGTGGGGACGACCCTATTGTCGTCAGACATGTCGGCGGCTGGCCAACCTAGTCGCGGGATCGTGGGGACGACCCTATAGTCGTCGGACATGTCGGCGGCAGGGCATCTTTGGCCCTTGGTCGCGGGGACGACCCTATAGTCGTCGGACAAGTCGGCGGCGGGCCAACCTAGTCCCGGGGTCGTGGAGACGACCCTATAGTCGTCGGACATGATGGCGGCTGGCCAGCTTTGGCCCGGGGTCGTGGGGACGACCCTATAGTCGTCGGACATTCCGGTGACTGGCCAACCTAGTCCCGGGGTCGTGGAGACGACCCTATAGTCGTCGGACGTGACGGTGCCGGGGCAATCTAGCCCCGGGGTCGAGGGGACGACCCTATAGACGTCGGACATGTCGGCGGCAGGGCAACTTTGGCCCGTGGTCGTGGGGCGACCCTATTGTCGTCGGACAAGACTGTGGCGGGCCAATCTAGTCCCGGGGTCGTGGGGACGACCCTATTGTCGTCAGACATGTCGGCGGCTGGCCAACCTAGTCGCGGGATCGTGGGGACGACCCTATAGTCGTCGGACATGTCGGCGGCAGGGCATCTTTGGCCCTTGGTCGCGGGGACGACCCTATAGTCGTCGGACAAGTCGGCGGCGGGCCAACCTAGTCCCGGGGTCGTGGAGACGACCCTATAGACGTCGGAAATGTCGGCGGCGGGCCAACCTAGTCCCGGGGTCGTGGGGACGACCCTATAGTCGTCGGACAAGTCGGCGGCAGGGCAACTTTGGCCCGTGGTCGTGGGGACGACCCTATTGTCGTCGGACATGACGGTGGCGGGCCAATCTAGTCCCGGGGTCGTGGGGACGACCCTATAGTCGTCGGACATGTCTGCGGCTGGCCAACCTAGTCCCGGGCCGTGGGGACGACCCTATAGTCGTCGGACAAGTCGGCGGCGGGCCAACCTAGTCCCGGGGTCGTGGAGACGACCCTATAGTCGTCGGACAAGTCAGCGGCGGGCCAACCTAGTCCCGGGGTCGTGGGGACGAACCTATAGTCGTCGGATATGTTGGCGGCTGGCCAACCTTGACCCGAGGTGGTGGGGACGACCCTATAGTCGTCGGACATGTCGGCGGCGGGCCAACCTAGTCCCGGGGTCGTGGAGACGACCCTATAGTCGTCGGACATGTCGGTGACTGGCCAACCTAGTCCCGGGTTCGTGGGGACGACCCTATAGACGTCGGACAAGTCGGCGGCTGGCCAACCTAGTCCCGGGGTGGTAGGGACGACCCTATAGTCGTCGGACATGTCGGCGGCAGGGCAACTTTGGCCCGTGGTCGTGAGGACGACCCTATTGTCGTCGGACATGACGGTGGCGGGCCAATCTAGTCCCGGGGTCGTGGGGACGACCCTATTGTCGTCGGACATGTCGGCGGCTGGCCAACCTAGTCGCGGGATCGTGGGGACGACCCTATAGTCGTCGGACATGTCGGCGGCAGGGCAACTTTGGCCCGTGGTCTTGGGGACGACCCTATAGTCGTCGGACATGTCGGTGACTGGCCAACCTAGTCCCGGGTTCGTGGGGACGACCCTATAGACGTCGGACATGTCGGCGGCTGGCCAACCTAGTCCCGGGGTGGTAGGGACGATCCTATAGTCGTCGGACATGTCGGCGGCAGGGCAACTTTGGCCCGTGGTCGTGGGGACGACCCTATAGTCGTCGGACATGTCGGCGGCTGGCCAACCTAGACCCGAGGTGGTGGGGACGACCCTATAGTCGTCGGACATGTCGGCGGCGGGCCAACCTAGTCCCGGGGTCGTGGAGACGACCCTATAGTCGTCGGACATGTCGGTGACTGGCCAACCTAGTCCCGGGTTCGTGGGGACGACCCTATAGACGTCGGACAAGTCGGCGGCTGGCCAACCTAGTCCCGGGGTGGTAGGGACGACCCTATAGTCGTCGGACATGTCGGCGGCAGGGCAACTTTGGCCCGTGGTCGTGAGGACGACCCTATAGACGTCGGACAAGTCGGCGGCTGGCCAACCTAGTCCCGGGGTGGTAGGGACGACCCTATAGTCGTCGGACATGTCGGCGGCAGGGCAACTTTGGCCCGTGGTCGTGGGGACGACCCTATAGTCGTCGGACATGATGGCGGCTGGCCAGCTTTGGCCCGGGGTCGTGGGGACGACCCTATAGTCGTCGGACATGATGGTGGCGGGCCAATCTAGTCCTGGGGTCGTGGGGGCGACCCTATAGTCGTCGGAAAAGTCGGCGGCAGGGCAACTTTGGCCCGCGGTCGTGGGGACGACCCTATAGTCGTCGGACATGTCGGCGGCAGGGCAACTTTGGCCCGTGGTCGTGAGGACGACCCTATAGTCGTCGGACATGTCGGTGACTGGCCAACCTAGTCCCGGGGTCGTGGGGACGACCCTATAGTCGTCGGACATGTCGGCGGCAGGGCAACTTTGGCCCGTGGTCGTGGGGACGACCCTATAGTCGTCGGACATGTCGGCGGCTGGCCAAGCTAGTCCCGGGGTCGTGGGGACGACCCTACAGTCGTCGGACAAGTCGGCGGCGGGCCAACCTAGTCCCGGGGTCGTGGAGACGACCCTATAGACGTCGGACAATTCGGCGGCGGGCCAACCTAGTCCCGGGGTCGTGGGGACGACCCTATAGTCGTCGGACATGTTGGCGGCTGGCCAGCTTTGGCCCGGGGTCGTGGGGACGACCCTATAGTCGTCGGACATGTCGGCGGCAGGGCAACTTTGGCCCGTGGTCGTGGGGACGACCCTATTGTCGTCGGACATGACGGTGGCGGGCCAATCTAGTCCCGGGGTCGTGGGGACGACCCTATAGTCGTCGGACATGTCTGCGGCTGGCCAACCTAGTCCCGGGCCGTGGGGACGACCCTATAGTCGTCGGACATGTTGGCGGCTGGCCAGCTTTGGCCCGGGGTCGTGGGGACGACCCTATAGTCGTCGGACATGTCGGCGGCAGGGCAACTTTGGCCCGTGGTCGTGGGGACGACCCTATTGTCGTCGGACATGACGGTGGCGGGCCAATCTAGTCCCGGGGTCGTGGGGACGACCCTATAGTCGTCGGACATGTCTGCGGCTGGCCAACCTAGTCCCGGGCCGTGGGGACGACCCTATAGTCGTCGGACATGTCGGCGGCTGGCCAAGCTAGTCCCGGGGTCGTGGGGACGACCCTACAGTCGTCGGACAAGTCGGCGGCGGGCCAACCTAGTCCCGGGGTCGTGGAGACGACCCTATAGACGTCGGACAATTCGGCGGCGGGCCAACCTAGTCCCGGGGTCGTGGGGACGACCCTATAGTCGTCGGACATGTTGGCGGCTGGCCAGCTTTGGCCCGGGGTCGTGGGGACGACCCTATAGTCGTCGGACAAGTCGGCGGCAGGGCAACTTTGGCCCGTGGTCGTGGGGACGACCCTATTGTCGTCGGACATGACGGTGGCGGGCCAATCTAGTCCCGGGGTCGTGGGGACGACCCTATAGTCGTCGGACATGTCTGCGGCTGGCCAACCTAGTCCCGGGCCGTGGGGACGACCCTATAGTCGTCGGACAAGTCGGCGGCGGGCCAACCTAGTCCCGGGGTCGTGGAGACGACCCTATAGTCGTCGGACAAGTCAGCGGCGGGCCAACCTAGTCCCGGGGTCGTGGGGACGAACCTATAGTCGTCGGACATGTTGGCGGCTTGCCAGCTTTGGCCCGGGGTTGTGGGGACGACCCTATAGTCGTCGGACATGTCGGCGGCAGGGCAACTTTGGCCCGTGGTCGTGGGGACGACCCTATTGTCGTCGGACATGACGGTGGCGGGCCAATCTAGTCCCGGGGTCGTGGGGACGACCCTATTGTCGTCGGACATGTCGGCGGCTGGCCAACCTAGTCGCGGGATCGTGGGGACGACCCTATAGTCGTCGGACATGTCGGCGGCAGGGCAACTTTGGCCCGTGGTCTTGGGGACGACCCTATAGTCGTCGGACATGTCGGTGACTGGCCAACCTAGTCCCGGGTTCGTGGGGACGACCCTATAGACGTCGGACATGTCGGCGGCTGGCCAACCTAGTCCCGGGGTGGTAGGGACGACCCTATAGTCGTCGGATATGTCGGCGGCAGGGCAACTTTGGCCCGTGGTCGTGGGGACGACCCTATAGTCGTCGGACATGTCGGCGGCTGGCCAACCTAGACCCGAGGTGGTGGGGACGACCCTATAGTCGTCGGACATGTCGGCGGCGGGCCAACCTAGTCCCGGGGTCGTGGAGACGACCCTATAGTCGTCGGACATGTCGGTGACTGGCCAACCTAGTCCCGGGTTCGTGGGGACGACCCTATAGACGTCGGACAAGTCGGCGGCTGGCCAACCTAGTCCCGGGGTGGTAGGGACGACCCTATAGTCGTCGGACATGTCGGCGGCAGGGCAACTTTGGCCCGTGGTCGTGGGGACGACCCTATAGTCGTCGGACATGTCGGCGGCTGGCCAACCTAGACCCGAGGTGGTGGGGACGACCCTATAGTCGTCGGACATGTCGGCGGCGGGCCAACCTAGTCCCGGAGTCGTGGGGACGACCCTATAGTCGTCGGACATGTCTGCGGCTGGCCAACCTAGTCCCGGGCCGTGGGGACGACCCTATAGTCGTCGGAAAAGTCGGCGGCGGGCCAACCTAGTCCCGGGCTCGTGGAGACGACCCTATAGACGTCGGACATGTCGGCGGCGGGCCAACCTAGTCCCGGGGTCGTGGGGACGACCCTATAGTCGTCGGACATGTCGGCGGCAGGGCATCTTTGGCCCATGGTCGCGGGGACGAACCTATAGTCGTCGGACATGTCGGCGGCTGGCCAACCTAGTCCCGGGGTCGTGGAGACGACCCTATAGTCGACGGACAAGTCGGCGGCGGGCCAACCTAGTCCCGGGGTCGTGGGGACGTCCCTATAGTCGTCGGATATGATGGTGGCGGGCCAATCTAGTCCCGGGGTCGTGGGGACGACCCTATAGTCGTCGGACATGTTGGCGGCTGGCCAGCTTTGGCCCGGGGTCGTGGGGACGACCCTATAGTCGTCGGACATGTCGGCGGCAGGGCAACTTTGGCCCGTGGTCGTGGGGCGACCCTATTGTCGTCGGACAAGACTGTGGCGGGCCAATCTAGTCCCGGGGTCGTGGGGACGACCCTATTGTCGTCAGACATGTCGGCGGCTGGCCAACCTAGTCGCGGGATCGTGGGGACGACCCTATAGTCGTCGGACATGTCGGCGGCAGGGCATCTTTGGCCCTTGGTCGCGGGGACGACCCTATAGTCGTCGGACAAGTCGGCGGCGGGCCAACCTAGTCCCGGGGTCGTGGAGACGACCCTATAGACGTCGGAAATGTCGGCGGCGGGCCAACCTAGTCCCGGGGTCGTGGGGACGACCCTATAGTCGTCGGACAAGTCGGCGGCAGGGCAACTTTGGCCCGTGGTCGTGGGGACGACCCTATTGTCGTCGGACATGACGGTGGCGGGCCAATCTAGTCCCGGGGTCGTGGGGACGACCCTATAGTCGTCGGACATGTCTGCGGCTGGCCAACCTAGTCCCGGGCCGTGGGGACGACCCTATAGTCGTCGGACAAGTCGGCGGCGGGCCAACCTAGTCCCGGGGTCGTGGAGACGACCCTATAGTCGTCGGACAAGTCAGCGGCGGGCCAACCTAGTCCCGGGGTCGTGGGGACGAACCTATAGTCGTCGGATATGTTGGCGGCTGGCCAACCTTGACCCGAGGTGGTGGGGACGACCCTATAGTCGTCGGACATGTCGGCGGCGGGCCAACCTAGTCCCGGGGTCGTGGAGACGACCCTATAGTCGTCGGACATGTCGGTGACTGGCCAACCTAGTCCCGGGTTCGTGGGGACGACCCTATAGACGTCGGACAAGTCGGCGGCTGGCCAACCTAGTCCCGGGGTGGTAGGGACGACCCTATAGTCGTCGGACATGTCGGCGGCAGGGCAACTTTGGCCCGTGGTCGTGAGGACGACCCTATTGTCGTCGGACATGACGGTGGCGGGCCAATCTAGTCCCGGGGTCGTGGGGACGACCCTATTGTCGTCGGACATGTCGGCGGCTGGCCAACCTAGTCGCGGGATCGTGGGGACGACCCTATAGTCGTCGGACATGTCGGCGGCAGGGCAACTTTGGCCCGTGGTCTTGGGGACGACCCTATAGTCGTCGGACATGTCGGTGACTGGCCAACCTAGTCCCGGGTTCGTGGGGACGACCCTATAGACGTCGGACATGTCGGCGGCTGGCCAACCTAGTCCCGGGGTGGTAGGGACGATCCTATAGTCGTCGGACATGTCGGCGGCAGGGCAACTTTGGCCCGTGGTCGTGGGGACGACCCTATAGTCGTCGGACATGTCGGCGGCTGGCCAACCTAGACCCGAGGTGGTGGGGACGACCCTATAGTCGTCGGACATGTCGGCGGCGGGCCAACCTAGTCCCGGGGTCGTGGAGACGACCCTATAGTCGTCGGACATGTCGGTGACTGGCCAACCTAGTCCCGGGTTCGTGGGGACGACCCTATAGACGTCGGACAAGTCGGCGGCTGGCCAACCTAGTCCCGGGGTGGTAGGGACGACCCTATAGTCGTCGGACATGTCGGCGGCAGGGCAACTTTGGCCCGTGGTCGTGAGGACGACCCTATAGACGTCGGACAAGTCGGCGGCTGGCCAACCTAGTCCCGGGGTGGTAGGGACGACCCTATAGTCGTCGGACATGTCGGCGGCAGGGCAACTTTGGCCCGTGGTCGTGGGGACGACCCTATAGTCGTCGGACATGATGGCGGCTGGCCAGCTTTGGCCCGGGGTCGTGGGGACGACCCTATAGTCGTCGGACATGATGGTGGCGGGCCAATCTAGTCCTGGGGTCGTGGGGGCGACCCTATAGTCGTCGGAAAAGTCGGCGGCAGGGCAACTTTGGCCCGCGGTCGTGGGGACGACCCTATAGTCGTCGGACATGTCGGCGGCAGGGCAACTTTGGCCCGTGGTCGTGAGGACGACCCTATAGTCGTCGGACATGTCGGTGACTGGCCAACCTAGTCCCGGGGTCGTGGGGACGACCCTATAGTCGTCGGACATGTCGGCGGCAGGGCAACTTTGGCCCGTGGTCGTGGGGACGACCCTATAGTCGTCGGACATGTCGGCGGCTGGCCAAGCTAGTCCCGGGGTCGTGGGGACGACCCTACAGTCGTCGGACAAGTCGGCGGCGGGCCAACCTAGTCCCGGGGTCGTGGAGACGACCCTATAGACGTCGGACAATTCGGCGGCGGGCCAACCTAGTCCCGGGGTCGTGGGGACGACCCTATAGTCGTCGGACATGTTGGCGGCTGGCCAGCTTTGGCCCGGGGTCGTGGGGACGACCCTATAGTCGTCGGACATGTCGGCGGCAGGGCAACTTTGGCCCGTGGTCGTGGGGACGACCCTATTGTCGTCGGACATGACGGTGGCGGGCCAATCTAGTCCCGGGGTCGTGGGGACGACCCTATAGTCGTCGGACATGTCTGCGGCTGGCCAACCTAGTCCCGGGCCGTGGGGACGACCCTATAGTCGTCGGACATGTTGGCGGCTGGCCAGCTTTGGCCCGGGGTCGTGGGGACGACCCTATAGTCGTCGGACATGTCGGCGGCAGGGCAACTTTGGCCCGTGGTCGTGGGGACGACCCTATTGTCGTCGGACATGACGGTGGCGGGCCAATCTAGTCCCGGGGTCGTGGGGACGACCCTATAGTCGTCGGACATGTCTGCGGCTGGCCAACCTAGTCCCGGGCCGTGGGGACGACCCTATAGTCGTCGGACATGTCGGCGGCTGGCCAAGCTAGTCCCGGGGTCGTGGGGACGACCCTACAGTCGTCGGACAAGTCGGCGGCGGGCCAACCTAGTCCCGGGGTCGTGGAGACGACCCTATAGACGTCGGACAATTCGGCGGCGGGCCAACCTAGTCCCGGGGTCGTGGGGACGACCCTATAGTCGTCGGACATGTTGGCGGCTGGCCAGCTTTGGCCCGGGGTCGTGGGGACGACCCTATAGTCGTCGGACAAGTCGGCGGCAGGGCAACTTTGGCCCGTGGTCGTGGGGACGACCCTATTGTCGTCGGACATGACGGTGGCGGGCCAATCTAGTCCCGGGGTCGTGGGGACGACCCTATAGTCGTCGGACATGTCTGCGGCTGGCCAACCTAGTCCCGGGCCGTGGGGACGACCCTATAGTCGTCGGACAAGTCGGCGGCGGGCCAACCTAGTCCCGGGGTCGTGGAGACGACCCTATAGTCGTCGGACAAGTCAGCGGCGGGCCAACCTAGTCCCGGGGTCGTGGGGACGAACCTATAGTCGTCGGACATGTTGGCGGCTTGCCAGCTTTGGCCCGGGGTTGTGGGGACGACCCTATAGTCGTCGGACATGTCGGCGGCAGGGCAACTTTGGCCCGTGGTCGTGGGGACGACCCTATTGTCGTCGGACATGACGGTGGCGGGCCAATCTAGTCCCGGGGTCGTGGGGACGACCCTATTGTCGTCGGACATGTCGGCGGCTGGCCAACCTAGTCGCGGGATCGTGGGGACGACCCTATAGTCGTCGGACATGTCGGCGGCAGGGCAACTTTGGCCCGTGGTCTTGGGGACGACCCTATAGTCGTCGGACATGTCGGTGACTGGCCAACCTAGTCCCGGGTTCGTGGGGACGACCCTATAGACGTCGGACATGTCGGCGGCTGGCCAACCTAGTCCCGGGGTGGTAGGGACGACCCTATAGTCGTCGGATATGTCGGCGGCAGGGCAACTTTGGCCCGTGGTCGTGGGGACGACCCTATAGTCGTCGGACATGTCGGCGGCTGGCCAACCTAGACCCGAGGTGGTGGGGACGACCCTATAGTCGTCGGACATGTCGGCGGCGGGCCAACCTAGTCCCGGGGTCGTGGAGACGACCCTATAGTCGTCGGACATGTCGGTGACTGGCCAACCTAGTCCCGGGTTCGTGGGGACGACCCTATAGACGTCGGACAAGTCGGCGGCTGGCCAACCTAGTCCCGGGGTGGTAGGGACGACCCTATAGTCGTCGGACATGTCGGCGGCAGGGCAACTTTGGCCCGTGGTCGTGGGGACGACCCTATAGTCGTCGGACATGTCGGCGGCTGGCCAACCTAGACCCGAGGTGGTGGGGACGACCCTATAGTCGTCGGACATGTCGGCGGCGGGCCAACCTAGTCCCGGAGTCGTGGGGACGACCCTATAGTCGTCGGACATGTCTGCGGCTGGCCAACCTAGTCCCGGGCCGTGGGGACGACCCTATAGTCGTCGGAAAAGTCGGCGGCGGGCCAACCTAGTCCCGGGCTCGTGGAGACGACCCTATAGACGTCGGACATGTCGGCGGCGGGCCAACCTAGTCCCGGGGTCGTGGGGACGACCCTATAGTCGTCGGACATGTCGGCGGCAGGGCATCTTTGGCCCATGGTCGCGGGGACGAACCTATAGTCGTCGGACATGTCGGCGGCTGGCCAACCTAGTCCCGGGGTCGTGGAGACGACCCTATAGTCGACGGACAAGTCGGCGGCGGGCCAACCTAGTCCCGGGGTCGTGGGGACGTCCCTATAGTCGTCGGATATGATGGTGGCGGGCCAATCTAGTCCCGGGGTCGTGGGGACGACCCTATAGTCGTCGGACATGTTGGCGGCTGGCCAGCTTTGGCCCGGGGTCGTGGGGACGACCCTATAGTCGTCGGACATGTCGGCGGCAGGGCAACTTTGGCCCGGGGTCGTGGGGACGACCCTATAGTCGTCGGACATTCCGGTGACTGGCCAACCTAGTGCCGTGGTCGTGGGGACGACCGTATAGTCGTCGGACATGTCGGCGGCTGGCCAACCTAGTCCCGGGGTCGTGGGGACGACCCTATGGTCGTCGGACATGTCGGCGGCAGGGCAACTTTGGCCCGTGGTCGTGAGGACGACCCTATAGTCGTCGGACATGTCGGTGACTGGCCAACCTAGTCCCGGGGTCGTGGGGACGACCCTATAGTCGTCGGACATGTCGGCGGCAGGGCAACTTTGGCCCGTGGTCGTGGGGACGACCCTATAGTCGTCGGACATGTCGGCGGCTGGCCAAGCTAGTCCCGGGGTCGTGGGGACGACCCTACAGTCGTCGGACAAGTCGGCGGCGGGCCAACCTAGTCCCGGGGTCGTGGAGACGACCCTATAGACGTCGGACAATTCGGCGGCGGGCCAACCTAGTCCCGGGGTCGTGGGGACGACCCTATAGTCGTCGGACATGTTGGCGGCTGGCCAGCTTTGGCCCGGGGTCGTGGGGACGACCCTATAGACGTCGGACATGTCGGCGGCAGCGCAACTTTGGCCCGGGGTCGTGGGGACGACCCTATAGTCGTCGGACATTCCGGTGACTGGCCAACCTAGTCCCGGGGTCGTGGAGACGACCCTATAGTCGTCGGACGTGACGGTGCCGGGGCAATCTAGCCCCGGGGTCGAGGGGACGACCCTATAGACGTCGGACATGTCGGCGGCAGGGCAACTTTGGCCCGTGGTCGTGGGGACGACCCTATTGTCGTCGGACATGTCGGCGGCAGGGCATCTTTGGCCCTTGGTCGCGGGGACGACCCTATAGTCGTCGGACAAGTCGGCGGCGGGCCAACCTAGTCCCGGGGTCGTGGAGACGACCCTATAGACGTCGGAAATGTCGGCGGCGGGCCAATCTAGTCCCGGGGTCGTGGGGACGACCCTATAGTCGTCGGACATGTCTGCGGCTGGCCAACCTAGTCGCGGGATCGTGGGGACGACCCTATAGTCGTCGGACATGTTGGCGGCTGGCCAGCTTTGGCCCGGGGTCGTGGGGACGACCCTATAGTCGTCGGACAAGTCGGCGGCAGGGCAACTTTGGCCCGTGGTCGTGGGGACGACCCTATTGTCGTCGGACATGACGGTGGCGGGCCAATCTAGTCCCGGGGTCGTGGGGACGACCCTATAGTCGTCGGACATGTCTGCGGCTGGCCAACCTAGTCCCGGGCCGTGGGGACGACCCTATAGTCGTCGGACAAGTCGGCGGCGGGCCAACCTAGTCCCGGGGTCGTGGAGACGACCCTATAGTCGTCGGACAAGTCAGCGGCGGGCCAACCTAGTCCCGGGGTCGTGGGGACGAACCTATAGTCGTCGGACATGTTGGCGGCTTGCCAGCTTTGGCCCGGGGTTGTGGGGACGACCCTATAGTCGTCGGACATGTCGGCGGCAGGGCAACTTTGGCCCGTGGTCGTGGGGACGACCCTATTGTCGTCGGACATGACGGTGGCGGGCCAATCTAGTCCCGGGGTCGTGGGGACGACCCTATTGTCGTCGGACATGTCGGCGGCTGGCCAACCTAGTCGCGGGATCGTGGGGACGACCCTATAGTCGTCGGACATGTCGGCGGCAGGGCAACTTTGGCCCGTGGTGTTGGGGACGACCCTATAGTCGTCGGACATGTCGGTGACTGGCCAACCTAGTCCCGGGTTCGTGGGGACGACCCTATAGACGTCGGACATGTCGGCGGCTGGCCAACCTAGTCCCGGGGTGGTAGGGACGACCCTATAGTCGTCGGACATGTCGGCGGCAGGGCAACTTTGGCCCGTGGTCGTGGGGACGACCCTATAGTCGTCGGACATGTCGGCGGCTGGCCAACCTAGACCCGAGGTGGTGGGGACGACCCTATAGTCGTCGGACATGTCGGCGGCGGGCCAATCTAGTCCCGGGGTCGTGGGGACGACCCTATAGTCGTCGGACATGTCGGTGGCTGGCCAACTTTGGCCCGGGGCGTGGGGACGACCCTATAGTCGTCGGACATGTCGACGGCGGGCCAACCTAGACCCGGGGTCGTGGGGACGTCCCTATAGTCGTCGGACATGATGGTGGCGGGCCAATCTAGTCCCGGGGTCGTGGGGACGACCCTATAGTCGTCGGACATGTTGGCGGCTGGCCAGCTTTGGCCCGGGGTCGTGGGGACGACCCTATAGTCGTCGGACATGTCGGCGGCAGGGCAACTTTGGCCCGGGGTCGTGGGGACGACCCTATAGTCGTCGGACATTCCGGTGACTGGCCAACCTAGTCCCGGGGTCGTGGAGACGACCCTATAGTCGTCGGACAAGTCGGCGGCGGGCCAACATAGTGCCGTGGTCGTGGGGACGACCGTATAGTCGTCGGACATGTCGGCGGCTGGCCAACCTAGTCCCGGGGTCGTGGGGACGACCCTATAGACGTCGGACATGATGGCGGCTGGCCAGCTTTGGCCCGGGGTCGTGGGGACGACCCTATAGTCGTCGGACATGATGGTGGCGGGCCAATCTAGTCCTGGGGTCGTGGGGGCGACCCTATAGTCGTCGGAAAAGTCGGCGGCGGGCCAACCTAGACCCGCGGTCGTGGGGACGACCCTATAGTCGTCGGACATGTCGGCGGCAGGGCGACTTTGGCCCGTGGTCGTGAGGACGACCCTATAGTCGTCGGACATGTCGGTGACTGGCCAACCTAGTCCCGGGGTCGTGGGGACGACCCTATAGTCGTCGGACATGTCGGCGGCAGGGCAACTTTGGCCCGTGGTCGTGGGGACGACCCTATTGTCGTCGGACATGACTGTGGCCGGCCAATCGAGTCCCGGGGTCGTGGGGACGACCCTATAGTCGTCGGACATGTCGGCGGCAGGGCAACTTTGGCCCGTGGTCGTGAGGACGACCCTATAGTCGTCGGACATGTCGGTGACTGGCCAACCTAGTCCCGGGGTCGTGGGGACGACCCTATAGTCGTCGGACATGTCGGCGGCAGGGCAACTTTGGCCCGGGGTCGTGGGGACGACCCTATAGTCGTCGGACATGCCGGTGACTGGCCAACCTAGTCCCGGGGTCGTGGAGACGACCCTATAATCGTCGGACGTGACGGTGCCGGGGCAATCTAGCCCCGGGGTCGAGGGGACGACCCTATAGACGTCGGACATGTCGGCGGCTGGCCAACCTAGTCCCGGGGTGGTCGGGACGACCCTATAGTCGTCGGACATGTCGGCGGCAGGGCAACTTTGGCCCGTGGTCGTGGGGGCGACCCTATAGTCCTCGGACATGACGGTGGCGGGCTAATCTAGTCCCGGGGTCGTGGGGACGACCCTATAGTCGTCGGACATGTCTGCGGCTGGCCAACCTAGTCCCGGGCCGTGGGGACGACCCTATAGTCGTCGGACATGTCGGCGGCAGGGCAACTTTGGCCCGTGGTCTTGGGGACGACCCTATAGTCGTCGGACATGTCGGTGACTGGCCAACCTAGTCCCGGGTTCGTGGGGACGACCCTATAGACGTCGGACAAGTCGGCGGCTGGCCAACCTAGTCCCGGGGTGGTAGGGACGACCCTATAGTCGTCGGACATGTCGGCGGCAGGGCAACTTTGGCCCGTGGTCGTGGGGACGACCCTATAGTCGTCGGACATGTCGGCGGCTGGCCAACCTAGACCCGAGGTGGTGGGGACGACCCTATAGTCGTCGGACATGTCGGCGGCGGGCCAACCTAGTCCCGGAGTCGTGGGGACGACCCTATAGTCGTCGGACATGTCTGCGGCTGGCCAACCTAGTCCCGGGCCGTGGGGACGACCCTATAGTCGTCGGAAAAGTCGGCGGCGGGCCAACCTAGTCCCGGGGTCGTGGAGACGACCCTATAGACGTCGGACATGTCGGCGGCGGGCCAACCTAGTCCCGGGGTCGTGGGGACGACCCTATAGTCGTCGGACATGTCGGCGGCAGGGCATCTTTGGCCCGTGGTCGCGGGGACGAACCTATAGTCGTCGGACATGTCGGCGGCTGGCCAACCTAGTCCCGGGGTCGTGGGGACGTCCCTATAGTCGTCGGATATGATGGTGGCGGGCCAATCTAGTCCCGGGGTCGTGGGGACGACCCTATAGTCGTCGGACATGTTGGCGGCTGGCCAGCTTTGGCCCGGGGTCGTGGGGACGACCCTATAGTCGTCGGACATGTCGGCGGCAGGGCAACTTTGGCCCGGGGTCGTGGGGACGACCCTATAGTCGTCGGACATTCCGGTGACTGGCCAACCTAGTCCCGGGGTCGTGGAGACGACCCTATAGTCGTCGGACAAGACGGCGGCGGGCCAACCTAGTGCCGTGGTCGTGGGGACGACCGTATAGTCGTCGGACATGTCGGCGGCTGGCCAACCTAGTCCCGGGGTCGTGGGGACGACCCTATAGTCGTCGGACATGATGGTGGCGGGCCAATCTAGTCCTGGGGTCGTGGGGGCGACCCTATAGTCGTCGGAAAAGTCGGCAGCGGGCCAACCTAGACCCGCGGTCGTGGGGACGACCCTATAGTCGTCGGACATGTCGGCGGCAGGGCAACTTTGGCCCGTGGTCGTGAGGACGACCCTATAGTCGTCGGACATGTCGGTGACTGGCCAACCTAGTCCCGGGGTCGTGGGGACGACCCTATAGTCGTCGGACATGTCGGCGGCAGGGCAACTTTGGCCCGTGGTCTTGGGGACGACCCTATAGTCGTCGGACATGTCGGCGGCTGGCCAAGCTAGTCCCGGGGTCGTGGGGACGACCCTACAGTCGTCGGACAAGTCGGCGGCGGGCCAACCTAGTCCCGGGGTCGTGGAGACGACCCTATAGACGTCGGACAATTCGGCGGCGGGCCAACCTAGTCCCGGGGTCGTGGGGACGACCCTATAGTCGTCGGACATGTTGGCGGCTGGCCAGCTTTGGCCCGGGGTCGTGGGGACGACCCTATAGTCGTCGGACATGTCGGCGGCAGCGCAACTTTGGCCCGGGGTCGTGGGGACGACCCTATAGTCGTCGGACATTCCGGTGACTGGCCAACCTAGTCCCGGGGTCGTGGAGACGACCCTATAGTCGTCGGACGTGACGGTGCCGGGGCAATCTAGCCCCGGGGTCGAGGGGACGACCCTATAGACGTCGGACATGTCGGCGGCAGGGCAACTTTGGCCCGTGGTCGTGGGGACGACCCTATTGTCGTCGGACAAGACTGTGGCGGGCCAATCTAGTCCCGGGGTCGTGGGGACGACCCTATTGTCGTCGGACATGTCGGCGGCTGGCCAACCTAGTCGCGGGGTCGTGGGGACGACCCTATTGTCGTCGGACATGTCGGCGGCTGGCCAACCTAGTCGCGGGATCGTGGGGACGACCCTATAGTCGTCGGACATGTCGGCGGCAGGGCAACTTTGGCCCGTGGTCTTGGGGACGACCCTATAGTCGTCGGACATGTCGGTGACTGGCCAACCTAGTCCCGGGTTCGTGGGGACGACCCTATAGACGTCGGACATGTCGGCGGCAGGGCAACTTTGGCCCGTGGTCTTGGGGACGACCCTATAGTCGTCGGACATGTCGGTGACTGGCCAACCTAGTCCCGGGTTCGTGGGGACGACCCTATAGACGTCGGACATGTCGGCGGCTGGCCAACCTAGTCCCGGGGTGGTAGGGACGACCCTATAGTCGTCGGACATGTCGGCGGCAGGGCAACTTTGGCCCGTGGTCGTGGGGACGACCCTATAGTCGTCGGACATGTCGGCGGCTGGCCAACCTAGACCCGAGGTGGTGGGGACGACCCTATAGTCGTCGGACATGTCGGCGGCGGGCCAACCTAGTCCCGGGGTCGTGGAGACGACCCTATAGTCGTCGGACATGTCGGTGACTGGCCAACCTAGTCCCGGGTTCGTGGGGACGACCCTATAGACGTCGGACAAGTCGGCGGCTGGCCAACCTAGTCCCGGGGTGGTAGGGACGACCCTATAGTCGTCGGACATGTCGGCGGCAGGGCAACTTTGGCCCGTGGTCGTGGGGACGACCCTATAGTCGTCGGACATGTCGGCGGCTGGCCAACCTAGACCCGAGGTGGTGGGGACGACCCTATAGTCGTCGGACATGTCGGCGGCGGGCCAACCTAGTCCCGGAGTCGTGGGGACGACCCTATAGTCGTCGGACATGTCTGCGGCTGGCCAACCTAGTCCCGGGCCGTGGGGACGACCCTATAGTCGTCGGAAAAGTCGGCGGCGGGCCAACCTAGTCCCGGGCTCGTGGAGACGACCCTATAGACGTCGGACATGTCGGCGGCGGGCCAACCTAGTCCCGGGGTCGTGGGGACGACCCTATAGTCGTCGGACATGTCGGCGGCAGGGCATCTTTGGCCCGTGGTCGCGGGGACGAACCTATAGTCGTCGGACATGTCGGCGGCTGGCCAACCTAGTCCCGGGGTCGTGGAGACGACCCTATAGTCGTCGGACAAGTCGGCGGCGGGCCAACCTAGTCCCGGGGTCGTGGGGACGTCCCTATAGTCGTCGGATATGATGGTGGCGGGCCAATCTAGTCCCGGGGTCGTGGGGACGACCCTATAGTCGTCGGACATGTTGGCGGCTGGCCAGCTTTGGCCCGGGGTCGTGGGGACGACCCTATAGTCGTCGGACATGTCGGCGGCAGGGCAACTTTGACCCGGGGTCGTGGGGACGACCCTATAGTCGTCGGACATTCCGGTGACTGGCCAACCTAGTCCCGGGGTCGTGGAGACGACCCTATAGTCGTCGGACAAGACGGCGGCGGGCCAACCTAGTGCCGTGGTCGTGGGGACGACCGTATAGTCGTCGGACATGTCGGCGGCTGGCCAACCTAGTCCCGGGGTCGTGGGGACGACCCTATAGTCGTCGGACATGATGGCGGCTGGCCAGCTTTGGCCCGGGGTCGTGGGGACGACCCTATAGTCGTCGGACATTCCGGTGACTGGCCAACCTAGTCCCGGGGTCGTGGAGACGACCCTATAGTCGTCGGACAAGACGGCGGCGGGCCAACCTAGTGCCGTGGTCGTGGGGACGACCGTATAGTCGTCGGACATGTCGGCGGCTGGCCAACCTAGTCCCGGGGTCGTGGGGACGACCCTATAGTCGTCGGACATGATGGCGGCTGGCCAGCTTTGGCCCGGGGTCGTGGGGACGACCCTATAGTCGTCGGACATGATGGTGGCGGGCCAATCTAGTCCTGGGGTCGTGGGGGCGACCCTATAGTCGTCGGAAAAGTCGGCGGCGGGCCAACCTAGACCCGCGGTCGTGGGGACGACCCTATAGTCGTCGGACATGTCGGCGGCAGGGCAACTTTGGCCCGTGGTCGTGAGGACGACCCTATAGTCGTCGGACATGTCGGTGACTGGCCAACCTAGTCCCGGGGTCGTGGGGACGACCCTATAGTCGTCGGACATGTCGGCGGCAGGGCAACTTTGGCCCGTGGTCGTGGGGACGACCCTATAGTCGTCGGACATGTCGGCGGCTGGCCAAGCTAGTCCCGGGGTCGTGGGGACGACCCTACAGTCGTCGGACAAGTCGGCGGCGGGCCAACCTAGTCCCGGGGTCGTGGAGACGACCCTATAGTCGTCGGACATGTCGGTGACTGGCCAACCTAGTCCCGGGTTCGTGGGGACGACCCTATAGACGTCGGACAAGTCGGCGGCTGGCCAACCTAGTCCCGGGGTGGTAGGGACGACCCTATAGTCGTCGGACATGTCGGTGACTGGCCAACCTAGTCCCGGGTTCGTGGGGACGACCCTATAGACGTCGGACATGTCGGCGGCTGGCCAACCTAGTCCCGGGGTGGTAGGGACGACCCTATAGTCGTCGGACATGTCGGCGGCAGGGCAACTTTGGCCCGTGGTCGTGGGGACGACCCTATAGTCGTCGGACATGTCGGCGGCTGGCCAACCTAGACCCGAGGTGGTGGGGACGACCCTATAGTCGTCGGACATGTCGGCGGCGGGCCAACCTAGTCCCGGGGTCGTGGAGACGACCCTATAGTCGTCGGACATGTCGGTGACTGGCCAACCTAGTCCCGGGTTCGTGGGGACGACCCTATAGACGTCGGACAAGTCGGCGGCTGGCCAACCTAGTCCCGGGGTGGTAGGGACGACCCTATAGTCGTCGGACATGTCGGCGGCAGGGCAACTTTGGCCCGTGGTCGTGGGGACGACCCTATAGTCGTCGGACATGTCGGCGGCTGGCCAACCTAGACCCGAGGTGGTGGGGACGACCCTATAGTCGTCGGACATGTCGGCGGCGGGCCAACCTAGTCCCGGAGTCGTGGGGACGACCCTATAGTCGTCGGACATGTCTGCGGCTGGCCAACCTAGTCCCGGGCCGTGGGGACGACCCTATAGTCGTCGGAAAAGTCGGCGGCGGGCCAACCTAGTCCCGGGCTCGTGGAGACGACCCTATAGACGTCGGACATGTCGGCGGCGGGCCAACCTAGTCCCGGGGTCGTGGGGACGACCCTATAGTCGTCGGACATGTCGGCGGCAGGGCATCTTTGGCCCGTGGTCGCGGGGACGAACCTATAGTCGTCGGACATGTCGGCGGCTGGCCAACCTAGTCCCGGGGTCGTGGAGACGACCCTATAGTCGTCGGACAAGTCGGCGGCGGGCCAACCTAGTCCCGGGGTCGTGGGGACGTCCCTATAGTCGTCGGATATGATGGTGGCGGGCCAATCTAGTCCCGGGGTCGTGGGGACGACCCTATAGTCGTCGGACATGTTGGCGGCTGGCCAGCTTTGGCCCGGGGTCGTGGGGACGACCCTATAGTCGTCGGACATGTCGGCGGCAGGGCAACTTTGGCCCGGGGTCGTGGGGACGACCCTATAGTCGTCGGAC
Source organism: Andrena fulva (assembly GCA_946251845.1). Lineage (NCBI taxonomy): Eukaryota > Metazoa > Arthropoda > Insecta > Hymenoptera > Andrenidae > Andrena > Andrena fulva. The sequence continues at coordinate 282,217 of CAMITZ010000112.1, read as the reverse complement.
ATTCCGGTGACTGGCCAACCTAGTCCCGGGGTCGTGGAGACGACCCTATAGTCGTCGGACAAGACGGCGGCGGGCCAACCTAGTGCCGTGGTCGTGGGGACGACCGTATAGTCGTCGGACATGTCGGCGGCTGGCCAACCTAGTCCCGGGGTCGTGGGGACGACCCTATAGTCGTCGGACATGATGGCGGCTGGCCAGCTTTGGCCCGGGGTCGTGGGGACGACCCTATAGTCGTCGGACATTCCGGTGACTGGCCAACCTAGTCCCGGGGTCGTGGAGACGACCCTATAGTCGTCGGACAAGACGGCGGCGGGCCAACCTAGTGCCGTGGTCGTGGGGACGACCGTATAGTCGTCGGACATGTCGGCGGCTGGCCAACCTAGTCCCGGGGTCGTGGGGACGACCCTATAGTCGTCGGACATGATGGCGGCTGGCCAGCTTTGGCCCGGGGTCGTGGGGACGACCCTATAGTCGTCGGACATGATGGTGGCGGGCCAATCTAGTCCTGGGGTCGTGGGGGCGACCCTATAGTCGTCGGAAAAGTCGGCGGCGGGCCAACCTAGACCCGCGGTCGTGGGGACGACCCTATAGTCGTCGGACATGTCGGCGGCAGGGCAACTTTGGCCCGTGGTCGTGAGGACGACCCTATAGTCGTCGGACATGTCGGTGACTGGCCAACCTAGTCCCGGGGTCGTGGGGACGACCCTATAGTCGTCGGACATGTCGGCGGCAGGGCAACTTTGGCCCGTGGTCGTGGGGACGACCCTATAGTCGTCGGACATGTCGGCGGCTGGCCAAGCTAGTCCCGGGGTCGTGGGGACGACCCTACAGTCGCCGGACAAGTCGGCGGCGGGCCAACCTAGTCCCGGGGTCGTGGAGACGACCCTATAGACGTCGGACAATTCGGCGGCGGGCCAACCTAGTCCCGGGGTCGTGGGGACGACCCTATACGCGTCGGACATGTTGGCGGCTGGCCAGCTTTGGCCTGGGGTCGTGGGGACGACCCTATAGTCGTCGGACATGTCGGCGGCAGCGCAAATTTGGCCCGGGGTCGTGGGGACGACCCTATAGTCGTCGGACATTCCGGTGACTGGCCAACCTAGTCCCGGGGTCGTGGAGACGACCCTATAGTCGTCGGACGTGACGGTGCCGGGGCAATCTAGCCCCGGGGTCGAGGGGACGACCCTATAGACGTCGGACATGTCGGCGGCAGGGCAACTTTGGCCCGTGGTGTTGGGGACGACCCTATAGTCGTCGGACATGTCGGTGACTGGCCAACCTAGTCCCGGGTTCGTGGGGACGACCCTATAGACGTCGGACATGTCGGCGGCTGGCCAACCTAGTCCCGGGGTGGTAGGGACGACCCTATAGTCGTCGGACATGTCGGCGGCAGGGCAACTTTGGCCCGTGGTCGTGGGGACGACCCTATAGTCGTCGGACATGTCGGCGGCTGGCCAACCTAGACCCGAGGTGGTGGGGACGACCCTATAGTCGTCGGACATGTCGGCGGCGGGCCAATCTAGTCCCGGGGTCGTGGGGACGACCCTATAGTCGTCGGACATGTCGGTGGCTGGCCAACTTTGGCCCGGGGCGTGGGGACGACCCTATAGTCGTCGGACATGTCGACGGCGGGCCAACCTAGACCCGGGGTCGTGGGGACGTCCCTATAGTCGTCGGACATGATGGTGGCGGGCCAATCTAGTCCCGGGGTCGTGGGGACGACCCTATAGTCGTCGGACATGTTGGCGGCTGGCCAGCTTTGGCCCGGGGTCGTGGGGACGACCCTATAGTCGTCGGACATGTCGGCGGCAGGGCAACTTTGGCCCGGGGTCGTGGGGACGACCCTATAGTCGTCGGACATTCCGGTGACTGGCCAACCTAGTCCCGGGGTCGTGGAGACGACCCTATAGTCGTCGGACAAGTCGGCGGCGGGCCAACATAGTGCCGTGGTCGTGGGGACGACCGTATAGTCGTCGGACATGTCGGCGGCTGGCCAACCTAGTCCCGGGGTCGTGGGGACGACCCTATAGACGTCGGACATGATGGCGGCTGGCCAGCTTTGGCCCGGGGTCGTGGGGACGACCCTATAGTCGTCGGACATGATGGTGGCGGGCCAATCTAGTCCTGGGGTCGTGGGGGCGACCCTATAGTCGTCGGAAAAGTCGGCGGCGGGCCAACCTAGACCCGCGGTCGTGGGGACGACCCTATAGTCGTCGGACATGTCGGCGGCAGGGCGACTTTGGCCCGTGGTCGTGAGGACGACCCTATAGTCGTCGGACATGTCGGTGACTGGCCAACCTAGTCCCGGGGTCGTGGGGACGACCCTATAGTCGTCGGACATGTCGGCGGCAGGGCAACTTTGGCCCGTGGTCGTGGGGACGACCCTATAGTCGTCGGACATGTCGGCGGCTGGCCAACCTAGACCCGAGGTGGTGGGGACGACCCTATAGTCGTCGGACATGTCGGCGGCGGGCCAACCTAGTCCCGGAGTCGTGGGGACGACCCTATAGTCGTCGGACATGTCTGCGGCTGGCCAACCTAGTCCCGGGCCGTGGGGACGACCCTATAGTCGTCGGAAAAGTCGGCGGCGGGCCAACCTAGTCCCGGGGTCGTGGAGACGACCCTATAGACGTCGGACATGTCGGCGGCGGGCCAACCTAGTCCCGGGGTCGTGGGGACGACCCTATAGTCGTCGGACATGTCGGCGGCAGGGCATCTTTGGCCCGTGGTCGCGGGGACGAACCTATAGTCGTCGGACATGTCGGCGGCTGGCCAACCTAGTCCCGGGGTCGTGGGGACGTCCCTATAGTCGTCGGATATGATGGTGGCGGGCCAATCTAGTCCCGGGGTCGTGGGGACGACCCTATAGTCGTCGGACATGTTGGCGGCTGGCCAGCTTTGGCCCGGGGTCGTGGGGACGACCCTATAGTCGTCGGACATGTCGGCGGCAGGGCAACTTTGGCCCGGGGTCGTGGGGACGACCCTATAGTCGTCGGACATTCCGGTGACTGGCCAACCTAGTCCCGGGGTCGTGGAGACGACCCTATAGTCGTCGGACAAGACGGCGGCGGGCCAACCTAGTGCCGTGGTCGTGGGGACGACCGTATAGTCGTCGGACATGTCGGCGGCTGGCCAACCTAGTCCCGGGGTCGTGGGGACGACCCTATAGTCGTCGGACATGATGGTGGCGGGCCAATCTAGTCCTGGGGTCTTGGGGGCGACCCTATAGTCGTCGGAAAAGTCGGCAGCGGGCCAACCTAGACCCGCGGTCGTGGGGACGACCCTATAGTCGTCGGACATGTCGGCGGCAGGGCAACTTTGGCCCGTGGTCGTGAGGACGACCCTATAGTCGTCGGACATGTCGGTGACTGGCCAACCTAGTCCCGGGGTCGTGGGGACGACCCTATAGTCGTCGGACATGTCGGCGGCAGGGCAACTTTGGCCCGTGGTCTTGGGGACGACCCTATAGTCGTCGGACATGTCGGCGGCTGGCCAAGCTAGTCCCGGGGTCGTGGGGACGACCCTACAGTCGTCGGACAAGTCGGCGGCGGGCCAACCTAGTCCCGGGGTCGTGGAGACGACCCTATAGACGTCGGACAATTCGGCGGCGGGCCAACCTAGTCCCGGGGTCGTGGGGACGACCCTATAGTCGTCGGACATGTTGGCGGCTGGCCAGCATTGGCCCGGGGTCGTGGGGACGACCCTATAGTCGTCGGACATGTCGGCGGCAGCGCAACTTTGGCCCGGGGTCGTGGGGACGACCCTATAGTCGTCGGACATTCCGGTGACTGGCCAACCTAGTCCCGGGGTCGTGGAGACGACCCTATAGTCGTCGGACGTGACGGTGCCGGGGCAATCTAGCCCCGGGGTCGAGGGGACGACCCTATAGACGTCGGACATGTCGGCGGCAGGGCAACTTTGGCCCGTGGTCGTGGGGACGACCCTATTGTCGTCGGACAAGACTGTGGCGGGCCAATCTAGTCCCGGGGTCGTGGGGACGACCCTATTGTCGTCGGACATGTCGGCGGCTGGCCAACCTAGTCGCGGGGTCGTGGGGACGACCCTATTGTCGTCGGACATGTCGGCGGCTGGCCAACCTAGTCGCGGGATCGTGGGGACGACCCTATAGTCGTCGGACATGTCGGCGGCAGGGCAACTTTGGCCCGTGGTCTTGGGGACGACCCTATAGTCGTCGGACATGTCGGTGACTGGCCAACCTAGTCCCGGGTTCGTGGGGACGACCCTATAGACGTCGGACATGTCGGCGGCAGGGCAACTTTGGCCCGTGGTCTTGGGGACGACCCTATAGTCGTCGGACATGTCGGTGACTGGCCAACCTAGTCCCGGGTTCGTGGGGACGACCCTATAGACGTCGGACATGTCGGCGGCTGGCCAACCTAGTCCCGGGGTGGTAGGGACGACCCTATAGTCGTCGGACATGTCGGCGGCAGGGCAACTTTGGCCCGTGGTCGTGGGGACGACCCTATAGTCGTCGGACATGTCGGCGGCTGGCCAACCTAGACCCGAGGTGGTGGGGACGACCCTATAGTCGTCGGACATGTCGGCGGCGGGCCAACCTAGTCCCGGGGTCGTGGAGACGACCCTATAGTCGTCGGACATGTCGGTGACTGGCCAACCTAGTCCCGGGTTCGTGGGGACGACCCTATAGACGTCGGACAAGTCGGCGGCTGGCCAACCTAGTCCCGGGGTGGTAGGGACGACCCTATAGTCGTCGGACATGTCGGCGGCAGGGCAACTTTGGCCCGTGGTCGTGGGGACGACCCTATAGTCGTCGGACATGTCGGCGGCTGGCCAACCTAGACCCGAGGTGGTGGGGACGACCCTATAGTCGTCGGACATGTCGGCGGCGGGCCAACCTAGTCCCGGAGTCGTGGGGACGACCCTATAGTCGTCGGACATGTCTGCGGCTGGCCAACCTAGTCCCGGGCCGTGGGGACGACCCTATAGTCGTCGGAAAAGTCGGCGGCGGGCCAACCTAGTCCCGGGCTCGTGGAGACGACCCTATAGACGTCGGACATGTCGGCGGCGGGCCAACCTAGTCCCGGGGTCGTGGGGACGACCCTATAGTCGTCGGACATGTCGGCGGCAGGGCATCTTTGGCCCGTGGTCGCGGGGACGAACCTATAGTCGTCGGACATGTCGGCGGCTGGCCAACCTAGTCCCGGGGTCGTGGAGACGACCCTATAGTCGTCGGACAAGTCGGCGGCGGGCCAACCTAGTCCCGGGGTCGTGGGGACGTCCCTATAGTCGTCGGATATGATGGTGGCGGGCCAATCTAGTCCCGGGGTCGTGGGGACGACCCTATAGTCGTCGGACATGTTGGCGGCTGGCCAGCTTTGGCCCGGGGTCGTGGGGACGACCCTATAGTCGTCGGACATGTCGGCGGTAGGGCAACTTTGACCCGGGGTCGTGGGGACGACCCTATAGTCGTCGGACATTCCGGTGACTGGCCAACCTAGTCCCGGGGTCGTGGAGACGACCCTATAGTCGTCGGACAAGACGGCGGCGGGCCAACCTAGTGCCGTGGTCGTGGGGACGACCGTATAGTCGTCGGACATGTCGGCGGCTGGCCAACCTAGTCCCGGGGTCGTGGGGACGACCCTATAGTCGTCGGACATGATGGCGGCTGGCCAGCTTTGGCCCGGGGTCGTGGGGACGACCCATAGTCGTCGGACATTCCGGTGACTGGCCAACCTAGTCCCGGGGTCGTGGAGACGACCCTATAGTCGTCGGACAAGACGGCGGCGGGCCAACCTAGTGCCGTGGTCGTGGGGACGACCGTATAGTCGTCGGACATGTCGGCGGCTGGCCAACCTAGTCCCGGGGTCGTGGGGACGACCCTATAGTCGTCGGACATGATGGCGGCTGGCCAGCTTTGGCCCGGGGTCGTGGGGACGACCCTATAGTCGTCGGACATGATGGTGGCGGGCCAATCTAGTCCTGGGGTCGTGGGGGCGACCCTATAGTCGTCGGAAAAGTCGGCGGCGGGCCAAACTAGACCCGCGGTCGTGGGGACGACCCTATAGTCGTCGGACATGTCGGCGGCAGGGCAACTTTGGCCCGTGGTCGTGAGGACGACCCTATAGTCGTCGGACATGTCGGTGACTGGCCAACCTAGTCCCGGGGTCGTGGGGACGACCCTATAGTCGTCGGACATGTCGGCGGCAGGGCAACTTTGGCCCGTGGTCGTGGGGACGACCCTATAGTCGTCGGACATGTCGGCGGCTGGCCAAGCTAGTCCCGGGGTCGTGGGGACGACCCTACAGTCGTCGGACAAGTCGGCGGCGGGCCAACCTAGTCCCGGGGTCGTGGAGACGACCCTATAGTCGTCGGACATGTCGGTGACTGGCCAACCTAGTCCCGGGTTCGTGGGGACGACCCTATAGACGTCGGACAAGTCGGCGGCTGGCCAACCTAGTCCCGGGGTGGTAGGGACGACCCTATAGTCGTCGGACATGTCGGTGACTGGCCAACCTAGTCCCGGGTTCGTGGGGACGACCCTATAGACGTCGGACATGTCGGCGGCTGGCCAACCTAGTCCCGGGGTGGTAGGGACGACCCTATAGTCGTCGGACATGTCGGCGGCAGGGCAACTTTGGCCCGTGGTCGTGGGGACGACCCTATAGTCGTCGGACATGTCGGCGGCTGGCCAACCTAGACCCGAGGTGGTGGGGACGACCCTATAGTCGTCGGACATGTCGGCGGCGGGCCAACCTAGTCCCGGGGTCGTGGAGACGACCCTATAGTCGTCGGACATGTCGGTGACTGGCCAACCTAGTCCCGGGTTCGTGGGGACGACCCTATAGACGTCGGACAAGTCGGCGGCTGGCCAACCTAGTCCCGGGGTGGTAGGGACGACCCTATAGTCGTCGGACATGTCGGCGGCAGGGCAACTTTGGCCCGTGGTCGTGGGGACGACCCTATAGTCGTCGGACATGTCGGCGGCTGGCCAACCTAGACCCGAGGTGGTGGGGACGACCCTATAGTCGTCGGACATGTCGGCGGCGGGCCAACCTAGTCCCGGAGTCGTGGGGACGACCCTATAGTCGTCGGACATGTCTGCGGCTGGCCAACCTAGTCCCGGGCCGTGGGGACGACCCTATAGTCGTCGGAAAAGTCGGCGGCGGGCCAACCTAGTCCCGGGCTCGTGGAGACGACCCTATAGACGTCGGACATGTCGGCGGCGGGCCAACCTAGTCCCGGGGTCGTGGGGACGACCCTATAGTCGTCGGACATGTCGGCGGCAGGGCATCTTTGGCCCGTGGTCGCGGGGACGAACCTATAGTCGTCGGACATGTCGGCGGCTGGCCAACCTAGTCCCGGGGTCGTGGAGACGACCCTATAGTCGTCGGACAAGTCGGCGGCGGGCCAACCTAGTCCCGGGGTCGTGGGGACGTCCCTATAGTCGTCGGATATGATGGTGGCGGGCCAATCTAGTCCCGGGGTCGTGGGGACGACCCTATAGTCGTCGGACATGTTGGCGGCTGGCCAGCTTTGGCCCGGGGTCGTGGGGACGACCCTATAGTCGTCGGACATGTCGGCGGCAGGGCAACTTTGGCCCGGGGTCGTGGGGACGACCCTATAGTCGTCGGACATTCCGGTGACTGGCCAACCTAGTCCCGGGGTCGTGGAGACGACCCTATAGTCGTCGGACAAGACGGCGGCGGGCCAACCTAGTGCCGTGGTCGTGGGGACGACCGTATAGTCGTCGGACATGTCGGCGGCTGGCCAACCTAGTCCCGGGGTCGTGGGGACGACCCTATAGTCGTCGGACATGATGGCGGCTGGCCAGCTTTGGCCCGGGGTCGTGGGGACGACCCTATAGTCGTCGGACATTCCGGTGACTGGCCAACCTAGTCCCGGGGTCGTGGAGACGACCCTATAGTCGTCGGACAAGACGGCGGCGGGCCAACCTAGTGCCGTGGTCGTGGGGACGACCGTATAGTCGTCGGACATGTCGGCGGCTGGCCAACCTAGTCCCGGGGTCGTGGGGACGACCCTATAGTCGTCGGACATGATGGCGGCTGGCCAGCTTTGGCCCGGGGTCGTGGGGACGACCCTATAGTCGTCGGACATGATGGTGGCGGGCCAATCTAGTCCTGGGGTCGTGGGGGCGACCCTATAGTCGTCGGAAAAGTCGGCGGCGGGCCAACCTAGACCCGCGGTCGTGGGGACGACCCTATAGTCGTCGGACATGTCGGCGGCAGGGCAACTTTGGCCCGTGGTCGTGAGGACGACCCTATAGTCGTCGGACATGTCGGTGACTGGCCAACCTAGTCCCGGGGTCGTGGGGACGACCCTATAGTCGTCGGACATGTCGGCGGCAGGGCAACTTTGGCCCGTGGTCGTGGGGACGACCCTATAGTCGTCGGACATGTCGGCGGCTGGCCAAGCTAGTCCCGGGGTCGTGGGGACGACCCTACAGTCGCCGGACAAGTCGGCGGCGGGCCAACCTAGTCCCGGGGTCGTGGAGACGACCCTATAGACGTCGGACAATTCGGCGGCGGGCCAACCTAGTCCCGGGGTCGTGGGGACGACCCTATAGTCGTCGGACATGTTGGCGGCTGGCCAGCTTTGGCCCGGGGTCGTGGGGACGACCCTATAGTCGTCGGACATGTCGGCGGCAGCGCAAATTTGGCCCGGGGTCGTGGGGACGACCCTATAGTCGTCGGACATTCCGGTGACTGGCCAACCTAGTCCCGGGGTCGTGGAGACGACCCTATAGTCGTCGGACGTGACGGTGCCGGGGCAATCTAGCCCCGGGGTCGAGGGGACGACCCTATAGACGTCGGACATGTCGGCGGCAGGGCAACTTTGGCCCGTGGTCGTGGGGACGACCCTATTGTCGTCGGACAAGACTGTGGCGGGCCAATCTAGTCCCGGGGTCGTGGGGACGACCCTATTGTCGTCAGACATGTCGGCGGCTGGCCAACCTAGTCGCGGGATCGTGGGGACGACCCTATAGTCGTCGGACATGTCGGCGGCAGGGCATCTTTGGCCCTTGGTCGCGGGGACGACCCTATAGTCGTCGGACAAGTCGGCGGCGGGCCAACCTAGTCCCGGGGTCGTGGAGACGACCCTATAGACGTCGGAAATGTCGGCGGCGGGCCAACCTAGTCCCGGGGTCGTGGGGACGACCCTATAGTCGTCGGACAAGTCGGCGGCAGGGCAACTTTGGCCCGTGGTCGTGGGGACGACCCTATTGTCGTCGGACATGACGGTGGCGGGCCAATCTAGTCCCGGGGTCGTGGGGACGACCCTATAGTCGTCGGACAAGTCGGCGGCGGGCCAACCTAGTCCCGGGGTCGTGGAGACGACCCTATAGTCGTCGGACAAGACGGCGGCGGGCCAACCTAGTGCCGTGGTCGTGGGGACGACCGTATAGTCGTCGGACATGTCGGCGGCTGGCCAACCTAGTCCCGGGGTCGTGGGGACGACCCTATAGTCGTCGGACATGATGGCGGCTGGCCAGCTTTGGCCCGGGGTCGTGGGGACGACCCTATAGTCGTCGGACATGATGGTGGCGGGCCAATCTAGTCCTGGGGTCGTGGGGGCGACCCTATAGTCGTCGGAAAAGTCGGCGGCGGGCCAACCTAGACCCGCGGTCGTGGGGACGACCCTATAGTCGTCGGACATGTCGGCGGCAGGGCAACTTTGGCCCGTGGTCGTGAGGACGACCCTATAGTCGTCGGACATGTCGGTGACTGGCCAACCTAGTCCCGGGGTCGTGGGGACGACCCTATAGTCGTCGGACATGTCGGCGGCAGGGCAACTTTGGCCCGTGGTCGTGGGGACGACCCTATAGTCGTCGGACATGTCGGCGGCTGGCCAAGCTAGTCCCGGGGTCGTGGGGACGACCCTACAGTCGTCGGACAAGTCGGCGGCGGGCCAACCTAGTCCCGGGGTCGTGGAGACGACCCTATAGTCGTCGGACATGTCGGTGACTGGCCAACCTAGTCCCGGGTTCGTGGGGACGACCCTATAGACGTCGGACAAGTCGGCGGCTGGCCAACCTAGTCCCGGGGTGGTAGGGACGACCCTATAGTCGTCGGACATGTCGGTGACTGGCCAACCTAGTCCCGGGTTCGTGGGGACGACCCTATAGACGTCGGACATGTCGGCGGCTGGCCAACCTAGTCCCGGGGTGGTAGGGACGACCCTATAGTCGTCGGACATGTCGGCGGCAGGGCAACTTTGGCCCGTGGTCGTGGGGACGACCCTATAGTCGTCGGACATGTCGGCGGCTGGCCAACCTAGACCCGAGGTGGTGGGGACGACCCTATAGTCGTCGGACATGTCGGCGGCGGGCCAACCTAGTCCCGGGGTCGTGGAGACGACCCTATAGTCGTCGGACATGTCGGTGACTGGCCAACCTAGTCCCGGGTTCGTGGGGACGACCCTATAGACGTCGGACAAGTCGGCGGCTGGCCAACCTAGTCCCGGGGTGGTAGGGACGACCCTATAGTCGTCGGACATGTCGGCGGCAGGGCAACTTTGGCCCGTGGTCGTGGGGACGACCCTATAGTCGTCGGACATGTCGGCGGCTGGCCAACCTAGACCCGAGGTGGTGGGGACGACCCTATAGTCGTCGGACATGTCGGCGGCGGGCCAACCTAGTCCCGGAGTCGTGGGGACGACCCTATAGTCGTCGGACATGTCTGCGGCTGGCCAACCTAGTCCCGGGCCGTGGGGACGACCCTATAGTCGTCGGAAAAGTCGGCGGCGGGCCAACCTAGTCCCGGGCTCGTGGAGACGACCCTATAGACGTCGGACATGTCGGCGGCGGGCCAACCTAGTCCCGGGGTCGTGGGGACGACCCTATAGTCGTCGGACATGTCGGCGGCAGGGCATCTTTGGCCCGTGGTCGCGGGGACGAACCTATAGTCGTCGGACATGTCGGCGGCTGGCCAACCTAGTCCCGGGGTCGTGGAGACGACCCTATAGTCGTCGGACAAGTCGGCGGCGGGCCAACCTAGTCCCGGGGTCGTGGGGACGTCCCTATAGTCGTCGGATATGATGGTGGCGGGCCAATCTAGTCCCGGGGTCGTGGGGACGACCCTATAGTCGTCGGACATGTTGGCGGCTGGCCAGCTTTGGCCCGGGGTCGTGGGGACGACCCTATAGTCGTCGGACATGTCGGCGGCAGGGCAACTTTGGCCCGGGGTCGTGGGGACGACCCTATAGTCGTCGGACATTCCGGTGACTGGCCAACCTAGTCCCGGGGTCGTGGAGACGACCCTATAGTCGTCGGACAAGACGGCGGCGGGCCAACCTAGTGCCGTGGTCGTGGGGACGACCGTATAGTCGTCGGACATGTCGGCGGCTGGCCAACCTAGTCCCGGGGTCGTGGGGACGACCCTATAGTCGTCGGACATGATGGCGGCTGGCCAGCTTTGGCCCGGGGTCGTGGGGACGACCCTATAGTCGTCGGACATTCCGGTGACTGGCCAACCTAGTCCCGGGGTCGTGGAGACGACCCTATAGTCGTCGGACAAGACGGCGGCGGGCCAACCTAGTGCCGTGGTCGTGGGGACGACCGTATAGTCGTCGGACATGTCGGCGGCTGGCCAACCTAGTCCCGGGGTCGTGGGGACGACCCTATAGTCGTCGGACATGATGGCGGCTGGCCAGCTTTGGCCCGGGGTCGTGGGGACGACCCTATAGTCGTCGGACATGATGGTGGCGGGCCAATCTAGTCCTGGGGTCGTGGGGGCGACCCTATAGTCGTCGGAAAAGTCGGCGGCGGGCCAACCTAGACCCGCGGTCGTGGGGACGACCCTATAGTCGTCGGACATGTCGGCGGCAGGGCAACTTTGGCCCGTGGTCGTGAGGACGACCCTATAGTCGTCGGACATGTCGGTGACTGGCCAACCTAGTCCCGGGGTCGTGGGGACGACCCTATAGTCGTCGGACATGTCGGCGGCAGGGCAACTTTGGCCCGTGGTCGTGGGGACGACCCTATAGTCGTCGGACATGTCGGCGGCTGGCCAAGCTAGTCCCGGGGTCGTGGGGACGACCCTACAGTCGCCGGACAAGTCGGCGGCGGGCCAACCTAGTCCCGGGGTCGTGGAGACGACCCTATAGACGTCGGACAATTCGGCGGCGGGCCAACCTAGTCCCGGGGTCGTGGGGACGACCCTATAGTCGTCGGACATGTTGGCGGCTGGCCAGCTTTGGCCCGGGGTCGTGGGGACGACCCTATAGTCGTCGGACATGTCGGCGGCAGCGCAAATTTGGCCCGGGGTCGTGGGGACGACCCTATAGTCGTCGGACATTCCGGTGACTGGCCAACCTAGTCCCGGGGTCGTGGAGACGACCCTATAGTCGTCGGACGTGACGGTGCCGGGGCAATCTAGCCCCGGGGTCGAGGGGACGACCCTATAGACGTCGGACATGTCGGCGGCAGGGCAACTTTGGCCCGTGGTCGTGGGGACGACCCTATTGTCGTCGGACAAGACTGTGGCGGGCCAATCTAGTCCCGGGGTCGTGGGGACGACCCTATTGTCGTCAGACATGTCGGCGGCTGGCCAACCTAGTCGCGGGATCGTGGGGACGACCCTATAGTCGTCGGACATGTCGGCGGCAGGGCATCTTTGGCCCTTGGTCGCGGGGACGACCCTATAGTCGTCGGACAAGTCGGCGGCGGGCCAACCTAGTCCCGGGGTCGTGGAGACGACCCTATAGACGTCGGAAATGTCGGCGGCGGGCCAACCTAGTCCCGGGGTCGTGGGGACGACCCTATAGTCGTCGGACAAGTCGGCGGCAGGGCAACTTTGGCCCGTGGTCGTGGGGACGACCCTATTGTCGTCGGACATGACGGTGGCGGGCCAATCTAGTCCCGGGGTCGTGGGGACGACCCTATAGTCGTCGGACAAGTCGGCGGCGGGCCAACCTAGTCCCGGGGTCGTGGAGACGACCCTATAGTCGTCGGACAAGTCAGCGGCGGGCCAACCTAGTCCCGGGGTCGTGGGGACGAACCTATAGTCGTCGGACATGTTGGCGGCTTGCCAGCTTTGGCCCGGGGTTGTGGGGACGACCCTATAGTCGTCGGACATGTCGGCGGCAGGGCAACTTTGGCCCGTGGTCGTGGGGACGACCCTATTGTCGTCGGACATGACGGTGGCGGGCCAATCTAGTCCCGGGGTCGTGGGGACGACCCTATTGTCGTCGGACAAGTCGGCGGCGGGCCAACCTAGTCCCGGGGTCGTGGAGACGACCCTATAGTCGTCGGACAAGTCAGCGGCGGGCCAACCTAGTCCCGGGGTCGTGGGGACGAACCTATAGTCGTCGGACATGTTGGCGGCTTGCCAGCTTTGGCCCGGGGTTGTGGGGACGACCCTATAGTCGTCGGACATGTCGGCGGCAGGGCAACTTTGGCCCGTGGTCGTGGGGACGACCCTATTGTCGTCGGACATGACGGTGGCGGGCCAATCTAGTCCCGGGGTCGTGGGGACGACCCTATTGTCGTCGGACATGTCGGCGGCTGGCCAACCTAGTCGCGGGATCGTGGGGACGACCCTATAGTCGTCGGACATGTCGGCGGCAGGGCAACTTTGGCCCGTGGTCTTGGGGACGACCCTATAGTCGTCGGACATGTCGGTGACTGGCCAACCTAGTCCCGGGTTCGTGGGGACGACCCTATAGACGTCGGACATGTCGGCGGCTGGCCAACCTAGTCCCGGGGTGGTAGGGACGACCCTATAGTCGTCGGACATGTCGGCGGCAGGGCAACTTTGGCCCGTGGTCGTGGGGACGACCCTATAGTCGTCGGACATGTCGACGGCTGGCCAACCTAGACCCGAGGTGGTGGGGACGACCCTATAGTCGTCGGACATGTCGGCGGCGGGCCAATCTAGTCCCGGGGTCGTGGGGACGACCCTATAGTCGTCGGACATGTCGGCGGCGGGCCAACCTAGTCCCGGGGTCGTGGAGACGACCCTATAGTCGTCGGACATGTAGGTGACTGGCCAACCTAGTCCCGGGTTCGTGGGGACGACCCTATAGACGTCGGACAAGTCGGCGGCTGGCCAACCTAGTCCCGGGGTGGTAGGGACGACCCTATAGTCGTCGGACATGTCGGCGGCAGGGCAACTTTGGCCCGTGGTCGTGGGGACGACCCTATAGTCGTCGGACATGTCGGCGGCTGGCCAACCTAGACCCGAGGTGGTGGGGACGACCCTATAGTCGTCGGACATGTCGGCGGCGGGCCAACCTAGTCCCGGAGTCGTGGGGACGACCCTATAGTCGTCGGACATGTCTGCGGCTGGCCAACCTAGTCCCGGGCCGTGGGGACGACCCTATAGTCGTCGGAAAAGTCGGCGGCGGGCCAACCTAGTCCCGGGCTCGTGGAGACGACCCTATAGACGTCGGACATGTCGGCGGCGGGCCAACCTAGTCCCGGGGTCGTGGGGACGACCCTATAGTCGTCGGACATGTCGGCGGCAGGGCATCTTTGGCCCGTGGTCGCGGGGACGAACCTATAGTCGTCGGACATGTCGGCGGCTGGCCAACCTAGTCCCGGGGTCGTGGAGACGACCCTATAGTCGTCGGACAAGTCGGCGGCGGGCCAACCTAGTCCCGGGGTCGTGGGGACGTCCCTATAGTCGTCGGATATGATGGTGGCGGGCCAATCTAGTCCCGGGGTCGTGGGGACGACCCTATAGTCGTCGGACATGTTGGCGGCTGGCCAGCTTTGGCCCGGGGTCGTGGGGACGACCCTATAGTCGTCGGACATGTCGGCGGCAGGGCAACTTTGGCCCGGGGTCGTGGGGACGACCCTATAGTCGTCGGACATTCCGGTGACTGGCCAACCTAGTCCCGGGGTCGTGGAGACGACCCTATAGTCGTCGGACAAGACGGCGGCGGGCCAACCTAGTGCCGTGGTCGTGGGGACGACCGTATAGTCGTCGGACATGTCGGCGGCTGGCCAACCTAGTCCCGGGGTCGTGGGGACGACCCTATAGTCGTCGGACATGATGGCGGCTGGCCAGCTTTGGCCCGGGGTCGTGGGGACGACCCTATAGTCGTCGGACATTCCGGTGACTGGCCAACCTAGTCCCGGGGTCGTGGAGACGACCCTATAGTCGTCGGACAAGACGGCGGCGGGCCAACCTAGTGCCGTGGTCGTGGGGACGACCGTATAGTCGTCGGACATGTCGGCGGCTGGCCAACCTAGTCCCGGGGTCGTGGGGACGACCCTATAGTCGTCGGACATGATGGCGGCTGGCCAGCTTTGGCCCGGGGTCGTGGGGACGACCCTATAGTCGTCGGACATGATGGTGGCGGGCCAATCTAGTCCTGGGGTCGTGGGGGCGACCCTATAGTCGTCGGAAAAGTCGGCGGCGGGCCAACCTAGACCCGCGGTCGTGGGGACGACCCTATAGTCGTCGGACATGTCGGCGGCAGGGCAACTTTGGCCCGTGGTCGTGAGGACGACCCTATAGTCGTCGGACATGTCGGTGACTGGCCAACCTAGTCCCGGGGTCGTGGGGACGACCCTATAGTCGTCGGACATGTCGGCGGCAGGGCAACTTTGGCCCGTGGTCGTGGGGACGACCCTATAGTCGTCGGACATGTCGGCGGCTGGCCAAGCTAGTCCCGGGGTCGTGGGGACGACCCTACAGTCGTCGGACAAGTCGGCGGCGGGCCAACCTAGTCCCGGGGTCGTGGAGACGACCCTATAGACGTCGGACAATTCGGCGGCGGGCCAACCTAGTCCCGGGGTCGTGGGGACGACCCTATAGTCGTCGGACATGTCGGCGGCAGCGCAAATTTGGCCCGGGGTCGTGGGGACGACCCTATAGTCGTCGGACAAGACGGCGGCGGGCCAACCTAGTGCCGTGGTCGTGGGGACGACCGTATAGTCGTCGGACATGTCGGCGGCTGGCCAACCTAGTCCCGGGGTCGTGGGGACGACCCTATAGTCGTCGGACATGATGGCGGCTGGCCAGCTTTGGCCCGGGGTCGTGGGGACGACCCTATAGTCGTCGGACATGATGGTGGCGGGCCAATCTAGTCCTGGGGTCGTGGGGGCGACCCTATAGTCGTCGGAAAAGTCGGCGGCGGGCCAACCTAGACCCGCGGTCGTGGGGACGACCCTATAGTCGTCGGACATGTCGGCGGCAGGGCAACTTTGGCCCGTGGTCGTGAGGACGACCCTATAGTCGTCGGACATGTCGGTGACTGGCCAACCTAGTCCCGGGGTCGTGGGGACGACCCTATAGTCGTCGGACATGTCGGCGGCAGGGCAACTTTGGCCCGTGGTCGTGGGGACGACCCTATAGTCGTCGGACATGTCGGCGGCTGGCCAAGCTAGTCCCGGGGTCGTGGGGACGACCCTACAGTCGTCGGACAAGTCGGCGGCGGGCCAACCTAGTCCCGGGGTCGTGGAGACGACCCTATAGACGTCGGACAATTCGGCGGCGGGCCAACCTAGTCCCGGGGTCGTGGGGACGACCCTATAGTCGTCGGACATGTTGGCGGCTGGCCAGCTTTGGCCCGGGGTCGTGGGGACGACCCTATAGTCGTCGGACATGTCGGCGGCAGCGCAAATTTGGCCCGGGGTCGTGGGGACGACCCTATAGTCGTCGGACATTCCGGTGACTGGCCAACCTAGTCCCGGGGTCGTGGAGACGACCCTATAGTCGTCGGACGTGACGGTGCCGGGGCAATCTAGCCCCGGGGTCGAGGGGACGACCCTATAGACGTCGGACATGTCGGCGGCAGGGCAACTTTGGCCCGTGGTCGTGGGGACGACCCTATTGTCGTCGGACAAGACTGTGGCGGGCCAATCTAGTCCCGGGGTCGTGGGGACGACCCTATTGTCGTCAGACATGTCGGCGGCTGGCCAACCTAGTCGCGGGATCGTGGGGACGACCCTATAGTCGTCGGACATGTCGGCGGCAGGGCATCTTTGGCCCTTGGTCGCGGGGACGACCCTACAGTCGTCGGACAAGTCGGCGGCGGGCCAACCTAGTCCCGGGGTCGTGGAGACGACCCTATAGACGTCGGAAATGTCGGCGGCGGGCCAACCTAGTCCCGGGGTCGTGGGGACGACCCTATAGTCGTCGGACAAGTCGGCGGCAGGGCAACTTTGGCCCGTGGTCGTGGGGACGACCCTATTGTCGTCGGACATGACGGTGGCGGGCCAATCTAGTCCCGGGGTCGTGGGGACGACCCTATAGTCGTCGGACAAGTCGGCGGCGGGCCAACCTAGTCCCGGGGTCGTGGAGACGACCCTATAGTCGTCGGACAAGTCAGCGGCGGGCCAACCTAGTCCCGGGGTCGTGGGGACGAACCTATAGTCGTCGGACATGTTGGCGGCTTGCCAGCTTTGGCCCGGGGTTGTGGGGACGACCCTATAGTCGTCGGACATGTCGGCGGCAGGGCAACTTTGGCCCGTGGTCGTGGGGACGACCCTATTGTCGTCGGACATGACGGTGGCGGGCCAATCTAGTCCCGGGGTCGTGGGGACGACCCTATTGTCGTCGGACATGTCGGCGGCAGGGCAACTTTGGCCCGTGGTCGTGGGGACGACCCTATAGTCGTCGGACATGTCGCCGGCTGGCCAACCTAGACCCGAGGTGGTGGGGACGACCCTATAGTCGTCGGACATGTCGGCGGCGGGCCAATCTAGTCCCGGGGTCGTGGGGACGACCCTATAGTCGTCGGACATGTCGGCGGCTGGCCAACTTTGGCCCGGGGCGTGGGGACGACCCTATAGTCGTCGGACATGTCGACGGCGGGCCAACCTAGACCCGGGGTCGTGGGGACGTCCCTATAGTCGTCGGACATGATGGTGGCGGGCCAATCTAGTCCCGGGGTCGTGGGGACGACCCTATAGTCGTCGGACATGTTGGCGGCTGGCCAGCTTTGGCCCGGGGTCGTGGGGACGACCCTATAGTCGTCGGACATGTCGGCGGCAGGGCAACTTTGGCCCGGGGTCGTGGGGACGACCCTATAGTCGTCGGACATTCCGGTGACTGGCCAACCTAGTCCCGGGGTCGTGGAGACGACCCTATAGTCGTCGGACAAGTCGGCGGCGGGCCAACCTAGTGCCGTGGTCGTGGGGACGACCCTATAGTCGTCGGACATGTCGGCGGCAGGGCAACTTTGGCCCGTGGTCGTGAGGACGACCCTATAGTCGTCGGACATGTCGGTGACTGGCCAACCTAGTCCCGGGGTCGTGGGGACGACCCTATAGTCGTCGGACATGTCGGCGGCAGGGCAACTTTGGCCCGTGGTCGTGGGGACGACCCTATAGTCGTCGGACAAGTCGGCGGCGGGCCAACCTAGTCCCGTGGTCGTGGGGACGACCGTATAGTCGTCGGACATGTCGGCGGCTGGCCAAGCTAGTCCCGGGGTCGTGGGGACGACCCTACAGTCGTCGGACAAGTCGGCGGTGGGCCAACCTAGTCCCGGGGTCGTGGAGACGACCCTATAGACGTCGGACAATTCGGCGGCGGGCCAACCTAGTCCCGGGGTCGTGGGGACGACCCTATAGTCGTCGGACATGTTGGCGGCTGGCCAGCTTTGGCCCGGGGTCGTGGGGACGACCCTATAGTCGTCGGACATGTCGGCGGCAGGGCAACTTTGGCCCGGGGTCGTGGGGACGACCCTATAGTCGTCGGACATTCCGGTGACTGGCCAACCTAGTCCCGGGGTCGTGGAGACGACCCTATAGTCGTCGGACGTGACGGTGCCGGGGCAATCTAGCCCCGGGGTCGAGGGGACGACCCTATAGACGTCGGACATGTCGGCGGCGGGCCAACCTAGTCCCGGGGTCGTGGGGACGACTCTATAGTCGTCGGACAAGTCGGCGGCGGGCCAACCTAGTCCCGGGGTCGTGGAGACGACCCTATAGTCGTCGGACAAGTCAGCGGCGGGCCAACCTAGTCCCGGGGTCGTGGGGACGAACCTATAGTCGTCGGACATGTTGGCGGCTTGCCAGCTTTGGCCCGGGGTTGTGGGGACGACCCTATAGTCGTCGGACATGTCGGCGGCAGGGCATCTTTGGCCCTTGGTCGCGGGGACGACCCTATAGTCGTCGGACAAGTCGGCGGCGGGCCAACCTAGTCCCGGGGTCGTGGAGACGACCCTATAGACGTCGGAAATGTCGGCGGCGGGCCAACCTAGTCCCGGGGTCGTGGGGACGACCCTATAGTCGTCGGACAAGTCGGCGGCAGGGCAACTTTGGCCCGTGGTCGTGGGGACGACCCTATTGTCGTCGGACATGACGGTGGCGGGCCAATCTAGTCCCGGGGTCGTGGGGACGACCCTATAGTCGTCGGACATTCCGGTGACTGGCCAACCTAGTCCCGGGGTCGTGGAGACGACCCTATAGTCGTCGGACGTGACGGTGCCGGGGCAATCTAGCCCCGGGGTCGAGGGGACGACCCTATAGACGTCGGACATGTCGGCGGCGGGCCAACCTAGTCCCGGGGTCGTGGGGACGACTCTATAGTCGTCGGACAAGTCGGCGGCTGGCCAACCTAGTCCCGGGCCGTGGGGACGACCCTATAGTCGTCGGACAAGTCGGCGGCGGGCCAACCTAGTCCCGGGGTCGTGGAGACGACCCTATAGTCGTCGGACAAGTCAGCGGCGGGCCAACCTAGTCCCGGGGTCGTGGGGACGAACCTATAGTCGTCGGACATGTTGGCGGCTTGCCAGCTTTGGCCCGGGGTTGTGGGGACGACCCTATAGTCGTCGGACATGTCGGCGGCAGGGCAACTTTGGCCCGTGGTCGTGGGGACGACCCTATTGTCGTCGGACATGACGGTGGCGGGCCAATCTAGTCCCGGGGTCGTGGGGACGACCCTATTGTCGTCGGACATGTCGGCGGCTGGCCAACCTAGTCGCGGGATCGTGGGGACGACCCTATAGTCGTCGGACATGTCGGCGGCAGGGCAACTTTGGCCCGTGGTCTTGGGGACGACCCTATAGTCGTCGGACATGTCGGTGACTGGCCAACCTAGTCCCGGGTTCGTGGGGACGACCCTATTGACGTCGGACATGTCGGCGGCTGGCCAACCTAGTCCCGGGGTGGTAGGGACGACCCTATAGTCGTCGGACATGTCGGCGGCAGGGCAACTTTGGCCCGTGGTCGTGGGGACGACCCTATAGTCGTCGGACATGTCGGCGGCTGGCCAACCTAGACCCGAGGTGGTGGGGACGACCCTATAGTCGTCGGACATGTCGGCGGCGGGCCAACCTAGTCCCGGGGTCGTGGAGACGACCCTATAGTCGTCGGACATGTCGGTGACTGGCCAACCTAGTCCCGGGTTCGTGGGGACGACCCTATAGACGTCGGACAAGTCGGCGGCTGGCCAACCTAGTCCCGGGGTGGTAGGGACGACCCTATAGTCGTCGGACATGTCGGCGGCAGGGCAACTTTGGCCCGTGGTCGTGCGGACGACCCTATAGTCGTCGGACATGTCGGCGGCTGGCCAACCTAGACCCGAGGTGGTGGGGACGACCCTATAGTCGTCGGACATGTCGGCGGCGGGCCAACCTAGTCCCGGAGTCGTGGGGACGACCCTATAGTCGTCGGACATGTCTGCGGCTGGCCAACCTAGTCCCGGGCCGTGGGGACGACCCTATGGTCGTCGGAAAAGTCGGCGACGGGCCAACCTAGTCCCGGGCTCGTGGAGACGACCCTATAGACGTAGGACATGTCGGCGGCGGGCCAACCTAGTCCCGGGGTCGTGGGGACGACCCTATAGTCGTCGGACATGTCGGCGGCAGGGCATCTTTGGCCCGTGGTCGCGGGGACGAACCTATAGTCGTCGGACATGTCGGCGGCTGGCCAACCTAGTCCCGGGGTCGTGGAGACGACCCTATAGTCGTCGGACAAGTCGGCGGCGGGCCAACCTAGTCCCGGGGTCGTGGGGACGTCCCTATAGTCGTCGGATATGATGGTGGCGGGCCAATCTAGTCCCGGGGTCGTGGGGACGACCCTATAGTCGTCGGACATGTTGGCGGCTGGCCAGCTTTGGCCCGGGGTCGTGGGGACGACCCTATAGTCGTCGGACATGTCGGCGGCAGGGCAACTTTGGCCCGGGGTCGTGGGGACGACCCTATAGTCGTCGGACATGTCGGTGACTGGCCAACCTAGTCCCGGGTTCGTGGGGACGACCCTATAGACGTCGGACAAGTCGGCGGCTGGCCAACCTAGTCCCGGGGTGGTAGGGACGACCCTATAGTCGTCGGACATGTCGGCGGCAGGGCAACTTTGGCCCGTGGTCGTGGGGACGACCCTATAGTCGTCGGACATGTCGGCGGCTGGCCAACCTAGACCCGAGGTGGTGGGGACGACCCTATAGTCGTCGGACATGTCGGCGGCGGGCCAACCTAGTCCCGGAGTCGTGGGGACGACCCTATAGTCGTCGGACATGTCGGCGGCTGGCCAACCTAGTCCCGGGGTCGTGGGGACGACCCTATAGTCGTCGGACATGATGGCGGCTGGCCAGCTTTGGCCCGGGGTCGTGGGGACGACCCTATAGTCGTCGGACATGATGGTGGCGGGCCAATCTAGTCCTGGGGTCGTGGGGGCGACCCTATAGTCGTCGGAAAAGTCGGCGGCGGGCCAACCTAGACCCGCGGTCGTGGGGACGACCCTATAGTCGTCGGACATGTCGGCGACAGGGCAACTTTGGCCCGTGGTCGTGAGGACGACCCTATAGTCGTCGGACATGTCGGTGACTGGCCAACCTAGTCCCGGGGTCGTGGGGACGACCCTATAGTCGTCGGACATGTCGGCGGCAGGGCAACTTTGGCCCGGGGTCGTGGGGACGACCATATAGACGTCGGACATGATGGCGGCTGGCCAGCTTTGGCCCGGGGTCGTGGGGACGACCCTATAGTCGTCGGACATGATGGTGGCGGGTCAATCTAGTCCTGGGGTCGTGGGGGCGACCCTATAGTCGTCGGAAAAGTCGGCGGCGGGCCAACCTAGACCCGCGGTCGTGGGGACGACCCTATAGTCGTCGGACATGTCGGCGGCAGGGCAACTTTGGCCCGTGGTCGTGAGGACGACCCTATAGTCGTCGGACATGTCGGTGACTGGCCAACCTAGTCCCGGGGTCGTGGGGACGACCCTATAGTCGTCGGACATGTCGGCGGCAGGGCAACTTTGGCCCGTGGTCGTGGGGACGACCCTATAGTCGTCGGACAAGTCGGCGGCGGGCCAACCTAGTCCCGTGGTCGTGGGGACGACCGTATAGTCGTCGGACATGTCGGCGGCTGGCCAAGCTAGTCCCGGGGTCGTGGGGACGACCCTACAGTCGTCGGACAAGTCGGCGGTGGGCCAACCTAGTCCCGGGGTCGTGGAGACGACCCTATAGACGTCGGACAATTCGGCGGCGGGCCAACCTAGTCCCGGGGTCGTGGGGACGACCCTATAGTCGTCGGACATGTTGGCGGCTGGCCAGCTTTGGCCCGGGGTCGTGGGGACGACCCTATAGTCGTCGGACATGTCGGCGGCAGGGCAACTTTGGCCCGGGGTCGTGGGGACGACCCTATAGTCGTCGGACATTCCGGTGACTGGCCAACCTAGTCCCGGGGTCGTGGAGACGACCCTATAGTCGTCGGACGTGACGGTGCCGGGGCAATCTAGCCCCGGGGTCGAGGGGACGACCCTATAGACGTCGGACATGTCGGCGGCTGGCCAACCTAGTCCCGGGGTGGTCGGGACGACCCTATAGTCGTCGGACATGTCGGCGGCAGGGCAACTTTGGCCCGTGGTCGTGGGGGCGACCCTATAGTCGTCGGACATGACGGTGGCGGGCTAATCTAGTCCCGGGGTCGTGGGGACGACCCTACAGTCGTCGGAAAATTCGGCGGCGGGCCAACCTAGTCCCGGGGTCGTGGAGTCGACCCTATAGAAGTCGGACATGTCGGCGGCGGGCCAACCTAGTCCCGGGGTCGTGGGGACGACCCTATAGTAGTCGCACCTGTCGGCGGCTGGGCATCTTTGGCCCGTGGTCGCGGGGACGAACCTATAGTCGTCGGACATGTCGGCGGCTGGCCAACCTAGTCCCGGGGTCGTGGAGACGACCCTATAGTCGTCGGACAAGTCGGCGGCGGGCCAACCTAGTCCCGGGGTCGTGGGGACGACCCTATAGTCGTCGGACATGTTGGCGGCTGGACAGCTTTGGCCCGGGGTCGTGGGGACGACCCTATAGTCGTCGGACATGTCTGCGGCTGGCCAACCTAGTCCCGGGCCGTGGGGACGACCCTACAGTCGTCGGAAAATTCGGCGGCGGGCCAACCTAGTCCCGGGGTCGTGGAGTCGACCCTATAGAAGTCGGACATGTCGGCGGCGGGCCAACCTAGTCCCGGGGTCGTGGGGACGACCCTATAGTCGTCGCACCTGTCGGCGGCTGGCCAACCTAGTCGCGGGATCGTGGGGACGACCCTATAGTCGTCGGACATGTCGGCGGCAGGGCATCTTTGGCCCGTGGTCGCGGGGACGACCCTATAGTCGTCGGACATGTCGGCGGCTGGCCAAGCTAGTCCCGGGGTCGTGGGGACGACCCTACAGTCGTCGGACAAGTCGGCGGCGGGCCAACCTAGTCCCGGGGTCGTGGAGACGACCCTATAGACGTCGGACAATTCGGCGGCGGGCCAACCTAGTCCCGGGGTCGTGGGGACGACCCTATAGTCGTCGGACATGTTGGCGGCTGGCCAGCTTTGGCCCGGGGTCGTGGGGACGACCCTATAGTCGTCGGACATGTCGGCGGCAGGGCATCTTTGGCCCGTGGTCGCGGGGACGAACCTATAGTCGTCGGACATGTCGGCGGCTGGCCAACCTAGTCCCGGGGTCGTGG
Organism: Andrena fulva; assembly: GCA_946251845.1. Classification (NCBI taxonomy): domain Eukaryota; kingdom Metazoa; phylum Arthropoda; class Insecta; order Hymenoptera; family Andrenidae; genus Andrena; species Andrena fulva. The sequence continues at coordinate 258,371 of CAMITZ010000112.1, read as the reverse complement.
AGACGACCCTATAGTCGTCGGACAAGTCGGCGGCGGGCCAACCTAGTCCCGTGGTCGTGGGGACGACCCTATAGTCGTCGGACATGTCGGCGGCTGGCCAACCTAGACCCGAGGTGGTGGGGACGACCCTATAGTCGTCGGACATGTCGGCGGCGGGCCAATCTAGTCCCGGGGTCGTGGGGACGACCCTATAGTCGTCGGACATGTCGGCGGCTGGCCAACCTAGTCCCGGGGACGTGGAGACGACCCTATAGTCGTCGGACAAGTCGGCGGCGGGCCAACCTAGTCCCGGGGTCGTGGGGACGTCCCTATAGTCGTCGGATATGATGGTGGCGGGCCAATCTAGTCCCGGGGTCGTGGGGACGACCCTATAGTCGTCGGACATGTTGGCGGCTGGCCAGCTTTGGCCCGGGGTCGTGGGGACGACCCTATAGTCGTCGGACATGTCGGCGGCAGGGCAACATTGGCCCGGGGTCGTGGGGACGACCCTATAGTCGTCGGACATTCCGGTGACTGGCCAACCTAGTCCCGGGGTCGTGGAGACGACCCTATAGTCGTCGGACAAGACGGCGGCGGGCCAACCTAGTGCCGTGGTCGTGGGGACGACCGTATAGTCATCGGACATGTCGGCGGCTGGCCAACCTAGTCCCGGGGTCGTGGGGACGACCCTATAGTCGTCGGACATGATGGCGGCTGGCCAGCTTTGGCCCGGGGTCGTGGGGACGACCCTATAGTCGTCGGACATGATGGTGGCGGGCCAATCTAGTCCTGGGGTCGTGGGGGCGACCCTATAGTCGTCGGAAAAGTCGGCGGCGGGCCAACCTAGACCCGCGGTCGTGGGGACGACCCTATAGTCGTCGGACATGTCGGCGGCAGGGCAACTTTGGCCCGTGGTCGTGAGGACGACCCTATAGTCGTCGGACATGTCGGTGACTGGCCAACCTAGTCCCGGGGTCGTGGGGACGACCCTATAGTCGTCGGACATGTCGGCGGCAGGGCAACTTTGGCCCGTGGTCGTGGGGACGACCCTATAGTCGTCGGACATGTCGGCGGCTGGCCAAGCTAGTCCCGTGGTCGTGAGGACGACCCTATAGTCGTCGGACATGTCGGTGACTGGCCAACCTAGTCCCGGGGTCGTGGGGACGACCCTATAGTCGTCGGACATGTCGGCGGCAGGGCAACTTTGGCCCGTGGTCGTGGGGACGACCCTATTGTCGTCGGACATGACGGTGGCGGGCCAATCTAGTCCCGGGGTCGTGGGGACGACCCTATTGTCGTCGGACATGTCGGCGGCTGGCCAACCTAGTCGCGGGATCGTGGGGACGACCCTATAGTCGTCGGACATGTCGGCGGCAGGGCAACTTTGGCCCGTGGTCTTGGGGACGACCCTATAGTCGTCGGACATGTCGGTGACTGGCCAACCTAGTCCCGGGTTCGTGGGGACGACCCTATAGACGTCGGACATGTCGGCGGCTGGCCAACCTAGTCCCGGGGTGGTAGGGACGACCCTATAGTCGTCGGACATGTCGGCGGCAGGGCAACTTTGGCCCGTGGTCGTGGGGGCGACCCTATAGTCGTCGGACATGCGGCGGCTGGCCAACCTAGACCCGAGGTGGTGGGGACGAACCTATAGTCGTCGGACATGTCGGCGGCGGGCCAACCTAGTCCCGGGGTCGTGGAGACGACCCTATAGTCGTCGGACATGTCGGTGACTGGCCAACCTAGTCCCGGGTGCGTGGGGACGACCCTATAGACGTCGGACAAGTCGGCGGCTGGCCAACCTAGTCCCGGGGTGGTAGGGACGACCCTATAGTCGTCGGACATGTCGGCGGCAGGGCAACTTTGGCCCGTGGTCGTGGGGACGACCCTATAGTCGTCGGACATGTCGGCGGCTGGCCAACCTAGACCCGAGGTGGTGGGGACGACCCTATAGTCGTCGGACATGTCGGCGGCGGGCCAACCTAGTCCCGGAGTCGTGGGGACGACCCTATAGTCGTCGGACATGTCTGCGGCTGGCCAACCTAGTCCCGGGCCGTGGGGACGACCCTATGGTCGTCGGAAAAGTCGGCGGCGGGCCAACCTAGTCCCGGGCTCGTGGAGACGACCCTATAGACGTCGGACATGTCGGCGGCGGGCCAACCTAGTCCCGGGGTCGTGGGGACGACCCTATAGTCGTCGGACATGTCGGCGGCAGGGCATCTTTGGCCCGTGGTCGCGGGGACGAACCTATAGTCGTCGGACATGTCGGCGGCTGGCCAACCTAGTCCCGGGGTCGTGGAGACGACCCTATAGTCGTCGGACAAGTCGGCGGCGGGCCAACCTAGTCCCGGGGTCGTGGGGACGTCCCTATAGTCGTCGGATATGATGGTGGCGGGCCAATCTAGTCCCGGGGTCGTGGGGACGACCCTATAGTCGTCGGACATGTTGGCGGCTGGCCAGCTTTGGCCCGGGGTCGTGGGGACGACCCTATAGTCGTCGGACATGTCGGCGGCAGGGCAACTTTGGCCCGGGGTCGTGGGGACGACCCTATAGTCGTCGGACATTCCGGTGACTGGCCAACCTAGTCCCGGGGTCGTGGAGACGACCCTATAGTCGTCGGACAAGACGGCGGCGGGCCAACCTAGTGCCGTGGTCGTGGGGACGACCGTATAGTCGTCGGACATGTCGGCGGCTGGACAACCTAGTCGCGGGATCGTGGGGACGACCCTATAGTCGTCGGACATGTCGGCGGCAGCGCAACTTTGGCCCGGGGTCGTGGGGACGACCCTATAGTCGTCGGACATTCCGGTGACTGGCCAACCTAGTCCCGGGGTCGTGGAGACGACCCTATAGTCGTCGGACGTGACGGTGCCGGGGCAATCTAGCCCCGGGGTCGAGGGGACGACCCTATAGACGTCGGACATGTCGGCGGCAGGGCAACTTTGGCCCGTGGTCGTGGGGACGACCCTATTGTCGTCGGACAAGACTGTGGCGGGCCAATCTAGTCCCGGGGTCGTGGGGACGACCCTATTGTCGTCAGACATGTCGGCGTCTGGCCAACCTAGTCGCGGGATCGTGGGGACGACCCTATAGTCGTCGGACATGTCGGCGGCAGGGCATCTTTGGCCCTTGGTCGCGGGGACGACCCTATAGTCGTCGGACAAGTCGGCGGCGGGCCAACCTAGTCCCGGGGTCGTGGAGACGACCCTATAGACGTCGGAAATGTCGGCGGCGGGCCAACCTAGTCCCGGGGTCGTGGGGACGACCCTATAGTCGTCGGACAAGTCGGCGGCAGGGCAACTTTGGCCCGTGGTCGTGGGCACGACCCTATTGTCGTCGGACATGACGGTGGCGGGCCAATCTAGTCCCGGGGTCGTGGGGACGACCCTATAGTCGTCGGACATGTCTGCGGCTGGCCAACCTAGTCCCGGGCCGTGGGGACGACCCTATAGTCGTCGGACAAGTCGGCGGCGGGCCAACCTAGTCCCGGGGTCGTGGAGACGACCCTATAGTCGTCGGACAAGTCAGCGGCGGGCCAACCTAGTCCCGGGGTCGTGGGGACGAACCTATAGTCGTCGGACATGTTGGCGGCTTGCCAGCTTTGGCTCGGGGTTGTGGGGACGACCCTATAGTCGTCGGACATGTCGGCGGCAGGGCAACTTTGGCCCGTGGTCGTGGGGACGACCCTATTGTCGTCGGACATGACGGTGGCGGGCCAATCTAGTCCCGGGGTCGTGGGGACGACCCTATTGTCGTCGGACATGTCGGCGGCTGGCCAACCTAGTCGCGGGATCGTGGGGACGACCCTATAGTCGTCGGACATGTCGACGGCGGGCCAACCTAGACCCGGGGTCGTGGGGACGTCCCTATAGTCGTCGGACATGATGGTGGCGGGCCAATCTAGTCCCGGGGTCGTGGGGACGACCCTATAGTCGTCGGACAGGTTGGCGGCTGGCCAGCTTTGGCCCGGGGTCGTGGGGACGACCCTATAGTCGTCGGACATGTCGGCGGCAGGGCAACTTTGGCCCGTGGTCGTGGGGACGACCCTATAGTCGTCGGACATGTCGGCGGCTGGCCAACCTAGACCCGAGGTGGTGGGGACGACCCTATAGTCGTCGGACATGTCGGCGGCGGGCCAATCTAGTCCCGGGGTCGTGGGGACGACCCTATAGTCGTCGGACATGTCGGCGGCTGGCCAACTTTGGCCCGGGGCGTGGGGACGACCCTATAGTCGTCGGACATGTCGACGGCGGGCCAACCTAGACCCGGGGTCGTGGGGACGTCCCTATAGTCGTCGGACATGATGGTGGCGGGCCAATCTAGTCCCGGGGTCGTGGGGACGACCCTATAGTCGTCGCACCTGTCGGCGGCTGGCCAACCTAGTCGCGGGATCGTGGGGACGACCCTATAGTCGTCGGACATGTCGGCGGCAGGGCATCTTTGGCCCGTGGTCGCGGGGACGACCCTATAGTCGTCGGACATGTCGGCGGCTGGCCAAGCTAGTCCCGGGGTCGTGGGGACGACCCTACAGTCGTCGGACAAGTCGGCGGCGGGCCAACCTAGTCCCGGGGTCGTGGAGACGACCCTATAGACGTCGGACAATTCGGCGGCGGGCCAACCTAGTCCCGGGGTCGTGGGGACGACCCTATAGTCGTCGGACATGTTGGCGGCTGGCCAGCTTTGGCCCGGGGTCGTGGGGACGACCCTATAGTCGTCGGACATGTCGGCGGCAGGGCATCTTTGGCCCGTGGTCGCGGGGACGAACCTATAGTCGTCGGACATGTCGGCGGCTGGCCAACCTAGTCCCGGGGTCGTGGAGACGACCCTATAGTCGTCGGACAAGTCGGCGGCGGGCCAACCTAGTCCCGTGGTCGTGGGGACGACCCTATAGTCGTCGGACATGTCGGCGGCTGGCCAACCTAGACCCGAGGTGGTGGGGACGACCCTATAGTCGTCGGACATGTCGGCGGCGGGCCAATCTAGTCCCGGGGTCGTGGGGACGACCCTATAGTCGTCGGACATGTCGGCGGCTGGCCAACCTAGTCCCGGGGACGTGGAGACGACCCTATAGTCGTCGGACAAGTCGGCGGCGGGCCAACCTAGTCCCGGGGTCGTGGGGACGTCCCTATAGTCGTCGGATATGATGGTGGCGGGCCAATCTAGTCCCGGGGTCGTGGGGACGACCCTATAGTCGTCGGACATGTTGGCGGCTGGCCAGCTTTGGCCCGGGGTCGTGGGGACGACCCTATAGTCGTCGGACATGTCGGCGGCAGGGCAACATTGGCCCGGGGTCGTGGGGACGACCCTATAGTCGTCGGACATTCCGGTGACTGGCCAACCTAGTCCCGGGGTCGTGGAGACGACCCTATAGTCGTCGGACAAGACGGCGGCGGGCCAACCTAGTGCCGTGGTCGTGGGGACGACCGTATAGTCATCGGACATGTCGGCGGCTGGCCAACCTAGTCCCGGGGTCGTGGGGACGACCCTATAGTCGTCGGACATGATGGCGGCTGGCCAGCTTTGGCCCGGGGTCGTGGGGACGACCCTATAGTCGTCGGACATGATGGTGGCGGGCCAATCTAGTCCTGGGGTCGTGGGGGCGACCCTATAGTCGTCGGAAAAGTCGGCGGCGGGCCAACCTAGACCCGCGGTCGTGGGGACGACCCTATAGTCGTCGGACATGTCGGCGGCAGGGCAACTTTGGCCCGTGGTCGTGAGGACGACCCTATAGTCGTCGGACATGTCGGTGACTGGCCAACCTAGTCCCGGGGTCGTGGGGACGACCCTATAGTCGTCGGACATGTCGGCGGCAGGGCAACTTTGGCCCGTGGTCGTGGGGACGACCCTATAGTCGTCGGACATGTCGGCGGCTGGCCAAGCTAGTCCCGTGGTCGTGAGGACGACCCTATAGTCGTCGGACATGTCGGTGACTGGCCAACCTAGTCCCGGGGTCGTGGGGACGACCCTATAGTCGTCGGACATGTCGGCGGCAGGGCAACTTTGGCCCGTGGTCGTGGGGACGACCCTATTGTCGTCGGACATGACGGTGGCGGGCCAATCTAGTCCCGGGGTCGTGGGGACGACCCTATTGTCGTCGGACATGTCGGCGGCTGGCCAACCTAGTCGCGGGATCGTGGGGACGACCCTATAGTCGTCGGACATGTCGGCGGCAGGGCAACTTTGGCCCGTGGTCTTGGGGACGACCCTATAGTCGTCGGACATGTCGGTGACTGGCCAACCTAGTCCCGGGTTCGTGGGGACGACCCTATAGACGTCGGACATGTCGGCGGCTGGCCAACCTAGTCCCGGGGTGGTAGGGACGACCCTATAGTCGTCGGACATGTCGGCGGCAGGGCAACTTTGGCCCGTGGTCGTGGGGGCGACCCTATAGTCGTCGGACATGCGGCGGCTGGCCAACCTAGACCCGAGGTGGTGGGGACGAACCTATAGTCGTCGGACATGTCGGCGGCGGGCCAACCTAGTCCCGGGGTCGTGGAGACGACCCTATAGTCGTCGGACATGTCGGTGACTGGCCAACCTAGTCCCGGGTGCGTGGGGACGACCCTATAGACGTCGGACAAGTCGGCGGCTGGCCAACCTAGTCCCGGGGTGGTAGGGACGACCCTATAGTCGTCGGACATGTCGGCGGCAGGGCAACTTTGGCCCGTGGTCGTGGGGACGACCCTATAGTCGTCGGACATGTCGGCGGCTGGCCAACCTAGACCCGAGGTGGTGGGGACGACCCTATAGTCGTCGGACATGTCGGCGGCGGGCCAACCTAGTCCCGGAGTCGTGGGGACGACCCTATAGTCGTCGGACATGTCTGCGGCTGGCCAACCTAGTCCCGGGCCGTGGGGACGACCCTATGGTCGTCGGAAAAGTCGGCGGCGGGCCAACCTAGTCCCGGGCTCGTGGAGACGACCCTATAGACGTCGGACATGTCGGCGGCGGGCCAACCTAGTCCCGGGGTCGTGGGGACGACCCTATAGTCGTCGGACATGTCGGCGGCAGGGCATCTTTGGCCCGTGGTCGCGGGGACGAACCTATAGTCGTCGGACATGTCGGCGGCTGGCCAACCTAGTCCCGGGGTCGTGGAGACGACCCTATAGTCGTCGGACAAGTCGGCGGCGGGCCAACCTAGTCCCGGGGTCGTGGGGACGTCCCTATAGTCGTCGGATATGATGGTGGCGGGCCAATCTAGTCCCGGGGTCGTGGGGACGACCCTATAGTCGTCGGACATGTTGGCGGCTGGCCAGCTTTGGCCCGGGGTCGTGGGGACGACCCTATAGTCGTCGGACATGTCGGCGGCAGGGCAACTTTGGCCCGGGGTCGTGGGGACGACCCTATAGTCGTCGGACATTCCGGTGACTGGCCAACCTAGTCCCGGGGTCGTGGAGACGACCCTATAGTCGTCGGACAAGACGGCGGCGGGCCAACCTAGTGCCGTGGTCGTGGGGACGACCGTATAGTCGTCGGACATGTCGGCGGCTGGACAACCTAGTCGCGGGATCGTGGGGACGACCCTATAGTCGTCGGACATGTCGGCGGCAGCGCAACTTTGGCCCGGGGTCGTGGGGACGACCCTATAGTCGTCGGACATTCCGGTGACTGGCCAACCTAGTCCCGGGGTCGTGGAGACGACCCTATAGTCGTCGGACGTGACGGTGCCGGGGCAATCTAGCCCCGGGGTCGAGGGGACGACCCTATAGACGTCGGACATGTCGGCGGCAGGGCAACTTTGGCCCGTGGTCGTGGGGACGACCCTATTGTCGTCGGACAAGACTGTGGCGGGCCAATCTAGTCCCGGGGTCGTGGGGACGACCCTATTGTCGTCAGACATGTCGGCGTCTGGCCAACCTAGTCGCGGGATCGTGGGGACGACCCTATAGTCGTCGGACATGTCGGCGGCAGGGCATCTTTGGCCCTTGGTCGCGGGGACGACCCTATAGTCGTCGGACAAGTCGGCGGCGGGCCAACCTAGTCCCGGGGTCGTGGAGACGACCCTATAGACGTCGGAAATGTCGGCGGCGGGCCAACCTAGTCCCGGGGTCGTGGGGACGACCCTATAGTCGTCGGACAAGTCGGCGGCAGGGCAACTTTGGCCCGTGGTCGTGGGCACGACCCTATTGTCGTCGGACATGACGGTGGCGGGCCAATCTAGTCCCGGGGTCGTGGGGACGACCCTATAGTCGTCGGACATGTCTGCGGCTGGCCAACCTAGTCCCGGGCCGTGGGGACGACCCTATAGTCGTCGGACAAGTCGGCGGCGGGCCAACCTAGTCCCGGGGTCGTGGAGACGACCCTATAGTCGTCGGACAAGTCAGCGGCGGGCCAACCTAGTCCCGGGGTCGTGGGGACGAACCTATAGTCGTCGGACATGTTGGCGGCTTGCCAGCTTTGGCTCGGGGTTGTGGGGACGACCCTATAGTCGTCGGACATGTCGGCGGCAGGGCAACTTTGGCCCGTGGTCGTGGGGACGACCCTATTGTCGTCGGACATGACGGTGGCGGGCCAATCTAGTCCCGGGGTCGTGGGGACGACCCTATTGTCGTCGGACATGTCGGCGGCTGGCCAACCTAGTCGCGGGATCGTGGGGACGACCCTATAGTCGTCGGACATGTCGACGGCGGGCCAACCTAGACCCGGGGTCGTGGGGACGTCCCTATAGTCGTCGGACATGATGGTGGCGGGCCAATCTAGTCCCGGGGTCGTGGGGACGACCCTATAGTCGTCGGACAGGTTGGCGGCTGGCCAGCTTTGGCCCGGGGTCGTGGGGACGACCCTATAGTCGTCGGACATGTCGGCGGCAGGGCAACTTTGGCCCGTGGTCGTGGGGACGACCCTATAGTCGTCGGACATGTCGGCGGCTGGCCAACCTAGACCCGAGGTGGTGGGGACGACCCTATAGTCGTCGGACATGTCGGCGGCGGGCCAATCTAGTCCCGGGGTCGTGGGGACGACCCTATAGTCGTCGGACATGTCGGCGGCTGGCCAACTTTGGCCCGGGGCGTGGGGACGACCCTATAGTCGTCGGACATGTCGACGGCGGGCCAACCTAGACCCGGGGTCGTGGGGACGTCCCTATAGTCGTCGGACATGATGGTGGCGGGCCAATCTAGTCCCGGGGTCGTGGGGACGACCCTATAGTCGTCGGACATGTTGGCGGCTGGCCAGCTTTGGCCCGGGGTCGTGGGGACGACCCTATAGTCGTCGGACATGTCGGCGGCAGGGCAACTTTGGCCCGGGGTCGTGGGGACGACCCTATAGTCGTCGGACATTCCGGTGACTGGCCAACCTAGTCCCGGGGTCGTGGAGACGACCCTATAGTCGTCGGACAAGTCGGCGGCGGGCCAACCTAGTGCCGTGGTCGTGGAGACGACCGTATAGTCGTCGGACATGTCGGCGGCTGGCCAACCTAGTCCCGGGGTCGTGGGGACGACCCTATAGACGTCGGACATGATGGCGGCTGGCCAGCTTTGGCCCGGGGTCGTGGGGACGACCCTATAGTCGTCGGACATGATGGTGGCGGGCCAATCTAGTCCTGGGGTCGTGGGGGCGACCCTATAGTCGTCGGAAAAGTCGGCGGCGGGCCAACCTAGACCCGCGGTCGTGGGGACGACCCTATAGTCGTCGGACATGTCGGCGGCAGGGCAACTTTGGCCCGTGGTCGTGAGGACGACCCTATAGTCGTCGGACATGTCGGTGACTGGCCAACCTAGTCCCGGGGTCGTGGGGACGACCCTATAGTCGTCGGACATGTCGGCGGCAGGGCAACTTTGGCCCGTGGTCGTGGGGACGACCCTATAGTCGTCGGACATGTCGGCGGCTGGCCAAGCTAGTCCCGTGGTCGTGAGGACGACCCTATAGTCGTCGGACATGTCGGTGACTGGCCAACCTAGTCCCGGGGTCGTGGGGACGACCCTATAGTCGTCGGACATGTCGGCGGCAGGGCAACTTTGGCCCGTGGTCGTGGGGACGACCCTATTGTCGTCGGACATGACGGTGGCGGGCCAATCTAGTCCCGGGGTCGTGGGGACGACCCTATTGTCGTCGGACATGTCGGCAGCTGGCCAACCTAGTCGCGGGATCGTGGGGACGACCCTATAGTCGTCGGACATGTCGGCGGCAGGGCAACTTTGGCCCGTGGTCTTGGGGACGACCCTATAGTCGTCGGACATGTCGGTGACTGGCCAACCTAGTCCCGGGTTCGTGGGGACGACCCTATAGACGTCGGACATGTCGGCGGCTGGCCAACCTAGTCCCGGGGTGGTAGGGACGACCCTATAGTCGTCGGACATGTCGGCGGCAGGGCAACTTTGGCCCGTGGTCGTGGGGGCGACCCTATAGTCGTCGGACATGCGGCGGCTGGCCAACCTAGACCCGAGGTGGTGGGGACGAACCTATAGTCGTCGGACATGTCGGCGGCGGGCCAACCTAGTCCCGGGGTCGTGGAGACGACCCTATAGTCGTCGGACATGTCGGTGACTGGCCAACCTAGTCCCGGGTTCGTGGGGACGACCCTATAGACGTCGGACAAGTCGGCGGCTGGCCAACCTAGTCCCGGGGTGGTAGGGACGACCCTATAGTCGTCGGACATGTCGGCGGCAGGGCAACTTTGGCCCGTGGTCGTGGGGACGACCCTATAGTCGTCGGACATGTCGGCGGCTGGCCAACCTAGACCCGAGGTGGTGGGGACGACCCTATAGTCGTCGGACATGTCGGCGGCGGGCCAACCTAGTCCCGGAGTCGTGGGGACGACCCTATAGTCGTCGGACATGTCTGCGGCTGGCCAACCTAGTCCCGGGCCGTGGGGACGACCCTATGGTCGTCGGAAAAGTCGGCGGCGGGCCAACCTAGTCCCGGGCTCGTGGAGACGACCCTATAGACGTCGGACATGTCGGCGGCGGGCCAACCTAGTCCCGGGGTCGTGGGGACGACCCTATAGTCGTCGGACATGTCGGCGGCAGGGCATCTTTGGCCCGTGGTCGCGGGGACGAACCTATAGTCGTCGGACATGTCGGCGGCTGGCCAACCTAGTCCCGGGGTCGTGGAGACGACCCTATAGTCGTCGGACAAGTCGGCGGCGGGCCAACCTAGTCCCGGGGTCGTGGGGACGTCCCTATAGTCGTCGGATATGATGGTGGCGGGCCAATCTAGTCCCGGGGTCGTGGGGACGACCCTATAGTCGTCGGACATGTTGGCGGCTGGCCAGCTTTGGCCCGGGGTCGTGGGGACGACCCTATAGTCGTCGGACATGTCGGCGGCAAGGCAACTTTGGCCCGGGGTCGTGGGGACGACCCTATAGTCGTCGGACATTCCGGTGACTGGCCAACCTAGTCCCGGGGTCGTGGAGACGACCCTATAGTCGTCGGACAAGACGGCGGCGGGCCAACCTAGTGCCGTGGTCGTGGGGACGACCGTATAGTCGTCGGACATGTCGGCGGCTGGACAACCTAGTCCCGGGGTCGTGGGGACGACCCTATAGTCGTCGGACATGATGGCGGCTGGCCAGCTTTGGCCCGGGGTCGTGGGGACGACCCTATAGTCGTCGGACATGATGGTGGCGGGCCAATCTAGTCCTGGGGTCGTGGGGGCGACCCTATAGTCGTCGGAAAAGTCGGCGGCGGGCCAACCTAGACCCGCGGTCGTGGGGACGACCCTATAGTCGTCGGACATGTCGGCGACAGGGCAACTTTGGCCCGTGGTCGTGAGGACGACCCTATAGTCGTCGGACATGTCGGTGACTGGCCAACCTAGTCCCGGGGTCGTGGGGACGACCCTATAGTCGTCGGACATGTCGGCGGCAGGGCAACTTTGGCCCGTGGTCGTGGGGACGACCCTATAGTCGTCGGACATGTCGGCGGCTGGCCAAGCTAGTCCCGGGGTCGTGGGGACGACCCTACAGTCGTCGGACAAGTCGGCGGCGGGCCAACCTAGTCCCGGGGTCGTGGAGACGACCCTATAGACGTCGGACAATTCGGCGGCGGGCCAACCTAGTCCCGGGGTCGTGGGGACGACCCTATAGTCGTCGGACATGTTGGCGGCTGGCCAGCTTTGGCCCGGGGTCGTGGGGACGACCCTATAGTCGTCGGACATGTCGGCGGCAGCGCAACTTTGGCCCGGGGTCGTGGGGACGACCCTATAGTCGTCGGACATTCCGGTGACTGGCCAACCTAGTCCCGGGGTCGTGGAGACGACCCTATAGTCGTCGGACGTGACGGTGCCGGGGCAATCTAGCCCCGGGGTCGAGGGGACGACCCTATAGACGTCGGACATGTCGGCGGCAGGGCAACTTTGGCCCGTGGTCGTGGGGACGACCCTATTGTCGTCGGACAAGACTGTGGCGGGCCAATCTAGTCCCGGGGTCGTGGGGACGACCCTATTGTCGTCAGACATGTCGGCGTCTGGCCAACCTAGTCGCGGGATCGTGGGGACGACCCTATAGTCGTCGGACATGTCGGCGGCAGGGCATCTTTGGCCCTTGGTCGCGGGGACGACCCTATAGTCGTCGGACAAGTCGGCGGCGGGCCAACCTAGTCCCGGGGTCGTGGAGACGACCCTATAGACGTCGGAAATGTCGGCGGCGGGCCAACCTAGTCCCGGGGTCGTGGGGACGACCCTATAGTCGTCGGACAAGTCGGCGGCAGGGCAACTTTGGCCCGTGGTCGTGGGCACGACCCTATTGTCGTCGGACATGACGGTGGCGGGCCAATCTAGTCCCGGGGTCGTGGGGACGACCCTATAGTCGTCGGACATGTCTGCGGCTGGCCAACCTAGTCCCGGGCCGTGGGGACGACCCTATAGTCGTCGGACAAGTCGGCGGCGGGCCAACCTAGTCCCGGGGTCGTGGAGACGACCCTATAGTCGTCGGACAAGTCAGCGGCGGGCCAACCTAGTCCCGGGGTCGTGGGGACGAACCTATAGTCGTCGGACATGTTGGCGGCTTGCCAGCTTTGGCTCGGGGTTGTGGGGACGACCCTATAGTCGTCGGACATGTCGGCGGCAGGGCAACTTTGGCCCGTGGTCGTGGGGACGACCCTATTGTCGTCGGACATGACGGTGGCGGGCCAATCTAGTCCCGGGGTCGTGGGGACGACCCTATTGTCGTCGGACATGTCGGCGGCTGGCCAACCTAGTCGCGGGATCGTGGGGACGACCCTATAGTCGTCGGACATGTCGACGGCGGGCCAACCTAGACCCGGGGTCGTGGGGACGTCCCTATAGTCGTCGGACATGATGGTGGCGGGCCAATCTAGTCCCGGGGTCGTGGGGACGACCCTATAGTCGTCGGACAGGTTGGCGGCTGGCCAGCTTTGGCCCGGGGTCGTGGGGACGACCCTATAGTCGTCGGACATGTCGGCGGCAGGGCAACTTTGGCCCGTGGTCGTGGGGACGACCCTATAGTCGTCGGACATGTCGGCGGCTGGCCAACCTAGACCCGAGGTGGTGGGGACGACCCTATAGTCGTCGGACATGTCGGCGGCGGGCCAATCTAGTCCCGGGGTCGTGGGGACGACCCTATAGTCGTCGGACATGTCGGCGGCTGGCCAACTTTGGCCCGGGGCGTGGGGACGACCCTATAGTCGTCGGACATGTCGACGGCGGGCCAACCTAGACCCGGGGTCGTGGGGACGTCCCTATAGTCGTCGGACATGATGGTGGCGGGCCAATCTAGTCCCGGGGTCGTGGGGACGACCCTATAGTCGTCGGACATGTTGGCGGCTGGCCAGCTTTGGCCCGGGGTCGTGGGGACGACCCTATAGTCGTCGGACATGTCGGCGGCAGGGCAACTTTGGCCCGGGGTCGTGGGGACGACCCTATAGTCGTCGGACATTCCGGTGACTGGCCAACCTAGTCCCGGGGTCGTGGAGACGACCCTATAGTCGTCGGACAAGTCGGCGGCGGGCCAACCTAGTGCCGTGGTCGTGGAGACGACCGTATAGTCGTCGGACATGTCGGCGGCTGGCCAACCTAGTCCCGGGGTCGTGGGGACGACCCTATAGACGTCGGACATGATGGCGGCTGGCCAGCTTTGGCCCGGGGTCGTGGGGACGACCCTATAGTCGTCGGACATGATGGTGGCGGGCCAATCTAGTCCTGGGGTCGTGGGGGCGACCCTATAGTCGTCGGAAAAGTCGGCGGCGGGCCAACCTAGACCCGCGGTCGTGGGGACGACCCTATAGTCGTCGGACATGTCGGCGGCAGGGCAACTTTGGCCCGTGGTCGTGAGGACGACCCTATAGTCGTCGGACATGTCGGTGACTGGCCAACCTAGTCCCGGGGTCGTGGGGACGACCCTATAGTCGTCGGACATGTCGGCGGCAGGGCAACTTTGGCCCGTGGTCGTGGGGACGACCCTATAGTCGTCGGACAAGTCGGCGGCGGGCCAACCTAGTCTCGTGGTCGTGGGGACGACCGTATAGTCGTCGGACATGTCGGCGGCTGGCCAAGCTAGTCCCGGGGTCGTGGGGACGACCCTACAGTCGTCGGACAAGTCGGCGGTGGGCCAACCTAGTCCCGGGGTCGTGGAGACGACCCTATAGACGTCGGACAATTCGGCGGCGGGCCAACCTAGTCCCGGGGTCGTGGGGACGACCCTATATTCGTCGGACATGTTGGCGGCTGGCCAGCTTTGGCCCGGGGTCGTGGGGACGACCCTATAGTCGTCGGACATGTCGGCGGCAGGGCAACTTTGGCCCGGGGTCGTGGGGACGACCCTATAGTCGTCGGACATTCCGGTGACTGGCCAACCTAGTCCCGGGGTCGTGGAGACGACCCTATAGTCGTCGGACGTGACGGTGCCGGGGCAATCTAGCCCCGGGGTCGAGGGGACGACCCTATAGACGTCGGACATGTCGGCGGCTGGCCAACCTAGTCCCGGGGTGGTCGGGACGACCCTATAGTCGTCGGACATGTCGGCGGCAGGGCAACTTTGGCCCGTGGTCGTGGGGGCGACCCTATAGTCGTCGGACATGACGGTGGCGGGCTAATCTAGTCCCGGGGTCGTGGGGACGACCCTATAGTCGTCGGACATGTCTGCGGCTGGCCAACCTAGTCCCGGGCCGTGGGGACGACCCTATAGTCGTCGGACAAGTCGGCGGCGGGCCAACCTAGTCCCGGGGTCGTGGAGACGACCCTATAGACGTCGGACATGTCGGCGGCGGGCCAACCTTGTCCCGGGGTCGTGGGGACGACCCTATAGTCGTCGGACATGTCGGCGGCAGGGCAACTTTGGCCCGTGGTCGTGGGGACGACCCTATAGTCGTCGGACATGTCGGCGGCTGGCCAACCTAGTCCCGGGGTCGTGGAGACGACCCTATAGTCGTCGGACAAGTCGGCGGCAGGGCAACTTTGGCCCGTGGTCGTGGGCACGACCCTATTGTCGTCGGACATGACGGTGGCGGGCCAATCTAGTCCCGGGGTCGTGGGGACGACCCTATAGTCGTCGGACATGTCTGCGGCTGGCCAACCTAGTCCCGGGCCGTGGGGACGACCCTATAGTCGTCGGACAAGTCGGCGGCGGGCCAACCTAGTCCCGGGGTCGTGGAGACGACCCTATAGTCGTCGGACAAGTCAGCGGCGGGCCAACCTAGTCCCGGGGTCGTGGGGACGAACCTATAGTCGTCGGACATGTTGGCGGCTTGCCAGCTTTGGCTCGGGGTTGTGGGGACGACCCTATAGTCGTCGGACATGTCGGCGGCAGGGCAACTTTGGCCCGTGGTCGTGGGGACGACCCTATTGTCGTCGGACATGACGGTGGCGGGCCAATCTAGTCCCGGGGTCGTGGGGACGACCCTATTGTCGTCGGACATGTCGGCGGCTGGCCAACCTAGTCGCGGGATCGTGGGGACGACCCTATAGTCGTCGGACATGTCGACGGCGGGCCAACCTAGACCCGGGGTCGTGGGGACGTCCCTATAGTCGTCGGACATGATGGTGGCGGGCCAATCTAGTCCCGGGGTCGTGGGGACGACCCTATAGTCGTCGGACAGGTTGGCGGCTGGCCAGCTTTGGCCCGGGGTCGTGGGGACGACCCTATAGTCGTCGGACATGTCGGCGGCAGGGCAACTTTGGCCCGTGGTCGTGGGGACGACCCTATAGTCGTCGGACATGTCGGCGGCTGGCCAACCTAGACCCGAGGTGGTGGGGACGACCCTATAGTCGTCGGACATGTCGGCGGCGGGCCAATCTAGTCCCGGGGTCGTGGGGACGACCCTATAGTCGTCGGACATGTCGGCGGCTGGCCAACTTTGGCCCGGGGCGTGGGGACGACCCTATAGTCGTCGGACATGTCGACGGCGGGCCAACCTAGACCCGGGGTCGTGGGGACGTCCCTATAGTCGTCGGACATGATGGTGGCGGGCCAATCTAGTCCCGGGGTCGTGGGGACGACCCTATAGTCGTCGGACATGTTGGCGGCTGGCCAGCTTTGGCCCGGGGTCGTGGGGACGACCCTATAGTCGTCGGACATGTCGGCGGCAGGGCAACTTTGGCCCGGGGTCGTGGGGACGACCCTATAGTCGTCGGACATTCCGGTGACTGGCCAACCTAGTCCCGGGGTCGTGGAGACGACCCTATAGTCGTCGGACAAGTCGGCGGCGGGCCAACCTAGTGCCGTGGTCGTGGAGACGACCGTATAGTCGTCGGACATGTCGGCGGCTGGCCAACCTAGTCCCGGGGTCGTGGGGACGACCCTATAGACGTCGGACATGATGGCGGCTGGCCAGCTTTGGCCCGGGGTCGTGGGGACGACCCTATAGTCGTCGGACATGATGGTGGCGGGCCAATCTAGTCCTGGGGTCGTGGGGGCGACCCTATAGTCGTCGGAAAAGTCGGCGGCGGGCCAACCTAGACCCGCGGTCGTGGGGACGACCCTATAGTCGTCGGACATGTCGGCGGCAGGGCAACTTTGGCCCGTGGTCGTGAGGACGACCCTATAGTCGTCGGACATGTCGGTGACTGGCCAACCTAGTCCCGGGGTCGTGGGGACGACCCTATAGTCGTCGGACATGTCGGCGGCAGGGCAACTTTGGCCCGTGGTCGTGGGGACGACCCTATAGTCGTCGGACAAGTCGGCGGCGGGCCAACCTAGTCTCGTGGTCGTGGGGACGACCGTATAGTCGTCGGACATGTCGGCGGCTGGCCAAGCTAGTCCCGGGGTCGTGGGGACGACCCTACAGTCGTCGGACAAGTCGGCGGTGGGCCAACCTAGTCCCGGGGTCGTGGAGACGACCCTATAGACGTCGGACAATTCGGCGGCGGGCCAACCTAGTCCCGGGGTCGTGGGGACGACCCTATATTCGTCGGACATGTTGGCGGCTGGCCAGCTTTGGCCCGGGGTCGTGGGGACGACCCTATAGTCGTCGGACATGTCGGCGGCAGGGCAACTTTGGCCCGGGGTCGTGGGGACGACCCTATAGTCGTCGGACATTCCGGTGACTGGCCAACCTAGTCCCGGGGTCGTGGAGACGACCCTATAGTCGTCGGACGTGACGGTGCCGGGGCAATCTAGCCCCGGGGTCGAGGGGACGACCCTATAGACGTCGGACATGTCGGCGGCTGGCCAACCTAGTCCCGGGGTGGTCGGGACGACCCTATAGTCGTCGGACATGTCGGCGGCAGGGCAACTTTGGCCCGTGGTCGTGGGGGCGACCCTATAGTCGTCGGACATGACGGTGGCGGGCTAATCTAGTCCCGGGGTCGTGGGGACGACCCTATAGTCGTCGGACATGTCTGCGGCTGGCCAACCTAGTCCCGGGCCGTGGGGACGACCCTATAGTCGTCGGACAAGTCGGCGGCGGGCCAACCTAGTCCCGGGGTCGTGGAGACGACCCTATAGACGTCGGACATGTCGGCGGCGGGCCAACCTTGTCCCGGGGTCGTGGGGACGACCCTATAGTCGTCGGACATGTCGGCGGCAGGGCATCTTTGGCCCGTGGTCGCGGGGACGAACCTATAGTCGTCGGACATGTCGGCGGCTGGCCAACCTAGTCCCGGGGTCGTGGAGACGACCCTATAGTCGTCGGACAAGTCGGCGGCGGGCCAACCTAGTCCCGGGGTCGTGGGGACGACCCTATAGTCGTCGGACATGTTGGCGGCTGGACAGCTTTGGCCCGGGGTCGTGGGGACGACCCTATAGTCGTCGGACATGTCGGCGGCAGGGCAACTTTGGCCCGTGGTCGTGGGGACGACCCTATAGTCGTCGGACATGTCGGCGGCTGGCCAAGCTAGTCCCGTGGTCGTGAGGACGACCCTATAGTCGTCGGACATGTCGGTGACTGGCCAACCTAGTCCCGGGGTCGTGGGGACGACCCTATAGTCGTCGGACATGTCGGCGGCAGGGCAACTTTGGCCCGTGGTCGTGGGGACGACCCTATTGTCGTCGGACATGACGGTGGCGGGCCAATCTAGTCCCGGGGTCGTGGGGACGACCCTATTGTCGTCGGACATGTCGGCGGCTGGCCAACCTAGTCGCGGGATCGTGGGGACGACCCTATAGTCGTCGGACATGTCGGCGGCAGGGCAACTTTGGCCCGTGGTCTTGGGGACGACCCTATAGTCGTCGGACATGTCGGTGACTGGCCAACCTAGTCCCGGGTTCGTGGGGACGACCCTATAGACGTCGGACATGTCGGCGGCTGGCCAACCTAGTCCCGGGGTGGTAGGGACGACCCTATAGTCGTCGGACATGTCGGCGGCAGGGCAACTTTGGCCCGTGGTCGTGGGGGCGACCCTATAGTCGTCGGACATGCGGCGGCTGGCCAACCTAGACCCGAGGTGGTGGGGACGAACCTATAGTCGTCGGACATGTCGGCGGCGGGCCAACCTAGTCCCGGGGTCGTGGAGACGACCCTATAGTCGTCGGACATGTCGGTGACTGGCCAACCTAGTCCCGGGTTCGTGGGGACGACCCTATAGACGTCGGACAAGTCGGCGGCTGGCCAACCTAGTCCCGGGGTGGTAGGGACGACCCTATAGTCGTCGGACATGTCGGCGGCAGGGCAACTTTGGCCCGTGGTCGTGGGGACGACCCTATAGTCGTCGGACATGTCGGCGGCTGGCCAACCTAGACCCGAGGTGGTGGGGACGACCCTATAGTCGTCGGACATGTCGGCGGCGGGCCAACCTAGTCCCGGAGTCGTGGGGACGACCCTATAGTCGTCGGACATGTCTGCGGCTGGCCAACCTAGTCCCGGGCCGTGGGGACGACCCTATGGTCGTCGGAAAAGTCGGCGGCGGGCCAACCTAGTCCCGGGCTCGTGGAGACGACCCTATAGACGTCGGACATGTCGGCGGCGGGCCAACCTAGTCCCGGGGTCGTGGGGACGACCCTATAGTCGTCGGACATGTCGGCGGCAGGGCATCTTTGGCCCGTGGTCGCGGGGACGAACCTATAGTCGTCGGACATGTCGGCGGCTGGCCAACCTAGTCCCGGGGTCGTGGAGACGACCCTATAGTCGTCGGACAAGTCGGCGGCGGGCCAACCTAGTCCCGGGGTCGTGGGGACGTCCCTATAGTCGTCGGATATGATGGTGGCGGGCCAATCTAGTCCCGGGGTCGTGGGGACGACCCTATAGTCGTCGGACATGTTGGCGGCTGGCCAGCTTTGGCCCGGGGTCGTGGGGACGACCCTATAGTCGTCGGACATGTCGGCGGCAGGGCAACTTTGGCCCGGGGTCGTGGGGACGACCCTATAGTCGTCGGACATTCCGGTGACTGGCCAACCTAGTCCCGGGGTCGTGGAGACGACCCTATAGTCGTCGGACAAGACGGCGGCGGGCCAACCTAGTGCCGTGGTCGTGGGGACGACCGTATAGTCGTCGGACATGTCGGCGGCTGGACAACCTAGTCCCGGGGTCGTGGGGACGACCCTATAGTCGTCGGACATGATGGCGGCTGGCCAGCTTTGGCCCGGGGTCGTGGGGACGACCCTATAGTCGTCGGACATGATGGTGGCGGGCCAATCTAGTCCTGGGGTCGTGGGGGCGACCCTATAGTCGTCGGAAAAGTCGGCGGCGGGCCAACCTAGACCCGCGGTCGTGGGGACGACCCTATAGTCGTCGGACATGTCGGCGACAGGGCAACTTTGGCCCGTGGTCGTGAGGACGACCCTATAGTCGTCGGACATGTCGGTGACTGGCCAACCTAGTCCCGGGGTCGTGGGGACGACCCTATAGTCGTCGGACATGTCGGCGGCAGGGCAACTTTGGCCCGTGGTCGTGGGGACGACCCTATAGTCGTCGGACATGTCGGCGGCTGGCCAAGCTAGTCCCGGGGTCGTGGAGACGACCCTACAGTCGTCGGACAAGTCGGCGGCGGGCCAACCTAGTCCCGGGGTCGTGGAGACGACCCTATAGACGTCGGACAATTCGGCGGCGGGCCAACCTAGTCCCGGGGTCGTGGGGACGACCCTATAGTCGTCGGACATGTTGGCGGCTGGCCAGCTTTGGCCCGGGGTCGTGGGGACGACCCTATAGTCGTCGGACATGTCGGCGGCAGCGCAACTTTGGCCCGGGGTCGTGGGGACGACCCTATAGTCGTCGGACATTCCGGTGACTGGCCAACCTAGTCCCGGGGTCGTGGAGACGACCCTATAGTCGTCGGACGTGACGGTGCCGGGGCAATCTAGCCCCGGGGTCGAGGGGACGACCCTATAGACGTCGGACATGTCGGCGGCAGGGCAACTTTGGCCCGTGGTCGTGGGGACGACCCTATTGTCGTCGGACAAGACTGTGGCGGGCCAATCTAGTCCCGGGGTCGTGGGGACGACCCTATTGTCGTCAGACATGTCGGCGTCTGGCCAACCTAGTCGCGGGATCGTGGGGACGACCCTATAGTCGTCGGACATGTCGGCGGCAGGGCATCTTTGGCCCTTGGTCGCGGGGACGACCCTATAGTCGTCGGACAAGTCGGCGGCGGGCCAACCTAGTCCCGGGGTCGTGGAGACGACCCTATAGACGTCGGAAATGTCGGCGGCGGGCCAACCTAGTCCCGGGGTCGTGGGGACGACCCTATAGTCGTCGGACAAGTCGGCGGCAGGGCAACTTTGGCCCGTGGTCGTGGGCACGACCCTATTGTCGTCGGACATGACGGTGGCGGGCCAATCTAGTCCCGGGGTCGTGGGGACGACCCTATAGTCGTCGGACATGTCTGCGGCTGGCCAACCTAGTCCCGGGCCGTGGGGACGACCCTATAGTCGTCGGACAAGTCGGCGGCGGGCCAACCTAGTCCCGGGGTCGTGGAGACGACCCTATAGTCGTCGGACAAGTCAGCGGCGGGCCAACCTAGTCCCGGGGTCGTGGGGACGAACCTATAGTCGTCGGACATGTTGGCGGCTTGCCAGCTTTGGCTCGGGGTTGTGGGGACGACCCTATAGTCGTCGGACATGTCGGCGGCAGGGCAACTTTGGCCCGTGGTCGTGGGGACGACCCTATTGTCGTCGGACATGACGGTGGCGGGCCAATCTAGTCCCGGGGTCGTGGGGACGACCCTATTGTCGTCGGACATGTCGGCGGCTGGCCAACCTAGTCGCGGGATCGTGGGGACGACCCTATAGTCGTCGGACATGTCGACGGCGGGCCAACCTAGACCCGGGGTCGTGGGGACGTCCCTATAGTCGTCGGACATGATGGTGGCGGGCCAATCTAGTCCCGGGGTCGTGGGGACGACCCTATAGTCGTCGGACAGGTTGGCGGCTGGCCAGCTTTGGCCCGGGGTCGTGGGGACGACCCTATAGTCGTCGGACATGTCGGCGGCAGGGCAACTTTGGCCCGTGGTCGTGGGGACGACCCTATAGTCGTCGGACATGTCGGCGGCTGGCCAACCTAGACCCGAGGTGGTGGGGACGACCCTATAGTCGTCGGACATGTCGGCGGCGGGCCAATCTAGTCCCGGGGTCGTGGGGACGACCCTATAGTCGTCGGACATGTCGGCGGCTGGCCAACTTTGGCCCGGGGCGTGGGGACGACCCTATAGTCGTCGGACATGTCGACGGCGGGCCAACCTAGACCCGGGGTCGTGGGGACGTCCCTATAGTCGTCGGACATGATGGTGGCGGGCCAATCTAGTCCCGGGGTCGTGGGGACGACCCTATAGTCGTCGGACATGTTGGCGGCTGGCCAGCTTTGGCCCGGGGTCGTGGGGACGACCCTATAGTCGTCGGACATGTCGGCGGCAGGGCAACTTTGGCCCGGGGTCGTGGGGACGACCCTATAGTCGTCGGACATTCCGGTGACTGGCCAACCTAGTCCCGGGGTCGTGGAGACGACCCTATAGTCGTCGGACAAGTCGGCGGCGGGCCAACCTAGTGCCGTGGTCGTGGAGACGACCGTATAGTCGTCGGACATGTCGGCGGCTGGCCAACCTAGTCCCGGGGTCGTGGGGACGACCCTATAGACGTCGGACATGATGGCGGCTGGCCAGCTTTGGCCCGGGGTCGTGGGGACGACCCTATAGTCGTCGGACATGATGGTGGCGGGCCAATCTAGTCCTGGGGTCGTGGGGGCGACCCTATAGTCGTCGGAAAAGTCGGCGGCGGGCCAACCTAGACCCGCGGTCGTGGGGACGACCCTATAGTCGTCGGACATGTCGGCGGCAGGGCAACTTTGGCCCGTGGTCGTGAGGACGACCCTATAGTCGTCGGACATGTCGGTGACTGGCCAACCTAGTCCCGGGGTCGTGGGGACGACCCTATAGTCGTCGGACATGTCGGCGGCAGGGCAACTTTGGCCCGTGGTCGTGGGGACGACCCTATAGTCGTCGGACAAGTCGGCGGCGGGCCAACCTAGTCTCGTGGTCGTGGGGACGACCGTATAGTCGTCGGACATGTCGGCGGCTGGCCAAGCTAGTCCCGGGGTCGTGGGGACGACCCTACAGTCGTCGGACAAGTCGGCGGTGGGCCAACCTAGTCCCGGGGTCGTGGAGACGACCCTATAGACGTCGGACAATTCGGCGGCGGGCCAACCTAGTCCCGGGGTCGTGGGGACGACCCTATATTCGTCGGACATGTTGGCGGCTGGCCAGCTTTGGCCCGGGGTCGTGGGGACGACCCTATAGTCGTCGGACATGTCGGCGGCAGGGCAACTTTGGCCCGGGGTCGTGGGGACGACCCTATAGTCGTCGGACATTCCGGTGACTGGCCAACCTAGTCCCGGGGTCGTGGAGACGACCCTATAGTCGTCGGACGTGACGGTGCCGGGGCAATCTAGCCCCGGGGTCGAGGGGACGACCCTATAGACGTCGGACATGTCGGCGGCTGGCCAACCTAGTCCCGGGGTGGTCGGGACGACCCTATAGTCGTCGGACATGTCGGCGGCAGGGCAACTTTGGCCCGTGGTCGTGGGGGCGACCCTATAGTCGTCGGACATGACGGTGGCGGGCTAATCTAGTCCCGGGGTCGTGGGGACGACCCTATAGTCGTCGGACATGTCTGCGGCTGGCCAACCTAGTCCCGGGCCGTGGGGACGACCCTATAGTCGTCGGACAAGTCGGCGGCGGGCCAACCTAGTCCCGGGGTCGTGGAGACGACCCTATAGACGTCGGACATGTCGGCGGCGGGCCAACCTTGTCCCGGGGTCGTGGGGACGACCCTATAGTCGTCGGACATGTCGGCGGCAGGGCATCTTTGGCCCGTGGTCGCGGGGACGAACCTATAGTCGTCGGACATGTCGGCGGCTGGCCAACCTAGTCCCGGGGTCGTGGAGACGACCCTATAGTCGTCGGACAAGTCGGCGGCGGGCCAACCTAGTCCCGGGGTCGTGGGGACGACCCTATAGTCGTCGGACATGTTGGCGGCTGGACAGCTTTGGCCCGGGGTCGTGGGGACGACCCTATAGTCGTCGGACATGTCTGCGGCTGGCCAACCTAGTCCCGGGCCGTGGGGACGACCCTACAGTCGTCGGAAAATTCGGCGGCGGGCCAACCTAGTCCCGGGGTCGTGGAGTCGACCCTATAGAAGTCGGACATGTCGGCGGCGGGCCAACCTAGTCCCGGGGTCGTGGGGACGACCCTATAGTCGTCGCACCTGTCGGCGGCTGGCCAACCTAGTCGCGGGATCGTGGGGACGACCCTATAGTCGTCGGACATGTCGGCGGCAGGGCATCTTTGGCCCGTGGTCGCGGGGACGACCCTATAGTCGTCGGACATGTCGGCGGCTGGCCAAGCTAGTCCCGGGGTCGTGGGGACGACCCTACAGTCGTCGGACAAGTCGGCGGCGGGCCAACCTAGTCCCGGGGTCGTGGAGACGACCCTATAGACGTCGGACAATTCGGCGGCGGGCCAACCTAGTCCCGGGGTCGTGGGGACGACCCTATAGTCGTCGGACATGTTGGCGGCTGGCCAGCTTTGGCCCGGGGTCGTGGGGACGACCCTATAGTCGTCGGACATGTCGGCGGCAGGGCATCTTTGGCCCGTGGTCGCGGGGACGAACCTATAGTCGTCGGACATGTCGGCGGCTGGCCAACCTAGTCCCGGGGTCGTGGAGACGACCCTATAGTCGTCGGACAAGTCGGCGGCGGGCCAAACTAGTCCCGTGGTCGTGGGGACGACCCTATAGTCGTCGGACATGTCGGCGGCTGGCCAACCTAGACCCGAGGTGGTGGGGACGACCCTATAGTCGTCGGACATGTCGGCGGCTGGCCAAGCTAGTCCCGGGGTCGTGGGGACGACCCTACAGTCGTCGGACAAGTCGGCGGCGGGCCAACCTAGTCCCGGGGTCGTGGAGACGACCCTATAGACGTCGGACAATTCGGCGGCGGGCCAACCTAGTCCCGGGGTCGTGGGGACGACCCTATAGTCGTCGGACATGTTGGCGGCTGGCCAGCTTTGGCCCGGGGTCGTGGGGACGACCCTATAGTCGTCGGACATGTCGGCGGCAGGGCATCTTTGGCCCGTGGTCGCGGGGACGAACCTATAGTCGTCGGACATGTCGGCGGCTGGCCAACCTAGTCCCGGGGTCGTGGAGACGACCCTATAGTCGTCGGACAAGTCGGCGGCGGGCCAACCTAGTCCCGTGGTCGTGGGGACGACCCTATAGTCGTCGGACATGTCGGCGGCTGGCCAACCTAGACCCGAGGTGGTGGGGACGACCCTATAGTCGTCGGACATGTCGGCGGCGGGCCAATCTAGTCCCGGGGTCGTGGGGACGACCCTATAGTCGTCGGACATGTCGGCGGCTGGCCAACCTAGTCCCGGGGTCGTGGAGACGACCCTATAGTCGTCGGACAAGTCGGCGGCGGGCCAACCTAGTCCCGGGGTCGTGGGGACGTCCCTATAGTCGTCGGATATGATGGTGGCGGGCCAATCTAGTCCCGGGGTCGTGGGGACGACCCTATAGTCGTCGGACATGTTGGCGGCTGGCCAGCTTTGGCCCGGGGTCGTGGGGACGACCCTATAGTCGTCGGACATGTCGGCGGCAGGGCAACTTTGGCCCGGGGTCGTGGGGACGACCCTATAGTCGTCGGACATTCCGGTGACTGGCCAACCTAGTCCCGGGGTCGTGGAGACGACCCTATAGTCGTCGGACAAGACGGCGGCGGGCCAACCTAGTGCCGTGGTCGTGGGGACGACCGTATAGTCGTCGGACATGTCGGCGGCTGGCCAACCTAGTCCCGGGGTCGTGGGGACGACCCTATAGTCGTCGGACATGATGGCGGCTGGCCAGCTTTGGCCCGGGGTCGTGGGGACGACCCTATAGTCGTCGGACATGATGGTGGCGGGCCAATCTAGTCCTGGGGTCGTGGGGGCGACCCTATAGTCGTCGGACATGTCGGCGGCAGGGCAACTTTGGCCCGTGGTCGTGAGGACGACCCTATATTCGTCGGACATGTCGGTGACTGGCCAACCTAGTCCCGGGGTCGTGGGGACGACCCTATAGTCGTCGGACATGTCGGCGGCAGGGCAACTTTGGCCCGTGGTCGTGGGGACGACCCTATAGTCGTCGGACATGTCGGCGGCTGGCCAAGCTAGTCCCGGGGTCGTGGGGACGACCCTACAGTCGTCGGACAAGTCGGCGGCGGGCCAACCTAGTCCCGGGGTCGTGGAGACGACCCTATAGACGTCGGAAATGTCGGCGGCGGGCCAACCTAGTCCCGGGGTCGTGGGGACGACCCTATAGTCGTCGGACAAGTCGGCGGCAGGGCAACTTTGGCCCGTGGTCGTGGGGACGACCCTATTGTCGTCGGACATGACGGTGGCGGGCCAATCTAGTCCCGGGGTCGTGGGGACGACCCTATAGTCGTCGGACATGTCTGCGGCTGGCCAACCTAGTCCCGGGCCGTGGGGACGACCCTATAGTCGTCGGACAAGTCGGCGGCGGGCCAACCTAGTCCCGGGGTCGTGGAGACGACCCTATAGTCGTCGGACAAGTCAGCGGCGGGCCAACCTAGTCCCGGGGTCGTGGGGACGAACCTATAGTCGTCGGACATGTTGGCGGCTTGCCAGCTTTGGCCCGGGTTTGTGGGGACGACCCTATAGTCGTCGGACATGTCGGCGGCAGGGCAACTTTGGCCCGTGGTCGTGGGGACGACCCTATTGTCGTCGGACATGACGGTGGCGGGCCAATCTAGTCCCGGGGTCGTGGGGACGACCCTATTGTCGTCGGACATGTCGGCGGCTGGCCAACCTAGTCGCGGGATCGTGGGGACGACCCTATAGTCGTCGGACATGTCGACGGCGGGCCAACCTAGACCCGGGGTCGTGGGGACGTCCCTATAGTCGTCGGACATGATGGTGGCGGGCCAATCTAGTCCCGGGGTCGTGGGGACGACCCTATAGTCGTCGGACATGTTGGCGGCTGGCCAGCTTTGGCCCGGGGTCGTGGGGACGACCCTATAGTCGTCGGACATGTCGGCGGCAGGGCAACTTTGGCCCGTGGTCGTGGGGACGACCCTATAGTCGTCGGACATGTCGGCGGCTGGCCAACCTAGACCCGAGGTGGTGGGGACGACCCTATAGTCGTCGGACATGTCGGCGGCGGGCCAATCTAGTCCCGGGGTCGTGGGGACGACCCTATAGTCGTCGGACATGTCGGCGGCTGGCCAACTTTGGCCCGGGGCGTGGGGACGACCCTATAGTCGTCGGACATGTCGACGGCGGGCCAACCTAGACCCGGGGTCGTGGGGACGTCCCTATAGTCGTCGGACATGATGGTGGCGGGCCAATCTAGTCCCGGGGTCGTGGGGACGACCCTATAGTCGTCGGACATGTTGGCGGCTGGCCAGCTTTGGCCCGGGGTCGTGGGGACGACCCTATAGTCGTCGGACATGTCGGCGGCAGGGCAACTTTGGCCCGGGGTCGTGGGGACGACCCTATAGTCGTCGGACATTCCGGTGACTGGCCAACCTAGTCCCGGGGTCGTGGAGACGACCCTATAGTCGTCGGACAAGTCGGCGGCGGGCCAACCTAGTGCCGTGGTCGTGGAGACGACCGTATAGTCGTCGGACATGTCGGCGGCTGGCCAACCTAGTCCCGGGGTCGTGGGGACGACCCTATAGACGTCGGACATGATGGCGGCTGGCCAGCTTTGGCCCGGGGTCGTGGGGACGACCCTATAGTCGTCGGACATGATGGTGGCGGGCCAATCTAGTCCTGGGGTCGTGGGGGCGACCCTATAGTCGTCGGAAAAGTCGGCGGCGGGCCAACCTAGACCCGCGGTCGTGGGGACGACCCTATAGTCGTCGGACATGTCGGCGGCAGGGCAACTTTGGCCCGTGGTCGTGAGGACGACCCTATAGTCGTCGGACATGTCGGTGACTGGCCAACCTAGTCCCGGGGTCGTGGGGACGACCCTATAGTCGTCGGACATGTCGGCGGCAGGGCAACTTTGGCCCGTGGTCGTGGGGACGACCCTATAGTCGTCGGACAAGTCGGCGGCGGGCCAACCTAGTCCCGTGGTCGTGGGGACGACCGTATAGTCGTCGGACATGTCGGCGGCTGGCCAAGCTAGTCCCGGGGTCGTGGGGACGACCCTACAGTCGTCGGACAAGTCGGCGGTGGGCCAACCTAGTCCCGGGGTCGTGGAGACGACCCTATAGACGTCGGACAATTCGGCGGCGGGCCAACCTAGTCCCGGGGTCGTGGGGACGACCCTATAGTCGTCGGACATGTTGGCGGCTGGCCAGCTTTGGCCCGGGGTCGTGGGGACGACCCTATAGTCGTCGGACATGTCGGCGGCAGGGCAACTTTGGCCCGGGGTCGTGGGGACGACCCTATAGTCGTCGGACATTCCGGTGACTGGCCAACCTAGTCCCGGGGTCGTGGAGACGACCCTATAGTCGTCGGACGTGACGGTGCCGGGGCAATCTAGCCCCGGGGTCGAGGGGACGACCCTATAGTCGTCGGACATGTCGGCGGCTGGCCAACCTAGTCCCGGGGTGGTCGGGACGACCCTATAGTCGTCGGACATGTCGGCGGCAGGGCAACTTTGGCCCGTGGTCGTGGGGGCGACCCTATAGTCGTCGGACATGACGGTGGCGGGCTAATCTAGTCCCGGGGTCGTGGGGACGACCCTATAGTCGTCGGACATGTCTGCGGCTGGCCAACCTAGTCCCGGGCCGTGGGGACGACCCTATAGTCGTCGGACAAGTCGGCGGCGGGCCAACCTAGTCCCGGGGTCGTGGAGACGACCCTATAGACGTCGGACATGTCGGCGGCGGGCCAACCTTGTCCCGGGGTCGTGGGGACGACCCTATAGTCGTCGGACATGTCGGCGGCAGGGCATCTTTGGCCCGTGGTCGCGGGGACGAACCTATAGTCGTCGGACATGTCGGCGGCTGGCCAACCTAGTCCCGGGGTCGTGGAGACGACCCTATAGTCGTCGGACAAGTCGGCGGCGGGCCAACCTAGTCCCCGGGTCGTGGGGACGACCCTATAGTCGTCGGACATGTTGGCGGCTGGACAGCTTTGGCCCGGGGTCGTGGGGACGACCCTATAGTCGTCGGACATGTCTGCGGCTGGCCAACCTAGTCCCGGGCCGTGGGGACGACCCTACAGTCGTCGGAAAATTCGGCGGCGGGCCAACCTAGTCCCGGGGTCCTGGAGTCGACCCTATAGAAGTCGGACATGTCGGCGGCGGGCCAACCTAGTCCCGGGGTCGTGGGGACGACCCTATAGTCGTCGCACCTGTCGGCGGCTGGCCAACCTAGTCGCGGGATCGTGGGGACGACCCTATAGTCGTCGGACATGTCGGCGGCAGGGTATCTTTGGCCCGTGGTCGCGGGGACGACCCTATAGTCGTCGGACATGTCGGCGGCTGGCCAACCTAGTCCCGGGGTCGTGGAGACGACCCTATAGTCGTCGGACAAGTCGGCGGCGGGCCAACCTAGTCCCGGGGTCGTGGGGACGACCCTATAGTCGTCGGACAAGTCGGCGGCAGGGCAACTTTGGCCCGTGGTCGTGGGGACGACCCTATTGTCGTCGGACATGACGGTGGCGGGCCAATCTAGTCCCGGGGTCGTGGGGACGACCCTATAGTCGTCGGACATGTCTGCGGCTGGCCAACCTAGTCCCGGGCCGTGGGGACGACCCTATAGTCGTCGGACAAGTCGGCGGCGGGCCAACCTAGTCCCGGGGTCGTGGAGACGACCCTATAGTCGTCGGACAAGTCAGCGGCGGGCCAACCTAGTCCCGGGGTCGTGGGGACGAACCTATAGTCGTCGGACATGTTGGCGGCTTGCCAGCTTTGGCCCGGGGTTGTGGGGACGACCCTATAGTCGTCGGACATGTCGGCGGCAGGGCAACTTTGGCCCGTGGTCGTGGGGACGACCCTATTGTCGTCGGACATGACGGTG
Organism: Andrena fulva; assembly: GCA_946251845.1. Classification (NCBI taxonomy): domain Eukaryota; kingdom Metazoa; phylum Arthropoda; class Insecta; order Hymenoptera; family Andrenidae; genus Andrena; species Andrena fulva. The sequence goes on along the minus strand of CAMITZ010000112.1, from coordinate 228,606 downwards.
GCGGGCCAATCTAGTCCCGGGGTCGTGGGGACGACCCTATTGTCGTCGGACATGTCGGCGGCTGGCCAACCTAGTCGCGGGATCGTGGGGACGACCCTATAGTCGTCGGACATGTCGACGGCGGGCCAACCTAGACCCGGGGTCGTGGGGACGTCCCTATAGTCGTCGGACATGATGGTGGCGGGCCAATCTAGTCCCGGGGTCGTGGGGACGACCCTATAGTCGTCGGACATGTTGGCGGCTGGCCAGCTTTGGCCCGGGGTCGTGGGGACGACCCTATAGTCGTCGGACATGTCGGCGGCAGGGCAACTTTGGCCCGTGGTCGTGGGGACGACCCTATAGTCGTCGGACATGTCGGCGGCTGGCCAACCTAGACCCGAGGTGGTGGGGACGACCCTATAGTCGTCGGACATGTCGGCGGCGGGCCAATCTAGTCCCGGGGTCGTGGGGACGACCCTATAGTCGTCGGACATGTCGGCGGCTGGCCAACTTTGGCCCGGGGCGTGGGGACGACCCTATAGTCGTCGGACATGTCGACGGCGGGCCAACCTAGACCCGGGGTCGTGGGGACGTCCCTATAGTCGTCGGACATGATGGTGGCGGGCCAATCTAGTCCCGGGGTCGTGGGGACGACCCTATAGTCGTCGGACATGTTGGCGGCTGGCCAGCTTTGGCCCGGGGTCGTGGGGACGACCCTATAGTCGTCGGACATGTCGGCGGCAGGGCAACTTTGGCCCGGGGTCGTGGGGACGACCCTATAGTCGTCGGACATTCCGGTGACTGGCCAACCAAGTCCCGGGGTCGTGGAGACGACCCTATAGTCGTCGGACAAGTCGGCGGCGGGCCAACCTAGTGCCGTGGTCGTGGAGACGACCGTATAGTCGTCGGACATGTCGGCGGCTGGCCAACCTAGTCCCGGGGTCGTGGGGACGACCCTATAGACGTCGGACATGATGGCGGCTGGCCAGCTTTGGCCCGGGGTCGTGGGGACGACCCTATAGTCGTCGGACATGATGGTGGCGGGCCAATCTAGTCCTGGGGTCGTGGGGGCGACCCTATAGTCGTCGGAAAAGTCGGCGGCGGGCCAACCTAGACCCGCGGTCGTGGGGACGACCCTATAGTCGTCGGACATGTCGGCGGCAGGGCAACTTTGGCCCGTGGTCGTGAGGACGACCCTATAGTCGTCGGACATGTCGGTGACTGGCCAACCTAGTCCCGGGGTCGTGGGGACGACCCTATAGTCGTCGGACATGTCGGCGGCAGGGCAACTTTGGCCCGTGGTCGTGGGGACGACCCTATAGTCGTCGGACAAGTCGGCGGCGGGCCAACCTAGTCCCGTGGTCGTGGGGACGACCGTATAGTCGTCGGACATGTCGGCGGCTGGCCAAGCTAGTCCCGGGGTCGTGGGGACGACCCTACAGTCGTCGGACAAGTCGGCGGTGGGCCAACCTAGTCCCGGGGTCGTGGAGACGACCCTATAGACGTCGGACAATTCGGCGGCGGGCCAACCTAGTCCCGGGGTCGTGGGGACGACCCTATAGTCGTCGGACATGTTGGCGGCTGGCCAGCTTTGGCCCGGGGTCGTGGGGACGACCCTATAGTCGTCGGACATGTCGGCGGCAGGGCAACTTTGGCCCGGGGTCGTGGGGACGACCCTATAGTCGTCGGACATTCCGGTGACTGGCCAACCTAGTCCCGGGGTCGTGGAGACGACCCTATAGTCGTCGGACGTGACGGTGCCGGGGCAATCTAGCCCCGGGGTCGAGGGGACGACCCTATAGACGTCGGACATGTCGGCGGCTGGCCAACCTAGTCCCGGGGTGGTCGGGACGACCCTATAGTCGTCGGACATGTCGGCGGCAGGGCAACTTTGGCCCGTGGTCGTGGGGGCGACCCTATAGTCGTCGGACATGACGGTGGCGGGCTAATCTAGTCCCGGGGTCGTGGGGACGACCCTATAGTCGTCGGACATGTCTGCGGCTGGCCAACCTAGTCCCGGGCCGTGGGGACGACCCTATAGTCGTCGGACATGTCGGCGGCTGGCCAAGCTAGTCCCGGGGTCGTGGGGACGACCCTACAGTCGTCGGACAAGTCGGCGGTGGGCCAACCTAGTCCCGGGGTCGTGGAGACGACCCTATAGACGTCGGACAATTCGGCGGCGGGCCAACCTAGTCCCGGGGTCGTGGGGACGACCCTATAGTCGTCGGACATGTTGGCGGCTGGCCAGCTTTGGCCCGGGGTCGTGGGGACGACCCTATAGTCGTCGGACATGTCGGCGGCAGGGCAACTTTGGCCCGGGGTCGTGGGGACGACCCTATAGTCGTCGGACATTCCGGTGACTGGCCAACCTAGTCCCGGGGTCGTGGAGACGACCCTATAGTCGTCGGACGTGACGGTGCCGGGGCAATCTAGCCCCGGGGTCGAGGGGACGACCCTATAGTCGTCGGACATGTCGGCGGCTGGCCAACCTAGTCCCGGGGTGGTCGGGACGACCCTATAGTCGTCGGACATGTCGGCGGCAGGGCAACTTTGGCCCGTGGTCGTGGGGGCGACCCTATAGTCGTCGGACATGACGGTGGCGGGCTAATCTAGTCCCGGGGTCGTGGGGACGACCCTATAGTCGTCGGACATGTCTGCGGCTGGCCAACCTAGTCCCGGGCCGTGGGGACGACCCTATAGTCGTCGGACAAGTCGGCGGCGGGCCAACCTAGTCCCGGGGTCGTGGAGACGACCCTATAGACGTCGGACATGTCGGCGGCGGGCCAACCTTGTCCCGGGGTCGTGGGGACGACCCTATAGTCGTCGGACATGTCGGCGGCAGGGCATCTTTGGCCCGTGGTCGCGGGGACGAACCTATAGTCGTCGGACATGTCGGCGGCTGGCCAACCTAGTCCCGGGGTCGTGGAGACGACCCTATAGTCGTCGGACAAGTCGGCGGCGGGCCAACCTAGTCCCCGGGTCGTGGGGACGACCCTATAGTCGTCGGACATGTTGGCGGCTGGACAGCTTTGGCCCGGGGTCGTGGGGACGACCCTATAGTCGTCGGACATGTCTGCGGCTGGCCAACCTAGTCCCGGGCCGTGGGGACGACCCTACAGTCGTCGGAAAATTCGGCGGCGGGCCAACCTAGTCCCGGGGTCGTGGAGTCGACCCTATAGAAGTCGGACATGTCGGCGGCGGGCCAACCTAGTCCCGGGGTCGTGGGGACGACCCTATAGTCGTCGCACCTGTCGGCGGCTGGCCAACCTAGTCGCGGGATCGTGGGGACGACCCTATAGTCGTCGGACATGTCGGCGGCAGGGTATCTTTGGCCCGTGGTCGCGGGGACGACCCTATAGTCGTCGGACATGTCGGCGGCTGGCCAACCTAGTCCCGGGGTCGTGGAGACGACCCTATAGTCGTCGGACAAGTCGGCGGCGGGCCAACCTAGTCCCGGGGTCGTGGGGACGACCCTATAGTCGTCGGACAAGTCGGCGGCAGGGCAACTTTGGCCCGTGGTCGTGGGGACGACCCTATTGTCGTCGGACATGACGGTGGCGGGCCAATCTAGTCCCGGGGTCGTGGGGACGACCCTATAGTCGTCGGACATGTCTGCGGCTGGCCAACCTAGTCCCGGGCCGTGGGGACGACCCTATAGTCGTCGGACAAGTCGGCGGCGGGCCAACCTAGTCCCGGGGTCGTGGAGACGACCCTATAGTCGTCGGACAAGTCAGCGGCGGGCCAACCTAGTCCCGGGGTCGTGGGGACGAACCTATAGTCGTCGGACATGTTGGCGGCTTGCCAGCTTTGGCCCGGGGTTGTGGGGACGACCCTATAGTCGTCGGACATGTCGGCGGCAGGGCAACTTTGGCCCGTGGTCGTGGAGACGACCCTATTGTCGTCGGACATGACGGTGGCGGGCCAATCTAGTCCCGGGGTCGTGGGGACGACCCTATTGTCGTCGGACATGTCGGCGGCTGGCCAACCTAGTCGCGGGATCGTGGGGACGACCCTATAGTCGTCGGACATGTCGACGGCGGGCCAACCTAGACCCGGGGTCGTGGGGACGTCCCTATAGTCGTCGGACATGATGGTGGCGGGCCAATCTAGTCCCGGGGTCGTGGGGACGACCCTATAGTCGTCGGACATGTTGGCGGCTGGCCAGCTTTGGCCCGGGGTCGTGGGGACGACCCTATAGTCGTCGGACATGTCGGCGGCAGGGCAACTTTGGCCCGTGGTCGTGGGGACGACCCTATAGTCGTCGGACATGTCGGCGGCTGGCCAACCTAGACCCGAGGTGGTGGGGACGACCCTATAGTCGTCGGACATGTCGGCGGCGGGCCAATCTAGTCCCGGGGTCGTGGGGACGACCCTATAGTCGTCGGACATGTCGGCGGCTGGCCAACTTTGGCCCGGGGCGTGGGGACGACCCTATAGTCGTCGGACATGTCGACGGCGGGCCAACCTAGACCCGGGGTCGTGGGGACGTCCCTATAGTCGTCGGACATGATGGTGGCGGGCCAATCTAGTCCCGGGGTCGTGGGGACGACCCTATAGTCGTCGGACATGTTGGCGGCTGGCCAGCTTTGGCCCGGGGTCGTGGGGACGACCCTATAGTCGTCGGACATGTCGGCGGCAGGGCAACTTTGGCCCGGGGTCGTGGGGACGACCCTATAGTCGTCGGACATTCCGGTGACTGGCCAACCAAGTCCCGGGGTCGTGGAGACGACCCTATAGTCGTCGGACAAGTCGGCGGCGGGCCAACCTAGTGCCGTGGTCGTGGAGACGACCGTATAGTCGTCGGACATGTCGGCGGCTGGCCAACCTAGTCCCGGGGTCGTGGGGACGACCCTATAGACGTCGGACATGATGGCGGCTGGCCAGCTTTGGCCCGGGGTCGTGGGGACGACCCTATAGTCGTCGGACATGATGGTGGCGGGCCAATCTAGTCCTGGGGTCGTGGGGGCGACCCTATAGTCGTCGGAAAAGTCGGCGGCGGGCCAACCTAGACCCGCGGTCGTGGGGACGACCCTATAGTCGTCGGACATGTCGGCGGCAGGGCAACTTTGGCCCGTGGTCGTGAGGACGACCCTATAGTCGTCGGACATGTCGGTGACTGGCCAACCTAGTCCCGGGGTCGTGGGGACGACCCTATAGTCGTCGGACATGTCGGCGGCAGGGCAACTTTGGCCCGTGGTCGTGGGGACGACCCTATAGTCGTCGGACAAGTCGGCGGCGGGCCAACCTAGTCCCGTGGTCGTGGGGACGACCGTATAGTCGTCGGACATGTCGGCGGCTGGCCAAGCTAGTCCCGGGGTCGTGGGGACGACCCTACAGTCGTCGGACAAGTCGGCGGTGGGCCAACCTAGTCCCGGGGTCGTGGAGACGACCCTATAGACGTCGGACAATTCGGCGGCGGGCCAACCTAGTCCCGGGGTCGTGGGGACGACCCTATAGTCGTCGGACATGTTGGCGGCTGGCCAGCTTTGGCCCGGGGTCGTGGGGACGACCCTATAGTCGTCGGACATGTCGGCGGCAGGGCAACTTTGGCCCGGGGTCGTGGGGACGACCCTATAGTCGTCGGACATTCCGGTGACTGGCCAACCTAGTCCCGGGGTCGTGGAGACGACCCTATAGTCGTCGGACGTGACGGTGCCGGGGCAATCTAGCCCCGGGGTCGAGGGGACGACCCTATAGACGTCGGACATGTCGGCGGCTGGCCAACCTAGTCCCGGGGTGGTCGGGACGACCCTATAGTCGTCGGACATGTCGGCGGCAGGGCAACTTTGGCCCGTGGTCGTGGGGGCGACCCTATAGTCGTCGGACATGACGGTGGCGGGCTAATCTAGTCCCGGGGTCGTGGGGACGACCCTATAGTCGTCGGACATGTCTGCGGCTGGCCAACCTAGTCCCGGGCCGTGGGGACGACCCTATAGTCGTCGGACAAGTCGGCGGCGGGCCAACCTAGTCCCGGGGTCGTGGAGACGACCCTATAGACGTCGGACATGTCGGCGGCGGGCCAACCTTGTCCCGGGGTCGTGGGGACGACCCTATAGTCGTCGGACATGTCGGCGGCAGGGCATCTTTGGCCCGTGGTCGTGGAGACGACCGTATAGTCGTCGGACATGTCGGCGGCTGGCCAACCTAGTCCCGGGGTCGTGGGGACGACCCTATAGACGTCGGACATGATGGCGGCTGGCCAGCTTTGGCCCGGGGTCGTGGGGACGACCCTATAGTCGTCGGACATGATGGTGGCGGGCCAATCTAGTCCTGGGGTCGTGGGGGCGACCCTATAGTCGTCGGAAAAGTCGGCGGCGGGCCAACCTAGACCCGCGGTCGTGGGGACGACCCTATAGTCGTCGGACATGTCGGCGGCAGGGCAACTTTGGCCCGTGGTCGTGAGGACGACCCTATAGTCGTCGGACATGTCGGTGACTGGCCAACCTAGTCCCCGGGTCGTGGGGACGACCCTATAGTCGTCGGACATGTTGGCGGCTGGACAGCTTTGGCCCGGGGTCGTGGGGACGACCCTATAGTCGTCGGACATGTCTGCGGCTGGCCAACCTAGTCCCGGGCCGTGGGGACGACCCTACAGTCGTCGGAAAATTCGGCGGCGGGCCAACCTAGTCCCGGGGTCGTGGAGTCGACCCTATAGAAGTCGGACATGTCGGCGGCGGGCCAACCTAGTCCCGGGGTCGTGGGGACGACCCTATAGTCGTCGCACCTGTCGGCGGCTGGCCAACCTAGTCGCGGGATCGTGGGGACGACCCTATAGTCGTCGGACATGTCGGCGGCAGGGCATCTTTGGCCCGTGGTCGCGGGGACGACCCTATAGTCGTCGGACATGTCGGCGGCTGGCCAACCTAGTCCCGGGGTCGTGGAGACGACCCTATAGTCGTCGGACAAGTCGGCGGCGGGCCAACCTAGTGCCGTGGTCGTGGAGACGACCGTATAGTCGTCGGACATGTCGGCGGCTGGCCAACCTAGTCCCGGGGTCGTGGGGACGACCCTATAGACGTCGGACATGATGGCGGCTGGCCAGCTTTGGCCCGGGGTCGTGGGGACGACCCTATAGTCGTCGGACATGATGGTGGCGGGCCAATCTAGTCCTGGGGTCGTGGGGGCGACCCTATAGTCGTCGGAAAAGTCGGCGGCGGGCCAACCTAGACCCGCGGTCGTGGGGACGACCCTATAGTCGTCGGACATGTCGGCGGCAGGGCAACTTTGGCCCGTGGTCGTGAGGACGACCCTATAGTCGTCGGACATGTCGGTGACTGGCCAACCTAGTCCCGGGGTCGTGGGGACGACCCTATAGTCGTCGGACATGTCGGCGGCAGGGCAACTTTGGCCCGTGGTCGTGGGGACGACCCTATAGTCGTCGGACAAGTCGGCGGCGGGCCAACCTAGTCCCGTGGTCGTGGGGACGACCGTATAGTCGTCGGACATGTCGGCGGCTGGCCAAGCTAGTCCCGGGGTCGTGGGGTCGACCCTACAGTCGTCGGACAAGTCGGCGGTGGGCCAACCTAGTCCCGGGGTCGTGGAGACGACCCTATAGACGTCGGACAATTCGGCGGCGGGCCAACCTAGTCCCGGGGTCGTGGGGACGACCCTATAGTCGTCGGACATGTTGGCGGCTGGCCAGCTTTGGCCCGGGGTCGTGGGGACGACCCTATAGTCGTCGGACATGTCGGCGGCAGGGCAACTTCGGCCCGGGGTCGTGGGGACGACCCTATAGTCGTCGGACATTCCGGTGACTGGCCAACCTAGTCCCGGGGTCGTGGAGACGACCCTATAGTCGTCGGACGTGACGGTGCCGGGGCAATCTAGCCCCGGGGTCGAGGGGACGACCCTATAGACGTCGGACATGTCGGCGGCTGGCCAACCTAGTCCCGGGGTGGTCGGGACGACCCTATAGTCGTCGGACATGTCGGCGGCAGGGCAACTTTGGCCCGTGGTCGTGGGGGCGACCCTATAGTCGTCGGACATGACGGTGGCGGGCTAATCTAGTCCCGGGGTCGTGGGGACGACCCTATAGTCGTCGGACATGTCTGCGGCTGGCCAACCTAGTCCCGGGCCGTGGGGACGACCCTATAGTCGTCGGACAAGTCGGCGGCGGGCCAACCTAGTCCCGGGGTCGTGGAGACGACCCTATAGACGTCGGACATGTCGGCGGCGGGCCAACCTTGTCCCGGGGTCGTGGGGACGACCCTATAGTCGTCGGACATGTCGGCGGCAGGGCATCTTTGGCCCGTGGTCGCGGGGACGAACCTATAGTCGTCGGACATGTCGGCGGCTGGCCAACCTAGTCCCGGGGTCGTGGAGACGACCCTATAGTCGTCGGACAAGTCGGCGGCGGGCCAACCTAGTCCCCGGGTCGTGGGGACGACCCTATAGTCGTCGGACATGTTGGCGGCTGGACAGCTTTGGCCCGGGGTCGTGGGGACGACCCTATAGTCGTCGGACATGTCTGCGGCTGGCCAACCTAGTCCCGGGCCGTGGGGACGACCCTACAGTCGTCGGAAAATACGGCGGCGGGCCAACCTAGTCCCGGGGTCGTGGAGTCGACCCTATAGAAGTCGGACATGTCGGCGGCGGGCCAACCTAGTCCCGGGGTCGTGGGGACGACCCTATAGTCGTCGCACCTGTCGGCGGCTGGCCAACCTAGTCGCGGGATCGTGGGGACGACCCTATAGTCGTCGGACATGTCGGCGGCAGGGCATCTTTGGCCCGTGGTCGCGGGGACGACCCTATAGTCGTCGGACATGTCGGCGGCTGGCCAACCTAGTCCCGGGGTCGTGGAGACGACCCTATAGTCGTCGGACAAGTCGGCGGCGGGCCAACCTAGTCCCGGGGTCGTGGGGACGACCCTATAGTCGTCGGACAAGTCGACGGCGGGCCAACCTAGACCCGGGGTCGTGGGGACGACCCTATAGTCGTCGGACTAGTCGGCGGCGGGCCAACCTAGTCCCGGGGTCGTGGGGACGACCCTATAGTCGTCGGACATGTCTGCGGCTGGCCAACCTAGTCCCGGGCCGTGGGGACGACCCTATAGTCGTCGGACAAGCCGGCGGCGGGCCAACCTAGTCCCGGGGTCGTGGAGACGACCCTATAGACGTCGGACATGTCGGCGGCGGGCCAACCTAGTCCCGGGGTCGTGGGGACGACCCTATAGTCGTCGGACATGTCGGCGGCAGGGCATCATTGGCCCGTGGTCGCGGGGACGACCCTATAGTCGTCGGACATGTCGGCGGCTGGCCAACCTAGTCCCGGGGTCGTGGAGACGACCCTATAGTCGTCGGACAAGTCGGCGGCGGGCCAACCTAGTCCCGGGGTCGTGGAGACGACCCTATAGTCGTCGGACATGTCGGCGGCTGGCCAGCTTTGTCCGGTGGTCGTGGGGACGACACTATTGTCGTCGGACATGACGGTGGCGGGCCAATCTAGTCCCGGGGTCGTGCGGACGACCCTATAGTCGTCGGACATGTCGGCGGCTGGCCAACCTAGTCGCGGGATCGTGGGGACGTCCCTATGGTCGTCGGACATGTCGGCGGCGGGCCAACGTATGCCCAGGGTCGTAGGCACGAACCTATATTCGTCGGACATGACGGTGGCGGGCCAATCTAGTCCCGGGGTCGTTGGGATGACCCTATAGTCGCCGGACTAGTCGGCGGCGGGCCAACCTAGTCCCGGGGTCGTGGGGACGACTCTATAGTCGTCGGACAAGTCGGCGGCGGGCCAACCTAGTCCCGGGGTCGTGGAGACGACCCTATAGACGTCGGACATGTCGGCGGCGGGCCAACCTAGTCCCGGGGCCGTGGGGACGACCCTATAGTCGTCGGACATGTCGGCGGCAGGGCACTTTGGCCCGTGGTCGCGGGGACGACCCTATAGTCGTCGGACATGTCGGCGGCGGGCCGACCTAGTCCCGGGGTCGTGGAGACGACCCTATAGTCATCGGACATGTCGGCGGCTTGCCAACCTAGTCCCGGGGTAGTAGGGACGACCCTATAGTCGTCAGACAAGTCGGCGGCGGGCCAATCTAGTCCCGTGGTCGTGGGGACGACCCTATAGTCGTCGGACATGTCGGCGGCAGGGCAACTTTGGCCCGTGGTCGTGGGGACGACCCTATAGTCGTCGGACATGTCGGCGGCAGGGCAACTTTGGCCCGTGGTCGTGGGGGCGACCCTATTGTCGTCGGACATGACGGTGGCGGGCCAATCTAGTCCCGGGGTCGTGGGGACGACCCTATAGTCGTCGGACATGTCTGCGGCTGGCCAACCTAGTCCCGGGCCGTGGGGACGACCCTATAGTCGTCGGACAAGTCGGCGGCGGGCCAACCAAGTCCCGGGGTCGTGGAGACGACCCTATAGACGTCGGACATGTCGGCGGCGGGCCAACCTAGTCCCGGGGTCGTGGGGACGACCCTATAGTCGTCGGACATGTCGGCGGCAGGGCATCTTTGGCCCGTGGTCGCGGGGACGACCCTATAGTCGTCGGACATGTCGGCGGCGGGCCGACCTAGTCCCGGGGTCGTGGAGACGACCCTATAGTCATCGGACATGTCGGCGGCTTGCCAACCTAGTCCCGGGGTAGTAGGGACGACCCTATAGTCGTCAGACAAGTCGGCGGCGGGCCAATCTAGTCCCGGGGCCGTGGGGACGACCCTATAGTCGTCGGACATGTCGGCGGCAGGGCAACTTTGGCCCGTGGTCGTGGGGACGACCCTATTGTCGTCGGACATGACGGTGGCGGGCCAATCTAGTCCCGGGGTCGTTGGGACGACCCTATAGTCGTCGGACTAGTCGGCGGCGGGCCAACCTAGTCCCGGGGTCGTGGGGACGACTCTATAGTCGTCGGACAAGTCGGCGGCGGGCCAACCTAGTCCCGGGGTCGTGGAGACGACCCTATAGACGTCGGACATGTCGGCGGCGGGCCAACCTAGTCCCGGGGCCGTGGGGACGACCCTATAGTCGTCGGACATGTCGGCGGCAGGGCATCTTTGGCCCGTGGTCGCGGGGACGACCCTATAGTCGTCGGACATGTCGGCGGCGGGCCGACCTAGTCCCGGGGTCGTGGAGACGACCCTATAGTCATCGGACATGTCGGCGGCTTGCCAACCTAGTCCCGGGGTAGTAGGGACGACCCTATAGTCGTCAGACAAGTCGGCGGCGGGCCAATCTAGTCCCGGGGTCGTGGGGACGACCCTATAGTCGTCGGACATGTCGGCGGCAGGGCAACTTTGGCCCGTGGTCGTGGGGACGACCCTATTGTCGTCGGACATGACGGTGGCGGGCCAATCTAGTCCCGGGGTCGTGGGGACGACCCTATTGTCGTCGGACATGTCGGCGGCTGGCCAACGTAGACGCGGGATCGTGGGGACGACCCTATAGTCGTCGGACATGACTGCGGCGGGCCAACCTAGTCCCGGGGTCGTGGGGACGACCCTATAGTCGTCGGACATGTCTGCGGCTGGCCAACCTAGTCCCGGGCCGTGGGGACGACCCTATAGTCGTCGGACAAGCCGGCGGCGGGCCAACCTAGTCCCGGGGTCGTGGAGACGACCCTATAGACGTCGGACATGTCGGCGGCGGGCCAACCTAGTCCCGGGGTCGTGGGGACGACCCTATAGTCGTCGGACATGTCGGCGGCAGGGCATCTTTGGCCCGTGGTCGCGGGGACGACCCTATAGTCGTCGGACATGTCGGCGGCTGGCCAACCTAGTCCCGGGGTCGTGGAGACGACCCTATAGTCGTCGGACAAGTCGGCGGCGGGCCAACCTAGTCCCGGGGTCGTGGAGACGACCCTATAGTCGTCGGACATGTCGGCGGCTGGCCAGCTTTGTCCGGTGGTCGTGGGGACGACACTATTGTCGTCGGACATGACGGTGGCGGGCCAATCTAGTCCCGGGGTCGTGGGGACGACCCTATTGTCGTCGGACATGTCGGCGGCTGGCCAACCTAGTCGCGGGATCGTGGGGACGACCCTATAGTCGTCGGACATGTCGGCGGCGGGCCAACGTATGCCCAGGGTCGTAGGCACGAACCTATATTCGTCGGACATGACGGTGGCGGGCCAATCTAGTCCCGGGGTCGTTGGGACGACCCTATAGTCGTCGGACTAGTCGGCGGCGGGCCAACCTAGTCCCGTGGTCGTGGGGGCGACCCTATAGTCGTCGGACATGACGGTGGCGGGCCAATCTAGTCCCGGGGTCGTGGGGACGACCCTATAGTCGTCGGACATGTCTGCGGCTGGCCAACCTAGTCCCGGGCCGTGGGGACGACCCTATAGACGTCGGACATGTCGGCGGCGGGCCAACCTAGTCCCGGGGTCGTGGGGACGACCCTATAGTCGACGGACATGTCGGCGGCAGGGCATCTTTGGCCCGTGGTCGCGGGGACGACCCTATAGTCGTCGGACATGTCGGCGGCTGGCCAACCTAGTCGCGGGATCGTGGGGACGACCCTATAGTCGTCGGACATGTCGGCGGCGGGCCAACGTATGCCCAGGGTCGTAGGCACGAACCTATATTCGTCGGACACGACGGTGGCGGGCCAATCTAGTCCCGGGGTCGTGGAGACGACCCTATAGTCGTCGGACATGTCGGCGGCTGGCCAGCTTTGGCCCGTGGTCGTGGGGACGACCCTATAGTCGTCGGACATGTCGGCGGCTGGCCAGCTTTGTCCGGTGGTCGTGGGGACGACACTATTGTCGTCGGACATGACGGTGGCGGGCCAATCTAGTCCCGGGGTCGTGCGGACGACCCTATAGTCGTCGGACATGTCGGCGGCTGGCCAACCTAGTCGCGGGATCGTGGGGACGACCCTATGGTCGTCGGACATGTCGGCGGCGGGCCAACGTATGCCCAGGGTCGTAGGCACGAACCTATATTCGTCGGACATGACGGTGGCGGGCCAATCTAGTCCCGGGGTCGTTGGGACGACCCTATAGTCGTCGGACTAGTCGGCGGCGGGCCAACCTAGTCCCGGGGTCGTGGGGACGACTCTATAGTCGTCGGACAAGTCGGCGGCGGGCCAACCTAGTCCCGGGGTCGTGGAGACGACCCTATAGACGTCGGACATGTCGGCGGCGGGCCAACCTAGTCCCGGGGCCGTGGGGACGACCCTATAGTCGTCGGACATGTCGGCGGCAGGGCATCTTTGGCCCGTGGTCGCGGGGACGACCCTATAGTCGTCGGACATGTCGGCGGCGGGCCGACCTAGTCCCGGGGTCGTGGAGACGACCCTATAGTCATCGGACATGTCGGCGGCTTGCCAACCTAGTCCCGGGGTAGTAGGGACGACCCTATAGTCGTCAGACAAGTCGGCGGCGGGCCAATCTAGTCCCGGGGTCGTGGGGACGACCCTATAGTCGTCGGACATGTCGGCGGCAGGGCAACTTTGGCCCGTGGTCGTGGGGACGACCCTATTGTCGTCGGACATGACGGTGGCGGGCCAATCTAGTCCCGGGGTCGTGGGGACGACCCTATTGTCGTCGGACATGTCGGCGGCTGGCCAACGTAGACGCGGGATCGTGGGGACGACCCTATAGTCGTCGGACATGACTGCGGCGGGCCAACCTAGTCCCGGGGTCGTGGGGACGACCCTATAGTCGTCGGACAAGTCGACGGCGGGCCAACCTAGACCCGGGGTCGTGGGGACAACCCTATAGTCGTCGGACATGTCGGCGGCAGGGCAACTTTGGCCCGTGGTCGTGGGGACGACCCTATTGTCGTCGGACATGACGGTGGCGGGCCAATCTAGTCCCGGGGTCGTGGGGACGACCCTATTGTCGTCGGACATGTCGGCGGCTGGCCAACCTAGTCGCGGGATCGTGGGGACGACCCTATAGTCGTCGGACATATCGGCGGCGGGCCAACGTATGCCCAGGGTCGTAGGCACGAACCTATATTCGTCGGACATGACGGTGGCGGGCCAATCTAGTCCCGGGGTCGTTGGGACGACCCTATAGTCGTCGGACTAGTCGGCGGCGGGCCAACCTAGTCCCGTGGTCGTGGGGGCGACCCTATAGTCGTCGGACATGACGGTGGCGGGCCAATCTAGTCCCGGGGTCGTGGGGACGACCCTATAGTCGTCGGACATGTCTGCGGCTGGCCAACCTAGTCCCGGGCCGTGGGGACGACCCTATAGACGTCGGACATGTCGGCGGCGGGCCAACCTAGTCCCGGGGTCGTGGGGACGACCCTATAGTCGTCGGACATGTCGGCGGCAGGGCATCGTTGGCCCGTGGTCGCGGGGACGACCCTATAGTCGTCGGACATGTCGGCGGCTGGCCAACCTAGTCGCGGGATCGTGGGGACGACCCTATAGTCGTCGGACATGTCGGCGGCGGGCCAACGTATGCCCAGGGTCGTAGGCACGAACCTATATTCGTCGGACATGACGGTGGCGGGCCAATCTAGTCCCGGGGTCGTTGGGACGACCCTATAGTCGTCGGACTAGTCGGCGGCGGGCCAACCTAGTCCCGTGGTCGTGGGGGCGACCCTATAGTCGTCGGACATGTCGGCGGCGGGCCAACCTAGTCCCGGGGTCGTGGGGACGACCCTATAGTCGTCGGACATGTCGGCGGCAGGGCATCTTTGGCCCGTGGTCGCGGGGACGACCCTATAGTCGTCGGACATGTCGGCGGCTGGCCAGCTTTGTCCGGTGGTCGTGGGGACGACACTATTGTCGTCGGACATGACGGTGGCGGGCCAATCTAGTCCCGGGGTCGTGCGGACGACCCTATAGTCGTCGGACATGTCGGCGGCTGGCCAACCTAGTCGCGGGATCGTGGGGACGACCCTATGGTCGTCGGACATGTCGGCGGCGGGCCAACGTATGCCCAGGGTCGTAGGCACGAACCTATATTCGTCGGACATGACGGTGGCGGGCCAATCTAGTCCCGGGGTCGTTGGGACGACCCTATAGTCGTCGGACTAGTCGGCGGCGGGCCAACCTAGTCCCGGGGTCGTGGGGACGACTCTATAGTCGTCGGACAAGTCGGCGGCGGGCCAACCTAGTCCCGGGGTCGTGGAGACTACCCTATAGACGTCGGACATGTCGGCGGCGGGCCAACCTAGTCCCGGGGCCGTGGGGACGACCCTATAGTCGTCGGACATGTCGGCGGCAGGGCATCTTTGGCCCGTGGTCGCGGGGACGACCCTATAGTCGTCGGACATGTCGGCGGCGGGCCGACCTAGTCCCGGGGTCGTGGAGACGACCCTATAGTCGTCGGACATGTCTGCGGCTGGCCAACCTAGTCCCGGGCCGTGGGGACGACCCTATAGTCGTCGGACAAGCCGGCGGCGGGCCAACCTAGTCCCGGGGTCGTGAAGACGACCCTATAGACGTCGGACATGTCGGCGGCGGGCCAACCTAGTCCCGGGGTCGTGGGGACGACCCTATAGTCGTCGGACATGTCGGCGGCAGGGCATCTTTGGCCCGTGGTCGCGGGGACGACCCTATAGTCGTCGGACATGTCGGCGGCTGGCCAACGTAGTCGCGGGATCGTGGGGACGACCCTATAGTCGTCGGACATGTCGGCGGCGGGCCAACATATGCCCAGTGTCGTAGGCACGAACCTATATTCGTCGGACATGACTGCGGCGGGCCAACCTAGTCCCGGGGTCGTTGGGACGACCCTATAGTCGTCGGACTAGTCGGCGGCGGGCCAACCTAGTCCCGGGGTCGTGGGGACGACTCTATAGTCGTCGGACAAGTCGGCGGCGGGCCAACCTAGTCCCGGGGTCGTGGAGACGACCCTATAGACGTCGGACATGTCGGCGGCGGGCCAACCTAGTCCCGGGGCCGTGGGGACGACCCTATAGTCGTCGGACATGTCGGCGGCAGGGCATCTTTGGCCCGTGGTCGCGGGGACGACCCTATAGTCGTCGGACATGTCGGCGGCGGGCCGACCTAGTCCCGGGGTCGTGGAGACGACCCTATAGTCATCGGACATGTCGGCGGCTTGCCAACCTAGTCCCGGGGTAGTAGTGACGACCCTATAGTCGTCAGACAAGTCGGCGGCGGGCCAATCTAGTCCCGGGGTCGTGGGGACGACCCTATAGTCGTCGGACATGTCGGCGGCTGGGCAACTTTGGCCCGTGGTCGTGGGGACGACCCTATTGTCGTCGGACATGACGGTGGCGGGCCAATCTAGTCCCGGGGTCGTGGGGACGACCCTATTGTCGTCGGACATGTCGGCGGCTGGCGAACGTAGTCGCGGGATCGTGGGGACGACCCTATAGTCGTCGGACATGTCGGCGGCGGGCCAACGTATGCCCAGTGTCGTAGGCACGAACCTATATTCGTCGGACATGACTGCGGCGGGCCAACCTAGTCCCGGGGTCGTGGGGACGACCCTATAGTCGTCGGACAAGTCGACGGCGGGCCAACCTAGACCCGGGGTCGTGGGGACGACCCTATAGTCGTCGGACTAGTCGGCGGCGGGCCAACCTAGTCCCGGGGTCGTGGGGACGACCCTATAGTCGTCGGACTAGTCGGCGGCGGGGCAACCTAGTCCCGGGGTCGTGGGGACCACCCTATAGTCGTCGGACATGTTGGCGGCTGGCCAGCTTTGGCCCGGGGTAGTGGGGACGACCCTATAGTCGTCGGACATGTCGGCGGCAGGGCAACTTTGGCCCGTGGTCGTGGGGACGACCCTATTGTCGTCGGACATGACGGTGGCGGGCCAATCTAGTCCCGGGGTCGTGGGGACGACCCTATTGTCGTCGGACATGTCGGCGGCTGGCCAACCTAGTCGCGGGATCGTGGGGACGACCCTATAGTCGTCGGACATGTCGGCGGCGGGCCAACGTATGCCCAGGGTCGTAGGCACGAACCTATATTCGTCGGACATGACGGTGGCGGGCCAATCTAGTCCCGGGGTCGTTGGGACGACCCTATAGTCGTCGGACTAGTCGGCGGCGGGCCAACCTAGTCCCGGGGTCGTGGGGACGACCCTATAGTCGTCGGACAAGTCGGCGGCGGGCCAACATAGTCCCGGGGTCGTGGAGACGACCCTATAGACGTCGGACATGTCGGCGGCGGGCCAACCTAGTCCCGGGGTCGTGGGGACGACCCTATAGTCGTCGGACATGTCGGCGGCTGGCCAGCTTTGGCCCGGGGTCGTGTGGACGACCCTATAGTCGTCGGACATGCCGGTGACTGGCCAACCTAGTCCCGGGGTCGTGGAGACGACCCTATAGTCGTCGGACGTGACGGTGCCGGGGCAATCTAGCCCCGGGGTCGAGGGGACGACCCTATAGACGTCGGACATGTCGGCGGCTGGCCAACCTAGTCCCGGGGTGGTCGGGACGACCCTATAGTCGTCGGACATGTCGGCGGCAGGGCAACTTTGGCCCGTGGTCGTGGGGGCGACCCTATATTCGTCGGACATGACGGTGGCGGGCCAATCTAGTCCCGGGGTCGTTGGGACGACCCTATTGTCGTCAGACATGTCGGCGGCTGGCCAACCTAGTCGCGGGATCGTGGGGACGACCCTATGGTCGTCGGACATGTCGGCGGCGGGCCAACGTATGCCCAGGGTCGTAGGCACGAACCTATATTCGTCGGACATGACGGTGGCGGGCCAATCTAGTCCCGGGGTCGTTGGGACGACCCTATAGTCGTCGGACTAGTCGGCGGCGGGCCAACCTAGTCCCGGGGTCGTGGGGACGACTCTATAGTCGTCGGACAAGTCGGCGGCGGGCCAACCTAGTCCCGGGGTCGTGGACACGACCCTATAGACGTCGGACATGTCGGCGGCGGGCCAACCTAGTCCCGGGGCCGTGGGGACGACCCTATAGTCGTCGGACATGTCGGCGGCAGGGCATCTTTGGCCCGTGGTCGAGGGGACGACCCTATAGTCGTCGGACATGTCGGCGGCGGGCCGACCTAGTCCCGGGGTCGTGGAGACGACCCTATAGTCATCGGACATGTCGGCGGCTTGCCAACCTAGTCCCGGGGTAGTAGTGACGACCCTATAGTCGTCAGACAAGTCGGCGGCGGGCCAATCTAGTCCCGGGGTCGTGGGGACGACCCTATAGTCGTCGGACATGTCGGCGGCTGGGCAACTTTGGCCCGTGGTCGTGGGGACGACCCTATTGTCGTCGGACATGACGGTGGCGGGCCAATCTAGTCCCGGGGTCGTGGGGACGACCCTATTGTCGTCGGACATGTCGGCGGCTGGCGAACGTAGTCGCGGGATCGTGGGGACGACCCTATAGTCGTCGGACATGTCGGCGGCGGGCCAACGTATGCCCAGTGTCGTAGGCACGAACCTATATTCGTCGGACATGACGGTGGCGGGCCAATCTAGTCCCGGGGTCGTTGGGACGACCCTATAGTCGTCGGACTAGTCGGCGGCGGGCCAACCTAGTCCCGGGGTCGTGGGGACGACTCTATAGTCGTCGGACAAGTCGGCGGCGGGCCAACCTAGTCCCGGGGTCGTGGAGACGACCCTATAGACGTCGGACATGTCGGCGGCGGGCCAACCTAGTCCCGGGGCCGTGGGGACGACCCTATAGTCGTCGGACATGTCGGCGGCAGGGCATCTTTGGCCCGTGGTCGCGGGGACGACCCTATAGTCGTCGGACATGTCGGCGGCGGGCCGACCTAGTCCCGGGGTCGTGGAGACGACCCTATAGTCGTCGGACATGTCTGCGGCTGGCCAACCTAGTCCCGGGCCGTGGGGACGACCCTATAGTCGTCGGACAAGCCGGCGGCGGGCCAACCTAGTCCCGGGGTCGTGAAGACGACCCTATAGACGTCGGACATGTCGGCGGCGGGCCAACCTAGTCCCGGGGCCGTGGGGACGACCCTATAGTCGTCGGACATGTCGGCGGCAGGGCATCTTTGGCCCGTGGTCGCGGGGACGACCCTATAGTCGTCGGACATGTCGGCGGTGGGCCGACCTAGTCCCGGGGTCGTGGAGACGACCCTATAGTCATCGGACATGTCGGCGGCTTGCCAACCTAGTCCCGGGGTAGTAGTGACGACCCTATAGTCGTCAGACAAGTCGGCGGCGGGCCAATCTAGTCCCGGGGTCGTGGGGACGACCCTATAGTCGTCGGACATGTCGGCGGCTGGGCAACTTTGGCCCGTGGTCGTGGGGACGACCCTATTGTCGTCGGACATGACGGTGGCGGGCCAATCTAGTCCCGGGGTCGTGGGGACGACCCTATTGTCGTCGGACATGTCGGCGGCTGGCGAACGTAGTCGCGGGATCGTGGGGACGACCCTATAGTCGTCGGACATGTCGGCGGCGGGCCAACGTATGCCCAGTGTCGTAGGCACGAACCTATATTCGTCGGACATGACTGCGGCGGGCCAACCTAGTCCCGGGGTCGTGGGGACGACCCTATAGTCGTCGGACAAGTCGACGGCGGGCCAACCTAGACCCGGGGTCGTGGGGACGACCCTATAGTCGTCGGACTAGTCGGCGGCGGGCCAACCTAGTCCCGGGGTCGTGGGGACGACCCTATAGTCGTCGGACTAGTCGGCGGCGGGGCAACCTAGTCCCGGGGTCGTGGGGACCACCCTATAGTCGTCGGACATGTTGGCGGCTGGCCAGCTTTGGCCCGGGGTAGTGGGGACGACCCTATAGTCGTCGGACATGTCGGCGGCAGGGCAACTTTGGCCCGTGGTCGTGGGGACGACCCTATTGTCGTCGGACATGACGGTGGCGGGCCAATCTAGTCCCGGGGTCGTGGGGACGACCCTATTGTCGTCGGACATGTCGGCGGCTGGCCAACCTAGTCGCGGGATCGTGGGGACGACCCTATAGTCGTCGGACATGTCGGCGGCGGGCCAACGTATGCCCAGGGTCGTAGGCACGAACCTATATTCGTCGGACATGACGGTGGCGGGCCAATCTAGTCCCGGGGTCGTTGGGACGACCCTATAGTCGTCGGACTAGTCGGCGGCGGGCCAACCTAGTCCCGGGGTCGTGGGGACGACCCTATAGTCGTCGGACAAGTCGGCGGCGGGCCAACATAGTCCCGGGGTCGTGGAGACGACCCTATAGACGTCGGACATGTCGGCGGCGGGCCAACCTAGTCCCGGGGTCGTGGGGACGACCCTATAGTCGTCGGACATGTCGGCGGCTGGCCAGCTTTGGCCCGGGGTCGTGTGGACGACCCTATAGTCGTCGGACATGCCGGTGACTGGCCAACCTAGTCCCGGGGTCGTGGAGACGACCCTATAGTCGTCGGACGTGACGGTGCCGGGGCAATCTAGCCCCGGGGTCGAGGGGACGACCCTATAGACGTCGGACATGTCGGCGGCTGGCCAACCTAGTCCCGGGGTGGTCGGGACGACCCTATAGTCGTCGGACATGTCGGCGGCAGGGCAACTTTGGCCCGTGGTCGTGGGGGCGACCCTATATTCGTCGGACATGACGGTGGCGGGCCAATCTAGTCCCGGGGTCGTTGGGACGACCCTATTGTCGTCAGACATGTCGGCGGCTGGCCAACCTAGTCGCGGGATCGTGGGGACGACCCTATGGTCGTCGGACATGTCGGCGGCGGGCCAACGTATGCCCAGGGTCGTAGGCACGAACCTATATTCGTCGGACATGACGGTGGCGGGCCAATCTAGTCCCGGGGTCGTTGGGACGACCCTATAGTCGTCGGACTAGTCGGCGGCGGGCCAACCTAGTCCCGGGGTCGTGGGGACGACTCTATAGTCGTCGGACAAGTCGGCGGCGGGCCAACCTAGTCCCGGGGTCGTGGACACGACCCTATAGACGTCGGACATGTCGGCGGCGGGCCAACCTAGTCCCGGGGCCGTGGGGACGACCCTATAGTCGTCGGACATGTCGGCGGCAGGGCATCTTTGGCCCGTGGTCGCGGGGACGACCCTATAGTCGTCGGACATGTCGGCGGCGGGCCGACCTAGTCCCGGGGTCGTGGAGACGACCCTATAGTCATCGGACATGTCGGCGGCTTGCCAACCTAGTCCCGGGGTAGTAGTGACGACCCTATAGTCGTCAGACAAGTCGGCGGCGGGCCAATCTAGTCCCGGGGTCGTGGGGACGACCCTATAGTCGTCGGACATGTCGGCGGCTGGGCAACTTTGGCCCGTGGTCGTGGGGACGACCCTATTGTCGTCGGACATGACGGTGGCGGGCCAATCTAGTCCCGGGGTCGTGGGGACGACCCTATTGTCGTCGGACATGTCGGCGGCTGGCGAACGTAGTCGCGGGATCGTGGGGACGACCCTATAGTCGTCGGACATGTCGGCGGCGGGCCAACGTATGCCCAGTGTCGTAGGCACGAACCTATATTCGTCGGACATGACTGCGGCGGGCCAACCTAGTCCCGGGGTCGTGGGGACGACCCTATAGTCGTCGGACAAGTCGACGGCGGGCCAACCTAGACCCGGGGTCGTGGGGACGACCCTATAGTCGTCGGACTAGTCGGCGGCGGGCCAACCTAGTCCCGGGGTCGTGGGGACGACCCTATAGTCGTCGGACTAGTCGGCGGCGGGGCAACCTAGTCCCGGGGTCGTGGGGACCACCCTATAGTCGTCGGACATGTTGGCGGCTGGCCAGCTTTGGCCCGGGGTAGTGGGGACGACCCTATAGTCGTCGGACATGTCGGCGGCAGGGCAACTTTGGCCCGTGGTCGTGGGGACGACCCTATTGTCGTCGGACATGACGGTGGCGGGCCAATCTAGTCCCGGGGTCGTGGGGACGACCCTATTGTCGTCGGACATGTCGGCGGCTGGCCAACCTAGTCGCGGGATCGTGGGGACGACCCTATAGTCGTCGGACATGTCGGCGGCGGGCCAACGTATGCCCAGGGTCGTAGGCACGAACCTATATTCGTCGGACATGACGGTGGCGGGCCAATCTAGTCCCGGGGTCGTTGGGACGACCCTATAGTCGTCGGACTAGTCGGCGGCGGGCCAACCTAGTCCCGAGGTCGTGGAGACGACCCTATAGTCGTCGAACATGTCGGCGGCGGGCCAACCTAGTCCCGGGGTCGTGGGGACGACCCTATAGCCGTCGGACATGTCGGCGGCAGGGCAACTTTGGCCCGTGGTCGTGGAGGCGACCCTATAGTCGTCGGACATGACGGTGGCGGGCCAATCTAGTCCCGGGGTCGTGGGGACGACCCTATAGTCGTCGGACATGCCTGCGGCTGGCCAACCTAGTCCCGGGCCGTGGGGACGACCCTATTGACGTCGGACATGTCGGCGGCGGGCCAACCTAGTCCCGGGGTCGTGGGGACGACCCTATAGTCGTCGGACATGTCGGCGGCAGGGCATCTTTGGCCCGTGGTCGCGGGGACGACCCTATAGTCGTCGGACATGTCGGCGGCAGGGCAACTTTGGCCCGTGGTCGTGGGGGCGACCCTATAGTCGTCGGACATGACGGTGGCGGGCCAATCTAATCCCGGGGTCGTGGGGACGACCCTATAGTCGTCGGACATGTCTGCGGCTGGCCAACCTAGTCCCGGGCCGTGGGGACGACCCTATAGTCGTCGGACAAGTCGGCGGCGGGCCAACCTAGTCCCGGGGTCGTGGAGACGACCCTATAGACGTCGGACATGTCGGCGGCGGGCCAACCTAGTCCCGGGGTCGTGGGGACGACCCTATAGTCGTCGGACATGTCGGCGGCAGGGCATCTTTGGCCCGTGGTCGCGGGGACGACCCTATAGTCGTCGGACATGTCGGCGGCTGGCCAACCTAGTCCCGGGGTCGTGGAGACGACCCTATAGTCGTCGGGCAAGTCGGCGGCGGCCCAACCTAGTCCCGGGGTCGTGGGGACGACCCTATAGTCGTCGGACATGTTGGCGGCTGGCCAGCTTTGGCCCGGGGTAGTGGGGTCGACCCTATAATCGTCGGACATGTCGGCGGCAGGGCAACTTTGGCCCGTGGTCGCGGGGACGACCCTATAGTCGTCGGACATGTCGGAGGCTGGCCAACCTAGTCGCGGGATCGTGGGGACGACCCTATAGTCGTCGGACATGTCGGCGGCTGGCCAACTTTGGCCCGCGGTCGTGGGGAGTAGACCCTACAGTCGTCGGACATGTCGGCGGCAGGGCATCTTTGGCCCGTGATCGCGGGGACGACCCTATAGTCGTCGGACATGTCGGCGGCTGGCCAACCTAGTCCCGAGGTCGTGGAGACGACCCTATAGTCGTCGGACAAGTCGGCGGCGGGCCAACCTAGTCCCGGGGTCGTGGGGACGACCCTATAGTCGTTGGACAAGTCGGCGGCGGGCCAACCTAGTCCCGGGGTCGTGGGGACGACCCTATAGTCGTCGGACATGTTGGCGGCTGGCCAGCTTTGGCCCGGGGTAGTGGGGACGACCCTATAGTCGTCGGACATGTCGGCGGCAGGGCAACTTTGGCCCGTGGTCGTGGGGACGACCCTATTGTCGTTGGACATGACTGTGGCGGGCCAATCTAGTCCCGGGGTCGTGGGGACGACCCTATTGTCGTCGGACATGTCGGCGGCTGGCCAACCTAGTCGCGGGATCGTGGGGCCGACCCTATAGTCGTCGGACATGTCGGCGGCAGGGCATCTTTGGCCCGTGATCGCGGGGACGACCCTATAGTCGTCGGACATGTCGGCGGCTGGCCAACCTATTCCCGAGGTCGTGGAGACGACCCTATAGTCGTCGGACAAGTCGGCGGCGGGCCAACCTAGTCCCGGGGTCGTGGGGACGACCCTATAGTCGTTGGACAAGTCGGCGGCGGGCCAACCTAGTCCCGGGGTCGTGGGGACGACCCTATAGTCGTCGGATATGTTGGCGGCTGGCCAGCTTTGGCCCGGGGTAGTGGGGACGACCCTATAGTCGTCGGACATGTCGGCGGCAGGGCAACTTTGGAACGTGGTCGTGGGGACGACCCTATAGACGTCGGACATGTCGGCGGCGGGCCAACCTATTCCCGTGGTCGTGGGGACGACCCTATAGTCGTCGGACATGTCGGCGGCAGGGCAACTTTGGCCCGTGGTCGTGGAGGCGACCCTATAGTCGTCGGACATGACGGTGGCGGGCCAATCTAGTCCCGGGGTCGTGGGGACGACCCTATAGTCGTCGGACATGTCTGCGGCTGGCCAACCTAGTCCCGGGCCGTGGGGACAACCCTATAGACGTCGGACATGTCGGCGGCGGGCCAACCTAGTCCCGGGGTCGTGGGGACGACCCTATAGTCGTCGGACATGTCGGCGGCAGGGCATCTTTGGCCCGTGGTCGCGGGGACGACCCTATAGTCGTCGGACATGTCGGCGGCAGGGCAACTTTGGCCCGTGGTCGTGGGGGCGACCCTATAGTCGTCGGACATGACGGTGGCGGGCCAATCTAATCCCGGGGTCGTGGGGACGACCCTATAGTCGTCGGACATGTCTGCGGCTGGCCAACCTAGTCCCGGGCCGTGGGGACGACCCTATAGTCGTCGGAAAAGTCGGCGGCGGGCCAACCTAGTCCCGGGGTCGTGGAGACGACCCTATAGACGTAGGACATGTCGGCGGCGGGCCAACCTGGTCCCGGGGTCGTGGGCACGACCCTATAGTCGTCGGACATGTCGGCGGCAGGGCATTTTTGGCCCGTGGTCGCGGGGACGACCCTATAGTCGTCAGACATGTCGGCGGCTGGCCAACCTAGTCCCGGGGTCGTGGAGACGACCCTATAGTCGTCGGACAAGTCGGCGGCGGGCCAACCTAGTCCCGGGGTCGTGGGGACGACCCTATAGTCGTCGGACATGTTGGCGGCTGGCCAGCTTTGGCCCGGGGTAGTGGGGTCGACCCTATAATCGTCGGACATGTCGGCGGCAGGGCAACTTTGGCCCGCGGTCGTGGGGAGTAGACCCTACAGTCGTCGGACATGTCGGCGGCTGGCCAACCTAGTCCCGGGGTGGTCGGGACGACCCTATAGTCGTCGGACATGTCGGCGGCAGGGCAACTTTGGCCCGTGGTCGTGGGGGCGACCCTATAGTCGTCGGACATAACGGTGGCGGGCTAATCTAGTACCGGGGTCGTGGGGACGACCCTATAGTCGTCGGACATGTCTGCGGCTGGCCAACCTAGTCCCGGGCCGTGGGGACGACCCTATAGTCGTCGGACAAGTCGGCGGCGGGCCAACCTAGTCCCGGGGTCGTGGAGACGACCCTATAGACGTCGGACATGTCGGCGGCGGGCCAACCTAGTCCCGGGGTCGTGGGGACGACCCTATAGTCGTCGGACATGTCGGCGGCAGGGCATCTTTGGCCCGTGGTCGCGGGGACGAACCTATAGTCGTCGGACGTGTCGGCGGCTGGCCAACCTAGTCCCGGGGTCGTGGAGACGACCCTATAGTCGTCGGACAAGTCGGCGGCGGGCCAACCTAGTCCCGGGGTCGTGGGGACGACCCTATAGTCGACGGACATGTTGGCGGCTGGCCAGCTTTGGCCCGGGGTAGTGGGGACGACCCTATAGTCGTCGGACATGTCGGCGGCAGGGCAACTTTGGCCCGTGGTCGTGGGGACGACCCTATTGTCGTCGGACATGACTGTGGCGGGCCAATCTAGTCCCGGGGTCGTGGGGACGACCCTATTGTCGTCGGACATGTCGGCGGCTGGCCAACCTAGTCGCGGGATCGTGGGGACGACCCTATAGTCGTCGGACATGTCGGCGGCGGGGCATCTTTGGCCCGTGATCGCGGGGACGACCCTATAGTCGTCGGACATGTCGGCGGCTGGCCAACCTAGTCCCGAGGTCGTGGGGACGACCCTATAGTCGTCGGACAAGTCGGCGGCGGGCCAACCTATTCCCGGGGTCGTGGGGACGACCCTATAGTCGTTGGACAAGTCGGCGGCGGGCCAACCTAGTCCCGGGGTCGTGGGGACGACCCTATAGTCGTCGGACATGTTGGCGGCTGGCCAGCTTTGGCCCGGGGTAGTGGGGACGACCCTATAGTCGTCGGACATGTCGGCGGCAGGGCAACTTTGGCCCGTGGTCGTGGGGACGACCCTATAGACGTCGGACATGTCGGCGGCGGGCCAACCTAGTCCCGGGGTCGTGGGGACGACCCTATAGTCGTCGGACATGTCGGCGGCAGGGCAACTTTGGCCCGTGGTCGTGGAGGCGACCCTATAGTCGTCGGACATGACGGTGGCGGGCCAATCTAGTCCCGGGGTCGTGGAGACGACCCTATAGTCGTCGGACAAGTCGGCGGCGGGCCAACCTAGTCCCGGAGTCGTGGGGACGACCCTATATTCGTCGGACATGACGGTGGCGGGCCAATCTAGTCCCGGGGTCGTTGGGACGACCCTATAGTCGTCGGACTAGTCGGCGGCGGGCCAACCTAGTCCCGGGGTCGTGGGGACGACTCTATAGTCGTCGGACAAGTCGGCGGCGGGCAAACCTAGTCCCGGGGTCGTGGAGACGACCCTATAGACGTCGGACATATCGGTGGCGGGCCAATCTAGTCCCGGGGTCGTTGGGACGACCCTATAGTCGTCGGACATGACGGTGGCGGGCCAATCTAGTCCCGGGGTCGTTGGGACGACCCTATAGTCGTCGGACTAGTCGGCGGCGGCCAACCTAGTCCCGGGGTCGTGGAGACGACCCTATAGACGTCGGACATGTCGGCGGCGGGCCAACCTAGTCCGGGAGTCGTGGGGACGACCCTATAGTCGTCGGACATGTCGGCGGCAGGGCATCTTTGGCCCGTGGTCGCGGGGACGACCCTATAGTCGTCGGACATGTCGGCGGCAGGCCAACCTAGTCCCGGGGTCGTGGAGACGACCCTATAGTCGTCGGACATGTCGGCGGCGGGCCAACCTAGTCCCGGGGTCGTGGAGACGACCCTATAGACGTCGGACATGTCGGCGGCGGGCCAACCTAGTCCCGGAGACGTGGGGACGACCCTATAGTCGTCGGACATGTCGGCGGCAGGGCATCTTTGGCCCGTGGTCGCGGGGACGACCCTATAGTCGTCGGACATGTCGGCGGCAGGCCAACCTAGTCCCGGGGTCGTGGAGACGACCCTATAGTCGTCGGACATGTCGGCGGCGGGCCAACCTAGCCCCGGGGTCGTGGGGACGACCCTATAGACGTCGGACATGTCGGCGGCAGGGCATCTTTGGCCCGTGGTGGCGGGGACGACCCTATAGTCGTCGGACATGTCGGCGGCAGGCCAACCTAGTCCCGGGGTCGTGGAGACGACCCTATAGTCGTCGGACATGTCGGCGGCGGGCCAACCTAGTCCCGGGGTCGTGGGGACGACTCTATAGTCGTCGGACAAGTCGGCGGCGGGCCAACCTAGTCCCGGGGTCGTGGAGACGACCCTATAGACGTCGGACATATCGGTGGCGGGCCAATCTAGCCCCGGGGTCGTTGGGACGACCCTATAGTCGTCGGACATGACGGTGGCGGGCCAATCTAGTCCCGGGGTCGTTGGGACGACCCTATAGTCGTCGGACTAGTCGGCGGCGGGCCAACCTAGTCCCGGGGTCGTGGAGACGACCCTATAGACGTCGGACATGTCGGCGGCGGGCCAACCTAGTCCGGGAGTCGTGGGGACGACCCTATAGTCGTCGGACATGTCGGCGGCAGGGCATCTTTGGCCCGTGGTCGCGGGGACGACCCTATAGTCGTCGGACATGTCGGCGGCAGGCCAACCTAGTCCCGGGGTCGTGGAGACGACCCTATAGTCGTCGGACATGTCGGCGGCGGGCCAACCTAGTCCCGGGGTCGTTGGGACGACCCTATAGTCGTCGGACTAGTCGGCGGCGGGCCAACCTAGTCCCGGGGTCGTGGAGACGACCCTATAGACGTCGGACATGTCGGCGGCGGGCCAACCTAGTCCCGGAGTCGTGGGGACGACCCTATAGTCGTCGGACATGTCGGCGGCAGGGCATCTTTGGCCCGTGGTCGCGGGGACGACCCTAGAGTCGTCGGACATGTCGGCGGCAGGCCAACCTAGTCCCGGGGTCGTGGAGACGACCCTATATTCGTCGGACATGTCGGCGGCGGGCCAACCTAGTCCCGGGGTCGTGGGGACGACCCTATAGTCGTCGGACATGTCGGCGGCAGGGCATCTTTGGCCCGTGGTCGCGGGGACGAACCTATAGTCGTCGGACGTGTCGGCGGCTGACCAACCTAGTCCCGGGGTCGTGGAGACGACCCTAAAGTCGTCGGACAAGTCGGCGGCGGGCCAACCTAGTCCCGGGGTCGTGGGGACGACCCTATAGTCGTTGGACAAGTCGGCGGCGGGCCAACCTAGTCCCGGGGTCGTGGGGACGACCCTATAGTCGTCGGACATGTTGGCGGCTGGCCAGCTTTGGCCCGGGGTAGTGGGGACGATCCTATAGTCGTCGGACATGACGGTGGCGGGCCAATCTACTCCCGGGGTCGTGGGGACGACCCTATAGTCGTCGGACATGTCTGCGGCTGGCCAACCTAGTCCCGGGCCGTGGAGACGACCCTATAGACGTCGTACATGTCGACGGCGGGCCAACCTAGTCCCGGGTTCGTGGGGACGACCCTATAGTCGTTGGACAAGTCGGCGGCGGGCCAACCTAGTCCCGGGGTCGTGGGGACGACCCTATAGTCGTTGGACAAGTCGGCGGCGGGCCAACCTAGTCCCGGGGTCGTGGGGACGACCCTATAGTCGTCGGACATGTTGGCGGCTGGCCAGCTTTGGCCCGGGGTAGTGGGGACGACCCTATAGTCGTCGGACATGACGGTGGCGGGCCAATCTACTCCCGGGGTCGTGGGGACGACCCTATAGTCGTCGGACATGTCTGCGGCTGGCCAACCTAGTCCCGAGCCGTGGGGACGACCCTATAGACGTCGGACATGTCGGCGGCGGGCCAACCTAGTCCCGGGTTCGTGGGGACGACCCTATAGTCGTCGGACATGTCGGCGGCAGGGCATCTTTGGCCCGTGGTCGCGGGGACGACCCTATAGTCGTCGGACATGTCGGCGGCAGGGCAACTTTGGCCCGTGGTCGTGGGGGCGACCCTATAGTCGTCGGACATGACGGTGGCGTGCCAATCTAGTCCCGGGGTCGTGGGGACGACCCTATAGTCGTCGGACATGTCTGCGGCTGGCCAACCTAGTCCCGGGCCGTGGGGACGACCCTATAGTCGTCGGAAAAGTAGGCGGCGGGCCAACCTAGTCCCGGGGTCGTGGGGACGACCCTATAGTCGTCGGACATGTCGGCGGCAGGGCATCTTTGGCCCGTGGTCGCGGGGACGACCCTATAGTCGTCGGACATGTCGGCGGCTGGCCAACCTAGTCCCGGGGTCGTGGGGACGACTCTATAGTCGTCGGACATGACGGAGGCGGGCCAATCTAGTCCCGGGGTCGTTGGGACGACCCTATAGTCGTCGGACATGACGGTGGCGGGCCAATCTAGTCCCGGGGTCGTTGGGAGGACCCTATAGTCGTCGGACTAGTCGGCGGCGGGCCAACCTAGTCCCGGGGTCGTGGGGACGACTCTATAGTCGTCGGACAAGTCGGCGGCGGGCCAACCTAGTCCCGGGGTCGTGGAGACGAACCTATAGACGTCGGACATGTCCGCGGCGGGCCAACCTAGTCCCGGGGTCGTGGGGACGACCCTATAGTCGTCGGACATGTTGGCGGCTGGCCAGCTTTGGCCCGGGGTAGTGGGGACGACCCTATAGTCGTCGGACATGTCGGCGGCAGGGCAACTTTGGAACGTGGTCGTGGGGACGACCCTATAGACGTCGGACATGTCGGCGGCGGGCCAACCTATTCCCGGGGTCGTGGGGACGACCCTATAGTCGTCGGACATGTCGGCGGCAGGGCAACTTTGGCCCGTGGTCGTGGAGGCGACCCTATAGTCGTCGGACATGACGGTGGCGGGCCAATCTAGTCCCGGGGTCGTGGGGACGACCCTATAGTCGTCGGACATGTCTGCGGCTGGCCAACCTAGTCCCGGGCCGTGGGGACGACCCTATAGACGTCGGACATGTCGGCGGCGGGCCAACCTAGTCCCGGGGTCGTGGGGACGACCCTATAGTCGTCGGACATGTCGGCGGCAGGGCATCTTTGGCCCGTGGTCGCGGGGACGACCCTATAGTCGTCGGACATGTCGGCGGCAGGGCAACTTTGGCCCGTGGTCGTGGGGGCGACCCTATAGTCGTCGGACATGACGGTGGCGGGCCAATCTAATCCCGGGGTCGTGGGGACGACCCTATAGTCGTCGGACATGTCTGCGGCTGGCCAACCTAGTCCCGGGCCGTGGGGACGACCCTATAGTCGTCGGAAAAGTCGGCGGCGGGCCAACCTAGTCCCGGGGTCGTGGAGACGACCCTATAGACGTCGGACATGTCGGCGGCGGGCCAACCTAGTCCCGGGGTCGTGGGCACGACCCTATAGTCGTCGGACATATCGGCGGCAGGGCATTTTTGGCCCGTGGTCGCGGGGACGACCCTATAGTCGTCGGACATGTCGGCGGCTGGCCAACCTAGTCCCGGGGTCGTGGAGACGACCCTATAGTCGTCGGACAAGTCGGCGGCGGGCCAACCTAGTCCCGGGGTCGTGGGGACGACCCTATAGTCGTCGGACATGTTGGCGGCTGGCCAGCTTTGGCCCGGGGTAGTGGGGTCGACCCTATAATCGTCGGACATGTCGGCGGCAGGGCAACTTTGGCCCGTGGTCGCGGGGACGACCCTATAGTCGTCGGACATGTCGGCGGCTGGCCAACCTAGTCCCGGGGTCGTGGAGACGACCCTATAGTCGTCGGACATGTCGGCGGCTGGCCAGCTTTGGCCCGTGGTCGTGGGGACGACCCTATAGTCGTCGGACATGTCGGCGGCGGGCCAACCTAGTCCCGGGCCGTGGGGACGACCCTATAGACGTCGGACATGTCGGCGGCGGGCCAACCTAGTCCCGGGGTCGTGGGGACGACCCTATAGTCGTCGGACATGTCGGCGGCAGGGCATCTTTGGCCCGTGGTCGCGGGGACGACCCTATAGTCGTCGGACATGTCGGCGGCAGGGCAACTTTGGCCCGTGGTCGTGGGGGCGACCCTATAGTCGTCGGACATGACGGTGGCGGGCCAATCTAATCCCGGGGTCGTGGGGACGACCCTATAGTCGTCGGACATGTCTGCGGCTGGCCAACCTAGTCCCGGGCCGTGGGGACGACCCTATAGTCGTCGGAAAAGTCGGCGGCGGGCCAACCTAGTCCCGGGGTCGTGGAGACGACCCTATAGACGTCGGACATGTCGGCGGCGGGCCAACCTAGTCCCGGGGTCGTGGGCACGACCCTATAGTCGTCGGACATATCGGCGGCAGGGCATTTTTGGCCCGTGGTCGCGGGGACGACCCTATAGTCGTCGGACATGTCGGCGGCTGGCCAACCTAGTCCCGGGGTCGTGGAGACGACCCTATAGTCGTCGGACAAGTCGGCGGCGGGCCAACCTAGTCCCGGGGTCGTGGGGACGACCCTATAGTCGTCGGACATGTTGGCGGCTGGCCAGCTTTGGCCCGGGGTAGTGGGGGTCGACCCTATAATCGTCGGACATGTCGGCGGCAGGGCAACTTTGGCCCGTGGTCGCGGGGACGACCCTATAGTCGTCGGACATGTCGGCGGCTGGCCAACCTAGTCCCGGGGTCGTGGAGACGACCCTATAGTCGTCGGACATGTCGGCGGCTGGCCAGCTTTGGCCCGTGGTCGTGGGGACGACCCTATAGTCGTCGGACATGTCGGCGGCGGGCCAACCTAGTCCCGGAGTCGTGGGGACGACCCTATAGTCGTCGGACATGTCGGCGGCAGGGCATCTTTGGCCCGTGGTCGCGGGGGACGACCCTATAGTCGTCGGACATGTCGGCGGCAGGCCAACCTAGTCCCGGGGTCGTGGAGACGACCCTATATTCGTCGGACATGTCGGCGGCGGGCCAACCTAGTCCCGGGGTCGTGGGGACGACCCTATAGTCGTCGGACATGTCGGCGGCAGGGCATCTTTGGCCCGTGGTCGCGGGGACGACCCTATAGTCGTCGGACATGTCGGCGGCTGGCCAACCTAGTCCCGGGGTCGTGGGGACGACTCTATAGTCGTCGGACATGACGGAGGCGGGCCAATCTAGTCCCGGGGTCGTTGGGACGACCCTATAGTCGTCGGACATGACGGTGGCGGGCCAATCTAGTCCCGGGGTCGTTGGGACGACCCTATAGTCGTCGGACTAGTCGGCGGCGGGCCAACCTAGTCCCGGGGTCGTGGGGACGACTCTATAGTCGTCGGACAAGTCGGCGGCGGGCCAACCTAGTCCCGGGGTCGTGGAGACGAACCTATAGACGTCGGACATGTCGGCGGCGGGCCAACCTAGTCCCGGGGTCGTGGGGACGACCCTATAGTCGTCGGACATGTCGGCGGCAGGGCATCTTTGGCCCGTGGTCGCGGGGACGACCCTATAGTCGTCGGACATTTCGGCGGCTGGCCAACCTAGTCCCGGGGTCGTGGAGACGACCCTATAGTCGTCGGACATGTCGGCGGCGGGCCAACCTAGTCCCGGGGTCGTGGGGACGACCCTATAGTCGTCGGACATGTCGGCGGCAGGGCATCTTTGGCCCGTGGTCGCGGGGACGACCCTATAGTCGTCGGACATGTCGGCGGCTGGCCAACCTATTCCCGAGGTCGTGGAGACGACCCTATAGTCGTCGGACAAGTCGGCGGCGGGCCAACCTAGTCCCGGGGTCGTGGGGACGACCCTATAGTCGTTGGACAAGTCGGCGGCGGGCCAACCTAGTCCCGGGGTCGTGGGGACGACCCTATAGTCGTCGGATATGTTGGCGGCTGGCCAGCTTTGGCCCGGGGTAGTGGGGACGACCCTATAGTCGTCGGACATGTCGGCGGCAGGGCAACTTTGGAACGTGGTCGTGGGGACGACCCTATAGACGTCGGACATGTCGGCGGCGGGCCAACCTATTCCCGGGGTCGTGGGGACGACCCTATAGTCGTCGGACATGTCGGCGGCAGGGCAACTTTGGCCCGTGGTCGTGGAGGCGACCCTATAGTCGTCGGACATGACGGTGGCGGGCCAATCTAGTCCCGGGGTCGTGGGGACGACCCTATAGTCGTCGGACATGTCTGCGGCTGGCCAACCTAGTCCCGGGCCGTGGGGACGACCCTATAGACGTCGGACATGTCGGCGGCGGGCCAACCTAGTCCCGGGGTCGTGGGGACGACCCTATAGTCGTCGGACATGTCGGCGGCAGGGCATCTTTGGCCCGTGGTCGCGGGGACGACCCTATAGTCGTCGGACATGTCGGCGGCAGGGCAACTTTGGCCCGTGGTCGTGGGGGCGACCCTATAGTCGTCGGACATGACGGTGGCGGGCCAATCTAATCCCGGGGTCGTGGGGACGACCCTATAGTCGTCGGACATGTCTGCGGCTGGCCAACCTAGTCCCGGGCCGTGGGGACGACCCTATAGTCGTCGGAAAAGTCGGCGGCGGGCCAACCTAGTCCCGGGGTCGTGGAGACGACCCTATAGACGTAGGACATGTCGGCGGCGGGCCAACCTGGTCCCGGGGTCGTGGGCACGACCCTATAGTCGTCGGACATGTCGGCGGCAGGGCATTTTTGGCCCGTGGTCGCGGGGACGACCCTATAGTCGTCGGACATGTCGGCGGCTGGCCAACCTAGTCCCGGGGTCGTGGAGACGACCCTATAGTCGTCGGACAAGTCGGCGGCGGGCCAACCTAGTCCCGGGGTCGTGGGGACGACCCTATAGTCGTCGGACATGTTGGCGGCTGGCCAGCTTTGGCCCGGGGTAGTGGGGTCGACCCTATAATCGTCGGACATGTCGGCGGCAGGGCAACTTTGGCCCGTGGTCATGGGGACGACCCTATAGTCGTCGGACATGTCGGCGGCTGGCCAACCTAGTCCCGGGGTCGTGGAGACGACCCTATAGTCGTCGGACATGTCGGCGGCTGGCCAGCTTTGGCCCGTGGTCGTGGGGACGACCCTATAGTCGTCGGACATGTCGGCGGCTGGCCAACCTAGTCCCGGGGTCGTGGAGACGTCCCTATAGTCGTCGGACATGTCGGCGGCTGGCCAGCTTTGGCCCGTGGTCGTGGGGACGACCCTATTGTCGTCGGACATGACGGTGGCGGGCCAATCTAGTCCCGGGGTCGTGCGGGCGACCCTATAGTCGTCGGACATGTCGGCGGCAGGTCAACTTTGGCCCGTGGTCGTGGGGACGACCCTATAGTCGTCGGATATGTCGGAGGCTGGCCAACCTAGTCCCGGGGTCGTGGGGACGACCCTATAGTCGTCGGACATGTCGGCGGCAGGGCAACTTTGGCCCGTGGTCGTGGGGACGACCCTATTGTCGTCGGACATGACTGTGGCGGGCCAATCTAGTCCCGGGGTCGTGGGGACGACCCTATTGTCGTCGGACATGTCGGCGGCTGGCCAACCTAGTCGCGGGATCGTGGGGACGACCCTATAGTCGTCGGACATGTCGGCGGCGGGGCATCTTTGGCCCGTGATCGCGGGGACGACCCTATTGTCGTCGGACATGTCGGCGGCTGGCCAACCTAGTCCCGAGGTCGTGGGGACGACCCTATAGTCGTCGGACAAGTCGGCGGCGGGCCAACCTAGTCCCGGGGTCGTGGGGACGACCCTATAGTCGTTGGACAAGTCGGCGGCGGGCCAACCTAGTCCCGGGGTCGTGGGGACGACCCTATAGTCGTCGGACATGTTGGCGGCTGGCCAGCTTTGGCCCGGGGTAGTGGGGACGACCCTATAGTCGTCGGACATGTCGGCGGCAGGGCAACTTTGGCCCGTGGTCGTGGGGACGACCCTATAGACGTCGGACATGTCGGCGGCGGGCCAACCTAGTCCCGGGGTCGTGAGGACGACCCTATAGTCGTCGGACATGTCGGCGGCAGGGCAACTATGGCCCGTGGTCGTGGAGGCGACCCTATAGTCGTCGGACATGACGGTGGCGGGCCAATCTAGTCCCGGGGTCGTGGAGACGACCCTATAGTCGTCGGACAAGTCGGCGGCGGGCCAACCTAGTCCCGGAGTCGTGGGGACGACCCTATATTCGTCGGACATGACGGTGGCGGGCCAATCTAGTCCCGGGGTCGTTGGGACGACCCTATAGTCGTCGGACTAGTCGGCGGCGGGCCAACCTAGTCCCGGGGTCGTGGGGACGACTCTATAGTCGTCGGACAAGTCGGCGGCGGGCAAACCTAGTCCCGGGGTCGTGGAGACGACCCTATAGACGTCGGACATATCGGTGGCGGGCCAATCTAGTCCCGGGGTCGTTGGGACGACCCTATAGTCGTCGGACATGACGGTGGCGGGCCAATCTAGTCCCGGGGTCGTTGGGACGACCCTATAGTCGTCGGACTAGTCGGCGGCGGGCCAACCTAGTCCCGGGGTCGTGGAGACGACCCTATAGACGTCGGACATGTCGGCGGCGGGCCAACCTAGTCCGGGAGTCGTGGGGACGACCCTATAGTCGTCGGACATGTCGGCGGCAGGGCATCTTTGGCCCGTGGTCGCGGGGACGACCCTATAGTCGTCGGACATGTCGGCGGCAGGCCAACCTAGTCCCGGGGTCGTGGAGACGACCCTATAGTCGTCGGACATGTCGGCGGCGGGCCAACCTAGTCCCGGGGTCGTGGAGACGACCCTATAGACGTCGGACATGTCGGCGGCGGGCCAACCTAGTCCCGGAGACGTGGGGACGACCCTATAGTCGTCGGACATGTCGGCGGCAGGGCATCTTTGGCCCGTGGTCGCGGGGACGACCCTATAGTCGTCGGACATGTCGGCGGCAGGCCAACCTAGTCCCGGGGTCGTGGAGACGACCCTATAGTCGTCGGACATGTCGGCGGCGGGCCAACCTAGCCCCGGGGTCGTGGGGACGACCCTATAGACGTCGGACATGTCGGCGGCAGGGCATCTTTGGCCCGTGGTGGCGGGGACGACCCTATAGTCGTCGGACATGTCGGCGGCAGGCCAACCTAGTCCCGGGGTCGTGGAGACGACCCTATAGTCGTCGGACATGTCGGTGGCGGGCCAATCTAGTCCCGGGGTCGTTGGGACGACCCTATAGTCGTCGGACTAGTCGGCGGCGGGCCAACCTAGTCCCGGGGTCGTGGAGACGACCCTATAGGCGTCGGACATGTCGGCGGCGGGCCAACCTAGTCCGGGAGTCGTGGGGACGACCCTATAGTCGTCGGACATGTCGGCGGCAGGGCATCTTTGGCCCGTGGTCGCGGGGACGACCCTATAGTCGTCGGACATGTCGGCGGCAGGCCAACCTAGTCCCGGGGTCGTGGAGACGACCCTATAGTCGTCGGACATGTCGGCGGCGGGCCAACCTAGTCCCGGGGTCGTTGGGACGACCCTATAGTCGTCGGACTAGTCGGCGGCGGGCCAACCTAGTCCCGGGGTCGTGGAGACGACCCTATAGACGTCGGACATGTCGGCGGCGGGCCAACCTAATCCCGGAGTCGTGGGGACGACCCTATAGTCGTCGGACATGTCGGCGGCAGGGCATCTTTGGCCCGTGGTCGCGGGGACGACCCTAGAGTCGTCGGACATGTCGGCGGCAGGCCAACCTAGTCCCGGGGTCGTGGAGACGACCCTATATTCGTCGGACATGTCGGCGGCGGGCCAACCTAGTCCCGGGGTCGTGGGGACGACCCTATAGTCGTCGGACATGTCGGCGGCAGGGCATCTTTGGCCCGTGGGCGCGGGGACGAACCTATAGTCGTCGGACGTGTCGGCGGCTGACCAACCTAGTCCCGGGGTCGTGGAGACGACCCTAAAGTCGTCGGACAAGTCGGCGGCGGGCCAACCTAGTCCCGGGGTCGTGGGGACGACCCTATAGTCGTTGGACAAGTCGGCGGCGGGCCAACCTAGTCCCGGGGTCGTGGGGACGACCCTATAGTCGTCGGACATGTTGGCGGCTGGCCAGCTTTGGCCCGGGGTAGTGGGGACGATCCTATAGTCGTCGGACATGACGGTGGCGGGCCAATCTACTCCCGGGGTCGTGGGGACGACCCTATAGTCGTCGGACATGTCTGCGGCTGGCCAACCTAGTCCCGGGCCGTGGAGACGACCCTATAGACGTCGTACATGTCGACGGCGGGCCAACCTAGTCCCGGGTTCGTGGGGACGACCCTATAGTCGTTGGACAAGTCGGCGGCGGGCCAACCTAGTCCCGGGGTCGTGGGGACGACCCTATAGTCGTTGGACAAGTCGGCGGCGGGCCAACCTAGTCCCGGGGTCGTGGGGACGACCCTATAGTCGTCGGACATGTTGGCGGCTGGCCAGCTTTGGCCCGGGGTAGTGGGGACGACCCTATAGTCGTCGGACATGACGGTGGCGGGCCAATCTACTCCCGGGGTCGTGGGGACGACCCTATAGTCGTCGGACATGTCTGCGGCTGGCCAACCTAGTCCCGAGCCGTGGGGACGACCCTATAGACGTCGGACATGTCGGCGGCGGGCCAACCTAGTCCCGGGTTCGTGGGGACGACCCTATAGTCGTCGGACATGTCGGCGGCAGGGCATCTTTGGCCCGTGGTCGCGGGGACGACCCTATAGTCGTCGGACATGTCGGCGGCAGGGCAACTTTGGCCCGTGGTCGTGGGGGCGACCCTATAGTCGTCGGACATGACGGTGGCGTGCCAATCTAGTCCCGGGGTCGTGGGGACGACCCTATAGTCGTCGGACATGTCTGCGGCTGGCCAACCTAGTCCCGGGCCGTGGGGACGACCCTATAGTCGTCGGAAAAGTAGGCGGCGGGCCAACCTAGTCCCGGGGTCGTGGGGACGACCCTATAGTCGTCGGACATGTCGGCGGCAGGGCATCTTTGGCCCGTGGTCGCGGGGACGACCCTATAGTCGTCGGACATGTCGGCGGCTGGCCAACCTAGTCCCGGGGTCGTGGGGACGACTCTATAGTCGTCGGACATGACGGAGGCGGGCCAATCTAGTCCCGGGGTCGTTGGGACGACCCTATAGTCGTCGGACATGACGGTGGCGGGCCAATCTAGTCCCGGGGTCGTTGGGAGGACCCTATAGTCGTCGGACTAGTCGGCGGCGGGCCAACCTAGTCCCGGGGTCGTGGGGACGACTCTATAGTCGTCGGACAAGTCGGCGGCGGGCCAACCTAGTCCCGGGGTCGTGGAGACGAACCTATAGACGTCGGACATGTCGGCGGCGGGCCAACCTAGTCCCGGGGTCGTGGGGACGACCCTATAGTCGTCGGACATGTTGGCGGCTGGCCAGCTTTGGCCCGGGGTAGTGGGGACGACCCTATAGTCGTCGGACATGTCGGCGGCAGGGCAACTTTGGAACGTGGTCGTGGGGACGACCCTATAGACGTCGGACATGTCGGCGGCGGGCCAACCTATTCCCGGGGTCGTGGGGACGACCCTATAGTCGTCGGACATGTCGGCGGCAGGGCAACTTTGGCCCGTGGTCGTGGAGGCGACCCTATAGTCGTCGGACATGACGGTGGCGGGCCAATCTAGTCCCGGGGTCGTGGGGACGACCCTATAGTCGTCGGACATGTCTGCGGCTGGCCAACCTAGTCCCGGGCCGTGGGGACGACCCTATAGACGTCGGACATGTCGGCGGCGGGCCAACCTAGTCCCGGGGTCGTGGGGACGACCCTATAGTCGTCGGACATGTCGGCGGCAGGGCATCTTTGGCCCGTGGTCGCGGGGACGACCCTATAGTCGTCGGACATTTCGGCGGCAGGGCAACTTTGGCCCGTGGTCGTGGGGGCGACCCTATAGTCGTCGGACATGACGGTGGCGGGCCAATCTAATCCCGGGGTCGTGGGGACGACCCTATAGTCGTCGGACATGTCTGCGGCTGGCCAACCTAGTCCCGGGCCGTGGGGACGACCCTATAGTCGTCGGAAAAGTCGGCGGCGGGCCAACCTAGTCCCGGGGTCGTGGGGACGACCCTATAGTCGTCGGACATGTTGGCGGCTGGCCAGCTTTGGCCCGGGGTAGTGGGGACGATCCTATAGTCGTCGGACATGTCGGCGGCAGGGCATCTTTGGCCCGTGGTCGCGGGGACGACCCTATAGTCGTCGGACATGTCGGCGGCAGGCCAACCTAGTCCCGGGGTCGTGGAGACGACCCTATAGTCGTCGGACATGTCGGCGGCGGGCCAACCTAGTCCCGGGGTCGTTGGGACGACCCTATAGTCGTCGGACTAGTCGGCGGCGGGCCAACCTAGTCCCGGGGTCGTGGAGACGACCCTATAGACGTCGGACATGTCGGCGGCGGGCCAACCTAATCCCGGAGTCGTGGGGACGACCCTATAGTCGTCGGACATGTCGGCGGCAGGGCATCTTTGGCCCGTGGTCGCGGGGACGACCCTAGAGTCGTCGGACATGTCGGCGGCAGGCCAACCTAGTCCCGGGGTCGTGGAGACGACCCTATATTCGTCGGAAAAGTCGGCGGCTGGCCAACCTAGTCCCGGGCCGTGGGGACGACCCTATAGACGTCGGACATGTCGGCGGCGGGCCAACCTAGTCCCGGAGACGTGGGGACGACCCTATAGTCGTCGGACATGTCGGCGGCAGGGCATCTTTGGCCCGTGGTCGCGGGGACGACCCTATAGTCGTCGGACATGTCGGCGGCAGGCCAACCTAGTCCCGGGGTCGTGGAGACGACCCTATAGTCGTCGGACATGTCGGCGGCGGGCCAACCTAGTCCCGGGGTCGTGGGGACGACTCTATAGTCGTCGGACAAGTCGGCGGCGGGCCAACCTAGTCCCGGGGTCGTGGAGACGACCCTATAGACGTCGGACATATCGGTGGCGGGCCAATCTAGCCCCGGGGTCGTTGGGACGACCCTATAGTCGTCGGACATGACGGTGGCGGGCCAATCTAGTCCCGGGGTCGTTGGGACGACCCTATAGTCGTCGGACTAGTCGGCGGCGGGCCAACCTAGTCCCGGGGTCGTGGAGACGACCCTATAGACGTCGGACATGTCGGCGGCGGGCCAACCTAGTCCGGGAGTCGTGGGGACGACCCTATAGTCGTCGGACATGTCGGCGGCAGGGCATCTTTGGCCCGTGGTCGCGGGGACGACCCTATAGTCGTCGGACATGTCGGCGGCAGGCCAACCTAGTCCCGGGGTCGTGGAGACGACCCTATAGTCGTCGGACATGTCGGCGGCGGGCCAACCTAGTCCCGGGGTCGTTGGGACGACCCTATAGTCGTCGGACTAGTCGGCGGCGGGCCAACCTAGTCCCGGGGTCGTGGAGACGACCCTATAGACGTCGGACATGTCGGCGGCGGGCCAACCTAATCCCGGAGTCGTGGGGACGACCCTATAGTCGTCGGACATGTCGGCGGCAGGCATCTTTGGCCCGTGGTCGCGGGGACGACCCTAGAGTCGTCGGACATGTCGGCGGCAGGCCAACCTAGTCCCGGGGTCGTGGAGACGACCCTATATTCGTCGGACATGTCGGCGGCGGGCCAACCTAGTCCCGGGGTCGTGGGGACGACCCTATAGTCGTCGGACATGTCGGCGGCAGGGCATCTTTGGCCCGTGGGCGCGGGGACGAACCTATAGTCGTCGGACGTGTCGGCGGCTGACCAACCTAGTCCCGGGGTCGTGGAGACGACCCTAAAGTCGTCGGACAAGTCGGCGGCGGGCCAACCTAGTCCCGGGGTCGTGGGGACGACCCTATAGTCGTTGGACAAGTCGGCGGCGGGCCAACCTAGTCCCGGGGTCGTGGGGACGACCCTATAGTCGTCGGACATGTTGGCGGCTGGCCAGCTTTGGCCCGGGGTAGTGGGGACGATCCTATAGTCGTCGGACATGACGGTGGCGGGCCAATCTACTCCCGGGGTCGTGGGGACGACCCTATAGTCGTCGGACATGTCTGCGGCTGGCCAACCTAGTCCCGGGCCGTGGAGACGACCCTATAGACGTCGTACATGTCGACGGCGGGCCAACCTAGTCCCGGGTTCGTGGGGACGACCCTATAGTCGTTGGACAAGTCGGCGGCGGGCCAACCTAGTCCCGGGGTCGTGGGGACGACCCTATAGTCGTTGGACAAGTCGGCGGCGGGCCAACCTAGTCCCGGGGTCGTGGGGACGACCCTATAGTCGTCGGACATGTTGGCGGCTGGCCAGCTTTGGCCCGGGGTAGTGGGGACGACCCTATAGTCGTCGGACATGACGGTGGCGGGCCAATCTACTCCCGGGGTCGTGGGGACGACCCTATAGTCGTCGGACATGTCTGCGGCTGGCCAACCTAGTCCCGAGCCGTGGGGACGACCCTATAGACGTCGGACATGTCGGCGGCGGGCCAACCTAGTCCCGGGTTCGTGGGGACGACCCTATAGTCGTCGGACATGTCGGCGGCAGGGCATCTTTGGCCCGTGGTCGCGGGGACGACCCTATAGTCGTCGGACATGTCGGCGGCAGGGCAACTTTGGCCCGTGGTCGTGGGGGCGACCCTATAGTCGTCGGACATGACGGTGGCGTGCCAATCTAGTCCCGGGGTCGTGGGGACGACCCTATAGTCGTCGGACATGTCTGGGGCTGGCCAACCTAGTCCCGGGCCGTGGGGACGACCCTATAGTCGTCGGAAAAGTAGGCGGCGGGCCAACCTAGTCCCGGGGTCGTGGGGACGACCCTATAGTCGTCGGACATGTCGGCGGCAGGGCATCTTTGGCCCGTGGTCGCGGGGACGACCCTATAGTCGTCGGACATGTCGGCGGCTGGCCAACCTAGTCCCGGGGTCGTGGGGACGACTCTATAGTCGTCGGACATGACGGAGGCGGGCCAATCTAGTCCCGGGGTCGTTGGGACGACCCTATAGTCGTCGGACATGACGGTGGCGGGCCAATCTAGTCCCGGGGTCGTTGGGAGGACCCTATAGTCGTCGGACTAGTCGGCGGCGGGCCAACCTAGTCCCGGGGTCGTGGGGACGACTCTATAGTCGTCGGACAAGTCGGCGGCGGGCCAACCTAGTCCCGGGGTCGTGGAGACGAACCTATAGACGTCGGACATGTCGGCGGCGGGCCAACCTAGTCCCGGGGTCGTGGGGACGACCCTATAGTCGTCGGACATGTTGGCGGCTGGCCAGCTTTGGCCCGGGGTAGTGGGGACGACCCTATAGTCGTCGGACATGTCGGCGGCAGGGCAACTTTGGAACGTGGTCGTGGGGACGACCCTATAGACGTCGGACATGTCGGCGGCGGGCCAACCTATTCCCGGGGTCGTGGGGACGACCCTATAGTCGTCGGACATGTCGGCGGCAGGGCAACTTTGGCCCGTGGTCGTGGAGGCGACCCTATAGTCGTCGGACATGACGGTGGCGGGCCAATCTAGTCCCGGGGTCGTGGGGACGACCCTATAGTCGTCGGACATGTCTGCGGCTGGCCAACCTAGTCCCGGGCCGTGGGGACGACCCTATAGACGTCGGACATGTCGGCGGCGGGCCAACCTAGTCCCGGGGTCGTGGGGACGACCCTATAGTCGTCGGACATGTCGGCGGCAGGGCATCTTTGGCCCGTGGTCGCGGGGACGACCCTATAGTCGTCGGACATTTCGGCGGCAGGGCAACTTTGGCCCGTGGTCGTGGGGGCGACCCTATAGTCGTCGGACATGACGGTGGCGGGCCAATCTAATCCCGGGGTCGTGGGGACGACCCTATAGTCGTCGGACATGTCTGCGGCTGGCCAACCTAGTCCCGGGCCGTGGGGACGACCCTATAGTCGTCGGAAAAGTCGGCGGCGGGCCAACCTAGTCCCGGGGTCGTGGAGACGACCCTATAGACGTCGGACATGTCGGCGGCGGGCCAACCTAGTCCCGGGGTCGTGGGCACGACCCTATAGTCGTCGGACATATCGGCGGCAGGGCATTTTTGGCCCGTGGTCGCGGGGACGACCCTATAGTCGTCGGACATGTCGGCGGCTGGCCAACCTAGTCCCGGGGTCGTGGAGACGACCCTATAGTCGTCGGACAAGTCGGCGGCGGGCCAACCTAGTCCCGGGGTCGTGGGGACGACCCTATAGTCGTCGGACATGTTGGCGGCTGGCCAGCTTTGGCCCGGGGTAGTGGGGTCGACCCTATAATCGTCGGACATGTCGGCGGCAGGGCAACTTTGGCCCGTGGTCGCGGGGACGACCCTATAGTCGTCGGACATGTCGGCGGCTGGCCAACCTAGTCCCGGGGTCGTGGAGACGACCCTATAGTCGTCGGACATGTCGGCGGCTGGCCAGCTTTGGCCCGTGGTCGTGGGGACGACCGTATAGTCGTCGGACATGTCGGCGGCGGGCCAACCTAGTCCCGGAGTCGTGGGGACGACCCTATAGTCGTCGGACATGTCGGCGGCAGGGCATCTTTGGCCCGTGGTCGCGGGGACGACCCTATAGTCGTCGGACATGTCGGCGGCAGGCCAACCTAGTCCCGGGGTCGTGGAGACGACCCTATATTCGTCGGACATGTCGGCGGCGGGCCAACCTAGTCCCGGGGTCGTGGGGACGACCCTATAGTCGTCGGACATGTCGGCGGCAGGGCATCTTTGGCCCGTGGTCGCGGGGACGACCCTATAGTCGTCGGACATGTCGGCGGCTGGCCAACCTAGTCCCGGGGTCGTGGGGACGACTCTATAGTCGTCGGACATGACGGAGGCGGGCCAATCTAGTCCCGGGGTC
This sequence comes from Andrena fulva, assembly GCA_946251845.1. NCBI lineage: Eukaryota > Metazoa > Arthropoda > Insecta > Hymenoptera > Andrenidae > Andrena > Andrena fulva. The sequence continues at coordinate 185,001 of CAMITZ010000112.1, read as the reverse complement.
GTTGGGACGACCCTATAGTCGTCGGACATGACGGTGGCGGGCCAATCTAGTCCCGGGGTCGTTGGGACGACCCTATAGTCGTCGGACTAGTCGGCGGCGGGCCAACCTAGTCCCGGGGTCGTGGGGACGACTCTATAGTCGTCGGACAAGTCGGCGGCGGGCCAACCTAGTCCCGGGGTCGTGGAGACGAACCTATAGACGTCGGACATGTCGGCGGCGGGCCAACCTAGTCCCGGGGTCGTGGGGACGACCCTATAGTCGTCGGACATGTCGGCGGCAGGGCATCTTTGGCCCGTGGTCGCGGGGACGACCCTATAGTCGTCGGACATTTCGGCGGCTGGCCAACCTAGTCCCGGGGTCGTGGAGACGACCCTATAGTCGTCGGACATGTCGGCGGCGGGCCAACCTAGTCCCGGGGTCGTGGGGACGACCCTATAGTCGTCGGACATGTCGGCGGCAGGGCATCTTTGGCCCGTGGTCGCGGGGACGACCCTATAGTCGTCGGACATGTCGGCGGCTGGCCAACCTATTCCCGAGGTCGTGGAGACGACCCTATAGTCGTCGGACAAGTCGGCGGCGGGCCAACCTAGTCCCGGGGTCGTGGGGACGACCCTATAGTCGTTGGACAAGTCGGCGGCGGGCCAACCTAGTCCCGGGGTCGTGGGGACGACCCTATAGTCGTCGGATATGTTGGCGGCTGGCCAGCTTTGGCCCGGGGTAGTGGGGACGACCCTATAGTCGTCGGACATGTCGGCGGCAGGGCAACTTTGGAACGTGGTCGTGGGGACGACCCTATAGACGTCGGACATGTCGGCGGCGGGCCAACCTATTCCCGGGGTCGTGGGGACGACCCTATAGTCGTCGGACATGTCGGCGGCAGGGCAACTTTGGCCCGTGGTCGTGGAGGCGACCCTATAGTCGTCGGACATGACGGTGGCGGGCCAATCTAGTCCCGGGGTCGTGGGGACGACCCTATAGTCGTCGGACATGTCTGCGGCTGGCCAACCTAGTCCCGGGCCGTGGGGACGACCCTATAGACGTCGGACATGTCGGCGGCGGGCCAACCTAGTCCCGGGGTCGTGGGGACGACCCTATAGTCGTCGGACATGTCGGCGGCAGGGCATCTTTGGCCCGTGGTCGCGGGGACGACCCTATAGTCGTCGGACATGTCGGCGGCAGGGCAACTTTGGCCCGTGGTCGTGGGGGCGACCCTATAGTCGTCGGACATGACGGTGGCGGGCCAATCTAATCCCGGGGTCGTGGGGACGACCCTATAGTCGTCGGACATGTCTGCGGCTGGCCAACCTAGTCCCGGGCCGTGGGGACGACCCTATAGTCGTCGGAAAAGTCGGCGGCGGGCCAACCTAGTCCCGGGGTCGTGGAGACGACCCTATAGACGTAGGACATGTCGGCGGCGGGCCAACCTGGTCCCGGGGTCGTGGGCACGACCCTATAGTCGTCGGACATGTCGGCGGCAGGGCATTTTTGGCCCGTGGTCGCGGGGACGACCCTATAGTCGTCGGACATGTCGGCGGCTGGCCAACCTAGTCCCGGGGTCGTGGAGACGACCCTATAGTCGTCGGACAAGTCGGCGGCGGGCCAACCTAGTCCCGGGGTCGTGGGGACGACCCTATAGTCGTCGGACATGTTGGCGGCTGGCCAGCTTTGGCCCGGGGTAGTGGGGTCGACCCTATAATCGTCGGACATGTCGGCGGCAGGGCAACTTTGGCCCGTGGTCATGGGGACGACCCTATAGTCGTCGGACATGTCGGCGGCTGGCCAACCTAGTCCCGGGGTCGTGGAGACGACCCTATAGTCGTCGGACATGTCGGCGGCTGGCCAGCTTTGGCCCGTGGTCGTGGGGACGACCCTATAGTCGTCGGACATGTCGGCGGCTGGCCAACCTAGTCCCGGGGTCGTGGAGACGTCCCTATAGTCGTCGGACAAGTCGGCGGCTGGCCAGCTTTGGCCCGTGGTCGTGGGGACGACCCTATTGTCGTCGGACATGACGGTGGCGGGCCAATCTAGTCCCGGGGTCGTGCGGGCGACCCTATAGTCGTCGGACATGTCGGCGGCAGGTCAACTTTGGCCCGTGGTCGTGGGGACGACCCTATAGTCGTCGGATATGTCGGAGGCTGGCCAACCTAGTCCCGGGGTCGTGGGGACGACCCTATAGTCGTCGGACATGTCGGCGGCTGGCCAACTTTGGCCCGCGGTCGTGGGGAGTAGACCCTACAGTCGTCGGACATGTCGGCGGCTGGCCAACCTAGTCCCGGGGTGGTCGGGACGACCCTATAGTCGTCGGACATGTCGGCGGCAGGGCAACTTTGGCCCGTGGTCGTGGGGGCGACCCTATAGTCGTCGGACATAACGGTGGCGGGCTAATCTAGTACCGGGGTCGTGGGGACGACCCTATAGTCGTCGGACATGTCTGCGGCTGGCCAACCTAGTCCCGGGCCGTGGGGACGACCCTATAGTCGTCGGACATGTCGGCGGCGGGGCATCTTTGGCCCGTGATCGCGGGGACGACCCTATAGTCGTCGGACATGTCGGCGGCTGGCCAACCTAGTCCCGAGGTCGTGGGGACGACCCTATAGTCGTCGGACAAGTCGGCGGCGGGCCAACCTAGTCCCGGGGTCGTGGGGACGACCCTATAGTCGTTGGACAAGTCGGCGGCGGGCCAACCTAGTCCCGGGGTCGTGGGGACGACCCTATAGTCGTCGGACATGTTGGCGGCTGGCCAGCTTTGGCCCGGGGTAGTGGGGACGACCCTATAGTCGTCGGACATGTCGGCGGCAGGGCAACTTTGGCCCGTGGTCGTGGGGACGACCCTATAGACGTCGGACATGTCGGCGGCGGGCCAACCTAGTCCCGGGGTCGTGGGGACGACCCTATAGTCGTCGGACATGTCGGCGGCAGGGCAACTTTGGCCCGTGGTCGTGGAGGCGACCCTATAGTCGTCGGACATGACGGTGGCGGGCCAATCTAGTCCCGGGGTCGTGGAGACGACCCTATAGTCGTCGGACAAGTCGGCGGCGGGCCAACCTAGTCCCGGAGTCGTGGGGACGACCCTATATTCGTCGGACATGACGGTGGCGGGCCAATCTAGTCCCGGGGTCGTTGGGACGACCCTATAGTCGTCGGACTAGTCGGCGGCGGGCCAACCTAGTCCCGGGGTCGTGGGGACGACTCTATAGTCGTCGGACAAGTCGGCGGCGGGCAAACCTAGTCCCGGGGTCGTGGAGACGACCCTATAGACGTCGGACATATCGGTGGCGGGCCAATCTAGTCCCGGGGTCGTTGGGACGACCCTATAGTCGTCGGACATGACGGTGGCGGGCCAATCTAGTCCCGGGGTCGTTGGGACGACCCTATAGTCGTCGGACTAGTCGGCGGCGGGCCAACCTAGTCCCGGGGTCGTGGAGACGACCCTATAGACGTCGGACATGTCGGCGGCGGGCCAACCTAGTCCGGGAGTCGTGGGGACGACCCTATAGTCGTCGGACATGTCGGCGGCAGGGCATCTTTGGCCCGTGGTCGCGGGGACGACCCTATAGTCGTCGGACATGTCGGCGGCAGGCCAACCTAGTCCCGGGGTCGTGGAGACGACCCTATAGTCGTCGGACATGTCGGCGGCGGGCCAACCTAGTCCCGGGGTCGTGGAGACGACCCTATAGACGTCGGACATGTCGGCGGCGGGCCAACCTAGTCCCGGAGACGTGGGGACGACCCTATAGTCGTCGGACATGTCGGCGGCAGGGCATCTTTGGCCCGTGGTCGCGGGGACGACCCTATAGTCGTCGGACATGTCGGCGGCAGGCCAACCTAGTCCCGGGGTCGTGGAGACGACCCTATAGTCGTCGGACATGTCGGCGGCAGGCCAACCTAGCCCCGGGGTCGTGGGGGACGACCCTATAGACGTCGGACATGTCGGCGGCAGGGCATCTTTGGCCCGTGGTGGCGGGGACGACCCTATAGTCGTCGGACATGTCGGCGGCAGGCCAACCTAGTCCCGGGGTCGTGGAGACGACCCTATAGTCGTCGGACATGTCGGCGGCGGGCCAACCTAGTCCCGGGGTCGTGGGGACGACTCTATAGTCGTCGGACAAGTCGGCGGCGGGCCAACCTAGTCCCGGGGTCGTGGAGACGACCCTATAGACGTCGGACATATCGGTGGCGGGCCAATCTAGTCCCGGGGTCGTTGGGACGACCCTATAGTCGTCGGACATGACGGTGGCGGGCCAATCTAGTCCCGGGGTCGTTGGGACGACCCTATAGTCGTCGGACTAGTCGGCGGCGGGCCAACCTAGTCCCGGGGTCGTGGAGACGACCCTATAGACGTCGGACATGTCGGCGGCGGGCCAACCTAGTCCGGGAGTCGTGGGGACGACCCTATAGTCGTCGGACATGTCGGCGGCAGGGCATCTTTGGCCCGTGGTCGCGGGGACGACCCTATAGTCGTCGGACATGTCGGCGGCAGGCCAACCTAGTCCCGGGGTCGTGGAGACGACCCTATAGTCGTCGGACATGTCGGCGGCGGGCCAACCTAGTCCCGGGGTCGTTGGGACGACCCTATAGTCGTCGGACTAGTCGGCGGCGGGCCAACCTAGTCCCGGGGTCGTGGAGACGACCCTATAGACGTCGGACATGTCGGCGGCGGGCCAACCTAGTCCCGGAGTCGTGGGGACGACCCTATAGTCGTCGGACATGTCGGCGGCAGGGCATCTTTGGCCCGTGGTCGCGGGGACGACCCTAGAGTCGTCGGACATGTCGGCGGCAGGCCAACCTAGTCCCGGGGTCGTGGAGACGACCCTATATTCGTCGGACATGTCGGCGGCGGGCCAACCTAGTCCCGGGGTCGTGGGGACGACCCTATAGTCGTCGGACATGTCGGCGGCAGGGCATCTTTGGCCCGTGGTCGCGGGGACGAACCTATAGTCGTCGGACGTGTCGGCGGCTGACCAACCTAGTCCCGGGGTCGTGGAGACGACCCTAAAGTCGTCGGACAAGTCGGCGGCGGGCCAACCTAGTCCCGGGGTCGTGGGGACGACCCTATAGACGTTGGACAAGTCGGCGGCGGGCCAACCTAGTCCCGGGGTCGTGGGGACGACCCTATAGTCGTCGGACATGTTGGCGGCTGGCCAGCTTTGGCCCGGGGTAGTGGGGACGATCCTATAGTCGTCGGACATGACGGTGGCGGGCCAATCTACTCCCGGGGTCGTGGGGACGACCCTATAGTCGTCGGACATGTCTGCGGCTGGCCAACCTAGTCCCGGGCCGTGGAGACGACCCTATAGACGTCGTACATGTCGACGGCGGGCCAACCTAGTCCCGGGTTCGTGGGGACGACCCTATAGTCGTTGGACAAGTCGGCGGCGGGCCAACCTAGTCCCGGGGTCGTGGGGACGACCCTATAGTCGTGGGACAAGTCGGCGGCGGGCCAACCTAGTCCCGGGGTCGTGGGGACGACCCTATAGTCGTCGGACATGTTGGCGGCTGGCCAGCTTTGGCCCGGGGTAGTGGGGACGACCCTATAGTCGTCGGACATGACGGTGGCGGGCCAATCTACTCCCGGGGTCGTGGGGACGACCCTATAGTCGTCGGACATGTCTGCGGCTGGCCAACCTAGTCCCGAGCCGTGGGGACGACCCTATAGACGTCGGACATGTCGGCGGCGGGCCAACCTAGTCCCGGGTTCGTGGGGACGACCCTATAGTCGTCGGACATGTCGGCGGCAGGGCATCTTTGGCCCGTGGTCGCGGGGACGACCCTATAGTCGTCGGACATGTCGGCGGCAGGGCAACTTTGGCCCGTGGTCGTGGGGGCGACCCTATAGTCGTCGGACATGACGGTGGCGTGCCAATCTAGTCCCGGGGTCGTGGGGACGACCCTATAGTCGTCGGACATGTCTGCGGCTGGCCAACCTAGTCCCGGGCCGTGGGGACGACCCTATAGTCGTCGGAAAAGTAGGCGGCGGGCCAACCTAGTCCCGGGGTCGTGGGGACGACCCTATAGTCGTCGGACATGTCGGCGGCAGGGCATCTTTGGCCCGTGGTCGCGGGGACGACCCTATAGTCGTCGGACATGTCGGCGGCTGGCCAACCTAGTCCCGGGGTCGTGGGGACGACTCTATAGTCGTCGGACATGACGGAGGCGGGCCAATCTAGTCCCGGGGTCGTTGGGACGACCCTATAGTCGTCGGACATGACGGTGGCGGGCCAATCTAGTCCCGGGGTCGTTGGGACGACCCTATAGTCGTCGGACTAGTCGGCGGCGGGCCAACCTAGTCCCGGGGTCGTGGGGACGACTCTATAGTCGTCGGACAAGTCGGCGGCGGGCCGACCTAGTCCCGGGGTCGTGGAGACGAACCTATAGACGTCGGACATGTCGGCGGCGGGCCAACCTAGTCCCGGGGTCGTGGGGACGACCCTATAGTCGTCGGACATGTTGGCGGCTGGCCAGCTTTGGCCCGGGGTAGTGGGGACGACCCTATAGTCGTCGGACATGTCGGCGGCAGGGCAACTTTGGAACGTGGTCGTGGGGACGACCCTATAGACGTCGGACATGTCGGCGGCGGGCCAACCTATTCCCGGGGTCGTGGGGACGACCCTATAGTCGTCGGACATGTCGGCGGCAGGGCAACTTTGGCCCGTGGTCGTGGAGGCGACCCTATAGTCGTCGGACATGACGGTGGCGGGCCAATCTAATCCCGGGGTCGTGGGGACGACCCTATAGTCGTCGGACATGTCTGCGGCTGGCCAACCTAGTCCCGGGCCGTGGGGACGACCCTATAGTCGTCGGAAAAGTCGGCGGCGGGCCAACCTAGTCCCGGGGTCGTGGAGACGACCCTATAGACGTCGGACATGTCGGCGGCGGGCCAACCTAGTCCCGGGGTCGTGGGCACGACCCTATAGTCGTCGGACATATCGGCGGCAGGGCATTTTTGGCCCGTGGTCGCGGGGACGACCCTATAGTCGTCGGACATGTCGGCGGCTGGCCAACCTAGTCCCGGGGTCGTGGAGACGACCCTATAGTCGTCGGACAAGTCGGCGGCGGGCCAACCTAGTCCCGGGGTCGTGGGGACGACCCTATAGTCGTCGGACATGTTGGCGGCTGGCCAGCTTTGGCCCGGGGTAGTGGGGTCGACCCTATAATCGTCGGACATGTCGGCGGCAGGGCAACTTTGGCCCGTGGTCGCGGGGACGACCCTATAGTCGTCGGACATGTCGGCGGCTGGCCAACCTAGTCCCGGGGTCGTGGAGACGACCCTATAGTCGTCGGACATGTCGGCGGCTGGCCAGCTTTGGCCCGTGGTCGTGGGGACGACCCTATAGTCGTCGGACATGTCGGCGGCGGGCCAACCTAGTCCCGGAGTCGTGGGGACGACCCTATAGTCGTCGGACATGTCGGCGGCAGGGCATCTTTGGCCCGTGGTCGCGGGGACGACCCTATAGTCGTCGGACATGTCGGCGGCAGGCCAACCTAGTCCCGGGGTCGTGGAGACGACCCTATATTCGTCGGACATGTCGGCGGCGGGCCAACCTAGTCCCGGGGTCGTGGGGACGACCCTATAGTCGTCGGACATGTCGGCGGCAGGGCATCTTTGGCCCGTGGTCGCGGGGACGACCCTATAGTCGTCGGACATGTCGGCGGCTGGCCAACCTAGTCCCGGGGTCGTGGGGACGACTCTATAGTCGTCGGACATGACGGAGGCGGGCCAATCTAGTCCCGGGGTCGTTGGGACGACCCTATAGTCGTCGGACATGACGGTGGCGGGCCAATCTAGTCCCGGGGTCGTTGGGACGACCCTATAGTCGTCGGACTAGTCGGCGGCGGGCCAACCTAGTCCCGGGGTCGTGGGGACGACTCAATAGTCGTCGGACAAGTCGGCGGCGGGCCAACCTAGTCCCGGGGTCGTGGAGACGAACCTATAGACGTCGGACATGTCGGCGGCGGGCCAACCTAGTCCCGGGGTCGTGGGGACGACCCTATAGTCGTCGGACATGTCGGCGGCAGGGCATCTTTGGCCCGTGGTCGCGGGGACGACCCTATAGTCGTCGGACATTTCGGCGGCTGGCCAACCTAGTCCCGGGGTCGTGGAGACGACCCTATAGTCGTCGGACATGTCGGCGGCGGGCCAACCTAGTCCCGGGGTCGTGGGGACGACCCTATAGTCGTCGGACATGTCGGCGGCAGGGCATCTTTGGCCCGTGGTCGCGGGGACGACCCTATAGTCGTCGGACATGTCGGCGGCTGGCCAACCTAGTCCCGAGGTCGTGGAGACGACCCTATAGTCGTCGGACAAGTCGGCGGCGGGCCAACCTAGTCCCGGGGTCGTGGGGACGACCCTATAGTCGTTGGACAAGTCGGCGGCGGGCCAACCTAGTCCCGGGGTCGTGGGGTCGACCCTATAGTCGTCGGACATGTTGGCGGCTGGCCAGCTTTGGCCCGGGGTAGTGGGGACGACCCTATAGTCGTCGGACATGTCGGCGGCAGGGCAACTTTGGCCCGTGGTCGTGGGGACGACCCTATAGTCGTCGGACATGTCGGCGGCAGGGCAACTTTGGCCCGTGGTCGTGGGGGCGACCCTATAGTCGTCGGACATGACGGTGGCGGGCCAATCTAGTCCCGGGGTCGTGGGGACGACCCTAAAGTCGTCGGACATGACGGCGGCAGGGCAACTTTGGCCCGTGGTCGTGGAGGCGACCCTATAGTCGTCGGACATGACGGTGGCGGGCCAATCTAGTCCCGGGGTCGTGGGGACGACCCTAAAGTCGTCGGACATGTCTGCGGCTGGCCAACCTAGTCCCGGGCCGTGGGGACGACCCTATAGACGTCGGACATGTCGGCGGCGGGCCAACCTAGTCCCGAGGTCGTGGGGACGACGCTATAGTCGTCGGACATGTCGGCGGCAGTGCATCTTTGGCCCGTGGTCGCGGGGACGACCCTATAGTCGTCGGACATGTCGGCGGCAGGGCAACTTTGGCCCGTGGTCGTGGGGGCGACCCTATAGTCGTCGGACATGACGGTGGCGGGCCAATCTAGTCCCGGGGTCGTGGGGACGACCCTAAAGTCGTCGGACATGACGGCGGCAGGGCAACTTTGGCCCGTGGTCGTGGAGGCGACCCTATAGTCGTCGGACATGACGGTGGCGGGCCAATCTAGTCCCGGGGTCGTGGGGACGACCCTAAAGTCGTCGGACATGTCTGCGGCTGGCCAACCTAGTCCCGGGCCGTGGGGACGACCCTATAGACGTCGGACATGTCGGCGGCGGGCCAACCTAGTCCCGGGGTCGTGGGGACGACCCTATAGTCGTCGGACATGTCGGCGGCAGGGCATCTTTGGCCCGTGGTCGCGGGGACGACCCTATAGTCGTCGGACATGTCGGCGGCAGGGCAACTTTGGCCCGTGGTCGTGGGGGCGACCCTATAGTCGTCGGACATGACGGTGGCGGGCCAATCTAGTCCCGGGGTCGTGGGGACGACCCTAAAGTCGTCGGACATGTCTGCGGCTGGCCAACCTAGTCCCGGGGTCGTGGGGACGACCCTATAGTCGTCGGACATGTCGGCGGCAGGGCATCTTTGGCCCGTGGTCGCGGGGACGACCCTATAGTCGTCGGACATGTCGGCGGCTGGCCAACCTAGTCCCGAGGTCGTGGAGACGACCCTATAGTCGTCGGACAAGTCGGCGGCGGGCCAACCTAGTCCCGGGGTCGTGGGGACGACCCTATAGTCGTTGGACAAGTCGGCGGCGGCCAACCTAGTCCCGGGGTCGTGGGGACGACCCTATAGTCGTCGGACATGTTGGCGGCTGGCCAGCTTTGGCCCGGGGTAGTGGGGACGACCCTATAGTCGTCGGACATGTCGGCGGCAGGGCAACTTTGGCCCGTGGTCGTGGGGACGACCCTATAGACGTCGGACATGTCGGCGGGGGGCCAACCTAGTCCCGGGGGTCGTGGGGACGACCCTATAGTCGTCGGACATGTCGGCGGCAGGGCAACTTTGGCCCGTGGTCGTGGAGGCGACCCTATAGTCGTCGGACATGACGGTGGCGGGCCAATCTAGTCCCGGGGTCGTGGGGACGACCCTAAAGTCGTCGGACATGTCTGCGGCTGGCCAACCTAGTCCCGGGCCGTGGGGACGACCCTATAGACGTCGGACATGTCGGCGGCGGGCCAACCTAGTCCCGGGGTCGTGGGGACGACCCTATAGTCGTTGGACAAGTCGGCGGCGGGCCAACCTAGTCCCGGGGTCGTGGGGACGACCCTATAGTCGTCGGACATGTTGGCGGCTGGCCAGCTTTGGCCCGGGGTAGTGGGGACGACCGTATAGTCGTCGGACATGTCGGCGGCAGGGCATCTTTGGCCCGTGGTCGCGGGGACGACCCTATACTCGTCGGACATGTCGGTGGCTGGCCAACCTAGTCCCGGGGTCGTGGAGACGACCCTATAGTCGTCGGACAAGTCGGCGGCGGGCCAACCTAGTCCCGGGGTCGTGGGGACGACCCTATAATCGTCGGACATGTTGGCGGCTGGCCAGCTTTGGCCCGGGGTAGTGGGGACGACCCTATAATCGTCGGACATGTCGGCGGCAGGGCAACTTTGGCCCGTGGTCGTGGAGGCGACCCTATAGTCGTCGGACATGACGGTGGCGGGCCAATCTAGTCCCGGGGTCGTGGGGACGACCCTAAAGTCGTCGGACATGTCTGCGGCTGGCCAACCTAGTCCCGGGCCGTGGGGACGACCCTATAGACGTCGGACATGTCGGCGGCGGGCCAACCTAGTCCCGGGGTCGTGGGGACGACCCTATAGTCGTCGGACATGTCGGCGGCAGGGCATCTTTGGCCCGTGGTCGCGGGGACGACCCTATAGTCGTTGGACATGTCGGCGGCGGGCCGACCTAGTCCCGGGGTCGTGGGGACGACCCTATAGTCATCGGACATGTCGGCGGCTTGCTAACCTAGTCCCGGGGTAGTAGGGACGACCCTACAGTCGTCAGACAAGCCGGCGGCGGGCCAATCTAGTCCCGGGGTCGTGGGGACGACCCTATAGTCATCGGACATGTCGGCGGCAGGGCAACTTTGGCCCGTGGTCGTGGGGACGACCCTATTGTCGTCGGACATGACGGTGGCGGGCCAATCTAGTCCCGGGGTCGTGGGGACGACCCTATTGTCGTCGGACATGTCGGCCGCTGGCCAACCTAGTCGCGGGATCGTGGGGACGACCCTATAGTCGTCGGACATGTCGGCGGCGGGCCAACGTATGCCCAGTGTCGTAGGCACGAACCTATATTCGTCGAACATGACGGCGGCGGGCCAACCTAGTCCCGGGGTCGTGGGGACGACCCTATAGTCGTCGGACAAGACGGCGGCGGGCCAACCTACTCCCGGGGTCGTGGGGACGACCCTATAGACGTCGGAAAAGTCGGCGGCGGGTCAACCTAGACCCGGGGTCGTGGGGACGACCCTATAGTCGTCGGACATGTCGGCGGCAGGGCAACTTTGGCCCGTGGTCGTGGGGGCGACCCTATAGTCGTCGGACATGACGGTGGCGGGCCAATCTAGTCCCGGGGTCGTGGGGACGACCCTATAGTCGTCGGACATGTCTGCGGCTGGCCAACCTAGTCCCGGGCCGTGGGGACGACCCTATAGTCGTCGGACAAGTCGGCGGCGGGCCAACCTAGTCCCGGGGTCGTGGAGACGACCCTATAGACGTCGGACATGTCGGCGGCGGGCCAACCTAGTCCCGGGGTCGTGGGGACGACCCTATAGTCGTCGGACATGTCGGCGGCGGGCCAGCGTATGCCCAGTGTCGTAGGCACGAACCTATATTCGTCGGACATGACGGCGGCGGGCCAACCTAGTCCCGGGGTCGTGGGGACGACCCTATAGTCGTCGGACAAGTCGGCGGCGGGCCAACCTACTCCCGGGGTCGTGGGGACGACCCTATAGTCGTCGGAAAAGTCGGCGGCGGGCCAACCTAGACCCGGGGTCGTGGGGACGACCCTATAGTCGTCGGACATGTCGGTGGCAGGGCAACATTGGCCCGTGGTCGTGGGGGCGACCCTATAGTCGTCGGACATGTCGGCGGCAGGGCATCTTTGGCCCGTGGTCGCGGGGACGACCCTATAGTCATCGGACATGTCGGCGGCTGGCCAACCTAGTCCCGGGATCGTGGAGACGACCCTATAGTCGACGGACAAGTCGGCGGCGGGCCAACCTAGTCCCGGGGTCGTGGGGACGACCCTATAGTCGTCGGAGAAGTCAGCGGCGGGCCAACCTACTCCCGGGGTCGTGGGGACGACCCTATAGTCGTCGGGCAAGTCGGCGGCGGGTCATCCTAGTCCCGGGGACGTGGGGACGACCGTATCGTCGTCGGATAAGTTGGCGGCGGACCAACCTAATCCCGGGGTCGTGGGGACGATCCTATAGTCGTCGGAAATCACGGTGGCGGGCCAATCTAGTCCCGGGATCGTTGGGACGACCCTATAGTCGTCGGACTAGTCGGCGGCGGGCCAACCTAGTCCCGGGGTCGTGGGGACGACCCTATAGTCGTCGGACAAGTCGGCGGCGGGCCAACCTACTCCCGGGGTCGTGGGGACGACCCTATAGTCGTCGGGCAAGTCGGCGGCGGGTCATCCAAGTCCCGGGGACGTGGGGACGACCCTATCGTCGTCGGACAAGTTGGCGGCGGACCAACCTAATCCCGGGGTCGTGGGGACGATCCTATAGTCGTCGGAAATCACGGTGGCGGGCCAATCTAGTCCCGGGATCGTTGGGACGACCCTATAGTCTTCGGACATGTCGGCGGCTGGCCAACCTAGTCCCGGGGTCGTGGGGACGACCCTATAGTCGTCGGGCAAGTCGGCGGCGGGTCATCCAAGTCCCGGGGACGTGGGGACGACCCTATCGTCGTCGGACAAGTTGGCGGCGGACCAACCTAATCCCGGGGTCGTGGGGACGATCCTATAGTCGTCGGAAATCACGGTGGCGGGCCAATCTAGTCCCGGGATCGTTGGGACGACCCTATAGTCGTCGGAAAAGTAGGCGGCGGGCCAACCTAGTCCCGGGGTCGTGGGGACGACCCTATAGTCGTCGGACATGTCGGCGGCAGGGCATCTTTGGCCCGTGGTCGCGGGGACGACCCTATAGTCGTCGGACATGTCGGCGGCTGGCCAACCTAGTCCCGGGGTCGTGGGGACGACTCTATAGTCGTCGGACATGACGGAGGCGGGCCAATCTAGTCCCGGGGTCGTTGGGACGACCCTATAGTCGTCGGACATGACGGTGGCGGGCCAATCTAGTCCCGGGGTCGTTGGGACGACCCTATAGTCGTCGGACTAGTCGGCGGCGGGCCAACCTAGTCCCGGGGTCGTGGGGACGACTCTACAGTCGTCGGACAAGTCGGCGGCGGGCCAACCTAGTCCCGGGGTCGTGGAGACGAACCTATAGACGTCGGACATGTCGGCGGCGGGCCAACCTAGTCCCGGGGTCGTGGGGACGACCCTATAGTCGTCGGACATGTTGGCGGCTGGCCAGCTTTGGCCCGGGGTAGTGGGGACGACCCTATAGTCGTCGGACATGTCGGCGGCAGGGCAACTTTGGAACGTGGTCGTGGGGACGACCCTATAGACGTCGGACATGTCGGCGGCGGGCCAACCTATTCCCGGGGTCGTGGGGACGACCCTATAGTCGTCGGACATGTCGGCGGCAGGGCAACTTTGGCCCGTGGTCGTGGAGGCGACCCTATAGTCGTCGGACATGACGGTGGCGGGCCAATCTAGTCCCGGGGTCGTGGGGACGACCCTATAGTCGTCGGACATGTCTGCGGCTGGCCAACCTAGTCCCGGGCCGTGGGGACGACCCTATAGACGTCGGACATGTCGGCGGCGGGCCAACCTAGTCCCGGGGTCGTGGGGACGACCCTATAGTCGTCGGACATGTCGGCGGCAGGGCATCTTTGGCCCGTGGTCGCGGGGACGACCCTATAGTCGTCGGACATGTCGGCGGCAGGGCAACTTTGGCCCGTGGTCGTGGGGGCGACCCTATAGTCGTCGGACATGACGGTGGCGGGCCAATCTAATCCCGGGGTCGTGGGGACGACCCTATAGTCGTCGGACATGTCTGCGGCTGGCCAACCTAGTCCCGGGCCGTGGGGACGACCCTATAGTCGTCGGAAAAGTCGGCGGCGGGCCAACCTAGTCCCGGGGTCGTGGAGACGACCCTATAGACGTCGGACATGTCGGCGGCGGGCCAACCTAGTCCCGGGGTCGTGGGCACGACCCTATAGTCGTCGGACATATCGGCGGCAGGGCATTTTTGGCCCGTGGTCGCGGGGACGACCCTATAGTCGTCGGACATGTCGGCGGCTGGCCAACCTAGTCCCGGGGTCGTGGAGACGACCCTATAGTCGTCGGACAAGTCGGCGGCGGGCCAACCTAGTCCCGGGGTCGTGGGGACGACCCTATAGTCGTCGGACATGTTGGCGGCTGGCCAGCTTTGGCCCGGGGTAGTGGGGTCGACCCTATAATCGTCGGACATGTCGGCGGCAGGGCAACTTTGGCCCGTGGTCGCGGGGACGACCCTATAGTCGTCGGACAAGCCGGCGGCGGGCCAACCTAGTCCCGTGGTCGTGGGGACAACCGTACACTCGTTGGACATGTCGGCGGCTGGCCAACCTGGTCCCGGGGTCGTGGGGACGACCCTATAATCGTCGGACAAGTCGGCGGCGGGCCAGCCTAGTCCCGGGGTCGTGGGGACGATCCTATAGTCGTCGGACATGATGGTGGCGGGCCAATCTAGTCCCGGGGTCGTGGGGACGACCCTTGTTGCGGCCGAACTCCAGCGCTCGGTTGGTGCGCGAATTTAAATGTGCGTGCGAGAGCGTGTCAACACGGTGACGCACCGTTCGTCAAGACGGTTACGCGCGTCACCCGTTTTTGCACGGTACGAACGTTGGCCTCCCGGAATCCGACCGTTAGTTCCTCGAACACCTTCGAACAAAAGCAACACGCTCTCGCACGCACAATCGTGAAAATCTCTTGTCGCCCAGCGACCCACCGTTTTGACCACTGTAAAACGGCCCTTCGAGCCATCGCGCCCAGCGCCCTGTACATAGTTTGTACATATTTGTGTCTCGTATTGACTGCGTGTTTTGTGAGTAGTGATTTGTTCGTGAAATCTCTGCGTGTTGTATATATTGTTGCAACGACGCCCAGTTCGGCTAATAAACGTGCCGTCACCAATTTGGAGTGCATCTCTTCTCTGGCCAGTCCCAGCGATCCACACCGCCTCCACTTAGGCAATCGTTTAATCAACCCTATAGTCGTCGGACATGTCGGCTGCTGGCCAACATTGGCCAGTGGTCGTGGGGACGACCCTATAGTCGTCGGACATGACGGTGGCGGGCCAATCTAGCCCCGGGCACGTGGGGACGACCCTATAGACGTCGGACATGTTGGCGGCTAGCCAACCTAGTCCCGGGTTCGTGGGGACGACCCTATAGTCGTCGGACATGTCGGCTTCTGGCCAACATTGGCCAGTGGTCGTGGGGACGACCCTATTGTCGTCGGACATGTCGGCTTCTGGCCAACATTGGCCAGTGGTCGTGGGGACGACCCTATAGTCGTCGGACATGACGGTGGCGGGCCAATCTAGCCCCGGGGACGTGGGGACGACCCTATAGACGTCGGACATGTTGGCGGCTAGCCAACTTAGGCCCGGGGACGTGGGGACGACCCTATTGTCGTCGGACAAGTCGGCGGCGGGTCATCCTAGTCCCGGGGTCGTGGGGACGTCCCTATAGTCGTCGGACATGTCGGCGGCTGGCCAACCTAGTACCGGGGACGTGGGGACGACCCTATAGTCGTCGGACATTTCGGCGGCTGGCCAACCTAGTCCCGGGGTCATGGAGACGACCCTATAGTCGTCGGACGTGTCGGCGGCGGGCCAACCTAGTCCCGGGGTCGTGGGGACGACCCTATAGTCGTCGGACATGTCGGCGGCAGGGCATCTTTGGCCCGTGGTCGCGGGGACGAACCTATAGTCGTCGGACGTGTCGGTGGCGGGCCAACCTAGTTCCGGGGTCGTGGGGACGACCCTATAGTCTTCGGACATGTCGGCGGCTGGCCAACCTAGTCCCGGGGTCGTGGGGACGACCCTATAGTCGTCGGACATGTCGGCGGCTGGCCAACTTTGGCCCGGGGTCGTGGGGACGACCCTATAGTCGTCGAACATGTCGGCGGCGGGCCAATCTAGCCCCGGGGTCGTGGGGACGACCCTATAGACGGCTGACATGTCGGCGGCTGGCCACATTTGGCCCGTGGTCGTGGGGACGACCCTATTGTCGTCGGACATGACGGTGGCGGGCCAATCTAGTCCCGGGCACGTGGGGACGACCCTATAGACGTCGGACATGTTGCCGGCTAGCCAACCTAGTCCCGGGTTCGTGGGGACGACCCTATAGTCGTCGGACATGTCGTCTTCTGGCCAACATTGGCCAGTGGTCGTGGGGACGACCCTATTGTCGTCGGACATGTCGGCTTCTGGCCAACATTGGCCAGTGGTCGTGGGGACGACCCTATAGTCGTCGGACATGACGGTGGCGGGCCAATCTAGCCCCGGGGACGTGGGGACGACCCTATAGACGTCGGACATGTTGGCGGCTAGCCAACTTAGGCCCGGGGACGTGGGGACGACCCTATTGTCATCGGACAATTCGGCGGCGGGTCATCCTAGTCCCGGGGTCGTGGGGACGACCCTATAGTCGTCGGACAAGTCGGCGGCGGGCCAACCACGTCCAGGGGTCGTGGGTACGACCCTATAGTCGTCGGACATGTCGGCGGCTGGCCAACTTTGGCCCGGGGTCGTGGGGACGACCCTATAGTCGTCGAACATGTCGGCGGCGGGCCAATCTAGCCCCGGGGTCGTGGGGACGACCCTATAGACGGCTGACATGTCGGCGGCTGGCCACCTTTGGCCCGTGGTCGTGGGGACGACCCTATTGTCGTCGGACATGACGGTGGCGGGCCAATCTAGTCCCGGGGTCGTGGGGACGACCCTATAGTCGTCGGACAAGTCGGCGGCTGGCCAACCTAGTCCCGGGCCGTGGGGACGACCCTATAGACGTCGGACATGTCGGCGGCGGGCCAACCTAGTCCCGGGGTCGTGGGGACGACCCTATAGTCGTTGGACAAGTCGGCGGCGGGCCAACCTAGTCCCGGGGTCGTGGGGACGACCCTATAGTCGTCGGACATGTTGGCGGCTGGCCAGCTTTGGCCCGGGGTAGTGGGGACGACCGTATAGTCGTCGGACATGTCGGCGGCAGGGCATCTTTGGCCCGTGGTCGCGGGGACGACCCTATACTCGTCGGACATGTCGGTGGCTGGCCAACCTAGTCCCGGGGTCGTGGAGACGACCCTATAGTCGTCGGACAAGTCGGCGGCGGGCCAACCTAGTCCCGGGGTCGTGGGGACGACCCTATAATCGTCGGACATGTTGGCGGCTGGCCAGCTTTGGCCCGGGGTAGTGGGGACGACCCTATAATCGTCGGACATGTCGGCGGCAGGGCAACTTTGGCCCGTGGTCGTGGAGGCGACCCTATAGTCGTCGGACATGACGGTGGCGGGCCAATCTAGTCCCGGGGTCGTGGGGACGACCCTAAAGTCGTCGGACATGTCTGCGGCTGGCCAACCTAGTCCCGGGCCGTGGGGACGACCCTATAGACGTCGGACATGTCGGCGGCGGGCCAACCTAGTCCCGGGGTCGTGGGGACGACCCTATAGTCGTCGGACATGTCGGCGGCAGGGCATCTTTGGCCCGTGGTCGCGGGGACGACCCTATAGTCGTTGGACATGTCGGCGGCGGGCCGACCTAGTCCCGGGGTCGTGGGGACGACCCTATAGTCATCGGACATGTCGGCGGCTTGCTAACCTAGTCCCGGGGTAGTAGGGACGACCCTACAGTCGTCAGACAAGCCGGCGGCGGGCCAATCTAGTCCCGGGGTCGTGGGGACGACCCTATAGTCATCGGACATGTCGGCGGCAGGGCAACTTTGGCCCGTGGTCGTGGGGACGACCCTATTGTCGTCGGACATGACGGTGGCGGGCCAATCTAGTCCCGGGGTCGTGGGGACGACCCTATTGTCGTCGGACATGTCGGCCGCTGGCCAACCTAGTCGCGGGATCGTGGGGACGACCCTATAGTCGTCGGACATGTCGGCGGCGGGCCAACGTATGCCCAGTGTCGTAGGCACGAACCTATATTCGTCGAACATGACGGCGGCGGGCCAACCTAGTCCCGGGGTCCTGGGGACGACCCTATAGTCGTCGGACAAGACGGCGGCGGGCCAACCTACTCCCGGGGTCGTGGGGACGACCCTATAGACGTCGGAAAAGTCGGCGGCGGGTCAACCTAGACCCGGGGTCGTGGGGACGACCCTATAGTCGTCGGACATGTCGGCGGCAGGGCAACTTTGGCCCGTGGTCGTGGGGGCGACCCTATAGTCGTCGGACATGACGGTGGCGGGCCAATCTAGTCCCGGGGTCGTGGGGACGACCCTATAGTCGTCGGACATGTCTGCGGCTGGCCAACCTAGTCCCGGGCCGTGGGGACGACCCTATAGTCGTCGGACAAGTCGGCGGCGGGCCAACCTAGTCCCGGGGTCGTGGAGACGACCCTATAGACGTCGGACATGTCGGCGGCGGGCCAACCTAGTCCCGGGGTCGTGGGGACGACCCTATAGTCGTCGGACATGTCGGCGGCGGGCCAGCGTATGCCCAGTGTCGTAGGCACGAACCTATATTCGTCGGACATGACGGCGGCGGGCCAACCTAGTCCCGGGGTCGTGGGGACGACCCTATAGTCGTCGGACAAGTCGGCGGCGGGCCAACCTACTCCCGGGGTCGTGGGGACGACCCTATAGTCGTCGGAAAAGTCGGCGGCGGGCCAACCTAGACCCGGGGTCGTGGGGACGACCCTATAGTCGTCGGACATGTCGGTGGCAGGGCAACATTGGCCCGTGGTCGTGGGGGCGACCCTATAGTCGTCGGACATGTCGGCGGCAGGGCATCTTTGGCCCGTGGTCGCGGGGACGACCCTATAGTCATCGGACATGTCGGCGGCTGGCCAACCTAGTCCCGGGATCGTGGAGACGACCCTATAGTCGACGGACAAGTCGGCGGCGGGCCAACCTAGTCCCGGGGTCGTGGGGACGACCCTATAGTCGTCGGAGAAGTCAGCGGCGGGCCAACCTACTCCCGGGGTCGTGGGGACGACCCTATAGTCGTCGGGCAAGTCGGCGGCGGGTCATCCTAGTCCCGGGGACGTGGGGACGACCGTATCGTCGTCGGATAAGTTGGCGGCGGACCAACCTAATCCCGGGGTCGTGGGGACGATCCTATAGTCGTCGGAAATCACGGTGGCGGGCCAATCTAGTCCCGGGATCGTTGGGACGACCCTATAGTCGTCGGACTAGTCGGCGGCGGGCCAACCTAGTCCCGGGGTCGTGGGGACGGCCCTATAGTCGTCGGACAAGTCGGCGGCGGGCCAACCTACTCCCGGGGTCGTGGGGACGACCCTATAGTCGTCGGGCAAGTCGGCGGCGGGTCATCCAAGTCCCGGGGACGTGGGGACGACCCTATCGTCGTCGGACAAGTTGGCGGCGGACCAACCTAATCCCGGGGTCGTGGGGACGATCCTATAGTCGTCGGAAATCACGGTGGCGGGCCAATCTAGTCCCGGGATCGTTGGGACGACCCTATAGTCTTCGGACATGTCGGCGGCTGGCCAACCTAGTCCCGGGGTCGTGGGGACGACCCTATAGTCGTCGGGCAAGTCGGCGGCGGGTCATCCAAGTCCCGGGGACGTGGGGACGACCCTATCGTCGTCGGACAAGTTGGCGGCGGACCAACCTAATCCCGGGGTCGTGGGGACGATCCTATAGTCGTCGGAAATCACGGTGGCGGGCCAATCTAGTCCCGGGATCGTTGGGACGACCCTATAGTCGTCGGAAAAGTAGGCGGCGGGCCAACCTAGTCCCGGGGTCGTGGGGACGACCCTATAGTCGTCGGACATGTCGGCGGCAGGGCATCTTTGGCCCGTGGTCGCGGGGACGACCCTATAGTCGTCGGACATGTCGGCGGCTGGCCAACCTAGTCCCGGGGTCGTGGGGACGACTCTATAGTCGTCGGACATGACGGAGGCGGGCCAATCTAGTCCCGGGGTCGTTGGGACGACCCTATAGTCGTCGGACATGACGGTGGCGGGCCAATCTAGTCCCGGGGTCGTTGGGACGACCCTATAGTCGTCGGACTAGTCGGCGGCGGGCCAACCTAGTCCCGGGGTCGTGGGGACGACTCTACAGTCGTCGGACAAGTCGGCGGCGGGCCAACCTAGTCCCGGGGTCGTGGAGACGAACCTATAGACGTCGGACATGTCGGCGGCGGGCCAACCTAGTCCCGGGGTCGTGGGGACGACCCTATAGTCGTCGGACATGTTGGCGGCTGGCCAGCTTTGGCCCGGGGTAGTGGGGACGACCCTATAGTCGTCGGACATGTCGGCGGCAGGGCAACTTTGGAACGTGGTCGTGGGGACGACCCTATAGACGTCGGACATGTCGGCGGCGGGCCAACCTATTCCCGGGGTCGTGGGGACGACCCTATAGTCGTCGGACATGTCGGCGGCAGGGCAACTTTGGCCCGTGGTCGTGGAGGCGACCCTATAGTCGTCGGACATGACGGTGGCGGGCCAATCTAGTCCCGGGGTCGTGGGGACGACCCTATAGTCGTCGGACATGTCTGCGGCTGGCCAACCTAGTCCCGGGCCGTGGGGACGACCCTATAGACGTCGGACATGTCGGCGGCGGGCCAACCTAGTCCCGGGGTCGTGGGGACGACCCTATAGTCGTCGGACATGTCGGCGGCAGGGCATCTTTGGCCCGTGGTCGCGGGGACGACCCTATAGTCGTCGGACATGTCGGCGGCAGGGCAACTTTGGCCCGTGGTCGTGGGGGCGACCCTATAGTCGTCGGACATGACGGTGGCGGGCCAATCTAATCCCGGGGTCGTGGGGACGACCCTATAGTCGTCGGACATGTCTGCGGCTGGCCAACCTAGTCCCGGGCCGTGGGGACGACCCTATAGTCGTCGGAAAAGTCGGCGGCGGGCCAACCTAGTCCCGGGGTCGTGGAGACGACCCTATAGACGTCGGACATGTCGGCGGCGGGCCAACCTAGTCCCGGGGTCGTGGGCACGACCCTATAGTCGTCGGACATATCGGCGGCAGGGCATTTTTGGCCCGTGGTCGCGGGGACGACCCTATAGTCGTCGGACATGTCGGCGGCTGGCCAACCTAGTCCCGGGGTCGTGGAGACGACCCTATAGTCGTCGGACAAGTCGGCGGCGGGCCAACCTAGTCCCGGGGTCGTGGGGACGACCCTATAGTCGTCGGACATGTTGGCGGCTGGCCAGCTTTGGCCCGGGGTAGTGGGGTCGACCCTATAATCGTCGGACATGTCGGCGGCAGGGCAACTTTGGCCCGTGGTCGCGGGGACGACCCTATAGTCGTCGGACAAGTCGGCGGCGGGCCAACCTAGTCCCGTGGTCGTGGGGACAACCGTACACTCGTTGGACATGTCGGCGGCTGGCCAACCTGGTCCCGGGGTCGTGGGGACGACCCTATAATCGTCGGACAAGTCGGCGGCGGGCCAGCCTAGTCCCGGGGTCGTGGGGACGATCCTATAGTCGTCGGACATGATGGTGGCGGGCCAATCTAGTCCCGGGGTCGTGGGGACGACCCTTGTTGCGGCCGAACTCCAGCGCTCGGTTGGTGCGCGAATTTAAATGTGCGTGCGAGAGCGTGTCAACACGGTGACGCACCGTTCGTCAAGACGGTTACGCGCGTCACCCGTTTTTGCACGGTACGAACGTTGGCCTCCCGGAATCCGACCGTTAGTTCCTCGAACACCTTCGAACAAAAGCAACACGCTCTCGCACGCACAATCGTGAAAATCTCTTGTCGCCCAGCGACCCACCGTTTTGACCACTGTAAAACGGCCCTTCGAGCCATCGCGCCCAGCGCCCTGTACATAGTTTGTACATATTTGTGTCTCGTATTGACTGCGTGTTTTGTGAGTAGTGATTTGTTCGTGAAATCTCTGCGTGTTGTATATATTGTTGCAACGACGCCCAGTTCGGCTAATAAACGTGCCGTCACCAATTTGGAGTGCATCTCTTCTCTGGCCAGTCCCAGCGATCCACACCGCCTCCACTTAGGCAATCGTTTAATCAACCCTATAGTCGTCGGACATGTCGGCTGCTGGCCAACATTGGCCAGTGGTCGTGGGGACGACCCTATAGTCGTCGGACATGACGGTGGCGGGCCAATCTAGCCCCGGGCACGTGGGGACGACCCTATAGACGTCGGACATGTTGGCGGCTAGCCAACCTAGTCCCGGGTTCGTGGGGACGACCCTATAGTCGTCGGACATGTCGGCTTCTGGCCAACATTGGCCAGTGGTCGTGGGGACGACCCTATTGTCGTCGGACATGTCGGCTTCTGGCCAACATTGGCCAGTGGTCGTGGGGACGACCCTATAGTCGTCGGACATGACGGTGGCGGGCCAATCTAGCCCCGGGGACGTGGGGACGACCCTATAGACGTCGGACATGTTGGCGGCTAGCCAACTTAGGCCCGGGGACGTGGGGACGACCCTATTGTCGTCGGACAAGTCGGCGGCGGGTCATCCTAGTCCCGGGGTCGTGGGGACGTCCCTATAGTCGTCGGACATGTCGGCGGCTGGCCAACCTAGTACCGGGGACGTGGGGACGACCCTATAGTCGTCGGACATTTCGGCGGCTGGCCAACCTAGTCCCGGGGTCATGGAGACGACCCTATAGTCGTCGGACGTGTCGGCGGCGGGCCAACCTAGTCCCGGGGTCGTGGGGACGACCCTATAGTCGTCGGACATGTCGGCGGCAGGGCATCTTTGGCCCGTGGTCGCGGGGACGAACCTATAGTCGTCGGACGTGTCGGTGGCGGGCCAACCTAGTTCCGGGGTCGTGGGGACGACCCTATAGTCTTCGGACATGTCGGCGGCTGGCCAACCTAGTCCCGGGGTCGTGGGGACGACCCTATAGTCGTCGGACATGTCGGCGGCTGGCCAACTTTGGCCCGGGGTCGTGGGGACGACCCTATAGTCGTCGAACATGTCGGCGGCGGGCCAATCTAGCCCCGGGGTCGTGGGGACGACCCTATAGACGGCTGACATGTCGGCGGCTGGCCACATTTGGCCCGTGGTCGTGGGGACGACCCTATTGTCGTCGGACATGACGGTGGCGGGCCAATCTAGTCCCGGGCACGTGGGGACGACCCTATAGACGTCGGACATGTTGCCGGCTAGCCAACCTAGTCCCGGGTTCGTGGGGACGACCCTATAGTCGTCGGACATGTCGTCTTCTGGCCAACATTGGCCAGTGGTCGTGGGGACGACCCTATTGTCGTCGGACATGTCGGCTTCTGGCCAACATTGGCCAGTGGTCGTGGGGACGACCCTATAGTCGTCGGACATGACGGTGGCGGGCCAATCTAGCCCCGGGGACGTGGGGACGACCCTATAGACGTCGGACATGTTGGCGGCTAGCCAACTTAGGCCCGGGGACGTGGGGACGACCCTATTGTCATCGGACAATTCGGCGGCGGGTCATCCTAGTCCCGGGGTCGTGGGGACGACCCTATAGTCGTCGGACAAGTCGGCGGCGGGCCAACCACGTCCAGGGGTCGTGGGTACGACCCTATAGTCGTCGGACATGTCGGCGGCTGGCCAACTTTGGCCCGGGGTCGTGGGGACGACCCTATAGTCGTCGAACATGTCGGCGGCGGGCCAATCTAGCCCCGGGGTCGTGGGGACGACCCTATAGACGGCTGACATGTCGGCGGCTGGCCACCTTTGGCCCGTGGTCGTGGGGACGACCCTATTGTCGTCGGACATGACGGTGGCGGGCCAATCTAGTCCCGGGGTCGTGGGGACGACCCTATAGTCGTCGGACAAGTCGGCGGCGGGCCAACCTAGTCCCGGGGTCGTGGGGACGATCCTATAGTCGTCGGACATGATGGTGGCGGGCCAATCTAGTCCCGGGGTCGTGGGGACGACCCTATAGTCGTCGGACAATTCGGCGGCGGGCCAACCTAGTCCCGGGGTCGTGGGGACGATCCTATAGTCGTCGGACATGATGGTGGCGGGCCAATCTAGTCCCGGGGTCGTGGGGACGACCCTATTGTCGTCAGACAAGTCGGCGGCGGGCCAACCTAGTCCCGGGGTCGTGGGTACGACCCTATAGTCGTCGGACATGTCGGCGGCTGGCCAACTTTGGCCCGGGGTCGTGGGGACGACCCTATAGTCGTCGGACATGTCGGCGGCGGGCCAATCTAGCCCCGGGGTCGTGGGGACGACCCTATAGACGGCTGACATGTCGGCGGCTGGCCACCTTTGGCCCGTGGTCGTGGGGACGACCCTATAGTCGTTGGACATGACGGTGGCGGGCTAATCTAGTCCCAGGGTCGTGGGGACGACCCTATTGTCGTCGGACATGTCAGTGGCTGGCCAACCTAGCCCCGGGGACGTGGGGACGACCCTATAGTCGTCGGACATGTCGGCGGCGGGCCACCTTTGGCCCGTGGTCGTGGGGACGACCCTATAGTCGTTGGACATGACGGTGGCGGGCTAATCTAGTCCCAGGGTCGTGGGGACGACCCTATAGTCGTCGGACATGTCAGTGTGTGGCCAACCTAGCCCCGGGGACGTGGGGACGACCCTATAGTCGTCGGACATGTCGGCTTCTGGCCAACATTGGCCAGTGGTCGTGGGGACGACCCTATTGTCGTCGGACATGTCGGCTTCTGGCCAACATTGGCCAGTGGTCGTGGGGACGACCCTATAGTCGTCGGACATGACGGTGGCGGGCCAATCTAGCCCCGGGGACGTGGGGACGACCCTATAGACGTCAGACATGTTGGCGGCTAGCCAACTTAGGCCCGGGGACGTGGGGACGACCCTATTGTCGTCGGACAAGTCGGCGGCGGGTCATCCTAGTCCCGGGGACGTGGGGACGACCATATAGACGTCGGACATGTTGGCGGCTAGCCAACTTAGGCCCGGGGACGTGGGGACGACCCTATTGTCGTCGGACAAGTCGGCGGCGGGTCATCCTAGTCCCGGGGTCGTGGGGACGACCCTATAGTCGTCGGACAATTCGGCGGCGGGCCAACCTAGTCCCGGGGTGAGAGGCACGACCCTATAGTCGTCGGACAAGTCGGCGGCGGGCCAACCACGTCCAGGGGTCGTGGGTACGACCCTATAGTCGTCGGACATGTCGGCGGCTGGCCAACTTTGGCCCGGGGTCGTGGGGACGACCCTATAGTCGTCGAACATGTCGGCGGCGGGCCAATCTAGTCCTGGGGTCGTGGGGACGACCCTATAGTCGTCGGACAAGTCGGCGGCGGGCCAACCTAGTCCCGGGGTCGTGGGGACGATCCTATAGTCGTCGGACATGATGGTGGCGGGCCAATCTAGTCCCGGGGTCGTGGGGACGATCCTATAGTCGTCGGACAATTCGGCGGCGGGCCAATCTAGCCCCGGGGTCGTGGGGACGACCCTATAGACGGCTGACATG
The DNA here is from genome assembly GCA_946251845.1 of Andrena fulva. Lineage (NCBI taxonomy): Eukaryota > Metazoa > Arthropoda > Insecta > Hymenoptera > Andrenidae > Andrena > Andrena fulva. Next base: position 159,337 of record CAMITZ010000112.1, on the reverse strand, counting down.
TCGGCGGCTGGCCACCTTTGGCCCGTGGTCGTGGGGACGACCGTATAGTCGTTGGACATGACGGTGGCGGGCTAATCTAGTCCCAGGGTCGTGGGGACGACCCTATAGTCGTCGGACATGTCAGTGGCTGGCCAACCTAGCCCCGGGGACGTGGGGACGACCCTATAGTCGTCGGACATGTCGGCGGCGGGCCAATCTAGCCCCGGGGTCGTGGGGACGACCCTATAGACGGCTGACATGTCGGCGGCTGGCCACCTTTGGCCCGTGGTCGTGGGGACGACCCTATAGTCGTTGGACATGACGGTGGCGGGCTAATCTAGTCCCAGGGTCGTGGGGACGACCCTATAGTCGTCGGACATGTCAGTGGCTGGCCAACCTAGCCCCGGGGACGTGGGGACGACCCTATAGTCGTCGGACATGTCGGCGGCGGGCTAATCTAGGCCCGTGGTCGTGGGGACGACCCTATTGTCGTCGGACAAGTCGGCGGCGGGCCAACCTAGTCCCGGGGTCGTGGGTACGACCCTATAGTCGTCGGACATGTCGGCGGCTGGCCAACTTTGGCCCGGGGTCGTGGGTACGACCCTATAGTCGTCGGACATGTCGGCGGCGGGCCAATCTAGCCCCGGGGTCGTGGGGACGACCCTATAGACGGCTGACATGTCGGCGGCTGGCCACCTTTGGCCCGTGGTCGTGGGGACGACCCTATAGTCGTTGGACATGACGGTGGCGGGCTAATCTAGTCCCAGGGTCGTGGGGACGACCCTATAGTCGTCGGACATGTCAGTGGCTGGCCAACCTGGCCCCGGGGACGTGGGGACGACCCTATAGTCGTCGGACATGTCGGCGGCGGGCCAACCTAGTCCCGGGGTCGTGGGGACGACCGTATAGTCGTCGGACATGTCGGCGGCTGGCCAACTTTGGCCCGGGGTCGTGGGGACGACTCTATACTCTTCGGACAGGTCGGCGGCTGGCCAGCCTAGTCCCGGGTTCGTGGCGACGACCCTATAGTCGTCGGATATGATGGTGGCTGGCCAACCTAGTACCGGGGTCGTGGGGACGACCCTATAGGCGTCGGACATAACAGTGGCGGGGCAATCTAGTCCCGGGGTCGTGCATACGACCCTATAGTCGTCGGACATGTCGGCGGCGGGGCAACTTTGGCCCGAACTCGTGGGGACGTCCCTATAGTCGTCGGACATGTCGGCGGCTGGCCAACCTAGTACCGGGGACGTGGGGACGACCCTATAGTCGTCGGACATGGCGGTGGCGGGCTAATATAGTCCCGGGGTCGTGGGGACGACCCTATGGTCGTTGGACATGTCGGTGGCTGGCCAACGTAGCCCCGGGGATGTGGGGACGACCCTATAGTCGTCGGACATGACGGCGGCGGGGCAATCTAGTCCTGGGGTCGTGGGGACGACCCCGTAGTCGTCGGACATGACGGTCGTGGGCCAATCTAGTCTCGGGGCCGTGGGGACGACCCTATAGTCGTCGGACATGTCGGCGGCTGGCCAACCTAGGCCCGGGATCGTGGGGACGACCCTATAGTCGTCGGACAAGTCGGCGACGGGCCAACCTAGTCCCGGGGTCGTGGGGACGACCCTATAGTCGTCGGACATGTCGGCGGCTGGCCAACTTTGGCCCGGGGTCGTGGGGACGACTCTATACTCTTCGGACAGGTCGGCGGCTGGCCAGCCTAGTCCCGGGTTCGTGGCGACGACCCTATAGTCGTCGGACATGTCGGCGGCGGGCCAACCAAGTCCAGGGGTCGTGGGGATGACCCTGTAGTCGTCGGACATGACGGTGGCGGGCCAGACTAGTCCCGGGGTCGTGGGACCGACCCTATAGTCGTCATACATGTCGGCGGCGGGCCAACCTAGTCCCGTGGTCGTGGCGACGACCGTATAGTCGTGGGACATGTCGGCGGCTGGCCAACCTAGTCCCGTGGTCGTGGGGACGACCCTATAGTCGTCGGAAAAGTCGGCGGCGGGCCAACCTAGTCCCGGGGTCGTGGGGACGACCCTATAGTCGTCGGACATGACGGTGACGGGCCAATCTAGTCCCGGCGTCGTGGGTACGACCCTATACTCGTCGGACATGACGGTGGCGGGCCAATCTAGTACCGGGGTCGTGGGGACGACCCTATAGTCGTCGGACATGTCGGCGGCGGGGCAACTTTGGCCCGTACTCGTGGGGACGTCCCTATAGTCGTCGGACATGTCGGCGGCTGGCCAACCTAGTACCGGGGACGTGGGGACGACCCTATAGTCGTCGGACATGGCGGTGGCGGGCTAATATAGTCCCGGGGTCGTGGGGACGACCCTATGGTCGTTGGACATATCGGTGGCTGGCCAACGTAGCCCCGGGGACGTGGGGACGACCCTATAGTCGTCGGACATGACGGTGGCGGGGCAATCAAGTCCTGGGGTCGTGGGGACGACCCCGTAGTCGTCGGACATGACGGTCGTGGACCAATCTAGTCTCGGGGCCGTGGGGACGACCCTATAGTCGTCGGACATGTCGGCGGCTGGCCAACCTAGGCCCGGGATCGTGGGGACGACCCTTTAGTCGTCGGACAAGTCGGCGGCGGGCCAACCTAGTCCCGGGGTCGTGGGGACGACCCTATAGTCGTCGGACATGTCGGCGGCTGGCCAACTTTGGCCCGGGGTCGTGGGGACGACTCTATACTCTTCGGACATGACGGTGGCGGGCCAATCTAGTCCCGGGGTCGTGGGGACGGCCCTATAGTCGTCGGACATGTCGGCGGCGGGCCAACCTAGTCCCGTGGTCGTGGGGACGACCCTATAGTCGTCAGCTGGCCAACCTAGTCCTGGGTTCGTGGGGACGACCCTATAGTCGTCGGATATGATGGTGGCGGGCCAATCTAGTCCCGTGGTCGTGGGGACGACCGTATAGTCGTCGGACATGTCGGCGGCTGGCCAACTTTGGCCCGGGGTCGTGGGGACGACTCTATACTCTTCGGACATGACGGTGGCGGGCCAATCTAGTCCCGGGGTCGTGGGGACGGCCCTATAGTCGTCGGACATGACGGTGGCTGGCCAACCTAGTACCGGGGTCGTGGGGACGACCCTATAGTCGTCGGACATGTCGGCGGCGGGGCAACTTTGGCCCGTACTCGTGGGACGACCCTATAGTCGTCGGACATGACGGTGGCGGGCCAATCTAGTCCCGGGGTCGAGCGTACGACCCTATAGAGGTCGGACATGGCGGTGGCGGGCCAATCTAGTCCCGGGGTCGAGCGTACGACCCTATAGAGGTCGGACATGGCGGTGGCGGGCCAATCTAGTCCCGGGGTCGTGGGGACGACCCTATAGTCGTCGGACAGGTCGGCGGCTGGCCAGCCTAGTACCGGGGTCGTGGGGACGACCATATAGTCGTCGGACATGACGGTGGCGGGCCAACCTAGCCCCGGGGACGTGGGGACGACTCTATAGTCGTCGGACATTTCGGCGGCGGGCTAATCTAGTCCCGGGGTCGTGGGGACGACCCTATAGTCGTTGGACATTTCGGCGGCTGGCCAATCTAGTCCCGGGGTCGTGGGGACGACCCTATAGTCGTCGGACATGACGGTGGCGGGCCAATCTAGTCCCGGGGTCGTGGGAACGACCCTACAATCGTCGGATATTTCGGCGGCTGGCCAACCTAGTCCCGGGGTCGTGGGGACGACCCTATAGTCGTCGGACATGACGGTGGCGGGCCAATCTAGTCCCGGGGTCGTGGGGACGGCCCTATAGTCGTCGGACATGACGGTGGCAGGCCAACCTAGTACCGGGGTCGTGGGGACGACCCTATAGTCGTCGGACATGACGGTGGCGGGCCAATCTAGTCCCGGGGTCGTGGGGACGGCCCTATAGTCGTCGGACATGACGGTGGCTGGCCAACCTAGTACCGGGGTCGTGGGGACGACCCTATAGTCGTCGGACATGTCGGCGGCGGGGCAACTTTGGCCCGTACTCGTGGGGACGACCCTATAGTCGTCGGACATGACGGTGGCGGGCCAATCTAGTCCCGGGGTCGAGCGTACGACCCTATAGAGGTCGGACATGGCGGTGGCGGGCCAATCTAGTCCCGGGGTCGTGGGGACGACCCTATAGTCGTCGGACAGGTCGGCGGCTGGCCAGCCTAGTACCGGGGTCGTGGGGACGACCATATAGTCGTCGGACATGACGGTGGCGGGCCAACCTAGCCCCGGGGACGTGGGGACGACCCTATAGTCGTCGGACATTTCGGCGGCGGGCTAATCTAGTCCCGGGGTCGTGGGGACGACCCTATAGTCGTTGGACATTTCGGCGGCTGGCCAATCTAGTCCCGGGGTGGTGGGAACGACCCTACAATCGTCGGATATTTCGGCGGCTGGCCAACCTAGTCCCGGGGTCGTGGGGACGACCCTATAGTCGTCGGACATGACGGTGGCGGGCCAATCTAGTCCCGGGGTCGTGGGGACGGCCCTATAGTCGTCGGACATGACGGTGGCAGGCCCACCTAGTACCGGGGTCGTGGGGACGACCCTATAGTCGTCGGACATGACGGTGGCGGGCCAATCTAGTCCCGGGGTCGTGGGGACGGCCCAATAATCGTCGGACATGACGGTGGCTGGCCAACCTAGTACCGGGGTCGTGGGGACGACCCTGTAGTCGTCGGACATGTCGGCGGCGGGGCAACTTTGGCCCGTACTCGTGGGGACGACCCTATAGTCGTCGGACATGACGGTGGCGGGCCAATCTAGTCCCGGGGTCGTGGGGACGACCCTATAGTCGTCGGACATGTCGGCGGCGGGGCAACTTTGGCCCGAACTCGTGGGGACGACCCTATAGTCGTCGGACAGGTCGGCGGCTGGCCAGCCTAGTACCGGGGTCGTGGGGACGACCATATAGTCGTCGGACATGACGGTGGCGGGCCAACCTAGCCCCGGGGACGTGGGGACGACCCTATAGTCGTCGGACATTTCGGCGGCGGGCTAATCTAGTCCCGGGGTCGTGGGGACGACCCTATAGTCGTTGGACATTTCGGCGGCTGGCCAATCTAGTCCCGGGGTCGTGGGGACGACCCTATAGTCGTCGGACATGTCGGCGGCGGGCCAATCTAGCCCCGGGGACGTGGGGACGACCCTATAGTCGTCGGACATTTCGGCGGCGGGCTAATCTAGTCCCGGGTTCGTGGGGACGACCCTATAGTCGTTGGACATTTCGGCGGCTGGCCAATCTAGTCCCGGGGTCGTGGGGACGACCCTATAGTCGTCGGACATGTCGGCGGCGGGGCAACTTTGGCCCGTACTCGTGGGGACGACCCTATAGTCGTCGGACATGTCAGTGGCTGGCCAACCTAGCCCCGGGGACGTGGGGACGACCCTATAGTCGTCGGACATGTCGGCGGCGGGCTAATCTAGGCCCGTGGTCGTGGGGACGACCCTATTGTCGTCGGACAAGTCGGCGGCGGGCCAACCTAGTCCCGGGGTCGTGGGTACGACCCTATAGTCGTCGGACATGTCGGCGGCTGGCCAACTTTGGCCCGGGGTCGTGGGTACGACCCTATAGTCGTCGGACATGTCGGCGGCGGGCCAATCTAGCCCCGGGGTCGTGGGGACGACCCTATAGACGGCTGACATGTCGGCGGCTGGCCACCTTTGGCCCGTGGTCGTGGGGACGACCCTATAGTCGTTGGACATGACGGTGGCGGGCTAATCTAGTCCCAGGGTCGTGGGGACGACCCTATAGTCGTCGGACATGTCAGTGGCTGGCCAACCTGGCCCCGGGGACGTGGGGACGACCCTATAGTCGTCGGACATGTCGGCGGCGGGCCAACCTAGTCCCGGGGTCGTGGGGACGACCGTATAGTCGTCGGACATGTCGGCGGCTGGCCAACTTTGGCCCGGGGTCGTGGGGACGACTCTATACTCTTCGGACAGGTCGGCGGCTGGCCAGCCTAGTCCCGGGTTCGTGGCGACGACCCTATAGTCGTCGGATATGATGGTGGCTGGCCAACCTAGTACCGGGGTCGTGGGGACGACCCTATAGGCGTCGGACATAACAGTGGCGGGGCAATCTAGTCCCGGGGTCGTGCATACGACCCTATAGTCGTCGGACATGTCGGCGGCGGGGCAACTTTGGCCCGAACTCGTGGGGACGTCCCTATAGTCGTCGGACATGTCGGCGGCTGGCCAACCTAGTACCGGGGACGTGGGGACGACCCTATAGTCGTCGGACATGGCGGTGGCGGGCTAATATAGTCCCGGGGTCGTGGGGACGACCCTATGGTCGTTGGACATGTCGGTGGCTGGCCAACGTAGCCCCGGGGATGTGGGGACGACCCTATAGTCGTCGGACATGACGGCGGCGGGGCAATCTAGTCCTGGGGTCGTGGGGACGACCCCGTAGTCGTCGGACATGACGGTCGTGGGCCAATCTAGTCTCGGGGCCGTGGGGACGACCCTATAGTCGTCGGACATGTCGGCGGCTGGCCAACCTAGGCCCGGGATCGTGGGGACGACCCTATAGTCGTCGGACAAGTCGGCGACGGGCCAACCTAGTCCCGGGGTCGTGGGGACGACCCTATAGTCGTCGGACATGTCGGCGGCTGGCCAACTTTGGCCCGGGGTCGTGGGGACGACTCTATACTCTTCGGACAGGTCGGCGGCTGGCCAGCCTAGTCCCGGGTTCGTGGCGACGACCCTATAGTCGTCGGACATGTCGGCGGCGGGCCAACCAAGTCCAGGGGTCGTGGGGATGACCCTGTAGTCGTCGGACATGACGGTGGCGGGCCAGACTAGTCCCGGGGTCGTGGGACCGACCCTATAGTCGTCATACATGTCGGCGGCGGGCCAACCTAGTCCCGTGGTCGTGGCGACGACCGTATAGTCGTGGGACATGTCGGCGGCTGGCCAACCTAGTCCCGTGGTCGTGGGGACGACCCTATAGTCGTCGGAAAAGTCGGCGGCGGGCCAACCTAGTCCCGGGGTCGTGGGGACGACCCTATAGTCGTCGGACATGTCGGCGGCGGGGCAACTTTGGCCCGTACTCGTGGGGACGTCCCTATAGTCGTCGGACATGTCGGCGGCTGGCCAACCTAGTACCGGGGACGTGGGGACGACCCTATAGTCGTCGGACATGGCGGTGGCGGGCCAATCTAGTACCGGGGTCGTGGGGACGACCCTATAGTCGTCGGACATGTCGGCGGCGGGGCAACTTTGGCCCGTACTCGTGGGGACGACCCTATAGTCGTCGGACATGTCGGCGGCTGGCCAACTTTGGCCCGGGGTCGTGGGGACGACTCTATACTCTTCGGACATGACGGTGGCGGGCCAATCTAGTCCCGGGGTCGTGGGGACGGCCCTATAGTCGTCGGACATGTCGGCGGCGGGCCAACCTAGTCCCGTGGTCGTGGGGACGACCCTATAGTCGTCAGCTGGCCAACCTAGTCCTGGGTTCGTGGGGACGACCCTATAGTCGTCGGATATGATGGTGGCGGGCCAATCTAGTCCCGTGGTCGTGGGGACGACCGTATAGTCGTCGGACATGTCGGCGGCTGGCCAACTTTGGCCCGGGGTCGTGGGGACGACTCTATACTCTTCGGACATGACGGTGGCGGGCCAATCTAGTCCCGGGGTCGTGGGGACGGCCCTATAGTCGTCGGACATGACGGTGGCTGGCCAACCTAGTACCGGGGTCGTGGGGACGACCCTATAGTCGTCGGACATGTCGGCGGCGGGGCAACTTTGGCCCGTACTCGTGGGACGACCCTATAGTCGTCGGACATGACGGTGGCGGGCCAATCTAGTCCCGGGGTCGAGCGTACGACCCTATAGAGGTCGGACATGGCGGTGGCGGGCCAATCTAGTCCCGGGGTCGAGCGTACGACCCTATAGAGGTCGGACATGGCGGTGGCGGGCCAATCTAGTCCCGGGGTCGTGGGGACGACCCTATAGTCGTCGGACAGGTCGGCGGCTGGCCAGCCTAGTACCGGGGTCGTGGGGACGACCATATAGTCGTCGGACATGACGGTGGCGGGCCAACCTAGCCCCGGGGACGTGGGGACGACTCTATAGTCGTCGGACATTTCGGCGGCGGGCTAATCTAGTCCCGGGGTCGTGGGGACGACCCTATAGTCGTTGGACATTTCGGCGGCTGGCCAATCTAGTCCCGGGGTCGTGGGGACGACCCTATAGTCGTCGGACATGACGGTGGCGGGCCAATCTAGTCCCGGGGTCGTGGGAACGACCCTACAATCGTCGGATATTTCGGCGGCTGGCCAACCTAGTCCCGGGGTCGTGGGGACGACCCTATAGTCGTCGGACATGACGGTGGCGGGCCAATCTAGTCCCGGGGTCGTGGGGACGGCCCTATAGTCGTCGGACATGACGGTGGCAGGCCAACCTAGTACCGGGGTCGTGGGGACGACCCTATAGTCGTCGGACATGACGGTGGCGGGCCAATCTAGTCCCGGGGTCGTGGGGACGGCCCTATAGTCGTCGGACATGACGGTGGCTGGCCAACCTAGTACCGGGGTCGTGGGGACGACCCTATAGTCGTCGGACATGTCGGCGGCGGGGCAACTTTGGCCCGTACTCGTGGGGACGACCCTATAGTCGTCGGACATGACGGTGGCGGGCCAATCTAGTCCCGGGGTCGAGCGTACGACCCTATAGAGGTCGGACATGGCGGTGGCGGGCCAATCTAGTCCCGGGGTCGTGGGGACGACCCTATAGTCGTCGGACAGGTCGGCGGCTGGCCAGCCTAGTACCGGGGTCGTGGGGACGACCATATAGTCGTCGGACATGACGGTGGCGGGCCAACCTAGCCCCGGGGACGTGGGGACGACCCTATAGTCGTCGGACATTTCGGCGGCGGGCTAATCTAGTCCCGGGGTCGTGGGGACGACCCTATAGTCGTTGGACATTTCGGCGGCTGGCCAATCTAGTCCCGGGGTGGTGGGAACGACCCTACAATCGTCGGATATTTCGGCGGCTGGCCAACCTAGTCCCGGGGTCGTGGGGACGACCCTATAGTCGTCGGACATGACGGTGGCGGGCCAATCTAGTCCCGGGGTCGTGGGGACGGCCCTATAGTCGTCGGACATGACGGTGGCAGGCCCACCTAGTACCGGGGTCGTGGGGACGACCCTATAGTCGTCGGACATGACGGTGGCGGGCCAATCTAGTCCCGGGGTCGTGGGGACGGCCCAATAATCGTCGGACATGACGGTGGCTGGCCAACCTAGTACCGGGGTCGTGGGGACGACCCTGTAGTCGTCGGACATGTCGGCGGCGGGGCAACTTTGGCCCGTACTCGTGGGGACGACCCTATAGTCGTCGGACATGACGGTGGCGGGCCAATCTAGTCCCGGGGTCGTGGGGACGACCCTATAGTCGTCGGACATGTCGGCGGCGGGGCAACTTTGGCCCGAACTCGTGGGGACGACCCTATAGTCGTCGGACAGGTCGGCGGCTGGCCAGCCTAGTACCGGGGTCGTGGGGACGACCATATAGTCGTCGGACATGACGGTGGCGGGCCAACCTAGCCCCGGGGACGTGGGGACGACCCTATAGTCGTCGGACATTTCGGCGGCGGGCTAATCTAGTCCCGGGGTCGTGGGGACGACCCTATAGTCGTTGGACATTTCGGCGGCTGGCCAATCTAGTCCCGGGGTCGTGGGGACGACCCTATAGTCGTCGGACATGTCGGCGGCGGGCCAATCTAGCCCCGGGGACGTGGGGACGACCCTATAGTCGTCGGACATTTCGGCGGCGGGCTAATCTAGTCCCGGGTTCGTGGGGACGACCCTATAGTCGTTGGACATTTCGGCGGCTGGCCAATCTAGTCCCGGGGTCGTGGGGACGACCCTATAGTCGTCGGACATGTCGGCGGCGGGGCAACTTTGGCCCGTACTCGTGGGGACGACCCTATAGTCGTCGGACATGACGGTGGCGGGCCAATCTAGTCCCGGGGTCGTGGGGACGACCCTATAGTCGTCGGACATGACGGTGGCTGGCCAACCTAGTACCGGGGTCGTGGGGACGACCCTATAGTCGTCGGACATAACAGTGGCGGGGCAATCTAGTCCCGGGGTCGTGCGTACGACCCTATAGTCGTCGGACATGTCGGCGGCGGGGCAACTTTGGCCCGAACTCGTGGGGACGTCCCTATAGTCGTCGGACATGTCGGCGGCTGGCCAACCTAGTACCGGGGACGTGGGGACGACCGTATAGTCGTCGGACATGGCGGTGGCGGGCTAATATAGTCCCGTGGTCGTGGGGACGACCGTATAGTCGTCGGACATGTCGGCGGCTGGCCAACCTAGTCCCGTGGGCGTGGGGACGACCCTATAGTCGTCGGACAAATCGGCGGCGGGCCCACCTAGTCCCGGGGTCGTGGGGACGACCCTATAGACGTCGGACATGACGGTGACGGGCCAATCTAGTCCCGGGGTCGTGGGGACGAACCTATAGTCGTCGGATATGTTGGTGGCGGGCCAATCTAGTCCCGGGGTCGTGGGGACGGCCCTATAGTCGTCGGACAAGTCGGCGGCGGGCCAACCTAGTCCCGTGGTCGTGGGGACGACCGTATAGTCGTCGGACATGTCGGCGGCTGGCCAACCTAGTCCCGTGGTCGTGGGGACGACCCTATAGTCGTCGGACATGATGGTGGCGGGCCAACCTAGTCCCGGGGTCGTGGGACCGACCCTATAGTCGTCATACAAGTCGGCGGCGGGCCAACCTAGTCCCGTGGTCGTGGCGACGACCGTATAGTCGTGGGACATGTCGGCGGCTGGCCAACCTAGTCCCGTGGTCGTGGGGACGACCCTATAGTCGTCGGACAAGTCGGCGGCGGGCCAACCTAGTCCCGGGGTCGTGGGGACGATCCTATAGTCGTCGGACATGACGGTGACGGGCCAATCTAGTCCCGGCGTCGTGGGTACGACCCTATACTCGTCGGACATGACGGTGGCGGGCCAATCTAGTACCGGGGTCGTGGGGACGACCCTATAGTCGTCGAACATGTCGGCGGCTGGCCAACTTTGGCCGGTGGTCGTGGGGACGACCCTATAGTCGTCGGACATGACGGTGGCGTGGCAATCTAGTCCTGGGGTCGTGGGGACGACCCTGAAGTCGTCGGACATGACGGTCGTGGGCCAATCTAGTCCCGGGGCCGTGGGGACGACTCTATAGTCGTCGAACATGTCGGCGGCTGGCCAACTTTGGCCGGTGGTCGTGGGGACGACCCTATAGTCGTCGGACATGACGGTGACGGGCCAATCTAGTCCCGGGGTCGTGGGGACGGTCCTATAGTCGTCGGACATGATGCTGGCGAGCCAATCTAGTCCCGGGTTTCGTGGGGACGACCCTATGGTCGTCGGACATGTCGGCGGCTGGCCAAATTTGGCCCGTAGTCGTGGGAACGACCCTATAGTCGTCGGATATGTCGGAGGCTGGCCAACCTAGTCCCGGGGTCGTGGGGACGACCCTATTGTCGTCGGACAAGTCGGCGGCGGGTCATCCTAGTCCCGGGGTCGTGGGGACGACCCTATTGTCGTCGGACATGTTGGCGGCGGGCCAACCTAGTCCCGGGGTCGTGGAGACGACCCTATAGTCGTCGGATATGTTGGTGGCGGGCCAATCTAGTCCCGGGATCGTGGGACCGACCCTATAGTCGTCATACAAGTCGGCGGCGGGCCAACCTAGTCCCGTGGTCGTGGCGACGACCGTATAGTCGTGGGACATGTCGGCGGCTGGCCAACCTAGTCCCGTGGTCGTGGGGACGACCCTATAGTCGTCGGACAAGTCGGCGGCGAGCCAACCTAGTCCCGGGGTCGTGGGGACGACCCTATAGTCGTCGGACATGACGGTGACGGGCCAATCTAGTCCCGGCGTCGTGGGTACGACCCTATACTCGTCGGACATGACGGTGGCGGGCCAATCTAGTACCGGGGTCGTGGGGACGACCCTATAGTCGTCGAACATGTCGGCGGCTGGCCAACTTTGGCCGGTGGTCGTGGGGACGACCCTATAGTCGTCGGACATGACGGTGGCGTGGCAATCTAGTCCTGGGGTCGTGGGGACGACCCTGAAGTCGTCGGACATGACGGTCGTGGGCCAATCTAGTCCCGGGGCCGTGGGACCGACCCTATAGTCGTCATACAAGTCGGCGGCGGGCCAACCTAGTCCCGTGGTCGTGGCGACGACCGTATAGTCGTGGGACATGTCGGCGGCTGGCCAACCTAGTCCCGTGGTCGTGGGAACGACCCTATAGTCGTCGGACAAGTCGGCGGCGGGCCAACCTAGTCCCGGGGTCGTGGGGACGACCCTATAGTCGTCGGACATGACGGTGACGGGCCAATCTAGTCCCGGCGTCGTGGGTACGACCCTATACTCGTCGGACATGACGGTGGCGGGCCAATCTAGTACCGGGGTCGTGGGGACGACCCTATAGTCGTCGAACATGTCGGCGACTGGCCAACTTTGGCCGGTGGTCGTGGGGACGACCCTATAGTCGTCGGACATGACGGTGGCGTGGCAATCTAGTCCTGGGGTCGTGGGGACGACCCTGAAGTCGTCGGACATGACGGTCGTGGGCCAATCTAGTCCCGGGGCCGTGGGGACGACTCTATAGTCGTCGAACATGTCGGCGGCTGGCCAACTTTGGCCGGTGGTCGTGGGGACGACCCTATAGTCGTCGGACATGACGGTGACGGGCCAATCTAGTCCCGGGGTCGTGGGGACGGTCCTATAGTCGTCGGACATGATGCTGGCGAGCCAATCTAGTCCCGGGTTTCGTGGGGACGACCCTATGGTCGTCGGACATGTCGGCGGCTGGCCAAATTTGGCCCGTAGTCGTGGGAACGACCCTATAGTCGTCGGACATGTCGGCGGCTGGCCAACATAGTCCCGGGATCGTGGGGACGACCCTATAGTCGTCGGACATGACGGTGGCGTGGTAATCTAGTCCTGGGGTCGTGGGGACGACCCTGTAGTCGTCGGACATGACGGTCGTGGGCCAATCTAGTCCCGGGGCCGTGGGGACGACCCTATAGTCGTCGGACATGTCGGCGGCGGGCCAACCTAGTCCCGTGGTCGTGGGGACGACCGTATAGTCGTCGGACATGTCGGCGGCTGGCCAACCTAGTCCCGTGGTCGTGGGGACGACCCTATAGTCGTCGGACATGTCGGCGGCTGGCCAACATAGTCCCGGGATCGTGGGGACGACCCTATAGTCGTCGGACATGACGGTGGCGTGGTAATCTAGTCCTGGGGTCGTGGGGACGACCCTGTAGTCGTCGGACATGACGGTCGTGGGCCAATCTAGTCCCGGGGCCGTGGGGACGACCCTATAGTCGTCGGACATGTCGGCGGCGGGCCAACCTAGTCCCGTGGTCGTGGCGACGACCGTATAGTCGTCGGACATGTCGGCGGCTGGCCAACATAGCCCCGGGGTCGTGGGGACGACCCTGTAGTCGTCGGACATGACGGAGACGGGCCAATCTAGTCCCCGCGTCGTGGGTACGACACTATACTCGTCGGACATGACGGTGGCGGGCCAATCTAGTCCCGGGGTCGTGGGGACGACCCTATTGTCGTCGGACATGTTGGCGGCGGGCCAACCTAGTCCCGGGGTCGTGGAGACGACCCTATAGTCGTCGGATATGTTGGTGGCGCGCCAATCTAGACCCGGGATCGTGTGGACGACCCTATAGTCGTCGGACAAGTCGGCGGCGGGCCAACCTAGTCCCGGGGTCGTGGGGACGACCCTATAGTCGTCGGACATGACGGTGACGGGCCAATCTAGTCCCGGCGTCGTGGGTACGACCCTATACTCGTCGGACATGACGGTGGCGGGCCAATCTAGTACCGGGGTCGTGGGGACGACCCTATAGTCGTCGAACATGTCGGCGGCTGGCCAACTTTGGCCGGTGGTCGTGGGGACGACCCTATAGTCGTCGGACATGTCGGCGGCTGGCCAACATAGCCCCGGGGTCGTGGGGACGACCCTATAGTCGTCGGACATGACGGAGACGGGCCAATCTAGTCCCCGCGTCGTGGGTACGACACTATACTCGTCGGACATGACGGTGGCGGGCCAATCTAGTCCCGGGGTCGTGGGGACGACCCTATTGTCGTCGGACATGTTGGCGGCGGGCCAACCTAGTCCCGGGGTCGTGGAGACGACCCTATAGTCTTCGGATATGTTGGTGGCGCGCCAATCTAGACCCGGGATCGTGGGGACGACCCTATAGTCGTCGGACAAGTCGGCGGCGGGCCAACCTAGTCCCGTGGTCGTGGGAACAACCGTATACTCGTTGGACATGCCGGCGGCTGGACAACCTGGTCCCGGGGTCGTGGGGACGACCCTATAGTCGTCGGACAAGTCGGCGGCGGGCCAGCCTAGTCCCGGGGTCGTGGGGACGATCCTATAGTCGTCGGACATGATGGTGGCGGGCCAATCTAGTCCCGGGGACGTGGGGACGACCCTATTGTCGTCGGACAAGTCGGCGGCGGGTCATCCTAGCCCCGGGGTCGTGGGGACGACCCTATAGTCGTCGAACATGTCGGCGGCTAGCCGACTTTGGCCCGTGGTCGTGGGGACGACCCTATAGTCGTCGGACATGACGGTGGCGTGGTAATCTAGTCCTGGGGTCGTGGGGACGACCCTGTAGTCGTCGGACATGACGGTCGTGGGCCAATCTAGTCCCGGGGCCGTGGGGACGACCCTATAGTCGTCGGACATGTCGGCGGCGGGCCAAACTAGTCCCGTGGTCGTGGCGACGACCGTATAGTCGTCGGACATGTCGGCGGCTGGCCAACCTAGTCCCGTGGTCGTGGGGACGACCCTATAGTCGTCGGACATGTCGGCGGCTGGCCAGTCTAGTCCCGGGGTCGTGGGGACGACCATATAGTCGTCGGACATGACGGTGACGGGCCAATCTAGTCCCCGCGTCGTGGGTACGACCCTATAGTCGTCGGATATGTTGGCGGCGGGCCAGTCTAGTCCCGGGATCGTGGGGACGACCGTATAGTCGTCGGACATGTCGGCGGCTGGCCAACCTAGTCCCGTGGTCGTGGGGACGACCCTATAGTCGTCGGACAAGTCGGCGGCGGGCCAACTTTGGCCCGTGGTCGTGGGGACGACACTATAGTCGTCGGACAAGTCGGCGGCGGGCCCACCTAGTCCCGGGGTCGTGGGGACAACCCTATAGACGTCGGACATGACGGTGACGGGCCAATCTAGTCCCGGCGTCGTGGGTACGAACCTATACTCGTCGGACATGACGGTGGCGGGCCAATCTAGTACCGGGGTCGTGGGGACGACCCTATAGTCGTCGGACATGTCGGCAGCTGGCCAACCTAGTCCCGTGGTCGTGGGGACGACCGTATAGTCGTCGGACATGTCGGCGGCTGGCCAACCTAGTCCCGTGGTCGTGGGGACGACCCTATAGTCGTCGGACAAGTCGGCGGCGGGCCCACCTAGTCCCGGGGTCGTGGGGACGACCCTATAGACGTCGGACATGACGGTGACGGGCCAATCTAGTCCCGGGGTCGTGGGGACGAACCTATAGTCGTCGGATATCTTGGTGGCGGGCCAATCTAGTCCCGGGATCGTGGGGACGACCCTATAGTCGTCGGACAAGTCGGCGGCAGGCCAACCTAGTCCCGTGGTCGTGGCGACGACCGTATAGTCGTCGGACATGTCGGCGGCTGGCCAACCTAGTCCCGTGGTCGTAGGGACGACCCTATAGTCGTCGGACATGTCGGCGGCTGGCCAACCTAGTCCCGTGGTCGTGGGGACGACCCTATAGACGTCGAAAATGTCGGCGGCTGGCCAACATTGGCCCGTGGTCGTGGGGACGACACTATAGTCGTCGGACATGTTGACGGCGGACCAAACTAGTCCCGGGGTCGTGGGGACGACCCTATAGTCGTCGGACAATTCGGCGGCGGGTCAACCTAGTCCCGGCGTCGTGGGTACGACCCTATACTCGTCGGATATGACGGTGGCGGGCCAGTCTAGTACCGGGGTCGTGGGGACGACCCTATAGTCGTCGGATATGATGGTGGCGGGCCAATCTAGTCCCGGGGTCGTGGGGACGACCCTATAGTCGTCGGATATGATGGTGGCGGGCCAATCTAGTCCCGGGGTCGTGGGGACGACCCTATTGTCGTCGGATATGTTGGCGGCGGGCCAACCTAGTCCCGGGGTCGTGGAGACGACCCTATAGTCGTCGGATATGTTGGTGGCCGGCCAATCTAGTCCCGGGGTCGTGGGGGCGACCCTATAGTCGTCGGACATGTCGGCGGCAGGTCAACTTTGGCCCGTGGTCGTGGGGACGACCCTATAGTCGTCGGATATGTCGGAGGCTGGCCAACCTAGTCCCGGGGTCGTGGGGACGACCCTATAGTCGTCGGACATGTCGGCGGCTGGCCAACTTTGGCCCGCGGTCGTGGGGAGTAGACCCTACAGTCGTCGGACATGTCGGCGGCTGGCCAACCTAGTCCCGGGGTGGTCGGGACGACCCTATAGTCGTCGGACATGTCGGCGGCAGGGCAACTTTGGCCCGTGGTCGTGGGGGCGACCCTATAGTCGTCGGACATAACGGTGGCGGGCTAATCTAGTACCGGGGTCGTGGGGACGACCCTATAGTCGTCGGACATGTCTGCGGCTGGCCAACCTAGTCCCGGGCCGTGGGGACGACCCTATAGTCGTCGGACAAGTCGGCGGCGGGCCAACCTAGTCCCGGGGTCGTGGAGACGACCCTATAGACGTCGGACATGTCGGCGGCGGGCCAACCTAGTCCCGGGGTCGTGGGGACGACCCTATAGTCGTCGGACATGTCGGCGGCAGGGCATCTTTGGCCCGTGGTCGCGGGGACGAACCTATAGTCGTCGGACGTGTCGGCGGCTGGCCAACCTAGTCCCGGGGTCGTGGAGACGACCCTATAGTCGTCGGACAAGTCGGCGGCGGGCCAACCTAGTCCCGGGGTCGTGGGGACGACCCTATAGTCGACGGACATGTTGGCGGCTGGCCAGCTTTGGCCCGGGGTAGTGGGGACGACCCTATAATCGTCGGACATGTCGGCGGCAGGGCAACTTTGGCCCGTGGTCGTGGGGACGACCCTATTGTCGTCGGACATGACTGTGGCGGGCCAATCTAGTCCCGGGGTCGTGGGGACGACCCTATTGTCGTCGGACATGTCGGCGGCTGGCCAACCTAGTCGCGGGATCGTGGGGACGACCCTATAGTCGTCGGACATGTCGGCGGCGGGGCATCTTTGGCCCGTGATCGCGGGGACGACCCTATAGTCGTCGGACATGTCGGCGGCTGGCCAACCTAGTCCCGAGGTCGTGGGGACGACCCTATAGTCGTCGGACAAGTCGGCGGCGGGCCAACCTAGTCCCGGGGTCGTGGGGACGACCCTATAGTCGTTGGACAAGTCGGCGGCGGGCCAACCTAGTCCCGGGGTCGTGGGGACGACCCTATAGTCGTCGGACAAGTCGGCGGCGGGCCAACCTAGTCCCGGGGTAGTGGGGACGACCCTATAGTCGTCGGAAATGTCGGCGGCAGGGCAACTTTGGCCCGTGGTCGTGGGGACGACCCTATAGACGTCGGACATGTCGGCGGCGGGCCAACCTAGTCCCGGGGTCGTGGGGACGACCCTATAGTCGTCGGACATGTCGGCGGCAGGGCAACTTTGGCCCGTGGTCGTGGAGGCGACCCTATAGTCGTCGGACATGACGGTGGCGGGCCAATCTAGTCCCGGGGTCGTGGAGACGACCCTATAGTCGTCGGACAAGTCGGCGGCGGGCCAACCTAGTCCCGGAGTCGTGGGGACGACCCTATATTCGTCGGACATGACGGTGGCGGGCCAATCTAGTCCCGGGGTCGTTGGGACGACCCTATAGTCGTCGGACTAGTCGGCGGCGGGCCAACCTAGTCCCGGGGTCGTGGGGACGACTCTATAGTCGTCGGACAAGTCGGCGGCGGGCAAACCTAGTCCCGGGGTCGTGGAGACGACCCTATAGACGTCGGACATATCGGTGGCGGGCCAATCTAGTCCCGGGGTCGTTGGGACGACCCTATAGTCGTCGGACATGACGGTGGCGGGCCAATCTAGTCCCGGGGTCGTTGGGACGACCCTATAGTCGTCGGACTAGTCGGCGGCGGGCCAACCTAGTCCCGGGGTCGTGGAGACGACCCTATAGACGTCGGACATGTCGGCGGCGGGCCAACCTAGTCCGGGAGTCGTGGGGACGACCCTATAGTCGTCGGACATGTCGGCGGCAGGGCATCTTTGGCCCGTGGTCGCGGGGACGACCCTATAGTCGTCGGACATGTCGGCGGCAGGCCAACCTAGTCCCGGGGTCGTGGAGACGACCCTATAGTCGTCGGACATGTCGGCGGCGGGCCAACCTAGTCCCGGGGTCGTGGAGACGACCCTATAGACGTCGGACATGTCGGCGGCGGGCCAACCTAGTCCCGGAGACGTGGGGACGACCCTATAGTCGTCGGACATGTCGGCGGCAGGGCATCTTTGGCCCGTGGTCGCGGGGACGACCCTATAGTCGTCGGACATGTCGGCGGCAGGCCAACCTAGTCCCGGGGTCGTGGAGACGACCCTATAGTCGTCGGACATGTCGGCGGCGGGCCAACCTAGCCCCGGGGTCGTGGGGACGACCCTATAGACGTCGGACATGTCGGCGGCAGGGCATCTTTGGCCCGTGGTGGCGGGGACGACCCTATAGTCGTCGGACATGTCGGCGGCAGGCCAACCTAGTCCCGGGGTCGTGGAGACGACCCTATAGTCGTCGGACATGTCGGCGGCGGGCCAACCTAGTCCCGGGGTCGTGGGGACGACTCTATAGTCGTCGGACAAGTCGGCGGCGGGCCAACCTAGTCCCGGGGTCGTGGAGACGACCCTATAGACGTCGGACATATCGGTGGCGGGCCAAGCTAGCCCCGGGGTCGTTGGGACGACCCTATAGTCGTCGGACATGACGGTGGCGGGCCAATCTAGTCCCGGGGTCGTTGGGACGACCCTATAGTCGTCGGACTAGTCGGCGGCGGGCCAACCTAGTCCCGGGGTCGTGGAGACGACCCTATAGACGTCGGACATGTCGGCGGCGGGCCAACCTAGTCCGGGAGTCGTGGGGACGACCCTATAGTCGTCGGACATGTCGGCGGCAGGGCATCTTTGGCCCGTGGTCGCGGGGACGACCCTATAGTCGTCGGACATGTCGGCGGCAGGCCAACCTAGTCCCGGGGTCGTGGAGACGACCCTATAGTCGTCGGACATGTCGGCGGCGGGCCAACCTAGTCCCGGGGTCGTTGGGACGACCCTATAGTCGTCGGACTAGTCGGCGGCGGGCCAACCTAGTCCCGGGGTCGTGGAGACGACCCTATAGACGTCGGACATGTCGGCGGCGGGCCAACCTAGTCCCGGAGTCGTGGGGACGACCCTATAGTCGTCGGACATGTCGGCGGCAGGGCATCTTTGGCCCGTGGTCGCGGGGACGACCCTAGAGTCGTCGGACATGTCGGCGGCAGGCCAACCTAGTCCCGGGGTCGTGGAGACGACCCTATATTCGTCGGACATGTCGGCGGCGGGCCAACCTAGTCCCGGGGTCGTGGGGACGACCCTATAGTCGTCGGACATGTCGGCGGCAGGGCATCTTTGGCCCGTGGTCGCGGGGACGAACCTATAGTCGTCGGACGTGTCGGCGGCTGACCAACCTAGTCCCGGGGTCGTGGAGACGACCCTAAAGTCGTCGGACAAGTCGGCGGCGGGCCAACCTAGTCCCGGGGTCGTGGGGACGACCCTATAGTCGTTGGACAAGTCGGCGGCGGGCCAACCTAGTCCCGGGGTCGTGGGGACGACCCTATAGTCGTCGGACATGTTGGCGGCTGGCCAGCTTTGGCCCGGGGTAGTGGGGACGATCCTATAGTCGTCGGACATGACGGTGGCGGGCCAATCTACTCCCGGGGTCGTGGGGACGACCCTATAGTCGTCGGACATGTCTGCGGCTGGCCAACCTAGTCCCGGGCCGTGGAGACGACCCTATAGACGTCGTACATGTCGACGGCGGGCCAACCTAGTCCCGGGTTCGTGGGGACGACCCTATAGTCGTTGGACAAGTCGGCGGCGGGCCAACCTAGTCCCGGGGTCGTGGGGACGACCCTATAGTCGTTGGACAAGTCGGCGGCGGGCCAACCTAGTCCCGGGGTCGTGGGGACGACCCTATAGTCGTCGGACATGTTGGCGGCTGGCCAGCTTTGGCCCGGGGTAGTGGGGACGACCCTATAGTCGTCGGACATGACGGTGGCGGGCCAATCTACTCCCGGGGTCGTGGGGACGACCCTATAGTCGTCGGACATGTCTGCGGCTGGCCAACCTAGTCCCGAGCCGTGGGGACGACCCTATAGACGTCGGACATGTCGGCGGCGGGCCAACCTAGTCCCGGGTTCGTGGGGACGACCCTATAGTCGTCGGACATGTCGGCGGCAGGGCATCTTTGGCCCGTGGTCGCGGGGACGACCCTATAGTCGTCGGACATGTCGGCGGCAGGGCAACTTTGGCCCGTGGTCGTGGGGGCGACCCTATAGTCGTCGGACATGACGGTGGCGTGCCAATCTAGTCCCGGGGTCGTGGGGACGACCCTATAGTCGTCGGACATGTCTGCGGCTGGCCAACCTAGTCCCGGGCCGTGGGGACGACCCTATAGTCGTCGGAAAAGTAGGCGGCGGGCCAACCTAGTCCCGGGGTCGTGGGGACGACCCTATAGTCGTCGGACATGTCGGCGGCAGGGCATCTTTGGCCCGTGGTCGCGGGGACGACCCTATAGTCGTCGGACATGTCGGCGGCTGGCCAACCTAGTCCCGGGGTCGTGGGGACGACTCTATAGTCGTCGGACATGACGGAGGCGGGCCAATCTAGTCCCGGGGTCGTTGGGACGACCCTATAGTCGTCGGACATGACGGTGGCGGGCCAATCTAGTCCCGGGGTCGTTGGGAGGACCCTATAGTCGTCGGACTAGTCGGCGGCGGGCCAACCTAGTCCCGGGGTCGTGGGGACGACTCTATAGTCGTCGGACAAGTCGGCGGCGGGCCAACCTAGTCCCGGGGTCGTGGAGACGAACCTATAGACGTCGGACATGTCCGCGGCGGGCCAACCTAGTCCCGGGGTCGTGGGGACGACCCTATAGTCGTCGGACATGTTGGCGGCTGGCCAGCTTTGGCCCGGGGTAGTGGGGACGACCCTATAGTCGTCGGACATGTCGGCGGCAGGGCAACTTTGGAACGTGGTCGTGGGGACGACCCTATAGACGTCGGACATGTCGGCGGCGGGCCAACCTATTCCCGGGGTCGTGGGGACGACCCTATAGTCGTCGGACATGTCGGCGGCAGGGCAACTTTGGCCCGTGGTCGTGGAGGCGACCCTATAGTCGTCGGACATGACGGTGGCGGGCCAATCTAGTCCCGGGGTCGTGGGGACGACCCTATAGTCGTCGGACATGTCTGCGGCTGGCCAACCTAGTCCCGGGCCGTGGGGACGACCCTATAGACGTCGGACATGTCGGCGGCGGGCCAACCTAGTCCCGGGGTCGTGGGGACGACCCTATAGTCGTCGGACATGTCGGCGGCAGGGCATCTTTGGCCCGTGGTCGCGGGGACGACCCTATAGTCGTCGGACATGTCGGCGGCAGGGCAACTTTGGCCCGTGGTCGTGGGGGCGACCCTATAGTCGTCGGACATGACGGTGGCGGGCCAATCTAATCCCGGGGTCGTGGGGACGACCCTATAGTCGTCGGACATGTCTGCGGCTGGCCAACCTAGTCCCGGGCCGTGGGGACGACCCTATAGTCGTCGGAAAAGTAGGCGGCGGGCCAACCTAGTCCCGGGGTCGTGGGGACGACCCTATAGTCGTCGGACATGTCGGCGGCAGGGCATCTTTGGCCCGTGGTCGCGGGGACGACCCTATAGTCGTCGGACATGTCGGCGGCTGGCCAACCTAGTCCCGGGGTCGTGGGGACGACTCTATAGTCGTCGGACATGACGGAGGCGGGCCAATCTAGTCCCGGGGTCGTTGGGACGACCCTATAGTCGTCGGACATGACGGTGGCGGGCCAATCTAGTCCCGGGGTCGTTGGGAGGACCCTATAGTCGTCGGACTAGTCGGCGGCGGGCCAACCTAGTCCCGGGGTCGTGGGGACGACTCTATAGTCGTCGGACAAGTCGGCGGCGGGCCAACCTAGTCCCGGGGTCGTGGAGACGAACCTATAGACGTCGGACATGTCCGCGGCGGGCCAACCTAGTCCCGGGGTCGTGGGGACGACCCTATAGTCGTCGGACATGTTGGCGGCTGGCCAGCTTTGGCCCGGGGTAGTGGGGACGACCCTATAGTCGTCGGACATGTCGGCGGCAGGGCAACTTTGGAACGTGGTCGTGGGGACGACCCTATAGACGTCGGACATGTCGGCGGCGGGCCAACCTATTCCCGGGGTCGTGGGGACGACCCTATAGTCGTCGGACATGTCGGCGGCAGGGCAACTTTGGCCCGTGGTCGTGGAGGCGACCCTATAGTCGTCGGACATGACGGTGGCGGGCCAATCTAGTCCCGGGGTCGTGGGGACGACCCTATAGTCGTCGGACATGTCTGCGGCTGGCCAACCTAGTCCCGGGCCGTGGGGACGACCCTATAGACGTCGGACATGTCGGCGGCGGGCCAACCTAGTCCCGGGGTCGTGGGGACGACCCTATAGTCGTCGGACATGTCGGCGGCAGGGCATCTTTGGCCCGTGGTCGCGGGGACGACCCTATAGTCGTCGGACATGTCGGCGGCAGGGCAACTTTGGCCCGTGGTCGTGGGGGCGACCCTATAGTCGTCGGACATGACGGTGGCGGGCCAATCTAATCCCGGGGTCGTGGGGACGACCCTATAGTCGTCGGACATGTCTGCGGCTGGCCAACCTAGTCCCGGGCCGTGGGGACGACCCTATAGTCGTCGGAAAAGTCGGCGGCGGGCCAACCTAGTCCCGGGGTCGTGGAGACGACCCTATAGACGTCGGACATGTCGGCGGCGGGCCAACCTAGTCCCGGGGTCGTGGGCACGAGCCTATAGTCGTCGGACATATCGGCGGCAGGGCATTTTTGGCCCGTGGTCGCGGGGACGACCCTATAGTCGTCGGACATGTCGGCGGCTGGCCAACCTAGTCCCGGGGTCGTGGAGACGACCCTATAGTCGTCGGACAAGTCGGCGGCGGGCCAACCTAGTCCCGGGGTCGTGGGGACGACCCTATAGTCGTCGGACATGTTGGCGGCTGGCCAGCTTTGGCCCGGGGTAGTGGGGTCGACCCTATAATCGTCGGACATGTCGGCGGCAGGGCAACTTTGGCCCGTGGTCGCGGGGACGACCCTATAGTCGTCGGACATGTCGGCGGCTGGCCAACCTAGTCCCGGGGTCGTGGAGACGACCCTATAGTCGTCGGACATGTCGGCGGCTGGCCAGCTTTGGCCCATGGTCGTGGGGACGACCCTATAGTCGTCGGACATGTCGGCGGCGGGCCAACCTAGTCCCGGAGTCGTGGGGACGACCCTATAGTCGTCGGACATGTCGGCGGCAGGGCATCTTTGGCCCGTGGTCGCGGGGACGACCCTATAGTCGTCGGACATGTCGGCGGCAGGCCAACCTAGTCCCGGGGTCGTGGAGACGACCCTATATTCGTCGGACATGTCGGCGGCGGGCCAACCTAGTCCCGGGGTCGTGGGGACGACCCTATAGTCGTCGGACATGTCGGCGGCAGGGCATCTTTGGCCCGTGGTCGCGGGGACGACCCTATAGTCGTCGGACATGTCGGCGGCTGGCCAACCTAGTCCCGGGGTCGTGGGGACGACTCTATAGTCGTCGGACATGACGGAGGCGGGCCAATCTAGTCCCGGGGTCGTTGGGACGACCCTATAGTCGTCGGACATGACGGTGGCGGGCCAATCTAGTCCCGGGGTCGTTGGGACGACCCTATAGTCGTCGGACTAGTCGGCGGCGGGCCAACCTAGTCCCGGGGTCGTGGGGACGACTCTATAGTCGTCGGACAAGTCGGCGGCGGGCCAACCTAGTCCCGGGGTCGTGGAGACGAACCTATAGACGTCGGACATGTCGGCGGCGGGCCAACCTAGTCCCGGGGTCGTGGGGACGACCCTATAGTCGTCGGACATGTCGGCGGCAGGGCATCTTTGGCCCGTGGTCGCGGGGACGACCCTATAGTCGTCGGACATTTCGGCGGCTGGCCAACCTAGTCCCGGGGTCGTGGAGACGACCCTATAGTCGTCGGACATGTCGGCGGCGGGCCAACCTAGTCCCGGGGTCGTGGGGACGACCCTATAGTCGTCGGACATGTCGGCGGCAGGGCATCTTTGGCCCGTGGTCGCGGGGACGACCCTATAGTCGTCGGACATGTCGGCGGCTGGCCAACCTATTCCCGAGGTCGTGGAGACGACCCTATAGTCGTCGGACAAGTCGGCGGCGGGCCAACCTAGTCCCGGGGTCGTGGGGACGACCCTATAGTCGTTGGACAAGTCGGCGGCGGGCCAACCTAGTCCCGGGGTCGTGGGGACGACCCTATAGTCGTCGGATATGTTGGCGGCTGGCCAGCTTTGGCCCGGGGTAGTGGGGACGACCCTATAGTCGTCGGACATGTCGGCGGCAGGGCAACTTTGGAACGTGGTCGTGGGGACGACCCTATAGACGTCGGACATGTCGGCGGCGGGCCAACCTATTCCCGGGGTCGTGGGGACGACCCTATAGTCGTCGGACATGTCGGCGGCAGGGCAACTTTGGCCCGTGGTCGTGGAGGCGACCCTATAGTCGTCGGACATGACGGTGGCGGGCCAATCTAGTCCCGGGGTCGTGGGGACGACCCTATAGTCGTCGGACATGTCTGCGGCTGGCCAACCTAGTCCCGGGCCGTGGGGACGACCCTATAGACGTCGGACATGTCGGCGGCGGGCCAACCTAGTCCCGGGGTCGTGGGGACGACCCTATAGTCGTCGGACATGTCGGCGGCAGGGCATCTTTGGCCCGTGGTCGCGGGGACGACCCTATAGTCGTCGGACATGTCGGCGGCAGGGCAACTTTGGCCCGTGGTCGTGGGGGCGACCCTATAGTCGTCGGACATGACGGTGGCGGGCCAATCTAATCCCGGGGTCGTGGGGACGACCCTATAGTCGTCGGACATGTCTGCGGCTGGCCAACCTAGTCCCGGGCCGTGGGGACGACCCTATAGTCGTCGGAAAAGTCGGCGGCGGGCCAACCTAGTCCCGGGGTCGTGGGGACGACCCTATAGTCGTCGGACATGTCGGCGGCAGGGCAACTTTGGCCCGTGGTCGTGGGGACGACCCTATTGTCGTCGGACATGACTGTGGCGGGCCAATCTAGTCCCGGGGTCGTGGGGACGACCCTATTGTCGTCGGACATGTCGGCGGCTGGCCAACCTAGTCGCGGGATCGTGGGGACGACCCTATAGTCGTCGGACATGTCGGCGGCGGGGCATCTTTGGCCCGTGATCGCGGGGACGACCCTATTGTCGTCGGACATGTCGGCGGCTGGCCAACCTAGTCCCGAGGTCGTGGGGACGACCCTATAGTCGTCGGACAAGTCGGCGGCGGGCCAACCTAGTCCCGGGGTCGTGGGGACGACCCTATAGTCGTTGGACAAGTCGGCGGCGGGCCAACCTAGTCCCGGGGTCGTGGGGACGACCCTATAGTCGTCGGACATGTTGGCGGCTGGCCAGCTTTGGCCCGGGGTAGTGGGGACGACCCTATAGTCGTCGGACATGTCGGCGGCAGGGCAACTTTGGCCCGTGGTCGTGGGGACGACCCTATAGACGTCGGACATGTCGGCGGCGGGCCAACCTAGTCCCGGGGTCGTGGGGACGACCCTATAGTCGTCGGACATGTCGGCGGCAGGGCAACTTTGGCCCGTGGTCGTGGAGGCGACCCTATAGTCGTCGGACATGACGGTGGCGGGCCAATCTAGTCCCGGGGTCGTGGAGACGACCCTATAGTCGTCGGACAAGTCGGCGGCGGGCCAACCTAGTCCCGGAGTCGTGGGGACGACCCTATATTCGTCGGACATGACGGTGGCGGGCCAATCTAGTCCCGGGGTCGTTGGGACGACCCTATAGTCGTCGGACTAGTCGGCGGCGGGCCAACCTAGTCCCGGGGTCGTGGGGACGACTCTATAGTCGTCGGACAAGTCGGCGGCGGGCAAACCTAGTCCCGGGGTCGTGGAGACGACCCTATAGACGTCGGACATATCGGTGGCGGGCCAATCTAGTCCCGGGGTCGTTGGGACGACCCTATAGTCGTCGGACATGACGGTGGCGGGCCAATCTAGTCCCGGGGTCGTTGGGACGACCCTATAGTCGTCGGACTAGTCGGCGGCGGGCCAACCTAGTCCCGGGGTCGTGGAGACGACCCTATAGACGTCGGACATGTCGGCGGCGGGCCAACCTAGTCCGGGAGTCGTGGGGACGACCCTATAGTCGTCGGACATGTCGGCGGCAGGGCATCTTTGGCCCGTGGTCGCGGGGACGACCCTATAGTCGTCGGACATGTCGGCGGCAGGCCAACCTAGTCCCGGGGTCGTGGAGACGACCCTATAGTCGTCGGACATGTCGGCGGCGGGCCAACCTAGTCCCGGGGTCGTGGAGACGACCCTATAGACGTCGGACATGTCGGCGGCGGGCCAACCTAGTCCCGGAGACGTGGGGACGACCCTATAGTCGTCGGACATGTCGGCGGCAGGGCATCTTTGGCCCGTGGTCGCGGGGACGACCCTATAGTCGTCGGACATGTCGGCGGCAGGCCAACCTAGTCCCGGGGTCGTGGAGACGACCCTATAGTCGTCGGACATGTCGGCGGCGGGCCAACCTAGCCCCGGGGTCGTGGGGACGACCCTATAGACGTCGGACATGTCGGCGGCAGGGCATCTTTGGCCCGTGGTGGCGGGGACGACCCTATAGTCGTCGGACATGTCGGCGGCAGGCCAACCTAGTCCCGGGGTCGTGGAGACGACCCTATAGTCGTCGGACATGTCGGCGGCGGGCCAACCTAGTCCCGGGGTCGTGGGGACGACTCTATAGTCGTCGGACAAGTCGGCGGCGGGCCAACCTAGTCCCGGGGTCGAGGAGACGACCCTATAGACGTCGGACATATCGGTGGCGGGCCAATCTAGCCCCGGGGTCGTTGGGACGACCCTATAGTCGTCGGACATGACGGTGGCGGGCCAATCTAGTCCCGGGGTCGTTGGGACGACCCTATAGTCGTCGGACTAGTCGGCGGCGGGCCAACCTAGTCCCGGGGTCGTGGAGACGACCCTATAGACGTCGGACATGTCGGCGGCGGGCCAACCTAGTCCGGGAGTCGTGGGGACGACCCTATAGTCGTCGGACATGTCGGCGGCAGGGCATCTTTGGCCCGTGGTCGCGGGGACGACCCTATAGTCGTCGGACATGTCGGCGGCAGGCCAACCTAGTCCCGGGGTCGTGGAGACGACCCTATAGTCGTCGGACATGTCGGCGGCGGGCCAACCTAGTCCCGGGGTCGTTGGGACGACCCTATAGTCGTCGGACATGTCGGCGGCGGGCCAACCTAGCCCCGGGGTCGTGGGGACGACCCTATAGACGTCGGACATGTCGGCGGCAGGGCATCTTTGGCCCGTGGTGGCGGGGACGACCCTATAGTCGTCGGACAAGTCGGCGGCGGGCCAACCTAGTCCCGGGGTCGTGGAGACGACCCTATATTCGTCGGACATGTCGGCGGCGGGCCAACCTAGTCCCGGGGTCGTGGGGACGACCCTATAGTCGTCGGACATGTCGGCGGCAGGGCATCTTTGGCCCGTGGTCGCGGGGACGACCCTATAGTCGTCGGACATGTCGGCGGCTGGCCAACCTAGTCCCGGGGTCGTGG
The DNA here is from genome assembly GCA_946251845.1 of Andrena fulva. Taxonomy (NCBI): domain Eukaryota; kingdom Metazoa; phylum Arthropoda; class Insecta; order Hymenoptera; family Andrenidae; genus Andrena; species Andrena fulva. Next base: position 131,375 of record CAMITZ010000112.1, on the reverse strand, counting down.
GGACGACTCTATAGTCGTCGGACATGACGGAGGCGGGCCAATCTAGTCCCGGGGTCGTTGGGACGACCCTATAGTCGTCGGACATGACGGTGGCGGGCCAATCTAGTCCCGGGGTCGTTGGGACGACCCTATAGTCGTCGGACTAGTCGGCGGCGGGCCAACCTAGTCCCGGGGTCGTGGGGACGACTCTATAGTCGTCGGACAAGTCGGCGGCGGGCCAACCTAGTCCCGGGGTCGTGGAGACGACCCTATATTCGTCGGACATGTCGGCGGCGGGCCAACCTAGTCCCGGGGTCGTGGGGACGACCCTATAGTCGTCGGACATGTCGGCGGCAGGGCATCTTTGGCCCGTGGTCGCGGGGACGACCCTATAGTCGTCGGACATGTCGGCGGCTGGCCAACCTAGTCCCGGGGTCGTGGGGACGACTCTATAGTCGTCGGACATGACGGAGGCGGGCCAATCTAGTCCCGGGGTCGTTGGGACGACCCTATAGTCGTCGGACATGACGGTGGCGGGCCAATCTAGTCCCGGGGTCGTTGGGACGACCCTATAGTCGTCGGACTAGTCGGCGGCGGGCCAACCTAGTCCCGGGGTCGTGGGGACGACTCTATAGTCGTCGGACAAGTCGGCGGCGGGCCAACCTAGTCCCGGGGTCGTGGAGACGAACCTATAGACGTCGGACATGTCGGCGGCGGGCCAACCTAGTCCCGGGGTCGTGGGGACGACCCTATAGTCGTCGGACATGTCGGCGGCAGGGCATCTTTGGCCCGTGGTCGCGGGGACGACCCTATAGTCGTCGGACATTTCGGCGGCTGGCCAACCTAGTCCCGGGGTCGTGGAGACGACCCTATAGTCGTCGGACATGTCGGCGGCGGGCCAACCTAGTCCCGGGGTCGTGGGGACGACCCTATAGTCGTCGGACATGTCGGCGGCAGGGCATCTTTGGCCCGTGGTCGCGGGGACGACCCTATAGTCGTCGGACATGTCGGCGGCTGGCCAACCTATTCCCGAGGTCGTGGAGACGACCCTATAGTCGTCGGACAAGTCGGCGGCAGGCCAACCTAGTCCCGGGGTCGTGGAGACGACCCTATAGTCGTCGGACATGTCGGCGGCGGGCCAACCTAGTCCCGGGGTCGTTGGGACGACCCTATAGTCGTCGGACATGTCGGCGGCGGGCCAACCTAGCCCCGGGGTCGTGGGGACGACCCTATAGACGTCGGACATGTCGGCGGCAGGGCATCTTTGGCCCGTGGTGGCGGGGACGACCCTATAGTCGTCGGACAAGTCGGCGGCGGGCCAACCTAGTCCCGGGGTCGTGGAGACGACCCTATATTCGTCGGACATGTCGGCGGCGGGCCAACCTAGTCCCGGGGTCGTGGGGACGACCCTATAGTCGTCGGACATGTCGGCGGCAGGGCATCTTTGGCCCGTGGTCGCGGGGACGACCCTATAGTCGTCGGACATGTCGGCGGCTGGCCAACCTAGTCCCGGGGTCGTGGGGACGACTCTATAGTCGTCGGACATGACGGAGGCGGGCCAATCTAGTCCCGGGGTCGTTGGGACGACCCTATAGTCGTCGGACATGACGGTGGCGGGCCAATCTAGTCCCGGGGTCGTTGGGACGACCCTATAGTCGTCGGACTAGTCGGCGGCGGGCCAACCTAGTCCCGGGGTCGTGGGGACGACTCTATAGTCGTCGGACAAGTCGGCGGCGGGCCAACCTAGTCCCGGGGTCGTGGAGACGAACCTATAGACGTCGGACATGTCGGCGGCGGGCCAACCTAGTCCCGGGGTCGTGGGGACGACCCTATAGTCGTCGGACATGTCGGCGGCAGGGCATCTTTGGCCCGTGGTCGCGGGGACGACCCTATAGTCGTCGGACATTTCGGCGGCTGGCCAACCTAGTCCCGGGGTCGTGGAGACGACCCTATAGTCGTTGGACATGTCGGCGGCGGGCCAACCTAGTCCCGGGGTCGTGGGGACGACCCTATAGTCGTCGGACATGTCGGCGGCAGGGCATCTTTGGCCCGTGGTCGCGGGGACGACCCTATAGTCGTCGGACATGTCGGCGGCTGGCCAACCTATTCCCGAGGTCGTGGAGACGACCCTATAGTCGTCGGACAAGTCGGCGGCGGGCCAACCTAGTCCCGGGGTCGTGGGGACGACCCTATAGTCGTTGGACAAGTCGGCGGCGGGCCAACCTAGTCCCGGGGTCGTGGGGACGACCCTATAGTCGTCGGATATGTTGGCGGCTGGCCAGTTTGGCCCGGGGTAGTGGGGACGACCCTATAGTCGTCGGACATGTCGGCGGCAGGGCAACTTTGGAACGTGGTCGTGGGGACGACCCTATAGACGTCGGACATGTCGGCGGCGGGCCAACCTATTCCCGGGGTCGTGGGGACGACCCTATAGTCGTCGGACATGTCGGCGGCAGGGCAACTTTGGCCCGTGGTCGTGGAGGCGACCCTATAGTCGTCGGACATGACGGTGGCGGGCCAATCTAGTCCCGGGGTCGTGGGGACGACCCTATAGTCGTCGGACATGTCTGCGGCTGGCCAACCTAGTCCCGGGCCGTGGGGACGACCCTATAGACGTCGGACATGTCGGCGGCGGGCCAACCTAGTCCCGGGGTCGTGGGGACGACCCTATAGTCGTCGGACATGTCGGCGGCAGGGCATCTTTGGCCCGTGGTCGCGGGGACGACCCTATAGTCGTCGGACATGTCGGCGGCAGGGCAACTTTGGCCCGTGGTCGTGGGGGCGACCCTATAGTCGTCGGACATGACGGTGGCGGGCCAATCTAATCCCGGGGTCGTGGGGACGACCCTATAGTCGTCGGACATGTCTGCGGCTGGCCAACCTAGTCCCGGGCCGTGGGGACGACCCTATAGTCGTCGGAAAAGTCGGCGGCGGGCCAACCTAGTCCCGGGGTCGTGGAGACGACCCTATAGACGTAGGACATGTCGGCGGCGGGCCAACCTGGTCCCGGGGTCGTGGGCACGACCCTATAGTCGTCGGACATGTCGGCGGCAGGGCATTTTTGGCCCGTGGTCGCGGGGACGACCCTATAGTCGTCGGACATGTCGGCGGCTGGCCAACCTAGTCCCGGGGTCGTGGAGACGACCCTATAGTCGTCGGACAAGTCGGCGGCGGGCCAACCTAGTCCCGGGGTCGTGGGGACGACCCTATAGTCGTCGGACATGTTGGCGGCTGGCCAGCTTTGGCCCGGGGTAGTGGGGTCGACCCTATAATCGTCGGACATGTCGGCGGCAGGGCAACTTTGGCCCGTGGTCATGGGGACGACCCTATAGTCGTCGGACATGTCGGCGGCTGGCCAACCTAGTCCCGGGGTCGTGGAGACGACCCTATAGTCGTCGGACATGTCGGCGGCTGGCCAGCTTTGGCCCGTGGTCGTGGGGACGACCCTATAGTCGTCGGACATGTCGGCGGCTGGCCAACCTAGTCCCGGGGTCGTGGAGACGTCCCTATAGTCGTCGGACATGTCGGCGGCTGGCCAGCTTTGGCCCGTGGTCGTGGGGACGACCCTATTGTCGTCGGACATGACGGTGGCGGGCCAATCTAGTCCCGGGGTCGTGCGGGCGACCCTATAGTCGTCGGACATGTCGGCGGCAGGTCAACTTTGGCCCGTGGTCGTGGGGACGACCCTATAGTCGTCGGATATGTCGGAGGCTGGCCAACCTAGTCCCGGGGTCGTGGGGACGACCCTATAGTCGTCGGACATGTCGGCGGCAGGGCAACTTTGGCCCGTGGTCGTGGGGACGACCCTATTGTCGTCGGACATGACTGTGGCGGGCCAATCTAGTCCCGGGGTCGTGGGGACGACCCTATTGTCGTCGGACATGTCGGCGGCTGGCCAACCTAGTCGCGGGATCGTGGGGACGACCCTATAGTCGTCGGACATGTCGGCGGCGGGGCATCTTTGGCCCGTGATCGCGGGGACGACCCTATTGTCGTCGGACATGTCGGCGGCTGGCCAACCTAGTCCCGAGGTCGTGGGGACGACCCTATAGTCGTCGGACAAGTCGGCGGCGGGCCAACCTAGTCCCGGGGTCGTGGGGACGACCCTATAGTCGTTGGACAAGTCGGCGGCGGGCCAACCTAGTCCCGGGGTCGTGGGGACGACCCTATAGTCGTCGGACATGTTGGCGGCTGGCCAGCTTTGGCCCGGGGTAGTGGGGACGACCCTATAGTCGTCGGACATGTCGGCGGCAGGGCAACTTTGGCCCGTGGTCGTGGGGACGACCCTATAGACGTCGGACATGTCGGCGGCGGGCCAACCTAGTCCCGGGGTCGTGGGGACGACCCTATAGTCGTCGGACATGTCGGCGGCAGGGCAACTTTGGCCCGTGGTCGTGGAGGCGACCCTATAGTCGTCGGACATGACGGTGGCGGGCCAATCTAGTCCCGGGGTCGTGGAGACGACCCTATAGTCGTCGGACAAGTCGGCGGCGGGCCAACCTAGTCCCGGAGTCGTGGGGACGACCCTATATTCGTCGGACATGACGGTGGCGGGCCAATCTAGTCCCGGGGTCGTTGGGACGACCCTATAGTCGTCGGACTAGTCGGCGGCGGGCCAACCTAGTCCCGGGGTCGTGGGGACGACTCTATAGTCGTCGGACAAGTCGGCGGCGGGCAAACCTAGTCCCGGGGTCGTGGAGACGACCCTATAGACGTCGGACATATCGGTGGCGGGCCAATCTAGTCCCGGGGTCGTTGGGACGACCCTATAGTCGTCGGACATGACGGTGGCGGGCCAATCTAGTCCCGGGGTCGTTGGGACGACCCTATAGTCGTCGGACTAGTCGGCGGCGGGCCAACCTAGTCCCGGGGTCGTGGAGACGACCCTATAGACGTCGGACATGTCGGCGGCGGGCCAACCTAGTCCGGGAGTCGTGGGGACGACCCTATAGTCGTCGGACATGTCGGCGGCAGGGCATCTTTGGCCCGTGGTCGCGGGGACGACCCTATAGTCGTCGGACATGTCGGCGGCAGGCCAACCTAGTCCCGGGGTCGTGGAGACGACCCTATAGTCGTCGGACATGTCGGCGGCGGGCCAACCTAGTCCCGGGGTCGTGGAGACGACCCTATAGACGTCGGACATGTCGGCGGCGGGCCAACCTAGTCCCGGAGACGTGGGGACGACCCTATAGTCGTCGGACATGTCGGCGGCAGGGCATCTTTGGCCCGTGGTCGCGGGGACGACCCTATAGTCGTCGGACATGTCGGCGGCAGGCCAACCTAGTCCCGGGGTCGTGGAGACGACCCTATAGTCGTCGGACATGTCGGCGGCGGGCCAACCTAGTCCCGGGGTCGTGGGGACGACTCTATAGTCGTCGGACAAGTCGGCGGCGGGCCAACCTAGTCCCGGGGTCGTGGAGACGACCCTATAGACGTCGGACATATCGGTGGCGGGCCAATCTAGCCCCGGGGTCGTTGGGACGACCCTATAGTCGTCGGACATGACGGTGGCGGGCCAATCTAGTCCCGGGGTCGTTGGGACGACCCTATAGTCGTCGGACTAGTCGGCGGCGGGCCAACCTAGTCCCGGGGTCGTGGAGACGACCCTATAGGCGTCGGACATGTCGGCGGCGGGCCAACCTAGTCCGGGAGTCGTGGGGACGACCCTATAGTCGTCGGACATGTCGGCGGCAGGGCATCTTTGGCCCGTGGTCGCGGGGACGACCCTATAGTCGTCGGACATGTCGGCGGCAGGCCAACCTAGTCCCGGGGTCGTGGAGACGACCCTATAGTCGTCGGACATGTCGGCGGCGGGCCAACCTAGTCCCGGGGTCGTTGGGACGACCCTATAGTCGTCGGACTAGTCGGCGGCGGGCCAACCTAGTCCCGGGGTCGTGGAGACGACCCTATAGACGTCGGACATGTCGGCGGCGGGCCAACCTAATCCCGGAGTCGTGGGGACGACCCTATAGTCGTCGGACATGTCGGCGGCAGGGCATCTTTGGCCCGTGGTCGCGGGGACGACCCTAGAGTCGTCGGACATGTCGGCGGCAGGCCAACCTAGTCCCGGGGTCGTGGAGACGACCCTATATTCGTCGGACATGTCGGCGGCGGGCCAACCTAGTCCCGGGGTCGTGGGGACGACCCTATAGTCGTCGGACATGTCGGCGGCAGGGCATCTTTGGCCCGTGGGCGCGGGGACGAACCTATAGTCGTCGGACGTGTCGGCGGCTGACCAACCTAGTCCCGGGGTCGTGGAGACGACCCTAAAGTCGTCGGACAAGTCGGCGGCGGGCCAACCTAGTCCCGGGGTCGTGGGGACGACCCTATAGTCGTTGGACAAGTCGGCGGCGGGCCAACCTAGTCCCGGGGTCGTGGGGACGACCCTATAGTCGTCGGACATGTTGGCGGCTGGCCAGCTTTGGCCCGGGGTAGTGGGGACGATCCTATAGTCGTCGGACATGACGGTGGCGGGCCAATCTACTCCCGGGGTCGTGGGGACGACCCTATAGTCGTCGGACATGTCTGCGGCTGGCCAACCTAGTCCCGGGCCGTGGAGACGACCCTATAGACGTCGTACATGTCGACGGCGGGCCAACCTAGTCCCGGGTTCGTGGGGACGACCCTATAGTCGTTGGACAAGTCGGCGGCGGGCCAACCTAGTCCCGGGGTCGTGGGGACGACCCTATAGTCGTTGGACAAGTCGGCGGCGGGCCAACCTAGTCCCGGGGTCGTGGGGACGACCCTATAGTCGTCGGACATGTTGGCGGCTGGCCAGCTTTGGCCCGGGGTAGTGGGGACGACCCTATAGTCGTCGGACATGACGGTGGCGGGCCAATCTACTCCCGGGGTCGTGGGGACGACCCTATAGTCGTCGGACATGTCTGCGGCTGGCCAACCTAGTCCCGAGCCGTGGGGACGACCCTATAGACGTCGGACATGTCGGCGGCGGGCCAACCTAGTCCCGGGTTCGTGGGGACGACCCTATAGTCGTCGGACATGTCGGCGGCAGGGCATCTTTGGCCCGTGGTCGCGGGGACGACCCTATAGTCGTCGGACATGTCGGCGGCAGGGCAACTTTGGCCCGTGGTCGTGGGGGCGACCCTATAGTCGTCGGACATGACGGTGGCGTGCCAATCTAGTCCCGGGGTCGTGGGGACGACCCTATAGTCGTCGGACATGTCTGCGGCTGGCCAACCTAGTCCCGGGCCGTGGGGACGACCCTATAGTCGTCGGAAAAGTAGGCGGCGGGCCAACCTAGTCCCGGGGTCGTGGGGACGACCCTATAGTCGTCGGACATGTCGGCGGCAGGGCATCTTTGGCCCGTGGTCGCGGGGACGACCCTATAGTCGTCGGACATGTCGGCGGCTGGCCAACCTAGTCCCGGGGTCGTGGGGACGACTCTATAGTCGTCGGACATGACGGAGGCGGGCCAATCTAGTCCCGGGGTCGTTGGGACGACCCTATAGTCGTCGGACATGACGGTGGCGGGCCAATCTAGTCCCGGGGTCGTTGGGAGGACCCTATAGTCGTCGGACTAGTCGGCGGCGGGCCAACCTAGTCCCGGGGTCGTGGGGACGACTCTATAGTCGTCGGACAAGTCGGCGGCGGGCCAACCTAGTCCCGGGGTCGTGGAGACGAACCTATAGACGTCGGACATGTCGGCGGCGGGCCAACCTAGTCCCGGGGTCGTGGGGACGACCCTATAGTCGTCGGACATGTTGGCGGCTGGCCAGCTTTGGCCCGGGGTAGTGGGGACGACCCTATAGTCGTCGGACATGTCGGCGGCAGGGCAACTTTGGAACGTGGTCGTGGGGACGACCCTATAGACGTCGGACATGTCGGCGGCGGGCCAACCTATTCCCGGGGTCGTGGGGACGACCCTATAGTCGTCGGACATGTCGGCGGCAGGGCAACTTTGGCCCGTGGTCGTGGAGGCGACCCTATAGTCGTCGGACATGACGGTGGCGGGCCAATCTAGTCCCGGGGTCGTGGGGACGACCCTATAGTCGTCGGACATGTCTGCGGCTGGCCAACCTAGTCCCGGGCCGTGGGGACGACCCTATAGACGTCGGACATGTCGGCGGCGGGCCAACCTAGTCCCGGGGTCGTGGGGACGACCCTATAGTCGTCGGACATGTCGGCGGCAGGGCATCTTTGGCCCGTGGTCGCGGGGACGACCCTATAGTCGTCGGACATTTCGGCGGCAGGGCAACTTTGGCCCGTGGTCGTGGGGGCGACCCTATAGTCGTCGGACATGACGGTGGCGGGCCAATCTAATCCCGGGGTCGTGGGGACGACCCTATAGTCGTCGGACATGTCTGCGGCTGGCCAACCTAGTCCCGGGCCGTGGGGACGACCCTATAGTCGTCGGAAAAGTCGGCGGCGGGCCAACCTAGTCCCGGGGTCGTGGGGACGACCCTATAGTCGTCGGACATGTTGGCGGCTGGCCAGCTTTGGCCCGGGGTAGTGGGGACGATCCTATAGTCGTCGGACATGTCGGCGGCAGGGCATCTTTGGCCCGTGGTCGCGGGGACGACCCTATAGTCGTCGGACATGTCGGCGGCAGGCCAACCTAGTCCCGGGGTCGTGGAGACGACCCTATAGTCGTCGGACATGTCGGCGGCGGGCCAACCTAGTCCCGGGGTCGTTGGGACGACCCTATAGTCGTCGGACTAGTCGGCGGCGGGCCAACCTAGTCCCGGGGTCGTGGAGACGACCCTATAGACGTCGGACATGTCGGCGGCGGGCCAACCTAATCCCGGAGTCGTGGGGACGACCCTATAGTCGTCGGACATGTCGGCGGCAGGGCATCTTTGGCCCGTGGTCGCGGGGACGACCCTAGAGTCGTCGGACATGTCGGCGGCAGGCCAACCTAGTCCCGGGGTCGTGGAGACGACCCTATATTCGTCGGAAAAGTCGGCGGCTGGCCAACCTAGTCCCGGGCCGTGGGGACGACCCTATAGACGTCGGACATGTCGGCGGCGGGCCAACCTAGTCCCGGAGACGTGGGGACGACCCTATAGTCGTCGGACATGTCGGCGGCAGGGCATCTTTGGCCCGTGGTCGCGGGGACGACCCTATAGTCGTCGGACATGTCGGCGGCAGGCCAACCTAGTCCCGGGGTCGTGGAGACGACCCTATAGTCGTCGGACATGTCGGCGGCGGGCCAACCTAGTCCCGGGGTCGTGGGGACGACTCTATAGTCGTCGGACAAGTCGGCGGCGGGCCAACCTAGTCCCGGGGTCGTGGAGACGACCCTATAGACGTCGGACATATCGGTGGCGGGCCAATCTAGCCCCGGGGTCGTTGGGACGACCCTATAGTCGTCGGACATGACGGTGGCGGGCCAATCTAGTCCCGGGGTCGTTGGGACGACCCTATAGTCGTCGGACTAGTCGGCGGCGGGCCAACCTAGTCCCGGGGTCGTGGAGACGACCCTATAGACGTCGGACATGTCGGCGGCGGGCCAACCTAGTCCGGGAGTCGTGGGGACGACCCTATAGTCGTCGGACATGTCGGCGGCAGGGCATCTTTGGCCCGTGGTCGCGGGGACGACCCTATAGTCGTCGGACATGTCGGCGGCAGGCCAACCTAGTCCCGGGGTCGTGGAGACGACCCTATAGTCGTCGGACATGTCGGCGGCGGGCCAACCTAGTCCCGGGGTCGTTGGGACGACCCTATAGTCGTCGGACTAGTCGGCGGCGGGCCAACCTAGTCCCGGGGTCGTGGAGACGACCCTATAGACGTCGGACATGTCGGCGGCGGGCCAACCTAATCCCGGAGTCGTGGGGACGACCCTATAGTCGTCGGACATGTCGGCGGCAGGCATCTTTGGCCCGTGGTCGCGGGGACGACCCTAGAGTCGTCGGACATGTCGGCGGCAGGCCAACCTAGTCCCGGGGTCGTGGAGACGACCCTATATTCGTCGGACATGTCGGCGGCGGGCCAACCTAGTCCCGGGGTCGTGGGGACGACCCTATAGTCGTCGGACATGTCGGCGGCAGGGCATCTTTGGCCCGTGGGCGCGGGGACGAACCTATAGTCGTCGGACGTGTCGGCGGCTGACCAACCTAGTCCCGGGGTCGTGGAGACGACCCTAAAGTCGTCGGACAAGTCGGCGGCGGGCCAACCTAGTCCCGGGGTCGTGGGGACGACCCTATAGTCGTTGGACAAGTCGGCGGCGGGCCAACCTAGTCCCGGGGTCGTGGGGACGACCCTATAGTCGTCGGACATGTTGGCGGCTGGCCAGCTTTGGCCCGGGGTAGTGGGGACGATCCTATAGTCGTCGGACATGACGGTGGCGGGCCAATCTACTCCCGGGGTCGTGGGGACGACCCTATAGTCGTCGGACATGTCTGCGGCTGGCCAACCTAGTCCCGGGCCGTGGAGACGACCCTATAGACGTCGTACATGTCGACGGCGGGCCAACCTAGTCCCGGGTTCGTGGGGACGACCCTATAGTCGTTGGACAAGTCGGCGGCGGGCCAACCTAGTCCCGGGGTCGTGGGGACGACCCTATAGTCGTTGGACAAGTCGGCGGCGGGCCAACCTAGTCCCGGGGTCGTGGGGACGACCCTATAGTCGTCGGACATGTTGGCGGCTGGCCAGCTTTGGCCCGGGGTAGTGGGGACGACCCTATAGTCGTCGGACATGACGGTGGCGGGCCAATCTACTCCCGGGGTCGTGGGGACGACCCTATAGTCGTCGGACATGTCTGCGGCTGGCCAACCTAGTCCCGAGCCGTGGGGACGACCCTATAGACGTCGGACATGTCGGCGGCGGGCCAACCTAGTCCCGGGTTCGTGGGGACGACCCTATAGTCGTCGGACATGTCGGCGGCAGGGCATCTTTGGCCCGTGGTCGCGGGGACGACCCTATAGTCGTCGGACATGTCGGCGGCAGGGCAACTTTGGCCCGTGGTCGTGGGGGCGACCCTATAGTCGTCGGACATGACGGTGGCGTGCCAATCTAGTCCCGGGGTCGTGGGGACGACCCTATAGTCGTCGGACATGTCTGCGGCTGGCCAACCTAGTCCCGGGCCGTGGGGACGACCCTATAGTCGTCGGAAAAGTAGGCGGCGGGCCAACCTAGTCCCGGGGTCGTGGGGACGACCCTATAGTCGTCGGACATGTCGGCGGCAGGGCATCTTTGGCCCGTGGTCGCGGGGACGACCCTATAGTCGTCGGACATGTCGGCGGCTGGCCAACCTAGTCCCGGGGTCGTGGGGACGACTCTATAGTCGTCGGACATGACGGAGGCGGGCCAATCTAGTCCCGGGGTCGTTGGGACGACCCTATAGTCGTCGGACATGACGGTGGCGGGCCAATCTAGTCCCGGGGTCGTTGGGAGGACCCTATAGTCGTCGGACTAGTCGGCGGCGGGCCAACCTAGTCCCGGGGTCGTGGGGACGACTCTATAGTCGTCGGACAAGTCGGCGGCGGGCCAACCTAGTCCCGGGGTCGTGGAGACGAACCTATAGACGTCGGACATGTCGGCGGCGGGCCAACCTAGTCCCGGGGTCGTGGGGACGACCCTATAGTCGTCGGACATGTTGGCGGCTGGCCAGCTTTGGCCCGGGGTAGTGGGGACGACCCTATAGTCGTCGGACATGTCGGCGGCAGGGCAACTTTGGAACGTGGTCGTGGGGACGACCCTATAGACGTCGGACATGTCGGCGGCGGGCCAACCTATTCCCGGGGTCGTGGGGACGACCCTATAGTCGTCGGACATGTCGGCGGCAGGGCAACTTTGGCCCGTGGTCGTGGAGGCGACCCTATAGTCGTCGGACATGACGGTGGCGGGCCAATCTAGTCCCGGGGTCGTGGGGACGACCCTATAGTCGTCGGACATGTCTGCGGCTGGCCAACCTAGTCCCGGGCCGTGGGGACGACCCTATAGACGTCGGACATGTCGGCGGCGGGCCAACCTAGTCCCGGGGTCGTGGGGACGACCCTATAGTCGTCGGACATGTCGGCGGCAGGGCATCTTTGGCCCGTGGTCGCGGGGACGACCCTATAGTCGTCGGACATTTCGGCGGCAGGGCAACTTTGGCCCGTGGTCGTGGGGGCGACCCTATAGTCGTCGGACATGACGGTGGCGGGCCAATCTAATCCCGGGGTCGTGGGGACGACCCTATAGTCGTCGGACATGTCTGCGGCTGGCCAACCTAGTCCCGGGCCGTGGGGACGACCCTATAGTCGTCGGAAAAGTCGGCGGCGGGCCAACCTAGTCCCGGGGTCGTGGAGACGACCCTATAGACGTCGGACATGTCGGCGGCGGGCCAACCTAGTCCCGGGGTCGTGGGCACGACCCTATAGTCGTCGGACATATCGGCGGCAGGGCATTTTTGGCCCGTGGTCGCGGGGACGACCCTATAGTCGTCGGACATGTCGGCGGCTGGCCAACCTAGTCCCGGGGTCGTGGAGACGACCCTATAGTCGTCGGACAAGTCGGCGGCGGGCCAACCTAGTCCCGGGGTCGTGGGGACGACCCTATAGTCGTCGGACATGTTGGCGGCTGGCCAGCTTTGGCCCGGGGTAGTGGGGTCGACCCTATAATCGTCGGACATGTCGGCGGCAGGGCAACTTTGGCCCGTGGTCGCGGGGACGACCCTATAGTCGTCGGACATGTCGGCGGCTGGCCAACCTAGTCCCGGGGTCGTGGAGACGACCCTATAGTCGTCGGACATGTCGGCGGCTGGCCAGCTTTGGCCCGTGGTCGTGGGGACGACCGTATAGTCGTCGGACATGTCGGCGGCGGGCCAACCTAGTCCCGGAGTCGTGGGGACGACCCTATAGTCGTCGGACATGTCGGCGGCAGGGCATCTTTGGCCCGTGGTCGCGGGGACGACCCTATAGTCGTCGGACATGTCGGCGGCAGGCCAACCTAGTCCCGGGGTCGTGGAGACGACCCTATATTCGTCGGACATGTCGGCGGCGGGCCAACCTAGTCCCGGGGTCGTGGGGACGACCCTATAGTCGTCGGACATGTCGGCGGCAGGGCATCTTTGGCCCGTGGTCGCGGGGACGACCCTATAGTCGTCGGACATGTCGGCGGCTGGCCAACCTAGTCCCGGGGTCGTGGGGACGACTCTATAGTCGTCGGACATGACGGAGGCGGGCCAATCTAGTCCCGGGGTCGTTGGGACGACCCTATAGTCGTCGGACATGACGGTGGCGGGCCAATCTAGTCCCGGGGTCGTTGGGACGACCCTATAGTCGTCGGACTAGTCGGCGGCGGGCCAACCTAGTCCCGGGGTCGTGGGGACGACTCAATAGTCGTCGGACAAGTCGGCGGCGGGCCAACCTAGTCCCGGGGTCGTGGAGACGAACCTATAGACGTCGGACATGTCGGCGGCGGGCCAACCTAGTCCCGGGGTCGTGGGGACGACCCTATAGTCGTCGGACATGTCGGCGGCAGGGCATCTTTGGCCCGTGGTCGCGGGGACGACCCTATAGTCGTCGGACATTTCGGCGGCTGGCCAACCTAGTCTCGGGGTCGTGGAGACGACCCTATAGTCGTCGGACATGTCGGCGGCGGGCCAACCTAGTCCCGGGGTCGTGGGGACGACCCTATAGTCGTCGGACATGTCGGCGGCAGGGCATCTTTGGCCCGTGGTCGCGGGGACGACCCTATAGTCGTCGGACATGTCGGCGGCTGGCCAACCTAGTCCCGAGGTCGTGGAGACGACCCTATAGTCGTCGGACAAGTCGGCGGCGGGCCAACCTAGTCCCGGGGTCGTGGGGACGACCCTATAGTCGTTGGACAAGTCGGCGGCGGGCCAACCTAGTCCCGGGGTCGTGGGGTCGACCCTATAGTCGTCGGACATGTTGGCGGCTGGCCAGCTTTGGCCCGGGGTAGTGGGGACGACCCTATAGTCGTCGGACATGTCGGCGGCAGGGCAACTTTGGCCCGTGGTCGTGGGGACGACCCTATAGTCGTCGGACATGTCGGCGGCAGGGCAACTTTGGCCCGTGGTCGTGGGGGCGACCCTATAGTCGTCGGACATGACGGTGGCGGGCCAATCTAGTCCCGGGGTCGTGGGGACGACCCTAAAGTCGTCGGACATGACGGCGGCAGGGCAACTTTGGCCCGTGGTCGTGGAGGCGACCCTATAGTCGTCGGACATGACGGTGGCGGGCCAATCTAGTCCCGGGGTCGTGGGGACGACCCTAAAGTCGTCGGACATGTCTGCGGCTGGCCAACCTAGTCCCGGGCCGTGGGGACGACCCTATAGACGTCGGACATGTCGGCGGCGGGCCAACCTAGTCCCGAGGTCGTGGGGACGACGCTATAGTCGTCGGACATGTCGGCGGCAGTGCATCTTTGGCCCGTGGTCGCGGGGACGACCCTATAGTCGTCGGACATGTCGGCGGCAGGGCAACTTTGGCCCGTGGTCGTGGGGGCGACCCTATAGTCGTCGGACATGACGGTGGCGGGCCAATCTAGTCCCGGGGTCGTGGGGACGACCCTAAAGTCGTCGGACATGACGGCGGCAGGGCAACTTTGGCCCGTGGTCGTGGAGGCGACCCTATAGTCGTCGGACATGACGGTGGCGGGCCAATCTAGTCCCGGGGTCGTGGGGACGACCCTAAAGTCGTCGGACATGTCTGCGGCTGGCCAACCTAGTCCCGGGCCGTGGGGACGACCCTATAGACGTCGGACATGTCGGCGGCGGGCCAACCTAGTCCCGGGGTCGTGGGGACGACCCTATAGTCGTCGGACATGTCGGCGGCAGGGCATCTTTGGCCCGTGGTCGCGGGGACGACCCTATAGTCGTCGGACATGTCGGCGGCAGGGCAACTTTGGCCCGTGGTCGTGGGGGCGACCCTATAGTCGTCGGACATGACGGTGGCGGGCCAATCTAGTCCCGGGGTCGTGGGGACGACCCTAAAGTCGTCGGACATGTCTGCGGCTGGCCAACCTAGTCCCGGGGTCGTGGGGACGACCCTATAGTCGTCGGACATGTCGGCGGCAGGGCATCTTTGGCCCGTGGTCGCGGGGACGACCCTATAGTCGTCGGACATGTCGGCGGCGGGCCAACCTAGTCCCGAGGTCGTGGAGACGACCCTATAGTCGTCGGACAAGTCGGCGGCGGGCCAACCTAGTCCCGGGGTCGTGGGGACGACCCTATAGTCGTCGGACATGTTGGCGGCTGGCCAGCTTTGGCCCGGGGTAGTGGGGACGACCCTATAGTCGTCGGACATGTCGGCGGCAGGGCATCTTTGGCCCGTGGTCGCGGGGACGACCCTATAGTCATCGGACATGTCGGCGGCTTGCTAACCTAGTCCCGGGGTAGTAGGGACGACCCTACAGTCGTCAGACAAGTCGGCGGCGGGCCAACCTAGTCCCGGGGTCGTGGGGACGACCCTATAGTCATCGGACATGTCGGCGGCAGGGCAACTTTGGCCCGTGGTCGTGGGGATGACCCTATTGTCGTCGGACATGACGGTGGCGGGCCAATCTAGTCCCGGGGTCGTGGGGACGACCCTATTGTCGTCGGACATGTCGGCCGCTGGCCAACCTAGTCGCGGGATCGTGGGGACGACCCTATAGTCGTCGGACATGTCGGCGGCGGGCCAACGTATGCCCAGTGTCGTAGGCACGAACCTATATTCGTCGAACATGACGGCGGCGGGCCAACCTAGTCCCGGGGTCGTGGGGACGACCCTATAGTCGTCGGACAAGACGGCGGCGGGCCAACCTACTCCCGGGGTCGTGGGGACGACCCTATAGACGTCGGAAAAGTCGGCGGCGGGTCAACCTAGACCCGGGGTCGTGGGGACGACCCTATAGTCGTCGGACATGTCGGCGGCAGGGCAACTTTGGCCCGTGGTCGTGGGGGCGACCCTATAGTCGTCGGACATGACGGTGGCGGGCCAATCTAGTCCCGGGGTCGTGGGGACGACCCTATAGTCGTCGGACATGTCTGCGGCTGGCCAACCTAGTCCCGGGCCGTGGGGACGACCCTATAGTCGTCGGACAAGTCGGCGGCGGGCCAACCTAGTCCCGGGGTCGTGGAGACGACCCTATAGACGTCGGACATGTCGGCGGCGGGCCAACCTAGTCCCGGGGTCGTGGGGACGACCCTATAGTCGTCGGACATGTCGGCGGCGGGCCAGCGTATGCCCAGTGTCGTAGGCACGAACCTATATTCGTCGGACATGACGGCGGCGGGCCAACCTAGTCCCGGGGTCGTGGGGACGACCCTATAGTCGTCGGACAAGTCGGCGGCGGGCCAACCTACTCCCGGGGTCGTGGGGACGACCCTATAGTCGTCGGAAAAGTCGGCGGCGGGCCAACCTAGACCCGGGGTCGTGGGGACGACCCTATAGTCGTCGGACATGTCGGTGGCAGGGCAACATTGGCCCGTGGTCGTGGGGGCGACCCTATAGTCGTCGGACATGTCGGCGGCAGGGCATCTTTGGCCCGTGGTCGCGGGGACGACCCTATAGTCATCGGACATGTCGGCGGCTGGCCAACCTAGTCCCGGGATCGTGGAGACGACCCTATAGTCGACGGACAAGTCGGCGGCGGGCCAACCTAGTCCCGGGGTCGTGGGGACGACCCTATAGTCGTCGGAGAAGTCAGCGGCGGGCCAACCTACTCCCGGGGTCGTGGGGACGACCCTATAGTCGTCGGGCAAGTCGGCGGCGGGTCATCCTAGTCCCGGGGACGTGGGGACGACCGTATCGTCGTCGGATAAGTTGGCGGCGGACCAACCTAATCCCGGGGTCGTGGGGACGATCCTATAGTCGTCGGAAATCACGGTGGCGGGCCAATCTAGTCCCGGGATCGTTGGGACGACCCTATAGTCGTCGGACTAGTCGGCGGCGGGCCAACCTAGTCCCGGGGTCGTGGGGACGACCCTATAGTCGTCGGACAAGTCGGCGGCGGGCCAACCTACTCCCGGGGTCGTGGGGACGACCCTATAGTCGTCGGGCAAGTCGGCGGCGGGTCATCCAAGTCCCGGGGACGTGGGGACGACCCTATCGTCGTCGGACAAGTTGGCGGCGGACCAACCTAATCCCGGGGTCGTGGGGACGATCCTATAGTCGTCGGAAATCACGGTGGCGGGCCAATCTAGTCCCGGGATCGTTGGGACGACCCTATAGTCTTCGGACATGTCGGCGGCTGGCCAACCTAGTCCCGGGGTCGTGGGGACGACCCTATAGTCGTCGGGCAAGTCGGCGGCGGGTCATCCAAGTCCCGGGGACGTGGGGACGACCCTATCGTCGTCGGACAAGTTGGCGGCGGACCAACCTAATCCCGGGGTCGTGGGGACGATCCTATAGTCGTCGGAAATCACGGTGGCGGGCCAATCTAGTCCCGGGATCGTTGGGACGACCCTATAGTCGTCGGAAAAGTAGGCGGCGGGCCAACCTAGTCCCGGGGTCGTGGGGACGACCCTATAGTCGTCGGACATGTCGGCGGCAGGGCATCTTTGGCCCGTGGTCGCGGGGACGACCCTATAGTCGTCGGACATGTCGGCGGCTGGCCAACCTAGTCCCGGGGTCGTGGGGACGACTCTATAGTCGTCGGACATGACGGAGGCGGGCCAATCTAGTCCCGGGGTCGTTGGGACGACCCTATAGTCGTCGGACATGACGGTGGCGGGCCAATCTAGTCCCGGGGTCGTTGGGACGACCCTATAGTCGTCGGACTAGTCGGCGGCGGGCCAACCTAGTCCCGGGGTCGTGGGGACGACTCTACAGTCGTCGGACAAGTCGGCGGCGGGCCAACCTAGTCCCGGGGTCGTGGAGACGAACCTATAGACGTCGGACATGTCGGCGGCGGGCCAACCTAGTCCCGGGGTCGTGGGGACGACCCTATAGTCGTCGGACATGTTGGCGGCTGGCCAGCTTTGGCCCGGGGTAGTGGGGACGACCCTATAGTCGTCGGACATGTCGGCGGCAGGGCAACTTTGGAACGTGGTCGTGGGGACGACCCTATAGACGTCGGACATGTCGGCGGCGGGCCAACCTATTCCCGGGGTCGTGGGGACGACCCTATAGTCGTCGGACATGTCGGCGGCAGGGCAACTTTGGCCCGTGGTCGTGGAGGCGACCCTATAGTCGTCGGACATGACGGTGGCGGGCCAATCTAGTCCCGGGGTCGTGGGGACGACCCTATAGTCGTCGGACATGTCTGCGGCTGGCCAACCTAGTCCCGGGCCGTGGGGACGACCCTATAGACGTCGGACATGTCGGCGGCGGGCCAACCTAGTCCCGGGGTCGTGGGGACGACCCTATAGTCGTCGGACATGTCGGCGGCAGGGCATCTTTGGCCCGTGGTCGCGGGGACGACCCTATAGTCGTCGGACATGTCGGCGGCAGGGCAACTTTGGCCCGTGGTCGTGGGGGCGACCCTATAGTCGTCGGACATGACGGTGGCGGGCCAATCTAATCCCGGGGTCGTGGGGACGACCCTATAGTCGTCGGACATGTCTGCGGCTGGCCAACCTAGTCCCGGGCCGTGGGGACGACCCTATAGTCGTCGGAAAAGTCGGCGGCGGGCCAACCTAGTCCCGGGGTCGTGGAGACGACCCTATAGACGTCGGACATGTCGGCGGCGGGCCAACCTAGTCCCGGGGTCGTGGGCACGACCCTATAGTCGTCGGACATATCGGCGGCAGGGCATTTTTGGCCCGTGGTCGCGGGGACGACCCTATAGTCGTCGGACATGTCGGCGGCTGGCCAACCTAGTCCCGGGGTCGTGGAGACGACCCTATAGTCGTCGGACAAGTCGGCGGCGGGCCAACCTAGTCCCGGGGTCGTGGGGACGACCCTATAGTCGTCGGACATGTTGGCGGCTGGCCAGCTTTGGCCCGGGGTAGTGGGGTCGACCCTATAATCGTCGGACATGTCGGCGGCAGGGCAACTTTGGCCCGTGGTCGCGGGGACGACCCTATAGTCGTCGGACAAGTCGGCGGCGGGCCAACCTAGTCCCGTGGTCGTGGGGACAACCGTACACTCGTTGGACATGTCGGCGGCTGGCCAACCTGGTCCCGGGGTCGTGGGGACGACCCTATAATCGTCGGACAAGTCGGCGGCGGGCCAGCCTAGTCCCGGGGTCGTGGGGACGATCCTATAGTCGTCGGACATGATGGTGGCGGGCCAATCTAGTCCCGGGGTCGTGGGGACGACCCTTGTTGCGGCCGAACTCCAGCGCTCGGTTGGTGCGCGAATTTAAATGTGCGTGCGAGAGCGTGTCAACACGGTGACGCACCGTTCGTCAAGACGGTTACGCGCGTCACCCGTTTTTGCACGGTACGAACGTTGGCCTCCCGGAATCCGACCGTTAGTTCCTCGAACACCTTCGAACAAAAGCAACACGCTCTCGCACGCACAATCGTGAAAATCTCTTGACGCCCAGCGACCCACCGTTTTGACCACTGTAAAACGGCCCTTCGAGCCATCGCGCCCAGCGCCCTGTACATAGTTTGTACATATTTGTGTCTCGTATTGACTGCGTGTTTTGTGAGTAGTGATTTGTTCGTGAAATCTCTGCGTGTTGTATATATTGTTGCAACGACGCCCAGTTCGGCTAATAAACGTGCCGTCACCAATTTGGAGTGCATCTCTTCTCTGGCCAGTCCCAGCGATCCACACCGCCTCCACTTAGGCAATCGTTTAATCAACCCTATAGTCGTCGGACATGTCGGCTGCTGGCCAACATTGGCCAGTGGTCGTGGGGACGACCCTATAGTCGTCGGACATGACGGTGGCGGGCCAATCTAGCCCCGGGCACGTGGGGACGACCCTATAGACGTCGGACATGTTGGCGGCTAGCCAACCTAGTCCCGGGTTCGTGGGGACGACCCTATAGTCGTCGGACATGTCGGCTTCTGGCCAACATTGGCCAGTGGTCGTGGGGACGACCCTATTGTCGTCGGACATGTCGGCTTCTGGCCAACATTGGCCAGTGGTCGTGGGGACGACCCTATAGTCGTCGGACATGACGGTGGCGGGCCAATCTAGCCCCGGGGACGTGGGGACGACCCTATAGACGTCGGACATGTTGGCGGCTAGCCAACTTAGGCCCGGGGACGTGGGGACGACCCTATTGTCGTCGGACAAGTCGGCGGCGGGTCATCCTAGTCCCGGGGTCGTGGGGACGTCCCTATAGTCGTCGGACATGTCGGCGGCTGGCCAACCTAGTACCGGGGACGTGGGGACGACCCTATAGTCGTCGGACATTTCGGCGGCTGGCCAACCTAGTCCCGGGGTCATGGAGACGACCCTATAGTCGTCGGACGTGTCGGCGGCGGGCCAACCTAGTCCCGGGGTCGTGGGGACGACCCTATAGTCGTCGGACATGTCGGCGGCAGGGCATCTTTGGCCCGTGGTCGCGGGGACGAACCTATAGTCGTCGGACGTGTCGGTGGCGGGCCAACCTAGTTCCGGGGTCGTGGGGACGACCCTATAGTCTTCGGACATGTCGGCGGCTGGCCAACCTAGTCCCGGGGTCGTGGGGACGACCCTATAGTCGTCGGACATGTCGGCGGCTGGCCAACTTTGGCCCGGGGTCGTGGGGACGACCCTATAGTCGTCGAACATGTCGGCGGCGGGCCAATCTAGCCCCGGGGTCGTGGGGACGACCCTATAGACGGCTGACATGTCGGCGGCTGGCCACATTTGGCCCGTGGTCGTGGGGACGACCCTATTGTCGTCGGACATGACGGTGGCGGGCCAATCTAGTCCCGGGCACGTGGGGACGACCCTATAGACGTCGGACATGTTGCCGGCTAGCCAACCTAGTCCCGGGTTCGTGGGGACGACCCTATAGTCGTCGGACATGTCGTCTTCTGGCCAACATTGGCCAGTGGTCGTGGGGACGACCCTATTGTCGTCGGACATGTCGGCTTCTGGCCAACATTGGCCAGTGGTCGTGGGGACGACCCTATAGTCGTCGGACATGACGGTGGCGGGCCAATCTAGCCCCGGGGACGTGGGGACGACCCTATAGACGTCGGACATGTTGGCGGCTAGCCAACTTAGGCCCGGGGACGTGGGGACGACCCTATTGTCATCGGACAATTCGGCGGCGGGTCATCCTAGTCCCGGGGTCGTGGGGACGACCCTATAGTCGTCGGACAAGTCGGCGGCGGGCCAACCACGTCCAGGGGTCGTGGGTACGACCCTATAGTCGTCGGACATGTCGGCGGCTGGCCAACTTTGGCCCGGGGTCGTGGGGACGACCCTATAGTCGTCGAACATGTCGGCGGCGGGCCAATCTAGCCCCGGGGTCGTGGGGACGACCCTATAGACGGCTGACATGTCGGCGGCTGGCCACCTTTGGCCCGTGGTCGTGGGGACGACCCTATTGTCGTCGGACATGACGGTGGCGGGCCAATCTAGTCCCGGGGTCGTGGGGACGACCCTATAGTCGTCGGACAAGTCGGCGGCGGGCCAACCTAGTCCCGGGGTCGTGGGGACGATCCTATAGTCGTCGGACATGATGGTGGCGGGCCAATCTAGTCCCGGGGTCGTGGGGACGACCCTATAGTCGTCGGACAATTCGGCGGCGGGCCAACCTAGTCCCGGGGTCGTGGGGACGATCCTATAGTCGTCGGACATGATGGTGGCGGGCCAATCTAGTCCCGGGGTCGTGGGGACGACCCTATTGTCGTCAGACAAGTCGGCGGCGGGCCAACCTAGTCCCGGGGTCGTGGGTACGACCCTATAGTCGTCGGACATGTCGGCGGCTGGCCAACTTTGGCCCGGGGTCGTGGGGACGACCCTATAGTCGTCGGACATGTCGGCGGCGGGCCAATCTAGCCCCGGGGTCGTGGGGACGACCCTATAGACGGCTGACATGTCGGCGGCTGGCCACCTTTGGCCCGTGGTCGTGGGGACGACCCTATAGTCGTTGGACATGACGGTGGCGGGCTAATCTAGTCCCAGGGTCGTGGGGACGACCCTATTGTCGTCGGACATGTCAGTGGCTGGCCAACCTAGCCCCGGGGACGTGGGGACGACCCTATAGTCGTCGGACATGTCGGCGGCGGGCCACCTTTGGCCCGTGGTCGTGGGGACGACCCTATAGTCGTTGGACATGACGGTGGCGGGCTAATCTAGTCCCAGGGTCGTGGGGACGACCCTATAGTCGTCGGACATGTCAGTGTGTGGCCAACCTAGCCCCGGGGACGTGGGGACGACCCTATAGTCGTCGGACATGTCGGCTTCTGGCCAACATTGGCCAGTGGTCGTGGGGACGACCCTATTGTCGTCGGACATGTCGGCTTCTGGCCAACATTGGCCAGTGGTCGTGGGGACGACCCTATAGTCGTCGGACATGACGGTGGCGGGCCAATCTAGCCCCGGGGACGTGGGGACGACCCTATAGACGTCAGACATGTTGGCGGCTAGCCAACTTAGGCCCGGGGACGTGGGGACGACCCTATTGTCGTCGGACAAGTCGGCGGCGGGTCATCCTAGTCCCGGGGACGTGGGGACGACCATATAGACGTCGGACATGTTGGCGGCTAGCCAACTTAGGCCCGGGGACGTGGGGACGACCCTATTGTCGTCGGACAAGTCGGCGGCGGGTCATCCTAGTCCCGGGGTCGTGGGGACGACCCTATAGTCGTCGGACAATTCGGCGGCGGGCCAACCTAGTCCCGGGGTGAGAGGCACGACCCTATAGTCGTCGGACAAGTCGGCGGCGGGCCAACCACGTCCAGGGGTCGTGGGTACGACCCTATAGTCGTCGGACATGTCGGCGGCTGGCCAACTTTGGCCCGGGGTCGTGGGGACGACCCTATAGTCGTCGAACATGTCGGCGGCGGGCCAATCTAGTCCTGGGGTCGTGGGGACGACCCTATAGTCGTCGGACAAGTCGGCGGCGGGCCAACCTAGTCCCGGGGTCGTGGGGACGATCCTATAGTCGTCGGACATGATGGTGGCGGGCCAATCTAGTCCCGGGGTCGTGGGGACGATCCTATAGTCGTCGGACAATTCGGCGGCGGGCCAATCTAGCCCCGGGGTCGTGGGGACGACCCTATAGACGGCTGACATGTCGGCGGCTGGCCACCTTTGGCCCGTGGTCGTGGGGACGACCGTATAGTCGTTGGACATGACGGTGGCGGGCTAATCTAGTCCCAGGGTCGTGGGGACGACCCTATAGTCGTCGGACATGTCAGTGGCTGGCCAACCTAGCCCCGGGGACGTGGGGACGACCCTATAGTCGTCGGACATGTCGGCGGCGGGCCAATCTAGCCCCGGGGTCGTGGGGACGACCCTATAGACGGCTGACATGTCGGCGGCTGGCCACCTTTGGCCCGTGGTCGTGGGGACGACCCTATAGTCGTTGGACATGACGGTGGCGGGCTAATCTAGTCCCAGGGTCGTGGGGACGACCCTATAGTCGTCGGACATGTCAGTGGCTGGCCAACCTAGCCCCGGGGACGTGGGGACGACCCTATAGTCGTCGGACATGTCGGCGGCGGGCTAATCTAGGCCCGTGGTCGTGGGGACGACCCTATTGTCGTCGGACAAGTCGGCGGCGGGCCAACCTAGTCCCGGGGTCGTGGGTACGACCCTATAGTCGTCGGACATGTCGGCGGCTGGCCAACTTTGGCCCGGGGTCGTGGGTACGACCCTATAGTCGTCGGACATGTCGGCGGCGGGCCAATCTAGCCCCGGGGTCGTGGGGACGACCCTATAGACGGCTGACATGTCGGCGGCTGGCCACCTTTGGCCCGTGGTCGTGGGGACGACCCTATAGTCGTTGGACATGACGGTGGCGGGCTAATCTAGTCCCAGGGTCGTGGGGACGACCCTATAGTCGTCGGACATGTCAGTGGCTGGCCAACCTGGCCCCGGGGACGTGGGGACGACCCTATAGTCGTCGGACATGTCGGCGGCGGGCCAACCTAGTCCCGGGGTCGTGGGGACGACCGTATAGTCGTCGGACATGTCGGCGGCTGGCCAACTTTGGCCCGGGGTCGTGGGGACGACTCTATACTCTTCGGACAGGTCGGCGGCTGGCCAGCCTAGTCCCGGGTTCGTGGCGACGACCCTATAGTCGTCGGATATGATGGTGGCTGGCCAACCTAGTACCGGGGTCGTGGGGACGACCCTATAGGCGTCGGACATAACAGTGGCGGGGCAATCTAGTCCCGGGGTCGTGCATACGACCCTATAGTCGTCGGACATGTCGGCGGCGGGGCAACTTTGGCCCGAACTCGTGGGGACGTCCCTATAGTCGTCGGACATGTCGGCGGCTGGCCAACCTAGTACCGGGGACGTGGGGACGACCCTATAGTCGTCGGACATGGCGGTGGCGGGCTAATATAGTCCCGGGGTCGTGGGGACGACCCTATGGTCGTTGGACATGTCGGTGGCTGGCCAACGTAGCCCCGGGGATGTGGGGACGACCCTATAGTCGTCGGACATGACGGCGGCGGGGCAATCTAGTCCTGGGGTCGTGGGGACGACCCCGTAGTCGTCGGACATGACGGTCGTGGGCCAATCTAGTCTCGGGGCCGTGGGGACGACCCTATAGTCGTCGGACATGTCGGCGGCTGGCCAACCTAGGCCCGGGATCGTGGGGACGACCCTATAGTCGTCGGACAAGTCGGCGACGGGCCAACCTAGTCCCGGGGTCGTGGGGACGACCCTATAGTCGTCGGACATGTCGGCGGCTGGCCAACTTTGGCCCGGGGTCGTGGGGACGACTCTATACTCTTCGGACAGGTCGGCGGCTGGCCAGCCTAGTCCCGGGTTCGTGGCGACGACCCTATAGTCGTCGGACATGTCGGCGGCGGGCCAACCAAGTCCAGGGGTCGTGGGGATGACCCTGTAGTCGTCGGACATGACGGTGGCGGGCCAGACTAGTCCCGGGGTCGTGGGACCGACCCTATAGTCGTCATACATGTCGGCGGCGGGCCAACCTAGTCCCGTGGTCGTGGCGACGACCGTATAGTCGTGGGACATGTCGGCGGCTGGCCAACCTAGTCCCGTGGTCGTGGGGACGACCCTATAGTCGTCGGAAAAGTCGGCGGCGGGCCAACCTAGTCCCGGGGTCGTGGGGACGACCCTATAGTCGTCGGACATGACGGTGACGGGCCAATCTAGTCCCGGCGTCGTGGGTACGACCCTATACTCGTCGGACATGACGGTGGCGGGCCAATCTAGTACCGGGGTCGTGGGGACGACCCTATAGTCGTCGGACATGTCGGCGGCGGGGCAACTTTGGCCCGTACTCGTGGGGACGTCCCTATAGTCGTCGGACATGTCGGCGGCTGGCCAACCTAGTACCGGGGACGTGGGGACGACCCTATAGTCGTCGGACATGGCGGTGGCGGGCTAATATAGTCCCGGGGTCGTGGGGACGACCCTATGGTCGTTGGACATATCGGTGGCTGGCCAACGTAGCCCCGGGGACGTGGGGACGACCCTATAGTCGTCGGACATGACGGTGGCGGGGCAATCAAGTCCTGGGGTCGTGGGGACGACCCCGTAGTCGTCGGACATGACGGTCGTGGACCAATCTAGTCTCGGGGCCGTGGGGACGACCCTATAGTCGTCGGACATGTCGGCGGCTGGCCAACCTAGGCCCGGGATCGTGGGGACGACCCTTTAGTCGTCGGACAAGTCGGCGGCGGGCCAACCTAGTCCCGGGGTCGTGGGGACGACCCTATAGTCGTCGGACATGTCGGCGGCTGGCCAACTTTGGCCCGGGGTCGTGGGGACGACTCTATACTCTTCGGACATGACGGTGGCGGGCCAATCTAGTCCCGGGGTCGTGGGGACGGCCCTATAGTCGTCGGACATGTCGGCGGCGGGCCAACCTAGTCCCGTGGTCGTGGGGACGACCCTATAGTCGTCAGCTGGCCAACCTAGTCCTGGGTTCGTGGGGACGACCCTATAGTCGTCGGATATGATGGTGGCGGGCCAATCTAGTCCCGTGGTCGTGGGGACGACCGTATAGTCGTCGGACATGTCGGCGGCTGGCCAACTTTGGCCCGGGGTCGTGGGGACGACTCTATACTCTTCGGACATGACGGTGGCGGGCCAATCTAGTCCCGGGGTCGTGGGGACGGCCCTATAGTCGTCGGACATGACGGTGGCTGGCCAACCTAGTACCGGGGTCGTGGGGACGACCCTATAGTCGTCGGACATGTCGGCGGCGGGGCAACTTTGGCCCGTACTCGTGGGACGACCCTATAGTCGTCGGACATGACGGTGGCGGGCCAATCTAGTCCCGGGGTCGAGCGTACGACCCTATAGAGGTCGGACATGGCGGTGGCGGGCCAATCTAGTCCCGGGGTCGAGCGTACGACCCTATAGAGGTCGGACATGGCGGTGGCGGGCCAATCTAGTCCCGGGGTCGTGGGGACGACCCTATAGTCGTCGGACAGGTCGGCGGCTGGCCAGCCTAGTACCGGGGTCGTGGGGACGACCATATAGTCGTCGGACATGACGGTGGCGGGCCAACCTAGCCCCGGGGACGTGGGGACGACTCTATAGTCGTCGGACATTTCGGCGGCGGGCTAATCTAGTCCCGGGGTCGTGGGGACGACCCTATAGTCGTTGGACATTTCGGCGGCTGGCCAATCTAGTCCCGGGGTCGTGGGGACGACCCTATAGTCGTCGGACATGACGGTGGCGGGCCAATCTAGTCCCGGGGTCGTGGGAACGACCCTACAATCGTCGGATATTTCGGCGGCTGGCCAACCTAGTCCCGGGGTCGTGGGGACGACCCTATAGTCGTCGG
Organism: Andrena fulva; assembly: GCA_946251845.1. Classification (NCBI taxonomy): domain Eukaryota; kingdom Metazoa; phylum Arthropoda; class Insecta; order Hymenoptera; family Andrenidae; genus Andrena; species Andrena fulva. The sequence continues at coordinate 104,672 of CAMITZ010000112.1, read as the reverse complement.
ACATGACGGTGGCGGGCCAATCTAGTCCCGGGGTCGTGGGGACGGCCCTATAGTCGTCGGACATGACGGTGGCAGGCCAACCTAGTACCGGGGTCGTGGGGACGACCCTATAGTCGTCGGACATGACGGTGGCGGGCCAATCTAGTCCCGGGGTCGTGGGGACGGCCCTATAGTCGTCGGACATGACGGTGGCTGGCCAACCTAGTACCGGGGTCGTGGGGACGACCCTATAGTCGTCGGACATGTCGGCGGCGGGGCAACTTTGGCCCGTACTCGTGGGGACGACCCTATAGTCGTCGGACATGACGGTGGCGGGCCAATCTAGTCCCGGGGTCGAGCGTACGACCCTATAGAGGTCGGACATGGCGGTGGCGGGCCAATCTAGTCCCGGGGTCGTGGGGACGACCCTATAGTCGTCGGACAGGTCGGCGGCTGGCCAGCCTAGTACCGGGGTCGTGGGGACGACCATATAGTCGTCGGACATGACGGTGGCGGGCCAACCTAGCCCCGGGGACGTGGGGACGACCCTATAGTCGTCGGACATTTCGGCGGCGGGCTAATCTAGTCCCGGGGTCGTGGGGACGACCCTATAGTCGTTGGACATTTCGGCGGCTGGCCAATCTAGTCCCGGGGTGGTGGGAACGACCCTACAATCGTCGGATATTTCGGCGGCTGGCCAACCTAGTCCCGGGGTCGTGGGGACGACCCTATAGTCGTCGGACATGACGGTGGCGGGCCAATCTAGTCCCGGGGTCGTGGGGACGGCCCTATAGTCGTCGGACATGACGGTGGCAGGCCCACCTAGTACCGGGGTCGTGGGGACGACCCTATAGTCGTCGGACATGACGGTGGCGGGCCAATCTAGTCCCGGGGTCGTGGGGACGGCCCAATAATCGTCGGACATGACGGTGGCTGGCCAACCTAGTACCGGGGTCGTGGGGACGACCCTGTAGTCGTCGGACATGTCGGCGGCGGGGCAACTTTGGCCCGTACTCGTGGGGACGACCCTATAGTCGTCGGACATGACGGTGGCGGGCCAATCTAGTCCCGGGGTCGTGGGGACGACCCTATAGTCGTCGGACATGTCGGCGGCGGGGCAACTTTGGCCCGAACTCGTGGGGACGACCCTATAGTCGTCGGACAGGTCGGCGGCTGGCCAGCCTAGTACCGGGGTCGTGGGGACGACCATATAGTCGTCGGACATGACGGTGGCGGGCCAACCTAGCCCCGGGGACGTGGGGACGACCCTATAGTCGTCGGACATTTCGGCGGCGGGCTAATCTAGTCCCGGGGTCGTGGGGACGACCCTATAGTCGTTGGACATTTCGGCGGCTGGCCAATCTAGTCCCGGGGTCGTGGGGACGACCCTATAGTCGTCGGACATGTCGGCGGCGGGCCAATCTAGCCCCGGGGACGTGGGGACGACCCTATAGTCGTCGGACATTTCGGCGGCGGGCTAATCTAGTCCCGGGGTCGTGGGGACGACCCTATAGTCGTTGGACATTTCGGCGGCTGGCCAATCTAGTCCCGGGGTCGTGGGGACGACCCTATAGTCGTCGGACATGTCGGCGGCGGGGCAACTTTGGCCCGTACTCGTGGGGACGACCCTATAGTCGTCGGACATGACGGTGGCGGGCCAATCTAGTCCCGGGGTCGTGGGGACGACCCTATAGTCGTCGGACATGACGGTGGCTGGCCAACCTAGTACCGGGGTCGTGGGGACGACCCTATAGTCGTCGGACATAACAGTGGCGGGGCAATCTAGTCCCGGGGTCGTGCGTACGACCCTATAGTCGTCGGACATGTCGGCGGCGGGGCAACTTTGGCCCGAACTCGTGGGGACGTCCCTATAGTCGTCGGACATGTCGGCGGCTGGCCAACCTAGTACCGGGGACGTGGGGACGACCGTATAGTCGTCGGACATGGCGGTGGCGGGCTAATATAGTCCCGGGGTCGTGGGGACGACCCTATGGTCGTTGGACATGTCGGTGGCTGGCCAACGTAGCCCCGGGGATGTGGGGACGACCCTATAGTCGTCGGACATGACGGTGGCGGGGCAATCTAGTCCTGGGGTCGTGGGGACGACCCCGTAGTCGTCGGACATGACGGTCGTGGGCCAATCTAGTCTCGGGGCCGTGGGGACGACCCTATAGTCGTCGGACATGTCGGCGGCTGGCCAACCTAGGCCCGGGATCGTGGGGACGACCCTATAGTCGTCGGACAAGTCGGCGACGGGCCAACCTAGTCCCGGGGTCGTGGGGACGACCCTATAGTCGTCGGACATGTCGGCGGCTGGCCAACTTTGGCCCGGGGTCGTGGGGACGACTCTATACTCTTCGGACAGGTCGGCGGCTGGCCAGCCTAGTCCCGGGTTCGTGGCGACGACCCTATAGTCGTCGGACATGTCGGCGGCGGGCCAACCAAGTCCAGGGGTCGTGGGGATGACCCTGTAGTCGTCGGACATGACGGTGGCGGGCCAGACTAGTCCCGGGGTCGTGGGACCGACCCTATAGTCGTCATACAAGTCGGCGGCGGGCCAACCTAGTCCCGTGGTCGTGGCGACGACCGTATAGTCGTGGGACATGTCGGCGGCTGGCCAACCTAGTCCCGTGGTCGTGGGGACGACCCTATAGTCGTCGGAAAAGTCGGCGGCGGGCCAACCTAGTCCCGGGGTCGTGGGGACGACCCTATAGTCGTCGGACATGACGGTGACGGGCCAATCTAGTCCCGGCGTCGTGGGTACGACCCTATACTCGTCGGACATGACGGTGGCGGGCCAATCTAGTACCGGGGCGTGGGGACGACCCTATAGTCGTCGGACATGTCGGCGGCGGGGCAACTTTGGCCCGTACTCGTGGGGACGTCCCTATAGTCGTCGGACATGGCGGTGGCGGGCTAATATAGTCCCGGGGTCGTGGGGACGACCCTATGGTCGTTGGACATGTCGGTGGCTGGCCAACGTAGCCCCGGGTGACGTGGGGACGACCCTATAGTCGTCGGACATGACGGTGGCGGGGCAATCAAGTCCTGGGGTCGTGGGGACGACTCTATAGTCGTCGGACATGTCGGCGGCTGGCCAACCTAGGCCCGGGATCGTGGGGACGACCCTATAGTCGTCGGACAAGTCGGCGGCGGGCCAACCTAGTCCCGGGGTCGTGGGGACGACCCTATAGTCGTCGGACATGTCGGCGGCTGGCCAACTTTGGCCCGGGGTCGTGGGGACGACTCTATACTCTTCGGACAGGTCGGCGGCTGGCCAACCTAGTCCCGGGTTCGTGGCGACGACCCTATAGTCGTCGGATATGATGGTGGCGGGCCAATCTAGTCCCGGGGTCGTGGGGACGACCCTATTGTCGTCGGATATGTTGGCGGCGGGCCAACCTAGTCCCGGGGTCGTGGAGACGACCCTATAGTCGTCGGATATGTTGGTGGCGGGCCAATCTAGTCCCGGGGTCGTGGGGACGACCCTATAGTCGTCGGACAAGTCGGCGGCGGGCCCACCTAGTCCCGGGGTCGTGGCGACGACCCTATAGACGTCGGACATGACGGTGACGGGCCAATCTAGTCCCGGCGTCGTGGGTACGAACCTATACTCGTCGGACATGACGGTGGCGGGCCAATCTAGTACCGGGGTCGTGGGGACGACCCTATAGTCGTCGGACATGTCGGCAGCTGGCCAACCTAGTCCCGTGGTCGTGGGGACGACCGTATAGACGTCGGACATGTCGGCGGCTGGCCAACCTAGTCCCGTGGTCGTGGGGACGACCCTATAGTCGTCGGACAAGTCGGCGGCGGGCCCACCTAGTCCCGGGGTCGTGGGGACGACCCTATAGACGTCGGACATGACGGTGACGGGCCAATCTAGTCCCGGGGTCGTGGGGACGAACCTATAGTCGTCGGATATCTTGGTGGCGGGCCAATCTAGTCCCGGGATCGTGGGGACGACCCTATAGTCGTCGGACAAGTCGGCGGCAGGCCAACCTAGTCCCGTGGTCGTGGCGACGACCCTATAGACGTCGAAAATGTCGGCGGCTGGCCAACTTTGGCCCGTGGTCGTGGGGACGACACTATAGTCGTCGGACATGTTGGCGGCGGACCAAACTAGTCCCGGGGTCGTGGAGACGACCCTATTGTCGTCGGACAAGTCGGCGGCGGGCCAACCTAGTCCCGTGGTCGTCGGTACGACCCTATAGTAGTCGGATATGTCGGAGGCTGGCCAACCTAGTCCCGGGGTCGTGGGGACGACCCTATTGTCGTCGGACATGTTGGCCGCGGGCCAACCTAGTCCCGGGGTCGTGGAGACGACCCTATAGTCGTCGGATATGTTGGTGGCGGGCCAATCTTGTCCCGTGGTCGTGGGGACGACCCTATAGTCGTCGGCTGGCCAACCTAGTCCCGGGGTCGTGGGGACGACCCTATAGACGTCGGACATGACGGTGACGGGCCAACCTAGTCCCGTGGTCGTGGGGACGACCCTATAGTCGTCGGGCAAGTCGGCGGCGGGCCCACCTAGTCCCGGGGTCGTGGGGACGACCCTATAGACGTCGGACATGACGGTGACGGGCCAATCTAGTCCCGGCGTCGTGGGTACGAACCTATACTCGTCGGACATGACGGTGGCGGGCCAATCTAGTACCGGGGTCGTGGGGACGACCCTATAGTCGTCGGACATGTCGGCAGCTGGCCAACCTAGTCCCGTGGTCGTGGGGACGACCGTATAGTCGTCGGACATGTCGGCGGCTGGCCAACCTAGTCCCGTGGGCGTGGGGACGACCCTATAGTCGTCGGACAAATCGGCGGCGGGCCCACCTAGTCCCGGGGTCGTGGGGACGACCCTATAGACGTCGGACATGACGGTGACGGGCCAATCTAGTCCCGGGGTCGTGGGGACGAACCTATAGTCGTCGGATATGTTGGTGGCGGGCCAATCTAGTCCCGGGGTCGTGGGGACGACCCTATAGTCGTCGGACAAGTCGGCGGCGGGCCAACCTAGTCCCGTGGTCGTGGGGACGACCGTATAGTCGTCGGACATGTCGGCGGCTGGCCAACCTAGTCCCGTGGTCGTGGGGACGACCCTATAGTCGTCGGACATGATGTTGGCGGGCCAACCTAGTCCCGGGGTCGTGGGACCGACCCTATAGTCGTCATACAAGTCGGCGGCGGGCCAACCTAGTCCCGTGGTCGTGGCGACGACCGTATAGTCGTGGGACATGTCGGCGGCTGGCCAACCTAGTCCCGTGGTCGTGGGGACGACCCTATAGTCGTCGGACAAGTCGGCGGCGGGCCAACCTAGTCCCGGGGTCGTGGGGACGATCCTATAGTCGTCGGACATGACGGTGACGGGCCAATCTAGTCCCGGCGTCGTGGGTACGACCCTATACTCGTCGGACATGACGGTGGCGGGCCAATCTAGTACCGGGGTCGTGGGGACGACCCTATAGTCGTCGAACATGTCGGCGGCTGGCCAACTTTGGCCGGTGGTCGTGGGGACGACCCTATAGTCGTCGGACATGACGGTGGCGTGGCAATCTAGTCCTGGGGTCGTGGGGACGACCCTGAAGTCGTCGGACATGACGGTCGTGGGCCAATCTAGTCCCGGGGCCGTGGGGACGACTCTATAGTCGTCGAACATGTCGGCGGCTGGCCAACTTTGGCCGGTGGTCGTGGGGACGACCCTATAGTCGTCGGACATGACGGTGACGGGCCAATCTAGTCCCGGGGTCGTGGGGACGGTCCTATAGTCGTCGGACATGATGCTGGCGAGCCAATCTAGTCCCGGGTTTCGTGGGGACGACCCTATGGTCGTCGGACATGTCGGCGGCTGGCCAAATTTGGCCCGTAGTCGTGGGAACGACCCTATAGTCGTCGGATATGTCGGAGGCTGGCCAACCTAGTCCCGGGGTCGTGGGGACGACCCTATTGTCGTCGGACAAGTCGGCGGCGGGTCATCCTAGTCCCGGGGTCGTGGGGACGACCCTATTGTCGTCGGACATGTTGGCGGCGGGCCAACCTAGTCCCGGGGTCGTGGAGACGACCCTATAGTCGTCGGATATGTTGGTGGCGGGCCAATCTAGTCCCGGGATCGTGGGACCGACCCTATAGTCGTCATACAAGTCGGCGGCGGGCCAACCTAGTCCCGTGGTCGTGGCGACGACCGTATAGTCGTGGGACATGTCGGCGGCTGGCCAACCTAGTCCCGTGGTCGTGGGGACGACCCTATAGTCGTCGGACAAGTCGGCGGCGAGCCAACCTAGTCCCGGGGTCGTGGGGACGACCCTATAGTCGTCGGACATGACGGTGACGGGCCAATCTAGTCCCGGCGTCGTGGGTACGACCCTATACTCGTCGGACATGACGGTGGCGGGCCAATCTAGTACCGGGGTCGTGGGGACGACCCTATAGTCGTCGAACATGTCGGCGGCTGGCCAACTTTGGCCGGTGGTCGTGGGGACGACCCTATAGTCGTCGGACATGACGGTGGCGTGGCAATCTAGTCCTGGGGTCGTGGGGACGACCCTGAAGTCGTCGGACATGACGGTCGTGGGCCAATCTAGTCCCGGGGCCGTGGGACCGACCCTATAGTCGTCATACAAGTCGGCGGCGGGCCAACCTAGTCCCGTGGTCGTGGCGACGACCGTATAGTCGTGGGACATGTCGGCGGCTGGCCAACCTAGTCCCGTGGTCGTGGGAACGACCCTATAGTCGTCGGACAAGTCGGCGGCGGGCCAACCTAGTCCCGGGGTCGTGGGGACGACCCTATAGTCGTCGGACATGACGGTGACGGGCCAATCTAGTCCCGGCGTCGTGGGTACGACCCTATACTCGTCGGACATGACGGTGGCGGGCCAATCTAGTACCGGGGTCGTGGGGACGACCCTATAGTCGTCGAACATGTCGGCGACTGGCCAACTTTGGCCGGTGGTCGTGGGGACGACCCTATAGTCGTCGGACATGACGGTGGCGTGGCAATCTAGTCCTGGGGTCGTGGGGACGACCCTGAAGTCGTCGGACATGACGGTCGTGGGCCAATCTAGTCCCGGGGCCGTGGGGACGACTCTATAGTCGTCGAACATGTCGGCGGCTGGCCAACTTTGGCCGGTGGTCGTGGGGACGACCCTATAGTCGTCGGACATGACGGTGACGGGCCAATCTAGTCCCGGGGTCGTGGGGACGGTCCTATAGTCGTCGGACATGATGCTGGCGAGCCAATCTAGTCCCGGGTTTCGTGGGGACGACCCTATGGTCGTCGGACATGTCGGCGGCTGGCCAAATTTGGCCCGTAGTCGTGGGAACGACCCTATAGTCGTCGGACATGTCGGCGGCTGGCCAACATAGTCCCGGGATCGTGGGGACGACCCTATAGTCGTCGGACATGACGGTGGCGTGGTAATCTAGTCCTGGGGTCGTGGGGACGACCCTGTAGTCGTCGGACATGACGGTCGTGGGCCAATCTAGTCCCGGGGCCGTGGGGACGACCCTATAGTCGTCGGACATGTCGGCGGCGGGCCAACCTAGTCCCGTGGTCGTGGGGACGACCGTATAGTCGTCGGACATGTCGGCGGCTGGCCAACCTAGTCCCGTGGTCGTGGGGACGACCCTATAGTCGTCGGACATGTCGGCGGCTGGCCAACATAGTCCCGGGATCGTGGGGACGACCCTATAGTCGTCGGACATGACGGTGGCGTGGTAATCTAGTCCTGGGGTCGTGGGGACGACCCTGTAGTCGTCGGACATGACGGTCGTGGGCCAATCTAGTCCCGGGGCCGTGGGGACGACCCTATAGTCGTCGGACATGTCGGCGGCGGGCCAACCTAGTCCCGTGGTCGTGGCGACGACCGTATAGTCGTCGGACATGTCGGCGGCTGGCCAACATAGCCCCGGGGTCGTGGGGACGACCCTGTAGTCGTCGGACATGACGGAGACGGGCCAATCTAGTCCCCGCGTCGTGGGTACGACACTATACTCGTCGGACATGACGGTGGCGGGCCAATCTAGTCCCGGGGTCGTGGGGACGACCCTATTGTCGTCGGACATGTTGGCGGCGGGCCAACCTAGTCCCGGGGTCGTGGAGACGACCCTATAGTCGTCGGATATGTTGGTGGCGCGCCAATCTAGACCCGGGATCGTGTGGACGACCCTATAGTCGTCGGACAAGTCGGCGGCGGGCCAACCTAGTCCCGGGGTCGTGGGGACGACCCTATAGTCGTCGGACATGACGGTGACGGGCCAATCTAGTCCCGGCGTCGTGGGTACGACCCTATACTCGTCGGACATGACGGTGGCGGGCCAATCTAGTACCGGGGTCGTGGGGACGACCCTATAGTCGTCGAACATGTCGGCGGCTGGCCAACTTTGGCCGGTGGTCGTGGGGACGACCCTATACTCGTCGGACATGACGGTGGCGGGCCAATCTAGTCCCGGGGTCGTGGGGACGACCCTATTGTCGTCGGACATGTTGGCGGCGGGCCAACCTAGTCCCGGGGTCGTGGAGACGACCCTATAGTCTTCGGATATGTTGGTGGCGCGCCAATCTAGACCCGGGATCGTGGGGACGACCCTATAGTCGTCGGACAAGTCGGCGGCGGGCCAACCTAGTCCCGTGGTCGTGGGAACAACCGTATACTCGTTGGACATGCCGGCGGCTGGCCAACCTGGTCCCGGGGTCGTGGGGACGACCCTATAGTCGTCGGACAAGTCGGCGGCGGGCCAGCCTAGTCCCGGGGTCGTGGGGACGATCCTATAGTCGTCGGACATGATGGTGGCGGGCCAATCTAGTCCCGGGGACGTGGGGACGACCCTATTGTCGTCGGACAAGTCGGCGGCGGGTCATCCTAGCCCCGGGGTCGTGGGGACGACCCTATAGTCGTCGAACATGTCGGCGGCTAGCCGACTTTGGCCCGTGGTCGTGGGGACGACCCTATAGTCGTCGGACATGACGGTGGCGTGGTAATCTAGTCCTGGGGTCGTGGGGACGACCCTGTAGTCGTCGGACATGACGGTCGTGGGCCAATCTAGTCCCGGGGCCGTGGGGACGACCCTATAGTCGTCGGACATGTCGGCGGCGGGCCAAACTAGTCCCGTGGTCGTGGCGACGACCGTATAGTCGTCGGACATGTCGGCGGCTGGCCAACCTAGTCCCGTGGTCGTGGGGACGACCCTATAGTCGTCGGACATGTCGGCGGCTGGCCAGTCTAGTCCCGGGGTCGTGGGGACGACCATATAGTCGTCGGACATGACGGTGACGGGCCAATCTAGTCCCCGCGTCGTGGGTACGACCCTATAGTCGTCGGATATGTTGGCGGCGGGCCAGTCTAGTCCCGGGATCGTGGGGACGACCGTATAGTCGTCGGACATGTCGGCGGCTGGCCAACCTAGTCCCGTGGTCGTGGGGACGACCCTATAGTCGTCGGACAAGTCGGCGGCGGGCCAACTTTGGCCCGTGGTCGTGGGGACGACACTATAGTCGTCGGACAAGTCGGCGGCGGGCCCACCTAGTCCCGGGGTCGTGGGGACAACCCTATAGACGTCGGACATGACGGTGACGGGCCAATCTAGTCCCGGCGTCGTGGGTACGAACCTATACTCGTCGGACATGACGGTGGCGGGCCAATCTAGTACCGGGGTCGTGGGGACGACCCTATAGTCGTCGGACATGTCGGCAGCTGGCCAACCTAGTCCCGTGGTCGTGGGGACGACCGTATAGTCGTCGGACATGTCGGCGGCTGGCCAACCTAGTCCCGTGGTCGTGGGGACGACCCTATAGTCGTCGGACAAGTCGGCGGCGGGCCCACCTAGTCCCGGGGTCGTGGGGACGACCCTATAGACGTCGGACATGACGGTGACGGGCCAATCTAGTCCCGGGGTCGTGGGGACGAACCTATAGTCGTCGGATATCTTGGTGGCGGGCCAATCTAGTCCCGGGATCGTGGGGACGACCCTATAGTCGTCGGACAAGTCGGCGGCAGGCCAACCTAGTCCCGTGGTCGTGGCGACGACCGTATAGTCGTCGGACATGTCGGCGGCTGGCCAACCTAGTCCCGTGGTCGTAGGGACGACCCTATAGTCGTCGGACATGTCGGCGGCTGGCCAACCTAGTCCCGTGGTCGTGGGGACGACCCTATAGACGTCGAAAATGTCGGCGGCTGGCCAACATTGGCCCGTGGTCGTGGGGACGACACTATAGTCGTCGGACATGTTGACGGCGGACCAAACTAGTCCCGGGGTCGTGGAGACGACCCTATTGTCGTCGGACAAGTCGGCGGCGGGCCAACCTAGTCCCGTGGTCGTCGGTACGACCCTATAGTAGTCGGATATGTCGGAGGCTGGCCAACCTAGTCCCGGGGTCGTGGGGACGACCCTATTGTCGTCGGACATGTTGGCCGCGGGCCAACCTAGTCCCGGGGTCGTGGAGACGACCCTATAGTCGTCGGATATGTTGGTGGCGGGCCAATCTAGTCCCGTGGTCGTGGGGACGACCCTATAGTCGTCGGCTGGCCAACCTAGTCCCGGGGTCGTGGGGACGACCCTATAGTCGTCGGCTGGCCAACCTAGTCCCGGGGTCGTGGGGACGACCCTATAGACGTCGGACATGACGGTGACGGGCCAATCTAGTCCCGGCGTCGTGGGTACGACCCTATACTCGTCGGATATGACGGTGGCGGGCCAGTCTAGTACCGGGGTCGTGGGGACGACCCTATAGTCGTTGGACAAGACGGTGGCGGGCTAATCTAGTCCCAGGGTCGTGGGGACGACCCTATTGTCGTCGGACATGTCAGTGGCTGGCCAACCTAGTCCCGGGGTGGTAGGCACGACCCTATAGTCGCCGGACAAGTCGGCGGCGGGCCAACCTAGTCCCGGGGTCGTGGGTACGACCCTATAGTCGTCGAACATGTCGGCGGCTGGCCAACCTAGTCCCGGGGTCGTGGGGACGACCCTATAGTCGTCGGATATGATGGTGGCGGGACAATCTAGTCCCGGGGTCGTGGGGACGACCCTATTGTCGTCGGATATGTTGGCGGCGGGCCAACCTAGTCCCGGGGTCGTGGAGACGACCCTATAGTCGTCGGATATGTTGGTGGCCGGCCAATCTAGTCCCGGGGTCGTGGGGACGACCCTATAGTCGTCGGACAATTCGGCGGCGGGTCAACCTAGTCCCGGCGTGGTAGGCACGACCCTGTAGTCGTCGGACAAGTCGGCGGCGGGCCAACCTAGTCCCGTGGTCGTGGGGACGACCCTATAGTCGTCGGCTGGCCAACCTAGTCGCGGGTTCGTGCGGACGACCCTATAGTCGTCGGATATGATGGTGGCGGGCCAATCTAGTCCCGGGGTCGTGGGGACGACCCTATTGTCGTCGGATATGTTGGCGGCGGGCCAACCTAGTCCCGGGGTCGTGGAGACGACCCTATAGTCGTCGGATATGTTGGTGGCCGGCCAATCTAGTCCCGGGGTCGTGGGGACGACCCTATAGTCGTCGGCTAGCCAACCTAGTCCCGGGTTCGTGGGGACGACCCTATAGTCGTCGGATATGATGGTGGCGGGCCAATCTAGTCCCGTGGTCGTGGGGACGACCGTATAGTCGTCGGACATGTCGGCGGCTGGCCAATCTGGTCCCGGAGTCGTGGGGACGACCCTATAGTCGTCGGACATGACGGTGGCGGGCCAATCTAGTCCCGGGGTCGTGGGGACGACCCTATAGTCGTCGGACATGACGGTGGCTGGCCAATCTAGTGCCGGGGTCGTGGGGACGACCCTATAGTCGTCGGACATGACAGTGGCGGGGCAATCTAGTCCCGGGGTCGTGGGGACGACCCTATAGTCGTCGGACATGACGGTGGCTGGCCAATCTAGTGCCGGGGTCGTGGGGACGACCCTATAGTCGTCGGACATGACAGTGGCGGGGCAATCTAGTCCCGGGGTCGTGCGTACGTCCCTATAGTCGTCGGACATGTCGGCGGCGGGGCAACTTTGGCCCGTACTCGTGGGGACGACCCTATAGTCGTCGGACATGTCGGCGGCTGGCCAGCCTAGTCCCGGGTTCGTGGGGACGACCCTATAGTCGTCGGACATGTCGGCGGTGGGCCAACCAAGTCCCGGGGTCGTGGGGATGACCCTATAGTCGTCGGACACGACGGTGTCGGGCCAATCTAGTCCCGGGGTCGTGGGGACGACCCTATAGTCGTCGGACATGACGGTGGCGGGCCAATATAGACCCGGGGTCGTGGGGACGACCCTATAGTCGTCGGACATGGCGGTGGCGGGCCAATCAAGTCCCGGGGTAGTGCGGACGACCCTATAGTCGTCGGACATGACGGTGGCTGGCCAACCTAGTGCCGGGGTCGTGGGGACGACCCTATAGTCGTCGGACATGACAGTGGCGGGGCAATCTAGTCCCGGGGTCGTGCGTACGAACCTATAGTCGTCGGACATGTCGGCGGCGGGGCAACTTTGGCCCGTACTCGTGGGGACGACCCTATAGTCGTCGGACATGTCGGCGGCTGGCCAACTTTGGCCCGGGGTCGTGGGGACGACTCTATACACTTTGGACAGGTCGGCGGCTGGCCAGCCTAGTCCCGGGGTCGGGGGGACGACCCTATAGTCGTCGGACATGACAGTGGCGGGCCAATCTAGTCCCGGGGTCGTGGGGACGACCCTATAGTCGTCGGACATGACGGCGGCTGGCCAACCTAGCACCGGGGTCGTTGGGACGACCCTATAGTCGTCGGACATGACAGTGGCGGGGCAATCTAGTCCCGGGGTCGTGCGTACGACCCTATAGTCGTCGGACATAACGGTGGCGGGGCCAATCTTGTCCCGGGGTCGTGGGTACGACCCTACAATCGTCGGAAATGACGGTGGCGGGCTAATCTAGTCCCAGGGTCGTGGGGACGACCCTATAGTCGTCGGACATGTCGGCGGCTGGGCAACTATGGCCCGTGGTCGTGGGGACGACCCTATAGTCGTCGGACATGTCGGCGGCGGGCTAATCTAGACCCGGGGTCGTGGGGACGACCCTATAGTCGTCGGACATGACGGCGGCTGGCCAACCTAGTCCCGCGATCGTGGGGACGACCCTATAGTCGTCGGACATGTCGGCGGCTGGCCAACCTAGTCCCGGGGTCGTGGGGACGACCCTATAGTCGTCGGACATGACGATGGCGGGCCAATCTAGTCCCGGGGTCGTGGGAACGACCCTACTATCGTCGGACATTTCGGCGGCTGGCCAACCTAGTCCCGGGGTCGGGGGGACGACCCTATAGTCGTCGGACATGACAGTGGCGGGGCAATCTAGTCCCGGGGTCGTGCGTACGACCTTATAGTCGTCGGACATGACGGTGGCTGGCCAACCTAGTGCCGGGGTCGTGGGGACGACCCTATAGTCGTCGGACATGTCGGCGGCTGGCCAGCCTAGTCCCGGGTTCGTGGGGACGACCCTATAGTCGTCGGACATGTCGGCGGTGGGCCAACCAAGTCCCGGGGTCGTGGGGATGACCCTATAGTCGTCGGACACGACGGTGTCGGGCCAATCTAGTCCCGGGGTCGTGGGGACGACCCTATAGTCGTCGGACATGACGGTGGCGGGCCAATATAGACCCGGGGTCGTGGGGACGACCCTATAGTCGTCGAACATGGCGGTGGCGGGCCAATCTAGTCCCGGGGTAGTGCGGACGACCCTATAGTCGTCGGACATGACGGTGGCTGGCCAACCTAGTGCCGGGGTCGTGGGGACGACCCTATAGTCGTCGGACATGACAGTGGCGGGGCAATCTAGTCCCGGGGTCGTGCGTACGAACCTATAGTCGTCGGACATGTCGGCGGCGGGGCAACTTTGGCCCGTACTCGTGGGGACGACCCTATAGTCGTCGGACATGTCGGCGGCTGGCCAACCAAGTACCGGGGACGTGGGGACGACCCTATAGTCGTCGGACATGGCGGTGGCGGGCTATTATAGTCCCGGGGTCGTGGGGACGACCCTATGGTCGTTGGACATGTCGGTGGCTGGCCAACCTAGCCCCGGGGACGTGGGGACGACCCTATAGTCGTCAGACACGACGGTGTCGGGCCAATCTAGTCCCGGGTTCGTGGGGACGACCCTATAGTCGTCGGACATGACGGTGGCGGGCCAATCTAGTCCCTGGGTCGTGGGAACGACCCTACAATCGTCGGACATTTCGGCGGCTGGCCAACCTAGTCCCGGGGTCGTGCGTACGACCCTATAGTGATCGGACATGACGGTGGCGGGCCAATCTGGTCCCGGAGTCGTGGGGACGACCCTATAGTCGTCGGACATGACGGTGGCGGGCCAGCCTAGTCCCGGGTTCGTGGGGACGACCCTATAGTCGTCGGACATGACGGTGGCGGGCCAATCTAGTCCCGGGGTCGTGGGAACGACCCTACAATCGTCGGACATTTCGGCGGCTGGCCAACGTAGTCCCCGGGTCGTTGGGACGACCCTATAGTCGTCGGAAATGACGGTGGCGGGCTAATCTAGTCCCGGGGTCGTGCGTACGACCCTATAGTTGTCGGACATGTCGGCGGCGGGGCAACTTTGGCCCGTGGTCGTGGGGACGACCCCATAGTCGTCGGACATGTCGGCGGCTGGCCAACTTTGGCCCGGGGTCGTGGGGACGACTCTATACTCTTTGGACAGGTCGGCGGCTGGCCAGCCTAGTCCCGGGGTCGGGGGGACGACCCTATAGTCGTCGGTCATGACAGTGGCGGGGCAATCTAGTCCCGGGGTCGTGCGTACGACCCTATAGTCGTCGGACATGTCGGCGGCGGGGCAACTTTGGCCCGTACTCGTGGGGACGACCCTATAGTCGTCGGACATGTCGGCGGCTGGCCAACCTAGTACCGGGGACGTGGGGACGACCCTATAGTCGTCGGACACGACGGTGTCGGGCCAATCTAGTCCCGGGTTCGTGGGGACGACCCTATAGGCGTCGGACATGACGGTGGCGGGCCAATCTAGTCCCGGGGTCGTGGGAACGACCCTACAATCGTCGGACATTTCGGCGGCTGGCCAACCTAGTCCCCGAATCGTTGGGACGACCCTATAGTCGTCGGAAATGACGGTGGCGGGCTAATCTAGTCCCGGGGACGTGGGGACGACCCTATAGTCGTCGGACATGACGGTGGCGGGCCAATCTAGTCCCGGGGTCGTGGGAACGACCCTACTATCGTCGGACATTTCGGCGGCTGGCCAACCTAGTCCCGGGGTCGGGGGGACGACCCTATAGTCGTCGGACATGTCGGCGGCGGGCTAATCTAGACCCGGGGTCGTGGGGACGACCCTATAATCGTCGGACATGACGGCGGCTGGCCAACCTAGTCCCGTGATCGTGGGGACGACCCTATAGTCGTCGGACATGTCGGCGGCTGGCCAACCTAGTCCCGGGGTCGTGGGGACGACCCTATAGTCGTCGGACATGACGGTGGCGGGCCAATCTAGTCCCGGGGTCGTGGGAACGACCCTACTATCGTCGGACATTTCGGCGGCTGGCCAACCTAGTCCCGGGGTCGGGGGGACGACCCTATAGTCGTCGGACATGACAGTGGCGGGGCAATCTAGTCCCGGGGTCGTGCGTACGACCTTATAGTCGTCGGACATCTCGGCGGTGGGCCAACCAAGTCCCGGGGTCGTGGGGATTACCCTATAGTCGTCGGACATGACGGTGGCGGGCCAATCTAGTCCCGGGGTCGTGGGGACGACCCTATAGTCGTCGGACATGTCGGCGGCTGGCCAACCAAGTACCGGGGACGTGGGGACGACCCTATAGTCGTCGGACATGGCGGTGGCGGGCTATTATAGTCCCGGGGTCGTGGGGACGACCCTATGGTCGTTGGACATGTCGGTGGCTGGCCAACCTAGCCCCGGGGACGTGGGGACGACCCTATAGTCGTCAGACATGTCGGCGGCTGGCCAACCTAGTCCCGGGGTCGTGGGTACGACCCTATAGTCGTCGGACATGGCGGTGGCGGGCCAATCTAGTCCCGGGGTAGTGCGGACGACCCTATAGTCGTCGGCCATGGCGGTGGCGGGCTATTATAGACCCGGGGTCGTGGGAACGACCCTAAAGTCGTCGGACATTTCGGCGGCTGGCCAACCTAGTCCCGGGGTCGTGCGTACGACCCTATAGTGATCGGACATGACGGTGGCGGGCCAATCTGGTCCCGGAGTCGTGGGGACGACCCTATAGTCGTCGGACATGACGGTGGCGGGCCAGCCTAGTCCCGGGTTCGTGGGGACGACCCTATAGTCGTCGGACATGACGGTGGCGGGCCAATCCAGTCCCGGGGTCGTGGGAACGACCCTACAATCGTCGGACATTTCGGCGGCTGGCCAACGTAGTCCCCGGGTCGTTGGGACGACCCTATAGTCGTCGGAAATGACGGTGGCGGGCTAATCTAGTCCCGGGGTCGTGCGTACGACCCTATAGTCGTCGGACATGTCGGCGGCGGGGCAACTTTGGCCCGTGGTCGTGGGGACGACCCTATAGTCGTCGGACATGTCGGCGGCTGGCCAACTTTGGCCCGGGGTCGTGGGGACGACTCTATACTCTTTGGACAGGTCGGCGGCTGGCCAGCCTAGTCCCGGGGTCGGGGGGACGACCCTATAGTCGTCGGTCATGACAGTGGCGGGGCAATCTAGTCCCGGGGTCGTGCGTACGACCCTATAGTCGTCGGACATGTCGGCGGCGGGGCAACTTTGGCCCGTACTCGTGGGGACGACCCTATAGTCGTCGGACATGTCGGCGGCTGGCCAACCTAGTACCGGGGACGTGGGGACGACCCTATAGTCGTCGGACATGTCGGCGGCTGGCCAACCTAGTACCGGGGACGTGGGGACGACCCTATAGTCGTCGGACACGACGGTGTCGGGCCAATCTAGTCCCGGGTTCGTGGGGACGACCCTATAGTCGTCGGACATGACGGTGGCGGGCCAATCTAGTCCCGGGGTCGTGGGAACGACCCTACAATCGTCGGACATTTCGGCGGCTGGCCAACCTAGTCCCCGAGTCGTTGGGACGACCCTATAGTCGTCGGAAATGACGGTGGCGGGCTAATCTAGTCCCGGGGTCGTGGGGACGACCCAATAGTCGTCGGACATGACGGTGGCGGGCCAATCTAGTCCCGGGGTCGTGGGAACGACCCTACTATCGTCGGACATTTCGGCGGCTGGCCAACCTAGTCCCGGGGTCGGGGGGACGACCCTATAGTCGTCGGACATGTCGGCGGCGGGCTAATCTAGACCCGGGGTCGTGGGGACGACCCTATAGTCGTCGGACATGACGGCGGCTGGCCAACCTAGTCCCGTGATCGTGGGGACGACCCTATAGTCGTCGGACATGTCGGCGGCTGGCCAACCTAGTCCCGGGGTCGTGGGGACGACCCTATAGTCGTCGGACATGACGGTGGCGGGCCAATCTAGTCCCGGGGTCGTGGGAACGACCCTACTATCGTCGGACATTTCGGCGGCTGGCCAACCTAGTCCCGGGGTCGGGGGGACGACCCTATAGTCGTCGGACATGACAGTGGCGGGGCAATCTAGTCCCGGGGTCGTGCGTACGACCTTATAGTCGTCGGACATCTCGGCGGTGGGCCAACCAAGTCCCGGGGTCGTGGGGATTACCCTATAGTCGTCGGACATGACGGTGGCGGGCCAATCTAGTCCCGGGGTCGTGGGGACGACCCTATAGTCGTCGGACATGACGGTGGCTGGCCAATCTAGTGCCGGGGTCGTGGGGACGACCCTATAGTCGTCGGACATGACAGTGGCGGGGCAATCTAGTCACGGGGTCGTGCGTACGACCCTATAGTCGTCGGACATGTCGGCGGCGGGGCAACTTTGGCCCGTGGTCGTGGGGACGACCCTATAGTCGTCGGACATGTCGGCGGCGGGCTAATCTAGACCCGGGGTCGTGGGGACGACCCTATAGTCGTCGGACATGACGGCGGCTGGCCAACCTAGTCCCGTGATCGTGGGGACGACCCTATAGTCGTCGGACATGTCGGCGGCTGGCCAACCTAGTCCCGGGGTCGTGGGGACGACCCTATAGTCGTCGGACATGACGATGGCGGGCCAATCTAGTCCCGGGGTCGTGGGAACGACCCTACTATCGTCGGACATTTCGGCGGCTGGCCAACCTAGTCCCGGGGTCGGGGGGACGACCCTATAGTCGTCGGACATGACAGTGGCGGGGCAATCTAGTCCCGGGGTCGTGCGTACGACCTTATAGTCGTCGGACATGACGGTGGCTGGCCAACCTAGTGCCGGGGTCGTGGGGACGACCCTATAGTCGTCGGACATGTCGGCGGCTGGCCAGCCTAGTCCCGGGTTCGTGGGGACGACCCTATAGTCGTCGGACATGTCGGCGGTGGGCCAACCAAGTCCCGGGGTCGTGGGGATCTCCCTATAGTCGTCGGACACGACGGTGTCGGGCCAATCTAGTCCCGGGGTCGTGGGGACGACCCTATAGTCGTCGGACATGACGGTGGCGGGCCAATATAGACCCGGGGTCGTGGGGACGACCCTATAGTCGTCGGACATGGCGGTGGCGGGCTAATATAGTCCCGGGGTCGTGGGGACGACCCTATGGTCGTTGGACATGTCGGTGGCTGGCCAACGTAGCCCCGGGGACGTGGGGACGACCCTATAGTCGTCGGACATGACGGTGGCGGGGCAATCTAGTCCTGGGGTCGTGTGGACGACCCCGTAGTCTTCGGACATGACGGTCGTGGGCCAATCTAGTCTCGGGGCCGTGGGGACGACCCTATAGTCGTCGGACATGTCGGCGGCTGGCCAACCTAGGCCCGGGATCGTGGGGACGACCCTATAGTCGTCGGACAAGTCGGCGGCGGGCCAACCTAGCCCCGTGGTCGTGGGGACGACCCTATAGTCGTCGGCTGGCCAACCTAGTCCCGGGGCCGTGGGCACGACCCTATAGTCGTCGGACAAGTCGGCGGCGGGCCAACCTAGTCCCGTGGTCGTGGGGACAACCGTACACTCGTTGGACATGTCGGCGGCTGGCCAACCTGGTCCCGGGGTCGTGGGGACGACCCTATAATCGTCGGACAAGTCGGCGGCGGGCCAGCCTAGTCCCGGGGTCGTGGGGACGATCCTATAGTCGTCGGACATGATGGTGGCGGGCCAATCTAGTCCCGGGGTCGTGGGGACGACCCTTGTTGCGGCCGAACTCCAGCGCTCGGTTGGTGCGCGAATTTAAATGTGCGTGCGAGAGCGTGTCAACACGGTGACGCACCGTTCGTCAAGACGGTTACGCGCGTCACCCGTTTTTGCACGGTACGAACGTTGGCCTCCCGGAATCCGACCGTTAGTTCCTCGAACACCTTCGAACAAAAGCAACACGCTCTCGCACGCACAATCGTGAAAATCTCTTGTCGCCCAGCGACCCACCGTTTTGACCACTGTAAAACGGCCCTTCGAGCCATCGCGCCCAGCGCCCTGTACATAGTTTGTACATATTTGTGTCTCGTATTGACTGCGTGTTTTGTGAGTAGTGATTTGTTCGTGAAATCTCTGCGTGTTGTATATATTGTTGCAACGACGCCCAGTTCGGCTAATAAACGTGCCGTCACCAATTTGGAGTGCATCTCTTCTCTGGCCAGTCCCAGCGATCCACACCGCCTCCACTTAGGCAATCGTTTAATCAACCCTATAGTCGTCGGACATGCCGGCTGCTGGCCAACATTGGCCAGTGGTCGTGGGGACGACCCTATAGTCGTCGGACATGACGGTGGCGGGCCAATCTAGCCCCGGGCACGTGGGGACGACCCTATAGACGTCGGACATGTTGGCGGCTAGCCAACCTAGTCCCGGGTTCGTGGGGACGACCCTATAGTCGTCGGACATGTCGGCTTCTGGCCAACATTGGCCAGTGGTCGTGGGGACGACCCTATTGTCGTCGGACATGTCGGCTTCTGGCCAACATTGGCCAGTGGTCGTGGGGACGACCCTATAGTCGTCGGACATGACGGTGGCGGGCCAATCTAGCCCCGGGGACGTGGGGACGACCCTATAGACGTCGGACATGTTGGCGGCTAGCCAACTTAGGCCCGGGGACGTGGGGACGACCCTATTGTCGTCGGACAAGTCGGCGGCGGGTCATCCTAGTCCCGGGGTCGTGGGGACGACCCTATAGTCGTCGGACAATTCGGCGGCGGGCCAACCTAGTCCCGGGGTGAGAGGCACGACCCTATAGTCGTCGGACAAGTCGGCGGCGGGCCAACCACGTCCAGGGGTCGTGGGTACGACCCTATAGTCGTCGGACATGTCGGCGGCTGGCCAACTTTGGCCCGGGGTCGTGGGGACGACCCTATAGTCGTCGAACATGTCGGCGGCGGGCCAATCTAGTCCCGGGTTCGTGGGGACGACCCTATAGTCGTCGGACAAGTCGGCGGCGGGCCAACCTAATCCCGGGGTCGTGGGGACGATCCTATAGTCGTCGGACATGATGGTGGCGGGCCAATCTAGTCCCGGGGTCGTGGGGACGATCCTATAGTCGTCGGACAATTCGGCGGCGGGCCAATCTAGCCCCGGGGTCGTGGGGACGACCCTATAGACGGCTGACATGTCGGCGGCTGGCCACCTTTGGCCCGTGGTCGTGGGGACGACCCTATAGTCGTTGGACATGACGGTGGCGGGCTAATCTAGTCCCAGGGTCGTGGGGACGACCCTATAGTCGTCGGACATGTCAGTGGCTGGCCAACCTAGCCCCGGGGACGTGGGGACGACCCTATAGTCGTCGGACATGTCGGCGGCGGGCTAATCTAGTCCCGTGGTCGTGGGGACGACCCTATTGTCGTCGGACAAGTCGGCGGCGGGCCAACCTAGTCCCGGGGTCGTGGGGACGACCCTATAGTCGTCGGACATTTCGGCGGCTGGCCAACCTAGTCCCGGGGTCGTGGAGACGACCCTATAGTCGTCGGACGTGTCGGCGGCGGGCCAACCTAGTCCCGGGGTCGTGGGGACGACCCTATAGTCGTCGGACATGTCGGCGGCAGGGCATCTTTGGCCCGTGGTCGCGGGGACGAACCTATAGTCGTCGGACGTGTCGGTGGCGGGCCAACCTAGTTCCGGGGTCGTGGGGACGACCCTATAGTCTTCGGACATGTCGGCGGCTGGCCAACCTAGTCCCGGGGTCGTGGGGACGACCCTATAGTCGTCGGACATGTCGGCGGCTGGCCAACTTTGGCCCGGGGTCGTGGGGACGACCCTATAGTCGTCGAACATGTCGGCGGCGGGCCAATCTAGCCCCGGGGTCGTGGGGACGACCCTATAGACGGCTGACATGTCGGCGGCTGGCCACATTTGGCCCGTGGTCGTGGGGACGACCCTATTGTCGTCGGACATGACGGTGGCGGGCCAATCTAGTCCCGGGCACGTGGGGACGACCCTATAGACGTCGGACATGTTGCCGGCTAGCCAACCTAGTCCCGGGTTCGTGGGGACGACCCTATAGTCGTCGGACATGTCGTCTTCTGGCCAACATTGGCCAGTGGTCGTGGGGACGACCCTATTGTCGTCGGACATGTCGGCTTCTGGCCAACATTGGCCAGTGGTCGTGGGGACGACCCTATAGTCGTCGGACATGACGGTGGCGGGCCAATCTAGCCCCGGGGACGTGGGGACGACCCTATAGACGTCGGACATGTTGGCGGCTAGCCAACTTAGGCCCGGGGACGTGGGGACGACCCTATTGTCATCGGACAATTCGGCGGCGGGTCATCCTAGTCCCGGGGTCGTGGGGACGACCCTATAGTCGTCGGACAAGTCGGCGGCGGGCCAACCACGTCCAGGGGTCGTGGGTACGACCCTATAGTCGTCGGACATGTCGGCGGCTGGCCAACTTTGGCCCGGGGTCGTGGGGACGACCCTATAGTCGTCGAACATGTCGGCGGCGGGCCAATCTAGCCCCGGGGTCGTGGGGACGACCCTATAGACGGCTGACATGTCGGCGGCTGGCCACCTTTGGCCCGTGGTCGTGGGGACGACCCTATTGTCGTCGGACATGACGGTGGCGGGCCAATCTAGTCCCGGGGTCGTGGGGACGACCCTATAGTCGTCGGACAAGTCGGCGGCGGGCCAACCTAGTCCCGGGGTCGTGGGGACGATCCTATAGTCGTCGGACATGATGGTGGCGGGCCAATCTAGTCCCGGGGTCGTGGGGACGACCCTATAGTCGTCGGACAATTCGGCGGCGGGCCAACCTAGTCCCGGGGTCGTGGGGACGATCCTATAGTCGTCGGACATGATGGTGGCGGGCCAATCTAGTCCCGGGGTCGTGGGGACGACCCTATTGTCGTCAGACAAGTCGGCGGCGGGCCAACCTAGTCCCGGGGTCGTGGGTACGACCCTATAGTCGTCGGACATGTCGGCGGCTGGCCAACTTTGGCCCGGGGTCGTGGGGACGACCCTATAGTCGTCGGACATGTCGGCGGCGGGCCAATCTAGCCCCGGGGTCGTGGGGACGACCCTATAGACGGCTGACATGTCGGCGGCTGGCCACCTTTGGCCCGTGGTCGTGGGGACGACCCTATAGTCGTTGGACATGACGGTGGCGGGCTAATCTAGTCCCAGGGTCGTGGGGACGACCCTATTGTCGTCGGACATGTCAGTGGCTGGCCAACCTAGCCCCGGGGACGTGGGGACGACCCTATAGTCGTCGGACATGTCGGCGGCGGGCCACCTTTGGCCCGTGGTCGTGGGGACGACCCTATAGTCGTTGGACATGACGGTGGCGGGCTAATCTAGTCCCAGGGTCGTGGGGACGACCCTATAGTCGTCGGACATGTCAGTGGGTGGCCAACCTAGCCCCGGGGACGTGGGGACGACCCTATAGTCGTCGGACATGTCGGCTTCTGGCCAACATTGGCCAGTGGTCGTGGGGACGACCCTATTGTCGTCGGACATGTCGGCTTCTGGCCAACATTGGCCAGTGGTCGTGGGGACGACCCTATATTCGTCGGACATGACGGTGGCGGGCCAATCTAGCCCCGGGGACGTGGGGACGACCCTATAGACGTCGGACATGTTGGCGGCTAGCCAACTTAGGCCCGGGGACGTGGGGACGACCCTATTGTCGTCGGACAAGTCGGCGGCGGGTCATCCTAGTCCCGGGGACGTGGGGACGACCATATAGACGTCGGACATGTTGGCGGCTAGCCAACTTAGGCCCGGGGACGTGGGGACGACCCTATTGTCGTCGGACAAGTCGGCGGCGGGTCATCCTAGTCCCGGGGTCGTGGGGACGACCCTATAGTCGTCGGACAATTCGGCGGCGGGCCAACCTAGTCCCGGGGTGAGAGGCACGACCCTATAGTCGTCGGACAAGTCGGCGGCGGGCCAACCACGTCCAGGGGTCGTGGGTACGACCCTATAGTCGTCGGACATGTCGGCGGCTGGCCAACTTTGGCCCGGGGTCGTGGGGACGACCCTATAGTCGTCGAACATGTCGGCGGCGGGCCAATCTAGTCCCGGGGTCGTGGGGACGACCCTATAGTCGTCGGACAAGTCGGCGGCGGGCCAACCTAGTCCCGGGGTCGTGGGGACGATCCTATAGTCGTCGGACATGATGGTGGCGGGCCAATCTAGTCCCGGGGTCGTGGGGACGATCCTATAGTCGTCGGACAATTCGGCGGCGGGCCAATCTAGCCCCGGGGTCGTGGGGACGACCCTATAGACGGCTGACATGTCGGCGGCTGGCCACCTTTGGCCCGTGGTCGTGGGGACGACCGTATAGTCGTTGGACATGACGGTGGCGGGCTAATCTAGTCCCAGGGTCGTGGGGACGACCCTATAGTCGTCGGACATGTCAGTGGCTGGCCAACCTAGCCCCGGGGACGTGGGGACGACCCTATAGTCGTCGGACATGTCGGCGGCGGGCCAATCTAGCCCCGGGGTCGTGGGGACGACCCTATAGACGGCTGACATGTCGGCGGCTGGCCACCTTTGGCCCGTGGTCGTGGGGACGACCCTATAGTCGTTGGACATGACGGTGGCGGGCTAATCTAGTCCCAGGGTCGTGGGGACGACCCTATAGTCGTCGGACATGTCAGTGGCTGGCCAACCTAGCCCCGGGGACGTGGGGACGACCCTATAGTCGTCGGACATGTCGGCGGCGGGCTAATCTAGTCCCGTGGTCGTGGGGACGACCCTATTGTCGTCGGACAAGTCGGCGGCGGGCCAACCTAGTCCCGGGGTCGTGGGTACGACCCTATAGTCGTCGGACATGTCGGCGGCTGGCCAACTTTGGCCCGGGGTCGTGGGGACGACCCTATAGTCGTCGGACATGTCGGCGGCGGGCCAATCTAGCCCCGGGGTCGTGGGGACGACCCTATAGACGGCTGACATGTCGGCGGCTGGCCACCTTTGGCCCGTGGTCGTGGGGACGACCCTATAGTCGTTGGACATGACGGTGGCGGGCTAATCTAGTCCCAGGGTCGTGGGGACGACCCTATAGTCGTCGGACATGTCAGTGGCTGGCCAACCTGGCCCCGGGGACGTGGGGACGACCCTATAGTCGTCGGACATGTCGGCGGCGGGCTAATCTAGTCCCGGGGTCGTGGGGACGACCCTATAGTCGTTGGACATTTCGGCGGCTGGCCAATCTAGTCCCGGGGTCGTGGGGACAACCCTATAGTCGTCGGACATGACGGTGGCGGGCCAATCTAGTCCCGGGGTCGTGGGAACGACCCTACAATCGTCGGATATTTCGGCGGCTGGCCAACCTAGTCCCGGGGTAGTGGGGACGACACTATAGTCGTCGGACATGACAGTGGCGGGGCAATCTAGTCCCGGGGTCGAGCGTACGACCCTATAGAGGTCGGACATGGCGGTGGCGGGCCAATCTAGTCCCGGGGTCGTGGGGACGACCCTATAGTCGTCGGACATGAGGGTGGCGGGCCAATCTAGTCCCGGGGTCGTGGGGACTGCCCTATAGTCGTCGGACATGACGGTGGCAGGCCAACCTAGTACCGGGGTCGTGGGGACGACCCTATAGTCGTCGGACATGACGGTGGCGGGCCAATCTAGTCCCGGGGTCGTGGGGACGGCCCTATAGTCGTCGGACATGACGGTGGCTGGCCAACCTAGTACCGGGGTCGTGGGGACGACCCTATAGTCGTCGGACATGTCGGCGGCGGGGCAACTTTGGCCCGTACTCGTGGGGACGACCCTATAGTCGTCGGACATGACGGTGGCGGGCCAATCTAGTCCCGGGGTCGAGCGTACGACCCTATAGAGGTCGGACATAGCGGTGGCGGGCCAATCTAGTCCCGGGGTCCTGGGGACGACCCTATAGTCGTCGGACAGGTCGGCGGGTGGCCAGCCTAGTCCCGGGTTCGTGGCGACGACCCTATAGTCGTCGGACATGTCGGCGGCGGGCCAACCAAGTCCCGGGGTCGTGGGGATGACCCTATAGTCGTCGGACATGACGGTGTCGAGCCAATCTAGTCCCGGGGTCGTGGGGGCGGACCTATAGTCGTCGGACATGTCGGCGGCGGGGCAACTTTGGCCCGTACTCGTGGGGACGTCCCTATAGTCGTCGGACATGTCGGCGGCTGGCCAACCTAGCCCCGGGGACGTGGGGACGACCCTATAGTCGTCGGACATGACGGTGGCGGGCCAACCTAGCCCCGGGGACGTGGGGACGACCCTATAGTCGTTGGACATTTCGGCGGCTGGCCAATCTAGTCCCGGGGTCGTGGGGACGACCCTATAGTCGTCGGACATGACGGTGGCGGGCCAATCTAGTCCCGGGGTCGTGGGAACGACCCTACAATCGTCGGATATTTCGGCGGCTGGCCAACCTAGTCCCGGGGTCGTGGGGACGACACTATAGTCGTCGGACATGACAGTGGCGGGGCAATTTAGTCCCGGGGTCGAGCGAACGACCCTATAGAGGTCGGACATGGCGGTGGCGGGCCAATCTAGTCCCGGGGTCGTGGGGACGACCCTATAGTCGTCGGACATGACGGTGGCCGGCCAATCTAGTCCCGGGGTCGTGGGGACGACCCTATAGTCGTCGGACAATTCGGCGGCGGGTCAACCTAGTCCCGGCGTGGTAGGCACGACCCTGTAGTCGTCGGACAAGTCGGCGGTGGGCCAACCTAGTCCCGTGGTCGTGGGGACGACCCTATAGTCGTCAGCTGGCCAACCTAGTCCCGGGTTCGTGGGGACGACCCTATAGTCGTCGGATATGATGGTGGCGGGCCAATCTAGTCCCGTGGTCGTGGGGACGACCGTATAGTCGTCGGACATGTCGGCGGCTGGCCAACTTTGGCCCGGGGTCGTGGGGACGACTCTATACTCTTCGGACATGACGGTGGCGGGCCAATCTAGTCCCGGGGTCGTGGGGACGGCCCTATAGTCGTCGGACATGACGGTGGCTGGCCAACCTAGTACCGGGGTCGTGGGGACGACCCTATAGTCGTCGGACATGTCGGCGGCGGGGCAACTTTGGCCCGTACTCGTGGGGACGACCCTATAGTCGTCGGACATGACGGTGGCGGGCCAATCTAGTCCCGGGGTCGAGCGTACGACCCTATAGAGGTCGGACATGGCGGTGGCGGGCCAATCTAGTCCCGGGGTCGTGGGGACGACCCTATAGTCGTCGGACAGGTCGGCGGCTGGCCAGCCTAGTACCGGGGTCGTGGGGACGACCCTATAGTCGTCGGACATGACGGTGGCGGGCCAACCTAGCCCCGGGGACGTGGGGACGACCCTATAGTCATTGGACATTTCGGCGGCTGGCCAATCTAGTCCCGGGGTCGTGGGGACGACCCTATAGTCGTCGGACATGACGGTGGCGGGCCAATCTAGTCCCGGGGTCGTGGGAACGACCCTACAATCGTCGTATATTTCGGCGGCTGGCCAACCTAGTCCCGGGGTCGTGGGGACGACACTATAGTCGTCGGACATGACAGTGGCGGGGCAATTTAGTCCCGGGGTCGAGCGAACGACCCTATAGAGGTCGGACATGGCGGTGGCGGGCCAATCTAGTCCCGGGGTCGTGGGGACGACCCTATAGTCGTCGGACATGACGGTGGCGGGCCAATCTAGTCCCGGGGTCGTGGGGACGGCCCTATAGTCGTCGGACATGACGGTGGCAGGCCAACCTGGTACCGGGGTCGTGGGGACGACCCTATAGTCGTCGGACATGTCGGCGGCGGGGCAACTTTGGCCCGTACTCGTGGGGACGTCCCTATAGTCGTCGGACATGTCGGCGGCTGGCCAACCTAGTACCGGGGACGTGGGGACGACCCTATAGTCGTCGGACATGGCGGTGGCGGGCTAATATAGTCCCGGGGTCGTGGGGACGACCCTATGGTCGTTGGACATGTCGGTGGCTGGCCAACGTAGCCCCGGGGACGTGGGGACGACCCTATAGTCGTCGGACATGACGGTGGCGGGGCAATCAAGTCCTGGGGTCGTGGGAACGACCCTACAATCGTCGGATATTTCGGCGGCTGGCCAACCTAGTCCCGGGGTCGTGGGGACGACACTATAGTCGTCGGACATGACAGTGGCGGGGCAATTTAGTCCCGGGGTCGAGCGAACGACCCTATAGAGGTCGGACATGGCGGCGGCGGGTCAACCTAGTCCCGGCGTGGTAGGCACGACCCTGTAGTCGTCGGACAAGTCGGCGGCGGGCCAACCTAGTCCCGTGGTCGTGGGGACGACCCTATAGTCGTCAGCTGGCCAACCTAGTCCCGGGTTCGTGGGGACGACCCTATAGTCGTCGGATATGATGGTGGCGGGCCAATCTAGTCCCGTGGTCGTGGGGACGACCGTATAGTCGTCGGACATGTCGGCGGCTGGCCAACTTTGGCCCGGGGTCGTGGGGACGACTCTATACTCTTCGGACATGACGGTGGCGGGCCAATCTAGTCCCGGGGTCGTGGGGACGGCCCTATAGTCGTCGGACATGACGGTGGCTGGCCAACCTAGTACCGGGGTCGTGGGGACGACCCTATAGTCGTCGGACATGTCGGCGGCGGGGCAACTTTGGCCCGTACTCGTGGGGACGACCCTATATTCGTCGGACATGACGGTGGCGGGCCAATCTAGTCCCGGGGTCGAGCGTACGACCCTATAGAGGTCGGACATGGCGGTGGCGGGCCAATCTAGTCCCGGGGTCGTGGGGACGACCCTATAGTCGTCGGACAGGTCGGCGGCTGGCCAGCCTAGTACCGGGGTCGTGGGGACGACCCTATAGTCGTCGGACATGACGGTGGCGGGCCAACCTAGCCCCGGGGACGTGGGGACGACCCTATAGTCATTGGACATTTCGGCGGCTGGCCAATCTAGTCCCGGGGTCGTGGGGACGACCCTATAGTCGTCGGACATGACGGTGGCGGGCCAATCTAGTCCCGGGGTCGTGGGAACGACCCTACAATCGTCGTATATTTCGGCGGCTGGCCAACCTAGTCCCGGGGTCGTGGGGACGACACTATAGTCGTCGGACATGACAGTGGCGGGGCAATTTAGTCCCGGGGTCGAGCGAACGACCCTATAGAGGTCGGACATGGCGGTGGCGGGCCAATCTAGTCCCGGGGTCGTGGGGACGACCCTATAGTCGTCGGACATGACGGTGGCGGGCCAATCTAGTCCCGGGGTCGTGGGGACGGCCCTATAGTCGTCGGACATGACGGTGGCAGGCCAACCTGGTACCGGGGTCGTGGGGACGACCCTATAGTCGTCGGACATGTCGGCGGCGGGGCAACTTTGGCCCGTACTCGTGGGGACGTCCCTATAGTCGTCGGACATGTCGGCGGCTGGCCAACCTAGTACCGGGGACGTGGGGACGACCCTATAGTCGTCGGACATGGCGGTGGCGGGCTAATATAGTCCCGGGGTCGTGGGGACGAACCTATGGTCGTTGGACATGTCGGTGGCTGGCCAACGTAGCCCCGGGGACGTGGGGAAGACCCTATAGTCGTCGGACATGACGGTGGCGGGGCAATCAAGTCCTGGGGTCGTGGGGACGACCCCGTAGTCGTCGGACATGACGGTCGTGGGCCAATCTAGTCTCGGGGCCGTGGGGACGACCCTATAGTCGTCGGACATGTCGGCGGCTGGCCAACCTAGGCCCGGGATCGTGGGGACGACCCTATAGTCGTCGGACAAGTCGGCGGCGGGCCAACCTAGTCCCGGGGTCGTGGGGACGACCGTATAGTCGTCGGACATGTCGGCGGCTGGCCAACTTTGGCCCGGGGTCGTGGGGACGACTCTATACTCTTCGGACAGGTCGGCGGCTTGCCAGCCTAGTCCCGGGTTCGTGGCGACGACCCTATAGTCGTCGGATATGATGGTGGCTGGCCAACCTAGTACCGGGGACGTGGGGACGACCCTATAGGCGTCGGACATAACAGTGGCGGGGCAATCTAGTCCCGGGGTCGTGCGTACGACCCTATAGTCGTCGGACATGTCGGCGGCGGGGCAACTTTGGCCCGAACTCGTGGGGACGTCCCTATAGTCGTCGGACATGTCGGCGGCTGGCCAACCTAGTACCGGGGACGTGGGGACGACCCTATAGTCGTCGGACATGGCGGTGGCGGGCTAATATAGTCCCGGGGTCGTGGGGACGACCCTATGGTCGTTGGACATGTCGGTGGCTGGCCAACGTAGCCCCGGGGATGTGGGGACGACCCTATAGTCGTCGGACATGACGGCGGCGGGGCAATCTAGTCCTGGGGTCGTGGGGACGACCCCGTAGTCGTCGGACATGACGGTCGTGGGCCAATCTAGTCTCGGGGCCGTGGGGACGACCCTATAGTCGTCGGACATGTCGGCGGCTGGCCAACCTAGGCCCGGGATCGTGGGGCGACCCTATAGTCGTCGGACAAGTCGGCGACGGGCCAACCTAGTCCCGGGGTCGTGGGGACGACCCTATAGTCGTCGGACATGTCGGCGGCTGGCCAACTTTGGCCCGGGGTCGTGGGGACGACTCTATACTCTTCGGACAGGTCGGCGGCTGGCCAGCCTAGTCCCGGGTTCGTGGCGACGACCCTATAGTCGTCGGACATGTCGGCGGCGGGCCAACCAAGTCCAGGGGTCGTGGGGATGACCCTGTAGTCGTCGGACATGACGGTGGCGGGCCAGACTAGTCCCGGGGTCGTGGGACCGACCCTATAGTCGTCATACATGTCGGCGGCGGGCCAACCTAGTCCCGTGGTCGTGGCGACGACCGTATAGTCGTGGGACATGTCGGCGGCTGGCCAACCTAGTCCCGTGGTCGTGGGGACGACCCTATAGTCGTCGGAAAAGTCGGCGGCGGGCCAACCTAGTCCCGGGGTCGTGGGGACGACCCTATAGTCGTCGGACATGACGGTGACGGGCCAATCTAGTCCCGGCGTCGTGGGTACGACCCTATACTCGTCGGACATGACGGTGGCGGGCCAATCTAGTACCGGGGTCGTGGGGACGACCCTATAGTCGTCGGACATGTCGGCGGCGGGGCAACTTTGGCCCGTACTCGTGGGGACGTCC
The DNA here is from genome assembly GCA_946251845.1 of Andrena fulva. Lineage (NCBI taxonomy): Eukaryota > Metazoa > Arthropoda > Insecta > Hymenoptera > Andrenidae > Andrena > Andrena fulva. The sequence goes on along the minus strand of CAMITZ010000112.1, from coordinate 74,164 downwards.
CTATAGTCGTCGGACATGTCGGCGGCTGGCCAACCTAGTACCGGGGACGTGGGGACGACCCTATAGTCGTCGGACATGGCGGTGGCGGGCTAATATAGTCCCGGGGTCGTGGGGACGACCCTATGGTCGTTGGACATGTCGGTGGCTGGCCAACGTAGCCCCGGGGACGTGGGGACGACCCTATAGTCGTCGGACATGACGGTGGCGGGGCAATCAAGTCCTGGGGTCGTGGGGACGACCCCGTAGTCGTCGGACATGACGGTCGTGGACCAATCTAGTCTCGGGGCCGTGGGGACGACCCTATAGTCGTCGGACATGTCGGCGGCTGGCCAACCTAGGCCCGGGATCGTGGGGACGACCCTATAGTCGTCGGACAAGTCGGCGGCGGGCCAACCTAGTCCCGGGGTCGTGGGGACGACCCTATAGTCGTCGGACATGTCGGCGGCTGGCCAACTTTGGCCCGGGGTCGTGGGGACGACTCTATACTCTTCGGACAGGTCGGCGGCTGGCCAGCCTAGTCCCGGGTTCGTGGCGACGACCCTATAGTCGTCGGATATGATGGTGGCGGGCCAATCTAGTCCCGGGGTCGTGGGGACGACACTATTGTCGTCGGATATGTTGGCGGCGGGCCAACCTAGTCCCGGGGTGGTAGGCTCGACCCTGTAGTCGTCGGACAAGTCGGCGGCGGGCCAACCTAGTCCCGTGGTCGTGGGGACGACCCTATAGTCGTCAGCTGGCCAACCTAGTCCCGGGTTCGTGGGGACGACCCTATAGTCGTCGGATATGATGGTGGCGGGCCAATCTAGTCCCGTGGTCGTGGGGACGACCGTATAGTCGTCGGACATGTCGGCGGCGGGCCAACCTAGTCCCGTGGTCGTGGGGACGACCCTATAGTCGTCAGCTGGCCAACCTAGTCCTGGGTTCGTGGGGACGACCCTATAGTCGTCGGATATGATGGTGGCGGGCCAATCTAGTCCCGTGGTCGTGGGGACGACCGTATAGTCGTCGGACATGTCGGCGGCTGGCCAACTTTGGCCCGGGGTCGTGGGGACGACTCTATACTCTTCGGACATGACGGTGGCGGGCCAATCTAGTCCCGGGGTCGTGGGGACGGCCCTATAGTCGTCGGACATGACGGTGGCTGGCCAACCTAGTACCGGGGTCGTGGGGACGACCCTATAGTCGTCGGACATGTCGGCGGCGGGGCAACTTTGGCCCGTACTCGTGGGACGACCCTATAGTCGTCGGACATGACGGTGGCGGGCCAATCTAGTCCCGGGGTCGAGCGTACGACCCTATAGAGGTCGGACATGGCGGTGGCGGGCCAATCTAGTCCCGGGGTCGTGGGGACGACCCTATAGTCGTCGGACAGGTCGGCGGCTGGCCAGCCTAGTACCGGGGTCGTGGGGACGACCATATAGTCGTCGGACATGACGGTGGCGGGTCAACCTATCCCCGGGGACGTGGGGACGACTCTATAGTCGTCGGACATTTCGGCGGCGGGCTAATCTAGTCCCGGGGTCGTGGGGACGACCCTATAGTCGTTGGACATTTCGGCGGCTGGCCAATCTAGTCCCGGGGTCGTGGGGACGACCCTATAGTCGTCGGACATGACGGTGGCGGGCCAATCTAGTCCCGGGGTCGTGGGAACGACCCTACAATCGTCGGATATTTCGGCGGCTGGCCAACCTAGTCCCGGGGTCGTGGGGACGACCCTATAGTCGTCGGACATGACGGTGGCGGGCAAATCTAGTCCCGGGGTCGTGGGGACGGCCCTATAGTCGTCGGACATGACGGTGGCAGGCCAACCTAGTACCGGGGTCGTGGGGACGACCCTATAGTCGTCGGACATGACGGTGGCGGGCCAATCTAGTCCCGGGGTCGTGGGGACGGCCCTATAGTCGTCGGACATGACGGTGGCTGGCCAACCTAGTACCGGGGTCGTGGGGACGACCCTATAGTCGTCGGACATGTCGGCGGCGGGGCAACTTTGGCCCGTACTCGTGGGGACGACCCTATAGTCGTCGGACATGACGGTGGCGGGCCAATCTAGTCCCGGGGTCGAGCGTACGACCCTATAGAGGTCGGACATGGCGGTGGCGGGCCAATCTAGTCCCGGGGTCGTGGGGACGACCCTATAGTCGTCGGACAGGTCGGCAGCTGGCCAGCCTAGTACCGGGGTCGTGGGGACGACCATATAGTCGTCGGACATGACGGTGGCGGGCCAACCTAGCCCCGGGGACGTGGGGACGACCCTATAGTCGTCGGACATTTCGGCGGCGGGCTAATCTAGTCCCGGGGTCGTGGGGACGACCCTATAGTCGTTGGACATTTCGGCGGCTGGCCAATCTAGTCCCGGGGTGGTGGGAACGACCCTACAATCGTCGGATATTTCGGCGGCTGGCCAACCTAGTCCCGGGGTCGTGGGGACGACCCTATAGTCGTCGGACATGACGGTGGCGGGCCAATCTAGTCCCGGGGTCGTGGGGACGGCCCTATAGTCGTCGGACATGACGGTGGCAGGCCCACCTAGTACCGGGGTCGTGGGGACGACCCTATAGTCGTCGGACATGACGGTGGCGGGCCAATCTAGTCCCGGGGTCGTGGGGACGGCCCAATAATCGTCGGACATGACGGTGGCTGGCCAACCTAGTACCGGGGTCGTGGGGACGACCCTGTAGTCGTCGGACATGTCGGCGGCGGGGCAACTTTGGCCCGTACTCGTGGGGACGACCCTATAGTCGTCGGACATGACGGTGGCGGGCCAATCTAGTCCCGGGGTCGTGGGGACGACCCTATAGTCGTCGGACATGTCGGCGGCGGGGCAACTTTGGCCCGAACTCGTGGGGACGACCCTATAGTCGTCGGACAGGTCGGCGGCTGGCCAGCCTAGTACCGGGGTCGTGGGGACGACCATATAGTCGTCGGACATGACGGTGGCGGGCCAACCTAGCCCCGGGGACGTGGGGACGACCCTATAGTCGTCGGACATTTCGGCGGCGGGCTAATCTAGTCCCGGGGTCGTGGGGACGACCCTATAGTCGTTGGACATTTCGGCGGCTGGCCAATCTAGTCCCGGGGTCGTGGGGACGACCCTATAGTCGTCGGACATGTCGGCGGCGGGCCAATCTAGCCCCGGGGACGTGGGGACGACCCTATAGTCGTCGGACATTTCGGCGGCGGGCTAATCTAGTCCCGGGGTCGTGGGGACGACCCTATAGTCGTTGGACATTTCGGCGGCTGGCCAATCTAGTCCCGGGGTCGTGGGGACGACCCTATAGTCGTCGGACATGACGGTGGCGGGCCAATCTAGTCCCGGGGTCGTGGGGACGGCCCTATAGTCGTCGGACATGACGGTGGCAGGCCAACCTAGTACCGGGGTCGTGGGGACGACCCTATAGTCGTCGGACATGACGGTGGCGGGCCAATCTAGTCCCGGGGTCGTGGGGACGGCCCTATAGTCGTCGGACATGACGGTGGCTGGCCAACCTAGTACCGGGGTCGTGGGGACGACCCTATAGTCGTCGGACATGTCGGCGGCGGGGCAACTTTGGCCCGTACTCGTGGGGACGACCCTATAGTCGTCGGACATGACGGTGGCGGGCCAATCTAGTCCCGGGGTCGTGGGGACGACCCTATAGTCGTCGGACATGACGGTGGCTGGCCAACCTAGTACCGGGGTCGTGGGGACGACCCTATAGTCGTCGGACATAACAGTGGCGGGGCAATCTAGTCCCGGGGTCGTGCGTACGACCCTATAGTCGTCGGACATGTCGGCGGCGGGGCAACTTTGGCCCGAACTCGTGGGGACGTCCCTATAGTCGTCGGACATGTCGGCGGCTGGCCAACCTAGTACCGGGGACGTGGGGACGACCGTATAGTCGTCGGACATGGCGGTGGCGGGCTAATATAGTCCCGGGGTCGTGGGGACGACCCTATGGTCGTTGGACATGTCGGTGGCTGGCCAACGTAGCCCCGGGGATGTGGGGACGACCCTATAGTCGTCGGACATGACGGTGGCGGGGCAATCTAGTCCTGGGGTCGTGGGGACGACCCCGTAGTCGTCGGACATGACGGTCGTGGGCCAATCTAGTCTCGGGGCCGTGGGGACGACCCTATAGTCGTCGGACATGTCGGCGGCTGGCCAACCTAGGCCCGGGATCGTGGGGACGACCCTATAGTCGTCGGACAAGTCGGCGACGGGCCAACCTAGTCCCGGGGTCGTGGGGACGACCCTATAGTCGTCGGACATGTCGGCGGCTGGCCAACTTTGGCCCGGGGTCGTGGGGACGACTCTATACTCTTCGGACAGGTCGGCGGCTGGCCAGCCTAGTCCCGGGTTCGTGGCGACGACCCTATAGTCGTCGGACATGTCGGCGGCGGGCCAACCAAGTCCAGGGGTCGTGGGGATGACCCTGTAGTCGTCGGACATGTCGGCGGCTGGCCAACCTAGTACCGGGGACGTGGGGACGACCCTATAGTCGTCGGACATGGCGGTGGCGGGCTAATATAGTCCCGGGGTCGTGGGGACGACCCTATGGTCGTTGGACATGTCGGTGGCTGGCCAACGTAGCCCCGGGGACGTGGGGAAGACCCTATAGTCGTCGGACATGACGGTGGCGGGGCAATCAAGTCCTGGGGTCGTGGGGACGACCCCGTAGTCGTCGGACATGACGGTCGTGGGCCAATCTAGTCTCGGGGCCGTGGGGACGACCCTATAGTCGTCGGACATGTCGGCGGCTGGCCAACCTAGGCCCGGGATCGTGGGGACGACCCTATAGTCGTCGGACAAGTCGGCGGCGGGCCAACCTAGTCCCGGGGTCGTGGGGACGACCGTATAGTCGTCGGACATGTCGGCGGCTGGCCAACTTTGGCCCGGGGTCGTGGGGACGACTCTATACTCTTCGGACAGGTCGGCGGCTTGCCAGCCTAGTCCCGGGTTCGTGGCGACGACCCTATAGTCGTCGGATATGATGGTGGCTGGCCAACCTAGTACCGGGGACGTGGGGACGACCCTATAGGCGTCGGACATAACAGTGGCGGGGCAATCTAGTCCCGGGGTCGTGCGTACGACCCTATAGTCGTCGGACATGTCGGCGGCGGGGCAACTTTGGCCCGAACTCGTGGGGACGTCCCTATAGTCGTCGGACATGTCGGCGGCTGGCCAACCTAGTACCGGGGACGTGGGGACGACCCTATAGTCGTCGGACATGGCGGTGGCGGGCTAATATAGTCCCGGGGTCGTGGGGACGACCCTATGGTCGTTGGACATGTCGGTGGCTGGCCAACGTAGCCCCGGGGATGTGGGGACGACCCTATAGTCGTCGGACATGACGGCGGCGGGGCAATCTAGTCCTGGGGTCGTGGGGACGACCCCGTAGTCGTCGGACATGACGGTCGTGGGCCAATCTAGTCTCGGGGCCGTGGGGACGACCCTATAGTCGTCGGACATGTCGGCGGCTGGCCAACCTAGGCCCGGGATCGTGGGGACGACCCTATAGTCGTCGGACAAGTCGGCGACGGGCCAACCTAGTCCCGGGGTCGTGGGGACGACCCTATAGTCGTCGGACATGTCGGCGGCTGGCCAACTTTGGCCCGGGGTCGTGGGGACGACTCTATACTCTTCGGACAGGTCGGCGGCTGGCCAGCCTAGTCCCGGGTTCGTGGCGACGACCCTATAGTCGTCGGACATGTCGGCGGCGGGCCAACCAAGTCCAGGGGTCGTGGGGATGACCCTGTAGTCGTCGGACATGACGGTGGCGGGCCAGACTAGTCCCGGGGTCGTGGGACCGACCCTATAGTCGTCATACATGTCGGCGGCGGGCCAACCTAGTCCCGTGGTCGTGGCGACGACCGTATAGTCGTGGGACATGTCGGCGGCTGGCCAACCTAGTCCCGTGGTCGTGGGGACGACCCTATAGTCGTCGGAAAAGTCGGCGGCGGGCCAACCTAGTCCCGGGGTCGTGGGGACGACCCTATAGTCGTCGGACATGACGGTGACGGGCCAATCTAGTCCCGGCGTCGTGGGTACGACCCTATACTCGTCGGACATGACGGTGGCGGGCCAATCTAGTACCGGGGTCGTGGGGACGACCCTATAGTCGTCGGACTTGTCGGCGGCGGGGCAACTTTGGCCCGTACTCGTGGGGACGTCCCTATAGTCGTCGGACATGTCGGCGGCTGGCCAACCTAGTACCGGGGACGTGGGGACGACCCTATAGTCGTCGGACATGGCGGTGGCGGGCTAATATAGTCCCGGGGTCGTGGGGACGACCCTATGGTCGTTGGACATGTCGGTGGCTGGCCAACGTAGCCCCGGGGACGTGGGGACGACCCTATAGTCGTCGGACATGACGGTGGCGGGGCAATCAAGTCCTGGGGTCGTGGGGACGACCCCGTAGTCGTCGGACATGACGGTCGTGGACCAATCTAGTCTCGGGGCCGTGGGGACGACCCTATAGTCGTCGGACATGTCGGCGGCTGGCCAACCTAGGCCCGGGATCGTGGGGACGACCCTATAGTCGTCGGACAAGTCGGCGGCGGGCCAACCTAGTCCCGGGGTCGTGGGGACGACCCTATAGTCGTCGGACATGTCGGCGGCTGGCCAACTTTGGCCCGGGGTCGTGGGGACGACTCTATACTCTTCGGACAGGTCGGCGGCTGGCCAGCCTAGTCCCGGGTTCGTGGCGACGACCCTATAGTCGTCGGATATGATGGTGGCGGGCCAATCTAGTCCCGGGGTCGTGGGGACGACACTATTGTCGTCGGATATGTTGGCGGCGGGCCAACCTAGTCCCGGGGTGGTAGGCTCGACCCTGTAGTCGTCGGACAAGTCGGCGGCGGGCCAACCTAGTCCCGTGGTCGTGGGGACGACCCTATAGTCGTCAGCTGGCCAACCTAGTCCCGGGTTCGTGGGGACGACCCTATAGTCGTCGGATATGATGGTGGCGGGCCAATCTAGTCCCGTGGTCGTGGGGACGACCGTATAGTCGTCGGACATGTCGGCGGCGGGCCAACCTAGTCCCGTGGTCGTGGGGACGACCCTATAGTCGTCAGCTGGCCAACCTAGTCCTGGGTTCGTGGGGACGACCCTATAGTCGTCGGATATGATGGTGGCGGGCCAATCTAGTCCCGTGGTCGTGGGGACGACCGTATAGTCGTCGGACATGTCGGCGGCTGGCCAACTTTGGCCCGGGGTCGTGGGGACGACTCTATACTCTTCGGACATGACGGTGGCGGGCCAATCTAGTCCCGGGGTCGTGGGGACGGCCCTATAGTCGTCGGACATGACGGTGGCTGGCCAACCTAGTACCGGGGTCGTGGGGACGACCCTATAGTCGTCGGACATGTCGGCGGCGGGGCAACCTTGGCCCGTACTCGTGGGACGACCCTATAGTCGTCGGACATGACGGTGGCGGGCCAATCTAGTCCCGGGGTCGAGCGTACGACCCTATAGAGGTCGGACATGGCGGTGGCGGGCCAATCTAGTCCCGGGGTCGTGGGGACGACCCTATAGTCGTCGGACAGGTCGGCGGCTGGCCAGCCTAGTACCGGGGTCGTGGGGACGACCATATAGTCGTCGGACATGACGGTGGCGGGTCAACCTATCCCCGGGGACGTGGGGACGACTCTATAGTCGTCGGACATTTCGGCGGCGGGCTAATCTAGTCCCGGGGTCGTGGGGACGACCCTATAGTCGTTGGACATTTCGGCGGCTGGCCAATCTAGTCCCGGGGTCGTGGGGACGACCCTATAGTCGTCGGACATGACGGTGGCGGGCCAATCTAGTCCCGGGGTCGTGGGAACGACCCTACAATCGTCGGATATTTCGGCGGCTGGCCAACCTAGTCCCGGGGTCGTGGGGACGACCCTATAGTCGTCGGACATGACGGTGGCGGGCAAATCTAGTCCCGGGGTCGTGGGGACGGCCCTATAGTCGTCGGACATGACGGTGGCAGGCCAACCTAGTACCGGGGTCGTGGGGACGACCCTATAGTCGTCGGACATGACGGTGGCGGGCCAATCTAGTCCCGGGGTCGTGGGGACGGCCCTATAGTCGTCGGACATGACGGTGGCTGGCCAACCTAGTACCGGGGTCGTGGGGACGACCCTATAGTCGTCGGACATGTCGGCGGCGGGGCAACTTTGGCCCGTACTCGTGGGGACGACCCTATAGTCGTCGGACATGACGGTGGCGGGCCAATCTAGTCCCGGGGTCGAGCGTACGACCCTATAGAGGTCGGACATGGCGGTGGCGGGCCAATCTAGTCCCGGGGTCGTGGGGACGACCCTATAGTCGTCGGACAGGTCGGCGGCTGGCCAGCCTAGTACCGGGGTCGTGGGGACGACCATATAGTCGTCGGACATGACGGTGGCGGGCCAACCTAGCCCCGGGGACGTGGGGACGACCCTATAGTCGTCGGACATTTCGGCGGCGGGCTAATCTAGTCCCGGGGTCGTGGGGACGACCCTATAGTCGTTGGACATTTCGGCGGCTGGCCAATCTAGTCCCGGGGTGGTGGGAACGACCCTACAATCGTCGGATATTTCGGCGGCTGGCCAACCTAGTCCCGGGGTCGTGGGGACGACCCTATAGTCGTCGGACATGACGGTGGCGGGCCAATCTAGTCCCGGGGTCGTGGGGACGGCCCTATAGTCGTCGGACATGACGGTGGCAGGCCCACCTAGTACCGGGGTCGTGGGGACGACCCTATAGTCGTCGGACATGACGGTGGCGGGCCAATCTAGTCCCGGGGTCGTGGGGACGGCCCAATAATCGTCGGACATGACGGTGGCTGGCCAACCTAGTACCGGGGTCGTGGGGACGACCCTGTAGTCGTCGGACATGTCGGCGGCGGGGCAACTTTGGCCCGTACTCGTGGGGACGACCCTATAGTCGTCGGACATGACGGTGGCGGGCCAATCTAGTCCCGGGGTCGTGGGGACGACCCTATAGTCGTCGGACATGTCGGCGGCGGGGCAACTTTGGCCCGAACTCGTGGGGACGACCCTATAGTCGTCGGACAGGTCGGCGGCTGGCCAGCCTAGTACCGGGGTCGTGGGGACGACCATATAGTCGTCGGACATGACGGTGGCGGGCCAACCTAGCCCCGGGGACGTGGGGACGACCCTATAGTCGTCGGACATTTCGGCGGCGGGCTAATCTAGTCCCGGGGTCGTGGGGACGACCCTATAGTCGTTGGACATTTCGGCGGCTGGCCAATCTAGTCCCGGGGTCGTGGGGACGACCCTATAGTCGTCGGACATGTCGGCGCCGGGCCAATCTAGCCCCGGGGACGTGGGGACGACCCTATAGTCGTCGGACATTTCGGCGGCGGGCTAATCTAGTCCCGGGGTCGTGGGGACGACCCTATAGTCGTTGGACATTTCGGCGGCTGGCCAATCTATTCCCGGGGTCGTGGGGACGACCCTATAGTCGTCGGACATGACGGTGGCGGGCCAATCTAGTCCCGGGGTCGTGGGGACGGCCCTATAGTCGTCGGACATGACGGTGGCAGGCCAACCTAGTACCGGGGTCGTGGGGACGACCCTATAGTCGTCGGACATGACGGTGGCGGGCCAATCTAGTCCCGGGGTCGTGGGGACGGCCCTATAGTCGTCGGACATGACGGTGGCTGGCCAACCTAGTACCGGGGTCGTGGGGACGACCCTATAGTCGTCGGACATGTCGGCGGCGGGGCAACTTTGGCCCGTACTCGTGGGGACGACCCTATAGTCGTCGGACATGACGGTGGCGGGCCAATCTAGTCCCGGGGTCGTGGGGACGACCCTATAGTCGTCGGACATGACGGTGGCTGGCCAACCTAGTACCGGGGTCGTGGGGACGACCCTATAGTCGTCGGACATAACAGTGGCGGGGCAATCTAGTCCCGGGGTCGTGCGTACGACCCTATAGTCGTCGGACATGTCGGCGGCGGGGCAACTTTGGCCCGAACTCGTGGGGACGTCCCTATAGTCGTCGGACATGTCGGCGGCTGGCCAACCTAGTACCGGGGACGTGGGGACGACCGTATAGTCGTCGGACATGGCGGTGGCGGGCTAATATAGTCCCGGGGTCGTGGGGACGACCCTATGGTCGTTGGACATGTCGGTGGCTGGCCAACGTAGCCCCGGGGATGTGGGGACGACCCTATAGTCGTCGGACATGACGGTGGCGGGGCAATCTAGTCCTGGGGTCGTGGGGACGACCCCGTAGTCGTCGGACATGACGGTCGTGGGCCAATCTAGTCTCGGGGCCGTGGGGACGACCCTATAGTCGTCGGACATGTCGGCGGCTGGCCAACCTAGGCCCGGGATCGTGGGGACGACCCTATAGTCGTCGGACAAGTCGGCGACGGGCCAACCTAGTCCCGGGGTCGTGGGGACGACCCTATAGTCGTCGGACATGTCGGCGGCTGGCCAACTTTGGCCCGGGGTCGTGGGGACGACTCTATACTCTTCGGACAGGTCGGCGGCTGGCCAGCCTAGTCCCGGGTTCGTGGCGACGACCCTATAGTCGTCGGACATGTCGGCGGCGGGGCAACTTTGGCCCGTACTCGTGGGGACGTCCCTATAGTCGTCGGACATGGCGGTGGCGGGCTAATATAGTCCCGGGGTCGTGGGGACGACCCTATGGTCGTTGGACATGTCGGTGGCTGGCCAACGTAGCCCCGGGTGACGTGGGGACGACCCTATAGTCGTCGGACATGACGGTGGCGGGGCAATCAAGTCCTGGGGTCGTGGGGACGACTCTATAGTCGTCGGACATGTCGGCGGCTGGCCAACCTAGGCCCGGGATCGTGGCGACGACCCTATAGTCGTCGGACAAGTCGGCGGCGGGCCAACCTAGTCCCGGGGTCGTGGGGACGACCCTATAGTCGTCGGACATGTCGGCGGCTGGCCAACTTTGGCCCGGGGTCGTGGGGACGACTCTATACTCTTCGGACAGGTCGGCGGCTGGCCAACCTAGTCCCGGGTTCGTGGCGACGACCCTATAGTCGTCGGATATGATGGTGGCGGGCCAATCTAGTCCCGGGGTCGTGGGGACGACCCTATTGTCGTCGGATATGTTGGCGGCGGGCCAACCTAGTCCCGGGGTCGTGGAGACGACCCTATAGTCGTCGGATATGTTGGTGGCGGGCCAATCTAGTCCCGGGGTCGTGGGGACGACCCTATAGTCGTCGGACAAGTCGGCGGCGGGCCCACCTAGTCCCGGGGTCGTGGCGACGACCCTATAGACGTCGGACATGACGGTGACGGGCCAATCTAGTCCCGGCGTCGTGGGTACGAACGTATACTCGTCGGACATGACGGTGGCGGGCCAATCTAGTACCGGGGTCGTGGGGACGACCCTATAGTCGTCGGACAAGTCGGCGGCGGGCCAACCTAGTCCCGTGGTCGTCGGTACGACCCTATAGTAGTCGGATATGTCGGAGGCTGGCCAACCTAGTCCCGGGGTCGTGGGGACGACCCTATTGTCGTCGGACATGTTGGCCGCGGGCCAACCTAGTCCCGGGGTCGTGGAGACGACCCTATAGTCGTCGGACAAGTCGGCGGCGGGCCCACCTAGTCCCGGGGTCGTGGGGACGACCCTATAGACGTCGGACATGACGGTGACGGGCCAATCTAGTCCCGGGGTCGTGGGGACGAACCTATAGTCGTCGGATATCTTGGTGGCGGGCCAATCTAGTCCCGGGATCGTGGGGACGACCCTATAGTCGTCGGACAAGTCGGCGGCAGGCCAACCTAGTCCCGTGGTCGTGGCGACGACCCTATAGACGTCGAAAATGTCGGCGGCTGGCCAACTTTGGCCCGTGGTCGTGGGGACGACACTATAGTCGTCGGACATGTTGGCGGCGGACCAAACTAGTCCCGGGGTCATGGAGACGACCCTATTGTCGTCGGACAAGTCGGCGGCGGGCCAACCTAGTCCCGTGGTCGTCGGTACGACCCTATAGTAGTCGGATATGTCGGAGGCTGGCCAACCTAGTCCCGGGGTCGTGGGGACGACCCTATTGTCGTCGGACATGTTGGCCGCGGGCCAACCTAGTCCCGGGGTCGTGGAGACGACCCTATAGTCGTCGGATATGTTGGTGGCGGGCCAATCTTGTCCCGTGGTCGTGGGGACGACCCTATAGTCGTCGGCTGGCCAACCTAGTCCCGGGGTCGTGGGGACGACCCTATAGACGTCGGACATGACGGTGACGGGCCAACCTAGTCCCGTGGTCGTGGGGACGACCCTATAGTCGTCGGGCAAGTCGGCGGCGGGCCCACCTAGTCCCGGGGTCGTGGGGACGACCCTATAGACGTCGGACATGACGGTGACGGGCCAATCTAGTCCCGGCGTCGTGGGTACGAACCTATACTCGTCGGACATGACGGTGGCGGGCCAATCTAGTACCGGGGTCGTGGGGACGACCCTATAGTCGTCGGACATGTCGGCAGCTGGCCAACCTAGTCCCGTGGTCGTGGGGACGACCGTATAGTCGTCGGACATGTCGGCGGCTGGCCAACCTAGTCCCGTGGGCGTGGGGACGACCCTATAGTCGTCGGACAAATCGGCGGCGGGCCCACCTAGTCCCGGGGTCGTGGGGACGACCCTATAGACGTCGGACATGACGGTGACGGGCCAATCTAGTCCCGGGGTCGTGGGGACGTACCTATAGTCGTCGGATATGTTGGTGGCGGGCCAATCTAGTCCCGGGGTCGTGGGGACGACCCTATAGTCGTCGGACAAGTCGGCGGCGGGCCAACCTAGTCCCGTGGTCGTGGGGACGACCGTATAGTCGTCGGACATGTCGGCGGCTGGCCAACCTAGTCCCGTGGTCGTGGGGACGACCCTATAGTCGTCGGACATGATGGTGGCGGGCCAACCTAGTCCCGGGGTCGTGGGACCGACCCTATAGTCGTCATACAAGTCGGCGGCGGGCCAACCTAGTCCCGTGGTCGTGGCGACGACCGTATAGTCGTGGGACATGTCGGCGGCTGGCCAACCTAGTCCCGTGGTCGTGGGGACGACCCTATAGTCGTCGGACAAGTCGGCGGCGGGCCAACCTAGTCCCGGGGTCGTGGGGACGATCCTATAGTCGTCGGACATGACGGTGACGGGCCAATCTAGTCCCGGCGTCGTGGGTACGACCCTATACTCGTCGGACATGACGGTGGCGGGCCAATCTAGTACCGGGGTCGTGGGGACGACCCTATAGTCGTCGAACATGTCGGCGGCTGGCCAACTTTGGCCGGTGGTCGTGGGGACGACCCTATAGTCGTCGGACATGACGGTGGCGTGGCAATCTAGTCCTGGGGTCGTGGGGACGACCCTGAAGTCGTCGGACATGACGGTCGTGGGCCAATCTAGTCCCGGGGCCGTGGGGACGACTCTATAGTCGTCGAACATGTCGGCGGCTGGCCAACTTTGGCCGGTGGTCGTGGGGACGACCCTATAGTCGTCGGACATGACGGTGACGGGCCAATCTAGTCCCGGGGTCGTGGGGACGGTCCTATAGTCGTCGGACATGATGCTGGCGAGCCAATCTAGTCCCGGGTTTCGTGGGGACGACCCTATGGTCGTCGGACATGTCGGCGGCTGGCCAAATTTGGCCCGTAGTCGTGGGAACGACCCTATAGTCGTCGGATATGTCGGAGGCTGGCCAACCTAGTCCCGGGGTCGTGGGGACGACCCTATTGTCGTCGGACAAGTCGGCGGCGGGTCATCCTAGTCCCAGGGTCGTGGGGACGACCCTATTGTCGTCGGACATGTTGGCGGCGGGCCAACCTAGTCCCGGGGTCGTGGAGACGACCCTATAGTCGTCGGATATGTTGGTGGCGGGCCAATCTAGTCCCGGGATCGTGGGACCGACCCTATAGTCGTCATACAAGTCGGCGGCGGGCCAACCTAGTCCCGTGGTCGTGGCGACGACCGTATAGTCGTGGGACATGTCGGCGGCTGGCCAACCTAGTCCCGTGGTCGTGGGGACGACCCTATAGTCGTCGGAAAAGTCGGCGGCGGGCCAACCTAGTCCCGGGGTCGTGGGGACGACCCTATAGTCGTCGGACATGACGGTGACGGGCCAATCTAGTCCCGGCGTCGTGGGTACGACCCTATACTCGTCGGACATGACGGTGGCGGGCCAATCTAGTACCGGGGCGTGGGGACGACCCTATAGTCGTCGGACATGTCGGCGGCGGGGCAACTTTGGCCCGTACTCGTGGGGACGTCCCTATAGTCGTCGGACATGGCGGTGGCGGGCTAATATAGTCCCGGGGTCGTGGGGACGACCCTATGGTCGTTGGACATGTCGGTGGCTGGCCAACGTAGCCCCGGGTGACGTGGGGACGACCCTATAGTCGTCGGACATGACGGTGGCGGGGCAATCAAGTCCTGGGGTCGTGGGGACGACTCTATAGTCGTCGGACATGTCGGCGGCTGGCCAACCTAGGCCCGGGATCGTGGGGACGACCCTATAGTCGTCGGACAAGTCGGCGGCGGGCCAACCTAGTCCCGGGGTCGTGGGGACGACCCTATAGTCGTCGGACATGTCGGCGGCTGGCCAACTTTGGCCCGGGGTCGTGGGGACGACTCTATACTCTTCGGACAGGTCGGCGGCTGGCCAACCTAGTCCCGGGTTCGTGGCGACGACCCTATAGTCGTCGGATATGATGGTGGCGGGCCAATCTAGTCCCGGGGTCGTGGGGACGACCCTATTGTCGTCGGATATGTTGGCGGCGGGCCAACCTAGTCCCGGGGTCGTGGAGACGACCCTATAGTCGTCGGATATGTTGGTGGCGGGCCAATCTAGTCCCGGGGTCGTGGGGACGACCCTATAGTCGTCGGACAAGTCGGCGGCGGGCCCACCTAGTCCCGGGGTCGTGGCGACGACCCTATAGACGTCGGACATGACGGTGACGGGCCAATCTAGTCCCGGCGTCGTGGGTACGAACCTATACTCGTCGGACATGACGGTGGCGGGCCAATCTAGTACCGGGGTCGTGGGGACGACCCTATAGTCGTCGGACAAGTCGGCGGCGGGCCAACCTAGTCCCGTGGTCGTCGGTACGACCCTATAGTAGTCGGATATGTCGGAGGCTGGCCAACCTAGTCCCGGGGTCGTGGGGACGACCCTATTGTCGTCGGACATGTTGGCCGCGGGCCAACCTAGTCCCGGGGTCGTGGAGACGACCCTATAGTCGTCGGACAAGTCGGCGGCGGGCCCACCTAGTCCCGGGGTCGTGGGGACGACCCTATAGACGTCGGACATGACGGTGACGGGCCAATCTAGTCCCGGGGTCGTGGGGACGAACCTATAGTCGTCGGATATCTTGGTGGCGGGCCAATCTAGTCCCGGGATCGTGGGGACGACCCTATAGTCGTCGGACAAGTCGGCGGCAGGCCAACCTAGTCCCGTGGTCGTGGCGACGACCCTATAGACGTCGAAAATGTCGGCGGCTGGCCAACTTTGGCCCGTGGTCGTGGGGACGACACTATAGTCGTCGGACATGTTGGCGGCGGACCAAACTAGTCCCGGGGTCGTGGAGACGACCCTATTGTCGTCGGACAAGTCGGCGGCGGGCCAACCTAGTCCCGAGGTCGTCGGTACGACCCTATAGTAGTCGGATATGTCGGAGGCTGGCCAACCTAGTCCCGGGGTCGTGGGGACGACCCTATTGTCGTCGGACATGTTGGCCGCGGGCCAACCTAGTCCCGGGGTCGTGGAGACGACCCTATAGTCGTCGGATATGTTGGTGGCGGGCCAATCTTGTCCCGTGGTCGTGGGGACGACCCTATAGTCGTCGGCTGGCCAACCTAGTCCCGGGGTCGTGGGGACGACCCTATAGACGTCGGACATGACGGTGACGGGCCAACCTAGTCCCGTGGTCGTGGGGACGACCCTATAGTCGTCGGGCAAGTCGGCGGCGGGCCCACCTAGTCCCGGGGTCGTGGGGACGACCCTATAGACGTCGGACATGACGGTGACGGGCCAATCTAGTCCCGGCGTCGTGGGTACGAACCTATACTCGTCGGACATGACGGTGGCGGGCCAATCTAGTACCGGGGTCGTGGGGACGACCCTATAGTCGTCGGACATGTCGGCAGCTGGCCAACCTAGTCCCGTGGTCGTGGGGACGACCGTATAGTCGTCGGACATGTCGGCGGCTGGCCAACCTAGTCCCGTGGGCGTGGGGACGACCCTATAGTCGTCGGACAAATCGGCGGCGGGCCCACCTAGTCCCGGAGTCGTGGGGACGACCCTATAGACGTCGGACATGACGGTGACGGGCCAATCTAGTCCCGGGGTCGTGGGGACGAACCTATAGTCGTCGGACATGATGGTGGCGGGCCAACCTAGTCCCGGGGTCGTGGGACCGACCCTATAGTCGTCATACAAGTCGGCGGCGGGCCAACCTAGTCCCGTGGTCGTGGCGACGACCGTATAGTCGTGGGACATGTCGGCGGCTGGCCAACCTAGTCCCGTGGTCGTGGGGACGACCCTATAGTCGTCGGACAAGTCGGCGGCGGGCCAACCTAGTCCCGGGGTCGTGGGGACGATCCTATAGTCGTCGGACATGACGGTGACGGGCCAATCTAGTCCCGGCGTCGTGGGTACGACCCTATACTCGTCGGACATGACGGTGGCGGGCCAATCTAGTACCGGGGTCGTGGGGACGACCCTATAGTCGTCGAACATGTCGGCGGCTGGCCAACTTTGGCCGGTGGTCGTGGGGACGACCCTATAGTCGTCGGACATGACGGTGGCGTGGCAATCTAGTCCTGGGGTCGTGGGGACGACCCTGAAGTCGTCGGACATGACGGTCGTGGGCCAATCTAGTCCCGGGGCCGTGGGGACGACTCTATAGTCGTCGAACATGTCGGCGGCTGGCCAACTTTGGCCGGTGGTCGTGGGGACGACCCTATAGTCGTCGGACATGACGGTGACGGGCCAATCTAGTCCCGGGGTCGTGGGGACGGTCCTATAGTCGTCGGACATGATGCTGGCGAGCCAATCTAGTCCCGGGTTTCGTGGGGACGACCCTATGGTCGTCGGACATGTCGGCGGCTGGCCAAATTTGGCCCGTAGTCGTGGGAACGACCCTATAGTCGTCGGATATGTCGGAGGCTGGCCAACCTAGTCCCGGGGTCGTGGGGACGACCCTATTGTCGTCGGACAAGTCGGCGGCGGGTCATCCTAGTCCCGGGGTCGTGGGGACGACCCTATTGTCGTCGGACATGTTGGCGGCGGGCCAACCTAGTCCCGGGGTCGTGGAGACGACCCTATAGTCGTCGGATATGTTGGTGGCGGGCCAATCTAGTCCCGGGATCGTGGGACCGACCCTATAGTCGTCATACAAGTCGGCGGCGGGCCAACCTAGTCCCGTGGTCGTGGCGACGACCGTATAGTCGTGGGACATGTCGGCGGCTGGCCAACCTAGTCCCGTGGTCGTGGGGACGACCCTATAGTCGTCGGACAAGTCGGCGGCGAGCCAACCTAGTCCCGGGGTCGTGGGGACGACCCTATAGTCGTCGGACATGACGGTGACGGGCCAATCTAGTCCCGGCGTCGTGGGTACGACCCTATACTCGTCGGACATGACGGTGGCGGGCCAATCTAGTACCGGGGTCGTGGGGACGACCCTATAGTCGTCGAACATGTCGGCGGCTGGCCAACTTTGGCCGGTGGTCGTGGGGACGACCCTATAGTCGTCGGACATGACGGTGGCGTGGCAATCTAGTCCTGGGGTCGTGGGGACGACCCTGAAGTCGTCGGACATGACGGTCGTGGGCCAATCTAGTCCCGGGGCCGTGGGACCGACCCTATAGTCGTCATACAAGTCGGCGGCGGGCCAACCTAGTCCCGTGGTCGTGGCGACGACCGTATAGTCGTGGGACATGTCGGCGGCTGGCCAACCTAGTCCCGTGGTCGTGGGAACGACCCTATAGTCGTCGGACAAGTCGGCGGCGGGCCAACCTAGTCCCGGGGTCGTGGGGACGACCCTATAGTCGTCGGACATGACGGTGACGGGCCAATCTAGTCCCGGCGTCGTGGGTACGACCCTATACTCGTCGGACATGACGGTGGCGGGCCAATCTAGTACCGGGGTCGTGGGGACGACCCTATAGTCGTCGAACATGTCGGCGACTGGCCAACTTTGGCCGGTGGTCGTGGGGACGACCCTATAGTCGTCGGACATGACGGTGGCGTGGCAATCTAGTCCTGGGGTCGTGGGGACGACCCTGAAGTCGTCGGACATGACGGTCGTGGGCCAATCTAGTCCCGGGGCCGTGGGGACGACTCTATAGTCGTCGAACATGTCGGCGGCTGGCCAACTTTGGCCGGTGGTCGTGGGGACGACCCTATAGTCGTCGGACATGACGGTGACGGGCCAATCTAGTCCCGGGGTCGTGGGGACGGTCCTATAGTCGTCGGACATGATGCTGGCGAGCCAATCTAGTCCCGGGTTTCGTGGGGACGACCCTATGGTCGTCGGACATGTCGGCGGCTGGCCAAATTTGGCCCGTAGTCGTGGGAACGACCCTATAGTCGTCGGACATGTCGGCGGCTGGCCAACATAGTCCCGGGATCGTGGGGACGACCCTATAGTCGTCGGACATGACGGTGGCGTGGTAATCTAGTCCTGGGGTCGTGGGGACGACCCTGTAGTCGTCGGACATGACGGTCGTGGGCCAATCTAGTCCCGGGGCCGTGGGGACGACCCTATAGTCGTCGGACATGTCGGCGGCGGGCCAACCTAGTCCCGTGGTCATGGGGACGACCGTATAGTCGTCGGACATGTCGGCGGCTGGCCAACCTAGTCCCGTGGTCGTGGGGACGACCCTATAGTCGTCGGACATGTCGGCGGCTGGCCAACATAGTCCCGGGATCGTGGGGACGACCCTATAGTCGTCGGACATGACGGTGGCGTGGTAATCTAGTCCTGGGGTCGTGGGGACGACCCTGTAGTCGTCGGACATGACGGTCGTGGGCCAATCTAGTCCCGGGGCCGTGGGGACGACCCTATAGTCGTCGGACATGTCGGCGGCGGGCCAACCTAGTCCCGTGGTCGTGGCGACGACCGTATAGTCGTCGGACATGTCGGCGGCTGGCCAACATAGCCCCGGGGTCGTGGGGACGACCCTGTAGTCGTCGGACATGACGGAGACGGGCCAATCTAGTCCCCGCGTCGTGGGTACGACACTATACTCGTCGGACATGACGGTGGCGGGCCAATCTAGTCCCGGGTTCGTGGGGACGACCCTATTGTCGTCGGACATGTTGGCGGCGGGCCAACCTAGTCCCGGGGTCGTGGAGACGACCCTATAGTCGTCGGATATGTTGGTGGCGCGCCAATCTAGACCCGGGATCGTGTGGACGACCCTATAGTCGTCGGACAAGTCGGCGGCGGGCCAACCTAGTCCCGGGGTCGTGGGGACGACCCTATAGTCGTCGGACATGACGGTGACGGGCCAATCTAGTCCCGGCGTCGTGGGTACGACCCTATACTCGTCGGACATGACGGTGGCGGGCCAATCTAGTACCGGGGTCGTGGGGACGACCCTATAGTCGTCGAACATGTCGGCGGCTGGCCAACTTTGGCCGGTGGTCGTGGGGACGACCCTATAGTCGTCGGACATGTCGGCGGCTGGCCAACATAGCCCCGGGGTCGTGGGGACGACCCTATAGTCGTCGGACATGACGGAGACGGGCCAATCTAGTCCCCGCGTCGTGGGTACGACACTATACTCGTCGGACATGACGGTGGCGGGCCAATCAAGTCCCGGGGTCGTGGGGACGACCCTATTGTCGTCGGACATGTTGGCGGCGGGCCAACCTAGTCCCGGGGTCGTGGAGACGACCCTATAGTCTTCGGATATGTTGGTGGCGCGCCAATCTAGACCCGGGATCGTGGGGACGACCCTATAGTCGTCGGACAAGTCGGCGGCGGGCCAACCTAGTCCCGTGGTCGTGGGAACAACCGTATACTCGTTGGACATGCCGGCGGCTGGCCAACCTGGTCCCGGGGTCGTGGGGACGACCCTATAGTCGTCGGACAAGTCGGCGGCGGGCCAGCCTAGTCCCGGGGTCGTGGGGACGATCCTATAGT
The DNA here is from genome assembly GCA_946251845.1 of Andrena fulva. NCBI lineage: Eukaryota > Metazoa > Arthropoda > Insecta > Hymenoptera > Andrenidae > Andrena > Andrena fulva. The sequence goes on along the minus strand of CAMITZ010000112.1, from coordinate 54,067 downwards.
CGTCGGACATGATGGTGGCGGGCCAATCTAGTCCCGGGGACGTGGGGACGACCCTATTGTCGTCGGACAAGTCGGCGGCGGGTCATCCTAGCCCCGGGGTCGTGGGGACGACCCTATAGTCGTCGAACATGTCGGCGGCTAGCCGACTTTGGCCCGTGGTCGTGGGGACGACCCTATAGTCGTCGGACATGACGGTGGCGTGGTAATCTAGTCCTGGGGTCGTGGGGACGACCCTGTAGTCGTCGGACATGACGGTCGTGGGCCAATCTAGTCCCGGGGCCGTGGGGACGACCCTATACTCGTCGGACATGACGGTGGCGGGCCAAACTAGTCCCGTGGTCGTGGCGACGACCGTATAGTCGTCGGACATGTCGGCGGCTGGCCAACCTAGTCCCGTGGTCGTGGGGACGACCCTATAGTCGTCGGACATGTCGGCGGCTGGCCAGTCTAGTGCCGGGGTCGTGGGGACGACCCTATAGTCGTCGGACATGACGGTGACGGGCCAATCTAGTCCCCGCGTCGTGGGTACGACCCTATAGTCGTCGGATATGTTGGCGGCGGGCCAGTCTAGTCCCGGGATCGTGGGGACGACCGTATAGTCGTCGGACATGTCGGCGGCTGGCCAACCTAGTCCCGTGGTCGTGGGGACGACCCTATAGTCGTCGGACAAGTCGGCGGCGGGCCAACTTTGGCCCGTGGTCGTGGGGACGACACTATAGTCGTCGGACAAGTCGGCGGCGGGCCCACCTAGTCCCGGGGTCGTGGGGACAACCCTATAGACGTCGGACATGACGGTGACGGGCCAATCTAGTCCCGGCGTCGTGGGTACGAACCTATACTCGTCGGACATGACGGTGGCGGGCCAATCTAGTACCGGGGTCGTGGGGACGACCCTATAGTCGTCGGACATGTCGGCAGCTGGCCAACCTAGTCCCGTGGTCGTGGGGACGACCGTATAGTCGTCGGACATGTCGGCGGCTGGCCAACCTAGTCCCGTGGTCGTGGGGACGACCCTATAGTCGTCGGACAAGTCGGCGGCGGGCCCACCTAGTCCCGGGGTCGTGGGGACGACCCTATAGACGTCGGACATGACGGTGACGGGCCAATCTAGTCCCGGGGTCGTGGGGACGAACCTATAGTCGTCGGATATCTTGGTGGCGGGCCAATCTAGTCCCGGGATCGTGGGGACGACCCTATAGTCGTCGGACAAGTCGGCGGCAGGCCAACCTAGTCCCGTGGTCGTGGCGACGACCGTATAGTCGTCGGACATGTCGGCGGCTGGCCAACCTAGTCCCGTGGTCGTAGGGACGACCCTATAGTCGTCGGACATGTCGGCGGCTGGCCAACCTAGTCCCGTGGTCGTGGGGACGACCCTATAGACGTCGAAAATGTCGGCGGCTGGCCAACTTTGGCCCGTGGTCGTGGGGACGACACTATAGTCGTCGGACATGTTGACGGCGGACCAAACTAGTCCCGGGGTCGTGGAGACGACCCTATTGTCGTCGGGCAAGTCGGCGGCGGGCCAACCTAGTCCCGTGGTCGTCGGTACGACCCTATAGTAGTCGGATATGTCGGAGGCTGGCCAACCTAGTCCCGGGGTCGTGGGGACGACCCTATTGTCGTCGGACATGTTGGCCGCGGGCCAACCTAGTCCCGGGGTCGTGGAGACGACCCTATAGTCGTCGGATATGTTGGTGGCGGGCCAATCTAGTCCCGTGGTCGTGGGGACGACCCTATAGTCGTCGGCTGGCCAACCTAGTCCCGGGGTCGTGGGGACGACCCTATAGTCGTCGGCTGGCCAACCTAGTCCCGGGGTCGTGGGGACGACCCTATAGACGTCGGACATGACGGTGACGGGCCAATCTAGTCCCGGCGTCGTGGGTACGACCCTATACTCGTCGGATATGACGGTGGCGGGCCAGTCTAGTACCGGGGTCGTGGGGACGACCCTATAGTCGTTGGACAAGACGGTGGCGGGCTAATCTAGTCCCAGGGTCGTGGGGACGACCCTATTGTCGTCGGACATGTCAGTGGCTGGCCAACCTAGTCCCGGGGTGGTAGGCACGACCCTATAGTCGCCGGACAAGTCGGCGGCGGGCCAACCTAGTCCCGGGGTCGTGGGTACGACCCTATAGTCGTCGAACATGTCGGCGGCTGGCCAACCTAGTCCCGGGGTCGTGGGGACGACCCTATAGTCGTCGGATATGATGGTGGCGGGCCAATCTAGTCCCGGGGTCGTGGGGACGACCCTATTGTCGTCGGATATGTTGGCGGCGGGCCAACCTAGTCCCGGGGTCGTGGAGACGACCCTATAGTCGTCGGATATGTTGGTGGCTGGCCAATCTAGTCCCGGGGTCGTGGGGACGACCCTATAGTCGTCGGACAATTCGGCGGCGGGTCAACCTAGTCCCGGCGTGGTAGGCACGACCCTGTAGTCGTCGGACAAGTCGGCGGCGGGCCAACCTAGTCCCGTGGTCGTGGGGACGACCCTATAGTCGTCGGCTGGCCAACCTAGTCGCGGGTTCGTGCGGACGACCCTATAGTCGTCGGATATGATGGTGGCGGGCCAATCTAGTCCCGGGGTCGTGGGGACGACCCTATTGTCGTCGGATATGTTGGCGGCGGGCCAACCTAGTCCCGGGGTCGTGGAGACGACCCTATAGTCGTCGGATATGTTGGTGGCCGGCCAATCTAGTCCCGGGGTCGTGGGGACGACCCTATAGTCGTCGGACAATTCGGCGGCGGGTCAACCTAGTCCCGGCGTGGTAGGCACGACCCTGTAGTCGTCGGACAAGTCGGCGGCGGGCCAACCTAGTCCCGTGGTCGTGGGGACGACCCTATAGTCGTCGGCTAGCCAACCTAGTCCCGGGTTCGTCGGGACGACCCTATAGTCGTCGGATATGATGGTGGCGGGCCAATCTAGTCCCGTGGTCGTGGGGACGACCGTATAGTCGTCGGACATGTCGGCGGCTGGCCAATCTGGTCCCGGAGTCGTGGGGACGACCCTATAGTCGTCGGACATGACGGTGGCGGGCCAATCTAGTCCCGGGGTCGTGGGGACGACCCTATAGTCGTCGGACATGACGGTGGCTGGCCAATCTAGTGCCGGGGTCGTGCGTACGACCCTATAGTCGTCGGACATGTCGGCGGCGGGGCAACTTTGGCCCGTACTCGTGGGGACGACCCTATAGTCGTCGGACATGTCGGCGGCTGGCCAGCCTAGTCCCGGGTTCGTGGGGACGACCCTATAGTCGTCGGACATGTCGGCGGTGGGCCAACCAAGTCCCGGGGTCGTGGGGATGACCCTATAGTCGTCGGACACGACGGTGTCGGGCCAATCTAGTCCCGGGTTCGTGGGGACGACCCTATAGTCGTCGGACATGACGGTGGCGGGCCAATCTAGTCCCTGGGTCGTGGGAACGACCCTACAATCGTCGGACATTTCGGCGGCTGGCCAACCTAGTCACGGGGTCGGGGGGACGACCCTATAGTCGTCGGACATGACAGTGGCGGGGCAATCTAGTCCCGGGGTCGTGCGTACGACCCTATAGTCGTTGGTCATGTCGGCGGCTGGTCAACCTAGTCCCGGGGTCGTGGGGACGACCCTGTAGTCGTCAGACATGACGGCGGCGGGCCAATCTAGTCCCGGGGTCGTGGGGGCGACCCTATAGTCGTCGGACATGACGGTGGCTGGCCAATCTAGTGCCGGGGTCGTGGGGACGACCCTATAGTCGTCGGACATGACAGTGGCGGGGCAATCTAGTCCCGGGGTCGTGCGTACGACCCTATAGTCGTCGGACATGTCGGCGGCTGGCCAACCTAGTACCGGGGACGTGGGGACGACCCTATAGTCGTCGGACACGACGGTGTCGGGCCTATCTAGTCCCGCTTTCGTGGGGACGACCCTATAGTCGTCGGACATGACGGTGGCGGGCCAATCTAGTCCCGGGGTCGTGGGAACGACCCTACAATCGTCGGACATTTCGGCGGCTGGCCAACCTAGTCCCGGGGTCGTGCGTACGACCCTATAGTGATCGGACATGACGGTGGCGGGCCAATCTGGTCCCGGAGTCGTGGGGACGACCCTATAGTCGTCGGACATGACGGTGGCGGGCCAGCCTAGTCCCGGGTTCGTGGGGACGACCCTATAGTCGTCGGACATGACGGTGGCGGGCCAATCTAGTCCCGGGGTCGTGGGAACGACCCTACAATCGTCGGACATTTCGGCGGCTGGCCAACGTAGTCCCCGGGTCGTTGGGACGACCCTATAGTCGTCGGAAATGACGGTGGCGGGCTAATCTAGTCCCGGGGTCGTGCGTACGACCCTATAGTTGTCGGACATGTCGGCGGCGGGGCAACTTTGGCCCGTGGTCGTGGGGACGACCCCATAGTCGTCGGACATGTCGGCGGCTGGCCAACTTTGGCCCGGGGTCGTGGGGACGACTCTATACTCTTTGGACAGGTCGGCGGCTGGCCAGCCTAGTCCCGGGGTCGGGGGGACGACCCTATAGTCGTCGGTCATGACAGTGGCGGGGCAATCTAGTCCCGGGGTCGTGCGTACGACCCTATAGTCGTCGGACATGTCGGCGGCGGGGCAACTTTGGCCCGTACTCGTGGGGACGACCCTATAGTCGTCGGACATGTCGGCGGCTGGCCAACCTAGTAACGGGGACGTGGGGACGACCCTATAGTCGTCGGACACGACGGTGTCGGGCCAATCTAGTCCCGGGTTCGTGGGGACGACCCTATAGGCGTCGGACATGACGGTGGCGGGCCAATCTAGTCCCGGGGTCGTGGGAACGACCCTACAATCGTCGGACATTTCGGCGGCTGGCCAACCTAGTCCCCGAGTCGTTGGGACGACCCTATAGTCGTCGGAAATGACGGTGGCGGGCTAATCTAGTCCCGGGGTCGTGGGGACGACCCTATAGTCGTCGGACATGACGGTGGCGGGCCAATCTAGTCCCGGGGTCGTGGGAACGACCCTACTATCGTCGGACATTTCGGCGGCTGGCCAACCTAGTCCCGGGGTCGGGGGGACGACCCTATAGTCGTCGGACATGTCGGCGGCGGGCTAATCTAGACCCGGGGTCGTGGGGACGACCCTATAGTCGTCGGACATGACGGCGGCTGGCCAACCTAGTCCCGTGATCGTGGGGACGACCCTATAGTCGTCGGACATGTCGGCGGCTGGCCAACCTAGTCCCGGGGTCGTGGGGACGACCCTATAGTCGTCGGACATGACGGTGGCGGGCCAATCTAGTCCCGGGGTCGTGGGAACGACCCTACTATCGTCGGACATTTCGGCGGCTGGCCAACCTAGTCCCGGGGTCGGGGGGACGACCCTATAGTCGTCGGACATGACAGTGGCGGGGCAATCTAGTCCCGGGGTCGTGCGTACGACCTTATAGTCGTCGGACATCTCGGCGGTGGGCCAACCAAGTCCCGGGGTCGTGGGGATTACCCTATAGTCGTCGGACATGACGGTGGCGGGCCAATCTAGTCCCGGGGTCGTGGGGACGACCCTATAGTCGTCGGACATGTCGGCGGCTGGCCAACCAAGTACCGGGGACGTGGGGACGACCCTATAGTCGTCGGACATGGCGGTGGCGGGCTATTATAGTCCCGGGGTCGTGGGGACGACCCTATGGTCGTTGGACATGTCGGTGGCTGGCCAACCTAGCCCCGGGGACGTGGGGACGACCCTATAGTCGTCAGACATGTCGGCGGCTGGCCAACTTTGGCCCGGGGTCGTGGGGACGACTCTATACTCTTTGGACAGGTCGGCGGCTGGCCAGCCTAGTCCCGGGGTCGGGGGGACGACCCTATAGTCGTCGGACATGACAGTGGCGGGGCAATCTAGTCCCGGGGTCGTGCGTACGACCTTATAGTCGTCGGCCATGGCGGTGGCGGGCTATTATAGACCCGGGGTCGTGGGAACGACCCTAAAGTCGTCGGACATTTCGGCGGCTGGCCAACCTAGTCCCGGGGTCGTGCGTACGACCCTATAGTGATCGGACATGACGGTGGCGGGCCAATCTGGTCCCGGAGTCGTGGGGACGACCCTATAGTCGTCGGACATGACGGTGGCGGGCCAGCCTAGTCCCGGGTTCGTGGGGACGACCCTATAGTCGTCGGACATGACGGTGGCGGGCCAATCCAGTCCCGGGGTCGTGAGAACGACCCTACAATCGTCGGACATTTCGGCGGCTGGCCAACGTAGTCCCCGGGTCGTTGGGACGACCCTATAGTCGTCGGAAATGACGGTGGCGGGCTAATCTAGTCCCGGGGTCGTGCGTACGACCCTATAGTCGTCGGACATGTCGGCGGCGGGGCAACTTTGGCCCGTGGTCGTGGGGACGACCCTATAGTCGTCGGACATGTCGGCGGCTGGCCAACTTTGGCCCGGGGTCGTGGGGACGACTCTATACTCTTTGGACAGGTCGGCGGCTGGCCAGCCTAGTCCCGGGTTCGTGCGTACGACCTTATAGTCGTCGGACATCTCGGCGGTGGGCCAACCAAGTCCCGGGGTCGTGGGGATTACCCTATAGTCGTCGGACATGACGGTGGCGGGCCAATCTAGTCCCGGGGTCGTGGGGACGACCCTATAGTCGTCGGACATGACGGTGGCTGGCCAATCTAGTGCCGGGGTCGTGGGGACGACCCTATAGTCGTCGGACATGACAGTGGCGGGGCAATCTAGTCACGGGGTCGTGCGTACGACCCTATAGTCGTCGGACATGTCGGCGGCGGGGCAACTTTGGCCCGTGGTCGTGGGGACGACCCTATAGTCGTCGGACATGTCGGCGGCGGGCTAATCTAGACCCGGGGTCGTGGGGACGACCCTATAGTCGTCGGACATGACGGCGGCTGGCCAACCTAGTCCCGTGATCGTGGGGACGACCCTATAGTCGTCGGACATGTCGGCGGCTGGCCAACCTAGTCCCGGGGTCGTGGGGACGACCCTATAGTCGTCGGACATGACGATGGCGGGCCAATCTAGTCCCGGGGTCGTGGGAACGACCCTACTATCGTCGGACATTTCGGCGGCTGGCCAACCTAGTCCCGGGGTCGGGGGGACGACCCTATAGTCGTCGGACATGACAGTGGCGGGGCAATCTAGTCCCGGGGTCGTGCGTACGACCTTATAGTCGTCGGACATGACGGTGGCTGGCCAACCTAGTGCCGGGGTCGTGGGGACGACCCTATAGTCGTCGGACATGTCGGCGGCTGGCCAGCCTAGTCCCGGGTTCGTGGGGACGACCCTATAGTCGTCGGACATGTCGGCGGTGGGCCAACCAAGTCCCGGGGTCGTGGGGATGACCCTATAGTCGTCGGACACGACGGTGTCGGGCCAATCTAGTCCCGGGGTCGTGGGGACGACCCTATAGTCGTCGGACATGACGGTGGCGGGCCAATATAGACCCGGGGTCGTGGGGACGACCCTATAGTCGTCGAACATGGCGGTGGCGGGCCAATCTAGTCCCGGGGTAGTGCGGACGACCCTATAGTCGTCGGACATGACGGTGGCTGGCCAACCTAGTGCCGGGGTCGTGGGGACGACCCTATAGTCGTCGGACATGACAGTGGCGGGGCAATCTAGTCCCGGGGTCGTGCGTACGAACCTATAGTCGTCGGACATGTCGGCGGCGGGGCAACTTTGGCCCGTACTCGTGGGGACGACCCTATAGTCGTCGGACATGTCGGCGGCTGGCCAACCAAGTACCGGGGACGTGGGGACGACCCTATAGTCGTCGGACATGGCGGTGGCGGGCTATTATAGTCCCGGGGTCGTGGGGACGACCCTATAGTCGTCGGACATGTCGGCGGCTGGCCAACCTTGTCCCGGGGTCGTGGGGACGACCCTATAGTCGTCGGACATGTCGGCGGTGGGCCAACCAAGTCCCGGGGTCGTGGGGATGACCCTATAGTCGTCGGACACGACGGTGTCGGGCCAATCTAGTCCCGGGTTCGTGGGGACGACCCTATAGTCGTCGGACATGACGGTGGCGGGCCAATCTAGTCCCTGGGTCGTGGGAACGACCCTACAATCGTCGGACATTTCGGCGGCTGGCCAACCTAGTCACGGGGTCGGGGGGACGACCCTATAGTCGTCGGACATGACAGTGGCGGGGCAATCTAGTCCCGGGGTCGTGCGTACGACCCTATAGTCGTTGGTCATGTCGGCGGCTGGTCAACCTAGTCCCGGGGTCGTGGGGACGACCCTGTAGTCGTCAGACATGACGGCGGCGGGCCAATCTAGTCCCGGGGTCGTGGGGGCGACCCTATAGTCGTCGGACATGACGGTGGCTGGCCAATCTAGTGCCGGGGTCGTGGGGACGACCCTATAGTCGTCGGACATGACAGTGGCGGGGCAATCTAGTCCCGGGGTCGTGCGTACGACCCTATAGTCGTCGGACATGTCGGCGGCTGGCCAACCTAGTACCGGGGACGTGGGGACGACCCTATAGTCGTCGGACACGACGGTGTCGGGCCAATCTAGTCCCGCTTTCGTGGGGACGACCCTATAGTCGTCGGACATGACGGTGGCGGGCCAATCTAGTCCCGGGGTCGTGGGAACGACCCTACAATCGTCGGACATTTCGGCGGCTGGCCAACCTAGTCCCGGGGTCGTGCGTACGACCCTATAGTGATCGGACATGACGGTGGCGGGCCAATCTGGTCCCGGAGTCGTGGGGACGACCCTATAGTCGTCGGACATGACGGTGGCGGGCCAGCCTAGTCCCGGGTTCGTGGGGACGACCCTATAGTCGTCGGACATGACGGTGGCTGGCCAACCTAGTCCCGGGGTCGTGGGGACGACCCTATAGTCGTCGGACATGACGATGGCGGGCCAATCTAGTCCCGGGGTCGTGGGAACGACCCTACTATCGTCGGACATTTCGGCGGCTGGCCAACCTAGTCCCGGGGTCGGGGGGACGACCCTATAGTCGTCGGACATGACAGTGGCGGGGCAATCTAGTCCCGGGGTCGTGCGTACGACCTTATAGTCGTCGGACATCTCGGCGGTGGGCCAACCAAGTCCCGGGGTCGTGGGGATTACCCTATAGTCGTCGGACATGACGGTGGCGGGCCAATCTAGTCCCGGGGTCGTGGGGACGACCCTATAGTCGTCGGACATGACGGTGGCTGGCCAATCTAGTGCCGGGGTCGTGGGGACGACCCTATAGTCGTCGGACATGACAGTGGCGGGGCAATCTAGTCACGGGGTCGTGCGTACGACCCTATAGTCGTCGGACATGTCGGCGGCGGGGCAACTTTGGCCCGTGGTCGTGGGGACGACCCTATAGTCGTCGGACATGTCGGCGGCGGGCTAATCTAGACCCGGGGTCGTGGGGACGACCCTATAGTCGTCGGACATGACGGCGGCTGGCCAACCTAGTCCCGTGATCGTGGGGACGACCCTATAGTCGTCGGACATGTCGGCGGCTGGCCAACCTAGTCCCGGGGTCGTGGGGACGACCCTATAGTCGTCGGACATGACGATGGCGGGCCAATCTAGTCCCGGGGTCGTGGGAACGACCCTACTATCGTCGGACATTTCGGCGGCTGGCCAACCTAGTCCCGGGGTCGGGGGGACGACCCTATAGTCGTCGGACATGACAGTGGCGGGGCAATCTAGTCCCGGGGTCGTGCGTACGACCTTATAGTCGTCGGACATGACGGTGGCTGGCCAACCTAGTGCCGGGGTCGTGGGGACGACCCTATAGTCGTCGGACATGTCGGCGGCTGGCCAGCCTAGTCCCGGGTTCGTGGGGACGACCCTATAGTCGTCGGACATGTCGGCGGTGGGCCAACCAAGTCCCGGGGTCGTGGGGATGACCCTATAGTCGTCGGACACGACGGTGTCGGGCCAATCTAGTCCCGGGGTCGTGGGGACGACCCTATAGTCGTCGGACATGACGGTGGCGGGCCAATATAGACCCGGGGTCGTGGGGACGACCCTATAGTCGTCGAACATGGCGGTGGCGGGCCAATCTAGTCCCGGGGACGTGGGGACGACCCTATAGTCGTCGGACATTTCGGCGGCGGGCTAATCTAGTCCCGGGGTCGTGGGGACGACCCTATAGTCGTTGGACATTTCGGCGGCTGGCCAATCTAGTCCCGGGGTCGTGGGGACGACCCTATAGTCGTCGGACATGACGGTGGCGGGCCAATCTAGTCCCGGGGTCGTGGGGACGGCCCTATAGTCGTCGGACATGACGGTGGCAGGCCAACCTAGTACCGGGGTCGTGGGGACGACCCTATAGTCGTCGGACATGACGGTGGCGGGCCAATCTAGTCCCGGGGTCGTGGGGACGGCCCTATAGTCGTCGGACATGACGGTGGCTGGCCAACCTAGTACCGGGGTCGTGGGGACGACCCTATAGTCGTCGGACATGTCGGCGGCGGGGCAACTTTGGCCCGTACTCGTGGGGACGACCCTATAGTCGTCGGACATGACGGTGGCGGGCCAATCTAGTCCCGGGGTCGTGGGGACGACCCTATAGTCGTCGGACATGACGGTGGCTGGCCAACCTAGTACCGGGGTCGTGGGGACGACCCTATAGTCGTCGGACATAACAGTGGCGGGGCAATCTAGTCCCGGGGTCGTGCGTACGACCCTATAGTCGTCGGACATGTCGGCGGCGGGGCAACTTTGGCCCGAACTCGTGGGGACGTCCCTATAGTCGTCGGACATGTCGGCGGCTGGCCAACCTAGTACCGGGGACGTGGGGACGACCGTATAGTCGTCGGACATGGCGGTGGCGGGCTAATATAGTCCCGGGGTCGTGGGGACGACCCTATGGTCGTTGGACATGTCGGTGGCTGGCCAACGTAGCCCCGGGGATGTGGGGACGACCCTATAGTCGTCGGACATGACGGTGGCGGGGCAATCTAGTCCTGGGGTCGTGGGGACGACCCCGTAGTCGTCGGACATGACGGTCGTGGGCCAATCTAGTCTCGGGGCCGTGGGGACGACCCTATAGTCGTCGGACATGTCGGCGGCTGGCCAACCTAGGCCCGGGATCGTGGGGACGACCCTATAGTCGTCGGACAAGTCGGCGACGGGCCAACCTAGTCCCGGGGTCGTGGGGACGACCCTATAGTCGTCGGACATGTCGGCGGCTGGCCAACTTTGGCCCGGGGTCGTGGGGACGACTCTATACTCTTCGGACAGGTCGGCGGCTGGCCAGCCTAGTCCCGGGTTCGTGGCGACGACCCTATAGTCGTCGGACATGTCGGCGGCGGGCCAACCAAGTCCAGGGGTCGTGGGGATGACCCTGTAGTCGTCGGACATGACGGTGGCGGGCCAGACTAGTCCCGGGGTCGTGGGACCGACCCTATAGTCGTCATACAAGTCGGCGGCGGGCCAACCTAGTCCCGTGGTCGTGGCGACGACCGTATAGTCGTGGGACATGTCGGCGGCTGGCCAACCTAGTCCCGTGGTCGTGGGGACGACCCTATAGTCGTCGGAAAAGTCGGCGGCGGGCCAACCTAGTCCCGGGGTCGTGGGGACGACCCTATAGTCGTCGGACATGACGGTGACGGGCCAATCTAGTCCCGGCGTCGTGGGTACGACCCTATACTCGTCGGACATGACGGTGGCGGGCCAATCTAGTACCGGGGCGTGGGGACGACCCTATAGTCGTCGGACATGTCGGCGGCGGGGCAACTTTGGCCCGTACTCGTGGGGACGTCCCTATAGTCGTCGGACATGGCGGTGGCGGGCTAATATAGTCCCGGGGTCGTGGGGACGACCCTATGGTCGTTGGACATGTCGGTGGCTGGCCAACGTAGCCCCGGGTGACGTGGGGACGACCCTATAGTCGTCGGACATGACGGTGGCGGGGCAATCAAGTCCTGGGGTCGTGGGGACGACTCTATAGTCGTCGGACATGTCGGCGGCTGGCCAACCTAGGCCCGGGATCGTGGGGACGACCCTATAGTCGTCGGACAAGTCGGCGGCGGGCCAACCTAGTCCCGGGGTCGTGGGGACGACCCTATAGTCGTCGGACATGTCGGCGGCTGGCCAACTTTGGCCCGGGGTCGTGGGGACGACTCTATACTCTTCGGACAGGTCGGCGGCTGGCCAACCTAGTCCCGGGTTCGTGGCGACGACCCTATAGTCGTCGGATATGATGGTGGCGGGCCAATCTAGTCCCGGGGTCGTGGGGACGACCCTATTGTCGTCGGATATGTTGGCGGCGGGCCAACCTAGTCCCGGGGTCGTGGAGACGACCCTATAGTCGTCGGATATGTTGGTGGCGGGCCAATCTAGTCCCGGGGTCGTGGGGACGACCCTATAGTCGTCGGACAAGTCGGCGGCGGGCCCACCTAGTCCCGGGGTCGTGGCGACGACCCTATAGACGTCGGACATGACGGTGACGGGCCAATCTAGTCCCGGCGTCGTGGGTACGAACGTATACTCGTCGGACATGACGGTGGCGGGCCAATCTAGTACCGGGGTCGTGGGGACGACCCTATAGTCGTCGGACAAGTCGGCGGCGGGCCAACCTAGTCCCGTGGTCGTCGGTACGACCCTATAGTAGTCGGATATGTTGGAGGCTGGCCAACCTAGTCCCGGGGTCGTGGGGACGACCCTATTGTCGTCGGACATGTTGGCCGCGGGCCAACCTAGTCCCGGGGTCGTGGAGACGACCCTATAGTCGTCGGACAAGTCGGCGGCGGGCCCACCTAGTCCCGGGGTCGTGGGGACGACCCTATAGACGTCGGACATGACGGTGACGGGCCAATCTAGTCCCGGGGTCGTGGGGACGAACCTATAGTCGTCGGATATCTTGGTGGCGGGCCAATCTAGTCCCGGGATCGTGGGGACGACCCTATAGTCGTCGGACAAGTCGGCGGCAGGCCAACCTAGTCCCGTGGTCGTGGCGACGACCCTATAGACGTCGAAAATGTCGGCGGCTGGCCAACTTTGGCCCGTGGTCGTGGGGACGACACTATAGTCGTCGGACATGTTGGCGGCGGACCAAACTAGTCCCGGGGTCGTGGAGACGACCCTATTGTCGTCGGACAAGTCGGCGGCGGGCCAACCTAGTCCCGTGGTCGTCGGTACGACCCTATAGTAGTCGGATATGTCGGAGGCTGGCCAACCTAGTCCCGGGGTCGTGGGGACGACCCTATTGTCGTCGGACATGTTGGCCGCGGGCCAACCTAGTCCCGGGGTCGTGGAGACGACCCTATAGTCGTCGGATATGTTGGTGGCGGGCCAATCTTGTCCCGTGGTCGTGGGGACGACCCTATAGTCGTCGGCTGGCCAACCTAGTCCCGGGGTCGTGGGGACGACCCTATAGACGTCGGACATGACGGTGACGGGCCAACCTAGTCCCGTGGTCGTGGGGACGACCCTATAGTCGTCGGGCAAGTCGGCGGCGGGCCCACCTAGTCCCGGGGTCGTGGGGACGACCCTATAGACGTCGGACATGACGGTGACGGGCCAATCTAGTCCCGGCGTCGTGGGTACGAACCTATACTCGTCGGACATGACGGTGGCGGGCCAATCTAGTACCGGGGTCGTGGGGACGACCCTATAGTCGTCGGACATGTCGGCAGCTGGCCAACCTAGTCCCGTGGTCGTGGGGACGACCGTATAGTCGTCGGACATGTCGGCGGCTGGCCAACCTAGTCCCGTGGGCGTGGGGACGACCCTATAGTCGTCGGACAAATCGGCGGCGGGCCCACCTAGTCCCGGGGTCGTGGGGACGACCCTATAGACGTCGGACATGACGGTGACGGGCCAATCTAGTCCCGGGGTCGTGGGGACGAACCTATAGTCGTCGGATATGTTGGTGGCGGGCCAATCTAGTCCCGGGGTCGTGGGGACGACCCTATAGTCGTCGGACAAGTCGGCGGCGGGCCAACCTAGTCCCGTGGTCGTTGGGACGACCGTATAGTCGTCGGACATGTCGGCGGCTGGCCAACCTAGTCCCGTGGTCGTGGGGACGACCCTATAGTCGTCGGACATGATGGTGGCGGGCCAACCTAGTCCCGGGGTCGTGGGACCGACCCTATAGTCGTCATACAAGTCGGCGGCGGGCCAACCTAGTCCCGTGGTCGTGGCGACGACCGTATAGTCGTGGGACATGTCGGCGGCTGGCCAAATTTGGCCCGTAGTCGTGGGAACGACCCTATAGTCGTCGGATATGTCGGAGGCTGGCCAACCTAGTCCCGGGGTCGTGGGGACGACCCTATTGTCGTCGGACAAGTCGGCGGCGGGTCATCCTAGTCCCAGGGTCGTGGGGACGACCCTATTGTCGTCGGACATGTTGGCGGCGGGCCAACCTAGTCCCGGGGTCGTGGAGACGACCCTATAGTCGTCGGATATGTTGGTGGCGGGCCAATCTAGTCCCGGGATCGTGGGACCGACCCTATAGTCGTCATACAAGTCGGCGGCGGGCCAACCTAGTCCCGTGGTCGTGGCGACGACCGTATAGTCGTGGGACATGTCGGCGGCTGGCCAACCTAGTCCCGTGGTCGTGGGGACGACCCTATAGTCGTCGGAAAAGTCGGCGGCGGGCCAACCTAGTCCCGGGGTCGTGGGGACGACCCTATAGTCGTCGGACATGACGGTGACGGGCCAATCTAGACCCGGCGTCGTGGGTACGACCCTATACTCGTCGGACATGACGGTGGCGGGCCAATCTAGTACCGGGGCGTGGGGACGACCCTATAGTCGTCGGACATGTCGGCGGCGGGGCAACTTTGGCCCGTACTCGTGGGGACGTCCCTATAGTCGTCGGACATGGCGGTGGCGGGCTAATATAGTCCCGGGGTCGTGGGGACGACCCTATGGTCGTTGGACATGTCGGTGGCTGGCCAACGTAGCCCCGGGTGACGTGGGGACGACCCTATAGTCGTCGGACATGACGGTGGCGGGGCAATCAAGTCCTGGGGTCGTGGGGACGACTCTATAGTCGTCGGACATGTCGGCGGCTGGCCAACCTAGGCCCGGGATCGTGGGGACGACCCTATAGTCGTCGGACAAGTCGGCGGCGGGCCAACCTAGTCCCGGGGTCGTGGGGACGACCCTATAGTCGTCGGACATGTCGGCGGCTGGCCAACTTTGGCCCGGGGTCGTGGGGACGACTCTATACTCTTCGGACAGGTCGGCGGCTGGCCAACCTAGTCCCGGGTTCGTGGCGACGACCCTATAGTCGTCGGATATGATGGTGGCGGGCCAATCTAGTCCCGGGGTCGTGGGGACGACCCTATTGTCGTCGGATATGTTGGCGGCGGGCCAACCTAGTCCCGGGGTCGTGGAGACGACCCTATAGTCGTCGGATATGTTGGTGGCGGGCCAATCTAGTCCCGGGGTCGTGGGGACGACCCTATAGTCGTCGGACAAGTCGGCGGCGGGCCCACCTAGTCCCGGGGTCGTGGCGACGACCCTATAGACGTCGGACATGACGGTGACGGGCCAATCTAGTCCCGGCGTCGTGGGTACGAACCTATACTCGTCGGACATGACGGTGGCGGGCCAATCTAGTACCGGGGTCGTGGGGACGACCCTATAGTCGTCGGACAAGTCGGCGGCGGGCCAACCTAGTCCCGTGGTCGTCGGTACGACCCTATAGTAGTCGGATATGTCGGAGGCTGGCCAACCTAGTCCCGGGGTCGTGGGGACGACCCTATTGTCGTCGGACATGTTGGCCGCGGGCCAACCTAGTCCCGGGGTCGTGGAGACGACCCTATAGTCGTCGGACAAGTCGGCGGCGGGCCCACCTAGTCCCGGGGTCGTGGGGACGACCCTATAGACGTCGGACATGACGGTGACGGGCCAATCTAGTCCCGGGGTCGTGGGGACGAACCTATAGTCGTCGGATATCTTGGTGGCGGGCCAATCTAGTCCCGGGATCGTGGGGACGACCCTATAGT
The DNA here is from genome assembly GCA_946251845.1 of Andrena fulva. Taxonomy (NCBI): domain Eukaryota; kingdom Metazoa; phylum Arthropoda; class Insecta; order Hymenoptera; family Andrenidae; genus Andrena; species Andrena fulva. Next base: position 38,167 of record CAMITZ010000112.1, on the reverse strand, counting down.
CGTCGGACAAGTCGGCGGCAGGCCAACCTAGTCCCGTGGTCGTGGCGACGACCCTATAGACGTCGAAAATGTCGGCGGCTGGCCAACTTTGGCCCGTGGTCGTGGGGACGACACTATAGTCGTCGGACATGTTGGCGGCGGACCAAACTAGTCCCGGGGTCGTGGAGACGACCCTATTGTCGTCGGACAAGTCGGCGGCGGGCCAACCTAGTCCCGAGGTCGTCGGTACGACCCTATAGTAGTCGGATATGTCGGAGGCTGGCCAACCTAGTCCCGGGGTCGTGGGGACGACCCTATTGTCGTCGGACATGTTGGCCGCGGGCCAACCTAGTCCCGGGGTCGTGGAGACGACCCTATAGTCGTCGGATATGTTGGTGGCGGGCCAATCTTGTCCCGTGGTCGTGGGGACGACCCTATAGTCGTCGGCTGGCCAACCTAGTCCCGGGGTCGTGGGGACGACCCTATAGACGTCGGACATGACGGTGACGGGCCAACCTAGTCCCGTGGTCGTGGGGACGACCCTATAGTCGTCGGGCAAGTCGGCGGCGGGCCCACCTAGTCCCGGGGTCGTGGGGACGACCCTATAGACGTCGGACATGACGGTGACGGGCCAATCTAGTCCCGGCGTCGTGGGTACGAACCTATACTCGTCGGACATGACGGTGGCGGGCCAATCTAGTACCGGGGTCGTGGGGACGACCCTATAGTCGTCGGACATGTCGGCAGCTGGCCAACCTAGTCCCGTGGTCGTGGGGACGACCGTATAGTCGTCGGACATGTCGGCGGCTGGCCAACCTAGTCCCGTGGGCGTGGGGACGACCCTATAGTCGTCGGACAAATCGGCGGCGGGCCCACCTAGTCCCGGAGTCGTGGGGACGACCCTATAGACGTCGGACATGACGGTGACGGGCCAATCTAGTCCCGGGGTCGTGGGGACGAACCTATAGTCGTCGGATATGTTGGTGGCGGGCCAATCTAGTCCCGGGGTCGTGGGGACGACCCTATAGTCGTCGGACAAGTCGGCGGCGGGCCAACCTAGTCCCGTGGTCGTGGGGACGACCGTATAGTCGTCGGACATGTCGGCGGCTGGCCAACCTAGTCCCGTGGTCGTGGGGACGACCCTATAGTCGTCGGACATGATGGTGGCGGGCCAACCTAGTCCCGGGGTCGTGGGACCGACCCTATAGTCGTCATACAAGTCGGCGGCGGGCCAACCTAGTCCCGTGGTCGTGGCGACGACCGTATAGTCGTGGGACATGTCGGCGGCTGGCCAACCTAGTCCCGTGGTCGTGGGGACGACCCTATAGTCGTCGGACAAGTCGGCGGCGGGCCAACCTAGTCCCGGGGTCGTGGGGACGATCCTATAGTCGTCGGACATGACGGTGACGGGCCAATCTAGTCCCGGCGTCGTGGGTACGACCCTATACTCGTCGGACATGACGGTGGCGGGCCAATCTAGTACCGGGGTCGTGGGGACGACCCTATAGTCGTCGAACATGTCGGCGGCTGGCCAACTTTGGCCGGTGGTCGTGGGGACGACCCTATAGTCGTCGGACATGACGGTGGCGTGGCAATCTAGTCCTGGGGTCGTGGGGACGACCCTGAAGTCGTCGGACATGACGGTCGTGGGCCAATCTAGTCCCGGGGCCGTGGGGACGACTCTATAGTCGTCGAACATGTCGGCGGCTGGCCAACTTTGGCCGGTGGTCGTGGGGACGACCCTATAGTCGTCGGACATGACGGTGACGGGCCAATCTAGTCCCGGGGTCGTGGGGACGGTCCTATAGTCGTCGGACATGATGCTGGCGAGCCAATCTAGTCCCGGGTTTCGTGGGGACGACCCTATGGTCGTCGGACATGTCGGCGGCTGGCCAAATTTGGCCCGTAGTCGTGGGAACGACCCTATAGTCGTCGGATATGTCGGAGGCTGGCCAACCTAGTCCTGGGGTCGTGGGGACGACCCTATTGTCGTCGGACAAGTCGGCGGCGGGTCATCCTAGTCCCGGGGTCGTGGGGACGACCCTATTGTCGTCGGACATGTTGGCGGCGGGCCAACCTAGTCCCGGGGTCGTGGAGACGACCCTATAGTCGTCGGATATGTTGGTGGCGGGCCAATCTAGTCCCGGGATCGTGGGACCGACCCTATAGTCGTCATACAAGTCGGCGGCGGGCCAACCTAGTCCCGTGGTCGTGGCGACGACCGTATAGTCGTGGGACATGTCGGCGGCTGGTCAACCTAGTCCCGTGGTCGTGGGGACGACCCTATAGTCGTCGGACAAGTCGGCGGCGGGCCAATCTAGTCCCGGGGTCGTGGGGACGACCCTATAGTCGTCGGACATGTCGGCGGCTGGGCAACTTTGGCCCGTGGTCGTGGGGACGACCCTATTGTCGTCGGACATGACGGTGGCGGGCCAATCTAGTCCCGGGGTCGTGGGGACGACCCTATTGTCGTCGGACATGTCGGCGGCTGGCGAACGTAGTCGCGGGATCGTGGGGACGACCCTATAGTCGTCGGACATGTCGGCGGCGGGCCAACGTATGCCCAGTGTCGTAGGCACGAACCTATATTCGTCGGACATGACTGCGGCGGGCCAACCTAGTCCCGGGGTCGTGGGGACGACCCTATAGTCGTCGGACAAGTCGACGGCGGGCCAACCTAGACCCGGGGTCGTGGGGACGACCCTATAGTCGTCGGACTAGTCGGCGGCGGGCCAACCTAGTCCCGGGGTCGTGGGGACGACCCTATAGTCGTCGGACTAGTCGGCGGCGGGGCAACCTAGTCCCGGGGTCGTGGGGACCACCCTATAGTCGTCGGACATGTTGGCGGCTGGCCAGCTTTGGCCCGGGGTAGTGGGGACGACCCTATAGTCGTCGGACATGTCGGCGGCAGGGCAACTTTGGCCCGTGGTCGTGGGGACGACCCTATTGTCGTCGGACATGACGGTGGCGGGCCAATCTAGTCCCGGGGTCGTGGGGACGACCCTATTGTCGTCGGACATGTCGGCGGCTGGCCAACCTAGTCGCGGGATCGTGGGGACGACCCTATAGTCGTCGGACATGTCGGCGGCGGGCCAACGTATGCCCAGGGTCGTAGGCACGAACCTATATTCGTCGGACATGACGGTGGCGGGCCAATCTAGTCCCGGGGTCGTTGGGACGACCCTATAGTCGTCGGACTAGTCGGCGGCGGGCCAACCTAGTCCCGGGGTCGTGGGGACGACCCTATAGTCGTCGGACAAGTCGGCGGCGGGCCAACATAGTCCCGGGGTCGTGGAGACGACCCTATAGACGTCGGACATGTCGGCGGCGGGCCAACCTAGTCCCGGGGTCGTGGGGACGACCCTATAGTCGTCGGACATGTCGGCGGCTGGCCAGCTTTGGCCCGGGGTCGTGTGGACGACCCTATAGTCGTCGGACATGCCGGTGACTGGCCAACCTAGTCCCGGGGTCGTGGAGACGACCCTATAGTCGTCGGACGTGACGGTGCCGGGGCAATCTAGCCCCGGGGTCGAGGGGACGACCCTATAGACGTCGGACATGTCGGCGGCTGGCCAACCTAGTCCCGGGGTGGTCGGGACGACCCTATAGTCGTCGGACATGTCGGCGGCAGGGCAACTTTGGCCCGTGGTCGTGGGGGCGACCCTATATTCGTCGGACATGACGGTGGCGGGCCAATCTAGTCCCGGGGTCGTTGGGACGACCCTATTGTCGTCAGACATGTCGGCGGCTGGCCAACCTAGTCGCGGGATCGTGGGGACGACCCTATGGTCGTCGGACATGTCGGCGGCGGGCCAACGTATGCCCAGGGTCGTAGGCACGAACCTATATTCGTCGGACATGACGGTGGCGGGCCAATCTAGTCCCGGGGTCGTTGGGACGACCCTATAGTCGTCGGACTAGTCGGCGGCGGGCCAACCTAGTCCCGGGGTCGTGGGGACGACTCTATAGTCGTCGGACAAGTCGGCGGCGGGCCAACCTAGTCCCGGGGTCGTGGACACGACCCTATAGACGTCGGACATGTCGGCGGCGGGCCAACCTAGTCCCGGGGCCGTGGGGACGACCCTATAGTCGTCGGACATGTCGGCGGCAGGGCATCTTTGGCCCGTGGTCGCGGGGACGACCCTATAGTCGTCGGACATGTCGGCGGCGGGCCGACCTAGTCCCGGGGTCGTGGAGACGACCCTATAGTCATCGGACATGTCGGCGGCTTGCCAACCTAGTCCCGGGGTAGTAGTGACGACCCTATAGTCGTCAGACAAGTCGGCGGCGGGCCAATCTAGTCCCGGGGTCGTGGGGACGACCCTATAGTCGTCGGACATGTCGGCGGCTGGGCAACTTTGGCCCGTGGTCGTGGGGACGACCCTATTGTCGTCGGACATGACGGTGGCGGGCCAATCTAGTCCCGGGGTCGTGGGGACGACCCTATTGTCGTCGGACATGTCGGCGGCTGGCGAACGTAGTCGCGGGATCGTGGGGACGACCCTATAGTCGTCGGACATGTCGGCGGCGGGCCAACGTATGCCCAGTGTCGTAGGCACGAACCTATATTCGTCGGACATGACTGCGGCGGGCCAACCTAGTCCCGGGGTCGTGGGGACGACCCTATAGTCGTCGGACAAGTCGACGGCGGGCCAACCTAGACCCGGGGTCGTGGGGACGACCCTATAGTCGTCGGACTAGTCGGCGGCGGGCCAACCTAGTCCCGGGGTCGTGGAGACGACCCTATAGTCATCGGACATGTCGGCGGCTTGCCAACCTAGTCCCGGGGTAGTAGTGACGACCCTATAGTCGTCAGACAAGTCGGCGGCGGGCCAATCTAGTCCCGGGGTCGTGGGGACGACCCTATAGTCGTCGGACATGTCGGCGGCTGGGCAACTTTGGCCCGTGGTCGTGGGGACGACCCTATTGTCGTCGGACATGACGGTGGCGGGCCAATCTAGTCCCGGGGTCGTGGGGACGACCCTATTGTCGTCGGACATGTCGGCGGCTGGCGAACGTAGTCGCGGGATCGTGGGGACGACCCTATAGTCGTCGGACATGTCGGCGGCGGGCCAACGTATGCCCAGTGTCGTAGGCACGAACCTATATTCGTCGGACATGACTGCGGCGGGCCAACCTAGTCCCGGGGTCGTGGGGACGACCCTATAGTCGTCGGACAAGTCGACGGCGGGCCAACCTAGACCCGGGGTCGTGGGGACGACCCTATAGTCGTCGGACTAGTCGGCGGCGGGCCAACCTAGTCCCGGGGTCGTGGGGACGACCCTATAGTCGTCGGACTAGTCGGCGGCGGGGCAACCTAGTCCCGGGGTCGTGGGGACCACCCTATAGTCGTCGGACATGACGGTGGCGGGCCAATCTAGTCCCGGGGTCGTGGGGACGACCCTATTGTCGTCGGACATGTCGGCGGCTGGCCAACCTAGTCGCGGGATCGTGGGGACGACCCTATAGTCGTCGGACATGTCGGCGGCGGGCCAACGTATGCCCAGGGTCGTAGGCACGAACCTATATTCGTCGGACATGACGGTGGCGGGCCAATCTAGTCCCGGGGTCGTTGGGACGACCCTATAGTCGTCGGACTAGTCGGCGGCGGGCCAACCTAGTCCCGGGGTCGTGGGGACGACCCTATAGTCGTCGGACAAGTCGGCGGCGGGCCAACATAGTCCCGGGGTCGTGGAGACGACCCTATAGACGTCGGACATGTCGGCGGCGGGCCAACCTAGTCCCGGGGTCGTGGGGACGACCCTATAGTCGTCGGACATGTCGGCGGCTGGCCAGCTTTGGCCCGGGGTCGTGTGGACGACCCTATAGTCGTCGGACATGCCGGTGACTGGCCAACCTAGTCCCGGGGTCGTGGAGACGACCCTATAGTCGTCGGACGTGACGGTGCCGGGGCAATCTAGCCCCGGGGTCGAGGGGACGACCCTATAGACGTCGGACATGTCGGCGGCTGGCCAACCTAGTCCCGGGGTGGTCGGGACGACCCTATAGTCGTCGGACATGTCGGCGGCAGGGCAACTTTGGCCCGTGGTCGTGGGGGCGACCCTATATTCGTCGGACATGACGGTGGCGGGCCAATCTAGTCCCGGGGTCGTTGGGACGACCCTATTGTCGTCAGACATGTCGGCGGCTGGCCAACCTAGTCGCGGGATCGTGGGGACGACCCTATGGTCGTCGGACATGTCGGCGGCGGGCCAACGTATGCCCAGGGTCGTAGGCACGAACCTATATTCGTCGGACATGACGGTGGCGGGCCAATCTAGTCCCGGGGTCGTTGGGACGACCCTATAGTCGTCGGACTAGTCGGCGGCGGGCCAACCTAGTCCCGGGGTCGTGGGGACGACTCTATAGTCGTCGGACAAGTCGGCGGCGGGCCAACCTAGTCCCGGGGTCGTGGACACGACCCTATAGACGTCGGACATGTCGGCGGCGGGCCAACCTAGTCCCGGGGCCGTGGGGACGACCCTATAGTCGTCGGACATGTCGGCGGCAGGGCATCTTTGGCCCGTGGTCGCGGGGACGACCCTATAGTCGTCGGACATGTCGGCGGCGGGCCGACCTAGTCCCGGGGTCGTGGAGACGACCCTATAGTCATCGGACATGTCGGCGGCTTGCCAACCTAGTCCCGGGGTAGTAGTGACGACCCTATAGTCGTCAGACAAGTCGGCGGCGGGCCAATCTAGTCCCGGGGTCGTGGGGACGACCCTATAGTCGTCGGACATGTCGGCGGCTGGGCAACTTTGGCCCGTGGTCGTGGGGACGACCCTATTGTCGTCGGACATGACGGTGGCGGGCCAATCTAGTCCCGGGGTCGTGGGGACGACCCTATTGTCGTCGGACATGTCGGCGGCTGGCGAACGTAGTCGCGGGATCGTGGGGACGACCCTATAGTCGTCGGACATGTCGGCGGCGGGCCAACGTATGCCCAGTGTCGTAGGCACGAACCTATATTCGTCGGACATGACTGCGGCGGGCCAACCTAGTCCCGGGGTCGTGGGGACGACCCTATAGTCGTCGGACAAGTCGACGGCGGGCCAACCTAGACCCGGGGTCGTGGGGACGACCCTATAGTCGTCGGACTAGTCGGCGGCGGGCCAACCTAGTCCCGGGGTCGTGGGGACGACCCTATAGTCGTCGGACTAGTCGGCGGCGGGGCAACCTAGTCCCGGGGTCGTGGGGACCACCCTATAGTCGTCGGACATGTTGGCGGCTGGCCAGCTTTGGCCCGGGGTAGTGGGGACGACCCTATAGTCGTCGGACATGTCGGCGGCAGGGCAACTTTGGCCCGTGGTCGTGGGGACGACCCTATTGTCGTCGGACATGACGGTGGCGGGCCAATCTAGTCCCGGGGTCGTGGGGACGACCCTATTGTCGTCGGACATGTCGGCGGCTGGCCAACCTAGTCGCGGGATCGTGGGGACGACCCTATAGTCGTCGGACATGTCGGCGGCGGGCCAACGTATGCCCAGGGTCGTAGGCACGAACCTATATTCGTCGGACATGACGTTGGCGGGCCAATCTAGTCCCGGGGTCGTTGGGACGACCCTATAGTCGTCGGACTAGTCGGCGGCGGGCCAACCTAGTCCCGAGGTCGTGGAGACGACCCTATAGTCGTCGAACATGTCGGCGGCGGGCCAACCTAGTCCCGGGGTCGTGGGGACGACCCTATAGCCGTCGGACATGTCGGCGGCAGGGCAACTTTGGCCCGTGGTCGTGGAGGCGACCCTATAGTCGTCGGACATCACGGTGGCGGGCCAATCTAGTCCCGGGGTCGTGGGGACGACCCTATAGTCGTCGGACATGCCTGCGGCTGGCCAACCTAGTCCCGGGCCGTGGGGACGACCCTATTGACGTCGGACATGTCGGCGGCGGGCCAACCTAGTCCCGGGGTCGTGGGGACGACCCTATAGTCGTCGGACATGTCGGCGGCAGGGCATCTTTGGCCCGTGGTCGCGGGGACGACCCTATAGTCGTCGGACATGTCGGCGGCAGGGCAACTTTGGCCCGTGGTCGTGGGGGCGACCCTATAGTCGTCGGACATGACGGTGGCGGGCCAATCTAATCCCGGGGTCGTGGGGACGACCCTATAGTCGTCGGACATGTCTGCGGCTGGCCAACCTAGTCCCGGGCCGTGGGGACGACCCTATAGTCGTCGGACAAGTCGGCGGCGGGCCAACCTAGTCCCGGGGTCGTGGAGACGACCCTATAGACGTCGGACATGTCGGCGGCGGGCCAACCTAGTCCCGGGGTCGTGGGGACGACCCTATAGTCGTCGGACATGTCGGCGGCAGGGCATCTTTGGCCCGTGGTCGCGGGGACGACCCTATAGTCGTCGGACATGTCGGCGGCTGGCCAACCTAGTCCCGGGGTCGTGGAGACGACCCTATAGTCGTCGGGCAAGTCGGCGGCGGCCCAACCTAGTCCCGGGGTCGTGGGGACGACCCTATAGTCGTCGGACATGTTGGCGGCTGGCCAGCTTTGGCCCGGGGTAGTGGGGTCGACCCTATAATCGTCGGACATGTCGGCGGCAGGGCAACTTTGGCCCGTGGTCGCGGGGACGACCCTATAGTCGTCGGACATGTCGGAGGCTGGCCAACCTAGTCGCGGGATCGTGGGGACGACCCTATAGTCGTCGGACATGTCGGCGGCTGGCCAACTTTGGCCCGCGGTCGTGGGGAGTAGACCCTACAGTCGTCGGACATGTCGGCGGCAGGGCATCTTTGGCCCGTGATCGCGGGGACGACCCTATAGTCGTCGGACATGTCGGCGGCTGGCCAACCTAGTCCCGAGGTCGTGGAGACGACCCTATAGTCGTCGGACAAGTCGGCGGCGGGCCAACCTAGTCCCGGGGTCGTGGGGACGACCCTATAGTCGTTGGACAAGTCGGCGGCGGGCCAACCTAGTCCCGGGGTCGTGGGGACGACCCTATAGTCGTCGGACATGTTGGCGGCTGGCCAGCTTTGGCCCGGGGTAGTGGGGACGACCCTATAGTCGTCGGACATGTCGGCGGCAGGGCAACTTTGGCCCGTGGTCGTGGGGACGACCCTATTGTCGTTGGACATGACTGTGGCGGGCCAATCTAGTCCCGGGGTCGTGGGGACGACCCTATTGTCGTCGGACATGTCGGCGGCTGGCCAACCTAGTCGCGGGATCGTGGGGCCGACCCTATAGTCGTCGGACATGTCGGCGGCAGGGCATCTTTGGCCCGTGATCGCGGGGACGACCCTATAGTCGTCGGACATGTCGGCGGCTGGCCAACCTATTCCCGAGGTCGTGGAGACGACCCTATAGTCGTCGGACAAGTCGGCGGCGGGCCAACCTAGTCCCGGGGTCGTGGGGACGACCCTATAGTCGTTGGACAAGTCGGCGGCGGGCCAACCTAGTCCCGGGGTCGTGGGGACGACCCTATAGTCGTCGGATATGTTGGCGGCTGGCCAGCTTTGGCCCGGGGTAGTGGGGACGACCCTATAGTCGTCGGACATGTCGGCGGCAGGGCAACTTTGGAACGTGGTCGTGGGGACGACCCTATAGACGTCGGACATGTCGGCGGCGGGCCAACCTATTCCCGTGGTCGTGGGGACGACCCTATAGTCGTCGGACATGTCGGCGGCAGGGCAACTTTGGCCCGTGGTCGTGGAGGCGACCCTATAGTCGTCGGACATGACGGTGGCGGGCCAATCTAGTCCCGGGGTCGTGGGGACGACCCTATAGTCGTCGGACATGTCTGCGGCTGGCCAACCTAGTCCCGGGCCGTGGGGACGACCCTATAGACGTCGGACATGTCGGCGGCGGGCCAACCTAGTCCCGGGGTCGTGGGGACGACCCTATAGTCGTCGGACATGTCGGCGGCAGGGCATCTTTGGCCCGTGGTCGCGGGGACGACCCTATAGTCGTCGGACATGTCGGCGGCAGGGCAACTTTGGCCCGTGGTCGTGGGGGCGACCCTATAGTCGTCGGACATGACGGTGGCGGGCCAATCTAATCCCGGGGTCGTGGGGACGACCCTATAGTCGTCGGACATGTCTGCGGCTGGCCAACCTAGTCCCGGGCCGTGGGGACGACCCTATAGTCGTCGGAAAAGTCGGCGGCGGGCCAACCTAGTCCCGGGGTCGTGGAGACGACCCTATAGACGTAGGACATGTCGGCGGCGGGCCAACCTGGTCCCGGGGTCGTGGGCACGACCCTATAGTCGTCGGACATGTCGGCGGCAGGGCATTTTTGGCCCGTGGTCGCGGGGACGACCCTATAGTCGTCAGACATGTCGGCGGCTGGCCAACCTAGTCCCGGGGTCGTGGAGACGACCCTATAGTCGTCGGACAAGTCGGCGGCGGGCCAACCTAGTCCCGGGGTCGTGGGGACGACCCTATAGTCGTCGGACATGTTGGCGGCTGGCCAGCTTTGGCCCGGGGTAGTGGGGTCGACCCTATAATCGTCGGACATGTCGGCGGCAGGGCAACTTTGGCCCGCGGTCGTGGGGAGTAGACCCTACAGTCGTCGGACATGTCGGCGGCTGGCCAACCTAGTCCCGGGGTGGTCGGGACGACCCTATAGTCGTCGGACATGTCGGCGGCAGGGCAACTTTGGCCCGTGGTCGTGGGGGCGACCCTATAGTCGTCGGACATAACGGTGGCGGGCTAATCTAGTACCGGGGTCGTGGGGACGACCCTATAGTCGTCGGACATGTCTGCGGCTGGCCAACCTAGTCCCGGGCCGTGGGGACGACCCTATAGTCGTCGGACAAGTCGGCGGCGGGCCAACCTAGTCCCGGGGTCGTGGGGACGACCCTATAGTCGACGGACATGTTGGCGGCTGGCCAGCTTTGGCCCGGGGTAGTGGGGACGACCCTATAGTCGTCGGACATGTCGGCGGCAGGGCAACTTTGGCCCGTGGTCGTGGGGACGACCCTATTGTCGTCGGACATGACTGTGGCGGGCCAATCTAGTCCCGGGGTCGTGGGGACGACCCTATTGTCGTCGGACATGTCGGCGGCTGGCCAACCTAGTCGCGGGATCGTGGGGACGACCCTATAGTCGTCGGACATGTCGGCGGCAGGGCATCTTTGGCCCGTGGTCGCGGGGACGAACCTATAGTCGTCGGACGTGTCGGCGGCTGGCCAACCTAGTCCCGGGGTCGTGGAGACGACCCTATAGTCGTCGGACAAGTCGGCGGCGGGCCAACCTAGTCCCGGGGTCGTGGGGACGACCCTATAGTCGACGGACATGTTGGCGGCTGGCCAGCTTTGGCCCGGGGTAGTGGGGACGACCCTATAGTCGTCGGACATGTCGGCGGCAGGGCAACTTTGGCCCGTGGTCGTGGGGACGACCCTATTGTCGTCGGACATGACTGTGGCGGGCCAATCTAGTCCCGGGGTCGTGGGGACGACCCTATTGTCGTCGGACATGTCGGCGGCTGGCCAACCTAGTCGCGGGATCGTGGGGACGACCCTATAGTCGTCGGACATGTCGGCGGCGGGGCATCTTTGGCCCGTGATCGCGGGGACGACCCTATAGTCGTCGGACATGTCGGCGGCTGGCCAACCTAGTCCCGAGGTCGTGGGGACGACCCTATAGTCGTCGGACAAGTCGGCGGCGGGCCAACCTATTCCCGGGGTCGTGGGGACGACCCTATAGTCGTTGGACAAGTCGGCGGCGGGCCAACCTAGTCCCGGGGTCGTGGGGACGACCCTATAGTCGTCGGACATGTTGGCGGCTGGCCAGCTTTGGCCCGGGGTAGTGGGGACGACCCTATAGTCGTCGGACATGTCGGCGGCAGGGCAACTTTGGCCCGTGGTCGTGGGGACGACCCTATAGACGTCGGACATGTCGGCGGCGGGCCAACCTAGTCCCGGGGTCGTGGGGACGACCCTATAGTCGTCGGACATGTCGGCGGCAGGGCAACTTTGGCCCGTGGTCGTGGAGGCGACCCTATAGTCGTCGGACATGACGGTGGCGGGCCAATCTAGTCCCGGGGTCGTGGAGACGACCCTATAGTCGTCGGACAAGTCGGCGGCGGGCCAACCTAGTCCCGGAGTCGTGGGGACGACCCTATATTCGTCGGACATGACGGTGGCGGGCCAATCTAGTCCCGGGGTCGTTGGGACGACCCTATAGTCGTCGGACTAGTCGGCGGCGGGCCAACCTAGTCCCGGGGTCGTGGGGACGACTCTATAGTCGTCGGACAAGTCGGCGGCGGGCAAACCTAGTCCCGGGGTCGTGGAGACGACCCTATAGACGTCGGACATATCGGTGGCGGGCCAATCTAGTCCCGGGGTCGTTGGGACGACCCTATAGTCGTCGGACATGACGGTGGCGGGCCAATCTAGTCCCGGGGTCGTTGGGACGACCCTATAGTCGTCGGACTAGTCGGCGGCGGCCAACCTAGTCCCGGGGTCGTGGAGACGACCCTATAGACGTCGGACATGTCGGCGGCGGGCCAACCTAGTCCGGGAGTCGTGGGGACGACCCTATAGTCGTCGGACATGTCGGCGGCAGGGCATCTTTGGCCCGTGGTCGCGGGGACGACCCTATAGTCGTCGGACATGTCGGCGGCAGGCCAACCTAGTCCCGGGGTCGTGGAGACGACCCTATAGTCGTCGGACATGTCGGCGGCGGGCCAACCTAGTCCCGGGGTCGTGGAGACGACCCTATAGACGTCGGACATGTCGGCGGCGGGCCAACCTAGTCCCGGAGACGTGGGGACGACCCTATAGTCGTCGGACATGTCGGCGGCAGGGCATCTTTGGCCCGTGGTCGCGGGGACGACCCTATAGTCGTCGGACATGTCGGCGGCAGGCCAACCTAGTCCCGGGGTCGTGGAGACGACCCTATAGTCGTCGGACATGTCGGCGGCGGGCCAACCTAGCCCCGGGGTCGTGGGGACGACCCTATAGACGTCGGACATGTCGGCGGCAGGGCATCTTTGGCCCGTGGTGGCGGGGACGACCCTATAGTCGTCGGACATGTCGGCGGCAGGCCAACCTAGTCCCGGGGTCGTGGAGACGACCCTATAGTCGTCGGACATGTCGGCGGCGGGCCAACCTAGTCCCGGGGTCGTGGGGACGACTCTATAGTCGTCGGACAAGTCGGCGGCGGGCCAACCTAGTCCCGGGGTCGTGGAGACGACCCTATAGACGTCGGACATATCGGTGGCGGGCCAATCTAGCCCCGGGGTCGTTGGGACGACCCTATAGTCGTCGGACATGACGGTGGCGGGCCAATCTAGTCCCGGGGTCGTTGGGACGACCCTATAGTCGTCGGACTAGTCGGCGGCGGGCCAACCTAGTCCCGGGGTCGTGGAGACGACCCTATAGACGTCGGACATGTCGGCGGCGGGCCAACCTAGTCCGGGAGTCGTGGGGACGACCCTATAGTCGTCGGACATGTCGGCGGCAGGGCATCTTTGGCCCGTGGTCGCGGGGACGACCCTATAGTCGTCGGACATGTCGGCGGCAGGCCAACCTAGTCCCGGGGTCGTGGAGACGACCCTATAGTCGTCGGACATGTCGGCGGCGGGCCAACCTAGTCCCGGGGTCGTTGGGACGACCCTATAGTCGTCGGACTAGTCGGCGGCGGGCCAACCTAGTCCCGGGGTCGTGGAGACGACCCTATAGACGTCGGACATGTCGGCGGCGGGCCAACCTAGTCCCGGAGTCGTGGGGACGACCCTATAGTCGTCGGACATGTCGGCGGCAGGGCATCTTTGGCCCGTGGTCGCGGGGACGACCCTAGAGTCGTCGGACATGTCGGCGGCAGGCCAACCTAGTCCCGGGGTCGTGGAGACGACCCTATATTCGTCGGACATGTCGGCGGCGGGCCAACCTAGTCCCGGGGTCGTGGGGACGACCCTATAGTCGTCGGACATGTCGGCGGCAGGGCATCTTTGGCCCGTGGTCGCGGGGACGAACCTATAGTCGTCGGACGTGTCGGCGGCTGACCAACCTAGTCCCGGGGTCGTGGAGACGACCCTAAAGTCGTCGGACAAGTCGGCGGCGGGCCAACCTAGTCCCGGGGTCGTGGGGACGACCCTATAGTCGTTGGACAAGTCGGCGGCGGGCCAACCTAGTCCCGGGGTCGTGGGGACGACCCTATAGTCGTCGGACATGTTGGCGGCTGGCCAGCTTTGGCCCGGGGTAGTGGGGACGATCCTATAGTCGTCGGACATGACGGTGGCGGGCCAATCTACTCCCGGGGTCGTGGGGACGACCCTATAGTCGTCGGACATGTCTGCGGCTGGCCAACCTAGTCCCGGGCCGTGGAGACGACCCTATAGACGTCGTACATGTCGACGGCGGGCCAACCTAGTCCCGGGTTCGTGGGGACGACCCTATAGTCGTTGGACAAGTCGGCGGCGGGCCAACCTAGTCCCGGGGTCGTGGGGACGACCCTATAGTCGTTGGACAAGTCGGCGGCGGGCCAACCTAGTCCCGGGGTCGTGGGGACGACCCTATAGTCGTCGGACATGTTGGCGGCTGGCCAGCTTTGGCCCGGGGTAGTGGGGACGACCCTATAGTCGTCGGACATGACGGTGGCGGGCCAATCTACTCCCGGGGTCGTGGGGACGACCCTATAGTCGTCGGACATGTCTGCGGCTGGCCAACCTAGTCCCGAGCCGTGGGGACGACCCTATAGACGTCGGACATGTCGGCGGCGGGCCAACCTAGTCCCGGGTTCGTGGGGACGACCCTATAGTCGTCGGACATGTCGGCGGCAGGGCATCTTTGGCCCGTGGTCGCGGGGACGACCCTATAGTCGTCGGACATGTCGGCGGCAGGGCAACTTTGGCCCGTGGTCGTGGGGGCGACCCTATAGTCGTCGGACATGACGGTGGCGTGCCAATCTAGTCCCGGGGTCGTGGGGACGACCCTATAGTCGTCGGACATGTCTGCGGCTGGCCAACCTAGTCCCGGGCCGTGGGGACGACCCTATAGTCGTCGGAAAAGTAGGCGGCGGGCCAACCTAGTCCCGGGGTCGTGGGGACGACCCTATAGTCGTCGGACATGTCGGCGGCAGGGCATCTTTGGCCCGTGGTCGCGGGGACGACCCTATAGTCGTCGGACATGTCGGCGGCTGGCCAACCTAGTCCCGGGGTCGTGGGGACGACTCTATAGTCGTCGGACATGACGGAGGCGGGCCAATCTAGTCCCGGGGTCGTTGGGACGACCCTATAGTCGTCGGACATGACGGTGGCGGGCCAATCTAGTCCCGGGGTCGTTGGGAGGACCCTATAGTCGTCGGACTAGTCGGCGGCGGGCCAACCTAGTCCCGGGGTCGTGGGGACGACTCTATAGTCGTCGGACAAGTCGGCGGCGGGCCAACCTAGTCCCGGGGTCGTGGAGACGAACCTATAGACGTCGGACATGTCCGCGGCGGGCCAACCTAGTCCCGGGGTCGTGGGGACGACCCTATAGTCGTCGGACATGTTGGCGGCTGGCCAGCTTTGGCCCGGGGTAGTGGGGACGACCCTATAGTCGTCGGACATGTCGGCGGCAGGGCAACTTTGGAACGTGGTCGTGGGGACGACCCTATAGACGTCGGACATGTCGGCGGCGGGCCAACCTATTCCCGGGGTCGTGGGGACGACCCTATAGTCGTCGGACATGTCGGCGGCAGGGCAACTTTGGCCCGTGGTCGTGGAGGCGACCCTATAGTCGTCGGACATGACGGTGGCGGGCCAATCTAGTCCCGGGGTCGTGGGGACGACCCTATAGTCGTCGGACATGTCTGCGGCTGGCCAACCTAGTCCCGGGCCGTGGGGACGACCCTATAGACGTCGGACATGTCGGCGGCGGGCCAACCTAGTCCCGGGGTCGTGGGGACGACCCTATAGTCGTCGGACATGTCGGCGGCAGGGCATCTTTGGCCCGTGGTCGCGGGGACGACCCTATAGTCGTCGGACATGTCGGCGGCAGGGCAACTTTGGCCCGTGGTCGTGGGGGCGACCCTATAGTCGTCGGACATGACGGTGGCGGGCCAATCTAATCCCGGGGTCGTGGGGACGACCCTATAGTCGTCGGACATGTCTGCGGCTGGCCAACCTAGTCCCGGGCCGTGGGGACGACCCTATAGTCGTCGGAAAAGTCGGCGGCGGGCCAACCTAGTCCCGGGGTCGTGGAGACGACCCTATAGACGTCGGACATGTCGGCGGCGGGCCAACCTAGTCCCGGGGTCGTGGGCACGACCCTATAGTCGTCGGACATATCGGCGGCAGGGCATTTTTGGCCCGTGGTCGCGGGGACGACCCTATAGTCGTCGGACATGTCGGCGGCTGGCCAACCTAGTCCCGGGGTCGTGGAGACGACCCTATAGTCGTCGGACAAGTCGGCGGCGGGCCAACCTAGTCCCGGGGTCGTGGGGACGACCCTATAGTCGTCGGACATGTTGGCGGCTGGCCAGCTTTGGCCCGGGGTAGTGGGGTCGACCCTATAATCGTCGGACATGTCGGCGGCAGGGCAACTTTGGCCCGTGGTCGCGGGGACGACCCTATAGTCGTCGGACATGTCGGCGGCTGGCCAACCTAGTCCCGGGGTCGTGGAGACGACCCTATAGTCGTCGGACATGTCGGCGGCTGGCCAGCTTTGGCCCGTGGTCGTGGGGACGACCCTATAGTCGTCGGACATGTCGGCGGCGGGCCAACCTAGTCCCGGAGTCGTGGGGACGACCCTATAGTCGTCGGACATGTCGGCGGCAGGGCATCTTTGGCCCGTGGTCGCGGGGACGACCCTATAGTCGTCGGACATGTCGGCGGCAGGCCAACCTAGTCCCGGGGTCGTGGAGACGACCCTATATTCGTCGGACATGTCGGCGGCGGGCCAACCTAGTCCCGGGGTCGTGGGGACGACCCTATAGTCGTCGGACATGTCGGCGGCAGGGCATCTTTGGCCCGTGGTCGCGGGGACGACCCTATAGTCGTCGGACATGTCGGCGGCTGGCCAACCTAGTCCCGGGGTCGTGGGGACGACTCTATAGTCGTCGGACATGACGGAGGCGGGCCAATCTAGTCCCGGGGTCGTTGGGACGACCCTATAGTCGTCGGACATGACGGTGGCGGGCCAATCTAGTCCCGGGGTCGTTGGGACGACCCTATAGTCGTCGGACTAGTCGGCGGCGGGCCAACCTAGTCCCGGGGTCGTGGGGACGACTCTATAGTCGTCGGACAAGTCGGCGGCGGGCCAACCTAGTCCCGGGGTCGTGGAGACGAACCTATAGACGTCGGACATGTCGGCGGCGGGCCAACCTAGTCCCGGGGTCGTGGGGACGACCCTATAGTCGTCGGACATGTCGGCGGCAGGGCATCTTTGGCCCGTGGTCGCGGGGACGACCCTATAGTCGTCGGACATTTCGGCGGCTGGCCAACCTAGTCCCGGGGTCGTGGAGACGACCCTATAGTCGTCGGACATGTCGGCGGCGGGCCAACCTAGTCCCGGGGTCGTGGGGACGACCCTATAGTCGTCGGACATGTCGGCGGCAGGGCATCTTTGGCCCGTGGTCGCGGGGACGACCCTATAGTCGTCGGACATGTCGGCGGCTGGCCAACCTATTCCCGAGGTCGTGGAGACGACCCTATAGTCGTCGGACAAGTCGGCGGCGGGCCAACCTAGTCCCGGGGTCGTGGGGACGACCCTATAGTCGTTGGACAAGTCGGCGGCGGGCCAACCTAGTCCCGGGGTCGTGGGGACGACCCTATAGTCGTCGGATATGTTGGCGGCTGGCCAGCTTTGGCCCGGGGTAGTGGGGACGACCCTATAGTCGTCGGACATGTCGGCGGCAGGGCAACTTTGGAACGTGGTCGTGGGGACGACCCTATAGACGTCGGACATGTCGGCGGCGGGCCAACCTATTCCCGGGGTCGTGGGGACGACCCTATAGTCGTCGGACATGTCGGCGGCAGGGCAACTTTGGCCCGTGGTCGTGGAGGCGACCCTATAGTCGTCGGACATGACGGTGGCGGGCCAATCTAGTCCCGGGGTCGTGGGGACGACCCTATAGTCGTCGGACATGTCTGCGGCTGGCCAACCTAGTCCCGGGCCGTGGGGACGACCCTATAGACGTCGGACATGTCGGCGGCGGGCCAACCTAGTCCCGGGGTCGTGGGGACGACCCTATAGTCGTCGGACATGTCGGCGGCAGGGCATCTTTGGCCCGTGGTCGCGGGGACGACCCTATAGTCGTCGGACATGTCGGCGGCAGGGCAACTTTGGCCCGTGGTCGTGGGGGCGACCCTATAGTCGTCGGACATGACGGTGGCGGGCCAATCTAATCCCGGGGTCGTGGGGACGACCCTATAGTCGTCGGACATGTCTGCGGCTGGCCAACCTAGTCCCGGGCCGTGGGGACGACCCTATAGTCGTCGGAAAAGTCGGCGGCGGGCCAACCTAGTCCCGGGGTCGTGGAGACGACCCTATAGACGTCCGACATGTCGGCGGCGGGCCAACCTAGTCCCGGGGTCGTGGGCACGACCCTATAGTCGTCGGACATATCGGCGGCAGGGCATTTTTGGCCCGTGGTCGCGGGGACGACCCTATAGTCGTCGGACATGTCGGCGGCTGGCCAACCTAGTCCCGGGGTCGTGGAGACGACCCTATAGTCGTCGGACAAGTCGGCGGCGGGCCAACCTAGTCCCGGGGTCGTGGGGACGACCCTATAGTCGTCGGACATGTTGGCGGCTGGCCAGCTTTGGCCCGGGGTAGTGGGGTCGACCCTATAATCGTCGGACATGTCGGCGGCAGGGCAACTTTGGCCCGTGGTCGCGGGGACGACCCTATAGTCGTCGGACATGTCGGCGGCTGGCCAACCTAGTCCCGGGGTCGTGGAGACGACCCTATAGTCGTCGGACATGTCGGCGGCTGGCCAGCTTTGGCCCGTGGTCGTGGGGACGACCCTATAGTCGTCGGACATGTCGGCGGCGGGCCAACCTAGTCCCGGAGTCGTGGGGACGACCCTATAGTCGTCGGACATGTCGGCGGCAGGGCATCTTTGGCCCGTGGTCGCGGGGACGACCCTATAGTCGTCGGACATGTCGGCGGCAGGCCAACCTAGTCCCGGGGTCGTGGAGACGACCCTATATTCGTCGGACATGTCGGCGGCGGGCCAACCTAGTCCCGGGGTCGTGGGGACGACCCTATAGTCGTCGGACATGTCGGCGGCAGGGCATCTTTGGCCCGTGGTCGCGGGGACGACCCTATAGTCGTCGGACATGTCGGCGGCTGGCCAACCTAGTCCCGGGGTCGTGGGGACGACTCTATAGTCGTCGGACATGACGGAGGCGGGCCAATCTAGTCCCGGGGTCGTTGGGACGACCCTATAGTCGTCGGACATGACGGTGGCGGGCCAATCTAGTCCCGGGGTCGTTGGGACGACCCTATAGTCGTCGGACTAGTCGGCGGCGGGCCAACCTAGTCCCGGGGTCGTGGGGACGACTCTATAGTCGTCGGACAAGTCGGCGGCGGGCCAACCTAGTCCCGGGGTCGTGGAGACGAACCTATAGACGTCGGACATGTCGGCGGCGGGCCAACCTAGTCCCGGGGTCGTGGGGACGACCCTATAGTCGTCGGACATGTCGGCGGCAGGGCATCTTTGGCCCGTGGTCGCGGGGACGACCCTATAGTCGTCGGACATTTCGGCGGCTGGCCAACCTAGTCCCGGGGTCGTGGAGACGACCCTATAGTCGTCGGACATGTCGGCGGCGGGCCAACCTAGTCCCGGGGTCGTGGGGACGACCCTATAGTCGTCGGACATGTCGGCGGCAGGGCATCTTTGGCCCGTGGTCGCGGGGACGACCCTATAGTCGTCGGACATGTCGGCGGCTGGCCAACCTATTCCCGAGGTCGTGGAGACGACCCTATAGTCGTCGGACAAGTCGGCGGCGGGCCAACCTAGTCCCGGGGTCGTGGGGACGACCCTATAGTCGTTGGACAAGTCGGCGGCGGGCCAACCTAGTCCCGGGGTCGTGGGGACGACCCTATAGTCGTCGGATATGTTGGCGGCTGGCCAGCTTTGGCCCGGGGTAGTGGGGACGACCCTATAGTCGTCGGACATGTCGGCGGCAGGGCAACTTTGGAACGTGGTCGTGGGGACGACCCTATAGACGTCGGACATGTCGGCGGCGGGCCAACCTATTCCCGGGGTCGTGGGGACGACCCTATAGTCGTCGGACATGTCGGCGGCAGGGCAACTTTGGCCCGTGGTCGTGGAGGCGACCCTATAGTCGTCGGACATGACGGTGGCGGGCCAATCTAGTCCCGGGGTCGTGGGGACGACCCTATAGTCGTCGGACATGTCTGCGGCTGGCCAACCTAGTCCCGGGCCGTGGGGACGACCCTATAGACGTCGGACATGTCGGCGGCGGGCCAACCTAGTCCCGGGGTCGTGGGGACGACCCTATAGTCGTCGGACATGTCGGCGGCAGGGCATCTTTGGCCCGTGGTCGCGGGGACGACCCTATAGTCGTCGGACATGTCGGCGGCAGGGCAACTTTGGCCCGTGGTCGTGGGGGCGACCCTATAGTCGTCGGACATGACGGTGGCGGGCCAATCTAATCCCGGGGTCGTGGGGACGACCCTATAGTCGTCGGACATGTCTGCGGCTGGCCAACCTAGTCCCGGGCCGTGGGGACGACCCTATAGTCGTCGGAAAAGTCGGCGGCGGGCCAACCTAGTCCCGGGGTCGTGGAGACGACCCTATAGACGTAGGACATGTCGGCGGCGGGCCAACCTGGTCCCGGGGTCGTGGGCACGACCCTATAGTCGTCGGACATGTCGGCGGCAGGGCATTTTTGGCCCGTGGTCGCGGGGACGACCCTATAGTCGTCGGACATGTCGGCGGCTGGCCAACCTAGTCCCGGGGTCGTGGAGACGACCCTATAGTCGTCGGACAAGTCGGCGGCGGGCCAACCTAGTCCCGGGGTCGTGGGGACGACCCTATAGTCGTCGGACATGTTGGCGGCTGGCCAGCTTTGGCCCGGGGTAGTGGGGTCGACCCTATAATCGTCGGACATGTCGGCGGCAGGGCAACTTTGGCCCGTGGTCATGGGGACGACCCTATAGTCGTCGGACATGTCGGCGGCTGGCCAACCTAGTCCCGGGGTCGTGGAGACGACCCTATAGTCGTCGGACATGTCGGCGGCTGGCCAGCTTTGGCCCGTGGTCGTGGGGACGACCCTATAGTCGTCGGACATGTCGGCGGCTGGCCAACCTAGTCCCGGGGTCGTGGAGACGTCCCTATAGTCGTCGGACATGTCGGCGGCTGGCCAGCTTTGGCCCGTGGTCGTGGGGACGACCCTATTGTCGTCGGACATGACGGTGGCGGGCCAATCTAGTCCCGGGGTCGTGCGGGCGACCCTATAGTCGTCGGACATGTCGGCGGCAGGTCAACTTTGGCCCGTGGTCGTGGGGACGACCCTATAGTCGTCGGATATGTCGGAGGCTGGCCAACCTAGTCCCGGGGTCGTGGGGACGACCCTATAGTCGTCGGACATGTCGGCGGCAGGGCAACTTTGGCCCGTGGTCGTGGGGACGACCCTATTGTCGTCGGACATGACTGTGGCGGGCCAATCTAGTCCCGGGGTCGTGGGGACGACCCTATTGTCGTCGGACATGTCGGCGGCTGGCCAACCTAGTCGCGGGATCGTGGGGACGACCCTATAGTCGTCGGACATGTCGGCGGCGGGGCATCTTTGGCCCGTGATCGCGGGGACGACCCTATTGTCGTCGGACATGTCGGCGGCTGGCCAACCTAGTCCCGAGGTCGTGGGGACGACCCTATAGTCGTCGGACAAGTCGGCGGCGGGCCAACCTAGTCCCGGGGTCGTGGGGACGACCCTATAGTCGTTGGACAAGTCGGCGGCGGGCCAACCTAGTCCCGGGGTCGTGGGGACGACCCTATAGTCGTCGGACATGTTGGCGGCTGGCCAGCTTTGGCCCGGGGTAGTGGGGACGACCCTATAGTCGTCGGACATGTCGGCGGCAGGGCAACTTTGGCCCGTGGTCGTGGGGACGACCCTATAGACGTCGGACATGTCGGCGGCGGGCCAACCTAGTCCCGGGGTCGTGAGGACGACCCTATAGTCGTCGGACATGTCGGCGGCAGGGCAACTTTGGCCCGTGGTCGTGGAGGCGACCCTATAGTCGTCGGACATGACGGTGGCGGGCCAATCTAGTCCCGGGGTCGTGGAGACGACCCTATAGTCGTCGGACAAGTCGGCGGCGGGCCAACCTAGTCCCGGAGTCGTGGGGACGACCCTATATTCGTCGGACATGACGGTGGCGGGCCAATCTAGTCCCGGGGTCGTTGGGACGACCCTATAGTCGTCGGACTAGTCGGCGGCGGGCCAACCTAGTCCCGGGGTCGTGGGGACGACTCTATAGTCGTCGGACAAGTCGGCGGCGGGCAAACCTAGTCCCGGGGTCGTGGAGACGACCCTATAGACGTCGGACATATCGGTGGCGGGCCAATCTAGTCCCGGGGTCGTTGGGACGACCCTATAGTCGTCGGACATGACGGTGGCGGGCCAATCTAGTCCCGGGGTCGTTGGGACGACCCTATAGTCGTCGGACTAGTCGGCGGCGGGCCAACCTAGTCCCGGGGTCGTGGAGACGACCCTATAGACGTCGGACATGTCGGCGGCGGGCCAACCTAGTCCGGGAGTCGTGGGGACGACCCTATAGTCGTCGGACATGTCGGCGGCAGGGCATCTTTGGCCCGTGGTCGCGGGGACGACCCTATAGTCGTCGGACATGTCGGCGGCAGGCCAACCTAGTCCCGGGGTCGTGGAGACGACCCTATAGTCGTCGGACATGTCGGCGGCGGGCCAACCTAGTCCCGGGGTCGTGGAGACGACCCTATAGACGTCGGACATGTCGGCGGCGGGCCAACCTAGTCCCGGAGACGTGGGGACGACCCTATAGTCGTCGGACATGTCGGCGGCAGGGCATCTTTGGCCCGTGGTCGCGGGGACGACCCTATAGTCGTCGGACATGTCGGCGGCAGGCCAACCTAGTCCCGGGGTCGTGGAGACGACCCTATAGTCGTCGGACATGTCGGCGGCGGGCCAACCTAGCCCCGGGGTCGTGGGGACGACCCTATAGACGTCGGACATGTCGGCGGCAGGGCATCTTTGGCCCGTGGTGGCGGGGACGACCCTATAGTCGTCGGACATGTCGGCGGCAGGCCAACCTAGTCCCGGGGTCGTGGAGACGACCCTATAGTCGTCGGACATGTCGGCGGCGGGCCAACCTAGTCCCGGGGTCGTGGGGACGACTCTATAGTCGTCGGACAAGTCGGCGGCGGGCCAACCTAGTCCCGGGGTCGTGGAGACGACCCTATAGACGTCGGACATATCGGTGGCGGGCCAATCTAGCCCCGGGGTCGTTGGGACGACCCTATAGTCGTCGGACATGACGGTGGCGGGCCAATCTAGTCCCGGGGTCGTTGGGACGACCCTATAGTCGTCGGACTAGTCGGCGGCGGGCCAACCTAGTCCCGGGGTCGTGGAGACGACCCTATAGACGTCGGACATGTCGGCGGCGGGCCAACCTAGTCCGGGAGTCGTGGGGACGACCCTATAGTCGTCGGACATGTCGGCGGCAGGGCATCTTTGGCCCGTGGTCGCGGGGACGACCCTATAGTCGTCGGACATGTCGGCGGCAGGCCAACCTAGTCCCGGGGTCGTGGAGACGACCCTATAGTCGTCGGACATGTCGGCGGCGGGCCAACCTAGTCCCGGGGTCGTTGGGACGACCCTATAGTCGTCGGACTAGTCGGCGGCGGGCCAACCTAGTCCCGGGGTCGTGGAGACGACCCTATAGACGTCGGACATGTCGGCGGCGGGCCAACCTAATCCCGGAGTCGTGGGGACGACCCTATAGTCGTCGGACATGTCGGCGGCAGGGCATCTTTGGCCCGTGGTCGCGGGGACGACCCTAGAGTCGTCGGACATGTCGGCGGCAGGCCAACCTAGTCCCGGGGTCGTGGAGACGACCCTATATTCGTCGGACATGTCGGCGGCGGGCCAACCTAGTCCCGGGGTCGTGGGGACGACCCTATAGTCGTCGGACATGTCGGCGGCAGGGCATCTTTGGCCCGTGGTCGCGGGGACGAACCTATAGTCGTCGGACGTGTCGGCGGCTGACCAACCTAGTCCCGGGGTCGTGGAGACGACCCTAAAGTCGTCGGACAAGTCGGCGGCGGGCCAACCTAGTCCCGGGGTCGTGGGGACGACCCTATAGTCGTTGGACAAGTCGGCGGCGGGCCAACCTAGTCCCGGGGTCGTGGGGACGACCCTATAGTCGTCGGACATGTTGGCGGCTGGCCAGCTTTGGCCCGGGGTAGTGGGGACGATCCTATAGTCGTCGGACATGACGGTGGCGGGCCAATCTACTCCCGGGGTCGTGGGGACGACCCTATAGTCGTCGGACATGTCTGCGGCTGGCC
This sequence comes from Andrena fulva, assembly GCA_946251845.1. Classification (NCBI taxonomy): domain Eukaryota; kingdom Metazoa; phylum Arthropoda; class Insecta; order Hymenoptera; family Andrenidae; genus Andrena; species Andrena fulva. The sequence continues at coordinate 13,745 of CAMITZ010000112.1, read as the reverse complement.
AACCTAGTCCCGGGCCGTGGAGACGACCCTATAGACGTCGTACATGTCGACGGCGGGCCAACCTAGTCCCGGGTTCGTGGGGACGACCCTATAGTCGTTGGACAAGTCGGCGGCGGGCCAACCTAGTCCCGGGGTCGTGGGGACGACCCTATAGTCGTTGGACAAGTCGGCGGCGGGCCAACCTAGTCCCGGGGTCGTGGGGACGACCCTATAGTCGTCGGACATGTTGGCGGCTGGCCAGCTTTGGCCCGGGGTAGTGGGGACGACCCTATAGTCGTCGGACATGACGGTGGCGGGCCAATCTACTCCCGGGGTCGTGGGGACGACCCTATAGTCGTCGGACATGTCTGCGGCTGGCCAACCTAGTCCCGAGCCGTGGGGACGACCCTATAGACGTCGGACATGTCGGCGGCGGGCCAACCTAGTCCCGGGTTCGTGGGGACGACCCTATAGTCGTCGGACATGTCGGCGGCAGGGCATCTTTGGCCCGTGGTCGCGGGGACGACCCTATAGTCGTCGGACATGTCGGCGGCAGGGCAACTTTGGCCCGTGGTCGTGGGGGCGACCCTATAGTCGTCGGACATGACGGTGGCGTGCCAATCTAGTCCCGGGGTCGTGGGGACGACCCTATAGTCGTCGGACATGTCTGCGGCTGGCCAACCTAGTCCCGGGCCGTGGGGACGACCCTATAGTCGTCGGAAAAGTAGGCGGCGGGCCAACCTAGTCCCGGGGTCGTGGGGACGACCCTATAGTCGTCGGACATGTCGGCGGCAGGGCATCTTTGGCCCGTGGTCGCGGGGACGACCCTATAGTCGTCGGACATGTCGGCGGCTGGCCAACCTAGTCCCGGGGTCGTGGGGACGACTCTATAGTCGTCGGACATGACGGAGGCGGGCCAATCTAGTCCCGGGGTCGTTGGGACGACCCTATAGTCGTCGGACATGACGGTGGCGGGCCAATCTAGTCCCGGGGTCGTTGGGAGGACCCTATAGTCGTCGGACTAGTCGGCGGCGGGCCAACCTAGTCCCGGGGTCGTGGGGACGACTCTATAGTCGTCGGACAAGTCGGCGGCGGGCCAACCTAGTCCCGGGGTCGTGGAGACGAACCTATAGACGTCGGACATGTCGGCGGCGGGCCAACCTAGTCCCGGGGTCGTGGGGACGACCCTATAGTCGTCGGACATGTTGGCGGCTGGCCAGCTTTGGCCCGGGGTAGTGGGGACGACCCTATAGTCGTCGGACATGTCGGCGGCAGGGCAACTTTGGAACGTGGTCGTGGGGACGACCCTATAGACGTCGGACATGTCGGCGGCGGGCCAACCTATTCCCGGGGTCGTGGGGACGACCCTATAGTCGTCGGACATGTCGGCGGCAGGGCAACTTTGGCCCGTGGTCGTGGAGGCGACCCTATAGTCGTCGGACATGACGGTGGCGGGCCAATCTAGTCCCGGGGTCGTGGGGACGACCCTATAGTCGTCGGACATGTCTGCGGCTGGCCAACCTAGTCCCGGGCCGTGGGGACGACCCTATAGACGTCGGACATGTCGGCGGCGGGCCAACCTAGTCCCGGGGTCGTGGGGACGACCCTATAGTCGTCGGACATGTCGGCGGCAGGGCATCTTTGGCCCGTGGTCGCGGGGACGACCCTATAGTCGTCGGACATTTCGGCGGCAGGGCAACTTTGGCCCGTGGTCGTGGGGGCGACCCTATAGTCGTCGGACATGACGGTGGCGGGCCAATCTAATCCCGGGGTCGTGGGGACGACCCTATAGTCGTCGGACATGTCTGCGGCTGGCCAACCTAGTCCCGGGGTCGTGGAGACGACCCTATAGACGTCGGACATGTCGGCGGCGGGCCAACCTAGTCCGGGAGTCGTGGGGACGACCCTATAGTCGTCGGACATGTCGGCGGCAGGGCATCTTTGGCCCGTGGTCGCGGGGACGACCCTATAGTCGTCGGACATGTCGGCGGCAGGCCAACCTAGTCCCGGGGTCGTGGAGACGACCCTATAGTCGTCGGACATGTCGGCGGCGGGCCAACCTAGTCCCGGGGTCGTGGAGACGACCCTATAGACGTCGGACATGTCGGCGGCGGGCCAACCTAGTCCCGGAGACGTGGGGACGACCCTATAGTCGTCGGACATGTCGGCGGCAGGGCATCTTTGGCCCGTGGTCGCGGGGACGACCCTATAGTCGTCGGACATGTCGGCGGCAGGCCAACCTAGTCCCGGGGTCGTGGAGACGACCCTATAGTCGTCGGACATGTCGGCGGCGGGCCAACCTAGCCCCGGGGTCGTGGGGACGACCCTATAGACGTCGGACATGTCGGCGGCAGGGCATCTTTGGCCCGTGGTGGCGGGGACGACCCTATAGTCGTCGGACATGTCGGCGGCAGGCCAACCTAGTCCCGGGGTCGTGGAGACGACCCTATAGTCGTCGGACATGTCGGCGGCGGGCCAACCTAGTCCCGGGGTCGTGGGGACGACTCTATAGTCGTCGGACAAGTCGGCGGCGGGCCAACCTAGTCCCGGGGTCGTGGAGACGACCCTATAGACGTCGGACATATCGGTGGCGGGCCAATCTAGCCCCGGGGTCGTTGGGACGACCCTATAGTCGTCGGACATGACGGTGGCGGGCCAATCTAGTCCCGGGGTCGTTGGGACGACCCTATAGTCGTCGGACTAGTCGGCGGCGGGCCAACCTAGTCCCGGGGTCGTGGAGACGACCCTATAGACGTCGGACATGTCGGCGGCGGGCCAACCTAGTCCGGGAGTCGTGGGGACGACCCTATAGTCGTCGGACATGTCGGCGGCAGGGCATCTTTGGCCCGTGGTCGCGGGGACGACCCTATAGTCGTCGGACATGTCGGCGGCAGGCCAACCTAGTCCCGGGGTCGTGGAGACGACCCTATAGTCGTCGGACATGTCGGCGGCGGGCCAACCTAGTCCCGGGGTCGTTGGGACGACCCTATAGTCGTCGGACTAGTCGGCGGCGGGCCAACCTAGTCCCGGGGTCGTGGAGACGACCCTATAGACGTCGGACATGTCGGCGGCGGGCCAACCTAATCCCGGAGTCGTGGGGACGACCCTATAGTCGTCGGACATGTCGGCGGCAGGGCATCTTTGGCCCGTGGTCGCGGGGACGACCCTAGAGTCGTCGGACATGTCGGCGGCAGGCCAACCTAGTCCCGGGGTCGTGGAGACGACCCTATATTCGTCGGACATGTCGGCGGCGGGCCAACCTAGTCCCGGGGTCGTGGGGACGACCCTATAGTCGTCGGACATGTCGGCGGCAGGGCATCTTTGGCCCGTGGTCGCGGGGACGAACCTATAGTCGTCGGACGTGTCGGCGGCTGACCAACCTAGTCCCGGGGTCGTGGAGACGACCCTAAAGTCGTCGGACAAGTCGGCGGCGGGCCAACCTAGTCCCGGGGTCGTGGGGACGACCCTATAGTCGTTGGACAAGTCGGCGGCGGGCCAACCTAGTCCCGGGGTCGTGGGGACGACCCTATAGTCGTCGGACATGTTGGCGGCTGGCCAGCTTTGGCCCGGGGTAGTGGGGACGATCCTATAGTCGTCGGACATGACGGTGGCGGGCCAATCTACTCCCGGGGTCGTGGGGACGACCCTATAGTCGTCGGACATGTCTGCGGCTGGCCAACCTAGTCCCGGGCCGTGGAGACGACCCTATAGACGTCGTACATGTCGACGGCGGGCCAACCTAGTCCCGGGTTCGTGGGGACGACCCTATAGTCGTTGGACAAGTCGGCGGCGGGCCAACCTAGTCCCGGGGTCGTGGGGACGACCCTATAGTCGTTGGACAAGTCGGCGGCGGGCCAACCTAGTCCCGGGGTCGTGGGGACGACCCTATAGTCGTCGGACATGTTGGCGGCTGGCCAGCTTTGGCCCGGGGTAGTGGGGACGACCCTATAGTCGTCGGACATGACGGTGGCGGGCCAATCTACTCCCGGGGTCGTGGGGACGACCCTATAGTCGTCGGACATGTCTGCGGCTGGCCAACCTAGTCCCGAGCCGTGGGGACGACCCTATAGACGTCGGACATGTCGGCGGCGGGCCAACCTAGTCCCGGGTTCGTGGGGACGACCCTATAGTCGTCGGACATGTCGGCGGCAGGGCATCTTTGGCCCGTGGTCGCGGGGACGACCCTATAGTCGTCGGACATGTCGGCGGCAGGGCAACTTTGGCCCGTGGTCGTGGGGGCGACCCTATAGTCGTCGGACATGACGGTGGCGTGCCAATCTAGTCCCGGGGTCGTGGGGACGACCCTATAGTCGTCGGACATGTCTGCGGCTGGCCAACCTAGTCCCGGGCCGTGGGGACGACCCTATAGTCGTCGGAAAAGTAGGCGGCGGGCCAACCTAGTCCCGGGGTCGTGGGGACGACCCTATAGTCGTCGGACATGTCGGCGGCAGGGCATCTTTGGCCCGTGGTCGCGGGGACGACCCTATAGTCGTCGGACATGTCGGCGGCTGGCCAACCTAGTCCCGGGGTCGTGGGGACGACTCTATAGTCGTCGGACATGACGGAGGCGGGCCAATCTAGTCCCGGGGTCGTTGGGACGACCCTATAGTCGTCGGACATGACGGTGGCGGGCCAATCTAGTCCCGGGGTCGTTGGGAGGACCCTATAGTCGTCGGACTAGTCGGCGGCGGGCCAACCTAGTCCCGGGGTCGTGGGGACGACTCTATAGTCGTCGGACAAGTCGGCGGCGGGCCAACCTAGTCCCGGGGTCGTGGAGACGAACCTATAGACGTCGGACATGTCGGCGGCGGGCCAACCTAGTCCCGGGGTCGTGGGGACGACCCTATAGTCGTCGGACATGTTGGCGGCTGGCCAGCTTTGGCCCGGGGTAGTGGGGACGACCCTATAGTCGTCGGACATGTCGGCGGCAGGGCAACTTTGGAACGTGGTCGTGGGGACGACCCTATAGACGTCGGACATGTCGGCGGCGGGCCAACCTATTCCCGGGGTCGTGGGGACGACCCTATAGTCGTCGGACATGTCGGCGGCAGGGCAACTTTGGCCCGTGGTCGTGGAGGCGACCCTATAGTCGTCGGACATGACGGTGGCGGGCCAATCTAGTCCCGGGGTCGTGGGGACGACCCTATAGTCGTCGGACATGTCTGCGGCTGGCCAACCTAGTCCCGGGCCGTGGGGACGACCCTATAGACGTCGGACATGTCGGCGGCGGGCCAACCTAGTCCCGGGGTCGTGGGGACGACCCTATAGTCGTCGGACATGTCGGCGGCAGGGCATCTTTGGCCCGTGGTCGCGGGGACGACCCTATAGTCGTCGGACATTTCGGCGGCAGGGCAACTTTGGCCCGTGGTCGTGGGGGCGACCCTATAGTCGTCGGACATGACGGTGGCGGGCCAATCTAATCCCGGGGTCGTGGGGACGACCCTATAGTCGTCGGACATGTCTGCGGCTGGCCAACCTAGTCCCGGGCCGTGGGGACGACCCTATAGTCGTCGGAAAAGTCGGCGGCGGGCCAACCTAGTCCCGGGGTCGTGGAGACGACCCTATAGACGTCGGACATGTCGGCGGCGGGCCAACCTAGTCCCGGGGTCGTGGGCACGACCCTATAGTCGTCGGACATATCGGCGGCAGGGCATTTTTGGCCCGTGGTCGCGGGGACGACCCTATAGTCGTCGGACATGTCGGCGGCTGGCCAACCTAGTCCCGGGGTCGTGGAGACGACCCTATAGTCGTCGGACAAGTCGGCGGCGGGCCAACCTAGTCCCGGGGTCGTGGGGACGACCCTATAGTCGTCGGACATGTTGGCGGCTGGCCAGCTTTGGCCCGGGGTAGTGGGGTCGACCCTATAATCGTCGGACATGTCGGCGGCAGGGCAACTTTGGCCCGTGGTCGCGGGGACGACCCTATAGTCGTCGGACATGTCGGCGGCTGGCCAACCTAGTCCCGGGGTCGTGGAGACGACCCTATAGTCGTCGGACATGTCGGCGGCTGGCCAGCTTTGGCCCGTGGTCGTGGGGACGACCCTATAGTCGTCGGACATGTCGGCGGCGGGCCAACCTAGTCCCGGAGTCGTGGGGACGACCCTATAGTCGTCGGACATGTCGGCGGCAGGGCATCTTTGGCCCGTGGTCGCGGGGACGACCCTATAGTCGTCGGACATGTCGGCGGCAGGCCAACCTAGTCCCGGGGTCGTGGAGACGACCCTATATTCGTCGGACATGTCGGCGGCGGGCCAACCTAGTCCCGGGGTCGTGGGGACGACCCTATAGTCGTCGGACATGTCGGCGGCAGGGCATCTTTGGCCCGTGGTCGCGGGGACGACCCTATAGTCGTCGGACATGTCGGCGGCTGGCCAACCTAGTCCCGGGGTCGTGGGGACGACTCTATAGTCGTCGGACATGACGGAGGCGGGCCAATCTAGTCCCGGGGTCGTTGGGACGACCCTATAGTCGTCGGACATGACGGTGGCGGGCCAATCTAGTCCCGGGGTCGTTGGGACGACCCTATAGTCGTCGGACTAGTCGGCGGCGGGCCAACCTAGTCCCGGGGTCGTGGGGACGACTCTATAGTCGTCGGACAAGTCGGCGGCGGGCCAACCTAGTCCCGGGGTCGTGGAGACGAACCTATAGACGTCGGACATGTCGGCGGCGGGCCAACCTAGTCCCGGGGTCGTGGGGACGACCCTATAGTCGTCGGACATGTCGGCGGCAGGGCATCTTTGGCCCGTGGTCGCGGGGACGACCCTATAGTCGTCGGACATTTCGGCGGCTGGCCAACCTAGTCCCGGGGTCGTGGAGACGACCCTATAGTCGTCGGACATGTCGGCGGCGGGCCAACCTAGTCCCGGGGTCGTGGGGACGACCCTATAGTCGTCGGACATGTCGGCGGCAGGGCATCTTTGGCCCGTGGTCGCGGGGACGACCCTATAGTCGTCGGACATGTCGGCGGCTGGCCAACCTATTCCCGAGGTCGTGGAGACGACCCTATAGTCGTCGGACAAGTCGGCGGCGGGCCAACCTAGTCCCGGGGTCGTGGGGACGACCCTATAGTCGTTGGACAAGTCGGCGGCGGGCCAACCTAGTCCCGGGGTCGTGGGGACGACCCTATAGTCGTCGGATATGTTGGCGGCTGGCCAGCTTTGGCCCGGGGTAGTGGGGACGACCCTATAGTCGTCGGACATGTCGGCGGCAGGGCAACTTTGGAACGTGGTCGTGGGGACGACCCTATAGACGTCGGACATGTCGGCGGCGGGCCAACCTATTCCCGGGGTCGTGGGGACGACCCTATAGTCGTCGGACATGTCGGCGGCAGGGCAACTTTGGCCCGTGGTCGTGGAGGCGACCCTATAGTCGTCGGACATGACGGTGGCGGGCCAATCTAGTCCCGGGGTCGTGGGGACGACCCTATAGTCGTCGGACATGTCTGCGGCTGGCCAACCTAGTCCCGGGCCGTGGGGACGACCCTATAGACGTCGGACATGTCGGCGGCGGGCCAACCTAGTCCCGGGGTCGTGGGGACGACCCTATAGTCGTCGGACATGTCGGCGGCAGGGCATCTTTGGCCCGTGGTCGCGGGGACGACCCTATAGTCGTCGGACATGTCGGCGGCAGGGCAACTTTGGCCCGTGGTCGTGGGGGCGACCCTATAGTCGTCGGACATGACGGTGGCGGGCCAATCTAATCCCGGGGTCGTGGGGACGACCCTATAGTCGTCGGACATGTCTGCGGCTGGCCAACCTAGTCCCGGGCCGTGGGGACGACCCTATAGTCGTCGGAAAAGTCGGCGGCGGGCCAACCTAGTCCCGGGGTCGTGGAGACGACCCTATAGACGTAGGACATGTCGGCGGCGGGCCAACCTGGTCCCGGGGTCGTGGGCACGACCCTATAGTCGTCGGACATGTCGGCGGCAGGGCATTTTTGGCCCGTGGTCGCGGGGACGACCCTATAGTCGTCGGACATGTCGGCGGCTGGCCAACCTAGTCCCGGGGTCGTGGAGACGACCCTATAGTCGTCGGACAAGTCGGCGGCGGGCCAACCTAGTCCCGGGGTCGTGGGGACGACCCTATAGTCGTCGGACATGTTGGCGGCTGGCCAGCTTTGGCCCGGGGTAGTGGGGTCGACCCTATAATCGTCGGACATGTCGGCGGCAGGGCAACTTTGGCCCGTGGTCATGGGGACGACCCTATAGTCGTCGGACATGTCGGCGGCTGGCCAACCTAGTCCCGGGGTCGTGGAGACGACCCTATAGTCGTCGGACATGTCGGCGGCTGGCCAGCTTTGGCCCGTGGTCGTGGGGACGACCCTATAGTCGTCGGACATGTCGGCGGCTGGCCAACCTAGTCCCGGGGTCGTGGAGACGTCCCTATAGTCGTCGGACATGTCGGCGGCTGGCCAGCTTTGGCCCGTGGTCGTGGGGACGACCCTATTGTCGTCGGACATGACGGTGGCGGGCCAATCTAGTCCCGGGGTCGTGCGGGCGACCCTATAGTCGTCGGACATGTCGGCGGCAGGTCAACTTTGGCCCGTGGTCGTGGGGACGACCCTATAGTCGTCGGATATGTCGGAGGCTGGCCAACCTAGTCCCGGGGTCGTGGGGACGACCCTATAGTCGTCGGACATGTCGGCGGCTGGCCAACTTTGGCCCGCGGTCGTGGGGAGTAGACCCTACAGTCGTCGGACATGTCGGCGGCTGGCCAACCTAGTCCCGGGGTGGTCGGGACGACCCTATAGTCGTCGGACATGTCGGCGGCAGGGCAACTTTGGCCCGTGGTCGTGGGGGCGACCCTATAGTCGTCGGACATAACGGTGGCGGGCTAATCTAGTACCGGGGTCGTGGGGACGACCCTATAGTCGTCGGACATGTCTGCGGCTGGCCAACCTAGTCCCGGGCCGTGGGGACGACCCTATAGTCGTCGGACAAGTCGGCGGCGGGCCAACCTAGTCCCGCGGTCGTGGAGACGACCCTATAGACGTCGGACATGTCGGCGGCGGGCCAACCTAGTCCCGGGGTCGTGGGGACGACCCTATAGTCGTCGGACATGTCGGCGGCAGGGCATCTTTGGCCCGTGGTCGCGGGGACGAACCTATAGTCGTCGGACGTGTCGGCGGCTGGCCAACCTAGTCCCGGGGTCGTGGAGACGACCCTATAGTCGTCGGACAAGTCGGCGGCGGGCCAACCTAGTCCCGGGGTCGTGGGGACGACCCTATAGTCGACGGACATGTTGGCGGCTGGCCAGCTTTGGCCCGGGGTAGTGGGGACGACCCTATAGTCGTCGGACATGTCGGCGGCAGGGCAACTTTGGCCCGTGGTCGTGGGGACGACCCTATTGTCGTCGGACATGACTGTGGCGGGCCAATCTAGTCCCGGGGTCGTGGGGACGACCCTATTGTCGTCGGACATGTCGGCGGCTGGCCAACCTAGTCGCGGGATCGTGGGGACGACCCTATAGTCGTCGGACATGTCGGCGGCGGGGCATCTTTGGCCCGTGATCGCGGGGACGACCCTATAGTCGTCGGACATGTCGGCGGCTGGCCAACCTAGTCCCGAGGTCGTGGGGACGACCCTATAGTCGTCGGACAAGTCGGCGGCGGGCCAACCTAGTCCCGGGGTCGTGGGGACGACCCTATAGTCGTTGGACAAGTCGGCGGCGGGCCAACCTAGTCCCGGGGTCGTGGGGACGACCCTATAGTCGTCGGACATGTTGGCGGCTGGCCAGCTTTGGCCCGGGGTAGTGGGGACGACCCTATAGTCGTCGGACATGTCGGCGGCAGGGCAACTTTGGCCCGTGGTCGTGGGGACGACCCTATAGACGTCGGACATGTCGGCGGCGGGCCAACCTAGTCCCGGGGTCGTGGGGACGACCCTATAGTCGTCGGACATGTCGGCGGCAGGGCAACTTTGGCCCGTGGTCGTGGAGGCGACCCTATAGTCGTCGGACATGACGGTGGCGGGCCAATCTAGTCCCGGGGTCGTGGAGACGACCCTATAGTCGTCGGACAAGTCGGCGGCGGGCCAACCTAGTCCCGGAGTCGTGGGGACGACCCTATATTCGTCGGACATGACGGTGGCGGGCCAATCTAGTCCCGGGGTCGTTGGGACGACCCTATAGTCGTCGGACTAGTCGGCGGCGGGCCAACCTAGTCCCGGGGTCGTGGGGACGACTCTATAGTCGTCGGACAAGTCGGCGGCGGGCAAACCTAGTCCCGGGGTCGTGGAGACGACCCTATAGTCGTCGGACATGTCGGCGGCGGGCCAACCTAGTCCCGGGGTCGTGGAGACGACCCTATAGTCGTCGGACATGTCGGCGGCAGGCCAACCTAGCCCCGGGGTCGTGGGGACGACCCTATAGACGTCGGACATGTCGGCGGCAGGGCATCTTTGGCCCGTGGTGGCGGGGACGACCCTATAGTCGTCGGACATGTCGGCGGCAGGCCAACCTAGTCCCGGGGTCGTGGAGACGACCCTATAGTCGTCGGACATGTCGGCGGCGGGCCAACCTAGTCCCGGGGTCGTGGGGACGACTCTATAGTCGTCGGACAAGTCGGCGGCGGGCCAACCTAGTCCCGGGGTCGTGGAGACGACCCTATAGACGTCGGACATATCGGTGGCGGGCCAATCTAGTCCCGGGGTCGTTGGGACGACCCTATAGTCGTCGGACATGACGGTGGCGGGCCAATCTAGTCCCGGGGTCGTTGGGACGACCCTATAGTCGTCGGACTAGTCGGCGGCGGGCCAACCTAGTCCCGGGGTCGTGGAGACGACCCTATAGACGTCGGACATGTCGGCGGCGGGCCAACCTAGTCCGGGAGTCGTGGGGACGACCCTATAGTCGTCGGACATGTCGGCGGCAGGGCATCTTTGGCCCGTGGTCGCGGGGACGACCCTATAGTCGTCGGACATGTCGGCGGCAGGCCAACCTAGTCCCGGGGTCGTGGAGACGACCCTATAGTCGTCGGACATGTCGGCGGCGGGCCAACCTAGTCCCGGGGTCGTTGGGACGACCCTATAGTCGTCGGACTAGTCGGCGGCGGGCCAACCTAGTCCCGGGGTCGTGGAGACGACCCTATAGACGTCGGACATGTCGGCGGCGGGCCAACCTAGTCCCGGAGTCGTGGGGACGACCCTATAGTCGTCGGACATGTCGGCGGCAGGGCATCTTTGGCCCGTGGTCGCGGGGACGACCCTAGAGTCGTCGGACATGTCGGCGGCAGGCCAACCTAGTCCCGGGGTCGTGGAGACGACCCTATATTCGTCGGACATGTCGGCGGCGGGCCAACCTAGTCCCGGGGTCGTGGGGACGACCCTATAGTCGTCGGACATGTCGGCGGCAGGGCATCTTTGGCCCGTGGTCGCGGGGACGAACCTATAGTCGTCGGACGTGTCGGCGGCTGACCAACCTAGTCCCGGGGTCGTGGAGACGACCCTAAAGTCGTCGGACAAGTCGGCGGCGGGCCAACCTAGTCCCGGGGTCGTGGGGACGACCCTATAGACGTTGGACAAGTCGGCGGCGGGCCAACCTAGTCCCGGGGTCGTGGGGACGACCCTATAGTCGTCGGACATGTTGGCGGCTGGCCAGCTTTGGCCCGGGGTAGTGGGGACGATCCTATAGTCGTCGGACATGACGGTGGCGGGCCAATCTACTCCCGGGGTCGTGGGGACGACCCTATAGTCGTCGGACATGTCTGCGGCTGGCCAACCTAGTCCCGGGCCGTGGAGACGACCCTATAGACGTCGTACATGTCGACGGCGGGCCAACCTAGTCCCGGGTTCGTGGGGACGACCCTATAGTCGTTGGACAAGTCGGCGGCGGGCCAACCTAGTCCCGGGGTCGTGGGGACGACCCTATAGTCGTTGGACAAGTCGGCGGCGGGCCAACCTAGTCCCGGGGTCGTGGGGACGACCCTATAGTCGTCGGACATGTTGGCGGCTGGCCAGCTTTGGCCCGGGGTAGTGGGGACGACCCTATAGTCGTCGGACATGACGGTGGCGGGCCAATCTACTCCCGGGGTCGTGGGGACGACCCTATAGTCGTCGGACATGTCTGCGGCTGGCCAACCTAGTCCCGAGCCGTGGGGACGACCCTATAGACGTCGGACATGTCGGCGGCGGGCCAACCTAGTCCCGGGTTCGTGGGGACGACCCTATAGTCGTCGGACATGTCGGCGGCAGGGCATCTTTGGCCCGTGGTCGCGGGGACGACCCTATAGTCGTCGGACATGTCGGCGGCAGGGCAACTTTGGCCCGTGGTCGTGGGGGCGACCCTATAGTCGTCGGACATGACGGTGGCGTGCCAATCTAGTCCCGGGGTCGTGGGGACGACCCTATAGTCGTCGGACATGTCTGCGGCTGGCCAACCTAGTCCCGGGCCGTGGGGACGACCCTATAGTCGTCGGAAAAGTAGGCGGCGGGCCAACCTAGTCCCGGGGTCGTGGGGACGACCCTATAGTCGTCGGACATGTCGGCGGCAGGGCATCTTTGGCCCGTGGTCGCGGGGACGACCCTATAGTCGTCGGACATGTCGGCGGCTGGCCAACCTAGTCCCGGGGTCGTGGGGACGACTCTATAGTCGTCGGACATGACGGAGGCGGGCCAATCTAGTCCCGGGGTCGTTGGGACGACCCTATAGTCGTCGGACATGACGGTGGCGGGCCAATCTAGTCCCGGGGTCGTTGGGACGACCCTATAGTCGTCGGACTAGTCGGCGGCGGGCCAACCTAGTCCCGGGGTCGTGGGGACGACTCTATAGTCGTCGGACAAGTCGGCGGCGGGCCGACCTAGTCCCGGGGTCGTGGAGACGAACCTATAGACGTCGGACATGTCGGCGGCGGGCCAACCTAGTCCCGGGGTCGTGGGGACGACCCTATAGTCGTCGGACATGTTGGCGGCTGGCCAGCTTTGGCCCGGGGTAGTGGGGACGACCCTATAGTCGTCGGACATGTCGGCGGCAGGGCAACTTTGGAACGTGGTCGTGGGGACGACCCTATAGACGTCGGACATGTCGGCGGCGGGCCAACCTATTCCCGGGGTCGTGGGGACGACCCTATAGTCGTCGGACATGTCGGCGGCAGGGCAACTTTGGCCCGTGGTCGTGGAGGCGACCCTATAGTCGTCGGACATGACGGTGGCGGGCCAATCTAGTCCCGGGGTCGTGGGGACGACCCTATAGTCGTCGGACATGTCTGCGGCTGGCCAACCTAGTCCCGGGCCGTGGGGACGACCCTATAGACGTCGGACATGTCGGCGGCGGGCCAACCTAGTCCCGGGGTCGTGGGGACGACCCTATAGTCGTCGGACATGTCGGCGGCAGGGCATCTTTGGCCCGTGGTCGCGGGGACGACCCTATAGTCGTCGGACATGTCGGCGGCAGGGCAACTTTGGCCCGTGGTCGTGGGGGCGACCCTATAGTCGTCGGACATGACGGTGGCGGGCCAATCTAATCCCGGGGTCGTGGGGACGACCCTATAGTCGTCGGACATGTCTGCGGCTGGCCAACCTAGTCCCGGGCCGTGGGGACGACCCTATAGTCGTCGGAAAAGTCGGCGGCGGGCCAACCTAGTCCCGGGGTCGTGGAGACGACCCTATAGACGTCGGACATGTCGGCGGCGGGCCAACCTAGTCCCGGGGTCGTGGGCACGACCCTATAGTCGTCGGACATATCGGCGGCAGGGCATTTTTGGCCCGTGGTCGCGGGGACGACCCTATAGTCGTCGGACATGTCGGCGGCTGGCCAACCTAGTCCCGGGGTCGTG